>CP141146.1:29591708-31991708 GCA_035235625.1 Saururus chinensis | reverse complement strand
CTAGATGAGAAGATTGTAGGCATGATTTTGCTTTTAAACTATTGTTCTTGCTGAATAAAATTCATTGACATTGTATTCATGTTCAGTGTAGCATTAAATTGGAACCTCAGCGTTGGCAATCATACAAAAGGAATTATCTTGTCTCTTAGGTACTCTCATTATATCAGATAGATTAATCTTGCTTTAAAACCTCGCCTGCTCTAAGTCACTAATATGATGTCTCTTTTTCTCATTGCACGTAGTTTTATCAATTCTTTCTTTTCTTCATCTTCTAGTGCTACTCTACCTAGTGACAACAAAACCATCATGAAAGGTACATTTATGTCCATTAATACTAAGAGTTTATATTAAGAATTTCAAAAGCTGACGCCATCCAATTCCAATTGAAAATGTTGATAGATTGGTCTGTGTAGTCCCAGGTGTGGAATTTTCATTCACTCAATCGAATCTCTCGAGACAAAGAAACTTAAAATGAGTGAAATAAAGTCAATTACCGTGACAAGAAAATATAGGGAAAAAAACATTTATGAAATGTCTAACTTTATAGATTTGTGTACATATGTGGCTATGTGCATCTAGGAGCAGAAAATTCATGAAATGAAGATAATTATCATAAATATGCAACTGTCAATTTCTTTAAAATATCATTAGAATACAATTTGCTCATACTTGGCTCGAGGTTCAACTACTACAATATCTCACTAACACCATATTCTTTTTGGGATGTACTTTTGGACAAGGTACATATAGCATTTTGTGTACTTTTAGTAGAGTAGCTTTTTTGGACTCTTTCAAATTGGTGTTTTTTAATCGAGTTTAATACTGCATTAAGGGTCTGCAGATAGGCTTCAGATCCATTGAAGCTTCTTATGGTTCTTTACGGGGAAGTGTTGCTGGGCTTGACTGCCCACTCTTGATATTCTACAAATAACATATCTTGATATGTTTTGTACTGTTTGGGATTGGCGTCTTTCACTGTCCTGAGTAAAAGAGGACATGTGAAGACTACACAGATGATTTCTCACTTTGTCTCATGCTAAGGCATTCAGGAGATTGTCTTATATTCTTGAACGGGATTTGGATAAGCAAGTTTCTGTTTTAACAAGTTGTCACAGATGCCAAAGTAATTTTTTGAAATAAATGGAAAATGCGCACAATAGAGATTATCTTGGATCTTGGAAAATGTTCCACGTTAAAGTTTATGTTTTTATGTAAAGATGCAAAAAACAATTGATGCTGAAAATTTTAAAATTGAGGGGTGATGGGCATGATCATTTGTAAAAACATGCACATTCAATCAATCTTTGTGTACCAAGAATAAAAACCTTTCAAACTTTGCTTGACAAATTTTGTTTGGTTTATTTGAGTTGAACATTTAGTTAAATGTTTGTGTGGGTAAGTTCTTCATGTTTGTTGCTTCTTGCCAGAAAAAAGTAGAAGCTGATTTCACTAATGAATTTGGTGACTTTAATTTAGTCATGACACAGAATGTAAATTAATGTTCATCTCAACAGGAAAGTTGACTGTTATATAGCTTTGGATTTTTTTATTTCTTTTACTACATAAGTGAATCGGGGACAACATTATCTGGTGGCACATATGCAAGTTACATTCTCATGTTAGTTCCTGTTTTTTATATGCCATGTTTTGCATCTTTATGGTTGTATTAACACATCCCAATGGTCCCACTGAACCACTTTGGTAGCGGTAAATGGCAAGTATATCAGTTGTTGGTGATGGCATCTTGTTTGGTTACGAGGTGGTTGGCAACTTCCACACCACTATGAAATTGTGGACTATTTGGTTTTGCCAAAGAGTCATTAAACCACAAGAACTAAGTACAAAATTTTAGTAGAAATCTACAATACCACCAAATTTCTAAAAAAAGTTGCTAAAAAAAGAATAATTAAGCATCATGGTTCACCATCTTGGATCTTGGTTTTATCCCAATGAGTTAAAGAGATGAGATCACGGAGAGAAATCTAAAATAATAGCAAGCATCTAGGTGATCATAAAAAGAATGGTCAACACATTTATCAATGTGGGTATATATTATCATTGATGAATATTGATACAAATATTAAATAGTTATAAATTTGTTAAAATATAACAAAATTTTATAAAATACGTAAAAAAATATAATATTTATTGATGATGTAAAATGAGACCCAATGGAGATATTGTTTATGTAGAAAAATTAAAACTTAATTAGACATTAGATCTAAAAATTAGTAAACCAAATAACATAAGACTAAGAATTGATTTAAGTAGGCATCTAATGATATACTAAATTTTTTTATATCTCACACTTTCCTCTTCTTTTCAATAGTTGGCTTGTGCAGTTGGTCCATAGAGTTTGTTGCTACCCACTTAGCATAAAGATTTTTTCTCTTATCCAAATTTACTTCAGCCACTAATTCAAAGTAGTATAAGGGGTCATCCTCTTATTTGTCACAATTTTTATAATTATTTTTTGTTGTTTATCAACTTAATATTATAATAATAAAAGACCAATATTTTTAACTTATTATAGGACAATCTATTCTTAGGCTTTGTGTGAATAAGGGTAAATGTGCTCTAGTTTCTCTCACATGGAGATATAGAGGCAGCTTGTGACAATATACAAATAGCCAACTTGCTTAACACAGAGCAATCAATCTCATACAATGACCACCATTTTCCTAAAAAATAAAGAGAACAAGTAGCATTTTTGTATAGATGAATTAATTGATATATGGGTAAATTTATTTTCAGGTTGAAGTTACTTGCCCACATTATTTTTCTTGTGTGTCGTGTGCATCCCTAAACTTAATAATTTTTATACAAGTTGTTGTTTGCCAATGACCATGTTAGAAAATAAAGGATAAATTATGTCCACTTAATATTATAGGTAATTACTTCATTGCTTATATTGCTTGCATCATCTGATATTGGGAATAACTTATCAAATACGTCATGCACTACCTTAATTAAATATGATATATATGCCCAAGTTTTTTATTATAATAGTATTTGGGATTGATGTAGTATGCTACATAAACAATTGCATAATAATTAAGAAAAGTTTAACATATTTCTTAGAAGTAACAATTGTAAGGTAGATGTTTACTGGCCTTGTAGCTGACTTTATCCATTAATTTTACTCAGCTCTTGTCAATAATTTTATTAACCCATACATGAGCCCTTGGAGAGGTAGACTTCAAGAGCTATCTTTGTCTTCATAAACATATCCCATAGTTTAAAATTTTTCGGTGTCTTTTGACTTTGTAAAACCTTATGCATTGTATTCATGATCGCAATTGAATCCCTCACTTCTAACCAAAACTTGTTATCAAATACAATTTTCTTCACATCTGTAGCACATGGATGACTTTGAATATTAGAATTTAGCCACTCTTGATTTAAAAAGAATTATCGTAGTGCATTTTTTCCCTACGCAAGCTCTTTAGCACAATGAAGTTTGTCGCGAATTATGGTGCCCTTAGATATATTTAATCACGATTATAAGCCTGTCGGATATAGTGAATAAGTTTGTCATGGTTATATATAAATCCTGTCACTATTCTTCCATTTTAAACTGCATTTTCCACAAATGCTTTATGCCCTTTTCAAACATTAGGTCTATACAATAAGCTGCATAAGGTGTTTAATATAATGCATACCTCTGTATCAACATCTTGCCAACTTTCTTATAATTGATAGTATTGTTTGTGACAATCTTAATTATATTCTTTCTTTCAATTCTTTTAATTCGTTTTTCAATTAAGTTCAAAATGTAGTAAGCATTTTTCTCCTTTCCCGAATTATCAACTGAGTCTAAAAAATAAATTCTTTGATGGCTATAAACTATGAAGTTGATGATGAACATTTTTATCTACATTGTTCATCCATCACACAAATTAGAACATCTATATTTATTTCAAATGGGTTTTATATCTTTTATGATATTGTTTATGTCTTTAACTTCTTTGTCTAAATATGTTCTTGATATATCCTTAGCAATGGGAGTACATATTCCTTTTTCAATTGTTTGTGCTTTATATATCATGCTTAGAAAATGATGATCAAATGCAACATGAGCAAAAATATGGTTAAAGATGAAAAACTTAAAAATTATCCTATAAAGTATTTCTCTCGAACCAGGTGAGATTATATCTATAATGGTTTGTTGGTTTGACAACAACTTTTTCCCTCTTTGCACATGCTTCATTACTAGAAGCACCTATGTCAGTCGATATAGCCCTATCTGTATTAGGCTCATCTTTATCTGATGTGTCAATTTGACTCTTTTATTCATACCCAAGGTAACCAATTTTTGCGTATATATTTTCTTTTTTGTCTCTTAAATCAAATATTTTTTTTCTTATTTTCTTCTTTGAGGTCTTTTAGTTCATTTCGCATATTCTCAGGACACTTTTTGTACCTTGCAACATCTTTACCACAAATCAAATGATCTTTCAATCTTGTTACTAACCTAGTTTTCATAATTTTATCACAATAATTACATCTTGACCCCCTAATGTAAAATAATGAAGGATGGAAAATAAGAAAAAAATGTTTGATTCAAGAGACAAAAAAAATAAGGTGTATGTAGAAATCGGTCGCCTTGGATATGAATCAAAAGTTTAAATTGACACATTAGATGAGGATGAGCCTAAAATGGCTAGGGTTGTATAGACTAGCATAGGTGCTTCTAATAGTGGAGCACGTGTAAAGAGGGAAAAAGTTTGTGTGTCAAACCAACAAATCATTATAAATATAGTCTCACTTGGTTTGAGAGAAAAAATTGGTACGATGATTTTCAAGTTTTACATATTTAACCATATTCTTTCATGTTGCATATGATCTTCACTTTCTAAATATGATATCTAAAGCACTACCAGTTGAAAAAGGAGTATATACTCCCACTCTAAGGATATATTGAAAACATATTTATACAAATAGGTCAAATATATAGACAAGCGGATAATGAATATGGAACCCATTTGGAATGAATATGGATACTTTATTTTGTGTGATGGATGGACGGCGCCAACAAAAATGTTCATCATCAATTTCATGGTCGGGAAAGAAGAAGAACGTTTACTACATCATGAACTTAATTAAAAAACAAATTAAGTGAATTGAAAGAAAAAATATAGTCAAATTATTACAGACAATGCTAGTAACTATAAGAAAGCTGGCAAGATGTTGATACAGAGATACGCATTATATTTGACACCTTGTGGAGCTCATTATATAGACCTCATGTTTGAAGAAGTCGTAAAACATGACTTTGTGGAAAATTTTAGTTAAAAATGAATGGTGACGAGATTTATATATAACCATGTCAAATTTATTTACCATATACAACAGGCTTGTGGTCGTGATTTAGTTCGTTTATGGGCAACACCGTTCGTGACAAACTTTATTGCATTAGAGAGCTTGCAAAAGAGTATGAAATTAAGTAAGAAATTAAGAGTTGTAGCCTCTTTGCACAAGAATTTTTTTATGAAGCGAAAAAATAATATAGACTAATCTCTACGCATAATCATGATTGTTTTAATCATCAATCAAACCACAAATCATGTAAAAATACACAAGATTTTTAACTTAAAAACTTCAACTAGGGTAAAAAATTATGACAACCATTCTTAGCCTAAAATTAAATGTACTAACAAGTAAGACCTTACATTACACAAACAAACCATTAATTACTTGTGAAGACTCTAACTCAAAACTCCTTTTTTTCTTAGATCTTCTTCTTTTGTTCTTAGCCTTTAAGTCTTCTTTTCTCATGTCTTGAAGTTTTTTTTTTCTTTACTTTGTCATCTTATTTTAGACTCTACTATCAAGCTCCTAGTATGACTTTAGCCTTGAGTCTTCAATATTCCATTGAACTTGGTTGACTCTCTTCTCAAGTTTTTGTATGTAAAAAACTCTATTTTAGTTAAGTGTCACTCAAGTCATCACCATTAAAATTAAACTCTTAAGCTCAATGATGATCTCTTGGGAAAACAATGAAAAAATGACTTTTATTTTCTCTCTCAAATTCTAGGATTTTCCCTCTTCAATTTCGTGTTTACCTAGTTGTTATATAGTCCATTAAATCGGTTTAGATGTTAGACTTTAATTAAATGAATTATTTCTCGGAATGTTTCAACTAGGTAAGTTACACAAACAACGATCGATTAGTTCAAATAATGATCATTTTGTTATTTTTCAAATTAAGGTAAAATTTTTCTGGCAATCAATCGATAAATTTTTAGCCAAAATGTACTCTATTTGCTTCAAGGGCCAATCTATCAATTATTTAAGTGTATTTTGAAGTTATCAATTGATGCACAATAATTTTTTATATTTTGCCTTAATTTTGCTATAAACTTTCAAAATTACTTAAATTAATTATTTCTAAGTAAGACTAAGAGATGTGTATGTGAGTATGTAAAAATAAACCTTTGGCCTTTCATATTCAGCTTAGTCTTCAACTTTTATCTTTAAGAACATGTTTGCTCCTATTTTTCAAGCCAATCATTTCTAAATATAACTTGACCACAACTGCATTTAATCAAACATAAAATTAAAATGTACATAAATTTTAGGCATTAGTTTGATCATTAAAATTAACCAATTTACAATACATATGTTTTATATGTTCTTTTAATAAAATAAAGTGGAGTCCACGACATGGCAGGCCACGCGTTAAACTACCTTATCATATATGATGTTTTGGGTCAAACTACTGTCCATTAGAATGACCACATGTTCCTTGAGTTGCCTTTGAACCCACATTATCGAGGGGGTAAAGGCCCCCAAGAATGCATGAACAGAGATCTCTTGCAAGAAATCGTTATAGGAGGATGCTTGAATAGATGGGAAGGAGTTGTCCTTGTCCTCCACCTTGGCCTCCTCAACGAGTAGGTTGCATGGAATTGAACATAGTGATTGGGTATATACTTTTCATCACATTTGAAACATAGGCCTTGGGAATATTTCTCTTCCATTTAGGCAAGGCTTAGAAGGAAAACTAGAGGAGTGCAAAGTATAGCTTGGCCTAGGCTGCTATGGGTTGAAGATGGCCCCTAGCCAAGGGGCACTGTAGCTATTTGACCCATCTAATACTTCGTTGTTGCAATAGTGATTCTTCTTAAATTATGGCATTGCTCATCACCCCTCATAGTGGGGCAAAAGAAATATCAGATCTCAACCCTCCTTTTGGAAATCCTGATGAGAGCCATCGGGGTCCAATGCGTCAGTTGGCAATACACATGAACTCCGTGTAATCCGGTTGCACATTAGATGTTTGATGAATAATCAAAATCATTAAATTGAAGTCTTGAAACTCATTCAGCCTGAACTAAATACATATCATCAGAGAACGAAGTCCATGTCGAAAAGTGAACCACTTTCTCATAGCCTTAAAACCAAACTGATGTGTCACTGTCTAAGTGAAACGTAACAACTCTCACCGCTCCTTATCTGATGTAATACCTTGATACAAGAAATTTTTCTCAGCCTTGTAGAACCAATCCACCAAATCTTCGTCGTCAGAGTAATGGGATAATTGAAGGTGAGCTAAATGGGGTTTAGCACCCGCCATTCTCCCTACCCGGTATCAGAGAAGTCCTCCCATTCATTCCCAAACTGGCCCAACAAATTTATGAAATTGAAGTCCTTTGCGACATTTCCTTGAACATCTGCCAAGCCTCAATCTCCATATTGCGGGCACATCCCTTCCCATTCTTTTTCAAGAGAATAAAAGATAAAAGTGTGGGGAAGGACTAAGAGCTTACAAGGGAGGAGTTGGAGCTTGAATCTGAATCAAAGGTGGTTGAGGGGTGGTATGTCCTCAACGCTGTGGGCCTAGGGCATAGAGGGATTTGGCACTTGCACTACTACTGTTTGTTGGAATTGAGCAACCATTGATGTCAGTTATTGGACGTTCATGTTTAATTCCTTGAACATGGCTACCATATCCACTTGTTGAGTTTCCAGTGGAGAGCCATAAATGGCTTCCGTCAATTTCTCAGCGTGGCTGTCTTCCTTAGTCATGGATTACGACGAGGGTTTTATACCAATATTGTGTTCCAAGATGGAACACAAGGTACTTAGGCGATGTTTGAAAGAGAACGACATTCAGAAAAGGAAGAAGGAGAATAACTATTTTAACTTTGCATAAGGAAGATGAAAGGCTTGGCACCAAGTACATATAGAAGACCCCTCAGCTGGATGAGACCTGCCCCTAACTGGCAGTCCCCGCCCTCGGCAGACCTGTGACCCAAGCCAAATGCATAATCTCCACCCTTAATCATGGGGATCCTATTTAACATAAATAAACTCGCAACTGTCAAACAAACAAACTGAAATAAAGACCTACAACGCCTTCAAAGGCCTGTTGAACCTATAATAGTCAGCGGTTGTGGCAGGACACAACATGGAGTGAATATGAGAGACTTCATGGATTTTACATGGGGTAGATGAGCAATGGTGGAAATGAAACAATTATGAGAAGGGGGAGAATAACAACATTCTATTTAAAATGCACGATACAATCACTATGTTTAAACTTTAAGCTTTATTTGAGTAATGTTATAGGTATACTCTCTACTCACGCTTAAGACTCCCTAATTCTAAAATAACAATTACTTATTTACAAAAAAAATTCAAAGTGATCGCAAATAGTATTTGTGATGAAAATGGACATTGGTGCAAATAATTCTCCCAAAATTAGTGTCATCGCATAATGAAGGAAATGTTGTGGCAAATAATTTACTCCCTCTGTCCTGAATCAATAGCAACATTTGGTTTTTCAAAATAAACTAATTTTAATTTATTTTAAAAAACTAAATATATCTATTAATATAAAATAAAAAGAGTACTAAATATAATTGCAAGGAGCATATGTTTTGGCAATAACGTACAACTTATTCCCCCCTCCCTGTTGGCATAGTTCTCTCTCCGACATCTATGATTCCCATCCCCCAATATGGATGGCAGAAAATCTGTGCGTC
The DNA here is from genome assembly GCA_035235625.1 of Saururus chinensis. Classification (NCBI taxonomy): domain Eukaryota; kingdom Viridiplantae; phylum Streptophyta; class Magnoliopsida; order Piperales; family Saururaceae; genus Saururus; species Saururus chinensis. The sequence goes on along the minus strand of CP141146.1, from coordinate 31,982,718 downwards.
ATTTAGCAAAAGACGAGGTGTTATTTGCCGATTATATTTCACAGTGGAAGTAACCTATTAGTATACTCTACTATACTCATTCGTTGGATAGATGAGGAAACCTAATGTCAACCATAAGCAAAAGACAAGTGCTAATCACAAATTCGGCCTCACAAAAAAGGTCCCACAAAACCACGAATAAACACCAAGTTTTGTTATGCGTGTGTTACTGAAGGTCTGATGCTCTCAAACAAATTTATCCACTCATAAACTCACTGCCATGATATGCTACATTGGGCGCATTTTAATTGAAGATCAAAGCACAAGCATTTTGTTGTAGAAAAAGCTCACAATTAGGAACCATAGTCTTTATAAAATAAAGGAGCTTTGATCTCAAAGCACACAAGGAAAGCCTCTCTTTTTTTCATACGTCTAAATATTTTATAACTCTTAAGGAGAGGGGAGACTAATCTCTAATTAAGGAAATATATTAATTTGTATATAACCCAAAATAAACATGATATTGATTCTCACTCAAAGCATAGAAAGGGGCCGATTGATGGGGCAAGCCATTGATCACCTCCATTTACAATGTACGTTATACAATTTCATAAGTGCGAAAAAAATTGAGCATTTACTAGTTGGAGTTTCAAAAACATGATCTAGTACAAACTTGAGGTACCAATTAGTAGCAAGGATGGAATTCTTAAAAAGGGGGGATCGGATATAACACCTCGTTCCCCAATATCTTATAATTTGAAAGGAAAGTATGTTGTGCTTTGTAAGTAAACTGCATCGTCATATTCATGAAATCCCCAGAAATAGGGTCAAGCACATGTAACCATTGGACACCAAACACCACTTCAACACCCATGGGAAGCAAATATAATTCCTTTTGAATTGTGTGATCCTAAGGGGCTATTTGGGTGTTGGAGTTTTAAAAAACAGAAGTAGAATTTTTAGAATTAATTTTAAAATTCACCGTTAAATGTGAATTACAATTGGTAATAAAAATTTTTAGAATAAATTTGGATGTCATGTCAAACCCAATTTTAGAACTTTAAATTAATATAACTCTCTCTCCTGAACTTGAATATGTACGTTTTTAGTACTGTTACACTCCTAAATTTGAGCTCTATCAAACAAGATCCATAAAGGTAAGTAATTTTAAACTTTTAAAGTAAGCCCCACCTATATAACATATTTTTTGAGGGTCACATTAATATGAGAGGTAACCGTATCACAAATACCTTCTATTTTTTAAAAAAACCTTATTTTTATTTCCTCTCTCTCTTCCCTCTTTCCTTTCTTTTCTTGTTTCTCTCCCTCTTTCTCTCTCCTCTCTTTCTTCTCTCTCTTCTCTCTTTTTTCATAATTATATATATTTTAATATATTAGTTTATTTAAATAAAATATTTATTAAATACAATTATAAATTAAAAGTATTCGTAATTGTGCTACTTATAGAAAAGTGTCGTAAATACTATTTAAAAAAACTCTCTTCTTCTCTATCTCTCTCCCTCCATCCCTCTTACTCTCCTTTTCTTTCTTTCTCCATATTCTCTCTCATGTATATTTGTGTGAGCCTCAGCTATGAGGTGGAGAGGGAAAAAAGTAAGGGAATAATTTTTTTATTTATTTATTATATATTATATATTAAAATAATAAATATATAATAATATTTAAAAATAGTATTAAATTTTTTAAAAAAAACTTAGTATTATTTGAAATGCTTTCAAAGAAGCATCACAAATAGTATAATTTTTTTTATAAAAAACTTATTTTATTAAACACTATTTGATTGGCCGAATATATATGCTCACTTACATTAGCAGGTATAATTGAATAAAACTAGAATCCATACATAGAGTAAGTAAATTTTGCACTAATTCTTCTTGGGGGGTTTACTCTTCTGACTTCCATTTTCGTCTTTATTATGTTTTCTGGGCAGTAATCTGTCCTCATTACCATATTGAAACTCTTTGCCAGTGTTCTTAGTGAAAGTACTACCTGGATCTTTTTCCAATAGCCGCTTGTCTGTAGATGGCCAAAACCAGTGGGTGTTTGTCAGGTTTTATCACCCTTGAATGCTATCTATCAACTTTTGAGTTCTTTTTTTTTTATCGATAGTTTATCTAACCAGTAGCTGGGATCACATCATTATGCCATGTAGAAGCTAACTCCCTATTCTCTTGTGGAACATAGGGCATGAGGTTCTTTTTTCTACATGTTCTTCTCTTAGATTAAATAGAAATGCTTGAATAAACCTATCTTGAATACAAGTTGGTCTGTCCTTCACGTGGCTGACTGATAAGGCAAGTAATATATTGATGAGATGCGACTGGCACTCTATTGAGCCCTTAGAGTTGGAGATGGCTTGCGAGCAACTGATTTAAGATTACAGTGGCATTCATAGAAACGACTCAAAAGTGGTACTGTCAACATAAAATAGTTGATCAAAATTAATCACTGGTTCACCTTGGATTGAAATTGACGATTTCTGAATTATTTTGACCTTTTTGAATATCAATTTTCAAATAAGAGTTCTTACCTTGTGTCTGTAACGTTTAACAGTGATCAATCTTAGTGAACCTATGGGTCAAGTATCTTTATGTTCTTAAAAATTGTTGCAATCGTGAAGCTAGTAACGGTTGTCTTTATATTAGTACTTTGTGTCAGACCTTATATTATGCTTATTTAAGCCCATTTGTACTAAAGAAAAATGAGCCTATTATTGCATGCTCTAGAAGCACAGAAAAGGATATATCATAAATCATGAGAACAATTGTCATTTTATCTTTCATGGATAAAGGACATATGAATTTGTAGTACACGTTTTGATCATTTTCACAGGGGGAAGTTTTAGCAAAGTATGTTTTTAAGGAACTTGGTAATAATAATCTCATGGGTCTAAAATTTTGCGTTTTAGATATTTGATCAGATATTAATTAACAAAAAGGAAGCATTGAAAAATCTTTGTATGCTATTTAAGGAGGGATACTTGCACTTTCTACTATTACAACACCAACTTTTCACCACCCTTCATCTATCCCAACTTTTGCGAATTTGTACGGCTCCTCATCCTATAATAATTATCAATTCTTTGGCCATACTATATTGAAAAGGCAACAACAGATCTCATTTGTTTAGTCTTTCCCTCTGTCTTAGGCATTTGGGATGCCATAATAGGTGGTGGTAGTTCTATGCCTGAGGCTATCATTGCTGTTAGACAGGGAATGCCTCTCTTCTGAGAGGTATATTATGAAGATTGTGTAAATATCCCTTTTTTATAGTTGTTCTTTTGATGTATAAAATCTAAGTGATCCTATTTGATGTTAAGGATGATGTTACTCGATCGCTGTTGAAATTTGATGAAGCAATGGAGTTGGATCCTCGTAAGAAACAATGTATATCTCATGCATTTGTTAGGTTTTTAAGTATTAGATTGGATAATTGTATTATTCTTTCTTATAGTGTAAAGTTCTTGTTTGAATCAGGTCTTTGGCAAAGGGGCTTGTCCCTGTATTATTTAAATATGTAAATCGGTTAAAGTGTGTGGCCATCTTGTGTGGATTGAGACCATGTACTTCATATATGTGGTAAACAAAGCAAATGTTATTTTGTAGATTTGAAGAAGGGACAAAGCAGTTTCGATTCGATGTTGCAGTGAATCCAAATGATACAGAGGAATCAATACGGTGCTTTCTTTGTGAAATTCAACTCTATGGTGTTGATGAAGCAAGGAAGCGATTCTTGGTGGTAAGTGGTTGCTTGCTATATGAATCAACATGTCTTCTAGTATGAAATTAGATTTTTGTGTAACCGAATGTTTTAAGAATTGAATATCTCCTTGAACTTAACTTAGTTTCCTCTTTTATCTTCTTTCGCAGTTGTGTCTATTCAAAAACAGGTTTCTCCCTTAGCCTACCTCAACTGTTTGATTTGACCTTCGTCAACACTCAAGGAGAAGAATATAAGCTCAGTTTGAGTTCTACCAATGGCTCAGAGCAAAAGGGAGCCAAGCTTACCCTCCAACTTGGCAACTCAGTTTTCTCTAACAGTTTGACAGACAATGACTTGAAGAATTTGTAAGTGGGGGTTGCAAAAATGTGCGGAGCATTGTAGGAAAACCTTTCACGACAATTAGAGAACGATTCTACTGATTTCAAATGCATTGGTGGATATCAAATCTGACCAATAGAAGAAGGGGAAGTGGCTACTCAATGAGAGGAGTGGCTGGATTGCAAAAAAGAGGTTGACACTTGCCATTGCAAAGTTTGTCTTCGGCTCTCTAGACAAGCTAGTTTATATCAATTTGAAGAGTTGAAGTAAAGATATGGGTTCTTCATGTGTGAGCACTCTCACAAAAACCCTAAAAAAGTTAAAGACATGGGTTTTTCATATAATATTTTGCTAATATTATGTAAATTTTAAGTTAAAATACTTTGTTCCTTGAGTATATTTAAGGAGTGGGATGTGTTTTTACATAAGGCTAATGAAGAACACATTGATCCAAGACATAGTCCGCCATATCATATAGTTCATATTCATTCTGTTAGATCCATTCTAAGCTTTTTATACAGGGGAGAGTATACTCAGCTAATCAGTTGCTTGTCTCTAAAAGTTGTGGAAGAACATAGCCTAAAAAGCATTGGAACAACACAACCTCAAAAAAGAAAATATACATTAAAAAGAATATTGTTCTTTTAACTAGTGTTTTAAAACCGGGATTGGCCCGGCCAACAATCCGGGCAAAGTTGTCTGAGTTGCCGGGCTGAGTTGACCCGGGCGGGAATGGCACGACCTAACTGCATCCTCTACCAACATAGCCGAATCCTCTCCCATAATAGGATCCACAACCTCAGCCTCCACGGGGAGGGCCACGACCCTCACAGCTCTGCTCCCTCTATGAGTTGGAAAATCGCCACATGTTTACATACATATAAACAACTCAACAAATGTCAATAAATTCAGCTATTGAGAGGAGAAGAGATATACTTAATCGAACTTAATACCTCGGTCCTTGGTGTTAATTTTCAACTGTTCAGATAAATTAGTCCTTCCATTTCGGGATGCAAAATATAAAAAAAAGGATATTGTAAAAATAGATAACTGTTACGAATTCTGGAGGCTATGTGATGATTTGGGTAATGAAATTAGATGAAGGGAGGAAGAATAACCTGCTGGTACTTGGAAACCAATATGGCGATAAAAAGGAGGGAGTTTTGGTTGACAGAGGTGAGGGAAGGGAATGGAGAAGATTGATTAATTGACTAATCCCCCATTAGGGAAGAGAAACCCTTACATAATAAGCCCTTAATGGGCCTGGGCTTTATTAACTAATACTACTTAAGGCTTAACTAATACTACTTAAAGCCTTATTACATAATTCCTAATGCCTAACAGCCTAAAAGACCTATCAATAAAATAAATCCTACGATCCATAACAATAACATGCCTTTGGAATTATCATAGTTAATACTCTATGTACCTCATAACACTAAGGTTATCCAAGATAGACACACTTTACACTATAAAAGGCTCTGACATAGCAGAGAAGATAACTGGCATTGACGTAACATGTATTAATCATGTACTTAATTAGATGGAAGACAAATGCACAAGCCCAATAAAAAAGGCATGCATATGCAACAGCCAAAGCCTCCAATACATTTGGAAACACAACCTATTTCCCGTATAATGCAATGCACATCATATTAAACCATTGCCAGAAGGGTGAAAAAGAAAGGAATAAAAATAGGTCCAAAAAAACTAATATTTTTCTTCAATAGGGTCATAATTTTATTATAAGATTCTTATTAAAGTTTAAACTATATGAAACTACTGATCCAAATAGGAACTAATATACAGTACACACATGAAAGAAACATCTAGTAGAATCATAAGTAGAAGAAAGTTTAAGAATAAAAAACCTCTCAAAACTAAAGCATACATGATATGCATGCAGAGATGGACAAAATAATGCATCTCAGGTGGATAAAATCGACCCACATATATTGAGCATAAATGAATCTGAAAGACATTATTAGACTGTTCAATAAGGTAAAAAGTTTCAGCTTATTGGGTCCATTCCAAACAACTCTAAGAATTCCTGTTATGTGAAATTCCTCCAGTAACAAACATCCCACAGAAGAATATCAATAGTGAATCTGATACCTGGTGTAATTATGAAAAATAATTAGCAGAAGTGAACATAACAGTTTGTCACAATAGGCCATTTCAATCCTCCCTAGAAATTTAAACTTTTTTTTCCATTTTCCATGATGAAACCTCATAAAATAATAGTTGCAGATAGTGAGCTTGTGCATATTTCCAAGTTCCAACATCTATTGAATCCAGCAAGTAGGGGCTAGGGTGTCCAAGATCCTCATCCGCTATAGAAGAACATTGTACGCAGCTACATAAGAACGTAAGCTTTACCTTCTTGAGGGGTCTATAAATGCAGTAACCTCTTGTATCCAAGCCCTGCTACTGAAAAGATAACCCATCTTCAACTTGCAATATTTTTCAATTCAGCCCATGCTCTATGTCCTCTACCTGTTGCAAATCTTAATGAGTTGGTGTACACCTCTCTGATCAAGAACATGAAACAATTCATAAGTAGTGACACGTTTTAGTTAAATGGAAAAATTGAAAAAGTTAGCTTCACATGTTCAAGTTGGGACTTCAAACCAATCTATAAATTGTATATGAACTAAAGTTTAGTTGTCTAGTGTTGAAGCCATTTATATGGCATTCAGTTTTGTTATCTTTAAAAAAAAATGTTCTAGTAGAGGGATGACCTTGCAGAGATCACTTTGGATGATGCCCTTGGGCAAGTATACAGGAAGAAATTTGCCAGCGTCATCTCTACTGTATCCAACTGTGATTTGTGTTAGATCATTTGTCCCAAATGATAAGAACTCTGCTTGCTCCACAATCTACCAGTGGTATATGAATTATAGGGAGCAATAAAACAAAAAAATTCCTTCACTATCCGTAGGAAGTGGTAAATACGAGAAAGCTAAGCATATGGAAAAATCAAAGCACCTCATCTGCATCAAGGGCAGCTCTAGGGGATCTCAATCATTGTCCCAACCATTATCTCAGGACAAACTTTGCCCCCTTGATTGCTCATGCTTATAGCAGCCACAAAATTAGCTCTTACATGCATTTTTGTCAGTTATGTGTATGAAATTCCAAGCCTAATCACAGAATTTAGCAGAAAGTTCAGTGGCATTTTCAGCCTGCTTAATTTACCAAACCTCTGCTATATGTGCAGCTTGGATAATCTTCTTCAATCTACCAGATAGACAGCTGGACATATACAAATGTCACATTGAGCAGCTCAGTTCAGTAAGTTAATGTGCGGAGCTGAAGATAAAATATATGAAGAAACATACACTACTCGTACATAATCATCATCATTACTACTATAAAAGCAAGGAGGTTTGGACAAAATATTTTCACAATTCCAAAAGAAGCCCTGTGAATTGAGTTTAAACTGGCATACATTTAAGGTGATTGACAAGGGTTTTATTATAAAAGGCCGCCAACCTGCAGATAATGGCAGTTTTACACATTTTGACCATTGAAACAGGCATAAATTGATTTCCAATGCCGATTACCATTTCTCATAGGTTTTGGCTTCTGCAGCCCACGTGATGTGTCTACTTTGCACAGCTGAGTCCCACAACTACAGCAAGGCCCTTAGTATTTTGACCAAGCTATAACATGGTCTATGATAAATCCATAAATGACTCTTTCCTCTCTGCATAAACAAGATATTACCATATTCATTCTGATATGTACCCTTCAGGTCCCATTTATTTAGTTATATGACAACATGGAACTCCAAAATCTAGCCATGAAATCACCAAAAGGATCCAAGATGAAAATGCATGAGCCCTAAAGTAGTTCGATATATAAGTCAAAATTAGCTGTATCAATTAACTAGTACCATCCAAAAATTGCAGCAGAATAGACCCAACATCTTCCTGTACCCATATGATAACGAGCCATTGAAACGCACCAAAATCCAACAGAACAGAGATCGGTGGAAAGCACAAAGGACCATTTCACGATCCCCACATCTTCTAGGCGCCAATAACATGGAAGAACAAAAATCAACTTAAAACTTCACACCCCGCCCAACTAAAAAAAACAGATAACAAAGACAGAAGGGGAAGACCTGGAGAGCGGCTCTGAAGGATCGGGAGATGGGCTTCTTCCTGTCCTTGTTGCCGTTGGCACCTCCCTTGGCCGTTATCAGCCTCTTTGCGACATTGTTTCTCGTCAAGCAAAAAAACCCAATAAAGAGGCCAAAAAAGAGACCGGCGGCAAGACTGCAAGGGATCGTTCCCCACCGAGATCAGACCGGCGACTGGAAACGAGGTTGTAGAGGAGGAGAGCAGGGCTTAAAATGATGGAAGAGACGGGAGAGGGAGATAGAAGAGAGGAGGGCCGATGCCAAAGTGAAAGACGGCCAGAGGGGAAAACGACTTGAAAAACAGAGAGCAGAAGAGAGGAGGTGGAGGGGGTTTACGTGGAAGAGGAGAAAGCATGCTGGAGAGAGCCCGAGCTCACGTCACCGGGAACGATGGCGGACTCCTCCAAGAGCTCGCCCAAAACGTCCTTCCACATCTCGCCGGCAACAGAGATAACGAGAGGTGGGAGGGCGGGAGATTTTCAGATGGAGGGAATGGGTAAGTGGACGGAAGGAAAGACGGAGGTAACTTAAGTTGGTTCTTCCGTCACCGTTTAGGTAGTCTCCTCTTTGCAACGCGTCACTCCCTGATTCGCTCATATCGGGCTCATTGAATCAGGGAGCATAAAAGATGCTTCCCACATGGACACGCCGATGTCTGATTGAAAAGGGGAAAAAGGGCTTTGTCTTTTGTACTTCCTCATAGAATACATATTATCATCTTTGGGGATAACTTCTACCGTGCCGTTATTGCCCCTTACGCATTGCCGTAGGCATCGCACCAGCTCCACCAAAGCATCAAAACCTTCTAAAATGACCTGTGCGAGGGAAGGAAACAAGACAGCATTGCTGGATATCCTCTTTAGGAAATTGAGATATCGGAGTTCCATAACTTTTAAATTGGGAAAACAAATAGCGGCTTCATTCACTTCATCATCAGCCTCAACCAATTCTTCCATCCTACCATCTTCAATTGTAAGCTCCACAAGGCCTTGAAGATACTGCAGCCCGAATAAATGTTTGAAGGATGTGCATTGGATGATATACAGCTTACGGAGATTTTGAAGGTCCATCTGATTTACTTGGATCTTTTCTAATTTAAAGCAGAATAAAATCCTGAGTTCTTTGAGGCTGGGAAGGCACGAGCTTGTAAGGCATGAGCTTGCAAGACATGAGCTTGGCCATAAAGGAGCTTCTTCAATCATGAGCTTTGACAGTTTGTCTGCATTTTGAAGTGCCGACAGCAGCTCATCCCAGCTGGCAATGGGCCCATTTCTCATACATAAATATCTTAGGGACTTAGATAATCGCTTAAGACCATCGATGGAATCAACATTTATATTTCCTTCCCGAACATCTAACTCTCAGATCCTCCAAGTTCGTCAAATCCCAGAAGCCTGCTGGAAATATCTTGAGACCTGTTACTGGCAGTTGTAGAGATCTCAACTCAACCATATTTTGAAAAGTCAATGTTGGAATGGCTTCAGTGTGCCCAAAGTCCTCTACATGCAGAATTTCCAAGCTTGCTCAGGCTTCCAAGCTCCACGGGTAACACTCTGAGACATGGAAAGACTTTGAGTTTTCTCAGTTCAAGAAGCTGCCCAAATTTTATGCACCCTCAATTTTTGATCAAACGACAAACATAACTTATGCGGCTGATTAGTTTATGTCCATGTGCGCCTTTGGATCTTGAGCTGATGGCCTGTAATGCCTTGGCTTACATTGGTGTGCGTAAGCCCAAATTTATATAAAATTTGTTCATGATATACCCTTGTTAAATTATAATAGATATATAATTTTTATATATAATATATTTTTAAAAATAAAAATATTAGAGACACAAATACTAATATAATCCTTCTGTCCCAAATCAATAGCTCTAATTGGTTTTTAAAGACAAACTAAAATTAGTTTAATTGAAGAACCAAATAAAGCTATTAATACATGACAGGGGGTCAACATAATATCACACTATTATACCCAAAAACTCTTTTAAAAAAAACATGACACTAGGGGGACTAACCTTAGTTTACAAAAGAATGAAATATTCTTTCAAAACTTGAAACATGATACCAGGACCAGTCTTAACTTATAGAAAATTTTTCTTTTTACATGTATTTAGAATTTTTTAGATGCATACTAACGCCAAAGAATAATTCTTACATGAGTAATTTATAAGCATTAAAAAATATATATAAAGAAGTAGATGTTAATGCTATCTAAGTGAGTTTCTATTTTTTGAATCTTTTTTAGTAATTATATGCCCATAAAGAGAGGAAAATGACAATACTACTTTTTTTAGCACATATGTAACTAAAACTTATTTGTCATATTTTCTTATTTCCTACTGACTATAGTATGATGTTCGAGGTATAATCGTAATATTTGTTAAAGTGTATTTATTAATATTTAATACTAAAATCATCTTAATATGTATAATATTTCATATATTTTAGATTTATATTTTTAGTATTTTAGTTCAAGCCCCGTTTAAGACTAGGCTCACGATTCACTTATTGTTATTTGAGCTCAAACTCAAGCTAAGTTTTTATTTTTAATTCAAACTAAACTTAAGATAAAAAATTTAAACTTATTTGAATTTCGAGACGAGTTAAATAGTTTGATTTTAGGCTTCGGATTTACTCTGAAGCACTCTCACCAGAGAGTGCCTACGTCTACTCTCCCCATAATGTTAGTGAACCGGGGTTTACATTCAGCTTTTATTTTTAAACTAACTGGTTTAATTTTTTGGGTTTCCATCATAACCTAAATCATCTTCTCATCTGCCATCCAATGTTCCTCCGCCCCCAGTAGCCCCTAAATTTCTCATCCGCTCCCTAATCCACATCAGCCCCAGACTCGCCCCCCTATTCTACAATCGGTGGCAGTGGCGGCTTTCATTTAGCCGCCCAGGAGGCTAGCCGGAGGTTCCTCCGTCCCCTAATCCACAGCCCTTGAACTTTCCCCCCTTATCCACAAGCTATGGCGGTGGTGGCTCTCACGATGCTGCCCTACTAGAGAGACAAGCCGGAGGAGGTGAGGTGGTAGCTCTCACATCCTCACACCGGCATCGTTTGCCGGAGCTCCGTGCACTCTGACCAAAACGTCCAGCTCTCCAATGCCAGCCTCACCTCCTCCCAAATCCTTACAGTCATTATATGCAGGCTTAGCATTTTTTCATACAATTATTAAAATTAAAACAAAATAAAAGATTAGAGTAGAAAGAACATGGAGTTAGAAGTTTGATCAAGCATTCAACAAAATATGAGAACTCGATTCCTTCCCAAACCCATTCCACGTAAGCACTTTGATGCTCTTCAATCATTTTCGTAGACTTCCATATATTGTTGCAAATTCTTCAATTTAGTTTTCTCCAATTTTCAATACTATTCCCATAAGCACTTTAGTTTTGTTTATAAAAGAACATACTAAAAAATTTAATGACAAAATCATAGTAAACCAGAAGTTTACAATACAACGTAAATCATACATCCTTACAGTGATACCAAACGAAGTAACAAAGACAACCCAACCAACATAAGTATTCTCTAAAAAAAAGTTTAAGTCACAACTCATGCTTGTTGTGATTGCACAGATAATTTCTCTAACAACTATTTCTCACCAACTCCTAAAGATATTGCATTTCAAACTTCAAAACTTTTAAAGAGGGCATCTCTTCACACATAGATAATATCATGCAAAAAAAATAAAACATATCTTACGTTAATTAACAAAGAAACGTATTTGTTTCCTTAAAAAACTGAAATAGCACTAAAATCAACAAACTAATATGGCGGAAATAGGTTCCTGTCAACTTGCAAACATAAAAGTTGAAGAGAAAAGGCTCCTTGGAACTACCAATAGAAAAATTCAAATGAAATAGATATCCAAGTAGTTAAATAATTAAAAAATTATGCAAAAAAACTTAGTGTTAGTGGTAATTAAAATTTAAGGCTACACCAAATTCAAAAGACTTCTTTTTGGATTGTATAAATGCACTTTTTATCTTGCTTTGCACCAAAACAAAGAACAAACAAGTAAAGAATTGGTTTGGAATAAATTTTGCTAGAGATTACTAACAGCTGAATTGAATATATGCACATACCACATATAAAGTGTTCTTTTATCATTATCAATATGTTGGTTTAGAGTAGTTTAAACATGGAAGGAAACTCAAGACAACCTTAAAAAAAACTACATAAAAAAAAGGAGTTTTATCCATGGTCATCCTAACTTTGGAGTTTCATAAATTCCTCACTGAGATTTTTTTTGTCTTCCAAATTCATTTAGAAATTCTATCCAATCATGATAAAAAAATTTACATATTAATGCTTTAAATCAAATTTAAGTCATTTCAGTGGCAATCATAATCAATTTCTAAGCTTTGCTAGTGCAAGTATGAAAGCCACAACTGTTGTCATACAAAAATCAAATCATCTTACTTGTTTTATAGAAGAACGGAAGTTGATTTCAAGGATTTGCAAAAGATAGCTGGTTAGCCAAAAAGAAAAAGTAATTCAAGTGTGCAAGTGGCTTCTAGTATAGATTCATAAACTGCAACAACTAACTAGCAATGGCATAATTTCTGCTTGGAGTTAGTTATGAGGCCAAATTATCAAAGTCAAGAAGTTTTTGTGTAAGTGGCTTGATAGACCACCTTGGATGTTTTTTTATGCAAGGAAAACCTTAAGAAGAACATAGTTCAGAAAAAAGGAGAAGCATGCACAGAAGCAGGTTGATGACTTTTCCAAATAGTCAAGAGTTTAGTTTGTTATTTGAGCTTCTCAACTGCTCAACTAAACATCAATTTTTATTTCAGAAATGAAAATTCTATTTAACTACCATTTAGCAAGCTGTCATGCATGACTGGATAATTGAAAAATGAAAGTAAAACTGGAACTAGAAAATAAAAGTTTAACTCGCTTGATATGAATGATAGTATGCAGCTGCCTCTATGACTCCATATGAAGCTCATTCACGGACTCCTACAGATCAACCCTTTTTCAAACCCATCTGAGCATCATTGTTCCCGTCATATAAACTCTAGGATACAACATTAGCAGTGCTGGATCATCAAGCTTGTAAATCTTGTTGAGACCTAACAATTAAATGAATGTTAAGCAGCCATTAGAGTACGCAAAACTACAACCCTCAGAGCAGCAACTATAAACAAGACCCTTACGGGTCCGACGAGGGTGGGTTGTCAGACCACAAGGGGATTTTTAGCTTCCCAACCCCAGTTCTGTGCCTTTCACCAGGAGTCTACAACATTCGTGTATCACGACTTATGCCATCTTCTAATGTCCGATTCTTGTTCAGTAGGCTTTAATCAATTCTTCTATCTCCCCATCTTCAATTGGAGGTTCCCCGAGGTCTTGAAGAAACTGAAGCCCAAAGATATATGTGAGGGACATGCATTGGATGATATAAAGCTGACCAACTTCGATCTTTTCTAATGTAGAGCAGAGCTCTCTGAGGTTAAGAAGGCAAGAGCTGATTGACGGGGACAGCAGCGGGAAACCTTCAATCATGAGCTGTGACAATTTGGCAGTATTTTGACTACAGCTCATCCCAGCTGGCAATAGGCCAATGTCTCATTCATAGGCATTTAACGGACTTAGATAATCACTTAAGACCAACTACAGAGTCAATATGATCTGGATCTTCCAATGGCTCTTGACCATCTGAATCAACATGATCCTACCATGGATTTGAATTTTAACAGCAACCCATGCCAAATAATGCAATATTAATCCATTCCTGCCTGATCAACAATTTGATAATCACGTGTTCATACTAAAAGCATCCAAATTTTACATGATTCCCTGTGTTTGACAATAATCAAACAAGATTTGAAGAAAAGAAAACACTCGTCAGTTATAGATAATTTTCCAGAAAATCGCAGCTCAACAAGCAACAATTGCAATCTTGAAATTCATAGATAAAACACAAATGATTCTAATAATTTTTAAAATCAACCAGTATTGAACTCTTTCCTAATCACAGCACCCAATCAGGTAAGCATCAAATTATTTAGTATACATATATCATGAAATCCACACACAATGAAGCCATCCAGCACATCTTTAACTTTGTTTTCAATATAAAAGTGTATCTTCTCCAAAGCACTCAAGTTCTAACTGCCCACCACAAAATATATAATAGAAAGCATATATCATAAAATTCATACACAACATGATTGAGCCATCCAGCACGCCACTCACTTTCATTACAAAATCAAAGAGTCATCTTCTCCAAGTGCTCCATCGCTTCTAACATCGCCTCCTCCAACTGCTCCATTGCTGCTTCATGAACCTTTTCCAAATATCAGACTGCAGCACCAAAAACAGAAGTACTAAAATAACTTTTAAGTCCCCAATAACTACAATCCAGACGAAGCAAAGGAACACAATGACTGTAGCCATAGCTAAAGAAAGCCAAATTCAAAATTTAAAACTTCCCAAGTGAGTCATGATCTTCAAGGTTTACAAAGGATAAGTAGTTAGACAAAAAAAACTCACATTGTATAGATTCATAGACACCAACCAACAAAAAGGACATAATTTCCAGTTAGAATTAATTATGAGGCCAAATACACCTATGAAGTAGATTAAGGAAGTCATGAAATTTTTCTCTATGGGTATATACTCCTATGTAGCAGATTAAGAAGTCAAGACATTTTTGTGAGTAGCTAAAGAGACCAACTTGGATTCTTTTGAACACAAGGAATAACTCAAAGAAGTACATACATAAGAAAAAAGGAGAAGCATACGCAAAACTGATTGTTGTCTTCTCCGAATAGAAACGATTGACCTTATCTGTTCTTCGATCTTCTCAAGTGCTCAACTGAACAAATTTTTTTCTTTCAATGGAGAAAATTCTATTAAACTACCATTCAACAAGCTGTGACATGCATGGCTGGATAGTTGAAGATTGAATGTAAAACTGGAAATAGAAAACAAAAATTTTACTCACTGGATAAGAATGACAGGATATCATTGCCTCTCTGTGACTCCATTTGAAGCTTATTCACAGATATATTCTGCTCCTAAAGATCAACCTGTTCTCAATCTCATCTGCGCACCTCTGTTCCCATAGTATAAGCTCTACAAATAATTAGCAGAGCTGGATCATTGACCTTGTAATTTTAGTGGAGATCTAACAATCAGATGAATATGAAGCAGCCATTATATCATGCAAAACTATAAATCACTAATGCTACCACGTTTAGTTGGGGGGGTTTCATAAAAATAAACCAATTTTTTGTTTATCTGGTGGACCTTATTGTGGTCTAAATCATGTAACTCACCTCGGTTCTCAATCTAGATCACGGAATGGGGAAAACAATTTTGGTCTTGTGAACTTCACCAAGTTTCTTTCCAATGATGTTCCCGTACCAGGAATTTTACTATCTGCTAATGTTTGGATCTTGTTCATTAGGCCTTGCGGCAGCTTCTCCACAAACGGACAGCATTCTATATTGAACTGTGTGAGGGAAGGAAACAAGACAGCATCGCTGCATATCCTCTTTAGTTCAAAGAGACTAGCGAGGTCCATTACTTTTAAATTCGGAAAACAGATATGCCCTTCTTTCACTTCTTCATCTGCATGAATCAGCTCCTCAATCATACAGGAAACAATCATGAGCTCTACAAGGCTTTGAAGATGCTGAAGACCAGAGATGTTTTTGAGGGATAGGCAGTCAAAGATATGCAGCTTACGAACATTTCGAAGGTCTGTTTGACCTACTTGGATCTTTTCTAATTTTCGGCAGAATAAAATCCCCAGCTCTTTCATGCTAGGAAGGCACAAGCTGGTAAGGCACCAGCTTTCAAGGCACGATCTTGGCCGTGATGAAGATTCTTCAATCGTGAGCTGTGACAATTTCTCTATATTTTGAAGCGTCAGAAGCAGCTCATCCCATCTAGTAATAGGCCAATTTCTCATACATAAACGGCTTAGGCACTTAGATAATCGCTTAAGACCATCTATAGGATCCACATGATCTGAATCCAGCAATTCCTCTTGACCATCTAAATCTCGTCGTTGAACATCAATTCTCAGGTCCTCCAAGTTTGTCAAATCCCACAAGCCCACTGGCAATGTCCTAAGACTTGTCACCACCAGTTGTAGACTTTTCAACTCAACCATAGTTTGAAAAGTCAAGGTTGGAATCACTTCAATGGGGCCAGATTTCTCTACATGCAGGATTTCCAGCTTGGTCAGGCTTCCAAGTTCCACAGGCAACACTCTGAGACACGGCGAGACTTCGAGTTTTCTCAGCTCAACAAGCTGCCCAATGGTCTTTGGAAGTTTCTTAAGGGACATGTTGTCCTGCAAGTATAGCATCTCCAACTTACTCAAATTTCCAATCTCCCTGGGTAATATTTCCAAATTTGTCTTTCTTATACCAAGATATCTTAACTCTACCAGTTTCCCAATTGCCACTGGAAGGTCGAGGAATTCAACACACCATATTTCTAAGACTCTTAGTCTACACATGGATTTGAAGAAGCCATTCAATATTCTGATACTTTTGCACTCATCATCAAAAATTAATGTGGATAGGTTGAGGCAAAGAGGTTCTTCAGGAACTGCATCTCCTTTAAATATAAAAATCCTATGAGCCTCACCCCACCTATTAGCGATTTGTGCCTTTGTCAATTGGAAACTTCCATGGACAAAGGAATTCAACTTCAATGAGGAAACAATCCATAGTCCCATGTCTCGTATGATATCATGCATCATTACACACCGACTAGAACCAACTTTTTCTAATAGGCAAGCAGCCAGTAGGTTTCCAATGATGTCATGCCCTCTATTAAAAGTTTCCTCAAAGTATCCATTCAAGGCCAAAAAACCTTCTCCAATCCAATATTCAACTAGCCAATTTGAATTCATCTCTCGACTTTCAGGACATAAACAGCAATACAAGAAACATTCTTTTTCTCCCTGACCTAGAAGAGAGTCATAGCTGAGCTTCAGTCGGGCAAGCAATTTTTCCTCTACATCTGAAACCTCTGAGGGAGATTTTTGAAGAGTAGTTAAAGCATGTTTCCATTCTTCAGGGGTATTTTTACATGTCATAGCCCGACCTATGACAACGAGTGCAAGTGGCAACCCTTGACATTCTTTGGCAACTTCTTTAGCAAGGTCCAAAATTCTATAGTCAGACCCAAGGGTCTTCTTACCTACATTTTTCTCAAATAAGAGCCAAGAATCATCCCACCCTAAGCATTCTATCTTAATCTCTCTATGAGGTTGCATCTGCCGGCATACCCTTTC
Source organism: Saururus chinensis (assembly GCA_035235625.1). Classification (NCBI taxonomy): domain Eukaryota; kingdom Viridiplantae; phylum Streptophyta; class Magnoliopsida; order Piperales; family Saururaceae; genus Saururus; species Saururus chinensis. Next base: position 31,965,248 of record CP141146.1, on the reverse strand, counting down.
AGATCGAGTAGTAAAGATTATTTTGAAAAGGGGTGTATCCGAATAAAAACGACGTAAGATACCAAGCACTTCCAGATCTAAAAATTCCCAAATGTCATCAAATAAAATAGCAAATTTCTTCTTGGAAAATTCTGCCCTATATGTTTGATCCTTACCTTTAGAAGCCCGCCGTCGTTCATAGAAATGTATTGTAAATAACTGTCTTGGTAACAACGTTCGAATGTTATACACATTAACTGTCTTGGTAACAGGTATCCAAGTTACTTGAAAATTGGAAGGTTCCAAAAATTCATAACGAATTTTTTTCATGAGTGTGGTTTTGCCAACCCCTCCCATACCATAAATGCCTACCATTCCAACGTCATCATCTTTGAGAAAATCGCAAACCTCGTTGAAAGCTCTATCTTGCCCGATGGAGAACTGTTGAGCTGCAGTTGAAGGGCCGGAGGCCATATAGTCAGCAGGAACAGGAATGGAGGCTGACGGCCCAGCCCCAGATATATCGACCTGCATCTGATGTTGTGCAGTGGTTGTAGTGGGATTTATCATGCCCGGAGGAGGAGCAGAAGAAGATGGTCCGGCGTTGACTGCATCCACTTGCTTATCATCCTGTGCAATTGATGAAGCTTGAGAAGGGGGAGGGGGGACAGGCAGATTGTTGATCACATCTTGCAAATTGGGGTTACGATTAGACATCGTGATTCGGAGCTGAAAGGAAACGAGGTACAGATTCAGAAAGAAAGGAACGAAAGGGGAACTGGTCTAAGGGGCGTGTTTATTGCAGTGAAAGACAAAGAAAAAGAACTCGTGGAAACAGTTAAGAAATTCTGGAAAGGAACTATAGATTACTCCATAAAGAGATCTGCTAACTTCTATCAGAGAACGGAAAAGAAAACTTGGAATTGGAGCTGGGAAAGGTGGAGGATGGAAATCGTTGCAACGAGAGAGGGGAGAGGAATTGGCGAGAGGCAATCCTGCAACCGATATGTGATTTACTACAACGCTTTAGCGGAAAAAAGGAAAAGATAAAGGAGGGTCAGATCAAAATTGCCATGCCTAGAGAGGGAAGAAGAAAGAAAAAGGTTATGGGAAATCATTTTCCAATAACAGTAGCCAGTAGGAAGGTTCTGGGAAATCATTTCTCAAGAAGAACAGTAGCCAGCAGGCTCACAACGATTGGTCACCGTCGGGTATGTAAATAGAGGGAGAGTATGTGTTCGTCCGTATTATATATCCGTGGAACACATAGATAGATAGATGGCAAGGACGATGAAACAACTTAGGGGATAATTTTTGTGAAGACCCAGATGTTATATATATTTACTAATAGGTTTATCATAAAATTATACTATTATTCATTTGTAATAATAATAAAATATAAATAATTAATAAGTTTTAATGAGAGACTAAGTTGTATAACTTCTTATTTATTATAACATAGGTATTTTATGGTGGACAACAGTGTATATATTTTTTTTATATATATTTTAAAGAGAAAACATTATTTTATGATGGGCAAGAAGTTCTCGGAGGTCTTTAGGATGTCTTATTGGTCACAATTAACTTCGCAAGTGATTATTGTTGGGCACAATATAATTTTACTATAAATCTATTAATAAATTAATTAAGCTAACCTTATTAGAAAGAACCCCCAAAATTTTTCAAAGACAAACATGCCGTCAATGGCTAAATCAAACCAAGTGTTTTTTTTAAAGTGACCCCAGTCATCAACTTGGATTGGTGACCGGGCTGGGTTAACCCAAGTCAACTGATGGAATTAGCCCAGGTTAATAACCAAAGTGTTTGTTCCTTTCGTCTGTCTCATACTCTCATGCTATATATTTGAGGACCAACCCTTCATCTTTCCTAGGGCTTTTAATAAGCTGAGTCGACTCATTGAGCAGGCCCAGGTCAACTTGAACTAAGTTTAACTCAAATCAAACTCAGCTCAAACTCGATTTAAGCTCGAATAAGTTCAAACCGAGTTTGAGCATACCCCTACTCAACTCGGTTTGACTCGAATAAAACTTTAGCTTGACTCTACTCAGCTCGAACTCGAATATAAATTTAAAATTATATATAAATAACAATTATATAAAATAAATAATATATAAATATAATTATTAATTTAAATATATATTTATATCATACTCCCTCCGTTCTAGTTTGATAACTTTATTTAATTAGTTTATTTTGAAAAACCAAATAGAGTTATTAATCTAGGACAAAGGGAGTAAATAAAAAGATATACAATTACATATATATACCAAAATCATTCATTATATGAGGGCCGTTGAGGTGAGCCTGGGTTCACGTGCAGCTGCGTGAGCCCAAGCTCACCTTAACCTTTTCCTTATTATATATAATATATGAGACCTATTTCTAAGAACCGAGGCTTACTCACCACTGTATGAGCCCCGACATCATGTACCCTCAAATTTTGATCAAATAACACACATAACTTATGCGGCAGATTAGTTTATGTCCCTGTGCATCCTCGAATCTCAAGCTGATGGCCAGTAATGCCTTGGCTCACATTGGTGTGCGTGAGCACAAACTCATATAAAATTTGTTCATGATATATCTTTGTTAAATTGTAATAGATATATAATTTTATATATAATATATTTTTAAAAAAAATATTGGAGACATAAACACTAATATACTCCTTCTGTCCCAAATTAGTAACTCTAATTTATTTTTGAAGACAAACTAAAATTAGTTTGATTGAAGAACCAAATGAAGTTATTAATACATGACGTCAACATAATATCACACTATTATACCCAAAAACTCTTCTAAAAAAAACATGGCACTAGGTGGACTAACCTTAGTTTACAAAAGAATGTTTGTAATATTCTTTCAAAACTTGAAGCATGATACGAGGACTAGTCTTAACTTATAGAATTTTTTTTTACATGTATTTAGAATTTTTTAGAGGTATACTAAGATCAAAGAATAATTCTTTTAGGATTGATTTATAAGCATTAAAATATATATATATATATATATATATATATATATATATAAAGAAGTAGATGTTAATGCTATCTTAGTGAGTTTGTATTTTTTGCATCTTTTTTAGTAATTATATGCACATAAAAAAAGGAAAATGACAATACTATTTTTTTTAGCATATATAAATAAAACTCATTTGTCATATTTTCTTCTTTTCTAGTGACTATAGTAAGATGTTCAAGGTATAATCATAATATTTGTTAAAATATATTTATTAATATTTAATACTAAAATTAATCATCTTAATATGTATAATAGTTTATATAAATATATATATATATATATATATATATATATATATATATATATATATATTATTTTAGTTCAAGCCCCATTCAAGACTACGCTCATGATTCACTTATTATAATTTGAACTCAAACTAGAGCTAAATTTTTTATTTTTAATTCAAACTAAATTTAAGTTAAAAATTTTAAGCTTATTTGAGTTTCGACCCGAGTTAAATAGTTGAATTTTAAGCTTTGGAATTACTGTGGGGCACTCTCCTACGTCTATTCTCCCCGTAATGTTAGTGAACCGGGGTTTGCATTCAGCTTTTATTTTTAAACCAACTGGTTTAGGGGCCGTTTGGCAACTAATTTTGTTTAGAAAGAAAATGGGTTTTTCATTGAATGCCTTTTGGGAAAGAAAATCAAAATTCAATGCCGTTTGGATTGCCCAGTGAAAAAAAGGGCTTTCTGTTCAATTTGGTCGTTTGGATGAGCCAGTGGGAAAAGTGATTTTCTTAATATAAAATGACCATTATAACCCTAGTGAACTAATCACAACCGTCCATTATGAGGCGATCACAACCATTCATTCATAACCACTTACCATTCATAAAACATGGGCCAAAAGAAACCCTACCATTCTCCCGGCGGTGATGGCGACCATCGCTCGGCGGTGATGGTAACGGGGGCGAGACAATGGGTTTTTTGAGAGCTTGAGTCCTTGACATTGATCATCTCCTGGCGGCGATTCATCTCATCCCTATGGCTGACTCAAAACGAAGAAAAGGTCTAGGCACCGACGCTGGCTACTGTGCTCCCCAGCCCTCTCTCTCTCTCTCCATATCTCCCCGGCTACTTATTCGTCATCAACGCTCTACCTCCAGCTGGCTCTCACCTTCACACCGTCTTCTTATTGTAAGGTAAATAAACCCTAAATTCCCTAATGGCAGTTCATGAATTTCGTACCTTGATCACATAGTCCCAATTTTTTGTATACACCCTAATCTCTTCTAATTAATTTTTGTTTTTCTTGTATGTTATAGTTGCGAAGTTGCTATCTTCTGTTTTTAATTGGTGAAGTTACGATCATTATTGTGACTTCTGTTGTATAGAATGGTCTATTTGTCTGATTGATGCTTGGTTGATGAAGTTCAATTTTTGAACAGTCAGTAAATTGAAGTTAAGATCTGTCAATTCTAGTTCTGAGCAGTGAGTCCTGTTGTGAGTATTTGATTTCTGCCCTTGGTGACTGGAATTTTTGGTTTTTTGTTTGAGTTGCTTTTGTCTGATTGATGCTTGCAACTGGCTGAAGTTTGTGGCTTCTAATTAATTTTTTTATTTTTTTGTATTCTATAGTTGTGAAGTTGAGATTTTCTGTTTATACATGTTGCAAGTGTTGTGACTTATGTTGCAAGTCTTGTATATTGAATGGTCTATTTGTTTGATTGATGCTTGGTTCACGATTTTCCAATTTTTGATCACATAATCCCAATTTATAAACCCTTATCTATTCTAATGAATTTAACAGTTAGTAACTTGAAGTTAAGAATTGTCAATTGATGGGCCCTAAGTTAAATCATAATAAATGCTAGTTTAATAATTGGGATGTAGATCACAAGGAATATAGGTAGTGCAATATTGATGAAACCACACTATCAGTTACTACCCAAGACTAATAAGTGGAAAGGGGTAACCTCTTTCCATAATTCAATTAAAAAATTCAGTACGAATTAATTATATGCACTTTTACTTGAAACAAACAACCCCTGAAGTTGTTGATTTTACTTTGTGTACCATTATTTTCGAGGTCTTTAATTCAGCAAAGAATGACTTCAACAAGTTACCAAGGTCAAGCCATGGACCACAATGTCCACGTTGTTCGGGGCGCATGATTTACCTTGTATCTACCACAACAATGAACCCAGGCAGACCATTTTGGAAGTGCCCCAATAAATCATATGTAAGTTTTATGCATTGAGTATGTGTTTATACTAAGTTTTAAATTACACAACATACTAACTTCGATTGTTTATTTTTATCAGGGAGGGATTGGTTGTGGGAAGATGTATTGGGATGATGAGTTTGAAGGAGGCGCTGCTAGTAGTAATATGGGTGCCAAACCACATCATTGTCGATCACTTTAGTGTAAAGCCATGGCAGTGTGAACAACGAATCGACAGAGGCAGACACAACACTGACTATAGATCATTTATTTAGGGCAATGACTTTCACAGTAGGCCTTATGGTTGTAACCATATTTGGGTTGATAATATTATCATACTTTTATGTATATTTTTTTACTTGTTTGAAGTGGTAATGCATAGACATGTCAAATGTATTTAGAAAGCTGGGTTGATAATCTTACTGAGCCTTATGCTTATATGACCTAGCTTGTTGTTATTAAAAGAACCTTTTTTTTGTTTGTTACCAACCGCAAGTCTTGAAAAGATACTCGTTTGGCGGACTTTGTTTATCTGACCTTTGAAGACCGAAAATGAAAAAAAGTTAAGAACTAGATCCGATTGTTCATATGTTCCCTTCATCATCATGGCCTCTAGTCTGAAAAACATAGAGCAGGTGTCTCTCATGGAGGGAAAAATATTCTCCTAAAGTACTCAACAAATTGACTTGTGCGCTAGCCAATTCCCATCCCACATGACCCTAGTTGAATGGGGAGGGTCGATGGTAGGTGAAAGCAAATCCCTAAAAAAAATACTTACGTATGGAAACAAAATTTACCAATATGAAAGAAAATTATGTTTACAGATTTCCATACTTAAAAATATTTTTTTCCCCTACACAGCTTTCTTGACTGTTGTGTTGTTCCATTTTTGTCACTCTGTTGAGCAGGGTAAGCTAATTCAGACCTTCACCATCTCCGAATATGACTTGGGAGGTGAAGATGTCATATGTTCGCATGGCAGTTAAGGTCATATATATTGTTTCAATGCAAAGTGATCCTTTGCTGAGTGACATCTATAATGCGTGCAAGAAGGAATTGCTGGAAAAATCTGGTATAAATGAATCTTAACTACACTAATGTATGTGGTAAATATACATGCCAAATGTTCTTCGACCAAGAGCTTCATACAAAAATTTGACACTTCGTGGTAATGGCGACTAGGATATATGTCTACTTTTTGTATTGGTAAAAAAAATTTGACACTTGGAGATATGTTTGCTTTTTGTATTGATTTTTGTCAATGAACAATGCAACACGGAAAAAAAACTCTACTGCATCCAACTAGTCTTTGTGTTCGAGTACTTGGAAAAGCCATAACCATATATTCCTTTCATTTTGCTTTTGCATTTCAGTCACTCTCTACGCTTCCAATTGTTACATTTCAACTTGCGATTAAAGAAAATAATAAACTCTATGAATTTTCTCATAAATTGCTAATCAACGAATTTTGGGAATCAGGCGACATGGATATCATCTGGAGGAGGCTGGAGTTGGAGAAGGTTTCCTCCAAACCGCCTAAATTCTTATTTGCCATTCTTGCAGAGTGCTGCACACTGTGCCTCCGCTTCTTAAGGAGCCTAAAGCACTCAAATTAAAAAAAAAAAAAATCAGAAGATGTGAACAAGATATTCTCATACATTAGCAAATACGACACATGCTAGGAAGTGCATAATGAATATGTTTACCTCCACCACAGGTACACCCATCAATCTCAATAATCGTTTGCAGTCTTCATTATGATGCTTTGTCACCTGTAATAACAAATGCACATAAGATAAATGAACTAGCATAAATTTTGGTCACCCAATCATAAACCTTAATTTTCTTTCTTGAGGAAAAAACTGAGCTAAGTTTAGCATATAAGATCAATGGAAACATAGGTTACAACTTACAATATACAAGCAAAGAAGAAGGTGGAGGAACTGATGTCCATGTCCATGTCTATGTAGTCCTCCTTTGTTTGGTCACAGGGCTGCACATCCCTCGCCATGTCCTCAGAGAGAGAGAGAGAGAGAGAGAGAGAGAGAGAGAGAGAGAGAGCTTTGTTTTCTTGTGTAAGATCACCCACTACTCCCTCTGAGCCTCTTGGTGGGGAAGCTTGGGTGAGGACTGAGGGGAGAGCAGGTGGGAGGCAAGCGTCATTTAAAAAGTAGGATGGATCCAAACCAGAGAAAAATGGTTAATATATGGAAACTGTCAGAAGTATAGTGTCAGAAGTATAGAGTGTTGCCAAATATCAGAATCCAGAAAATTATAGAGGGGAGTATTTCTGCTGGGCCAACTTCCTTCCGTTCTCTTCCTGTTGAATCTCTAGCTGAATTTCTCCAAACTACAAATAATTCACAACATAAGATGCAACATGGGATGAGTAAGAGATGATTTACCGAGATGTTGACATATATGCATGTGGTCCTGCAAGTGAGGGCATTCTTGCTTCTACAACATTGTACAATCAAGGAAAGTCAAGAGATAATGGCTGATTCGCCGAATCAGTCATTAACCCTTGACCTTCCTTTATTGTACAACATCCTAGAAGGAAGAAAATGATTAATGTTGAATCAGCCACTTATCATTGGGCACCACTTATAGCTATCTAATGATAGCTATGATAAGGAGTGTTCCGGGCTTGGAACCGGCAACGGCAGAGTTAAAAAATTTTTTTTATACAAATAAACATAAAAGAAAATAATAAAGTGAACATACCTGATAGGCTAATAAATAGACAGGTCGAAGTCAAACTATTAAAATGTGATAGGCTGATCATAAACACATCCCCATAAAATATGAGTAGTTATAAATATAGCAGGATTTAAAGTGTCCAACTACATCAATTTGCCAGTGGTATATAGAAAAATTCTCCAATTGCATCCCAAATAGTATCCCGAATAATTCCCATCCCTACATCATCCCTCACGAGACAGGGGCCTTGATTTTCTTCCACTTTTGGTTCTGGGAACAAGTTTTCGTTCTCCCACCGGCGGAACAATACATCGATGAGGTCTGGATCATTAGCAACACCTTGTTTCTCCTTTATGAAGTTGTGTATCGCCATTGTAACTATGATAATCTTAACTTGGGATTCAAAACAATATGGAGGGAACTTAATCAATATCTTCCACCATTCCTTCCAAACCCCAAAAGTTCTCTCAATGATATTCCTAAGTGACGAATGAAGTTGATTAAACTTCTCCTTCCTGCCCCTAGGTCCACGCTGCTAGAATTCTGGAACATAGTATCGGGTTCCTTTATAAGGCCCAAGGTAACCAATCTTATTTGGGTAACCAGCATCAACAGCATAATATTTTCCATGTGGTGGCCTAGGAAACAAGGAGAGTGGATATGCTACAGTGTGAGAAAAGACCCTAGAATCATGTGTTGAACCCTCCTAGCAGTTGTCCCATTGATATGTTATACTGCATAATGAATCATGTGTTCAAATTAAAAAAAAATCAGAAGATGTGAACAAGCTAGGAAGTGCAATGGACTCGCCAATTGATGTAGCCATGCTTCGAGACTTCCGCTTGCGAGTTGGCCTTTCACTTCGTGGTGGTGGAGGCATGGAAGTCCCAGTAGGCAACGGAGTAGGGCTACGGGTTGGTGTGTGAGCACTACCAGCTTGACTGGTACCACCATACTGTCTAGGTGTGTAGTCAGGTAGTTGAGCACTGTCTTCATCATCATCTCCCAAGCTGTCAGTGAATGCACCAGCATGTCGAGCCGTTTGTTCTTCCCCATATGTAGCCGCGTCGTCAAGACTCTCATCAACCGTAGGTCAAACCACCCTCTGACCAACCCCCCCATAAACCCTTTCATAACCAAATTCATCACCATGCTCATCACCACTCTCATCAACTAGGGTATATGCTGAGGCGGATGCTGGGACAAGTGCAGGGGCAGAGGCTGATGTTGAAGCTGAATATCTAGATGAGGGCCGAGGTTGAGTGTTTGAGTAAAAGTAACTTGCATGGCTACCTGTGGCATAGGTCCGGCCATACACAGTATATAAATTACCCTCTGACTCCTCATCGTACCCCCACTTCATCAGACAACTAACATGCTTATGCTTCTGCATCTCATATCATATCAGTACACAAATTATCACTTTCATGATTGAGCAATGATTTAAATATTACATACCATTAAGAAAGTGCTCCATGCATCTTCAGAAAGGATGAATGTGTTTGTATGCTCATTCCATCCAACTCCAGTCATATCCCTTAATGCCACCCAAGCTTGATAGAATCTTCTTCCCGCATCGTAGTGATTTTTTAGCATGTCCTTATTCAATTCAATGTGATGCATATTCTTGAACATTTCAATTACTAAAGTCCAACCCTCATGATCAAGGCTACTCCCTTTCCTATGACCCTTATTACTTGCATGGGCCATATGAGATAAGAATGCATAGTGAAGTGACTTGTCCCATTTAATGTTTTTAGCATACCTTTTGCTTCCCTCAATGTGAGGAGCTTGGGGACACATATTAGGTGGACGAGGGTAATGTGCCATTGCAAGCTAAGAGAAGTGTTGGTAATGTGAAAACACAGTAAGCTTTTAGAATATATAAACACCCAGATGATGAAAAAAATCAACGGCGGAGAAATATGGATCATTGGATAGACAAATCTAAAAAGAAATGCTATAATAGTGAAACTTCACAAAGAACATAGGCAGAAATCAGTCAACCAAAAAGGGGTGCTAGGCCATAATCAACAAACAACTGAAAAATGTGCAAATTTATTCTTTTCAATGATTTAGTGAATTGAGCAATCGATTCAATTTTTTAAATGACACAACTTCATATTCAACAGAGACTACCAATTCATAACATGTCCCAAAGATATATAAGAGAAATGAGTTTAAGCTTACAAATAAATAATACACAAAGAAAATTAAACAACTCATCGACAATCTCACAAAAGAGTGCAATGACAAGCAGTACAATTCCCGAAGACAACACGGACCTCGATTGACATGCTCAAGAAATCAATTAAGAAGAACCCAGACAGAAAAGGAAACATATACAGTACAAAGACATTAATAAGCAAATTTCACGAACCGAAAACAGAACTCACTATTAAAAATATCTACAAAATTTCATGCTTGGAAAAAAAAACTTTATTAACAGAAGGAAAATGAAACAACCTAATACAAATATATACAAGCCGACATGAAGGTAACAAATGCAAGACATCTCCAATTCAAAAATCAAACAAGTAGTTCAAGGGAAGATCATATTTACTTTAAGGAGGGCCGCGGTCAAAGGGACAGATAGGCGGAGGATTTGTGGTGATTGGGGGATGGAAGGATGTACGGTTTGAGGGACGGGGGATCTGCGGTCAAAGGGATGGAGGACGGAGGATCTACGTTTGGAGGGACGGAGGATGGGGGATCTACGGTCAGAGGGTTGGAGGGCAGACGATATGCAGTCAGAGGGATAGAGGACAGTGGATCTATGTTTGGAGGGATGGAGGTGGAGGATCTATAGTTGGAGGGTTGCAGGATAGAGGGAGGGAGGGAAAGACGGGGGCCTATGGCGGAATTAGGGTTAACGGAGCAAGAGCTGAGTGAAAGTGCTAGAAATGGGCGAAGGAAAGACCGGGAATAGGGTATTTTGGTCACAATAATACCCCACGTAATTTTCACCTCCCATAGAAAGTGCGTTTTTACGGGAACTCACCTCCGTAGGAGAGTTCCCGTAAAAAGGAAAAACAGGCGAGAAGGTAATTTCTAAGGAGATTTCTGTCACGAAGGCAAATCGTCCTTCCATGCGGTTTTTGTCCCGGAAAGCGATTTCTGCCCTTCACATAGCGATTTCTAAGGGCAGAAATCGCCTCCCAGACGGCCCCTTAATTAAGGGGTCGTTTGGGTACCGAATTAATTCGGTAGCGAATCGGAATTTTTTGGAATTAATTCCGCCGATTCAATATAGAATCGGAATTTTGTTTGGGTATGGAATTTTTCATATGGAATCATGTTTGGATAGCGAATTGTATTTAAGGCCAGATTCTTTAGAATTTTTAGGTAAATTGACAAATATACCCTTTGAATGGAATTGTTTTGATAGAATCATGTTTGGGTAAGGAATTTGTGTATTTTTTGGAATCATTGAATTTATTAAAAAAATTCAAAAAAACAACCTTCATTTAGGCATTGTATGCAGTTTGTGTGTAACACCAATAATATGCCTAGCCACTTGTATTCGGCTTTGGGCCATATCGAACGGTTTAAGATTTAGCTTTTTTTTTTTTAGATTGATTATAGAAGTACAAGAGACCTTATGCTCCTCCTTAAATATTTTTTTCTCGTTTGATAGGCCTATGGAATTCGTACTGGCCGATATGAGTGCTTATCAGCTGTACTTGTATCGCTTTATTGGCCTATATTGTATCGATATGGTAGATACATATCTACACACTATTAATTTATTAATTATTAATTTAAAAAAATATAACGACAGGGACACTTAACAATAATGATACATAGTTGTATTGGCCCTATAGTTGTATTTTTATTTTAAAAATTGATTGTAGAAGTACAAGAGGCCTTCTGGTCCTCTTTAAATATTTTTTTATGGCTTGATGGGCCTATGAAAGTCTATACCGGACAATACAAGTGCTCGTATACACCCGTATCAATTAAGACCGATATAGTAAGATACGGGGGGTGATACACCCCATGAAAAAAACTGTGTATCAGCTGTATTGGCCTATATTATATCGATATAGTAGATATGTATCAGTATGTTATCAATTTATTATTTATTATATTTATAAAAAAATTATAACATTGCAAGGACAATACTATAACTTAAATATGATTTTGTCCTTCCAATTATATAATTATACCACATCCTTATCCACAATATAGTCTTCTATGGTTCATGATATAGCCTTTTATGGTCTTATGTTACTATAAAAAAATATTATAATCATATATAATTATAATATTTTTTCATGTGTAAAAAAAATTATATTCTTTTTAGCGCTTACCAAAAATATCATTGATATTTACCCTATGCTACCTCTAATCATACAAGTTCATATTATTATCATGTAAAAATTATATTTTATGACAAAAATAAACAATATTAATACATTATAGATACTACCTTCCCAATACCTTAAGTTTTTAGGTAATAGGTTATAAAGATGTTTACACCTCTACTCAACATAAATAAATAAAAAATGCAGCTTTGAATTTCCTATGAACTGGGAGTCATACCATAAATTTGGACCACCGTGCCACTTTAAAGGCTATCACACTAAAATATTCTGACTTATACCACTATTTATCCAACCTTTGTTGAAGAATACACATGAATGTTTAAAAGGAAATATAAGACTTTTCGCTATTGAAATGATTTACAAAACTAAGAAGATTACTTTATATAGCCAACATGGATCACAAGGCTAAGAGATAATTAATTATACATGTCATCGTTCATAAGATCATAAAAAAATCTGCTCCAAGGGATAATCTCCTTTTGGCTTCATCTAGTTTCCATTATTTGCTCTCTCAATTCCAATATTTTGAGCCAGAAACGAGCCGCCTACCATATTCTCGCTTTGCATGCCACTGATCTGTCCAAAGTTCTTACAGTGTAATGATGCATTTAAGGTAATCTAGAACATGAGTTGATCATTTAACTTTTGTGAAATTCAATAATTTGGTATCTCCTCTCGCTGATGAATTTACAGTGGCTCCAACAACATTACCTGTTGAAAAATCAAGTGAACTATTCTCTACCCGAGAGCCAATAGAGGAAATGTCATCCTTATGTCTACAAGAGGCAATGACAAGCAAAGTGTTAGAAATATAATTTAAATTAAATTTTAATATTTGAAAAATGAGAGGTAAAATAATATTTGAGGATATTTGTCACATTCCCAATTATCTTAATTTATTATTAAAGTGTACAACCTGTTAAGCCCAATCAGTGTTTTTGTTATAAATATATTAATTATGGCAAACGTCTGTTAAGTGTTCAAATTATGGTTGTATATTACAAACATAGGAAACCTAGCATATCGGTCATGGGAAAAATAATGGAAGAGGCCTTATATATTGAGTTGAGGGAACATTTTTCTCCAAAACGTCTTTACTGTTCCTCTTTTCTCCATTCTCTCCTGTTCTTCAGCTGTTATCTCCTCTATTTACACTCTTTTTTTGGGCAAAGAAATAAATTTCAATGACTAAAACAAGCAGAATACAAGAAAGAAATTGTCCAATAAAAGCCCCCCCAGGAAGAAAACCTGTAAAAAGAAAGGCTGAAAGGCAAACAAACCAAAGGATTCACAATGTAAACAAATAATAGGCATAATAGATCATAGAGACTCTATTTTATCCTCTAAATTAGAAGCTATCACTTTGTCCTTTGCATCTTGAAGAATAAAATGGGACAATTAAAGGGTAGAGACAGGAGAGCCTTCAAATATTCTAGAATTTTTTCCCTAGCAAATGTGTCATAAGCAAGAATTGAAAAGGATTCTCATAATAATTCTAGCTAGAAAGTTCCATTTTGCAAATTGAAATTATCTCTTTTTAGGGGTGGTTGGTGTAGAACTGTCAAAACTCATCACCATATCTGCCTGCTAAAGAAATTTTATTATTATTCTTCCAAGGGATTGTGATCATTGACACACACGATTCTACTTATAGGTCCAGTCACTCATTAAAAACAACAAAATAAAAAATATAATACTGAAAACTAATTTCCACAATTGAAAATTAATGGCACTCATTGACTGACACATCTAAAATACAAGATAATATGCAAAAAATCTATACAAAAAGGAACAAAGATAAAAAATAACAAACCAGATATGGTATAGATATACAAGAAAATTCAAGTACAAAAAATGTAGACTTTTACATACCACACCTCAACTGCAACCTTTACCAGAGTTTGGCGAAATAAGATTTTCCCAGTCTAGATGGCCTGCCGAGCAACTGCTGATGTATCATCCTTTAGGTAAGATATGAGAATTGGTACCATTTTAGGAATAAGTTCCACATGCCTCAAACCAATTTTACAAATTAGCCTGCAATAATTTAAACCCAATTGAGAATCTTGGTAAAATTCATTATACAAATTCAATGAGCAGAGAATTCCAGATTCTGCAAAACAAAATAAAAACTGGACATATTGATGGTCAAACAAGTCAACTACATCCCCTCCAAACTCCTTCTGCCGCCTTTGAAGCCATAAGGAGAACCAATATAATTATAAAAAAGAGATGTCAACAATTAAAGAGAGAAAAGGCAGCAGCAGGAAACCATTTTCTCAAGCAAAAAGATCAAAGAAGCTGACTGTATTTCATTGTCATAATCAGCTCTGCAACTGCTAATCAGGACAAACAACTTCCAAAACAGTTGTACCCGCAAATAGTAACAAAAAAAATGACAACTATAAACAACTGTAATAGCCACATATCAACAGACATCCTAGCATGCAATTCAATATGTATTTACCAAATTAATACCTCACAATCACTCACTAATCTCAACTCCACAACCAGTAGAAAAACTTGAGCAAGCAAATTAATCACAACAAGGGAAATATAAATGTAGCATTGTGTGACATACTCAGCGAGGAACTTACGGACTGGTCCGGAGGAGTCATGCTGAAGCTCGAGAACATGAGGAGCGAAGTTGCGGAGGAGGGCAGGGGAAGGGGGTCGTTGCAGAGGAGGAGGTCACCGAGGAGGCGTGGGTGCTTAAGCTTGGTGGGTGTCTTGGTGGCGTACATGGCAGAGGCCAGGAGGTAAGAAGCCCTCACTGTGGCAGGTTTTGCCGCAACCGCCATCATCCCCACCATTTCGAGGAGCCCCAGTACCCAGATGGAGTTGAAAGACGGGCCGGGGTGACAGAGACAGAGCACATCGGCCGCCGTGGGTTCTTTTTTGCAGCTCATGCAAAAAAAAATCAAATGTCGATCAAACCCTCACTGATCGAAGGAAGGAATGAAAAAAAAAAATTTGGAATGCAGATCATAAAAAAATCTTTTTTTACATAGGAATCTCTCTAATCAAAATGCATGAAGGCCAAAAAAATCAGCAAAGTATGCCATCAAAATGTGAAATCAAACAAGAAGAGAAGAAAAGGATAGAAGAAAATGGTGTTACCTGGTTCGCAGAAGCAGATCAGTTCGGAGGCGGCAGTCGATGATGTTTTGATTCGCAGAAGGGCGGCGCCGGGCAAGCTACTGATGAACGGAATGAAAATCGGCGGCCAAAGAGGGGGAAGGAAGTCCGCGACACAAATGGCACCGACAGAAGCGACTTCAACGGCAGCGGCTTCGACAGCCGAAATGCTGGGGAGGGAGACGAAACAGACTTGAAATGGAAAGGCCAAGAGAAGATATGTTTTCGAGGGCTGGGCAGAGGATTCATTTATGATTCATTTATTTATGAGGGGTAACGACCGGAAATATACAATAACGCGTGTTTCCGTTTTTACGCGGTTTTACGGAAACGACCGAATCTCCTCGTGAGGAGATTCGGTGATTCAGGACGGAAACACGACTGAATCGTGTTTCAGTCCGAATTTTTGCTTCCGTTAAGATTCAGTATCCAAACATAATTCCGATGATTCTATGCTGAATTATGACGGAATCGTCGGAATTTTCTCTCGATTCGGTACCCAAACAACGCCTAAAAAGAAATTTGGGTTTCCATCATAACCCAAATCATCTTCTCATCTACCATCCAATGTTCCTCCGCCCCCTAAATATCTCATCCGCTCCTAATCCACATCGGCCCCAGATTCGCCCCCTATTCCACAATCGGTGGCGGTGGTGGCTTTCACTCAGCCGCCCGGGAGGCCTGCGTGGTACTTCACAGTGGATCCAATGGTATTACTGCTCCTTCACTCTCACTGAGATCTTTCTTTGCACTTTCTCTTTGTTTGATTTTTTTTAACGGTTTAGAGAAGCCAGTGGGGCTGCTCAATGCCTCACCAGGCACTTGCAGGTCTTGGCTGGCTCCAAGGCTCTGCTCAAGCAAGTGCCTTACTCCTTAGAGATGGCTATGAGTTTTGATAGAGCCCCAGTTGAGGCCCTGTAATTTGTAGCTCTGAGATGGCTTTGTTTTATATTGACTTAAATTATAATCTAGTTGAAAAACCGTTTTTACATCTTCCATTTTTAAAAAGATAAAAAATTTAGTTCAATGTCAAGTATGCGTGATACTTTATATAGGAGTGTGTAAAAGCTGAATAAAAATAAGGAAGTTATAGGCATCTGTTTGAGTTAGTATTTGGGCTAGGTCTAGTAAGCATGGTTGACGGTTTATCAGAAAGTTTTGTGTCAAAGAACTGTATATACTATATGCAACTGAGAGAAGAATCATGGGGAATGGGGATTAGCCTTTTTCTTTGAATCAGCTTATCAATTAGTACATACGAAATATTAACCAGTTTGATTACCAAGTACGAAGGAAATGAATGATTCTATGAATTCGAATTTCCATGGATCATCTGTCTAGAGGAGAAAACAATGACGACCCCTTAAGTGGATATTTATCCATTTTCTGTGGATCCAAATGGCATGCATGATTAGGATAAATGAGCAAGGGGCTAGGGAATAAATCTAAACGAAAATAGCAACTTAAAGGCTTCAAATTATAATAGGAGATGGCTACATGGTGTGCAAGAAAAAGAAAAGGATAAATGATACCTAGTTAAAAACAAGTGTAAGTAGTGACAGATTTGGAAGCCCAACAATTCAAAGAAGAGTGGAGATTTAAAAGAAAGTAACTCATCCCACAAATCTTGTTTTAGGTGTACCTGGGACATCATGTAAAGGGTAATCAATGTTTTTCTTCTGAAAATTGCTACTTCAGTGACAATGTATTCTTTAGATGTTTCTGTGTCAACTGCATATGTGTGTTTGTATAACTGTCTTGAGGCAGCTGCACTACCTCAAGAGTGCAAACTAGCTGACCACCAATCAACTCCAGTTCTGGAAATATTGATGAGTTAATTAATGTCAAAGCTTTGGGGCGTATAGTAGTTTTAGATATGTGACTATGCAGAATATTTTCTTCCAGGTTATTGATTGATAACTTCCTATTATAACTTCTTGGTGTAAACACTTCTTTTAATTGTCCATTATCATTTAATGGTGATTATCTGCTAGTTGCCAAATGGTACCTTTTAAAAAATTTCACTTTATTTGTTTCAAATTGTATTTTTTACTATTGAAATAATCAATAATGAGAACTAAGAAAAGCAGTCAAATGCCTGAAATGGTTTAAAAAAGGTTTCCTCAAATTAAGTTTGTGAACTTTCTATTGGAAGATCTTTATCTAATCTTCCTTTTGTATTTGTTTTACTTGGATGCATAAAATAAAGCTTAACATGCCATCTCTATTGTCTGTAAAAGACAGTTGCAGGCAGCGGAATGAGCAGCCTGCTTGAATATTTAACAGATGTAGAAGACTTGTTCCATGATTTTGGAGATACACATTTTTAGAATGGAACCTTATCTAGTTTAAATGGAAAGAAAAATTCTCATAAGGTAGGAGGATGGAGGACATGGAGTTCTCTTATGGATGGCTGTACAGAATCTGAATTTGAAGGTAATGCTTAGTAGATTTGTACTTTCTTAGTCCATTTTATGCTATTACTAACATACTTTGTTGACATTTTGTTACACTCTCATCTGGTGAAATTACTCCATTTGATCGTGGAAGTGGGAATTCTTCTGTGAAATATTTTTCCATTGAGAAAGCTACATATGATGAAAAACATAGAACATGCAGCTGATAGTGCATCTGAACTGCCTTCTGATGATAAACGAAATCTCCAAAATCATGTACATTCCCATCTTCAGCCGTTGGAGAAGGAACTTTCATCCGTCCTTAAATTGGTTAGGTCTGGAAGTGTTTCAATTAGTTATCTTGTATGGCACTTCGCAAAGGGAAATGGAGCGTTCTGATTCTGACAACTTTTGTTTTGAACCTGAAGTTGTGTCCAGGGGGATATTAGGTAGTAGAATTACACCATTTTGTAACAATGGACAGGCTTGGTTCTAGCTAACCTACCACATTCTTCTACTTGTATAAATAACAATAGTAGATGGTAATTTTTTTCAATTTTCCCCCGTCTATGGTGTACATGTTTTCTTTCTATGATTGGGAAGAGCACATGCCATACATGGATTACATACATATGGTCATGCCACATGATTGCTGAAGTAGGTGTGATGTGGTCTAAAGATCACTTCTGCGAAGGGCATACTGATTGACAAGCCAAATAACCAAAAAAAAGTCTTTAACAGTGGAATTCTACTTTTTTGCTTTAAGTACTCTTGCAAAAATTTATACGTTAAGATGTATCTAAAGACCTTGGGATGTGTTATACATCGTTGGTCTAAAACTATGACACTTTTACAAAGGAATTCTTTCATGCATTGAACAAGATTTCAAAGATCCATGGTTTGGTGGAAGATATTAAAAGTTCATCTTCTCAATATTGCCCGGAATATCACATCATCCTATCATATTATATTACTTAAAGAAACATCTTCATCTTTCTCTTTTTCCTAAAACCACATGAGCTTGCCCATGCTTATGAGTATATCAAATAGGCATATTGTATCTAGTATACAAGTCATTATAGAATATGCAAAATTTTACAGTACGAAGAAAAAAAAAAGTTATACAGGGACCCAAGCAAGACCAGTATCAGAGGTTAAAATCACTTATCAACTTCCAATTTGATGTTATGTAAATGTGTTCTACAAACTCCATGCCATGTCATAGCTTCTGCAATCCAATTTCAATTGGCAATGAAAGAGTGATGACAGGAGAGTCTAGCTCCATAGAACCTTAAGGGCAACAAATCGGCTATATAGTTATCCCCTGTATAATGAGTCTAGCTCCATAGAACCATAAGGGCAACAAATCGGCCATATAGTTATCCCCTGTATAATCTCCTAAATATATTGGCGGTGACACCATCATAGATCATGGACAAATTATATGATTAAGAAACATTAACCATTTTGTTGATTAGAATGCCTTCTAAAAATTTACTATCAAGTATGAGATGAACACAACTATCCCATATAGTTCAAAGTTATAGCTTACAACAATGCCAAACATGTTTTTAGAGAACTTTGTTACAAAATAATTACATAACAAGAACAATCTAATTTCTCTTCCAATTTAAACAACTTTCGTATACTTGCCAGGAGAAGTACCCCACACCAGATATCACTATATAATTTCCTGTGTTTACTTCTTTTGCCGCAGCCAGCATAAATACCCTGATGCATAAGAATAACCCATAAATACCCATTCATCAATCTGATAATGCCCTGATGCAAAAAACATGCATATGAAAACATAAAGATATGAGCTTGACCTCAAGCATGCTTTGTGAGCTGTCGGATTTAGATCCGATGGCCCATGTTACTCAAGCTTAAAATGCCCGTGAGTAACATGGGCCGTCGGATCCTGCCTCAATGGCCCTCTATATATAAACTTGAAAAGTGCAAGCTCCACAATAAATTATTAAATATACATAAGGACATATAACATAGAATTAGGCTCCAGTGTGAACACCTCATTGATACTTGAAACTGAGCTTAATTAAATAATTCAGAATCGCCTCAGCTGGGATAAACCCGCTGTAGACTTGAAACAAGTAGATAGGTGATACAAACCGCAGACTTGGTGAACTAGAAAAAGATTTTTATTCACTGCTACCTGATTCCCTCTCACCATCATACCATAAAAATCATAAACCCCTTCCTCTTTCTTCTTACAAAGAAACAACCTGTTCTAGTAACTGAAAATTAGTGGATAACAAATAAACAATGCACTGAGATAAACTGAATCAATACAGAAGCATCTGAGTATAGAATACCCAGAAATTAGCGTACACTTTGGATTCACTGTGAAGCACCTCCCAGGCAGTGGCTACAGAGGTGAGGCCAGCATTGGAGAGCTGAACGTTTCTGGTCAGAGTGCATGGAACTCTGGAAAATGATGCCGGTGCGAGGAAACCTTTGGCTCGTCTCTCCCAGGCGGTGGTGTGAGAGCCACCTCCACCAGCGGAGCACTGCGTGGGTATGACTCAGCAGCGTTCTGTTTGTCCTTCAGTGGGTTAGTTCTTGTCAGTTCTTTGCGTGTGCCGATAGTCTATTCTGGTAAGTAAGGAGCAGTTTCCTGCGCGGTGCTTCGTTTCTGCGCTACAGTTCTTCCAAGTGCAAGACGCAAGATCTTCTCTAGTCAGTTCTTCTTCCCTGTGTGGTGCATTGTTGCTGCTCAGGAGATCTTCTGGAGGCAGAGTTTTCTCTTGTGCAAAGTAGAGAAGAAGTTCCCTGCGTAGTTTGCTGCGCAGCAGATCAGGATCTTCTCTGGTGCAGTTCTTCTAAGCAAGGAGATGACCAGTCACGTGGTTTCTTGCACTTCTTGGTTGCTTCTGCAGCCGGCCAGGAGGCCTTATGACTTCCAGGGAAGACAATGGTGCCGCCAAGCCCTAGATCGCCTTCAGAGACCCTTCAAAAGCACCTTTCTGCAAGGATCTTCTCTGGTGCAGTTCTTCTAAGCAAGGAGATGAAAAGTGTTTATTTTTGGTCGAGCTAACATCCCGTGTTAGTTGCCTACGTACCTTAGTTTCTGCCATTAAGGATCAGACCAAACGTAGTTCTGTCTATCAATTACAACAACGCTCCTTTATATAGACTCATCTTCATTACTTCAGATGGGAAATTTTCCAGGTAATTTCTAGGTTTGTGGATTTCTGGATTCAGGGAAACTTCCCTCTATTGCAAAGGGGGCTCAGGATCAGGACGCAAGGTACATGGATGAAGGCTGTGAATGGACGCAAGGTTCATTACTTCAGTTGGGAAAAGGCGGTTGTTTCCAATCAGACCCCGCAAGGATAGTCGGTTGCCTCCTCTACTTCAGTTCAGTCGGGAAAAAGCGGTTGTTTCCAATCAGGGAAACTTCTAGTTTGTGTCGTGCCTATATTGTGGAAACTGTGTTAGAAGTGTTTGTACCATGACATGAAGGTTGCCGAGCTTAATTTGCTGAGCTTGTCTCGCTTACTTCAGTTCACTAAACTCGATGCTCCTTTTCCTCTATTAGTGATTGAATGATTATACTATGATGGGGTTTCCGGTATTTATGCCAAGCTTAATTTGATGAAGTTATGAACTCAAGATATGTTCAACTAGCTCATGAGAGCTATTATATTGGACTGGTTGATGGAGGTTTTGTTTAATATTTACACTTAATAGTAAACTTAATATCCGGCTGACAGCAATATGAACCTTGTTTGGCTCTTTTTTTGAATCATATGTGTGGAACAAAAGTGATTTAAAATCTTACTACTTTACATACTTATTTATACAAAATTATTTAAATAATTTGTAGAATTAATTCACATATTGATGGACTGTTTGGGTACTGAATCTGTGGAAGATTCTGCTGATTTAGGCTTAATTTTGTACTGAATTATTAGAATTCTATTTGTGTAATAAAGTTGTGCTGAATTAAAAATTCAGCACTGAAATTAGATTCAGGCCGTTTTAAGCCTAAATCGGTCTGAATCATTAGGTGATTCAGTCGATTCAGTCTCCTAATCACCGTTTTGAAAATTACAGATTCTATTATTTTTCAATAGTTATCGTTCATATCGATTTGAGCCTAAAAAAATGTACCATATAGGTAGGGCCCACTTTAAAAGTTTAAAATTACATACCCTTGTGATCTTGTTTAATAGAGCTCGAATTTAGAAGTGTAATGATACTAAGAACGTGCATATCCGAGTTCGAGAGAGAGAGTTATATTAGTTTAAAGTTTTAAAATTAGATTTGATGTGATGTCTGAATTTATTCTAACAAATTTTCTTACCAAACATAATTCATATTCAACGGTGAATTTTTTGAATTAATTCTCTATTGAATTAATTCAGTACCCAAATGACCCCCTAAGAATTATATTTGATGAATTATATAAATGTGCATTATTTGTTCAATGTTGGCTACTCAAAAATATGATTTTTTGTCTTAAAATTTGTTCTAAACATAATTATCTCTGGTCATATCATAATTTGTAATATATGGATTGAATTGTCTATAAAGAAGACTACTTCAGTTTTAAAATTGTAAATCTATAAATAATAAATTTAACACTTTCTCCTTGCCTTTAAGAGTGATATTCTTTGATTAATAACTTACACATTTGAATATTTTTTATTATTTCCCTTAAATTGTGTGTTTTTTTCCTTCTAAAATCAGTAAAAAGTGCCTTGGCAGGTGAGGTTCATTATGTATATATATACTAGATGTAAACAAGAACAAATGACGACCTTAAACTACATGTGAAAAGCTCATTGATGTACCATCCATGAGGGGATTCTCTAATGATATTGGCTTAGTTGTTCCAATTTCATTAATAGATTTCCAAGTTTAAGTTAAAGTCCTACTGTTTAGCATGTATAGCATTGTTTATGTGAGATGATGTTTTTAGTATTGTAAACAACCTCCTCTTGAAGTGGACTTTCTTCACTATTTGATTCACTATTTTTTTTAACTTGTGTGCATTACTAGTGGTCGATTTTACATCAGTATTGTAAAGAGCATTCCCTCTCAGCCTCAGTTGCTTTGGTCAAATTCTCCTCCAATTCACTGTAGCATCCCTAAATTTTCTGTAATTTTTTGCAATTCTAAAAAAAAAATTCTATTTTTTTGTACATGTTTTCGATGGAGAAATCAGACGCTTTGGTGTAGAAAAAAATTATAAAAAATAAAAAATTATTAGCAACACTTTGAAAAGCATCACTAATATAAATATATAAAATAAAAAAATATGTAGCGATGCTTTTCAAGCGTTGATAATATACTAATTTTTTTTTTTAAAAACCATTGGCTCCGACAGAAGGGGGAGGGGGGAGGCGCCAGCCGATTGTAGTCGGAGCGGAGAAGAAGAGAGGGGGGGAGAAGAAAGGGGGAGGGGGAGGCTCCGACCAGAGGAGGCTAGAGCGGATAAGAAGGGAGATCGGGAGGCTTCGGCCGATGGCGGCCGGAGCAGAGGGGGAGGAAGAAGGGGGAGGGGGACGAAGGGCTTCGGCCGGCGGAGGGGAGGGGGGGGTTAAATAACAGCATGGCGAAATTTTTGCCCGTGCAATAGAATTTTGCGCGCACCGTCAAAATTTTTGCCCACACGAACAAAAAAATTAGTTTATTAGCGACGCATAATCTATGAGTCGCTAATACACTAACTAGTAGGACGCATAAGATATGCATCACTACTACCATATATTATTAGGGACGTATAAAATTATACGTCGCTAATAATGTTTTTTATATTTTTTTTATCTTCTCTCTCTTTCTCCCTTTCTCTCTTCTCTCTCTCCTCCTTCTCTCCCCTTGCTCTCCTCTCCTCTCCTCTCCTCTCCTCTCACTTCCACCCTCTCCCTCTCTCCTCTCTATATCTCCACTGTCTTCCTCTTTCTCTCTCTCTCTCTCTCTATTCTCTCTCTCTCCCTCTTTCTCTCTCTCACCCTCTCTCCTCACTCTCTCTCCTCCCTCTCTCGCTCCTCTCTCTTTCTCTCTCTCTCTCCCTCTCTCCTCCTCTCTCTCTCCCTCCCTCCCTCTCTCATCCCTCCCTCCCTCTCTAGAGGGAAAATACTGCTGGAGGATAAAAAAATTGATTATTTCTAAGCAATTTAAGAATCCAACTTCATGTTTTCTCACATTCATTCTAGACCACTTGCAAATGTGATGCATAACATATTATTATTCTCGTCTAGTGCAGTTGTTATCAATAGCTGACCACGATACTTTCTGTAACACCCCGACCCGAAAAATCCTACCCAGACTGGGGGTTATTCGGAAAACAAGATTGGAGTTAATTAAATTTAACAAAAAAATTACAATGAGATTAACCAGGAGCGGCGGACTTTGAGTGCGAGAGTCATAATGTTCTTCTATGCACTACGGAGCTATAGCGTTCTATTACGCGTAGATCAAAATAGACCTAATTTTATAACTAATTTGGATCGGGCCAACGTTATTGTACCGTTGGTTGCCTATGTATGTATTGGATATCATCTCTGACGTTATTCCAATATGATATGATCCGAACGTAGTTCTACCTAATGGCTAATACATTCATTAGGCACCACAAAATTATATACATTAAAATACGTATATCCTTATATCCGAATAAATCATTCAGAATCAAACAGAAATCTTATAAATTATCGGAGTCGAACGGAAGCTAGTAAATGAACAGAATCAAAACCCTAGAAGAATAGCACATGCCACTCTATTATAGAGCGGAGCAGAATATACAACAGAACATATTCGATCATATCAGATTACCACAGAACATTTCAGAGGAGATAAGATCAAAACAGATTATATCGAAGCAGATCGAGTTGGAATATATCAGCATATTTCATATCATAACAAATCATGAATCATAATTAGTATTTTAATAATACTAAGTAAGATGTACATGCATATAAATAATATTAAATTGAAGGATAAAAAACGCTTACTCCCTGCAGTTTTGGAAGTAGCGAATTCGAAATTATTCATTTCCTCAGGGTGTCCACTCTTTTTGGTCTGGAGATGGCAAACAGAACCTCCTTTAACTCCAAAATATTTTTCTCATTACGCCTGAAGGTGGCGAATAGAACCTCCCCTACCCGGAGATACTTTTCTCTTTCTGTGCTAGTAGGTTGCAAACACAATACCCTTAATCCGAGACACTTTTCTCTTTCTGTGCTTGAAGACTACAGACAAAACATCCCCTTAACCTGAGACACTTTACTCTTTCCATGCCTGTAGGCTACAGACAGAACCTACCCCTTGACCCGGGGATGTTTCTCTAACTGCATGGCCCTTTGGTAGAGGACAGAGTCTACCCTACTCGGGGCCACTTCCCTCGTTGTGGCCCAATGATGGAAGATGGAACCTCCCCTTACTCAGGGCCATTTCTCTCTCCTTGGGGCTAGAGGGTGATGGGTAGAGTCTCCTCTTACCTTGGGGCATTTCCCCCTTTTGGGGATGTTAACTTGAGGAATAAACACTTCCATTGCGTATAACACTCTTAAATTAGCTAAGAACGCCTTTAGAACGAAAGAAAATAGACTCATATTCGAGGGTGACAGGCATGTCTCCTCTTACTCCGAGATGTTTCCTTCTCATAGAGTCACAACCTTGAGGAATACACACTTCTATTACATATAACACCCTTGAATTAGCTAAGAATGTCTTTTAAATGACTGGAATCGGTCTTAAAACGAGTGAGAAAGGAAGAAAAGAAGTTTTGGAATGCTTTTAAGCATGTCTGACATGCATAAGATGTGCATATTCTAACACGTCACCACATGCTGCCACATGGTGACTTATTTAACAATTTTTTATTTCTTTCTTTTTTCAAAACTTTAAAATATAATATCTTCCTACCTTGAAGTTGTAATCACACATTCTTAATACCAATAGACTCGTATCGATGAGCCCTCCAAATCTATACCCAATATGGGTTAGTTATATCATACTTTTTAAGTAGGTCCCGCCCATGTGGCACACTTCTCGAGGTCGTAACTTTTGTTCCTGACCTCCATTTTAGGTGTTATTTGTCGTTATGCTAATTACTTTGAGCTCTATTCATATACGAGGATTACATCCCTTGAAACCCCTTAATATTTAATATAAAATTATGTAATTACATCGGTTTAGGCGTAATTGGAACACAAGGTGTTACACTTTCCCTTAAAGAAAGTCACATTTACCATTAGCAATGGCGTCAATGTTGTTCTAAAGGATATGAGAACTTGCCCAAACATCCAAAAGACTCTTTTAAAATCATATCTTCCTATAGGTTCAAGAATATCACATGATCTGAATGAAACTACTACACTTTCTAGATTAATCCTTTCTATCTGAATTCCATATGTAGGAAGTTTGTGATCAGATTCGTCTAGGTCCCCATCTATTAAATCACTCAGTGCCTTACCGACATGACCAAATATTAAGTTGTTAACATTCCAATATTGATAATATGACAAGTTTATATGTCGTGTTCTCGATAACACGACATGATTCATAGTCGTGTTTTCATAAACCTGAACTGTGTAATCATCATGTTTATGTTAACAAGATAGATAAATAGGTCGTGTTGTAAGAAAATGCAACTATAATGCCTCGTGTTCCAGATAACACTACATATTGAAATGTCGTGTTTCAGAAAACACAATTCAAGGAATATCATAAGTTCACTTTACCTGCACACCAGCATTTCTTGTAGTACACAGTTATACCTCAGTGCTTCAAAATATAACTTGTTATGCTTTTCCTATTGAATCTTTAAATAGCCCATAACATTTTTTCACAATGCAAAGGTGTGATAGTACAGGATGGTCAGTTGACTTCTTTTGTGTTCCACATGATTGGTTGGGCACTAAACTCGTCACAGTAGCACAATCTCCTATATGTAAAGTCCTTATGTACCAATTACAAGACTGATTGGAGCACTTTGCGGTTTATTCATGTTCTTATCCACAACATATTATGTGAAATTTACCTTTATTGCAAGGTCAATTAAAACCCTCTTAAAATGTAATAGGCTTAGGAAATGTGCCCTCATTTGGAGTAGATTCTTATAGTTCTTTGCTTGCAAACTTCTAGTTATTTGCTCGCCTTCACCAATATTCTGTTCCAACGGGTTGAGATCATCGATTGTCTCCCACCTTGCCTCAGCCTTAATGTCAAAATTACTGGGTACTTCGCTGTGTCCGAGTTCTTTGTGGTCAGACATACTTTTCATTTCAATTATATCATTCTTGTTTCATTGATCATAACCTCACACTTCTTTAAATTTTTGGCCACTGTAATTACCAGAGCTATATGGGGATTCATAATTATCAAATGAAGTCCTTAATGCACCCATAGTTGGCAACATTTCTTCTAATCTAGTCTGATTGACTTCTATCATAGGTTTTATAGGCATTGGATTGTTGTAAGAAGAATGACATGGATTTGTTGAGTTCAAATTTTCCAATTCTCCCAATCTGCAATGGATATTAATGTGTTAATCAATATGTGATATAACTCGACATCGTATATTCAGTTACGCTCTTACAAATCACATCGTCTTATCGCTAACATGTTATTTATACAAGTTGTGTTATTACATCCACGCTAAAAAGAATTAGTGTTATATCGCATTTGTATTTCACATCATTAGTTATGCAATATGATAAATATCATGTTTTATCTTAACCCGATATACTTTGTATTGAACACTATAGGTTATATATCGTGTGCTCGAGTACATGATAAAGTACAATATCATGTAATCTAAAATTAATTGTTACCTGACAATTTCAAAAGTGAATTGTCTATCATTAACTCCCACTTGCAACCCTAAGTTAGAGCTAGGGTGAGTCGATACCGCTGGTGATTTAGCTCTATTGAATGTGTGGTTTCTTTCTATTTATGGTAATTTGTCACCATTTTTGGGCTCTTTCAACTCGGCATATAATAACACTTCTTTATTTGCCATCTTATGAATGAAAAACACTAATTGCAGATCATCATCATCTTCTAATTTATATATAATGGATGATTACGAATATGAAATTAAATACTTCAAAGTCACATTACCATTGATAGCAAGTCTTTCTTTGACTTAAAGCAACAACTTGCTAAACCTCATTAACGGATCAATGTTCATCAACTTGTGCCTTTCTACCTATATACACTCCATCATTGTCTACCTCTTCATTGTAATGTATGCAAATACTAATATTATTAATTATAGGGCTTAAAGGGTAAACGGATCTACCGAAATGAAACCATTTTCTCCTTGATTAGCTTCTGGCATGTCAAATATGGTTTTTTACTTAACACCGAAACTAGCTGGTAAGTCACTGTCTGCCAGTCACCTCCCACCGGCGATTTTTGATAGCCGCCGATCAATCCTCCCCACCGGAACGACACTGCACTATTTCGGTGTTCATTTACTAAAATATGTATGGGTAGTGGGTTTATTTAAAACCTAAGGGCAGTTTCATCCTAAAATAATTAATGTGGCATTTTTCTTTAAAAACTAGGGAATAAAGAATATTGGCTTCTTCATCGAGGCAAAATAGAAAAACCGCTTGTTTACGTAAATGTGTTGAGATAAACATCATATATAAGAAGGTGGATTCTCTTTTAGTACATCATGAACATGTTGCTCAATATTGGCAAACACATTCTTGTTCCAAGCCTTGAGAGTAATTTTAAGCCTTATTAGCTTATTACTAAATATCGGTAGAGGGTTACTATGAGATGGATCCTGCCAACTTTTAGGATCAGATTGTTTGAAATTTCGTCCATATAACCACATATCCTGGAACTTAAAAGAAGAAGGCTTATAGATATAATAAGGAAAATGATATCTATACTCCGCATCTTCACACCATTTCATACACCGCTCACGTGGATTTTCCTTCTCGTTTTACTCCCTCTCGCTGTTGGCGCGCGAACGAAAAGCTCGAGGAGGTGCGAACAAAAAACTCGAGGAGACTGGAAAGCCCACCCACTCGAAGCTTGCCGTCACCTTCCCAAACTCATCCTTAGTGAGAGCCGCCCCCGCCTTCCCGGACCCCATTTGCATCGAGAAAAACTCGAGGAGACTGGAAACGTCGAGATGATCGGCTATGAGGAACCGGAAGCGGGACGAGTCAAGATTGGTGCCGGAGCCGATGACCCGGTTGGGGGGTGCGGGGGGGCAACTTCCAGGCGACGTACGTGAGGATGTCCACCGGGTTGGAGACGATGATCAGGATTGAGCACGGGGAGTAGCAGACCAGCTCCGGGATGATGGTGGAGAAGATGGCCACGTTTTGGTGGAGCAGGTTGAGCCGGGACTCGTTCTGGCAGGCGCCTCGTGCGACGATGCAGAGGTCGGATCTGGCGGAGACGGCGTAGTCGACGGAGGCGAGGATGCGGGTGCGGGGGAGGAAGGCGTCGGCGTGCTGGAGGTTGAGCATCTTGCTGCAAAGCTTGTCGGTCTGGGCGTTGACGAGGATGAGCTCGTCTGCCAGGTCCTGTGTGTGGATTGTCTAGGCGAGCAGGTTAAGCCGGGACTCGCCCGGTTTCTGGTGGGCGCCAGGTGCGACGATGCAGAGGTCAGATCTGGTGGAGACGGCGTAGTCGATGGAGGCGAGGATGCAGGTGCGGGGGAGGAAGGTCTGGGCGTTGACGAGGACGAGCTCGTCTGCCAGGTCCTGTGTGAGGATTGTCTGGGCGATAGCCATTCCCACGTTGCCCGTGCCTACGACACAGACCTTGGTGTGGCGCTTGGTCGGGGACGGCAGGGTGCATAGTTTCTTTAAACAACGAGCAAAAATGTGTTTGAAGGATTACATTTGTCTCAGTCAAATTTGGCTTCGGCTTCTGAGATGGAATAGAAAGTTGTACTGATATTATCCGAAGGTGCTTCTGAATCTCATTGGGCTTTTCTCCATCTTTTCGTGGTGATGGGGAAGGTCTGCTGCTCTGCTCTCTCCGATGACGACGGTGGAATTGACCTCATGGGCTTCTTCGTTGTTGTGGTTATCGCTTTGGTCCTTGTGGCAATTTGTTCTCCAAAACCTCAAGGACGTGTCGTCTGCTTCTACCGTTGCTGCTGAGTGATTGGTTTGGTTGTCTTCTCTTCTCTTCCTGTTGCATCTGTTCGTTTTCGCCGGTTGGGGGCTGGGAGAACCGGACAGCTTCCAGGCGACGAGGCGACGTACGTGAGCATGTCCATTGGGTTGGAGACGATGAGCAGGATTGAGCACGGGGAGTAGCAGACCAGCTCTGGGATGATGGTGGAGAAGATGGCCACGTTTTGGTGCAGCAGGTTGAGCCGGGACTCGCCCGGGTTCTGGCTGGCACCGGCGGTGACGATGCAGAGGTCGTATCTGGCGGAGACGGCGTAGTCGACGGAGGCAAGGATGCGGGTGCAGGGGAGGAAGGCGTCGGCGTGCTGAAAACTCACTAAGGGGTAGAAGAGGAGAGTTGAGTGGGTGGGGAAGAAGAAGAGCAGGAGGAATGGAAGCTCAGGAAGAAGAGGGGGACTTTTTATCTCACATTTGAAATGCCTTTGACGTATTTTTTTTTTTAGATTAGGATTTGATGTGTTATTCTGTAACACCCTGGTGGTGTAGGGATGGTGTATAATATATGGAGTAGGGATATCAGTAACTAAGGAGAATGATTTGAAAAAGTTCTTGCTAAATTAGAAATTGTTAATTTATCAAATTTATCCAACTAATGTTTGATGCGTAGGACTATGTCCCACCTTTATTAAATACAGCGGGAACCACTTTGCTTATTAGTCCAAGTAAACTTTGACCTAGAGAAATTAGCATCCAAAGCCACAACAATTTATAAATCCATCGAAATTTGGATGTAACACAATCATCCTACACATAACAACAATTTGTTCGGACGAATAAGATATGACAATAAAGTCACCACCAATTAACTAAGGAATATATACATGAGAATTATTAATATTGATAAGATTGGCCTAAAGCTGACATCTTTCCCCCTAGGAACATTTAGCATACAACACCGATAATAAATAGCCATTAATAATGAAACAAATATACTAATCAGTACAAGAGAGAAAAGTACAACAATAATTTCTACTTCATCCAAACAATTAAGCTCCATTATATCATGCAAGGATTTAGTATCCAAATTCAAATCCTTGTCAACATCATCGAACTGATTTTTTAGCTTTAGCAGCTCTTCCTCTATGCAAATCCAGATCAGTGATTGGTGAGAGCATGTGTGCATAATGTATCCCTTAAAAGTCCAGCGTGTTCCTCCATATGGGATTATAAGCAACAATACGAGGAGAATGCTGTTAGCGTTCAATAATCAAAGCAACTATCTCAACAAAATTTAAATTCGGATGTTCAAGAATAGCGCAGACCCGTTCTTGAGCGTTGTCATCCTCTGTCGATAGTGTTTGCCAAAATATTTCCATCTCTTAATGAACCTGTCTAGTTTTTACTCTCTCAAGGGCACATGACCATCTGTAGTTAGTTGCTCGTTAACAATTAAACCAACTGGAAGAAGGCCCCGGCAACCAAGGATGCCATCAGCCGGCCGGAGCAGTACTGCGTGGATATGAACCAGCAGGGTCCTGTTTGGTCTTCTGTGCGTTAGTTCTTGTCAGTTCTTTGCGTGTAGTCTCCTCTGGTAAGTTAGGAGCAGTTTCCTGCGCAACAGTTCTTCTAGTGCAAGAGGCAAGGTCTTCTCTAGTCAGTTCTTCTTCCCCGTGTGGTGCATGGTTACTGCGCAGCAGATCCTCTGGAGGTAGGGTCTTCTATGGTGCAAAGTAGAGAAGAAGTTCCCTGGCAAGAGGCAGGGTCTTCTCTGGTGCAGTTCTTCTGAGCAAGGAGATGACGAGTCACGTGGTTTCTTGTACTTCTTGGTTGCTTCTGCAGCCGGCAAGGAGGCCTTACGACGGCAATGGTGCCGCCAAGCCC
This sequence comes from Saururus chinensis, assembly GCA_035235625.1. NCBI lineage: Eukaryota > Viridiplantae > Streptophyta > Magnoliopsida > Piperales > Saururaceae > Saururus > Saururus chinensis. The sequence goes on along the minus strand of CP141146.1, from coordinate 31,933,538 downwards.
TAGATCAGTCTTTATGATCTTTTTTATAGAATGGAAGAAAAAGGGATTCAAGGTAGTTGATTGGCTGGTGAAACTGTCGTTGGGGTAGAGGGGTCTGGGAAGCGACTTGCAGGTAGTTAGTTGTCTAACGAGGGTGCAAAAGCATTGTGCTCTGGATGAGGAACAGAGTCTATGGAGGTGGAAGTGGACGGAGAGTTCTCTGGGACCTCGCGGAGGATGAAGAGTGACCCCCCCACCCCCCCCCCCCACAATTTGGTCGGGCTAACAAATCCCTCGCAGGGATCTATTAGTTGCCTACGTACCCCTAAGGGATCAGACCCCACGTAGTTCTACCTCTCCTCCGCCCAGACCCTCCCTTATATAGACAAGCCCACCTAGTTCTATTGCAGTTCAGTTGCCTCCTCTACTTCCTGCCTCATCTACTTCAGTTCACTTGGGAAAAGCGGTTGTTTCCAATCAGGGAAACTTCCTAGTTTGTGTCGTACCTATATTGTGGAAACTCAGTTTTAGAAGTGTTTGTACCATGACATGATGGTTGCCAAGCTTAATTTGATGAGCTTGTCTCGCTTACTTCAGTTCACTAAGCTCGATGATCCTTTTCCTCTAGTAGTGATTGAATTGATTATACCATGATGGGGTTTCTGGTATTTATGCCAAGCTTAATTTGATGAAGTTAAGAACTCAAGATATGTTCAACTAGCTCATGAGAGCTATTATATTGGACTGGTTGATGGAGGTTTTGTTTAATATTTACACTTAATACTAAACTTAACATCCTTTTAAGTGTGGCTGATATCAATATGAACCTTGCTCGGCTCTTTTTCTGAATCATATGTGTGGAAAAAAAGTGATTTAAAATCTTACTACTTTACATACTTATTTATACAAAAAAGTCATTTAAATAATTTGTAGAATTAATTCACAGAATATTCAAAAGTAATGTAGCCTAAACTGTATTTTATTATATCCAAGCAATGTTCACAATGAATTGGATTAAGAATTTGATAAATTATATGAAAGTGCATTATTTTTTCAATGTTGACTACTAAAAAAGTTGATTTTTAGTCTTAAAATTTGTTCTAAATATAAATATATATGGACATATAGTAATTTATAAATTTTTGGATTGTATTGTCTATAAATAAGACTGCTTAAGTTTTGAAACTGTAAATCTATAAATGATAAATTTAACACTTTCTCTTTGCCTTTAAGTGTGATATTCTTTGATTAATATCTTACACATTTGAATATTATTTATTGTTTCCCTTAAGTTGTGTGTTTTTTTAAAAAATGCTTAAAAAGTGCCTCGGTGAGTGAGGTTCATTGTGTTTCTATATAATAGATGTAAATAAGAACAAATGATGACCTTAAACTGCATGTGAAAAGCATATTGATGTACCTTCCATGAGGAGATTTTCTAAAGATATTGGCTTAGTTGTACCAATTTCTTTAATAGATTTCCAAGTTTATGTTAAAGTCCTATTGCTTAGCTTGTAAAGCACTATTTATGTGAGATGATGTTGTTAGTATTTTGGCTCCTGGCTGGATTTTTGCTCCCCACGTAGTCATTAGCGATGTTTAAAAGCATCACTAATTGTCGCGCCCCGGGATTTTGGAAGCATATAAAATTTTCTTTTCACAAAAATATCGGAGTTTACCCGGGCCCCCGACTGGAGCCGCTCGCCTTATGCGATAATATAATAATATCCCCAGGAACCACGGTTCGTGTACAAACACACAAGAGAAAATAATAAAGAGTTCTTACTCGTTTCGGTGAGGTTAAAATCCTCGAAATCACATCAATAAAACTCGGAGTAGGCCCTTCTACCCGCACACTAAGCTTCGTCGAGTCCTGCAAAGTCTGGGGGGTGGTGAGTATTTTAAAATAGTCAGTAGGGGAGTTTATACTATCAGACATGAATAAACACATGGTAGTTTCATAGTATATATCATATATAATATTTTTCATAAAACAGGGTGTGCATCTCACCCAAAACCACCCCTAGTGCTTCTTCCTACATATTGAAGATGCTTCTAGGGTTTGCAAGCTTTCACAACTAGCTACAAATGTGCCAGACATATATATTAATAATAGGAATTTGCTACGGGTACAAAGCAGCGACTTCTTACTCCTCCACATATCATCTCAAAATAATTCATACTTGTGGATAGACGAGTCACCCGTGCTCATGGGGTGCCAGGATTTAGAGTGTAGAGAGTCTTCCCATGATACTCTCTACCCTAGCGCGCAACCTTGATAGGTGTCATTCGTTAGGGGCTAATCAGGGGTCTTGCCCTTCATTAGGGGCTCACCAGGCTAAAATAGGTACTGTGCATCCGATTCCGAACCGGATTAATTGTGCATTTAAATAGTCAACGGAGCTTTATCGGGGCACCCAACAATAGATCCAACAAAAATACTCATGAGTCCCAGACTCATAGTCTTGAGTCTCAGACTTATAATCTTGAGTCCCAGACTCAATCAAAATATCCTAGAGTTCCCAGACTCCAAAAAAGCATGTTTTCTTTTAAAACATTCTATCTCAATGTTATGTTTAACCTTTTGAAAACCCTAGCTCCGCCTCTAAAAGTCATGGGAGCGTCACTATCAATGACTACAAAGGCAAGGTTGGTCGCTCATTCTAATGAGACAGTTACCTCTTCTTTGTCCTGCTTCAGTGACTCGATCACCATGCTTATACGGCTTTTCAAAAATAATCTTAAGAATCCTCCTTTTAACAAGGACGAGTCCTTTAAAACCGTCTTTCAAACATACCGTATTCATTTGCAATGAAAACAGTGGTGAAGCTAGTTTGTCTCTATCTCACAAAGCATGCAGTATATATAACATATCTGTTTCCAACGGAATCATATCTATGAGGAAATCATAAAGCATACAGTATATAAAACATATCTGCTTCCAGTTGCTAATCGAATATACATAATAGAATTATAAACTTATGGTATATAATTCATATTCTATCTTAACGATTAATCTTTTGACAAATCGAATATATGTGCTGAAATCATAAATCATAATTTGAAAATAATCTCTAACACATAACATGCGAGAGTCATATAAATAATAAGTTAAAAACACAACCAAAGTTTATAATCATGCCATAAGAAAAGATAAAAGTATCTACCTCGCTCTCCGCACGAGTTCGAAGCCGATGAACACCACGAAATTGGTTAGCCACTTCTGGGGTTATGGAGGTCTCCAACCAGGAAACTAACTCTGCCACAACATCCGGTATACTCGATTTAAGTAAGAACGCATCAAGAATGACTCGAATTGAACTTAAAATGAGTGAGAAACGAAAAAATAAATTTTGAAGAATGTAGGAGAAAATGAAGAAACGTGGGAGAGGAAGAAGAACTTGAAAACTGGATGCTCTAGACACTATTTATAGAAAAAGTGGATAGGCGTGAGGCTGACACATGGGAGATACGATTGAGACCTGTCAATCTTATCCAAATGTAACCGATCTTATCTGTTGCATCGTTGATCTTATGCGCTCCGTCATCAATCATTTCCACTGTGTCGTTGATCTATCCAAAATGATATTATTTTATTCAAATAATATTCTAACTTCAAAATGCGATAACTTCCAACCTCGATGTTGGAATCACACGTTTTTATTACCGATGGACTCGTGTCGACGAGCCCTTCAAAACAATACCACACATGGGTAGGTTAACTTGCACTTTTCATGTGGGTCCAGCCCATGTGACACACTTCCCGAGGCCTAACTTTCAACCTCGATGTCCGATTTAGACGTTCTTGGGCTTGATACACTCATCTCTCTGAGTTTAACATACTCATATGAAATCCCGCCAAATGTTTGCCTCTAAATAATTAAAATTATTAAAAAGTCATAAAATAAATTTATCAGATGCAGGAAATCATACTGAAAATTCACAGTCATTACACTAATAGTCCTTTTTGTTTTAGTTATCCAAAGATGTCTTTCATCAAATGTAAGCTAAATGCAAAATCAAAGTATTGCATTGCATCTAACAACTTACTATCTTTAGCCCTTTGATTTGAACTTGAACCATCCTCCAAAATAATCTCAAATACAAGAATAACAAAAGAGAACATAATATAAAACCCATCAATGTTTCATAGTGCGAACTCCAACGTGTATCACTTGTTCGTTTGAGAGTAACTTCTCTGGTACTTACTGCCTCAACAATTATGCTAACATTTATATCTCGAAGAGTATCACGACACTTGAGGCTCCCACAATATTCACCACATTTCTTACAAGATTAAAAAGTAAAACAATTTAATGAAGATCATCTCATTCATGAAACACATACCATATAACACCTGTGCATTATGATCTTTATCATATTTCATAATCACAAATGTACAACCTGTACATTTATTTAAATCTCATAATATATTTACATGTTTCATGAATAAGTAATATAATTCACATTCATCGAGCATATCCAAGTATAACAATCCACATTCATCTTACATGTTCAAGAATCATCATTTACACAACGGTGCAAAGATAAGCATATAATCTATATACCACATGTGCAAATACCACTATAAATATTTCTTGTTAAGAAATCAACCCACTCACCATAGCCAAAGCAGACCTGCTCACCCTAAAAATTGTAAAAGGGAGTTTGAATTTCTATAAAAAAATACTAGAGCAGTTGGAATAAGTCCCAACTAGAGATTACCCCCTCGTAAGTCAGTGCACATGAACATACCAATGTAAATTCTTAAGTCTAGAAGATCACAATGGTGTATCTCATAATATCAAATCCGCTCATCTCACTTGAGGAGGAAACTTGCCTTTAAGGAGCCACAAAACCTGTACATTGGATAGATAGACCCACCCTCATAATTTGAAAAAAATCACGACATCTAATTATACCTTAACAAATTATTTTCCTCGTGTATGCAACATGATACAAACGTGAATAATATTTAATGTAAGCAAGCATAAGTAAACATACTCTAATCTTATTATACATGAAACATGATACATATATGGAAATTAATGTCATGTAAACACGAGTAAAAATATATATACATGGTCATGTTCATAGTCATACTAAAGCATGGTTCATATATAATTAATGTGACATGTACAGGCATTCATACTCCCCTATGGTTTTAATCTACTAGAGTTATGGAGTATACATGAAAAAATAATCGAAATATGGCTTTAAGACAAGTAGGGCATCATACTAAGCTTAAACATACATAGTCACCTCTATAATTAAGCTAAGCACATAGAACATTTAATTGTCTATAATACTTAAAAGTTCTCTAGTACTTAATCTGTCAACAATTATGCTAATATTTATATATCAAAGAGTATCATGACACTTGAGGCTCCCACAATATTCACCACATTTCTTACAAGATTAAAAAGTAAAACAATTTAAATATGACTTTTTGCCACAACGACTAATGCCAATTGAAGTTGGTGAGAAAAACAATGGTTATAAAATGCAAACTGATTATCCTTCATAATCAATATTTTGAGGCCATTAAACTCATCCTGCATATTACTAGCCCCATCAAAACCTTGACCACGTAATCTTGCTGGGCTCAATCCATGTTTAGAAAAAAGTTTTTCTATTGTTGCTTTTAATGATACTCCAAAAGTCTTCGGAACATGATCAATGGACAAAAACCTGTCAATAACACATTTACACTTATTTATATAGTGTATTGCCACATGCATTTGTTTTTAACTAATATATCATGAGACTTTTTATCAAAATTGAAAATAGCCCATCTCCAAGATCTTGGATAATCATATTAGTAGTTTCGAAGGCAACACCTTTCACAATGTCCTTGATATCAGGAGAAAGTCAATTTATCATTATGTGGAGCATTTGGCAGTACATTATTTTTATTCCTTCATTATGATCAACAAGAAACTTACAATGTTCAAGAAAATTTTCAGGGTTACTTGAATTCTGATTCATCATGACCATAAAATCTCAAACTTTGTTGAAGGAGAAATATAACACAATCAATTATTGCATTTAACAAAACCTTGTATTCAATTTTGGCACAAAGTATTTGTCTCACAATAGTTGTATGAATGTGCTGCTTTTGATTCAACAAAATTTTATACTTCATCAAAGCTTGATCATGTGCACAAGCATGGTGGCCTACATTTTTTCAGGTGTTTCTTTCTTCTTCCTATTTGAAAATCCTATGTAATGCCCCGTTTTCGATTACGTCTAACCTAAGGCGTTAGGGATAATTATAAAATTTTATATATGATTTAGGGTATTCTAAGGAACAAAATTCTTATATATAGGTAGAGCTCGAAGTAATGAGTGTAACAAGTTGAAGAACGTGCAAAATGGAGGTCGGCAAAAAAATTTACAACTACGGAAACATACCACATGGGTGTGACCCACTTGAAAAGTGGTGGAATACCTACTCATGTATAGTCTACTTTTGAAGGGTTCATTGAAACGTCCATTGGAACCAAAAAAGCGCGATTCCGACTTCGGGGTAAGAAGATACCACGTTTTGAAGTTGGAATAATATTTAAATAATATAATAATGTAAAAATAGGAAAAGATGAAATTGCTAGCATCATGATGATGCTAGTGGCTCGAGTCGCGCCATGTGAACCATTGCATGAGCTACGGCATGTGAACCATGCCACATCGCAGGTGTGGGGCCAAAGCAACCGTGGTTGTTTGCACGGCAGTGCTGCGCACAACACAGGCACACACTGTGCCTCCTCATCAAGAATACGTGACGGGTGGTGCTCGCACGTGTGTGCTTAACTCCATCAGCTCACGGGTTTTCCACTATAAATTAGAAATTGTGTGATTTTTTGGAGGAGTTTTCTAGCCCATTTTAAGTCAATTTTTGCCCGTTTAAGAGGTGTTCTTAGCTAATTCGAGGGTGTTCTATGCAATGGAAGCATTTATTCCTCATGTTGACGACACTAGAGAGGGAACATGGCCTAGGGCTTGAGGAGGTTCTTTTCGATGCTCTCGGGCCAAAAGAGAAACGTAAGTGGCCCAAAGTAAGGGGAGGTTATGTCCTTCCCTAATGGGTCACGCAGTGGGAGAAATATTCCCAGGTAAGGGAAGGTTTTGCCCGTCACCTACGGGCACAAAAAGTGAGGAGCGCCCCGAGTAAGGGAGGCTTTGTCCACCGCCTACTCGAGCAAAAAGTGAGAAATGTCCTTGGGTAAAGGAAGGTTCTATCCACTCCTATTGGCACAGAAACTGAGTAGCATCTCCAAGTAAAGGGAGGTTATGTTTGTTGCCTTAGAGCGAAAAGAGGGAGGAAAGCCCTAATAAAGGGTGGTATATGTTTGTTGCCTTCTGGCACAATGAGAGAAATGTTCTGGAGCAAGAGGAGGCTCTGTCTACTGTCTCTTGACTTGAAGGCACTACAACAAAATTGGGTATTAGCGACGCTTATTTAAGCGTCGCAATAATATGTGTCACTACAAAGTGATAATAACGACATATAAAACAACATCGCAAAAAAATTGTTATTAGCGACGCATAATCTTAAGCGTCGCTAATGGTAGTCTATTAGCGACGCATAAGTAAAAACGTCGCTACTACCTATCCTTTTACCGAGCTTACAAATATGCGTCGCTAATACTTAGCTTATTAGTGATGCTTATATAAGCGTCCCTAAAAGGTATATCTATTAATTTTTTTTAAAAAAAATTTAAAACCATTAACAACGTATTTTTTCAAACATCGCTAATAGTTTAAACCATAGTGACGTTTATAAACAAATGTCGTTAATAATTACCAATTTTAAATAAACAAATTAAAAATTAAGAACTAATAGCGACACATAGTTACATGCGTCACTAATACCTATTTTTATTAAAAATTTATTTTAATTTTTTTTAAAAAATAATTAAAAGAAAATAGTAATAGCAATGTAAATATGTATACGTCGCTACTAAGTGTACTAATAGTGACGTATATATGTATACATTGCTATTAATATATTTATTTAAATATTTTTTTAATTTTAAAAATTAATTTTAAAGAATAAAAATTATTGAAAATTTGAAATTAGAGGAGAGATAGTGTGTAGGTAGATAGGAGAGGCCGGAGGGAAAAGAGAGAGAGGAGGGAAGAGAGAGGGAGGGGAGGGAAGAGAGAGAGAGGAGAGGGAAGAGAGAGAGAGGAGAGGGAAGAGAGAGAGAGAGAGGTGGGAGAGGGGAGGGAAGAAAGAGAGAGAAGAGAGAGAGAAAGAGAGGAGGGAGAGGGGAGGGAAGAAAGAGAGAGAAGAGAGAGAGAGGAGAGGGAAGAGAGAGAGAGAGGAGGGAGAGGGGAGGGGAGGGAAGAAAGAGAGAGAAGAGAGAGAGAGGAGAGGAGAGAGGAGGGAAGACAGAGAGAGGAGAAAGAAGAGAGAGAGGGAGGGGAGAGAGAGGAGAAGGAAGAGAGAGAGGGGAGGGAAGAGAGAGAAATTTTATTTTGATTTTTTTATAAATGTATTAATTTTTTTATTTTCAAAATAAAAAATAAAATTAAAATACAATACTAATAGCGACGTATAGTAATATACATCGCTAATACATGAACTAATCGCGACGTATATCAGTATACGTCGCTATTAGTATTGTATTTTAATTTTATTTTTTTATTTTAAAAATTAATTTTAAAGAATAAAAAATCTAAAAAATTTGAAATTAGAGGAGAGAGATGGGAGGGAAGAGAGAGGAGAGGGGAGAGAGAGAGGGAGAGGAGAGGGAAGAGAGAGAGGGGAGGGGAGAGGGAGAGGGAGAGGGGAGGGGAGAGAGAGAGGAGAGGAGAGAGAGACAGAGAGAGGAGAGAGAAGAGAGAGAGGGGAGGGAAGAGGGAGAGGGGAGGGAAGAGGGAGAGGGAGAGGAGAGGGAGAGAGAGAGGAGGGGGAAAGAGGAGAGGGAGAGAGAGAGGAGAAGGGGGGAGAGAGAGAAAGAGAGGGAAAGAGAGGAGAGAGAGGAGGGGGAAAGAGAGGGGAGGGGAGAGAGAGGAGAGAGAGGAGGGGGAAAGAGGGGAGGGGAGAGAGAGGAATTTTATTTTGATTTTTTAAATTTTTTTATTTTTTAAAATAAAAAAATAATTAAAATAAATTACTAATAGATATAGCGATATACGTCGCTATTAGTACATATAGTAGCGACGTATAGGACTATACGTCGCTAATACATGTACTAATAGCGATGTATATTGATATACGTCGCTATTAGTATTTACTTTTTTTTCATTTTTTTATTTTCAAAATTAATTTTAAAAATTTTAAAAAATTATAAAAAAAATTAGAGAGAAGGAGGAGAGAGAGGGAGAGGGAGAGAGGGAGGAGGGGGAGAGAGGGGGAGAGAGGGAGAAGGGAGGAGAGATAGAGGGAGGAGAGAAAGAGGGAGGAGAGAGAGGGAGGAGGGAGAGAGAGAGTGAGGGAGAAGGGAGGAGAGAGAGATTTTATTTTGATGTTTTTTTAATTTTTTTAAAAAATTTTATTTAAAAAAATAAAAAAATAATTTAAAATAAAATACTAATAGCGACATATAGTAGTATACGTCGCTATTAGTATTTACTTTTTTTTATTTTCAAAATTAATTTTACAAATTTTAAAAATTATAAAAAAAATAGAGAGAGGGAGGTAGAGAGAGGGGGAGAGAGAGGGAGGAGAGAGGGAGAAGAGAGAGAGGGGGAGAGAGAGGGAGAAGAGAGAGAGGGAGGAGAGAGGGAGAAGAGAGAGAGGGGGAGGGAGGAGAGAGAGAGAGAGGGAGAGACAGTGGGAGAGAGAGGGGGGAGATGAAGAGTAATTTTTTTAAAAAAATTTCAATTTTTTTTAAATTTTTATTTAAAAATAAATAATATATATATATATTAGCGACATATAGCCATATACGTCGCTAATACGAAGGGTATTAGCGACGTATATGGTTATACGTCGCTAATATATATATTTTTTCACTTATTTGTAAATAAAAAATATAAAATAGAGAGAGAAGATGGAGAGAGTGAAGAGAGAAGAGAGAGGAGAGGGAGGAGATAGAGAGAGGAGAGAGGGAGAGACAATGGGAGAGAGAGGGGAGAGAAGGGAGATAGAGAGAGAGAGGGAGGAGAGAGAGAACGGAGATAGGGAGGAGAGAGAGGGGAGAGAAGGGAGATAGAGAGAGAGAGGGAGGAGAGAGAGAGGAGATAGGGAGAGAGAGTGAGGAGATAGGGGGAGAGAGAGAGAGAGAGAGTGAGGAGAGAGGGAGAGACAGGTGGGAGAGAGAGGGGGGAGAGAGAGAGGGGAGATAGAGAGAGGGAGGAGAGAGAGAGAGAGTGAGGAGAGAGAGAGGAGATAGGGAGCGAGAGGAGATGGAAGAGAGAGAGAGAGGGGAGGGGAGAGAGTGAGAGAGAGAGGGGAGGGAATATGAATTTCTTTTTTGTAAAAATCGGAGTATTAGCGACGTATAGGCCTATACGTCGCTAATACTATGTTATAGTAGCGACGTATAATAGTGTATGTCGCTACAAACCATAATATTAGCGACGTACAAGTGTATACGTCGCTGTTTAGTTCGTATTAGGGACGCTCACTTGAGCGTTGCTAATGGAATTTTTTTTAAAAAAAATCGCGGGCAAAATTTCGCCCGCTCCTTTAAATCTACCTAGCCCCCTCCCCCATTTTTCCGCCGTCGCCGCCGTGCCGCCACCGCCTACCGCCTGGCCGCCCCACCTCCTCCTCGGCCACACGCCCCCGCCTCTCTGTCCTCTAGTGCGACCCCCACCCCCTCTGTTCCCTTTTCTGCTCCTTGTCGCCCGCCGCCGCCCGCCCCCTTGCCTCCTCCCTCCGCCTTGCCGCCGCCGCCTGCAGCCTCGCCGCCCCACCTCTCCATCCCATCGCCCTGCCTCCTCCTCGGCCACTCGCCCCCGCCGCTCCATCCTCCGGTCCGACCCCCAACCCCTTCCGTTCCCCTTTCTCGCTCCCTCGTCGTCCGTTGCCGCCCGCCGCCACCCACCGTCTAGTCTAACCGCCGCTTCCAGTCCGCCTTCCACCACCGCCCTCCCACCCCTCCGGTCCCCCTCCCCCTTCTCTCGCCCTTCCCCGTTTCTCTCTCTCCTCTCGCTCCGGTGCTCCCTCCCTCTCGCTTCGGCCGCCACATCTCCCCGCCGCCCGCCACCGTCCGCCCCCTCCCCCGTTGGCCCCAGCAATCCCCACCTCCCCTCCCTCCCCCCCTCGCTGCCCCGCCGCACCCCCTTCTGCCCCCCCTCACTCCACCGTCCCCCCCCCCCCCGCCTCTCGGTCCGCTCCCTCCCACCAATCCCCCACCACCTCCCTCCCCTCCAATCCCTACCCCATATTATTCCAAACCAAACCGGGTATTGGCCCGGTTTGGTGGTTTTTTTTTTATTATTGAATTATTTTTAATGACGCTCAATATAAGCATCGCTAATAGATATTTTATTTTTTTTATTTCTACACTATTAGCGACGCTTTTACTAAGCGTCGCTAATAGTATTAAATTATTTTTTTATTTATTAATAATTATTTATTAATATATTTTTAAATATTATATATATTTGCGACAGTTACATAAGCGTCGTTAATAATTATTTACTTAATTTTTTTAAAAAAAATTATATTTTTTAAAAAAATTATATTTTTTAAAAAAATTATATTTTTAAAAAATATAATTTTAAAAAAAGTAAAATATTTTTTATTAGCGACGTTTAGTAAACGTCGTTAATACTATATTATTAGCGACGTTGAATCAAAAGCGTCGCTAATACCATACTAATAGCGACGCTTAATAAACGTCGCTAATACTATACTTTAGCGACGCTTGATTTATGCGTTGTTAATATGCAATAGCGACGGCACCTTTATCGACGTATGTAGCGATGTTTAGTAAATGTCACTAATAACTATTAGCGATGCTTACGGTACTATTAGCGACGCTTTTAAGCGTCGCTAATAGTGAATTTTGTTGTAGTGAGGGGAGGACGCCCTGAAGGAAGGAGCAACTCCGAATGCTCCTACTTCTGGTACTACGAGGGAGTAAATATTTCTGATTTTTTTATTTAATATACGATTATATGAATTCATGTGCTATGTAAGATATATGCTATGCTCCGATCCGATATCTTCTTCTATGCTTTTTTATAATATGATATGATTAGCTCTGATGTGCTTTGTTTAGATTAGATATGATGCGATCTAATCTAATATGATCTGATATGGTTGGATGCGATCTGATATGGTAAAATCTACTCTAATGTATTTTTCTATGCTATATGATAGAGCGAGATGTGTGTTTTCTCTGATTTGTTAGCTTTCTTTAATCTCCTATGATTTATGAGATTTCTGTGTGATTCCTCATGATTTATTTGGATATAAGGATATAAATATTTTAACGTATGTGATTTTGTATTGTCTGATGCATGTATTTGCTGTTAGGCATAACTACATTTGTATCTAATCATATTAGAATAACATCGTAGATGTTATCCAATATGTATGTAGGCAACCAATAGTATGACATTATTGGCCCGATCCAAAATAAGATTAAAATTAAGTTTTTTTCTTACCTACACACAATAAAGAGCTTAATCTCAATAGTGCATAGATGAATGTTACGGCTCACACACTCAGACTCCGTCGCTTGTGGTTTATCAAGTCATAAATTAAATGACTCAGACTTTATGTTCTGAACCTTTGGTCCAGGTCAGTTTTTGGGTAGGGGTATACCATCCTATCACTATAAATGAATCCCCATTTGCTTGATCTCTAATGTTTGTTCTTAGAAGATAGCAATGCAAGCAAAATGCAACATCTTTTGTTGTGCTATACTCCAACTTTTAGCCCCTCAACCAGATACATAGACAAAGGGAATGGACAACCAAGTCCCCTTGGCAGTGGATAGCCAAGGACACCCTTGTACACTTGAGCACTTGGGCAGTAGTGTCGAATTCATTAATCACTTGGTGTATTGCATAGTATAGTGGAGCATGCTGATAGAAGTCTAAGCATGGGCAGGACTTAGGCGGTAGACTGGGGACCACAACCACATGGGGACAGACTCCTATGTTGACCGGGACTCATCCATTCGGATTCGACAATCACCTAGTTTGAGTAGGAGATAGGGCAACAGCTCCCCTTTAGTAGCAAGATGCTTGGAGGCATTGGCACACAAACTTCAAGCTGGACAAGGAGTATGTAGCTTTCCTAGTTTATGCTAGGATGAGTTACCTTAGGGGGAAAAGTTGTAGAGGGAGCAAATATCTTGTATGGGTGGGGCTTGGAACTCCTTGTTGTAATCAGACTCAACATGGGCCGAGTCTATATATGAGGAGAATTTTTTCTTATCAGTCAAGATTGAAAATAAGGAGCATTTGTGTTCTTATCGGTCAAGATTGAAGACTAAATAATCTTGATGAAAATAGAAGTTTAATTAAGTATACATTCTCATATAAAAGTCACTTAAAAAAGTTTCAGTTGTAATTTTGAAGGTTTCAGATGGATTTAAGGCAAAAGGGTAAAATTATAATTAAATAGTGTCATCAATTGATACCTGGAACAGACACTATAAAAATCGATCACTTATGAATTGTTGCACGAAAGAGATACACCAATTGATCGCACTAGAAATAGATCGATGGGCACCTGAATTAGCCCTTTGTAATACAAAGCTAATAATTACCAATCTATCGCTTTGTCGATAGATCAATCGATAAAGATTCATCCCCTATTGAAATAGTGAATGGTTGATCGCTGTTTGGAATGATCGATTGCTAACAATTTTAGTTGCCATAAAAAAGCCTTTCTAGAAGAATTTTCATTCAAAGTTGAAGTCAATGACTTAAATCGACTTTGAGACTTATATAAAGGCTAAGGTATGATAAATTTGAATAGAGGAAAACCTAAAAAATATTAGAGATGAAACGAGAGTCCTTTACTTGTTGTTTTCCTTGAGAGTCCATAGAAAGGTTAAAGAGATTATTCATGAAGGATTCATGGTGATGCACAACTGAAGTGAGAAGATTTTTACGCTGGAAATACAAGAGGAGAGTCAATAAATTCTTCAAGGGAGTTGAAGAATCTTAAGGGATAGATCAACAAACAAAGAATGAGTCTTTTCTTGAGTTGCTAGAAAAAGAATACAAAAAATAAAACACAAAAAGGGTAAGCTTTAAGTATTCAACGAGGAAGAATTGAAGGTCAACCTTAACAATGAAGAATATTGAACAAAGAAGTTTGTATTAATTCTAGAGGTTGGCTTGTTGTTTTGTGTATTGTAAGTTTTATATCTTACTAATACATAAAATCAGACTTGGTTGAGGCTTCCGTAGTTTTTTACCCTAGTTAAGGTTTTCCACATGAATGGTGCATAGTAATTAAGTTTGTTTATTCCGCTTCAAAATAAATTCCTACATATTGAGGCTAGAACTCGTAGTCTTTATCTTTGTTAGTTAATTGGACTAGGGACAATAAAGTAATTTGTTATCCTCATATGAATATATATTAAACTAATTGCAGCCTAAACACAAAAGGCAAGGTGACTCTCAAGGATAATGCAATCAGAAGCCCTATGGAAACAACTTTGGTCGGAACAACAACAACAATGTACAACAAGATCGTCAAAACACCCATGCAAACTTGACTTGTTTCAAGTGTGGGTAGCAAGGACACTTTAGGAAAGATTGTCCTCAGAACACTTAAGGTGTAGTCCCAGAACACCTGAAGCTCCTCAGAATCAAGGACCAAGGCAGTAAGGTGGTTAGTAAAAGAAATTAGTCAATCAAGAGAAGGTCTTTTTTATCACAACTCATGAGGCAACTAATACATCGGTAGTTGTGGAAGGTATGTGTACGATCCCTAACTCAAACCAATTCATTTTATTTATTTTTAGCAATTATTGTGTGGTTTAATATTAACTTTGATCGGTTTTGACTTATTTTTTAATTTAAAGGGGTTAAAAATTATTTTTAATCAAATTGTCTTCACTTTGATGGTTTCTATATTAATATAAGTAAATTGGTAATTGTCTGAAATTTTTAGAATTTTTGACTATTTTCTAGGAAAATTAGGGGGCGGGACCCGATGTGGGCCCCACATGGGTTCCAAATGAACTTAATAACTTCTTAACAAGAAAGGACTACTATAAATAGAAAGGTTCAGTCACTTTCCCAATTGGGAAGGGCTAGAATCTAGAGCTTAGGAGCCCTTATCCCCATTTCCAAAGAAGGAAAGGCGATTAAGGTAAAGATTAGCGTAATCTTTTTCTAATTTCTTAGGGTTTCTCTTAAACTTTCCAAATCCCTTTTAATCTTGATTTCTACCCAAAAACCTACTTATTTGAACCTCTATTTCAAACCCTTATGAAAAGAATTTCATTTTTGAACTCAATAAACCTTAGATCTATGAGTTTTCAAGAGATTTAGGTATTTTTAATCGAATTTAAGGAAGTATTGATAAAAACCCTATTGTGGGTAGGATTTGAAGGTGTGGGAGCATCGATTTCAAGTCAAGAAGCTCTCTGAAGGTAAGTGATTTTGTCCTAAATTGATCTGTGATGTCAGATTTTATGTTTAATGGAGTTCCCTTTTGGGTTCATTTTTATTTGATTGTATGAAGAATATATGTAAGATCTCTAACTTTAACCCAGTTTAATTTCCTTTTAATTAAGTGAAATACTGTGGTTTTTGTCTAATTGACAGTTTGACTTGATAATTATGGCTTCAATGAGGTTTAATTTCACTTTTTATAAGTTTTAGTTCAAACTTGATATATCTAATTTTTATGAGATTTTATTGTATTTTTTCGTAATTAAGGGCGTGGACTCCACTGTGGGCATCATGTCTATATTGGATGGTGTATGACCCACTTAACCCTCTAAACCTTTAATAATTCATTGTAGTAGGTTTTGAAATGATTAAAATCATTTTTAGCCCAAAACTAACCCTATTAGCCACTTAGGGCCTTTTTAGCCTATTTTACAGTCGAGCAGTTTGTTAACCAATCCCAAAACATCACTATTTAAGGGAAAACCCTAACCACTCACCCATTTAGGGAAGGGCTGTGTAAGGGAGAAGGAGGTGCTCTACCCCTTCACGAGAAGGACTATGCAAGGGCATATAAGAGCCACAAGATTAATGAAACTAAGCAGAAGTACCCAGTCCACGAGAAGGAGTTGACGGCAGTTGTCCATTGCCTTAGGGCATGGAGGCACTACTTATTGGGCGAAAAGTTTCGTCATGAATGATAACATAGCCACAAGCTACTTCTCTATGGAGAAAAAACTTTTGCAAAGTAAGCAAGGTGGCAGGAGTTCCTTGATGAGTTTGACTTCGTGTTGGAGTATAAGTCGGGCAAAGCAAGTGTGGCTGCTGATGCCCTCAACCGACGAATAGACCTGAAGGCAATGATGGTGGCGTTAGTGCAAGTATCAGGAGATATGCTAGATCTGATACGAGAAGCAATAGCAAAGGATCAAGTCTGCCTTAGGTTGATCCAAGCTGTAAAGGATGGGTCCACTCGGTGATTTTGGTTGGAGGAGGAGGTGTTGAATGCAAAGGTCGGATGCCCTTACATCCCCTTGGCTGACGGTTTGAGGCATCAGTTGCTAATGGAGACTCACAACTCCGCATGGGCGGGACATTCAAGGCAAGAGTAGACTCATGCACTCTTGGCCCAGAACTATTTTTGGTCGCAGATGCTAGAAGACGTAGAATAATATATGAGAACATGCATAGTATGTCAGCAAGATAAGATGGAGAGACATAAGGAAGAAGGCATGCTTCAGCTTCTTCCCATTTTAGACAAACTGTATGTAAGTCTATTCATGGACTTTATCACTGGTTTACCTATGGTGCAGGGTTATGGATGAATCATGGTTGTGGTGGATCACTTCTCAAAGTATGGCACATTCATAGCAGCCCCCAAAACTTGTAGCACAGAGACAATGACAGATTTGTTGTTTAGAAACATTGTGAAGTTTTGGGGCCTGCCGGCGGATATTGTGAGTGATCAGGACACCTAGTTCACATGAAGGTTTTGGAGGCAAGTATTTGAGTGGTTGGGCACTCAGCTAAATTGTTCAACCAACAATCATCCTTAGGCGAATGAGCAAACAAATAGGGTGAATGGCATTCTAGAGTAGTACCTAAGGCACTATGTGACAGTTACGAGAAAAATTGGGTCGAATTACTGGAAATCGGCCAATTCTGCTACAACTTGCACAAAAGCTCATGATGGGCAGCAAACATTTCAAGTTGGCAACGGGCCAACAACCTCTCACGTCAGCGGATGTTGCATTGCAGCGAACAGGAGGCAAATGTCATGCTGCTTACCGCTTGGCCAAGGAGTGGATAGAGAGGATGAATGAGGCACAAGACTACTTGGTTAAAGAAATCAAGCAGATGAAGAAATATGCAAACAGAGATTGCAGGCCACTTGAGTTCCAAGTTGGGGATAGAGTTATGCTGAAGTTAACTCCCCAACTTCGAAAGAAATTATGAAGGAAGGTAATGCATAAAAGGCTCATCACAAAGATATGACGAACCCTTTGAGGTGAAGCATAAAGTTGGCAACTAATATGCAAACTTGAACTGCATGAGGAGTTCAAGATTCACCATGTTTTTCATGTAAGCTTTCTGAAGCCTTTTTATGAGAACTTAGAGGATTCTAGCAGAAACACCTCTAAGAGAGCACCACTTACAATCAGAACTTCTCTTGAAAAGGAGGTTGAAGTCATTCTAGACCAGAGGGTCGAGGGGATGAGCAAGACGAATCGAAGAGTCTTCTACTTGGTTAAGTGGAAGGATCTTCTTGCATTAGAGAACAGCTAGGAGCGAGATGTTGTATTGTGGCAGTTCGAAGATAAAGTTAGTGCGCGCTTAGCCTCGATGAGGACGCTGAGAAGATTGATTGGGGGAGGCCTGTTAGCCCCTCAACCAGTTGCATAAACAAAGGGGACAGCAACCCCTTAGAGTTAGCGACAAACAACCAAGTTTCCTTGGTAACACACAACCAAAGATACCCTTCAACACTTGAGCAGCAGCTTCGAATTTAATAGAGCATGACTTGGTGCTTTGGACAACATAGTGGAGCAGCAAGACTCTTGAAACATTCATGCACAAACTTCTAGCTGGACAAGGAGTCTGTAGCTTCCCTAGTCTACGCTGGGACGAGTTGCCTTAGGGGACAGAGTTGGAGAAGGAGCGAACCTCTTGTAGGGTGGGACTTGTAATGCCTAGTTGTAATCGAACTCAGCATGGGCTGAGTATATTTAAAGGGAGGGGCGTCAGGCAAGCCAACCACTTTGGACTTTGGAATTTTAGCTAGCCTCTCCCTGCCATTGTTACAATGGACTGTAATAATAAAGCATAGGGCGGAGCCCGTTTGCACAAAGAAGGTTTGTGTGTTGCTGAGATAAGCATATGAGTAGGAATGATGGAATTGGCTACTAGTTGTACGGTGCGGTCAGGCTATCACGTGAGCGAATGCTAGGCACAACTTCATGCTCGTGACACTAACCATGGAAATTCATTAAACCAAGCAGGATTAAACTGCTAATTGGGCCCTTTTGCAAATATGCTCTACGAACCTAATCTTGATCATTTTGATGGTAGTCAAAAAATTTAATGCGTAGTTCATGACGAGCAGGAAGGTCATCTAAATTGATTTCTATACAATTTTTCTTTGGAGGAGTTTTTGTTGCATTAACATCTTCGTTTCCTTGCACAGTACTAGGTAGCTCTATTATTGATTTTTGTTTGAGCAATTTATCCATGTTTTAGAAGTTAATGAAGTATAATAAACCTAGAAAGCAATCCCAAATTAAACAAATTAAATTTGAGTAAGAATAGCATAATTTACTCACAACTCATATAAAGCAATGCCCAGAAAAAAATTGTTTGAAGAGTTAAAGTAGGTAAGGTAAAGATATACAAGATATGCATGTCATAATTTATTCACTCTTTTATATGGTTGTAATAAATAATATTTTTTTGAATTTAAAATTTTTCAACGAAAGCTAAACTCATTAGGTTTAATATGAAAACAAGTTATTTGGGTCTCCAAAGACAATCAAATGGAAATAGAACTTCAGGCAAGGTGGTAGGTGATAGATTACTCACAGAATTTTTTATTTAACAAGGGTAGACCTATAATTTTTAAAAAGAGCATACACTCAAACAAGCAAATAAATTTGACGTACCACTATCATATAGAAGAAAAAAAGTAGAGGACCATCACTTTTATATGGGGGGAACCTGGAAACTAACATTCGCCTTACAAGAGAGAGCATTACCCAGTGGGCCAACACTCCAGTAGCAAGGACGAATTACCAGAGAGAGAAGATTGAGGAAACGCAAAAGACTTATAACCTATGGAGGAGAGAGAAAATGTGAAAGAGTAAAGACTCGGTACGGTTTTTGTCTTTTCGATTATTTTAATAGAAGGAAATTACCTCACAATATGCTACTTCTTTTTCAAAAAGATTTTGGTGGACCCATGTAGTATTTTATAATTATTTATAAAGCATATTTAGCATAAGACAAAAAAAAATTGTTTTTTGTGGGGTCCACCATTACATGACAAGATAAGAGGAGGGGCAAACTTTTTATCATATATATATATATATATATATATATATATATATATATATATATATATATATATATATATATATATATAAGTTTATAAAATACTTATGGGCATTTAAACCCATGAGTATTATGAGCTGCCAGATCTAAATTTGACGGCCCATAGAGCTCGGGCTCACGTAGGCGTATATGAGCCGGGGCTCATATAAACGGGACTCATATATATATATATATATATATATATATATATATATATATATATATATATATATATATATATATATATATACACAAGTGGAACGCCCTAACACACCCTCCTCGACCCTAAACCCAATCTAAGGAGATGAAACAAAGCAAAAAAATTAACCCAAAAGGCTAGGTTAAATTATACAATACGTGCCCTTTGTACAAAAGTAAATAACTAAATATAAAAATATTCATTAAAGTCTTACTTAATCCAACACATTACCCACATTATCTTATAATATAGTATTTATAAGCCTAAAAGACTACAACATATTTAAACCAACAAAAGTTATCTATAAATATGTAAAATAATAAGGTTTTAACACCAAACATTAATTTATCTCATAATAAAATAGTTAGTCCATTCTCTCTAAGTGGATCTACTCATTGCCTCCATGCTCACAAAACAACTGATCCTATATGGCATAAATATATAATCTCAAAATAAAAGCACAACAAAGGGTGAGCTTAGCTCACTAAGGATTTTAAATAAACATAAAACTCGCATTATCATAATATAATTCTAAATAATCATGGAATTAGCCTCATGCAAAATGATGTAAACAACAAAAGAGTACATTATCCAATCTATGAAAATCATCTCATTTATGCAACACATACTATCAAACAACACCTGTGCATTATGATTTTTATCATATTTCACAATCACAAACGCATAACCTATACATTTATTCAAATTTCATAATCTATTTACATGTTGCATGAATAAGTAATATAATTGACATTCATCCTGGATACCTAAGTGTAACAATTCACATTCATCCTCCATGTTCAAGTATCATCATTCCTTACACAATAAAACAAATATAAACATATAATCCATATACCACGTACAAATACCACTGTAAAATTTTTTTTGATAAGAAATCACCTCCTCACCCTTATCAAAGCCAGAGCAGACCTACTCACCTTGAAAATCGTAAAAAGACGTCTAAATTCTTATAAAGGAAGACTTGATCAGTTTGGGTAAATCCTAACTAGAAATTACCTCTAAAAAGTTGATGTACCCGAGCATACCAATCTGGATTCTTAAGTCCAGAATGTCACAATGGTTTATCTCATTTTATCAAATCCACTCATCTCACCTGAGGAAATGTGCCCTCAAGGAGCCACAAAACCTATCCATAGGACATAAAGACCTGCCCTCAAGGAACATGAAACCGGCAATGAAATCTCCGATATGAGTAATTCGAAAAAATCACGACACACAATCGTTAATTACGATTAATAATAGTCTAACAAATCATTTTCCTAATGTATGCAACATGATACAAACGTGTTTAATGTTTAATGTATGTAAGCATAAGTAAACATAGTCTAATCCTATTACATAAGGCTACTAACGAGCCAAGTCAGCTCGTCGAGCTGAACTGGCTCGGCTTGGTTCGACTCGAATTTGGCTCGGTTCGAAGTGAGCTCGACTTGAGATCGATTCGAACTCGAAAGAAAATGAACCGATCTCGAACATGGGCTAACTCAAATTGACTCGACTCGACACCTTATCGGTTTGACTCGAAATCGACTCGATTTATTATATATCACTTTTTACATATTACACCCATATTATATAAATTTCTTAACTTTTACCTTTCATATACCCATAATATTTTATATTATTTTATAAAATATATATCTTATATATACATTAATATATGGTATATGATATACTATATAATATGATATATAATACCTATATTATACTATTATATTTTAAACAAATATAAATCCTACTACTAATAAAATTGAGAATGTAGGTATGATAAATTATTTTATTTCTATTCTACCCTTATTCATCTATATAATATTATTTAAATTTTAAATACTACCTTTAATTAGTATAATCCTAACAAATATAAATATGTTATTCTACTTGCAAATGAACATTCTTAATTCAACCAATCATATTAATTTAGAATTACAGATTTAGTGAACTATATATCTAGATTTTTCCAATAAATATATCTAGTAAACCAAGTCCAGATTTTACTGTTGAAATCCAATTATATTAATTTTTTTTTACAGGCAATCCACACACCATGAAATATGTGAGGTCCAAATAATTTTCTTATTATGAACTTTTTTGTAGTCACTAGAATAATTAGATATGAAATATGTAAATAAGAGTTGTCATAACTTTGGTGACTAGTTCAATTTTTTGTGGCTTATTATATGAAAATTTTTATATAAGTATCAAATTAATGGAGAAAGAAAAATATTTACCAATATTGTGTTCCTTTTCACTGACTAGGCGCTGACACCTGTGTGGTTTTTATTTATTTATTTTTTCATAATTTCATCCTTTAGAAAGACGAAATGAGTACACTTAAATTAATATAATGTTCTAATTTTATCCTTCCAAATGACGAAATCAATAATGAACTGATTTTCTCTCTCTTTTTTTCTCTCCTCTTTCTCCCCTCTCTATTCACATACTCTCTCTCCTCTCTCTATTCTCTCTCTCCCCTCTCTCTTTTAGTTATCTCTCTTCTCTCTCTCCTCTTTCTTTCTATTTTCTTTCTCTATTTTCTCTCCTCTCTTGTAAAGAACAAAATCATGAAAATTTTAAAAAAATATTATTTTCATCATTCACAAATACATTATATTTTATTTTAAATTTAATATTTTAATAGATAATATATAAATAAGAAAAAATTAAATTAAAATTTTCTACTTTCTCCCCACTTCTCAGAGCTAAGGCTCACGTCATGCACATGAGAGAGAGATAGGGAGAGAGAAAGAAAAAGAAGAGAGGACAGAGAGAAGAGAAAGTGTAGAGAGAGAGTGAAGAGAGAGAATAAGAAAGATAGCCAAAAGAGAGAGGAGAGAGATTGAATAGATATATAGAGATGAGAGAGTGAATAGAGAGAGTGTGTGAAGAGAGAGAGAGGAGAAAGACAACTGAAAGAAAGAGAGAGTGAATAGAGAGAGAAGAGAGAGTGAATAGAGAGAGAGAAGAGAACGAATAGAGAGATGAGAGAGAGAGAATGAAGAGATAGTAGAGAGAAGAGAGGACAAAATTATTTTATTATTGATTTTATCATTCTAAATGACAAAGTCAATACATTGCATTGATTTCATCTTTTAAAAGGATGAAATCAATACATTATATTGATTTCGTCCTTTAAATGACAAATTAGTATATTATATTGAGCTAAGCACATAAAACATGATCCATACCTACTTAATTTATCATGTATAAGTATTTATAGTTCATCATAGTCATAATCTACTAGAATCATGAGATAAACAAGAAGAAATTATCCAAATTCAACTAAAAATGAACATATATCCGAAAATAGTACATCCAATTATTTAGTTGTTCGAATGACTTGGCAGCCCATTCGAATGGTGAGACCAAATCAGTAAAATAATCATCTTCTTCATATCAAAACCAAACGTAAATCATTTCAAAAATCCATAAAAAATTCTCAAAACTTCACGAAACTTCATATATTTATTACCTAAATATAAAACATGATAGATATAGTATTTTCATGCTTAAACATGCAAAAACAATATCAAATTATATATTCTTAAGGCAAAAATAAAATGATTAAAGAAGGATTAAATGAATTTTACCTTAAGATGAAATTTCTTCTTTGAAAATGGGGGTAGAGAACTTCTAGATCTTCCCAATCTTAGTCTTTCCCTAAATGGGAAAGGGATAAAGTTTGCTATTTATAGTAAGTCATTTATTGGGCTAAGAAATGA
This sequence comes from Saururus chinensis, assembly GCA_035235625.1. Taxonomy (NCBI): domain Eukaryota; kingdom Viridiplantae; phylum Streptophyta; class Magnoliopsida; order Piperales; family Saururaceae; genus Saururus; species Saururus chinensis. Next base: position 31,909,994 of record CP141146.1, on the reverse strand, counting down.
CCCGATATGCCTTGAAAGAACCCATAAGTGATATAGTATTTTCATGTTTAAACATGCAAAAATAATATCAAATTATATATTCTTAAGGCAAAAATAAAATGATTAAAGAAGGATTAAATGAATTTTACCTTAAGATGAAATTTCTTCTTTGAAAATGGGGGTAGAGAACTTCTAGATCTTCCCAATCTTAGTCTTTCCCTAAATGGGAAAGGGATAAAGTTTGCTATTTATAGTAAGTCATTTATTGGGCTAAGAAATGACCCGATAAGCCTTGAAAGAACCCATAAGTGTATATTAGATCTCAAAAATAAAATTAACCAAACCCAAGCCCATTTAAAGAATAAAGTAAGAGTCAATAGCCCAAGAAGTTAGCGCACCACCTAAGATAGATATGGCTCCAAAGGTGTGGCCTAGTTCTTTGATTAAATAATTTAAATAAAAAATGGCATCAAATTGTAAAAATAGTGAATTAAGCTAAGCACTAATGTTTCTAAACTACAAATAAAAATAAACTCAAAAACTTCATAATTAAACTATCTCACCACCCAAAGAAAATCAAACAAAAAATTAATAATTTTATACTAATCAAAAGGTATTAAAATTAACATATCTTACAAGAACCTTACATTTTCTTGCTCGTAACCCCTTTCTTGGTCTGCCAAGAAATAAACAATTGTTGCCAAGTTATCTACCGAAGCTAAGTATAGAGCTCTATCTTAGGTTGCAACTTAAATCAGTTGGCTTCAATTTTTACTTCGTGATTTCATATCTCTCTTCTAAAGCAACCATCTTGTGATGTGATACTCTCTACCATAGCTCTATCCATAATCCTATTTTTCATGCACAGACAAAGCATATAAAGGTTGATTTTTATTACATTCGAGAAAATGTTCAAGCCCGTGAGCTATCTATTCATCATAGATCAATTGGTTGAATATCTGACAAAGCCATTAAGCAGACATTGACTTCCACATTTGCTTTCCACATTCATGCTTACCTAACCTGAACTTGAACTTGAGGGAATGTGTAAAAAACATTCCCTCTCTGCCTTAGTTGCTCTATTCAAATTTTCCTCAAGTTCACGTCTAATCAAAATGCAAGGCAGCCATATGATGTATCATTCACATCAACCTCCTACTGAAGTGCCAACTAGCAATTAAGTTACATCAAGTTTCTCGAGCTTCTATTCTAGTTTTTACTCATCCAAAAAGGGCAAGTCATCAATCCCACATTTCTCTCAATGCTCAAAATTGATTGTAGCCTTTTCAATTGTATTGTGTTTTGTATAAGGATTTGTGTTTTCTAATAGTATAGACTCTAAGAAGGTTTTGTACCTTCTATAAAATACTATACATAGGTTCTTAGCATATTTGAGCTGAGATAATGGAACTCTATTTTCGGTCAAGTATAACTTATAGAATTTATTCCCTTAATATTTTCACCCCTCCCTTATGGTTTTTATTTTAATAAATATGATTCTTAGTGAGATCACTAAACAGAGTATTCGATAATCATCTATGCTTTTTATCATCTCGTCAATTTCATTCATTTTGTCACTTGTCTTTTGTATGTTTCCCTGATTTTTCTTTTTTTCTAACATAAAATAGTCTCATATAGTGCAAGAAACATCTATTACAACAGATCACACCAAATGATTATTGATTAAAGACAATATGAAAAGATTATTTGATACAAAGGGGACAATCAACTTTTATAATGGCCTCTAATATGCTCCCTCCGTTGCACATGTTTGTTAGTTAATTTTGAAAAAGCAAATAGAGCTATTAATGTGGGAACAGAGGGAGTAATATTATTGTGTTGGAATTACTGAAACTGGGAGCAAGAAGGCCTTCAATCTATTAAATTAGAACCTTTATTTTGCATCACCATTCTGTTTTTTCAACAAATGATGTCGACAACACCAATCTTTCCTAGTGAGATTAAGATTTTAATCTATTTTTTATACTAGTATTGGAATTTAAATAGCTGGAATTTGGTGCTCATTGGTTTAAAATGTTCCAATGTATGCAAGCTTAACATTTTTCAGTATAATTATTAAAATTAAAACAAAAACAAAATAAAAGATTAAAGTAGAAAGAACATGGAGATAGAAGTTTGATCAAGCATTCAACAAAATATGAGAATTTAATTCCTTCCCAAATCCTTTCCACGTAAGCACTTTGATGCTCTTCAATCATTTTCCTGGACTTCCACATATTGTTGCAAAGTCTTCAATTTAGTTTTCTCCTATTTACAATATTATTCCCATAAGCACTTTAATTTTGTTTATAAAAGAAGAACATACTCAAAAATTTAATCACAAAATCATGGTAAACCAGAAGTTTACAATACAACGTAAATCATACATCCTTACAGTCATATTGAATGAAGTACACCAAAAAAGCTAATAGTAAATAGGGAGAACAGAGACAACCCAACCAACATAAGTATTCTCTAAAAAAAAAATTTAAGTCACTACTCATGCTTGTTCATGAATTAAAGTGATTGCACAGATAATTTCTCTAATAATTATTTCTCACCAACTCCTAAAGATATTGCATTTCAAACTTCAAAACTTTTAAAGAGGGCATCTCTTCACACATAGATAATATCATGCAAGAAAATAAAACATATCTTACATTAATTAACAAAGAAACGTATTTGTTTCCTCAACAGTTTCTGAAATGGCACTAAAATCAACAAACTAGTATGGTGGCTATAGGTTCGTGTGAACTTGCAAATATAAAAGATGAAGAGAAAAGGCTCCTTAGAACTACCAATAGAAAAAATTCAGATGAAATAGATATCCAAGTAGTTAAATAATTAAAATTTATGCAAAAAAACTTAGTGTTAGTGGTAATTAAAATTTAAGGCTACACCAAATTCAAAAGACTTCTTTTTGGATTGTATAAATGCACTTTTTATCTTGCTTTGCACCATAACAAAGAGCAAACAAGTAAAGAATTGGTTTTGGAATAAATTTTGCTAGAGATTACTAACAGCTGAATAGAATATATGCACATACCACATATGAAGTGTTCTTTTATCATTATCAATATGTTGGTTTAGAGTAGTTTAAACATAGTAGGAAACTCAAGACAACCTTAAAAAAAACTACATAAAAAAAATGAGTTTTATCCGTGGTCATCCTAACTTTGGAGTTTCATAAATTCCTCACTGAGATTTTTTTTGTCTTCCAAATTCATTTAGAAATTCTATCCAATCATGATAAGAAAATTCACATATTAATGCTTTAAATCAAATTTAAGTCATTTCAGTGGCAATCATAATCAATTTCTAAGCTTTGCTAGTGCATGTATGAAAGCCACAACTGCTGTCATACAAAAATCGAATCATCTTAATTGTTCTATAGAAGAACGGCAGTTGATTTCAAGGATTTGCAAAAGATAGCTGGTTAGCCAAAAAGAAAAAGTAATCCAAGTGTGCAAATGGCTTCTAGTATAGATTCATAAACTGCAACAACTAACTATCAATGGCATAATTTGATTAATTTCTGCTTGGAGTTAGTTATGAGGCCAAATTCCCCCAAATTATCAAAGTCAAGAAGTTTTTGTGTTAAGTGGCTTGATAGACCACCTTGGATGCTTTTTTATGCAAGGAAAACCTTAAGAAGAACATAGTTCAGAAAAAAGGAGAAGCAAGCACAGAAGCAAGTTGATGACTTTTCCAAATAGTCAAGAGTTTAGTTTGTTATTTGAGCTTCTCAACTGCTCAACTAAACATCAATTTTTATTTCAGAAATGAAAATTCTATTTAACTACCATTTAGCAAGCTGTCATGCATGACTGGATAATTGAAAAATGAAAGTAAAACTGGAGCTAGAAAATAAAAGTTTTACTCGCTTGATATGAATGATAATGCAGCTGCCTCTATGACTCCATATGAAGCTCATTCACGGACTCCTACAGATCAACCCTTTTTCAAACCCATCTGAGCATCATTGTTCCCGTCATATAAACTCTAGGATACAACATTAGCAGTGCTGGATCATCAAGCTTGTAAATCATGTGGAGACCTAACAATTAAATGAATGTTAAGCAGCCATTAGAGTACGCAAAACCACAACCCTCAGAGCAGCAAGTATAAACAAGACCCTTACGGGTCCGAGGAGGGTGGGTTGTCAGACCACAAGGGGATTTTTAGCTTCCCAACCCCAGTTCTGCAACAACATTCGTGTATCAGGAATTATGCCATCTTCTAATGTCCGCTTCTTGTTCAGTAGTCTTTAATCAATTCTTCTATCTCCCCATCTTCAATTGGAGGTTCCCCAATTAAAGATACTGAAGCCCAAAGATATATGTGAGGGACATGCATTGGATGATATAAAGCTTATGAACATTTTGAAGTCCGTCTGACCAACTTCGATCTTTTCTAATGTAGAGCAGAGCTCTCTGAGGTTAAGAAGGCATGAGCTGATTGCTAGGGACAGCAGCGGGAAACCTTCAATCATGAGCTGTGACAATTTGGCAGCATTTTGAAGTGCTGACTGCAGCTCATCCCAGCTGGCAATAGGCCAATGTCTCATTCATAGGCATTTAACGGACTTCGATAATCACTTAAGACCAACTACAGAGTCAATATGATCTGGATCTTCCAATGGCTCTTGACCATCTGAATGAACATGATCCTACCATGGATTTGAATTTTAACAGCAACCCATGCCAAATAATGCAATATTAATCCATTCCTGCCTGATCAACAATTTGATAATCACGTGTTCATACTAAAAGCATCCAAATTTTACATGATTCCCAGTGTTTGACAATAATCAAACAAGATTTGAAGAAAAGAAAACACTCGTCAGTTATAGACAATTTTCCAGAATATTGCAGCTCAACAAGCAACAATTGCAATCTAGAAATTCATAGATAAAACACAAATGATTCTAATAATTTTTAAAATCAACCAGTATTGAATTCTCTCCTAATCACAGCACGCAATCAGGTAAGCACCAAATTATTTAGTAATACATATATCATGAAATCCACACACAATGAAGCCATCCAGCACATCTTTCACTTTGATTTCAATATAAAAGTGTATCTTCTCCAAAGCACTCAACTTCTCACTGCCCACCACAAAATATATAATAGAAAGCATATATCATAAAATCCATACACAACATGATTGAGCCATCCAACACGCCACTCACTTTCATTTCAAAATCAAAGCGTCATCTTCTCCAAGTGCTCCATCACTACTAACATCGCCTTCTCCAACTGCTCCATTGCTGCTTCATGAACCACTTCCAAGTATCAGACTGCAGCACCAAAAACAGAAGTACTAAAATAACTTTCAAGTCCCCAATAACTACAATCCAGACGAAGCAAAGGAACACAATGACAGTAGCCAAAGCTTTTAAAACTTCCCTAGTGAGTCATGATCTTCAAGGTTTACGAAGGATAGGTGGTTAGACTAAAAAAACTCACATTGTATAGATTCATAGACACCAACCAACAAAAAGGACATAATTTCTGGTTAGAATTAATTATGAGGCCAAATACACCGATGAAGTAGATTAAGGAAGTCATGAAATTTTATCTATGGGTATATACTCCTATGTAGCAGCTTAAGAAGTCAAGACATTTTTGTGAGTAGCTAAAGAGACCAACTTGGATTCTTTTGAACACAAGGAATAGCCCAAAGAATTACATACATAAGAAAAAAGGAGAAGCATAAGCAAAACTGATTGTTGTCTTCTCCGAATAGAAACGATTGACCTTATCTGTTCTTCAATCTTCTCAAGTGCTCAACTGAACATATTTTTTTCTTTCAATGGAGAAAATTCTATTAAACTACCATTCAACAAGCTGTGACATGCATGGCTGCATAGTGGAAGATTGAATGTAAAACTGGAAATAGAAAACAAAAATTTTACTCACTGGATAAGAATAACAGGATATCATTGCCTCTCTGTGACTCCATTTGAAGCTTATTCACAGATATATTCTGCTCCTAAAGATCAACCTGTTCTCAATCTCATCTGCGCACCTCTGTTCCCATAGTATAAGCTCTTCGAATAATTAGCAGAGCTGGATCATTGAACTTGTAATTTTAGTGGAGGTCTAACAACCAGATGAATATGAAGCAGCCATTATATCATGCAAAACTATTAATCACTAATGCTACCACGTTTAGTTGGGGGGGCTTTATAAAAACAAACCAACTTTGTGTTTATCTGGTGGAACTTATTGTGGTCTAAATCATGTAACTCACCTCGGTTCTCAATCTAATTATTATCCATGATCATGGAATGGGGAAAACAATTTTGGTCTTGTGAACTTCACCAAGTTTCTTTCCAATGATGTTCCCGTACCAGGAATTTTACCATCTGCTAATGTTTGGATCTTGTTCATTAGGCCTTGCGGCAGCTTCTCCACAAACGGACAGCGTTCGATATTGAACTGTGTGAGGGAAGGAAACAAGACAGCATCGCTGCATATCCTCTTTAGTTCAAAGAGACCAGCAAGGTCCATTACTTTTAAATTCGGAAAACAGATATGCCCTTCTTTCACTTCTTCATCTGCATGAATCAGCTCCTCAATCATACAGGAAACAATCATGAGCTCTACAAGGCTTTGAAGATGCTGAAGACCAGAGATGTTTTTGAGGGATAGGCAGTCAAAGATATGCAGCTTACGAACATTTCGAAGATCCGTTTGACCTACTTGGATCTTTTCTAATTTTCGGCAGAATAAAATCCCCAGCTCTTTCATGCTAGGAAGGCATAAGCTGGTAAGGCACCAGCTTTCAAGGCACGATCTTGGCCGTGATGAAGATTCTTCAATCGTGAGCTGTGACAATTTCTCTATATTTTGAAGTGTCAAAACCAGCTCATCCCATCTAGTAATAGGCCAATTTCTCATACATAAACGTCTTAGGCACTTAGATAATCGCTTAAGACCATCTATAGGATCCACATGATCTGAATCCAGCAATTCCTCTTGACCATCTAAATCTCGTCGCTGAACATCAATTCTCAGATCCTCCAAGTTTGTCAAATCCCACAAGCCCACTGGCAATGTCCTAAGACTTGTCACCACCAGTTGTAGACTTTTCAACTCAACCATAGTTTGAAAAGTCAGGGTTGGAATCACTTCAATGGGGCCAGATTTCTCTACATGCAGGATTTCCAGCTTGGTCAGGCTTCCAAGTTCCCCAGGCAACACTCTGAGACACGGCGAGACTTTGAGTTTTCTCAGCTCTACAAGCTGCCCAATGGTCTTTGGAAGTTTCCTAAGGGACATGTTGTCCTGCAAGTATAGCATCTCCAACTTACTCAAATTTCCAATCTCCCTGGGTAATGTTTCCAAATTTGTCTTTCTTATACCAAGATATCTTAACTCTACCAGTTTCCCAATTGCCACTGGAGGGTCGAGGAATTCAACACACCATATTTCCAAGACTCTTAGTCTACACATGGATTTGAAGAAGCCATTCAATATTCTGATACTTTTGTACTCGTCAATAAAAATTAATGTGGATAGGTTGAGGCAAAGAGGTTCTTCAGGAACTGCATCTCCTTTAAATATAAAAATCCTATGAGCCTCACCCCACCTATTAGCGATTTGTGCCTTTGTCAATTGGAGACTTCCATGAACAAAGAAATTCAACTTCAATGAGGAAACAATCCATAGTCCCATGTCTCTTATGATGTCATGCATCATTACACACCGACTAGAACCAACTTTTTCTAAAAGGCAAGCAGCCAGTAGGTTTCCAATGATGTCATGCCCTTTATTAAAAGTTTCCTCCAAGCATCCATTCAAGGCCAAAAAACCTTCTCCAATCCAATATTCAACTAGCCAATTTGAATTCATCTCCCGACTTTCAGGGCATAAACAGCAATACAAGAAACATTCTTTTTCTCCCTGACCCGGAAGAGTCATAGCTGAGCTTCAGTCGGGCAAGCAATTTTTCCTCTACATCTGAAACCTCTGAGGGAGATTTTTGAAGAGTAGTTAAAGCATGTTTCCATTCTTCAGGGGTATTTTTACATGTCATAGCCCGACCAATGACTATGAGTGCAAGTGGCAACCCTTGGCATTCTTTTGCAACTTCTTTAGCGAGGTCTAAAATTATGTAGTCAGACTCTAGGGTCTTTTTACCTACATTTTTCTCAAATAAGAGCCAAGAATCATCCCATCTTAAGCATTCCACCTTGATCTCTCTATCAGGTTGCATCTGCCTGCACACCTTTTCCGATCGAGTGGTAAAGATTATTTTAAAAATGGATGTTTCCAAACTCATACGAACTAAAACTCCCAACTCTTCCAGATCTAAAACTTCCCAAATGTCGTCGAATAACAAAGCAAGTTTGTTCTTGTGAGGTGTTCTATATGTTTGATAATTACGTTTAGAGTGCTGCCGACGATATCCGTACATATATATTCCACTCAAAGCACTTCGAATCTTACGTACATCAACTGTCTTGGTAACAACTATCCAAATTACTTGAAAATTGGAAGGTTCCAAAAATTCATAACGAATTTTTTTCATGAGTTCGGTTTTGCCAACTCCTCCCATGCCATATATGCCGACCATTCCAACGTCATCATCTCTAAGAAAATCGCATACCTTGTTGAAAGCTTCATCTTGCCCGATGGAAACCGTGGAATAAATCCAGCCTCTTCTACTTCGTTGTGGAAGAGCTGGTCCAACATGCACTTGCATCTGTTGCGCTGCAGTCGAAGGGCCGGCAGCCATCGAGTCAACAGGAATAGGAATGGAGGATGAAGGTCCAGCCCCAGACACATCGACCTGCATCTGATCATGTGCAGTGGTTGTAGTGGGATTTAAAAAGTCTAGAGGAGGAGCAGAGGAAATCGGTGTGGCAGTGATTGCATCCACTTGCATATCATCCTGTACAATTGGTGGAATGAGGTGTAGGGCCTGATGAGAAGCTTGAGAGGGGGGGGGGGGGAGTCAGATTGTTGAGCGCATCTTGCAGATTGGGATTACGATTAGACATCGTGATTAGGAACTAAAAGGAACAAAATGGGAACTGTTCAAGGGACATCTTGCAGTGGAATAATGGATGTTTTCAGTGACAAGAAGGGAATTAATTGCGTTCAATTACAAGGGAGAAATTAGAATGGACATATGCAGTTGCACAGGTGTGTAGTTGGCAAGAATTGAAAGACAGAAAAAACTACTAACTACTATCAGAGATCTACTAACTATTATCAGAGATTATTATAAAGAGAAAACTTGGAACCGATATGTGATTTGCTGCAACGCTTTGCCGGAAAAAAGAAAAGGAAAAGGGAGGGTCAGATCAAAATTGCATAGAGAGAGACGAAGGAGAAAAAGGAGTTGGGAAATCATTTCCTACGAAGAATTTCGTAGGAAGCATTCAATGCTCCCTAGTGTCAGTGAGCTGAGATATTTCACATGTCAAAACACTCGCGGCACGTAACGCCTTAACGCGCGTCGCCGTTATATTTGTAGGAGCTGGACTTCGTTAGATTTCGGCATAAATTATTTAAATTATGTTTGTATATAAAAGTGGGCGCAATTAAATTTTGCTTTGAAGTTAATTCTAAGAGATGTTTTATTTTGAGGTGGAATTGCTTAGAATCACTTAATTACTTTGTGAGGTAAATTTGTCAATTTTAGCTCTGAGTCCCTGTTTTGAAATTATATATTTTATTATTTTTGAATGGTGATCTCTTATATCGATTTAAGCTTCGAGAAGTATGTCATATAGGCATAGTCTATTTTAGGCGTCCAAAATTACTTATCTTTATAGGATCTTATTTGATAAGGTTTGAATTTATGAACGTAATATTAGTTTAAAATTTTAAATTAAATTTGATGCGACATCTAAATTTATTATAAATTTTTTTATTATCAACCATAATTCAAATTTGGTTATAAATTTTGAAATTAATTTTAAAAATTTTTATTTTTATTTTTATTTTTATAATATTTAACACCCAAATAACCCCTTAATATCAAGAGTTCACTCTGAGTAGAGAAATAGAAATTCTTCCCAATAAAGAATAATGGCCCAGTTGGTTGATGGGTAAATTGAATTAATGTTCAGACTGGCAAGTTATATTTTAGAGTCTTTTGACACGGCTCACATCTTTGGTCACCATCAAGTCACATGAGTAGGTAATAAAAATTAATTAAATAATAATTATAATAATACTATCAAAGACTAATGTTGTCCCTAAAGGCAAATATATATAAATTGATAAATTTTATAATATAAGCAATTTTGAAATGTTTAAACATCAGTCGAATAATTAGGGTTCTTGAAAGATTAAAAGATGAGAATTTAAGAGTTAAAGTTTTTTAAAGAAAAGTTCAAGAAAAGAATAACTTAACAAGATATATGTGTATTTGGAAAAAGACACATGTGATTGTAAATTCAACTATAGATTCATGATTACACAATTAACTATTAGTTGGTTAACATCAAAAGAAAAAGAAATCAAAATTGAGTTAAAAAGTTTGAACCTTGATACACAATTCTACTACACTCAAACACTCGACCAACACAACTCAATTATTTAACCTTTAAGTTCTAAGGAATTATGAAACCATGGTGGTATACTTATAATAACTTCTTATTGTGTGTTTAATACCTTTTAAACTATGAAGGTCATCAATATGTCTATAGCCCAAAACAATAAATATAGAGGACTACAAAATATGAACTAGAAGGAACTAATGTACTATCAATGTGAAAAATTAAACCAATCAATCACACAAAAATCCAAATAATAGATTTTTAGTGGAACCCTAACACAAAAAAAACTATGCAGTTTGTCTATCAATTGAAAAATCAATGCACTAGGAATTTAAAACTTTACAAAAATTTGGTTACTAACCTAATACTCTAGAAGTCTATCTTCAGCGGTCTTCGACGCCAAAGTCTTTCTTAATGCTTAAAAACTTAAGCTTGAAGTCTTATTCTTCTTTAGTACAATATCTTTTCTTTTTAAGCTTTTAATCAAAGTTTATCTTGATTTGCCCCATCCTTCAGCTTGTATATGATGTAGTTTGTATATCTCACAACTCTCAATTTAATTCATAAAAGGGTTATAAATCAAATACTCCCACCTTTCTTTTTAAGTCTCTTAGAAACTCTCAAATGTGTAAGGTGTTTAACACAAATGTGATATGTCCAACTCCTATTAGAATTAGATTGGAATTATATTTCAGATTTTCAAGATTAGATTTCATTTCCTAGAGTAAGAAGGTTTTACTATTTTAATTTAATTATAATTCACAATTAGATTAGGATTATATTTCCTTATGCTAGTAGGATTAATTCCTAATTGTTCTATAAATTATAGTGCACAACCTTGTGCTAATTAATCAATGAAAAATTCAGTCATTAGTCTAGGTAATTAGTTTGCTCTTTCTATCCTTCTTCTCTCCCCTTTTCCCTTATATTTTTCCCACATTGTGGTCTACATCAAAATGTAGTCTTTTTCTTCAAAGAATAGCCTTTACTCTCTCTCAAGTTTGTCCCTTATTATTCCTTATATGGAGGGTTAAGTCAATTTAGGTTTTAGTGTTTATTTAGTAAACAAATTATTTTTAGAATGACTTATTTCAAGTAAATATGGGACTGATGACTAATCAATTATTCTCTACAGAGCAATTGATCATTCCTTATTATATTCACCAAACCCTAACAACCGATCAATTATTTGAATAGTGCAATTGATTGTTTATTATTTTGGACTCTAATAAAACTCAAATTAGTCAATCTATCAACTAATTGTTTGATTGTTTAATATTTTGGAAAAAATATCAAACTTCATTCATGACCGATTGATTGCTTATTTAAGGACGATTGATCTCTTATGAACCATTTGTAAGTTTTGTTATTTTTTATTCATTCTTTTTCTAATTTTTATATATGATAAAAATATTAAAAACCTAAGTGTTTATAACTCTATATGTGTATGTATGTGTAATTTTTATCTCTTTTCCTTTAAAGTTCAATCACTCCTTCACAAGTCTTAGAATCTTGAATTTTTGAGATTTTCATAAGTCTTGAATCTTGAATTTTGATATATGTTTGCTCAAAATTTTTAAGTCTTTCAATTCTAAATTTAACTCGATACATTACTCAAATTTCACAAAACTTAATATTTTCTTAAATAAATATAATTTTAATTATCAAAATATAACCAATATATATCCATATATCATTGATGTTTTTAGACCTATTGTATAGAGGTGGAGATGGACTTCGGTCAACTGAGTCTGCATCCATGTTGTTCAAGACATTGACAATAACCGAGCTGAATGATTATTTTAGTGATTGTATGGTCAAACATAAGGGACCAATTGACCGATTATACCAGTTTTCCTCTCCCACTTTCTTCTCCCGAGTTCCCCCCCCCCCCTCACCTGTCAGATTGTAACGCCCAACCCGAAAACCCGACCCAAACTGGGGGGTCGGAACATACAATTGGAGTAAATCAAATTTACCGAAGGAATCCAAAATGATACCAACTAGGAGCAATGGACTCTGAGTGCAAGAGTCCTATCGTTCCTCTACACACTGTAGAGCTTTTTGGCTACATTGCACGTAGGTCAGAACAAACATAGTTTTATAACTATTTTAGATCGGGCCAATATTATTGTACTATTGGTTGCCTACGCACGTATTGGATAATATCTACAATGTTATTCCAATACGATTGGATCCCAACGTAGTTCTGCCTAATGGTTATCACATACATCAGGCATTACAAAACTGTATATGTTAAAATATGTATATCTTTATATCTAAATAAATCATTCGGAGTCAAATAGAAATCTTATAAATCATCGGAGTCAAACGAAAGCCAATAAATCAGCAGAATCACACATCCCATTCTATCATAGAGTGGAGCAAAACACACAACATAAACAAATTGGATCATATCAGATTTCGTTTGACCATAACAGATCGTATCATATCAGATCAAAACATATTAAATCAAAACAGAGTATTTCAGAGCAGATCAGATCAAAATAAAACATATCAAAGCATATCAAATTAGAACATATTAAGATCCATCATATCATAACAAATTATATATCTTAATTAGTATATTAATAATACTAAGTAAGTTGTGCATGTATATAAATCATATTAAATCGAAAAGTCAGAAAAGCTTACTCCCCTGTAGTTCCAGAAGTCACAGTGTTCGAAATTGCTTGTTTCCTTAGAGCATCTTCCCTTTTAGATCTCTAGACAGCGGGCATAGCCTCTTTTTTCTCCGGAACATTTTTTTCCCATTACGTTTGAAGACAGCAAACAAACACCCCCTTTAATCCAGGATGTTTCACTCATTGTGGCCCAAAGGCGACATACATAATCTCCCCTTAACCTGGGACAATTTACACTTCCCGAGCCCGTAGGCGGTGGGCAAAATCTCCTATACTTGGAGACACTTTTCTCTCAATGCACTCGTAGGAGACGGACAAACCTTCCCCTTACCCAGAGACTTATTTTTTTGTGCCCATAAACTGCAAACATAACCTCCCTTTAACTTGAGGATATTTCTCTCACTACATGCCCCTTCACTGGAGGATAGAGCCTCCCCTACTCAGGACCACTTCCCTCGTGATGGCCTGACGACGGAGGACAGAGCCTCCTCTTACTCCGGTCCACTTCTCTCTCTTTGGGCTCGAGAACGATGGGCAGAGCCACCTCTTGCCCTGGGACATTCTCCCTTATATGGTTACTAACTCAAGGAATAAATATTTTCATTGTGTAGAACACCCTCAAATTAGCTAAGAACGCCTTTTAAACGGGAAAAAATAGACTTAGAACGAAATAGAAAATTCCTCTAGAAGTTTGGATGGAAGTCAGATTTTATAAGAGAAGGCGTGCGAGTGTACAACAGAAAATGAATATGCTTACACAGATGTGCGCCACATGTCATGCATCCATTAGACCACGTCACATGGTCGGTGTGACTAATGCATGCATGACGCACGTGTTAGCGCGCTGAGCACGGCAAGCGCAATGATGCTGTGCATATGCCACGCATTGCGTGGGTCCTACATCGCGTGGATGGCCGCGATTGTGCGACGGCTTCACGGCTTTGGTTGACGTCATCTAATCTATCTTTTTTTAATATTTTATTATTATTTCATTCAAATACAATTCTAGCTTTAAAATGTGATAACTTCTTATCCTAAAGTCGAAATCGTATATTCTTAATACTAATAAACTTGTATTAATAAGTCATTCAAAACCAGACCGCACATGTGTAGGTTATTCTACAATTTTTACATGGGTTTTGCTTATGTAACATATTTTTTAATGTCGTAATTTTCACTCTCGACCTCCGTTTTACGTGTTTTTATATTTATTATACTAGTTACTTTAAGGTCTACCTATACAATAAAATTTTATTTCTTAAAACCCCTTCAAAATTTAATTAAAAATTATATAATTACTTATAATTAAAAAAATTAAGCATAATTTAAACGCTAAGTGTTATACGGATATAGCTTAGCTACCCGTATCCCCACTGTCCCTGAACTCGGCCGATCCTTCCACTGCTCTACGTCCTCCTCGCCTCAGTCATTCTTCTCTCCTTTGTCCTTGCCGGCGATGGGACTTTTTCACACTTACAGCTCTTGCTCCTTTACATTCTCTTCCATCCCATTTTTTGGTGCAATTGGAGCATCGGCGGGTCGTTGTCATTTAATTTTACCTTGATCGTTGGTGGATCATCGCTGTGAATCTCTTCCCCTTTCTGACCATATTCTTCTTTTCAAAGGCGGGGCTTTCCCTTTTCTTTTTTCACTGAACTTGTTCTTCTCTAGATTGGACATCTGTTTCAATTATATTATTTAGGCATATGCAATTTTCTCACTTTTGAAGCTCTTTTGAATTTATTGGTCAGAAATGTTCTTATTTGTTTCTCGTATTTTTGTTGGGTTAAGTGTAGAGACTTTTCTCTTTAGTGTGTGGTCATTTTTGTGTCAATTTCAGTTTTCGCTGACTTCCTTTATGGGTCTATAAATCCTGATAAACCAACACTTGAAAGGACGACTTTGTGGTTTGCTCTTTTTTATTTTGAATGGTTTTTTATAATTTATTCTGTGGAACTGTCTTCTGATTTTTTTCAGGAAATAGCTTGGAATCTGCTTATGCATTTAACACATTTCTTCTTGGATTATCTAGTATAATGTTTAGATGCGTAATGGGTTTGCATTTTAATTTTCTTTGGATCGCCCTCTTCTATTTCATATACACATGCTGCCGATTGTACAGTTATTTCATGTTGGGTGCTTAAGCATGACCGTTTTCTGTGTGGAAAATCTAAAATTCCCAAATCTTCCTTTTTCTAAACTGTATTTATAAGAAGAAATCAATGATACGAAAGAATGTCATTCAATGATACGAAAGCCGGCGGGGTATAGTTTGTTTAGAAGAGCCATGGGAACAAGATCAGTACATTGTGAATGAAGATTTTTGAGGTGTATGGGTGTCGAAAACTGAATGGATTTGAGTAGGAATGCTTACATTATACAAGATATAGGAGTAAATCAGTGGTTGATAAAGATAGGTAATGACATTTGAATGGGGATGCTCAAATTAGTATACGAATAACAATGTGTATGAGGAGACATGTGCATGGTTTGGCAGGATAACATGGAATTCAGGGAGTGCTATAAACTACACTTTGCCAGTGAATACTCATTCACTGTGATCTAATTCAAAGCAGAAATCAATGGTTATTTGTAGCAATTTCCCTGTTAGCCAAACGTGCGCAAATTAATGAATTTTCTCTTAAATTTTCATTCTATTGTTGTTTTAACTCTTAATATTGACAGGTCACTAAACTGATACTTGTAGCAGGCTAGTCACACCTGGTCAATTCCAGCCCAAGGTTATTAATTCTATTTCTTTATACTAGCTTTATACTAGTAGTATTTTGCATGAATTTGTTGGTATAGATAGATTATTGGCTTTTGCAAGAAATAACACCGACTTAGTAGATATCTCTTGCGTGAAGTCATAGACATGAAGCAGATTCATGGCGGTCGTTAAGGTGGACATGGAGCTCTGTTTCCTGCTTTTGGTTTTTTTTTCGTTTACAACTTTAGGCTACTCCATGCAGTTAATTTATCTTTGCAAGAATTTACAATAGCATAACTTTTGGTCTTTGTTTGTTCTAGTATTGCTCTGTTCTGTTCATCTTCTCTCTTGCATTAGATGAATGGTCGCTTGCACTAAAATAGCATAACAATCCGTAACTGAGTGATTTGTTTTTTGCTTGACTTCATAACATAAAAATTAATTGATGATGACCTTGATGAACTGCCGTTCAGTTCTATTTCTTTTCTGGCTCTTCTCTACAAGAATTAGAAAAAAGGCTGCCCAAGGTCCTTTGGTTGATATTCTTTGCGTGAATCTGCAGCAGAGTAACTTAATGGTGTTTAATTAAATTGCATGGATTTTAGCCTCTATTGCTATCCTAATTTGAGAACACTTTAGTGGACCATGTTGCATGGTCAAGTCTCTTATGTTGTCTGATTGTCCCAAAAAAGTTTGTATGTTTTCTAATGTTGTTTTTTCTGTAATTTGCAGTTTAATGGAGGAATTAGAACTAGTTGTGGAACTGGCTGTCAAATGATCATATCTGTTGTTGATTTTGAGACTAATCTCCTTTCGGTTATATGGGTTTGTAGCATTGTGCAGAATGGCTTTGAGTTGTCCACCCGGCTTTCTGTTGCTGCTGCAGATTTCATGTTAGCCCTTTCTGTTGCGTTGGCACAGGAGACCTCAGTATCCACAGTTCCAAGTAGCAGATCTGATGCATCTCATCTTAATGTAAATAAACGTTTAGTCAGTTCAGTACCCGGACCTACGGATAATGGCAGAATGGAGGTTCATATGTACAGTCGCAATTTGCATGCGTTAGCCGATATGGAAGCTGAGATTTTGCTTTGGGATCATTTAGATGATCTTGTTACCATTGTCAGGAAACTTCTGGCAGTATGTTCTGAGATTTTGCTTTGGTTCTGAGAATATTATGCCCATCTAATCGAGTTTTCACTTTGAGAAATGAATGTGTAAATTGTAAACATAATCAGAAGCGGTTGTTGAAACTCCATTAATATGCAAGGAGACCTTTATACAAAAAGAATTGCCTTTTATATCCAGTGTTTTAAAAACCGAACTGGCTGGTCCGACTGCCGTTGTAAAAAATGGGCTGGTTCAACTAGAAACCGGTTAACCGGTGTTCTGGTCCGGTCCCATTTTTTTTTAACAAAAAAAAAGATCAATTATATGCCAAAGAATATAATTAAACCAACACTGTGTTGTGACAACGTTAATTTGTTACATATACGAAAGAATCCCAAGTTATATAATTATATGGATATGGATATTGATATTAATTTTATTTGAGAACGTGTGCTTGTTGGAACAGTCAACGTACCACATCAACCTGACTTGGATCAGGTTGCCGACATTTTTTCTAAGAGCTTGAGGGTGAATATGATAGGGAAATACCTTTGGCCAATTGAAATTAAAAGAAATTGTTGTTGCTAGCTTGCCCTCCGCTCCAAAGATAACAGAACGGTAGAAACCTGAATTCTCTCTCTTTCTAAAAATTAAATCCCCACATTATGTGAGATCGTTAAATTTCTAATTGTATACATGGAAATATTATCTAAGACATATAATAAAGAAGAACAACTGACGCCAACGCCAATGACAGGGCTTTCTCACATGATTCACCAGGGCAGACACATTTGAGGACCTAAGTTTGAAGGAAAAGTAGTATGGAACCATTATTGCCTTCTCTCCACTTCCAGGTTAATAGATGTACAACATGTATGTTTTCTTCACTCCAAAGATACTGTAATAAGAAAACTAAAATCTCTCTTTATATATAAAAATTAAATCATCATATTATGTAAGATTATTAAATAGGAAAAGTTTATATGAGCCCAGACTCATATACACCTACGTGAGCTTAGGCTCTATGGGCTGTCGGAGTTACATCTGGCGGCCAATAATACTCGTGGGCATTTAAACCCATCAGTATTATGGGCTGCCGGATGTAAATCCGATGGCCCATAGAGCCCGGGCTCATATAAGTGTATATGAGCCCTGACTCATATAAAAGGGTCTCTTATTAAATTTGGAGTAATGCTATATTGACGTGAAATTTCTCACGTCAAAATGCTACTTAATCTTTTCCATACTATTGATAAGTGGGGTCCACAAAAAAGGGCTCGACTCATTAATGGTGTGGGAGAGATGAAGTAGTATTTTGACTTGAGAATCCTCACGTTAAAAAAGTATTTTTCTTAAATTTGTAATTTTATACATGAAAATAGTATATAAGACATATAATAAAGAAGAATGATCGATGATGCCGATGACTGGGCTTTCTCCCATGATTCACATGGATAGAAACATTTGGAGGACCTATCTAATTTTGAAAGGAAAATAGTATGAAACCATTATTGTCTTCTATTCACCCCAGGTCAATGGATGTACGACATGTATGTCACCTCAGGGCTGAAAATTGCAAGTAGCTCTACTTGATTTATTCAAGAATGTGTCTATTCCCCCCCAAATTATACCCAGGGCCCTCACTTTTTTCTCACCCCAAAAAAATTTAAGATATTACTCATACAAACCCCTCTCCACCCCTAAATTTTGTTTGCTAAATTGGCCCCAAATATTTAGTCGAACGCGGCTATTTCCTCCCCAAATATTTAGTCGAACGCGGCCCAAATAAGAAATATGTGGGTACTTTTTTCATTACTTAGCACCCGTACACTATTCTTATGAGCCACCCTAGTCAATAAAGAAAAGGAAAAAACCCTTTTATATCCCTTCATTGTGCTCGACGTGCATGAAGTTCTCGCCGGCAGCAAGAAGGTTGTGAGGGTCGGAGTCCTACAAGGTAACATCTTTCCCATCTTCCTCCTTGCCTATAATGGTCGTCCCTCTCAATTGCTTCTCCATGCACGAAAAGAAGGCTGATTACAAGTGTTTCTCCTCTCTCCCACATCCTTGATTAAAGAACTATCTGCATGCACTTAAAAATTGTTGCTTCCCATCCAACTCGAAAAAATCCTTCCTTTGGCTGCTTAGCAAGTCATATTTATTGATTTTTTGGGCCTTTAATGATTAGACTTTGGGTTCACAGTACACTATGGCTAACTAAACTTTAACATGCACGAAGGTGAGTGTCGTTCTGCTTTATGTGACAGGAGTAACCCCCGCTAGGAAATCTCCAGAAGGTTTCAACACCCTCGAAAATCTTTTGGAAGTTGTCTGGCAGGGGTACCCCCCGCCACATTCAATGCATATATACGGTGACCGTATGTCTCCGTCAAATTCTTCCTACTTTGGCAGTGATTGATCCCTGCCAAAACTTGTCCAGAAGGTTTCAATGGATGCGAAAATCTTCTGGAAGTTGTTTGGTTCCCCTACCACATCAAATGAATTCATACGGGGACCGTATGCCCTTGTTAACTTCTTACTACTTTGGCAGTGATTGATCCCCGCCAAAACTCATCCAGAAGGTTTTAACACCCTCAAAAATCTTCTGGAAGTTGTCTAGCGGCCCCCCTACCACATCAAATGAATTCATACGGGGGACTGTATGTCCTCGTCAACTTCTTACTACTTTGGCAGTGATTGATCCCCATCAGAACTTGTCAAGAAGGTTCAAACCATAAAATAATTCGTGAATTGCATCCTACAAACTCGTGAAGCTCATTACCCTTCATACCCCACCATTCTTCCCTTTATATAGACCAAAAAAACCACCACAAAAAAGCATCAAAAGAAGAAAATTGTTGCTGGTTCATGATTCAATTAAAAAGCTATATTATTTTCCACAAACATCAACACTTTTGCTGATCTCTTGATCTCAAAGTCGTTAACCTGTCAAAGGTACAATACGGGAGGGGAGGAGACAGGATGGGAGGGTAGGGGAAGGGGAGGAGAGTAAACAAGACGGGAGGGGAGGGGACTTCACTAGAGGAGAGGGAACAGAAATGGAAAGGAAAAGACGGGATGGGAAGGGAGGGCACTTCACCGAAGCAGAGGGGACAAAAATGGAGAAGAAAAGATGGGAAGCGAGAGAAACAATGGGAGGGGGAAATAGAACGACGGGAGGTGGGGGTCACAGTCCAGATATTCTGAGTAAAAATAATTTTTATGGTGAGAGTGGGGTGTAAGGAAGTAAATTCTGTATTTTATTTGGGGTGTATAAAGTTTGGGGGGCCTTGAGTGAATTGGGGGGGGGGGGGGGATGGGGATTTAGTCAAGCCTTCTCCTTGTTTTCCCCTGTAATCTCATTGGATGGCATTTGGATTAGCAATGCATATGACTTGCACTGCTATTTTTGTCTTAAATGGAAGCCATATAGAGGTTAGATTTTTGTTTTTTTACAAGTTTCAAATTTTAAAATTTAACTAATAAACATCTTAAATGTATTTAATGTCAACAATAGATTTTTAACCCTAATTGTGAAATAACAATCTTTAGACCATGAGCTAAATATTGAAAAACAACTAAAATATAACTTCTAAAGTTAATTGTCAAACTAGTTTTTTGTTTGTATTTTCTAAATTTTTATATTTTTTTAATCAAAACTAATGAAAGAAAACAACCATGCAAAAATAAAATAAAGGAATTAAAACAAAAAAATGAAACATATCCCAAGTTTCAATGGCTTTGAGATGGAGGAATATGATTTCGAAATCGTTTGATAGTTCTCAATGGCTACGAGATGAAGTAGGAATTGTTGAATACCGCTCGTCATTCTCAGTATACCATTCATCTAAGAGGGATGAGGATGTATCGAGATTTGAAGGATTTTGTTGGAACGGTAAGAAGAGGGATATTGGGAACTTTGTGGCAAAATGTTTAACATGCTAGCAGGTGAGGCTGAACACAAAAGACACGTAGGAACTCTTGATCCTCTTTAGATTCCTCTTTAGAAATGGGAGGATATTACCTTGGATTTCGAAGTATTTTTTCCAAATATCCAAAAGAAGAATGATGTCATATGGGTAGTAGTAGATAGGTTGACAAAGGCTGCCTACTTCTTACCTATTAATGACATCATACCACATAGTTTGGCAAGATTGTATATTCAAGAGATTGTGAGACTTCATGGTGCACCATTGTCCATTATCTTTGATAGAGATCCTAGATTAACATATAGGTATTGGAACAATTTCCAAAATGCATTGGGGACAAAAATACAATTTAGTACCACATTTAACCCTCAAATAGATGGCCAATCCGAGCGGATTATTCTAATCCTGTAAAACATGCTTAGATCTTGCGTGTTAGAATAAAGGGAAATTGGGACTAGTTTTTACCACATATCAAAATTTTCAATAATAACATTTACCATTCTGTGATTGGTATGTCACCATTCGAAGCACTCTATGGTCGGCATTGTCATTCCCCCACAAGATGGAATGAAGTCAATGGGAGACAAGTATTTAAGGAAGAATTTGTGAGTCAATGTGATGAGAAAATTCAAGACTTAAAAATTTGAAGTAGGAGATCATAAGTTTTTGAAGGTTTCACCTACTAAAGGGGTGATGAGATTTGGGGAAAAGGGAAAGGTAAGCCCAAGATTGTTGGATTATTTAAGATATTGGAAAAGATTAGTCTGGCAGCCTATAAATTAGCTTTGCTACATGGCCTTGCTGAAGTACATGATGTTTTCTATGTTTCTATGTTGAGAAAGTACACACGCATCTCTACCCATGTAGTCGATGTAGCAAGTGCGGAACTTTAACCTAATCTTACTTTTAAGGAGAAACTGGTACAAATATTGGATAGAAAATCCACTTCAAAAAATAAGGAAATTCTCAGGGTAAAGTTTCTTTGGAAAAGTCAAGCTCGGGAGGAAATGACTTGGGAAGCGGAAGCTGAGTTCAAGAAAGACTATGCCTACCTATTTACTGGTGAGTGATCTATAACACCCCGGGTTTTTATGATCATAAACAGATAGACAATACAAAACTTAGGGTGCTATCATACGTGGCCAAGTATCACATAACAATAAAATCAACCACCTAATGAAATGTAATTGTCACAATCCAGGATCACAGCCATCTGCAAGTGCAATAACATAAATGAAATAACATGAAATAACCTTTTGGGCAATATAGTGCCTTTTTAAAAATCAGTATTAAAATAAAATTTGTAGTCCTAGTAACTTCAGAAGTCTACCTTGCTAGCATTGTGTATCGCCCGTTAATAGAAATTTGCTACTCTGAATCTGGAATTGAAGCTGCATTGCAGAGATGCATGAGTATTTCCAATAATACTCAGTAAGACGCAAGAAAAACCACTTATAATCAAACCATAGAGTTTAGATATTATGCTGCTTGTCACTAGTTAAATAATAACGCAAGTACACTATGGCATATGACACACTATATGTCAATTTGAAACATTAGTCATAGGGTCCGACCTCTAACAAATAAAGGACAATATCAACCCAATTGCGAGTAGACTCTGCTAAGGAAATAGTTTAACTTATTGCTGCCCGAATATGGACTCTCGCTCAAAGGAGTAAATTGTAAACTGACAGTAAATCCCAGCATCCCTACAAAACCACTCGGATCAGCCATAGACCTAAAGATGCGGGTATCATCATGCTCATGGACACGTTGGCTGGAGGTAGATGAGCCTTCTATGATGCTCAAAAAACTAGTTTCACGCAAAATGCACAAATGAGCTGGGGACCAAAGCCCCGAAAGTGCAGAGGCCTCAAAGACTTGTGACCACACGGGTTGGTGTCACCAAGGCTATTGTAGTGAGCTTACTGGAGCTCTAATTCAGTCACAAAAGAAGTGGAACATGACACTTTTAACTTATAGCTAAGAGGCAACCAGCAATAATGTCCCTATTTGGAATCAAATCGACTGACATCATCATGTCTAAGAGTGAAGAGTAAATTGGATCGATGCAAAAGGCCCTAAAACTAAGTAGCATATCAGCCTACGAGAATGGTGTCATGTTAAAAGGTCTATTTCAGATACAATTCAACCCTTACTCTTCTAATTATAAGTTGTTCTTACATTAATTGCAAGACAACACTAACACCATTGTTTACATTAGTATTTAGAGGTTTTTACACACCCAAGGCTCAGTTAAATTCAAGAGTTTAACAACAGTTTGCCCCATCCAAATTAGCCCAACAAAACTAAATTCTTTTGGCTGCAATCCGAGTCATATTAGGTAAGTTGAACATTATAATCATTGCAGCACCATTGGTCCAGGATAAAGTTATTCATTTATGCAAGCTTAGGCAATCGTAAGACAATTATACTATGTTTGGGACAGAACCTTAGATTTACCCCTGAATTACTTACATAACTTCAATATCTATATACTATAATCACATCATTCACTATTAGGCTAACCCAAAATTCAGCCAATGATCAATCTTCACATAGACTCGAATGAATCAGCAAAGTATAGATCGAATACACTTTCCGGTTGTAGCAAGACAGTGAATAAAAACCAAAGAATAAAGCAAACAAATTTATATATTGGCCACGACATGGAAGACTTTATACTTGACCCTATCGAACATATAATTCAGCAAGGTAAACGTCTAATGACTACCCAGTTGCAGCAAGACCATGACTAAAATTAAGAATAATAAAAGCAGAGTATGGATTAATCACAACATAAAACTACATGAGACCGACCCTAACAGTTCGGGCTGAAACACAATGGAGAATATTAACTGATCCTAATAATTTAGGGCTACAATACATCAAATTAATAGCATGTAGGACTCTATACTTAACCATATGCAGCATGTAATTCAGCAAAGTATAGGTCTAAAGACTTTGGAAACAGGGGTAAACATAATTAACAATCAGAACACAACTTACGTTCTTCTCTTTAATCAGCCTGAAGGAAGGAACATATATATTTTACGGTAAAGGAGAACGGAATCTCTGGGTAATGGCGTTTGTAACACATCACAGTAATTAGGTTTAAGGTTTTACGCCATAAACACGATTAGGAGTGCAAAGAAAACATCCTACCTCTACTAGCCCGCCTCCAAAACCTTGCTTCCATCCTCCTATGCTGGGGTTTGATGGTGTTGGATTCCCCTCCATTCAATTGCTGTTGGAGGTCATGGTTTTTGATAGGAGAAACATGAAAAGAAGTGGACTGACAACAGCTTTTTGCATCCCCCCAGTCTCCTTGTTAACTACTCCCCTAATTTCTAAGGGACATACTAATGAAGAGTGGTTGGGCAGGAGATTACTGGTCCGCCCCCTAGACTCCTTGCAAACTACTCCCCTATTTTCTAAGGAACATACCGCTCAGGAGTGGCCAGACAGGGCATTGGTGTCCACCCCCTAGACTCCTTGCTAACTACTCCCCTATTTTCTAGGGGACATAAGATCACACTCCTCTCATAACCAAATCTTATTTTCTAAAAAACCCTACCAATTTTGGGTAAGACTCCATCTCATCCATTGCATCCGTAGCAAGGCTCGACTCCCCTTTGCCAAAGTGGGTCCCTCACAACTGTCAGCTCACATCCCTTATACCCTATAAGGTTATAATCATCACAATAATTCGATTCAACAACAAAGCAAATGGAACACGTACATACAATAAAAAAAATTACATATGATTAGGGATGTTACGTGACCAAACTTGGAGGACAAAATTTTCTCCAAGAAGTGAAGGATGTGACACCTAAGTTATTTGTAGAATATTTGTCGTGTTTAATTATTATGAATATTTTGTGTAAAATAAAATTTTATTTTATGTGTTTTGATTCCATCAATATATATTAGGAGAAGTTTGGATAGACCATGATATCTATTACGATAGATTTTATTTAACCGTGATACTATAGTTTGCATGATGGGTTGGTTGCATGAAGTGAGGATTAAACCATGATATCTATTTAGAGAGATTCAGGTAAACCAAAGTAGTCTCTGTTGTTTTCCTCCCGATCATCGATACGATCACTTGCACATAAGTCACTGCGTTGGTTGAAGGAGGAAGACAATAATATTGACATTGACATGCTATGGTGTGTTAGTGTTCATCTGGTCCCCAACAGTGAGGTCCATGCATCAATGTGGCATGGATAAGGTAGGCTTCCACAGCTAACCCATTGTTAGTTAGGTTCGTCGCATCAATGGGACGTTGAAGGTCATTGACTCCTTGGATGACACATTAGTGTTTTATTGACAATGCATCAGTATGAGTATTTTCAAGCATGACTTATGATAATGTATGTGCTATTACCAAGTATTATAATAACATTATTTCTTTACATTTGGATGCATGATTGTATGGTGTTGAGCATTTATTATGTATGGGTAAGTAAACCCAAATGCATGTGTGAATCCTTCTAATGTATCGTACCCCTGACCAATGCATTTTGACACTTAAGGATAAGGGATGAGTAGTCCATGGACTCTTGGATGTGGCTATTGTTTCATAGAGACCCTTTGTGGTATGCACTTAGTGAGGAAGATGGACTCCTTAGTTCTATCACAATGTTAAAGTGATTATATTCTTGTGATATTGTTTAATTATGACATTGTATTTACTTTATGAATGCTTATGTTGCTTTATCATGTCATATATTATTCTTTGAATTGTCGTTATATATCAATTGTATATGGTTCTTTTTTAGCTATCCCACTAGGTATATTTGTATACTCAACATCCTTGTGATGCTCATTTACTTGACGAGTGAACCGATAGGAGATGTGGTGTACAGGGAAAAGGACGATAGGGGATTGCTTAGCAAATATAGGACTCTTGATACTTTCATTAAGTAAACTATTGCTTTGTATGCATGACTTTAGGCATTTGAGTGCCACTTTGAAAAAAATTATTGTATATTATGAGTCATACCCAAAAATCGTCCGACTCGAGCCGAACCCGGTCCAAGGGACGGTTGAAGCACACGAGGGTGACAAATTGTTAAGTTGCAGAAGATTGACCCCTCTAACGGGTACCACACACACGAACTAGCGCACCGCTTTATCTTTGTGCAAGAGAATTAAGTAAAAATGTTAAGAACATTAAATCTAAACTAGTCCTCCAATCTTAACCATGGAAGGCCGTATCGGTCGATACAGCCCCGTATCGACCGATATGGGTACGGGGGGGTGGTACGCCCCCCACACAAAAACGCGATACCTATTGGCTGTACCATATCAATATGGCCGATATGTATCGACATTGTATTTAAAAAATAAATTTTTTATTTTACAAAATAAAATTTTTTTTCGAAAAAAAATGTTTTTGAACAAAAATTTGAAAATTTTAATTTTTTTTTCTTCTTAAAAACATAAACACAATTCAAACCTAACTTCTTTGAAAGTTTAAGTTTTTGTTATATTCAAAATAATATTTTTAAAGTTATATGAGATCAATACGAGTAGGTCAATGCAATTTACATAATTATCTTTTTTACATATAGTGCTCCACAAATATACATTTATTTAAACATATAACTTAGACTCTTATTAATTATATTATTTATTTTTAAAATAAATTAATTTTAAGTACTTAATATGGGAAAGAATGACCAATAACTTGTATGGGACGGAGAGCATAATAGTGTATAGTTCTGAATGAACTAATTTTAGAATACCCGTATTGGTTGATATGACATTATATAGTTTTATTATGCTCTAAAAGAAGTATTATAATGATATATTATTAGTTATAATATTTTTTTATGTTTATAAAAGGGTTTATGCCTGTTTTGGCGCGTACCAAGCATATCATGGGCGCGTACATGTATCCGTAGTCATCGGTACTCTCATGTGTATTGATACAACCTTCCATGATCTCAACCCACAAGCTTACAACACCAAGCCAACAAACACGACTCTAGTCATAATATCTGAAACAACTCTAAATCCACCAAGGCATTGGGGTATAGAACAAAGTCAACCAAAACATGAAGTTCTAGTAAAACATCAGAATAAATAAAAATAGATAGTGAGGTCTCTCTAGGTTCCTGCCTACACCCGATAATCCTCTAGACACTCCTCATACAGAGGGACCTGATCGTCTGCATGTCGCACCATGCAGCCCCAAAACAGAACACAAAATACCGGGGTGAGCATAAAACTTAGTAAGGATTTGATTACTAAAATGGTAAATCAAAAAACAACCACAACATTAAACATAGTTTATCACATCAACATATCATATAATATCTCATTTCTGATTACTTTCCCTTATGTTAACCATACTTACCCATAAGCAACTATCTTGAATAAAAGTATCTCAAACACACTATTTGTAGCACGAATAATCACATCATAGCATAGCCATTCATCCTGCATGAAGAGTGTCTCTAGAACACCATACATATTCATGCATACCCATTATCCTTCATAAATATTCATCTTGCATGAGAAATGTCTCACACACACTATACATATCCATGCATGTTCATAAACAACCATCCTGAAAGAAAAGTGTCACACACACACACACACACACACACACACTAGCATGTCATGCATATTCGTAACCATTCAACCTGCATGAGAAGTATCTCTAACACACAATTACATTATGCATATCCATAAACATTCAACCTGTATGAGAAGTATATCTAACACACTATCATAACATGCATATCGATAAAGACATTAACCTTGTTTAATTGGCCAAAGCTTAAGCAGTCCTTGCTCACTTCAGACAATCCACGATTGGAAAGTCCGAAGGAATTACGCTGTTTGGGTCAATTCTCTAATGAGGAAGATTACCCAAAGTAAGCAGGTGTACTCGGCTACACTAGCCTGGATTCTTAGGCTCTAGATGGTCTCAATAGTTTTAATTTCCTTATAACATTGCCACTCTTCTCAACCCAGGGAGGAACACCCTCCCTTGAGGGACGTAAAACTGAATCCATAAGCCTTTGATCAATTAAGCCTGCCAGCAATATCACACAATTGCATCTAATCGATCAATCCATGGCTAATCTCGATGAAATCTCATACGTAAATCCATCTCATGATGCATGTAACATGGTACATACGTGAGCAATGACTACATAAATTCTAATTCATAAAACGTGCTCCCATCAGTCACACATGCATCTTTTCTAGTCTTAAGTGTCAATATTCATCATAATTACCCCCACATGTGTGTGTACATGGTAGTAGCATTCAATCCTAAGCATATGGATATGCATTGTGAACAACCCATCAACATACTACACGCATGCTTATTGAAACTAAATCATGGCTTCTTATTGAAATCATGGGTGAAAACTATCGAAAAACACGAATCCAAGTCCAATACCACTTCATGCTAGACTTAGGTAAGCATATTCATTACTACACTTAAGCTAGATATGGAACCTATCATTCACTCATCATAATCATAATAGATGATATTTAAGAAATAAAACATGAAAATGAGCAAAAATTGGTAAAATGGCAAAACTGCCGTTTGGGTGTTTGATTGGCTTGAAGGGCCATTTGTTTGGCCTGTATGACTGTTCAAACGCCTTCCTTGCAAACTCAAAATCGAAACTTTACAAAATCACCATGAACATTCAAATCACATACCCAAACATCATAATAATGAAATCAAAGCTCAGTAAATGGTAAATCTAGTCATTTATCAACTAAAGCACAAAAAAATCGCGAGAAAGATTAAGCTTTACATAACCCACCATTAAAGCTCAACTTCATGCAAACCCACATAAAACTTCACCAACTTCAAATCCGAAATCACATACCTATTTTGTAAGAAAACCCTTACCTTTAGTGAGTTTTTTGACTTGAAATCGACGCTCCAACTCCTTCAAATTCCTACTCACAATACGGTTTTGTTAATACTTATATAAATCCGCTTAAAGATGTCTAAACCACTTGAAAACTTGTAGATCTAGGGTTTATTTAGTTCAAAAACAAAAATCCCTTTCTTGAAGGTTTGAAATAGGGTTAAAATCAGAAGCTTTAGATTTAAAAATCAAGATTAATCCTTGCAACAAGATGGGATTTAGAAAGTTTAGGACAAACCCTAGGTAATTAATGAAAAATTAATCTAATTTTTACCTTAATCGTCTTTCCTTCTTTGGAAATGGGGATTAGGGCCTCCTAAGCTCTAGA
Source organism: Saururus chinensis (assembly GCA_035235625.1). Taxonomy (NCBI): domain Eukaryota; kingdom Viridiplantae; phylum Streptophyta; class Magnoliopsida; order Piperales; family Saururaceae; genus Saururus; species Saururus chinensis. Next base: position 31,880,858 of record CP141146.1, on the reverse strand, counting down.
TTCTAGCCCTTCCTAAATGAAAATGAGGCTGTGACTTTCTATTTGTAGTAGGTATTGGGGTTGACATAATAAGAGTGTGGGGTATAAATAAAATTTATCACTAAAAATGGGAAAATTGTTCATCTTAAGTCCAAAATGAAGTCTAAAAATTTTGAAACCCATAATTACTGTAATAAGATATTTTTAGGGTATTGTGGGACCCATCATCCTAATTTATGAATGTGGAGACCATGGTGGGTCCCACCCCCTAAAATTTTGAAAAAATAGTAAAAAATTCCAAAAAAATTTGAATTAACTTATCTTAACATAAAAACCATCAAAGTGAAGAAAATTTGATTAAAATCATTGTTAACAACCTTAAATTAAAAAATTAGTTAAAATCGACAAAATTTAACATTAAGCCACATAGTAATAATTAAATAAGTTAAATAAGCCGATTTAGGGTTTATGGATCTTACATTATGTGCAATGGACATGTACTTGGGCAAGACACTATATGGCTTGTGATGTGATTTGCCCTTGAATACTATGATACTTTGATTTGAATAAGATTATGTTAAAAAAATGAGGGTTTGCACCTTCCGACATCAAGTCGAAGATTTGACAAAAAGTTTTAAAATGTTTGTTTATGCTATTAGATTTAAGAAAATGAGTTTAAAAATCTCAGGCCTTCACACCCTTAATCTTAGCACATTGAAGATAAGTACCCTATTCATGTTACTGAGTAGTTGTTGGGCGAGTTAGCGGTTGCCCATTTTATTTCAAAATAGGACCTCTTTTTGGGCTGGCATAGATCTGCATGTACTCAAATGATATTTTCAAGATGGCATTTCACACTCGTGATGGGCACTATGAGTTTTTAGTCATGCTCTTTGGCCTTACTAATGCACCTGCAACATTCGAGTGTTAATTTGTTGGATGATATATTGTGGTTTTATTTGTGCCGCTTTTTCCTTGTGTTCTTTGTTGATTTTCTAATCTATAGCCCTACTTGGGAGGCCTAGTTATAACACCTATGCCCATCTTCTCACTTCTTCATGAGAAACCAACATTTCATGAAGAGGTTGAAGTGCTCCTTTTGGGCTAGCAAATTGAGTTTTTGGGACGTATTATCTTGCCTCATGGAGTTGCTATGGATCTGAGCACAATTGCTGCAGTTCGGGATCGCCCTTGTCCTTCTGCTACACATGCATTGCACAATTTTCTTCATCTTGTAGGTTATTATTGGTGATTTATAACATGATATTGTGTTATTTCTGCCCCCTTGATGGCACTGTTGGAGAAGGGGACCCTCAATTGGTATGATACCATCGAGTTTTTGTTCAAGGCACTCAATGCAACCCTCATTTCAGCTCTTGTTCTTGCCCTATCGGACTTTGCCAAGAAGTTTATTGTTGAGAACAATAAATTTGATTTGGGTTTTGGAGCGGTCCTTATGCAAGATGAATGTCCTATTGTCTTTGTTTGAATGTTCCCTTCTGTTGCCTTCTTATAAGCATGAGGCGCTTGTTATCATCCAATCATTGACCAAGTTGCACCCTTATCTTGTCACCACTTTATCATCGAGATATATCATCGGTTGATTCAATACTTCATGGACGAGCATGTGGCAACTCCAACTCAGCAATGTTGAGTTTATAAGTTGTTGGGCTATGATTATGAGTTGGTTTATAAGCGTAGTCTCGAAAATCATGTTGTCGATGCTTTGTCACGCCAGTTTGAGGATGCTTTCTTCTAGGCTCTATCTGCTCTTGTCTTTCCTTTTTTGGGAGACTTATGGACAGCCACTATGGCCAACTTGGATATTTGTTATCTTGTTGCAAGTGGATTCTTCTTCCTCACATAATTTTATTTTATAGGGTGGTTTGTTTCTATGGAGCAATTGCCTTTAGGTTCCCATTTTTGACCAATTGCAACAGGATATCCTCCATCTTTATCATTGTAGGCCCATTGTAGGACATGAAGGGTATAAATAGGTATCTCAAAGCTTTGCCCAGCATGGCCTTAATCATATAATCTAACAATTTGTGGCTTACTGCAACATTTGTCACAAGCAAACAATGATTCTACCAAATTTTACGGGTCTTCTCACGTCACGACTTATTCCTAAGAGGATGTGGGAGAATATTAGCATGGATTTTATAGAAGGATTGCCTAAGGTCTAGGGAAAATTTGTTATATTTGGGGTGGTTGATTAGCTATCCAACTATGCTCGTATTTTTGCTCTTTCTCATCTCTAAGCTGCAAAATTGTCAAGGTTTTTATGCATGACATTGCTCGTCTTCATGGATTGCTTAAGTAATGTTTGTGATACGAATAAGATGTTCCTATCCATTTTCTGGCAGCAATATTTTTTCTTTCAAGGCACTTTATTTCGCTTGAGTTTAGCCCATTACTCTTAGATTGATGGTCAATCTAAAGTTATAAATCATTGTCTTGAGCAGTATTTATGGTGCTTTTCAGGTTATTGTCCCTAAACTTAGTTATCCTTTCTTCATTGGACAAAGTAGTCTTATGACACTGCTTTCCATACTACTGTAGGTTACACCCCCTTTTAACTAGTTTATGGTCATCAACTACCTACATTGCTCCATTATGTGCCACTTCATTCTTTAGTACATGAACTTGATTTGACCAAACTCATGATGTGGTTTTGTGACAACTTCATCTTAACTTGGCGGCTTTGCTAAATTGTACACAACAAGCTTAAGATAAATGTTGCATGGATCAAGAGTTTGAGGTTGGCGATCTTGTTTATCTATGCCACCAAGCCTATTGCCAACCTTCAGTTCATAAACTAGCAAATGAGAAAGTCACTTATTGCTTCCATGCTCTGTATTCTATACTTGAGTGTATTATCAAGGTTGCTTATCATCTCAAGTTACCTTCAGATGCTCTCATATTTACCTTGTATTCCATGTCTCTTGTCTTTAGAAGTGCGTTGGTGATCCATCCTCTCTTTCACCATCAATTTCATTAGATCCATCTTCCCTAACACCTATGCCATTTTAGAGTGACATCATTTTTTCCATCATGGATGCATTATTTATGTGGTTCTTATTTTTTAGTTACATTATTCACCTAAAGATGATACTTGGTGCGTGAAGATAAGTTCCTTCAACAATACCTGGATCAGTCACCTTGAGAAAAAGTGTTACAGAGCGTGGTGGAATGTTATGACCCTGATTTAGTCTCCTAATTTAGTTTTGATTCCTAAATTTGTTAGTGTTTAGTATCTTATTTAATTAGAATTGGATTAAAGATAGTTTCCATATTATATTAGGATAAGTCTAAAAAGCCTTTCTAAAATTGAAATTGATCACAACAAAGTGTAGAACGACAAAAACTAATTTCAGTAATAGTTAACTTAATTTTCCTACATCACTCTATTCTTCTTCTTTCCCCTCTTTAATTTCTGTGTAGACTTTGTCTACGAACATCAGGTGAATTAGTATATATGTTGATATTGTTTGTTTGTTCTTTAGTAGTTGATCATGTACACATTTTTTTTGTGCACAAATTTGATTATTACTTTAATAATAGTGTAAAATAGGATTAATTTAGGACTTTTACTAAAAAAACCCTACCCCCTTCTCACTAATTATGATTATGAAATCTATGTGTGGTTACAAAGCCATATTTATTTGAGAAATTAGTATAATATTTTTAGTCTATTGAATTTTAAGTTAATTAAGGGTTTCTTTGAAAGGGCAATATAGGCATAGCATGGCAAAAATCTCTGTCTTCCTTCTCACTTTACTACTACTAATATATATATATATATATATATATATATATATAGTGTTAAAGGAAACAACGAGCATGAGCAATAGGTATTTTAAATTTACCCTATAAGAAAGACCACCTATCCTGTGACACTAAAAGAAGTTGCAGGGCACCCATTTACCTTATTCATTGTTTGCAAGGGCCTATGCATTGGAAAAAAAATGATTATATTTCCCTCCAATAAAGATTCATAATTACTAACATCACCCTTGTGCCACAGTGTATACTTGCAAGAAGAGATTCCAAAGTTTATCATTGTACAATGCCTCAACTACAGGGTCAGTGATGGGAAGGGCAATGAGTCAAGCACTTTGGTCTGCCATTTAGTGCAAGGTAAGGTGTTTCTATGCAATTGAAGGAATAAGCCTTTAGGAAGCATTTTTATAATCCACTCTCACAATGAGCCTATCATAAGAAACACATAAAAATCCTTAATCTTTTAGATCGACCCTACACATGCTTACATTAGTGCTAGTATACGATATTGATTTTACAATACTTGTACTAATATGCGCTAACATATGCACTGTTAATCTCAAATATTACGAGTTCTTGTATATTTCTTAAACTGGGCTCATTGTCAAAGTAGAACATTATAAAAACGCTTTGTAGGTGGTAAAGGGGAGCCTGGACATGAAGGAAGCAATGTCCATCTGCATTCATCTCTACCAAGAAGTCCGCTTCACATCATGATACATCTTGGTTCCTCCTAGATTGATGGAGAATGCAGAGTGATCTACCTCCGAAAGAATATGCTTCTTTATCTCTATAGAGTTTGGCACACACAACCTCCCCTGAAAAGTTAGACTCCCATCGGTCCTCTCTTCAAAATCAATCACCACTCTCACTTGCAACTTAGCATTCATGGCTTGGATTTCCTCATCTCCATTTTGTGCTTCCACCACCTCATCAACCAAACTAGAATTTATGGAGAGATTAGTGAATCACTTGCTTCTATCCTCCAAAGCTAACTTCAATTTAAGCTCAATGTCCTCTTCATTTAAAAGTCATTCTTGCACATGCACACAAGCAACTTAAGTAGTTGATTTTTTATCCAGGGCATCCGCCACTGCATTAGCTTTTTTGAGACAATAAGAAATAGTGAAGTCATACTCCTTGAGGAGGGAATGTTGATAGCGATGGAAGTGCAACAATGGAAATTGGTGCAGACCGGTCAGAATAGGGAATTGAGTGAATATGGAAAGGGGTAGTGGTTTTTTGGTGTAGTACTTGGCCATAGATAATTTTATCGTGCTATGGGACATGTGCAGGCGGATCTACATGCGTAGGGTTATTTTGTGTTTAATGGGGAAATGTGAGACATTTTATGTAATACTGTTATGACCCTAATGTAGATTTAGTTTCCTATTTTGCCTTTGATTCCTAAATTAATTAGTTATTAATCATCTTATTTAATCATAATTGTATTGAGGGTGGTTTCCTTATCCCACTATAATTAGTTTAGACATCCTCCATGTATTATGTAATTCACAGAAAATTAAGGGTCATAAATCCAATTTCAAAAGCTAGATTAATTTTCGTTGCTCTGTCAGTTCTTGTCCTTCTCTCCTCTTTCTATCTAAATACCCTACATAGACCACCCGATCTACAACAAATACATTCTATGATTAAATAAGATAAGCCAGAAGATAGTGGAATATGCGAAGTATTTTCTTCCACTTCCTACATTCTATGATTGGTTTCTACTTTGCTTTTCATAGAATTTCGCATGGTATCATGTGTGGCCTCCATATCCTCATGGATCCTAAGGGTGCTAATGAGCCGAGTCGAACCGAGTTATGAAGTTTTTGAACTCGAGCTCGATTTTTAAAAGCTCGGCTCGAGCTCGATCGAATAGCTTGAAGCCTAGCTCGAGCTCGGTTCGGTCAAAAAATCAAAACTCGATCTAAGCTCGAGCTCGAAAATATAGTATAGCAGTTCGAATTGAGCTTGAATCCCATTTACAACCATTTTTCCCTATAAAAAGCCATATCAATTTAAAGAATCACATAAACATTACAAAAATAAAAAAAAGATTATAACAACTATAATTCAATTTTATTAAAGTTGTAAATATCACTTCAAAATCTATAAATTATCCACAAAATCCTTTCATTGGTCACCAAAAATTTAGCTAATGTTGTTCGAATCTCTTACATAATAATCCACCAAAAACTAAATTAGTCACTCAAGTACCATGACAACGCTAATTCATAGGTTCTAGATTTGATTACTCTAGTGACTACAATACATTCATGATTAGAACACTATCTGGACCATAGGAGTAACATATTTCCGGTTGTGTGCATTGCCTGCAAATATAAAAAATTAATAGGTAAGACAAGGTCCAACAAAAATAAAAAAACATATATCTTAATTTTCAAAAAGTTAAGAAGAGACCTCATAAAAAATTATTCAAGGTATAACCTCTCTCACTTATAATATTAAATAAGTTACAAAAGCCAACTTAGCAACTACTAAAGTTCCTCTGTCTATTTATACATATGGACATGTTCAAAGCAGCGTCAAACTTCATGAATTGGTGTAAGTAGTGTGTTTACTTCGGCCTCAAAAATTCATAAGAAAAAGAAAGTATGCTACGTTAGCACTGCTTACTAGGATTTGAATTTACACTTAACCCTTGTATTCTTGATGACATACGGAGGAGACAGAGTGAACAATCGAGTGGCAGAAGTTGGTGTAGTTACCACTTTTATTCACTTTTACACAGTTTTGTCAAAGGAACCTTGGACAGCATCAGATTTTATACAAAAAAACTCTTACCATACATATCAAGTAGTAGAAAATCCAGTTACAAATAATAGAGCCATCCCCAAAGTAAAAGCCACTAGGGTGAGTGAGTCTGGCCGATCAAAAAGAAAAGGACCTGTTTCTTCCCGCATAAACTATAATAGTATTTAACTTTTCTTTGGAAATACATTGTTATGCTTTGTCAAACGGACAATGAAATAATATGCTGCAATTGAAATGACAGAAAACAATTCAAAGAAAAATTATAGGTTCTTAACATGAAAAGTTTTGTAAGAAATCAATTAAAATCACTATTGGTAAATCAGACCACCATTGAAGACTAACAGAAACACAGCTAAAAGCATACTCCCATCCATCATTAATTGTCTGGATCTCAAGGAAAAATACGGTTGAAGCTTGAAGTTTTATAGCAAAAGTGTGAAAAATAGATCTGTTTTGGAGGCAATTTCAAGCAAAGAATCTTTTTAAAATTGTACTGTCAAAAACAAGAGACGAACAATATCCCTATGTGGAGTAACAACTGGTTGAATCTTCAGGAGTCACCAAGGCTTCCTCACTGACCAAAGAATCGTCCTTATGCAGTGACAATGGGCCATGTCCTGCTAATTTACTCTTCTAAACCATAGATGACAAATATTAAACCTGTCAACCTGACTGTCAACCTGTGTAACTCTGTAAGCTGCTGGCAATGTGATTGACACCTCTGAAAGTGAAAGGCATTCCAACCAGAAGAGAGCCATGTGTGTTTTGTCTGTTGTAGTTTAGGCACCCAACAAAAAAAACAAAGGCTGCTGAACTAAATTCTATGCAGCAACAATTCAAATATAGATTTATTAGGAGTAATGCTACTTTGACGTGTAGCATTTGAGGGGCTTCATTCAACAGCAGTCTAGAAATAAAAAATTTAATGTAAAAGGTTTTGGACTCTTTCCCTTGTTTTTTATGCAATCCTGTCCCTTTAAATCATTACAAAGGTAAATCTTTAATCTAAATAGTCGAACCAACCAGATTTCAAGTCGAGAGCTAACCCATGTTCGAGATCGGCTCGTTTAGTTTTGAGTTTGAACCGAGTTCGAGTCGAGATACATTCGAGCCGAGCCAAATTCGAGTCGAATCGAGCTAAGCCTGTTCAGCTCCACGAGCTAGCTCAACTCTTTAGCAGCCTTAGATCCTAATGGGTGAGCCTACCAAAACCTCAATATAAGCAAGTGAAAATTTCTCCCATTTTAAGAAATGAATTATAGCATTAGACATGCTTTGGACGGCGTAACTTATCATCGACTGAGGGAAAGCATAATTTTATTGGTTATTGGCGCATGTTATAACGGGGATTCCAACGTACATATGGGCCAAAGGTAAGGTGCCCAACAAACGAGGACCTTAAGCCTAGAGCACAACTAAGTATAGTTTAAATGGCCTCAAAAACTCAGGTCACTGAATTAAAACATAAGTTCATGAAACCAGTTTATACATTGCTGAATTGAATAACACTAGTATATTGTTCAAATATAATTGATTACAGAAATAAAACATAATGGCTGCAAACAGTACTTGCAATGAGCTTCTACAACTCTGATTTTGCTTCATGAATACTCTGATCATGAATGAATACCTACAAATAAACCTACCTAAAGCTAGTAACATTAGACAGCACAAATATCTAAATTAGTCAAAAACGCCATCTGCAACCAGCTGTGACACTATCTTCTTATAAGCCTGTTGTGTGAGATGAATGCCATCCCAACTGATATGTGATGATAGATCCTCGCAAACTGAAGAGGAAGAGTCACACATTTTGATTGGATTGAAGTTGTATTTCCCTCCGCCTCCACAACAAGCGGTTAAAGCCTTTTCAGATCCTGGCATTCAAAAAAGAAGGCATACCATTATGAGAACAACCCATACCAGTAACTATGAGAGAAATTAATTGGAGGTGTTGGAAACTTGCCTGGACCAGATACTGCATTATCAACCAGCTTCAAGACAGCACTATAATGGTCAGCATACTTGATATCAATATCTGGAAATTCCGCACGAAGGCGCATTAGGGCCATCTGAAGCTGTTTGTTATGAACCTCGGCGAAAGCGTTGTAATCAACTAAGCACATCCTTTGATCATAAGCCGAAGTATCATTGGTTTGAAACTGAGTGAGGTAGATAGGAAAACATCCAATGGGGAAATTTCCAGGTACCACCAAATGCCTAGCCCCATAATTAATTAATTTCTACAAGGAGAAGAATAAAATTGAATGAAGATGTAATGATTTGTTAAAGAAGATTGTAGCTATGCTACATTATAATGATACAAATTTGAAAAAAAAGATGTACAAACTTACCTTAGCAGCATCAATTATGGTTTGTACCACAGATGGCACCAATTGAATCACCTCCTCAATTTTCTTTCCCCCAACAAATGCGTAGTTGTAGTCATTACCTCCTACCTCGCCTAACATAAAGAGGGAGTTGGCAAACTTCTCCTTGCACTCTGCAAATATGATGGCTATATAGTTAAGGAGGGGGGAAAACAATAAGAGCTAGCATTGTAAATATTACGATAATAAAGTCAGTACGTATACCTGAATCTGAAGAACAGATGGACTTGACATAGTTGTCGAACCAGGCAAGTTGCACATTAAGAGAGCTGTTTGTGTAAGGAGTTTGGATGCCATTACTGTTTAGGTCTGAAGCATCAAGGGCAGTGGCACCGGCAACAGCAAAGTTGATACCATTCTTGAACTCTGCGTTTTGATTCAGATATGGGCTGAGATAGGGGAGATCGAAGTGTTTGGCTGTGGAAAGTGGCACACACAGTCAAGAAAGCAATCTAATGGTTAATTTGTTAGATGCTCATATAGGATTCAAGATGCATGTCTTGGTAGACTATCCTAATTAATGGCGAAAGTAACTACACATGCTGCAATTATAAAATCATATGCATGGTGCATGCAAATAAGATAAGTAAATATGTCTTTCAAACCGACCATGAAAAATCAAAATCAGAGATCAGAAACAAGAAACAAGAAACAAGAAAGTCACCTAAAAGGAAAACAAAAATCAGCGAAAGAAGAAAAGGAATCAAAGCATAGGTTCATTACCAATGAAGTCTATCATCAGTAGCCCATCAGAACACCTTCCTGTAGCCTTGCCAATGCTCATCCCGTAAGGCAAGCTTGCGATGGCCTGAAACTGTCCCAGGTCGCCTTGCCTTATTAGGTTCCCCGTGTCCGTCAGCGAGTTACCGAGGCTGTAGATGGAATCGAACTGTTTGGCTTGTGAAGCACCAGGAACGGCAACAAGCAATAAGAAGATAGTAACGAAGAAACCAAAACCGCGAAGCAGACGAAGAACGGACATTGCTGAAGCTAGACTGAAAAGAGAAGAAGTTGGACGAGACAAGTGAAGAAGAAGAAGATACTCCTTGATATATGTAGAGACGAATTGTCGGTTGGATCTTCTGAGTCGGTTTCTTATTCAGTCCCATGTCCGTATAAGACTAGTACTCAGAAGAAGACTGGTCTTCACGTTAAGTGTCCCTTTTGGCAAGATACCAGTTTTGAACCCTCTTTCTACTAGCAAGGGGTTTCTTATTCAGTCCAAAGTCCGCATTAGTACTTCGAAAAAATGGAGCTGCATGTAAATACAAATCCCACTACAATATCAAGACGACCGTCGTCTTCCTCAATTTTAGTTGACGGAAGGTAACCGGAATTGTTGGTAAGCGTCTTGATAGAACCGTTTGGAAGGCCAACTCATCTGAGATTTTCTCTTCTTCTTCGTCCTATTATGTAACAGTTACAAAGTGCAATGGATAGGTATATAGGGGCGATCCATCGCTCGTATAATTGTAATCACTTGTCAAAGAAAAAAGGTGTGCCGGTAATTTGTGTCTGTTAACTTTTATGGATGACGAGAGATCTAGTTGTCCAGAGGGGCAATTCTTCAGGCTTCTTATATTGAGTTCAGTTAAATCCAATTGAGCAATGTGGACATTGTCATAAAATATAAGATTCAGTGTAAAGAAGGAAGGCTGTTTCCTAGTGCATATATGGGTCTGTTCGAGTTTTCCCGAATATACTTTTTCCTGTAGGGTGAGTTCCCTGATTTTTGTTTTTTATGCGTAACTGGAGAGTGGAGAGTGGAGAGTGAAATTGTGTTTCACTTACACTAGTAATGTTCTCGCTTTACTAGATGTTTTTAATTTCTAAAAACATTAATTTCAACATGAACAACTTTATGTAACGTAGAAACATAGTATTTGTTTAGTAACATTTGATTGAGTTGCCACTTCTATGGTCAAGAGATAGATAAACTTGTATTCTGTTTTGCAGCTAAATAAGGTGTTACTTTGCGATCATATATTTAATATGTGTACACAATAATAGACTATTCTTATAATTTATCTAGCCATTTTGTATTTGGTAACAACAGCACCACCAATCACGTCAGATGAACTTCTACAAAAACAAAGGAAGAATTTGACTGTAAATACATATTTGACTGTATATAACTGAAAAATAGACACATCAAAGCAAAAGGAGCAGAAAAGATGGAAAGCTCACAAGATCATTGAAAATGCATTTCGGTTCTCTCTAGGGGTCCACTGATCCTCAGCTCCATAAAAATAATAGTCATAAACCATCTTTTGAAGTTTATCTTTTGCCAGAGCTTTGTACTCAAATACATTGGTTATTATCATTTTGCTCCCAACTAATTATAGAACTTACACCTAGTTCAAGAAAATTAATTCAACTAATTAGTTTCTAAACATACATTAAAAAATATATAATAACATGTGTTGTGATATGTCCTAGTCCTTATTACAACAAATTGACATATGAACTTGGAATTCATCTAAGACAGGTTGGCAATTTGTTTAACACGAAAAGTCCTTCCTGGATCAATCCCTAAAGGAGGGACAATGTTATACGAGGGCTTACAGTTGTTGGAACTTACATGTTGCCTCATAATGATTGACTTATACAGACAACTGCCACTATGTAAATCATCCACTCGCTACATTAGTACTAGCCGACCGCTGCAGTGGACATCTTGAAGAATCTTGTAGGTGAAATCATCCTCACTTAAATCATGTCGTAGAACATAGTAATTTTCTTGTTTTTGGGTTGCTTCAACACTTAGAACCGAGCTTGCAAGTACCACTCCTTTCGTCCGCAAGTCACCATAGAGGCCAGCCCAACCACTTACAAGCCTCAGTGGCCCCATCCCACAACACATTCTTGCCGGCACTGACCATCGTCCCTACCCCAGTAGATTCATCTCTCCCCTATGTGCAGCAGCAAGGCCCTCAAATCCACGGTGATTTTGGGCTGCCACAATTCCTACATCTGAGCCCGCAGCTACCACAAGAGTAATGCTCAAGGAGAGAGACTTAGCTCCTTGAGAATGATTGAGGGGGGTCGATGAGAATGATGTCCTCTATGTTCATGTGTGGCGGAATCAACGCTTGAAGCAGAAGGGGCTTCTTCTTAGAGGGAGGGGAAGGCCAACTCACGAGGATCCTTAATGGAAGTGACAACCTTTGTCTTGGATGCTCATTGCATTGAAACCATCACACCTACTAAGCGAACGAGATAGGATGTTGTGTAAAAGTAATATTTTCTTGTCAAAGAACCGACAAGGTCTGAGTGGGCATATATAGTTTAGATGATTTTTAGGAGTAGTAATTATTTTATTGGTTTTGGAGGAACAATTATTGTTGCTTGTGTTTGTTTGTAGCATGAATGGATTGTGCTTATAGAATTAAATTGCCATTATTTTGTTCCTTTTCATTGGTCATGTATTGTGAACAAGGCAAAAAAAAATAGACTATTTATATGATAGGAATTTTTGCAAGGTGTGTCATAGTTGTCTGTGAATGGGTATACACACTTTCTGGGAAGGTGGATATATATAAGACATTTTATATTGGCAAATAATGTTGTATTATGAAGTGCAAATTAATAATATTTGCTAAATAATTAAAAGTTGTGATAGTTTTGGTGCAGGCAATAGGAGGCTCCTATAATCATCTTGTATCCCTAAGTGCTTGATTCCAATATTAGTTATTTGAATTGCACAAAGTAGTACTCTCTTCTATAGATTAGTTTTTATGGTCACCAACCCTAGTAGCCTCAACTCCTCATATTAATGATGTGAACAAGTTTCTTAGAATAGGGAATTAGTAGCCATAAGGTAAACATCATACAATTGTGACGAAAGAGGAGAGGGAAAGGAAAGAGGAGAGAGGGAAGAGAGAGAGAGAGGGAAGAGAGAGAGAGAGAGAGCGAGAGGGGGGAGTGTGAGGAAAGATGAGAGAGAGTGAATAGAGAGAGGGAAGAGAGAGAGGGGCGAGTGAGAGAGAGAGAGTGAGGAAAGAGGAGAGAGGGCAGAGTGAGAGAGAGTGAGGAAAGAGGGGAGAGAGTGTGAATAGAGAGAGGGCAGAGAGGTAGAGAGAGGGAATAAATTTTATTTTTAAAAATAAGGCTATTAATGACGCTCGATGTTGAGCGTCACTAATAGTACATTAAGTGGCAACACTTATTCTTAAGCATCACAACTAATAATACTATTAGCAGCGCTCGTTACCAAGAGTCGCTAATAGAATTTTAAAAAAAAAAACTATTAGCGACACTCGGTAGCGAGCGTCGCTAATAGCATAAGTATTTTCAATGCTGATTCATCAACGTCGCTGATACTTATACTATTAGCGATGCCCACTACGTAGCTTTGCTAAAAGCTAATTATTTTTAAAAAAATAAGTCTATTAGAGACGCTCGGTAATGAGCGTCTCTAATAGTATTATTCGTGGTGACGCTTAAGAATAAGAGTCGCCACATAATATACTATCAGTACTGAGTGCTGCTAATAGCCTTATTTTTTGAACAATTTTTTCTTCCCTCTCTCTAACTTTCCTATATCTCTCTATTCACACTCTCTCCTCTTTCCTCTTTCCTCTTTCCTCTTTCTCCTCTTTCCACTCTCTCCCTCTCCTCTCTCACCTCACTCTCCTCTTTCATCTCTCTCTCGCTCACCTCTTTCCTCTCTATTTGTCCTCTCTCTTTCTTCTTTTCTTTGTTTTGTATGTTTAGAGACATTTGCATTTGAGTGACGCTAATGGGTAACTTATTGTGATGTTTATAACATAATGTCACAATAAGTTGAATTTGTGACGCTTAAGATGCATCACAAATTTAAATTAAACGCGGGTTAAATCACCATTGTTTCATCCCATGTGCGGCCAGGCAAAAATTTCGCCCGGCTGCCTTTAAATCCCCACCGCCCCCTCTTACTACTTCCACCACCCCCTCCCATCTCTTAGTGAACTGGAATCTGGCTCACCCTCTCCCCCGTCACCTCCCCTCCCCTCAGTTTTCCGCCACCCTTGGCTCACCTTTCCGCCTTCCGGTTTGTTAGACTGAAGAAGGGGACTCTCGAGGCCAGAATCCGACTCCCCACCTCCCCCCTCTCCCCGGTCACCCCCTCTCTCCCTAGCCCTCTCCCCCTTCCGATTTCTGCCCCCTGCTCTGGTCTATTCGAGAGGAGGAGGGGGATCTGGGGGCTAGAATGCAGCTCCCTGCCAGATTCCAGCTCACTCTCCTCACCCCCTCGCGTCCCCTAACCTCAGTCACCCCCTCCCCTCTATCCCCAGTCACCCCCAGCCACATTGTTCTCCCTCCCCCCTCTATTAGAGAGAGAAGAGAGAAAGAAAGAAGAGAGAGAGAAAGAGAAGAGAAAGAAGGAAAGAAGAGAGAGAGGGGTAGAGAGAATGAAGAAATTTTAATTTTTGAAGATTCTTTTATAAAATATTAGATTTTAAAAATAATAATAAAATAACAAAACAAATATTATTAGCGACACATAAGAATATGTGTCGCTAACATACTAAGTATTAGCGACACATACAATTATATGTCACAAATACATAGTATATTAGTGATGCATATTTCTATGTGTTGCTAATAATATTTATTTTATTATTTTAAAAAAATAAAATTATAAAAAAATCAAAATTAAAGGAGAGAGTGTGTAGAAGAGAGGAGAGAGACGGTAGAGAAAGGAGAGAAGGGGAGAGAGATAGAGAAAGAGAGTTGAGAGAGAGTGAAGAGAGAGAAATGAGAGAGTGGGGAGAGAGAGAGTGAGTGAAGAGAAAATGACAGGCTAGAGAGAGAAGAAAGAGGGGCTTGAGAGAGTGTTTGTAGAGAGATGAGAGGGAGATTAATTTAATTTTAATTTTTACAGATTTTTATAAAATATTATATTTTAAAAATAAAACAAAAAAAATTATTATTAACGACGCATACTAATATGTGTCAGTAATATACTAGGCATTAGCAACACATATAATTATGCATCGCTCATACCTAGTATATTAGCGACACATATTACTATGTGTCATTAATAATATTTATATTATTTTTAAAATAAATTTATAAAAATAAAAAATCGTAAGAAATTAAAATTAGAGGAGAGAGTGTGTAGAGAGAAGAGAGAGATGGTAGACAGAGGACAAAGGGGGAAAGAAAGCGAATGAAGAGAAAGAAAGAGATAGAGAGAGAGAGTGAAGATAGAGAGGAAAGAGAGAGTGAAGAGAGAGGGGCATAGTGAGAGGGTAAAGAGAGAGTGGGTAGAGAGAGAAGAGAGGAAGATAGAGGAGAGAGAGTGCATAGAGGGAGAGGAGAGAGAGAGGGGAGGGTGAGAGAGAGAGTGATGAAAGAGGAGAGTGAGAGAAAGAGGAGAGATAGAGTGAATAGAGAGAGAGGAGTGAGTGAGGAAAGAGGAGAGTGAAAGAAAGAGAGAGAGTTAATAGAGAGAGATAGAGGGAAGAGAGAGGGGAGAGAGTGTGTGGAAAGAAGAGAGGGAAAGGAAAGAGGAGAGAGAGAGTGAAGAGAGAGAGGGGAGAGTGTGGAAAGAGGAGAGAGATAGAGAGTGAGAGGAAAGAGGAGAGAGAGAGTAAATAGGGAGAGAGGGAAGAGAGAGAATTATTTTAAAAAGAAATTAAACTATTAGCGACGCTCGACAGCGAGCGTCCCTAATAGCAGAAGTACTTGCGATGCTAATTCGTCAATGTCGCTAATACTTATACTATTAGCAACGACTACTATGTAGTGTCGCTAATAGCTAATTAATTTAAAAAAAATTAGTTTATTAACGACGCTTGGTAATGAGCACTGCTAATAGTATTTTTTGTGGTGACGCTTAAGAATAAGATACACCACTTAATGTACTATTAACGAAGTTCAGTACCAAGCGTCACTAATAGCCTTATTTTTTGAACATTTTTTTCTTCCCTCTCTACGTCTCTCCTATTTCTCTCTCTTCCCTTTCTCTATTCACACTCTCTCTTCTCTTTCCTCTCTCTATTACTCTCTCTCCTTCTCTCTCTCCTCTCTTTCTCACCTCTTTCCTCTCTCTCTCTCTCTCTCTCTCTCTCTCTCTCTCTCTCTCTCTCTCTCTCTCTCTTCTTTTCATTGTTTTGTATGTTTAGCGACATTCGAATTTGAGCGACGCTAATGGGTTATATATTGCGACATTTATAACATAATATCGTAATAAGTTGAATTTGTGACGCTTAAGATGCATCACAAATTTAAATGAAATGCAGGTGAAATCACCATCGTTTCTTCCCATGCACGGCCAGACAAAAATTCACCCAGCCGCCTTTAAATTCCGTCCGCCCCCTCCTTTTCCTTTTGCCACCCCCCTCCCATCACTCAGTGAACTGGTATCTGGCCAACCCTCTCCCCCGTCACCTTCCCTCCCCTCAGTTGCCTGCCAGCCCCCCCCCCCCCCCCCCCCGCTCGGCTCACCTTTCTGTCACCCCTCTTCTGGTCTGTCCGTTTGGAGGAGGGGACTCACGAGGCCGGAATCTGGCTCCCCATCTCCCTCCTCTCCCCAGTCACCCCCTCTCTCCCTAGCCCTCCCCCTCTTCTAATTTATGCCCCACAGCCGGTCTATCCGACTGTAGGAGAGGGCAATAATGTGGCTCCCTGCCAGGTTCCTGCTCCCACTCCTCACCCACGGGTCCCCTCTCCAAGGTCACCCCCTCCCCTCTATCCCCAGTCACCCCCAGCCAATTTGTTCTCCCTCCCCCCACCCCGGCAGCACAAGATCTGGCACCTTCGCGGGATTCCAGTGCCGCCCCCATCGCCCACCCCAGTCTCCTCCGCTGGCTCCCCTCAAGTCATCCTGCCTCCTGTTTTTTTTAAGAAAAATTTAAAGCTTTTACTTACGTTTACAAAAGCATAGCTATAGGCTTATTTTATTTTATTTTATTGACGTATAAGCGACGCATTACAAAGTGTCCCTAATAAATGAAAATTCTTTTTTAAAATACGTTTTTTAATTAGTGGTGCTTTTTAGAAGCGTAGCCAAAGACTATTTTTTATAATTTTTAGTTTTTTTTATTAAGGACGATTACATAATCGATGCTAGTAATTTCTTTATTATTGTTATTATTAGTGACACATATACAAGCATCATGTTCTTTATTTTTTGTTAAATATTTTTTATATTAGTGACTCTTAGTAAAGCGTTGCTAATAACTAATTATTAGTGACACTTAGAATTATGCGTCGCTAATAATTTACTATTAGCAATGCTTTATTATGCAACACAAAAGTAAAATAATTATAGATGCCAAAACAAAAGTCGCTAATGATAGACTACTAGCGATTCCTTATCTTAAGCATCACTAATGAGCAATAATGACTAAAGTTTTATCGGCGCATTTAGTGATGCTTTGTAAGCGTTGCTAATAGTCATTAGCGCGCTTTGAGTACTAGCAATGACGCTTAAAAATGTCGCTAAAAGTACAATTTGTTGTAGTGACCACTTCATAAATACAACATCAAATTTGAAAAGTGACTTGTATTACATAGCTTTTGTGTGGAGCTAGCAGTTGGACTCTATTCGTAATGGGAGAGTAACATTTTTCATAGTCATTATACACTTTTTTAGATGGACAAATTACATTGTATTATGTTAAATTGGAATATTGATTTTCAAATTATGTTTTCCCAACAATTGATCACTGTACCAGGAAAACTAAGTATTCTAGTTGAAAACTATGTATTTTAGTGTCCACTCACATCATGAGGAAAACTTTATAATTCCAAGCTAGCTAATTTTTCAACTTTAGGGCCTTTAGGATAGTAAAAGGATAAATTCTTAAACCTTTAATCTTCTAGATTTGTTCTAGTTGCATAAATGTGTTGCGATAAACATCATATATAAGACGGTGGATTCTCCTTTAGCACGTCATGGACATGCTGCTCAATATTGCCCACCATATTCTTTTTCTAGTCATTGAGTGTAATTTTAATCCTTATTAGCTTATTACTAAATACTGGTAGAGGGTCATTATGAGATGGAACCTGCCAACTTTTAGAAAAGACTATGTCCCACCTTCAGAAAATAAATAGGGAACCACTTTACTTAAAGAAGCACCATATTTTATTTCCTTGAGCTTCGTTGGAAAAAAAATTATGAATCCAAAGACCTCCCAAAAAAATAGGAATTTTACTTCAACAAATAAACGGTTCCAAATTAGAAACTATACTAGACAACGAACAAGCCTTTTCCCCTGGCCATTCCAAAAAAGTCATTTAAACATGATTGACAATTTTGTACCCCTTAAAAGAGTGAATAGCGAGAGCATGTGTGCATAATGTATCCCTTAAAAGTCCAGCGTTTTCCTCCATATGGGATTATAAGCAACAATACGAGGAGAATGATGTTGGCGTTCAATAATCAAAGCAACTATCTTAACCAAATTTAAATTCGGATGTTCAAGAATAGCACAGACGCGTTCTTGAGCGTTGTCATCCTCTGGCGATACTGGTTGCCAAAATATTTCCATCTCTTAATGAGCCTGTCTAGTTTTTACTCTCTCTCAAGGGCACATGACCATCTGCAGTTAGTTGCTCATTAACAATTAAACCAACTGTACAAGAAGAAGGCCCCAGCAACCAAGGATGCCATCAGCCGGCCGGAGCAGTACTGCGTGGATATGAACCAGCAGGACCCTGTTTGGCCTTCTCTGGTGCAAAGTAGAGAAGAAGTTCCTTGCGTGGTTTGCTGCCCCAACAGATCTACTAGTGCAAGAGACAGGGTCTTCTCTGGTGCAGTTCTTCTGAGCAAGGAGATGATGAGTCACGTGGTTTCTTGCACGCTTCTGCAGCCGGCAAGAGGGCCTTACGACGGCAATGGAGCCGCCAAGCCCTAATCAGTCTTTATGCTCTTTTGATCTAATGGATAAAAAAGGAATTCTGGGACGCGACTTGCAGGTAGTTGTCTGACGAGTGTGCAAAAGCATGTACGAGGGCCACATTAGAGGTCGCTGCTGGAATTGGGAGTGGAAGTGGAAGTGGACGGAGAGTTCTCCGGGACCTCGCACAGATCCAAGGAGGATGAACAGTGACCCCCACTAATTTGGTCGGGCTAACAAATCCCTCGCAGGGATCTGAGAGTTGCCTATGTACCCCGAAGGGATCAGACCCCACGTAGTTCTACCTCTCTTATGCCCACACCCTCCCTTATATAGACAACCCCACCTAGTTCTATTGCAGTTCAGTTCAGTTGCCTCCTCTACTTCCTGGTTGCCTCCTCTACAGTTCAGTTGGGAAAAGGCGGTTGTTTCCACTCAGGGAAACTTCCTAGTTTGTGTCGTGCCTATATTGTGGAAACTACGTTTTAGAAGTGTTTGTACCATGACATGATGGTTGCCAGGCTTAATTTGATGAGGTTGTCTCGCTTACTTCAGTTCACTAAGCTCGATGTTCTTTTCCTCTAGTAGTGATTGAATTGATTATATGATGGGTTTCTGGTAATTATGCCAAGCTTAATTTGATGAAGTTAAGCTTAATTTCTGGAAACGCGATTTAAAATCTTACTACTTTACATATTTATACAAAAAATTCATTTAAATTATTTGTAGAATTAATTCACAGAATATTCGAAAGTAATGTAGCCTAAACTGTATTTTATTATATCCAAGCAATGTTCACAATGAATTGGATTAAAAACTATATTTAATAAATTATATAAAAGTGCATTATTTGTTCAATGTTGACTACTAAAAAATTTATTTTTTAGTCTTAAAATTTGTTCTAAACATAATTATATCTGGACATATTGTAATTTATAAATATATGGATTGAATTGTCTATAAATAAGACTGCTTAAGTTTTAAAATTGTAAATGTATAAATAATAAATTTAACACTTTGTCGTTGCCTTTAAGAGTGATATTCTTTGATTAATAACTTACACATTTGAATATTATTTATTGTTTCCCTTAAGTTTGTGTGTTTTTTTTTATAAAATGCGTAAAAAGTGCCTCCGCAGATGAGGTTCATTGTGTATCTATATAATAGATGTAGATAAGAACAAAAGATTACCTTAAACTTCATGTGGAAAGCTTATTGATGTACCTTCCATGAGGGGATTTTCTAAAGATATTAGCTTAGTTGTAGCAATTTCTGTAATAAATTTCCAAGTTTAAGTTAAAGTACTATTGTTTATCTTGTAAAGCACTATTTATGTGAGATGATGTTGTTAGTATTGTGAACAACCTTTTGTTGAAGTGGACTTTCTTCATTCTTTGATTCACTAAATTTTTTAACCTGTGTGTATTACTGGTGGGAGGGGGGGACCTGGGGAGAGTTGGGGGTGGGGGGGAGGAGGAGGGGGCTTCGGGAGCCAGATTTAGGCACCCCAACCCCATCGTCCCCCGCTCTCCCCCCACCCTCCTTCCCCTCCTTTTTTTAAAGAGGAGGGAGGGGGGAGCAGGGGGCTTCGGGTGCTGAATTTTGGCTCTGCAGCAGGATTCCGACACCACACCCCCCTACCCTAGCCTCCTCCTCCTGACTGCAGGAAGAGGAGACAAGGTGCAAAATTTTTTTTAAAAAAAATTACAATTTAGCGACGCTTAACAAGCATCGCTATTTATTTAAAAAAAATACATTATTAGTGACGATTTCAGTTGTGTTGCTAATAATGTAATATTAACAATGCTTATTTTAATTTTTGTTTTTTTATATTACTAGCATCGTTTTTATAAAATGTTGCTAAAAAGTTTTAACAACGGATAAAAAATGTCGCAAATTTTTTCATATTTTTTCATGATATATTAACGTATTAGTGACACTTTGAAAAACATCGCTGATAATGTATTATGAGCCACAATTTCTAAGAATCATTACTAATAATATAATTATTACAAGTGTAACTAATAATCTTTTAAATAGCGACAGGTTGCCAAGCTTCACTCATAATGAATTATTAGATATGCTTAAAAAGCATCTCACTACAACAAATAGTACTATTAGCGACGCTTACAAAACATTGCTAAAATTGTCGCTTACAAATCGTCTCTAAAATTGCAGTCGCTATTACTCATTAGCGACATTTAACACAAAGTGTCGCTAATAATGTACCATTAGCGATGCTTATTTATGTGTCACTTATTATTTTTCTTTAGAGACACTTAGAAAAGCGTTGCTAATAGTCAATTATTAGCGATGTATAAGTATAAGTATCGCTAATGATCGATTATTAGCGACATAATTCTATGCGTCGCTAATATAAAAAATATTTTAAAAAATTAAAAAATAGCTTATTAGCGATACATAATTATATGCGTCGCTAGTATTAAGCGTTGCTAATATAAAAAATATTTAAAAAGAATTAAAATTGCTTATTAGCGACACTTATTTAGGCGTTGCCCAAAATATTGAAATTTTTTTTAGCGAAGCTTAATTCTACACGAAAAATTGGAGAGGAGGGATGATTTTCGGACAAAAAGCTCGCCGACAGAGTACGGAAGACGGCGGAGGAAAAACAACGGCGTGGCAGAGGAAAAACCAAGGTGGAACTGAACTGGCCGGTGCGCGCATTGTAAGTGACGACCCGATCGTTCAAACGGTAAACTTACCGATCGATCGGGTATAACCCCGATCGAACGGTTAAACACAATTTTTTTAAAATTTTTTTTTATTTTTTTTGAATAAAAATAAAAATCCAGTTAATCAACTAAAACTATTGAATCAAAAAATATCGCTACATGAATTAAATAAAAGAAATTTAACTAAAGCTAGAGAAAACGAGAAAGAATAAACATAAAAACAAACCGAATAAAACAAGGGTTGCCTCCCTAGAAGCGCTAAGTTTATCGTCTTCAGCCAGACAGTGTGTACTCCCTTAATGTATTAATGGATCAATCAAATCAATGGAGTCAATGTCACCCTTCTCAATATCTCTCTCAATGACAGGCTTAAGTCTCTGACCATTAACTTTAAAAACTCGATTATCTCGTGGGTCAGAGATTTCAATTGCTCCATGAGGGAAAACCTGAGTAACAACATAGGGGCCATCCCAGCGAGATCTAAGCTTACCTGGAAAGAGGCGTAATTTAGAATTAAAGAGCCAAACTTTCTGGTTAGGTTCAAAGGACTTTCGATGGATTAAGCGATCATGTAAAGCCTTAGTCCTTTGTTTATATAATTTGGCACTCTCATAAGCTTCATGATGCAACTCTTCCAATTCATTAAGTTGGAGTTTGCGGTGGGTACCGGCTTTGTCTATGTCAAAATTAAATGATTTAATGGCCCAAAAAGCACGGTGCTCCAACTCAACGGGTAAGTGACATGCCTTACCATAAACAAGACGGTAAGGAGACATGCCAATGGGGGCTTTATATGCGGTCCGATATGCCCATAAGGCATCATTAAGATGCATGGACCAATCTTTTCGATCAGGGCGCATTGTTTTCTCAAGGATTCTCTTAATCTCACGATTGGACACCTCTACTTGACCACTGGTCTGAGGATGGTAGGGGGTGGCAACTTTATGTGTGACAGAATATCTTCGAAGAAAAGAGTCAAAAGAACGGTTACAAAAGTGGCTACCCCCATCACTAATAATTGTTCTAGGTGTACCAAATCGACAAAAAATATGTTCCTTGATAAATGCCACCACAACCTTATGGTCATTGGTTTTCGTCGCTATGGCTTCAATCCATTTGGAGACATAATCGACGGCGACCAAAATGTAAGTGTAGCCAAAGGAGGGTGGGAATGGTCCCATAAAATCGATTCGTCAAATATCAAAAATCTCTACAATGAGGATGGGTTGGAGAGGCATCATGTCTCTCCGAGAAAGGGCCCCTAGTCGCTGACATCTATCACAAGACTTACAAAACTCATGAGCAACCTTAAACAAGGTGGGCCAGTAGAATCCACTTTGAAGAACCTTAGCAGCTGTTTTCTTTCCCCCAAAATGACCGCCACATGCGTGAGAGTGACAAAATGTGAGAATACTATGGAATTCACTATCAGGCACACATCGATGAATAATCTGGTAAGAACAAAACTTAAAAAGATCAGGGTCATCCCAATAATAGTGCTTAACATGAGAAAAGAATAAATCCTTGTCTTGTTTAGTCCAATTAGAGGGAATGCGACCCACAACAAGATAATTAACAATATGAGCAAACCAGGGGGGTGTATGGGTAGAGACAACAAAGAGTTGCTCATCGGGGAAAGAATCATGAAGTGGTTCAAGGTGGGAAGGTTCCTCAAGTAAGATCCTAGACAAATGATTAGCTACAACATTCTCAACACCCTTCTTGTCTCTAATTTCATAATCGAACTCTTGAAGGAGCAAAATCCATCAGATGAGCCTAGGCTTGGTATCCTTCTTAGAAAGAAGGTAGCGTAAGGCTGCATGGTCAGAAAAGATAATGATTTTAGACCCTAAAAGGTACGATCGGAATTTATCAAGGGCATAGACAACAACTAGCAATTCCTTTTTAGTGGTGGTATAATTCAATTGGGCATCAAAAAGGGTCTTGCTAGCATAATAAATGATATGGGGGACTTTGTTTACTTTTTGGCCAAGGACTGTGCCCACAGCATAGTTAGAGGCATCACATATAATCTCAAAGGGTAGGGAGTAGTCAGGGGGCTGAATGATAGGGGTGGTAGAGAGGAGTGTACGAAACTTTGTAAAAGATTTCATATAAGCATCATCAAAATCAAAAGGTACATCATGAGCCAACAAATGACACAATGGCTGAGAAATATTACTAAAGTCCTTAATGAATTGCCTGTAGAAACCGGCATGGCCAAGAAAGGAACGAATCTGTCTTACTGTAGTGGGGGAGGCAGGTTAGCTATAAGGCAACTTTGGCCTTGTCTACTTCAATACCACGTTTGGAAACAATATGACCTAAAACAATGCCTTCTTGAACTATAAAATGACTCTTTTTCCAACTCAAAACCAAATTAGTCTCCTCACAACGTTTAAGCACAAGAGATAAATTATGGAGACACTCATCAAACGAAGCACCAAAAACAAAAAAATCATCCATAAAAACTTCTAAAAATTTATCAATCATGTCAGAAAATATAGACATCATACAACGCTGAAATGTAGCAGGAGCATTACACAAATCAAATGGCATACGTCTATAAGCAAATGTACCAAACGGACAAGTGAAGGTGGTCTTCTCCTGATCCCCCGGAAACACAGGTACCTGATTATATCTTGAGTAGCCATCTAGAAAACAATAGAAGTCCTGACCTGCTAGTTTCTCTAAGATCTGATCAATGAATGTTAAGGAAAAATGGTCCTTTCGGGTCATGGAATTCAGCCTCCGGTAGTCTATACACACTCTCCACCCTGTGGTTTCCCTAGTAGGGACTAACTCTCCTGATGAATTTGACTTAACAGTAAATCCAGACTTCTTAGGAACAACCTGGGTAGGACTCACCCACTCACTATCAGAGATAGGGTATATGATACCTGCATCTAAAAGCTTAACCACCTCCTTCATTACTACCTCCCGCATGTTAGGGTTCAACCTTCATTGCCCTTCTCTAGAGGGTTTGACATTATCCTCTAAGTGGATCCTGTGCATATAAATGGATGGGTCAATCCCCCTAAGGTCAGCTACTGTCCATCCTATGGCTCTCCTATATGTGACAAGGATGGTAAGCAATCTACTCTCCTGGTCACTAGTCAAACTAGAGGAAATAATGACTGGAAGAGTGTCCTTGGGTCCCAAGAAGGCATACTTGAGAGAACTGGGTATGTTTTTCAATTCAAGCTTAGGTGGTGACTCTATGGAGGGCTTAAGAGGTGTGGAGGCTGATATAGGTAAGGGCTCTACCTGGAGCTTCCAAGAGGAAGACTTGGGAACACTAGCAACCGCTAGTTAGCAATGGGCCTCTTCCAATGATGGATCAATAATGGACTCCTCTAACCCTGGGTGTGGTAAAGTCATTTCAAGAGCATCTCTCATTAGGGTAAGGGGAAGAGCTTCATTGACTAGGTCATTTAAATGGTCAACCATTAAGCACTAAAAGTCACACTCAACAGGTGGTTGGTTAGATGCATGGAACATATTCAGCCTCACATTCATATTCCCAAAGGATATCTCCATCACTCCTGTTCGACAATTGATACAAGCATTAGCAGTGGCAAGGAAAGGGCGACCTAGAATGATGAGGATTTGGTGTGTGGTATTGCAGACAGGTTCCATATCTAAGACAAGAAAGTCAACGGGGAAGAAGAACTGATTAACTTTCACTAAGCCATCCTCAATGACTCCTCGAGGCTTATGCACAGAACGGTCGGCTAGCTGCAAGGTAACTAATGTAGGCTGCAATTCACTTAACCCTAATTGCTCATACACAGAGTAAGGGAGTAGATTGACACTCGCACCAAGGTCAAGGAGGGCTCTATGAATGGAGTGATCGCCTATGATACAAGAAATAATGGACACTCCAGGGTCCTTATACTTAGGTGGGGTGTCAAACTTCAAAAGAGAGTTAACTTGCTCGGTGAGAAAGACCTTCTTAGACACATTGGTCTTAGATTTATGCTTTTGAGTACATAGGTCTTTAAGGAACTTAGCATAAGCAGAGACTTGCTTAATGACATCTAAGAGGGGGAGATTAATTTTAACTTGTTTAAAAGTCTTAAGAATATCATCCATCTTAGTTGTGCTCTTTTTAAATGGTGGGGCCATGTCAAGACACTGAGGAAAAGGTGCCCTAGGGATATAAGATCCCTCTGAAGTGGTCTTAGGCTGTGGCTCTGAGGAAGGGGAAGGAGAGACTGACTCCTTTGAATTTGGTTCACTCTCTAACTCATAAGGCTCATTAGGGGCTGAATTGTCTAACCCTTCATTTGTGGTACCCAAGGACTCCTCTCCAACCTGATTATCAATGTGTCGACCACTCCTAAGGGTAGTTATAGACTGAACTTGTTCATTAGAGGAAGGGACTATCTCTACTCCACATTGACCTTTAGGGTTTTGTTGGGGCTGACTCGGCAATGTTCCCATTTCTCTCTTATTGATAGCATTGGCTAGTTGTCCAATTTGGGCTTCTAACTTTGCTATAGATTGTGTGTGAGAGTGAAGGAGTTGGGGTTGAGATTGAATGCCTTGTAGGGCACTCAAGACCTTTTCTTCAAAGCTTGTATTCCTATTGGGTTGGACATATGGATGTTGGACTTGAGGTTGATGGATATGGGCTGGTGGGACTTGGAATGGTTGCCTAGGAACTTAGTTACCCATAACCCCTTGGTTTTCAATGTGAAAGGAAAAAGGTGAAGTTTAACAGCTTCATCGGTTAAATTTGAGAGCTTAAAAGTTGTGCATATTTCCAAGAAGTCATCTAGGTGCCTATACGGGTTTTCATTATTAAGTCTATAAAAAGATGGAAGCATTTGAATAACATTGGGCTTAATTTCATAATTTTGAGCAGCGACCGCTGGCAACCTAATGCATGAAGGGGAGGTGTACTCATTGGGAGTGTAATACTCCCTTAGAGCTTTGAGTGGTGCATCTACTAACTGATGTTCGGCCATGACAAGGGTAGAGGTAGTGTGGGTGGAGGAATTGGTGGGAGAGTTTGGGGGTGTAGGGATGTAGGTCGAGCGCAACTCAGATCTCCTAGATGTCCGCTCAGGCTCAGGGTCAAACGGTACTAATCGGGGGAGTAAGGAGCGACGACCACGCATACACCACAAACACACTACACAATTTTAAGTATAAAGAGGGAAAGAGGAAGCAAAAAAAATTGAAGGAAAAAGAATAAAAAAGGAAAAGGATCTTGCAAACCGAAGAGAAGCACTATGCTTGCCAATGTCCACTTGTGGCCACAAGTGTAGAGAGCACCTTCAACTCAACCTACAAGATCAAATTAAAAGAAGGTAAGAAACTAAAAATTAACCTAAAAAAATAAGTAAACTGAAACTAAAATATCTAGAATTATCCTAAAGCTAATTTAGTAACAAATCAACACCGTCCCCGACAACGGCGCCAAAAACTTGATCGTTTATAATTAAACCTTTTGCAAGTGTACAAGGTAATTATACTAGGATGAGTATTTAAGGGTTGTCGAACCTCAGAGATGGATGAATTATTACTAAATCTAAAAAAGAATTTGCTGATTGAAAACTAAAACAATTTAAACTTTAATTAAGTAAAGGAAAAGAAATCAACTAGTTTAAAGGTAAGAGATTAATATGATGAAATTTACTTAGGAAATTGAATCTACTATAGAACCATAACAATTCCTTAACTTTTAATTTAAATCTAGTGTGAATATGAACAAGTATTCTCAGCTACAAGCTAGAATTACTTCAGAAAGAATCATTAATTAACTTCCATGGCATGAACTATCTTCGACAATAGCACGAATCATCTACACTAAACTAGCTATAAGCATGACCTGTCTAATCTTAGTATAACTCATCCAAGTCATTAATTATCTAAACATTAAAACTATTGTATGACCATCTCATCTAAATCACAGAAATTAGAATTGATGCAAATATCAAAACCACATCAATCTATCATCTACAAGACAATAAATCAACATAGATTTAAATAAACATGAAAAACTCTTCCATTAAAAAGGAAATCCTTATCATACAATTGTCATAATTCACAACTGAGATCTAAATTAAAAAGAAAAGAAACTGAAACTTATCTATAGCTTCATCAACTTCTAAGTAAAAGAAAAGTTTAGCCTTCCATGGTAGAAGAAAGCACTTGAATCTCCATTGAAAGCTTTGAGTTTTCCTCCATCTTCTTTTTCTTTCTTCTCTTAATAAATCTACTTGCTAACCCCCAATTTCAAGCCAAATATGTCTTTATATAAGCATAAGATCCGTAAGAAGGAGTCCAATATGAAAAAGACTCGAAATTGGCTGAAATAAGGAAACTGCGTGTTATCTCGTTCGAACGCCCTGCATGCCCGTTCGAACGCTTAAACTGAATTTTCTTCAAAATTACGTTATCCCGATCGAACGGTAAGTGAGGCCATTCGAACGCCAATGAAGAATATGCAAGATAAGCCAATTTGATTCAAAACATCATGAAAGCTTTTTCTAACCTAATTAAATTTAATTTTTAATTATTTAACCTATATTAACTCTTAAATGAGACTAGAAAATAGAATAATTAAGGGTAAAATAATGTATAAATTATACTTATCATTAAGCGTGCACCTTTTCTTTTTAACGATGCTTAGAAAGCGTCGCAAATGACTATCATTTGCAACACTTAATCTAAGTGTCGCAAGAATCAATCTTTTGGCGAGGCTTTTATCAAAGCGTTGCAAATATTTTGTTAAATGTCGCCAATTATTTTCATTTGTGACAAGCAAAAACTTTATTATTTGTGACGCTTATCCACAAGCGTTGTGAACACTATTACTTTCTCCCGCATTCTCTACTCCTTCTCTCCTCTCCTCACTCTCCCTCTCCTTCTCTCTCTCACCTCCCTCACTCTCAGTCTCCCTCTACTCTCTCTCCTCACTCTCTCTCTTCTCTCCCTCCCTCCCTCCCTCCCTCTCTGCCTTTCACCTCCCTCTCTCCGTCTCTCTCCTCCTATCTCTCTCTCTCCTATCTCTCCTCACTTTCTCTCTCCTCTCTCACCTCCCTCTCTCTATCCTCTCTCTCTACACTCTCTCCTTCCTCACTCTCTCTCTCCCCTCTTTCCCTCTACTCTCTCTCCCCCTCTCTCTCTCGTCTGTCGTCTCTCTCTCTCTCCCTCTCTCTCCCCCCGCACTCTCTCCCTCCCTCTCCTCTCTCACCACTCTATTTCTCCTTCTCTCTCTCTCCTCTCTCCTCCATCTCTCTCTTCTCTCCCTCCCGCTCTCTCTCCTCTCTATCTCCCTCTCCTACTCTCCCCTTCTCCTCCTCTCTCTACATCCTCTCTCTTTTCTCTCTCTATATATTTTAAAAATAATATAATAAATTATAAGGTAAAAGCGACTCATAGGAATATGTGTCGCTACTACAGAGATTATTAGCGATGCATTATAATATGTGTTGCTAATAATAAGAGTATTAGTGACACATATGAAATATTTTTATTTATTTATTTTTTATTTATTTTTAAATAAAAATTTTAAATTATTTTTTTGCTCTCTCTCTCGCTTTCTCTCTCGTTTCTCTCTCTCATCTCTCCCTCTCCCTCTCTCACCACTCTCTTTCTCCTTATCTCTCTCCTCCAACTCTCTCTTCTCTCCCTCCCGCTCTCTCTCTTCTCTCTCTCCCTCTCTCGTCCCTCTCTCTCCCCCTCTCCTACTCTCCCTCTCTCATCTCTCTCTACATCCTCCCTCCTTTTTCTCTCTCTATATATTTTAAAATTAATATAATAAATTATAAGGTAATACCGACGCATAGGAATATGTATCGCTACTATAGAGATTAATAGCAATGCATCAGAATGTGTCGTTAATATCAATAGTATTAGTGATGTATATGAAACATTTTTATTTATTTATTTTTTTAATAATTTTTAAATAAAAAATTAAAATTAATTTTTTGGCGCTCTCTCTCTCCCCTCTACTCCCTCTCTCTGCCCTCTCTCTCCTCCCTTTCTCTCTTCTCTCCCTCCCTCTCTCTCTCTCCCTCTCCTCACTCTCCCTTCCTCTCTCTTTCCTCCCTCTCTCGCTCTCTTCCTCTCTCTCCCCCTCTCTCCTCTCTCTCTATATCCTCTCTCCTTTCTTCTCACTCTACATTTTTTAAAATTAATATAATAAATTATAAAGTAATAATGATGCATAGGAATGTGTGTTGCTACTACTGAGGTTATTAGCGAAGCATAAGAATATTGATCACGGTCATGGTTAGTGTTTGACTTGGCCAAATGACAGAATACCTCCCCGAGATTTGTTATACAATTTCAAAGTCAAAGGTGCAACAACAACTATGCGCAAGTTCGACTTTGAAGGTATGCACAAGTTTGACTATCAGGAAAATGAAAAGATTTAATTTGATACGATTCTATTTTAACTCAAACTCAATACTGTCATGGGTGTCTATAATAGGTGTTCCCATGTTAGTTCTGAAGAGAAGGAAGTTGGGAAGTGGCCATTTGAAAGGTTTTGTTGAGAGTATATTCTATAATAGTTTTCTTCAAAGTTCCTTAAAAAAAACTCTTAATGTAGAATCAGATTGTAGTGTTCTTTGCTTCTAACTGAATCTACTCGAGTTTCTCAGTCTAACGACTTTGCCTTTTCAAACTTGATGAGAGTTTCCCTATAAACCGTAAAGTTTGATACTTCAAAACCCTAGTCCTTGATCTAATTTTTGGAAAACAATTAAATTGTTTTTTCTTTAGTAGAATCCACTAATGACTTGCTTGAAAGAAATAAAGAGTTAAAGATAACTTGAAGATTAGAAAGTGGTAGGGTTTTGTGGACACTTGTCACTACAACAAAATGTAATATTAGCAACGCAAACACAAGTGTCACTAAAAACCACTAGTTGCAACGCATGTAGAATCGTCGCAAACAAATGGACTGTAAGCTACCCATAATAATATACATCGCTAATAGTCATATATTGGCGACGCTTAATTTAAAGCGTTGCATAATAATATGTGACGATTGTTTAAAGTATCGCTAATAACATAACTATTAGTGACGTTTATTGTAAAGCGTCACAAATATTATAGTATTAGTGACTCTTTATATTAAGTGTCGCTAATAGTTAATTTTTTGCGACACTTTTTTATGTGTCGCAAGTAGTAGTTTTTAGTGGCATTTTTTTTGCGTTGCTAATAACACATTTTGTTGTACTACTACACCACCATTTTTGTCACCTGGAATTTTATTATCGATATGTTGCTTTTGCACCCAGCTGCGTACTTGATGTTGTCCTTACGATTCAGCTCCTTAATCAATGTTTTCACAATCTCCTCCTATCTTACATTGTCATTCAAGTGATCAGCCTCATGATTATCTCATTATCCAAGTCTTCATCCTGGCCTGCATCTCTATACATATGAAGTGAATCAAAAGCATCTTTAACAATATCATGTGGTTGTTTACCATTCACATCTTGTTGTATATTTTCAAATATAGGTGCATCATTAACACTAACATTAGTTGAATCCATCGCATTTTTGTTGTTTTATTATACACTTGGTAAGCTCTGCTCATGAAGAAACAAGCAAGGAATATATCTTAATCACTCTTACTATCAAACTTTCCTAAAGTATTTCTACCTCTAAAAATATAATATGGACACCCAGAGATTGAAATGTTTGATACTTGATTTATTTCCCTTTCATAACTCTTAAGGAGTTTAAGCTGTTTCATAACTCAAGTAGACTCTATTTATAGAGCATATGATAATATTGAAAATTGTAACCTAAAAGCGTTTTGCCAAATTTTTCTCATGAAGCATAACTTAGTCATTTATAGAATCAATGTATGTTTACTTTTAGACACTCCATTATGTTGTGAGGTTTGAGGATCAAAAAATTCATGACGAATTCCATATCCCTTACAAAACTTACAAAAACAATTGAGAAAACTCTCCTTCCCTATCATTAATAATGTTCCTTATAGTGTCAGTCTATTAAGTATTCAAAAGCATCAGATTTTGCTCGAAAAATATCAACGCAGGTGAACCTAGTTAGGTCATCTGCCATGACAGGGATATGCCTCTTTCCACTCAAAACTGGTAGCATGTTTTGGGCCCACCAGATCAATGTGAATTAACTCAATGGTTTTTCAGTTTTGACATTCTTTTGTCTCAAATATGCACAAAGTATCATCATTTTAATACCCTGACACAGTTTTCTTTCCTTAGCAAAACCTCCAAGTTGAAAGATGTACAACATGTATGCCATATGTGGGCTAAAATTTACATTGAGTTACTTGTCTCTTGATTCTAATCTTATGTGAATAGATACCATTGAGCCATCACCTTCTTTATTTTTATTGTCCACTCAGCCATTTAATAGACCAATTCTAGTACGGTTTGTGGACCCTGGTGACTCGTGACGATTCGGCCTATAAATGGATGAATGTAGCAATAGCATTAAACCATCTATCTGAAATGTCTCGTCCTCCTTATTCATGAAAGTAATGCTTTATTCTTTTAATTCTTTGGCATATATATGAAGTTGTTCATGTTGCCCTTTCCCATATTCTTGTATATGCCTTCAACTGAAATAATGGGCAAAGCAAAGACGCAAAGAAAATGTGGAGCCCTTTTGCTGCAGGTTGGTCGCCTCTAATATTAAACTAAGGCACGCACCAACTTGGTCTTTGGTTTAGCTGTGAATTATTATTGCCAATTTATCCACGTTCCATGAACTAGTCACCTTCATGTCAAGAAGAGAATTTCCCATAATGTCTAAAGTACTTTAACTCATCGCCTTGAGTTTATCAGAAATTGCTAATT
The DNA here is from genome assembly GCA_035235625.1 of Saururus chinensis. NCBI lineage: Eukaryota > Viridiplantae > Streptophyta > Magnoliopsida > Piperales > Saururaceae > Saururus > Saururus chinensis. The sequence continues at coordinate 31,848,582 of CP141146.1, read as the reverse complement.
GGGCTGGTTGTCCTCTCCCTCATCGTTCTACCACTGGCTACATGGTCTACGAGTCATAATCTCCTCCTTGTGAGCTGAGAAACATGCAATTGTTTCCCGTACAACTGCCGATGCCGAGTATTGAGCCCATGTGTCTACTATTATTACTAAGGTATTGTGGTTTTTGCACCTCTTTTGCCAGATGAAGGCTTCCCTTTCCTTGCCCCCTACACTATGTTGTGACAGTGCTAATTTGTTACATATACCAAAGAATCCCATGTCTAGCTTACAATCGGACCAATTATACGGATATTGATATTAATTTTATTTGAGAACGTGTGCTTTGGGGACAGTCAACATACCACATTAGCCTGACTTGGATCAGGTTGCTTGACATTTTTTCCATAGGGTTTATTTAGTACCCAAAAAAAATTCCCTTTCTTGAAGGTTTGAATTAGGGTTACAATCAAAAGCTTTAGACGTAAAAATCAATCCTTGCAACAAGATGGGATTTAGAAAGTTTAGGAGAAACCCAAGGTAATTAATTAAAAATTAATCTAATTTTTACCTTAATCGTCTTTCCTTCTTTGGAAATAGAAATTAGGGTCTCCTAAGTTCCAGATTCTTGTCTTTCCTAAATGGGAATGAGGCTGGGACTTTCTATTTATTGTAGGTATTAGGGTAAACCTAATAAAAGTGTGAGGTACAAATAGAATTCATCACTAAAAATGTAAAAATTATTCATCTTAAGTCCAAAATGAAGTCTAAAAATTTTGAAACCCATAATTACTGTCATAAGATATTTTTAGGGTATTGTGGGACCCGTCATCCCAATTTATGAATGTGGGGCCTTGGCGAATCCCACCCCCTAAAATTTTAAAAAAATAGTCAAAAATTCCAAAAAAAATTGAATTAACTTAACATAAAAACCATCAAAGTGAAGAAAATGAGTTTGAAAATCTTGGGCCTTCACACCCTTCATCTTAGCACATTGAAGATAAGTACCCTATTCATGTTACCGAGTAGTTGTTGGGCGAGTTAGCTGGTGCCCATTTCATGTCAAACTAGGACCTCTGTTTGGGCTGGCATAGATCTACATGTACTCAAATGATATTTTTAAGATGGCATTTCACACTCGTGAAGGGCACTATGAGTTTTTAGTCCTACTCTTTGGCCTTACTAATGCGCCTGCAACATTCGAGTGTTAATTTGTTGGATGATATTTTGCGGTTTTATCTGTGCCGCTTTGTCCTTGTGTTCTTTGTTGATATTCTAATCTATAGCCCTACTTAGGAGGCCTAGTTACAACACCTATGGCCCATCTTCTCATTTCTTCACGAGAAACCAACATTTCTTGAAGAGGTTGCAGTGCTCCTTTTGGGCCAGCAAATTGAGTTTTTGGGACATATTATCTTGCCTCATGGAGTTGCTACGGATCTGAGCACAATTGCTGCAGTTGGGGATTGGCCTTGTCCTTCTGCTACACATACGTTGCACAATTTTCTTCATATTGTAGGTTATTATTGGTGATTTATAACTTGATATGATGTTATTTCTGCCCCATTGATGGCATTGTTGAAGAAGGGGACCTTCACTTGGTCTGATACCATCGGGTTTTTGTTTAAGGCATTCAATGCAACCCTCATTTCATCTCCTATTCTTGCCCTATCAGACTTTGCCAAGACGTTTATTGTTGAGAACAATAAATTTGATTTGGGTTTTGGAGCAGTCCTTATGCAAGATGAATGTCCTATTGCCTTTGTTTGAATGTTCCCTTCTATTGCCTTCTTATAAGCATGAGGCGCTTGTTATCATCCAATCATTGACCAAGTTGCACCCTTAACTTGTCACCACTTTATCATCCAGATATTTCATCGGCTGATCAAATACTTCATGGACTAGCATGTGGCAACTCCAACTCAGCAATGTTGAGTATATAAGTTGTTGGGCTATGATTATGAGTTGGTTTATAAGCGTAGTCTAAAAAACCATGTTGTCGATGCTTTGTCATGCCAGTTTGAGGATGCTTCCTTCTAGGCTCTATCTGCTCTTGTCTTTCCTTTTTTGGGAGACTTATGGACAGCCATTGTGGCCAATTTGGATATTTGTTATCTTGTTGCAAGTGGATTCTTCTTCCTCACCTATTTTTATTTTATAGGGTGGTTTCTTTCTATGGCGCAATTGCCATTAGGTTCCAAATTTTGACCAGTTGCAACAGGATATCCTCCATCTTTATCATTGTACGCTGATTGTAGGACATGAAGGGTATAAAAATGTATCTCAAAGCTTCGCCCAGTAAGGCCTTCAACATATAATCTTACAATTTGTGGCTTAGTGCAACATTTGCCACAAGTAAACGGTGATTCTACCAAATTTTACAGGTCTTCTCCAGTTACGACCTATTCTTGAGAGGATGTGGGAGAATATTAGCATGGATTTTATAGAGGGATTGCCTAAGGTCTAGGGAAATTTGTTATATTTGTGGTGGTTGATTAGCTATCCAACTATGCTCATATTTTTGCTCTTTCTCATCTCTAAACTGCAAAATTGTCAAGCTTTTTATGCATGACATTGCTCGTCTTCATGGATTGCCTAAGTCTAATGTTTGTGATATGAATAAGATGTTCCTATCCATTTTCTAGCAGGAATATTTTTTCTTTTAAGGTACTTTATTTCGCTTGAGTTTAGCCTATTACCCTTAGACTAATGGTCAATCTAAAGTCATAAATCATTGTCTTTGAGCAGTATTTATGGTGCTTTTCAGGTTATTGTCCCTAGACTTAGTTATCCTTTCTTCATTGGACAGAGTAGTCTTATGACACTGCTTTCCATACTACTGTAGGTTACACTCCCTTTCAACTAATTTATGGTCATCCACTCCCTACATTGCTCCATTATGCGCCACTTCATTCTTTAGTACATGAACTTGATTTGACCAAACTGATGATGTGGTTTTGTGACAACTTCATCTTAACTTGGCGGCTTTGCTAAATTTTACACAACAAACTTAAGATAAATGTTGCATGGATAAAGAGTTTGAGGTTGGCGATCTTTTTTATCTATGCCACCAAGCCTATTGCTAGCCTTTAGTTCATAAACTAGCGAATGAGAAAGTCACTTGTTGCTTCCATGCTCTGTATTCTATACTTGAGCGTATTATCAAGGTTGCTTATCATCTCAAGTTACCTTCAAATGCTCTCATATTTACCTTGTATTCCATATCTCTTGTCTTTAGAAGTACATCGATGATACATCCTCTCTTCCACCATCGATTTCGTTAGATCCATCTTCCCTGATACCTATGCCATTTTAGAGTGACATCGTTTTTTCCATCATGGATGCATTATTTATGTGGTTCTTATTTTTTAGTTACATTATTCACCTAAAGATGCTACTTGCTGCGTGAAGATAAGTTCCTTCAACAATACCTGTATTGGTCACCTTGAGAAAAAGTATTACAGAGCCTGGTCAAATGTTATGACCCTGATTTAGTCTCCTAATTTAGCTATGATTCCTAAATTTGTTGGTGTTTAGTATTCTTATTTAATTAGATTTGTATTAAAGATAGTTTCCATATTAGATTAGGATAAGTCTAAAAATCCTTTCTAAAATTGTAATTGATCACAACAAAGTATAGAAGGAAAAAAACTAATTTCAGTAATAGTTAACTTAATTTTCCTACATCACTCTATTCTTCTCCTTTCCGGTCTTAAATTTCTATGTGTAGACTATGTCTACGAACATCAAGTGAATTAGTATATATGTTGATATTGTTTGTTTGTTCTTTATTAGTTGATCATGTACATAATTTTTTTGTGCACAAATTTGATTATTACATTAATAATAGTGTAAAATAGGATTAATTTAGGACTTTTACAAAAAAAACCCTACCCCCTTCTCACTTTAATAAGTTCTAAAGGAATTATGATTATGAAATCTATGTGTGGTTACAAAGCCATATTTATTTAAGAAATTATTATAATATTTTTAGTCTATTGAATTTTAAGTTAATTAAGAGTTTCTTTGAAAGGGCAATATAGGCATAGCATGGCAAAAATCTCCATCTTCCTTCTCACTTTAATAATAATAATAATAATAATAATAATAATAATAATAATAAAAAAAAAAAAAACTAATAATAAAAATAATGAATGTAGATATAGATATATTGTGTTAAAGGAAACAACGAGCATGCGCAATAGGTATTTTAATTTTACCCTATAAGAAATGCCACCTATCCTGTGACACTAAAAGAAGTTGCAGGGCACCCATTTAACTTATTCAATTGTTTGCAAGGGCCTATGCATTGGGAAAATAAATGATTTTATTTCCCTCCAATAAAGTCTCATAATTACTAACATCACCCTTGTGCCACAGTGTATACTTGCAAGAAGAGATACTAAAGTTTATCATTGTACAATGCCTCAACTACAGGGTCAGTGATGGGAAGGGCAACGAGTCAAGCACTTTTGTCTGCCATTTAGTGCAAGGGAAGGAATTTCTATGCAATTGAAGGAATAAGCCTTTAGGAAGCATTTTTATATTCCACTCTCACAATGAGCCTAGCATATGAAACACATAAAAATCCTTTATATTTTAGATCGATCCTACACATGTTAGCATATATTAGTGCTAGTATACGCTATTGATTTTACAATACTTGTACTAATTTGCACTAACATACGTACTGTTAATCTCAAATATTACGAGTTCTCGTATATTTCTTAAACTGGGCTCATTGTCAAATTAGAACATTATAAAAATGCTTCATAGGTGGTAAAGGGGAGCCTGGACACAAAGGAAGCAATGTCCATCTTCGTTCCTCTCCCCCAAAAAGTTCGCTTCACATCGTGATATATTTTGGTTCTTCCTAGATGGATGGAGAGTGTAGAGTAATCTACCTCCGAAAGAATATGCTCCTTTATCTCTACGGAGTTTGGCACACACAACCTCCCCCGAAAAGTTAGACTCCCATCAGTCCTCTCTTCAAAATCAATCACCACTCTCCCTTACAACTTAGCATTCATGGCTTAGATTTCCTTATCTCCCTTTTGTGCTTCCACCACCTCATCAACCAAATTAAAATTTATGGAGAGATTAGTGAACCACTTGGTTCTATCAGCCAAAGCTAACTTCAATTTAAGCTCAATGTCATGTTCATTTAAAAGTCATTCTTGCACATGCACACAAGCTACCGAAGTAGCTGATTTTTTTACCAGGGCATCCGCCACGGCATTAGCTTTTTTGATATGATAGGAAATAGTGAAATCATAATCCTTTAGGAGGGAATGTTGATACCGATGGAAGTGCAACAGTGGAAATTAGTGCAGACCGATCAGAATAGGGAATTGAGCAAATATGGAAAGGGGTAGTGGTTTTTTGGTGTAGTACTTGGCCACAAATAATTTTATCTTCTTATGGGACATGTGTAGGTGGATCTACATGCTTAGGGTTATTTTGTGTATAATGGGGAAATGTGAGACATTTTATGTAATACTGTTATGACCCTGATGTAGATTTAGTTTCCTATTTTGCCTTTGATTCCTAAATTAATTAGTCATTAATTATCTTATTTAATCATAATTGTATTGAGGGTGGTTTCCTTATCCCACTATAATTAGTTTATACATCCTCCATATATTATGTAATTCACAAAAAATTAATGGTCATAAATCCAATTTCAAATGCTAGATTAATTTTCGTTGCTCTGTCAGTTCTTCTCTCATCTTTCTATCTAAATCCCCTACGTAGACCACCCGATCTACAACAAATACACTATATACTAGGGCCATTTTGGTAAATTGTTGTGTGGTTGGGATTAAATAAGATAAGCCACAAGATAGTGGAATATGCGAAGAATTTTCTTACACTTCCTACATTCTATGATTGATTTCTACTTTGCTTTTCATGATAGAATTTCGCATGGTATCGTGTGTGGCCTCCATATGTGTGATCCTCATGGATCCCAATGGGTGAGCCTACCAAAACCTTAATATAAGCAAGTCAAAATTTATCCCATTTTAAGTAATGAATTATAGCATTAGACATGCTTGAGGGAAAGCATAATTTTATTGGTTATTGGCGCATGTTATAATGGGGATTCCAACGTAGATATGGGCCGAAGGTAAGGTGCCCAACAAACGAGGACCTTAAGCCTAGAGCACAACCAAGTATAGTTTAAATGTCTCAAAAACTAAGGTCACTGAATTAAAACATAAGTTTATGAAACCAGTTTATACATTGCTGAATTGAATAACACTAGTACATTTTTCGAATATAATGATTACAGAAATAAAACATAATTGCTGCAAACAGTACTTGCAATTCAACAAGCTTCATGTTTACTCTGATCATGAATGAATACCTACAAATAAACCTACCTAAAGCTAGTACATTAGACACCACAAATATCCAAAATTAGTCAAAAACGCCATCTGCAACCAGCTGTGACACTATCTTCTTATAAGCCTGTTGTGTGAGATGAATGCCATCCCAACTGATATGTGATGATAGATCCTCGCAAACTGAAGACGAAGAGTCACACATTTTGATTGGATTGAAGTTGTATTTCCCTCCGGCTCCACAACAAATGGTTAAAGCCTTTTCAGATCCTGGCATTCAAAAAAGAAGGCATACCATTATGAGAACAACCCATACCAGTAACTATGAGAGAAATTAATTGGAGGTGTTGGAAACTTGCCTGGACCAGATACTGCATTATCAACCAGCTTCAAGACAGCACTATAATGGTCAGCATACATGATATCAATATCTGGAAATTCTGCACCAAGGCGCATTAGGGCCATCAGAAGCTGTTTGTTATGAACCTCGGCGAAAGCGTTGTAATCAACTAAGCACATCCTTTGATCATAAGCCGAAGTATCATTGGTTTGAAACTGAGTGAGGTAGATAGGAAAACATCCAATGGGGAAATTTCCATGTACCACCAAATGCCTAGCCCCATAATTAATCAATTTCTACAAGGAGAAGAATAAAATTGAATGAAGATGTAATGATTTGTTAAAGAAGATTGTAGCTATGCTACATTATGATGATACAAATTTGAAAAAAAAAGATGTACAAACTTACCTTAGCAGCATCAATTATGGTTTGTACCACAGATGACACCAATTGAATCACCTCCTCAATTTTCTTTCCCCCAACAAATGCGTAATTGTAGTCATTACCTCCTACCTCGCCTAACATAAAGAGGGAGTTGGCAAACTTTTCTTTGCACTCTGCAAATATGATGGCTATATAGTTAAGGAGGGGGGGAAAACAATAAGAGCTAGCATTGTAAATATTACGATAAAAAGTCAGTATGTATACCTGAATCTGAAGAACATATGGACTTGACATAGTTGTCGAACCAGGCAAGTTGCACATTAAGAGAGCTGTTTGTGTAAGGAGTTTGGATGCCATTACTGTTTAGGTCTGAAGCATCCAGGGCAGTGGCACCGGCAACAGCAAATTAAGTTGATGCCATTCTTGAACTCTGCGTTTTGATTCAGATATGGACTGAGATAGGGGAGACTGTAGTGTTTGGCTGTGGAAAGTGGCACACACAGTCAGGAAAGCAATCTAATGGTTTGTTAGATGCTCATATAGGATTCAAGATGTCTTGGTAGATTATCCTAATTAATGACCAAAGTAAAGTAACTACACCTGCAGTTATACAATCATATGCATGGTGCATGCAAATAAGATCAGTAAATATGTCTTTCAAACCGAACATGAAACAAGAAAGTCACCTAAAAGGAAAACAAAAATCAGCGAAAGAAGAAAAGGAATCAAAGCATAGGTTCCTTACCAATGAAGTCTATCATCAGTAGCCCATCAGAACACCTTCCTGTAGACTTGCCAATGCTCATCCCGTAAGGCAAGCTTGCGATGGCCTGAAACTGTCCCAGGTCGCCTTATGAGATTTTCTCTTCTTCTTCGTCCTATTATGTGACAGTTACAAAGTGCAATGGATTGGTATATAGGGGCGATCCATCGCTCGTATAATTGTAATCACTTGTCAAAGAAAAAAGGTGTGCTGGTAATTTGTGTCTGTTAACTTTTATGGACGACGAGAGATCTAGTTGTCCAGAGGGGCAATTCTTCAGGCTTCTTATATTGAGTTCAGTTAAATCCAATTGAGCAATGTGGACATTGTCATAAAATATAAGATTCAGTGTAAAGAAGGAAGGCTGTTTCCTTGTGCATATATGGGTCTGTTCGAGTTTTCCCGAATATACCTTTTCCTGTAGGGTGAGTTCCCTGATTTTTGTTTTTTATGCGTAACTGGAGAGTGGAGAGTGAAATTGTGTTTCACTTACACTAGTAATGTTCTCACTTCACTAGATGTTTTTAATTTCTAAAAACATTAATTTCAACATGAACCACTTTATGTAACGTAGAAACATAGTATTTGTTTAGTAACATTTGATTGAGTTGCCACTTCTATGGTCAAGAGATAGATAAACTTGTATTCTGTTTTGCAGCTAAATAAGGTGTTACTTTGTGATCATATGTTTAATATGTGTACACAATAACATTCTATTCTTATAATTTATCTTAGCATTTTGTATTTGGTAACAACAACACCACCAATCACGTCAGATGAACTTCACAAAAACAAAGGAAGAATTCGACTGTATATAATTGAAAAATAGACACATCAAAGCAAAAGGAGCAGAAAAGATGGAAAGCTTATAAGATCCTTGAAAATGCATTTCAGTTCTCTCTTGGGGTCCACTGATCCTCAGCTCCATAAAAATAATAGTCATAAACCATCTTTTGAAGTTTATCTTTTGCCAGAGCTTTGTACTCAAATGCATTGGTTATTATCATTTTGCTCCCAACTAATTATAGAACTTACACCTAGTACAAGAAAATTAATTCAACTAATTAGTTTCTAAACATACATTGAAAAAATATATAATAACCTATGTTGTGATATGTCCTAGTCCTTATTACAACAAATTGACATATGAACTTGGAATTCATCTGGGACAGGTTGGCAATTTGTTTAACACAAGAAGCCCTTCCTGGATCAATCCCTAAAGGAGGGACAATGTTATACGAGGGATTATAGTTGTTGGAACTTACATGTTGCCTCGTAAGGAATAGGTTGACTTATACAAACAGCTGCCACCATGTAAATCATCCACTTGCTACATTAGTAGTAGCTGACCACTGCAGCAGACATCTTGAAGAGTTTTGTAGGTGCAATCATCCTCACTTAAATCATATTGTAGAACATAGTAATTTTCTTGTTTTTGGGCTGCCTCAACACTCACAACCGAGCTTGCAACTACCACTCCTTTCGTCTGCAAGTCACCTTAGAGGCCAGCCCAACCACTTACATGCCTCGGTGGCCCCATCCCACAACACATTCGTGCCGGCACTAACCATCGTCCCTACCCTGGTGGAGCCATCTCTCCCCTATTAGCAGCAACAAGGCCCTCAACTCCACGGTGATTTTGGGCTGCCTCAATTCCTACATCCGCACCTGCAGCTACCACAAGGGTAATGCTCAAAGAGAGAGACTTGGCTCCAGTGGTGTTGTAGTAAGGATTGAGGGGGGTTAATGAGAATGATGTCATCTATGTTCATGTGTGGCGGAATCAACGCTTGAAGCAGAAGGGGCTTCTTCTTAGGGGGAGGGGAATGCCAACTCACGAGGATCCTTAATGGAGGCGACAACCTTTGTCTTGGATGTCATTGCATTAAAACCATCACACCTACTGAGGGAACGAGATAGGATGCTAAGTAAAGGTAATATTTTTCTTGTCAAAGAACCGACAAGGTCTGAATGGGCATATATAGTTTAGATGATTTTTAGGAGTAGTAATTTTTTTATTGGTTTTGGAGGAGCAATTATTGTTGCTTGTGTTTGTTTGTAGCATGAATGGATTATAGAACTAAATTGTCATTAAATACTTATCATTGGTCATGTATTGTGAACAAAGCAACAAAAAAAAGAGACTGTTTATATGTTAGAAATTTTTGCAAGTTGTGTCATAGTTGTTTGTGAATGGGGTATTCACACTTTCTGGGAAGGTGGATATATATAAGACATTTTATATTAGCAAATAATGTTGTATTATGAAGTGCAAATTAGTAATATTTGCTAAATTATTAAAAGTTGTATTAGTTTTGGTGCAAGCAATAGGAGGCTTCTATAATCATCTTGTATCCCTAAGTGCATGATTCCTATATTAGTTATTTGAATTGCACAAAGTAGTACTCTCTTCTATAGATCAGTTTTTATGGTCATCTACCCTAGTAGCCTCAAGTCCTCGTATTTATGGTGTGTACAAGTTTCTTAGAATAGGGAATTAGTAGCCATAAGGCAAACATCTTACGATAGTGAGGAAAGAGGAGAGGGAAAGGAAAGAGGAGAGAGGGGAGAGAGAGTGAAGAGAGAGATAGAGAAAGGGGAGAGTGAGAGAGAGTGCGGAAAGAGGAGAGAGAGTGAATAGAGAGAGGGAAGAGAGAGAAAGAGGTGAGAGGGAAGAGAGAGAGGGTGAGTGAGGAAAGAGGAGAGAGGGGTGAGTGAGAGAGAGTGAGGAAAGAGGGGAGAGAGAGTGAATAGAGAGAGGGCAGAGAGGGAAAGAGGTATAGAGAGGGAAGAAAAAAAGTTTTAAAAAAATATGGCTATTAATCATGCTTGATGCTAAGCGTCACTAATAGTACATTAAGTGGCGATACTTATTCTTAAGCATCACCACTAATAATACTATTAGCGACACTCATTACCAAGCGTCACTAATAGAATTATTAAAAAAAAAAACTATTAGCGACACTCGGCAGTGACCGTCGCTAATAGCATAAGTATTTTCGACACTAATTCGTCAACGTCGCTAATAGTTACACTATTAGCAACGCCCACTACGTAACATCGCTAATAACTAATTATTTTGAAAAAATAAGTTTATTAGAGACGTTCGGTAATAAGTGTCACTAATAGTATTATTCGTGGCGACTCTTAAGAATAAGAGTCGCCACATAATGTACTATTAGTGAAGTTGAGTACCAAGCATCACTAATAGCCTTATTTTTTTAACTTTTTTTTCTTCCCTCTCTCTACCTCTTTCCTATGTCTCTCTATTCACACTCTCTCCTCTCTCCTCTCTCCTCTTTCCACTTTTTCCCTCTTCTCTCTCTCCTCTTTCATCTCTCTCACCTCTTTCCTCTCTCTCTAACCTCTTTCCTCTCTCTTTCTCTCTTTTTTCTTTTCTTTGTTTTGTATGTTTAGCGACATTCGCATTTGAGCGACGCTAATGGGTTACTTATTGCGATGTTTATAACATAATGTTGCAATAAGTTAAATTTGTGACACTTAAGATGCATCCTAAATTTAAATGAAATTTCGCTTGGTCGCCTTTAAATCCCTGCCGCCCCCTCCTTCTCCTTCCACCACCCCTCCCATCCCTCAGTGAACTAGAATCTAGCTCACCCTCTCCCCCGTCACCTCCCCTCCCCTCGGTTTTCTACCACCCCCGGCTCACCTTTCCGCCTTCCGGTCTGTCCGACTGAAGAAGGGGACTCTCGAGGGCAGAATCCAGTTCCCCACCTCCCCCCTCTCCATGGCCACCCCCTCTCTCCCCATCCCTCTCCCCCTTTTGATTTCCGCCCCCTGCTCTGTTCTGTCCAACAGGAGGAGGGGGCTCTGGGGCCTAGAATGCGGCTCCTTGCCAAATTTCTTTTTTATGTATTAGCGACGCATTACAAAGTGTCGCTAATACACAAAAATTCTTTTTGAAAATACATTTTTTTCATCAATGGTGCTTTTAAGAAGCATTGATAAGACTATTTTTTTTATTAGCGATGATTACATAATCATCGCTAATAATTTCTTTATTATTGTTATTATTAACAACACATATACAAGCGTCGCTAATATGATTTTTTTTATATTAGTGACTCTTAATAAAACATTGCTAATAACCAATTATTAGCGACACTTTCATAAATGCATCGCAAATAAAATAAAAAAGAGAGAAAGAAGAGAGAAAGAAAGAAAAGAGAGAAATAAGAGAGAAAGAAAGAAGAGAGAGAAAGAAGAGAGAAAGAAAGAAGAGAGAGAGAGAGAAATAGAAGAGAAAGAAGAGAGAGGGATAGAGAGAATGAAGAGTGAGAGTGAAGAGAGAGAGGAGAGAGAGTGAATGAAGAGAGAGAGGAGAGGGAGATGAATTTAATTTTAATTTTTGAAGATTCTTTTATAAAATATTATATTTTAAAAATAATAAAAAAATAAAAAAAAATAAATATTACTAAGTGTTAGCGACCCATATAATTATACATCGCTAATACCTAGTATATTAGTGATGCATATTTCTATGCATTGTTAATAATATTTATTTAATTTTAAAAATAAAATTATAAAAAAATAATAAAAAATTAAAATTAGAGGAGAGAGAGCATGTAGAGAGCAAGGAGAGAGACGGTAGAGAAAGGAGAGAAGGGGAAAGAGAGTGATAGAGAAAGAGAGAGTCAAGAGAGAGAATGAAGAGAGAGAGAGAAGAGAGAGTGGAGAGAGAGAGTGAGTGAAGAGAAAATGAGAGGCTAGAGAGAGAAGAAAGAGGGACTTGAGAGTATGTGTAGAGAGAGATGAGAGGGAGATGAATTTAATTTTAATTTTTACAGTTTTTTATAAAATATTATATTTTAAAAATAATAAAAAAATTATACTAGGCATTAGCAAAACATATAATTATGCCTCGCTAATACCTAGTATACTAGGCATATTACTATGTGTCACTAATAATATTTATTTTATTATTTTTAAAATAAATTTATAAAATAAAAAATCGTAAGAAATTAAAATTAGAGGAGAGAGTGTGTGTAGAGAGTGGAGAGAGACGGTAGATAGAGGGGGAAAGAAAGCGAGTGAAGAGATAGAGAGAGTGAAGATAGAGAGGAGAGAGAGAGTAAAGAGAGAGATGCTAGAGAGAGAAAAGAGAGGGGGGCATAGTGAGGGGGTAGAGAGAGAAGAGAGGAAAATAGAGGAGAGAGAGTGCATAGAGAGATCGAGAGGGGAGGGTGAGAGAGAGTGATGAAAGACGAGAGTGAGAGAAAGAGGAGCGTGAGAGTGAATAGAGAGAGGAGTGAGTGAGAGAGAGTGAGGAAAGAGGATAGTGAAAGAAAGAGAGAGTTAGTAGAGAGAGAGGGAAGGGAGAGAGTGTGTGGAAAGAGGAGAGAGAGAGTGAAGAGAGAGAGGGGAGAGGAGAGAGATAGAGAGAGAGGGAAGAGAGGGGAGAGAGTGTGTGGAAAGAGGAGAGGGAAACGAAAGAGGAGAGAGAGAGTGAAGAGAGAGAGAGGGGAGAGTGAGGAGAGAGTGGGAAGAGAGGGAGAGAGTGTGGGGAAAGAGGAGAGCGAAAGGAAAGAGGAGAGAGAGAGTGAAGAGAGAGAGGGGAGAGTGAGGAAAGAGGAGAGAGATAGAGAGTGTATAGGGAGAGAGGGAAGAGAGAGAATTATTTTTAAAAAAAATTTAACTATTAGCAACGCTCAAGAGCGAGCATCCCTAATAGCACAAATACTTTCGATGGTAATTCGTCAATGTCGCTAATACTTATACTATTAGCGACGGCCACTATGTAGTGTCGCTAATAGCTAATTATTTAAAAAAAAATAAGTCTATTAACGATGCTAGGTAATGAGTGCTAATAATAGTATTATTCATGGCGACGCTTAAGAATAAGAGTCGCTCCTTAATGTACTATTAGCAAAGTTCTGTACCGAGCATCACTAATAGCCTTATTTTTTGAACATTTTTTTCTTCCCTCTCTACCTCTTATTTATCTCTCTTCCCTCTCTCTCTATTCACACTCTCTCTTCCTTTCCTCTCTCTATTACTCTCTCTCCCCCTCTCCTCTTTCCACTCTCTCGCTTCTTTCCTCTCTCTCCCTCTCCTCTTTCATCTCTCTCTTACCTCTTTCCTCTCTCTCTCTCTCTCTCTCTCTCTCTCTCTCTCTCTCTCTCTCTCTCTCTCTCTCTCTCTCTCTCTCTCTCTCTTTTCTTTTATTTGTTTTGTATGTTTAGCGACATTTGCATTTGATCGACGCTAATGGGTTACATATTGCGATGTTTATAACATAATGTCGCAATAAGTTGAATTTGTGATGCTTAAGATGCATCACAAATTTAAATGAAACGCGGGCAAAATCACCATCATTTCTTCCCATGCACAACCAAACAATTTTTCCCAGCTGCCTTTAAATCCCATCCGCCCCCTCCTCCTTCTGCCACCCCCTCTCATCCCTTAGTGAACTAGAATCTGGCCAACCCTCTCCCCCGTCACCTGCCCTCCCCTCAGTTTTCTGCCAGTCCCCCCCCCCCCAACCGGCTCACGTTTCCGCCCTCCTCTTCTGGTTTGTCCGACTAGAGGAGGGGACTCTTGAGGCCGGAATCCCGCTCCCCACCTCCCCCTCTCCCCGGTCACCCCCCCTCTCCCCAGCCCTCCCCCTCTTATGATTTCTGCCCCTTGATCCGGTCTGTCCGACTGTAGGAGGGGGGCTAGAATGCGGCTCCCTGCCAGATTCCTGCTCCCTCTCCTCACCCCCGGGTCCCCTCTCCAAGGTCACCCCCTCCCCTCTATCCCCAGTCACCCCCAGCCAGTTTGTCTGACTGAAGAAGGGGACTCTCGATGCCATAATCTGGCTCTCTACCTCCCCCCTCTACCCGGTCACCCCCTCTCTCCCCAGCCCTCTCCCCGTTCGGATTTCCACCCTCTGCTCTCGTCTGTCTGACAGGAGGACGAGGCTCTGGGGGCTAGAATGTAGCTCCCTTCCAGATTCTAGCTCCCTCTCCTCACACCCCCCGGGCATCCCCTGACCCCGGTCACCCCTCCCCTCTATCCCCAGTCACCCCTAGCCACATTGTTCTCCCTCCCCCACCCCTGCAGCAATGGATCTGGCACCTCCGCGGGATTCCGGTGCCGCCCCCATTGTGCACCCCAGTCTCTTCCGCAGGCGCTTCCTAGTCATCCCACCTCCGGGGGCATTTTTATAAAATTTTTAAAACTTTTACTAGCGCTCACAAAAGCATAGCTAAAGGTTTTTTAAAATTGTTTTGATGTATTAGCGATGCATTACAAAGTGTGGGTAATACACAAAAATTCTTTTTTAAAATACATTTTTTTCATCAGTGGTGCGTTTTAGAAGTGTCGCTAGAGACTATTTTTTCTAATTTTTAATTTTTTTATTAGCAACGATTACATAATCATCGCTAATAATTTCTTTATTATTGTTATTATTAGCAATACATATACAAGCATCGCTAATAAGATATTTTTTATATATTAGTGACACTTAATAAAGGATTTCTAATAACTAATCATTAGAGACACTTTCATAAATGCATCACAAATAAAATAAATTTATTTTTTAAAAAAGTACGATTATTAGTGACGCTTATAGAAAAGTGTTGCTAATAGTTTTTTATTTTACTTTATATTTATTATTTAAATATATAATAGGGTAGAGAGAGAGGAGAATAGAAAAGAGAAGGAAGAGAGATAAGAGAAGAGAGAAAGAAAGAAGAAAGAGAGAGAGGGGTAGAGAGAATGAAGAGAGAGGAGAGAGAGAGTGAGGCTAGAAAGAGAGGAGAGGGAGATGAATTTAATTTTAATTTGTGAAGATTCTTTTATAAAATATTATATTTTAAAAATAATAATAAAATAAATATTATTAGCGATGCATGGTAATATGCATCACTAACATACTAAGTATGAGTGACACATACAATTATACATCGCTATTACCTAGTATATTAGTGATGCATATTTTTATGCGTCGTTAATAATATTTATTTTATATCTTTTTTAATATTTTAAAAATAAAATTATAAAAAAATAATATTAAATCAAAATTAGAGGAGAGAGAGCGTGTAGAGAGAGATGGTAGAGAAAGGAGAGAAGGTAGAGATTGAAGAAAGATAGAAAAATAGAGAATCAAGAGAGAGAGAGTGGAAAGAGAGATAAGAGAGAGTGGAGAGAGAGAGAGAGTGAAGAGAAAATGAGAGGCTAGAGAGAGAAGAAAGAGGGGCTTGAGAGAATGTGTAGAGAGAGATGAATTTAATTTTAATTTTTACAGAGGTTTTATAAATTATTATATTTTAAAAATAATAAAATAGAAATAAAAAATTTATTATTAATGATGTATAGTAAAATGAGTTGCTAATATACTAGGTATTAGCAACACATACAATTATGCATCGCTAATACCTAGTATATTAGCGATACATATTACTATGTGTCACAAATAATATTTATTTTATTATTTTTAAAATAAATTTATAAAAATAAAAAATTATAAGAAATTAAATTTAGAGGAGAGAGAATGTGTAGAGAGACAGTAGATAGAAGGGGAAAGAAAGCGAGTGAAGAGAGAGAAAGAGACAGAGAGAGTGAAGATAGAGAGGAGAGAGAGAGTGAAGATAGAGATGAGAGAGGGAGTGAGGAGAGAGGGGCATAGTGAGAGGTAAAGATAGAGTGGGTAGAGAGAGAAGAGAGGAAGATAGAGGAGAGAGACTGCATAGAGAGAGATGAGAGAGAGAGGGAGGGTGAGAGAGAGTGACGAAAGAGGATAGTGAGAGAAAGAGGAGAGATAGAGTGAATAGAGAGAGAGGAGTGAGTGAGAGTGAGGAAAGAGGAGAGTGAAAGAAAGAGAGAGAGTTAAAGAGAGAGAGAGAGAGAGAGAGAGAGAGAGAGAGAGAGAGAGAGAGAGAGAGAGAGAGTTAAAAGAGAGAGAGAGAGAGAGAGAGAGAGAGGGAAGAGAGAGGGGAGAGAGTGTGTGGAAAGGGGTGAGGGAAATGAAAGAGGAGAGGAGAGAGAGAGGGGAGAGTGAGGAAATAGGGCAGAGATAAAAGTGAGAGGAAAGAGGAGAGAGTGTGAATAGGGAGAGAGGGAAGAGAGAGAATTATTTTTAAAAAAAATTAAACTATTAGCGAGGCTCGACAGTGAGCGTCCCTAATATCATAAGTACTTGTGATGCTAATTCGTCAATGTCGCTAATACTTATACTATTAGCGACAACCACTATGTAGTGTCGCTAATAGCTAATTCTTTTTAAAAAATAAATCTATTAGTAACACTTAGTAATGAGCACTGCTAATAGTATTATTCGTGGCTATGCTTAAGAATAAGAGTCGCCACTTAATGTACTATTAGCGAAGTTTAGTACCGAGGGTCACTAACAACTTTTTTTTTTGTACATTTTTTTCTTCCCTCTCTACCTCTCTCCTATTTCTTTGTCTTCCTTCTCTCTATTACTCTCTCTCCCTTCTCTCCTCTTTCATCTCTCTCCTCTTTCCACTCTTCCTCTCTCTCCTCTTTCATTTCTCTCCTCTTTCCACTCTGTCCACTCTTTCCTCTCTCTCCGTCTCCTCTCTCTCATCTCTCTCTCTCTCTCTCTCTCTCTCTCTATCTCTCTCTCTCTCTCTCTCTCTCTCTCTCTCTCTCTCTCTCTCTCTTTTCTTTTCTTTGTTTTGTATGTTTAGCCACATTCACATTTGAGCGGCACTAATGGGTTACATATTGTAACGTTTATAACATAATATCGCAATAAGTTGAATTTGTGACGCTTAAGATGCATCGCAAATTTAAATGAAACACTGGCGAAATCACCATTGTTTCTTCCCATGCACGGCCAGACAAAAATTTCGCCCAGCCGCCTTTAAATCCTGTCCTCCCCCTCCTTCTCCTTCTGCCACCTCCCTCCCATCCCTTAGTGAACTAGAATCTGGCCAACCCTCTCCCACGTCACCTCCCCTCCCCTCAGTTTTCCGCCAGCACCACCCCTAGCTCACCTTTCTGCCACCCCTCCTCTGGTCTATCCGACTAAAGGAGGGGACTCTCGACGCCAGAATCCGGCTCCCCACCTCCCCCCTCTCCCCAGTCACCATCTCTCTCCCCAGCCCTCCCCCTCCTCTGATTTACGCCTTGCTCCCATACGTCCGGCCGTAGGAGGGGGCTAGAATGCAGTTCCCTGCCAAATTCCTGCTCCCTCTCCTCACCCCGGGTCCCCTCTCCAAGGTCACCCCCTCCCCTCTATCCCCAGTCACCCCCAGCCAGTTTATTCTCCCTCCCCCACCCCGGCGGCACAAGATCTGGCACTTCCGCGGGATTCCGGTGCCGCCCCATCGCCCACCCCAGTCTCTTCCGCTGGCGCCCCTCCAGTCATCCCGCCTCCTTTTTTTTATAGTTTTACTTACACTTACAAAAGCATAGCTAAAGGCTTTTTTAATTTTTTTGACGTATATATAAGAGACACATTACAAAGTGTCCCTAATACACAAAAATTCTTTTTAAAATACATTTTTTCATCGGTGGTGCTTTTTAGAAGCATTGCTAAAAACTATTTTTTATAAATTTAATTTTTTTTATTAAGGACGATTACATAATTGTCGCTATGAATTTCTTTATTATTGATATTATTAGCGACACATACACAAGCATCATGTTTTTTATTTTTTGTTAAGTGATTTTTATATTAGTGACTCTTAAATAAGTGTTTCTAATAACTAATTATTAGTAACACTTAAAATTATGTATCGCTATTAATTTACTATTAGTGACGCTTTATTATGCATCGCAAAAGTAAAATAATTATAGATGCCAAAATAAAAGTCGCTAATGATAGACTACTAGTGATTCCTTATCTTAAGTGTCACTAATGAGCAATAACGACTAAAGTTTTATCGAAGCATTTAGCGATGCTTTGTAAGCATCGCTAATAGTCATTATCGCACTTAAGAGTATTAGCGACGATGCTTAAAAGTGTTGCTAAAAGTACAATATGTTGTAGTGACCACTTCATAGATACAATATCAAATTTGAAAAGTGACTTGTATTACATAGCTTTTGTGTGGAGCTAGCAGTTGGACTCTATTCTTAATGGGAGAGTAACATTTTTCATAGTCATTATACACTTTTTTAGATGGACAAATTGCATTGTATTATGTTAAATATGAAATATTGATTTTGCTTTTAAATTATGTTTTCCCAACAATTGATCACTGTACCAGGAAAACTAAGTATTCTCATTACATCACGAGACATTGTCCACTCACATCATGAGGAAAACTTCATACTTCCAAGCTAGCTAATTTTTCAACTTTAGGGCCTTTAGGATAGTAAAAGGATAATTTCTTAAACCTTTAATCTTCTAGATTTGTTTTAGTAGCATAAATGTGTTGAGATAAACATCATATATATGACGGTGGATTCTCCTTTAGCACGTCATGGACATGCTGCTCAATATTGGCCAACACATTCTTTTTCTAGGCCTTGAGAGTAATTTTAATCCTTATTAGCTTATTACTAAATACTGGTAAAGGGTCATTATGATTGGAACCTGCCAACTTTTAGTAACAAATTGTTTGAAATCTCCTCCATATACCACATATACCTTTAATCTTATCCAAACAATGTTTGATGCATAAGACTATGTCCCACCTTCAGAAAATAAATAGGGAACCACTTTACTTAAAGAAGCACCATATTTGATTTCCTTAAGCTTCGTTGGAAAAAAAAATTGTGAAACCAAAGACCTCTCAAAAAAATAGGAAGTTTACTTCAGCAAATAAAAGGTTCCAAATTAGAAACTATACTAGACAACGAACAAGCCTTTTCCCCTGGGCATTCCAAAAAAGTCATTTAAACATGATTGACAATTTTGTACCCCTTAAAAGAGTGATTAGTGAGAGCATGTGTGGATAATGTATCCCTTAAAAGTCCAGCGTTTTCCTCCATATGGGATTATAAGCAACAATACGAGGATAATGCTGTTGGCGTTCAATAATCAAAGCAACTATCTCAACCAAATTTAAATTCGGATGTTCAAGAATAGCACAGACCCGTTCTTGAGCGTTGTCATCCTCTGGCGATACTGGTTGCCAAAATATTTCGATCTCTTAATAAGCCTGTCTAGTTTTTACTCTGTCAAGGGCAATTAACAATTAAACCAACTGTACAAGAAGAAGGCCCCGGCAAAATATTTTTCTCTTAAGTGTCGTTTTTTCAGCCGGCCGGAGCAGTACTGCGTGGATATGAACCAGCAGGGCCCTGTTTGGGCTTCTCTGGTGCAAAGTAGAGAAGAAGTTCCCTGCGTGGTTTGCTGCCCAACAGATCTACTAGTGCAAGAGACATGGTCTTCTCTGGTGCAGTTCTTCTGAGCAAGGAGATGACGAGTCACGTGGTTTCTTGCACTTCTTGGTTGCTTCTGCAGCTGGCAAGGAGGCCTTACGACGGCAATGGTGCCGCCAAGCCCTAGAGCAGTCTTTATGCTCTGTTGATGTAATGTATAAAAAAGGAATTCTGGGACGCGACTTGCAGGTAGTTGTCTGACGAGGGTGCAAAAGCAAGTACGAGGGCCACATTGGAGGTCGCTGCTGGATGAGGAACAGAGGCTATGGAAATGGAAGTGGACGGAGAGTTTTCTGGGACCTCGCACGAACGGTGACCCCCACTAATTTGGTCGGGCTAACAAATCCCTCGCAGGGATCTGAGAGTTGCCTACGTACCCCGAAGGGATCAGACCCCACGTAGTTCTACCTCTCCTATGCCCACACCCTCCCTTATATAGACAACCCCACCTAGTTCTATTTCAGTACAGTTGCCTCCTCTACTTCCTGGTTGCCTCCTCTACAATTCAGTTGGGAAAAGCGGTTGTTTCCAATCAGGGAAACTTCCTAGTTTGTGTCGTGCGGTTGTTTCCAATCAGGGAAACTTCCTAGTTTGTGTCGTGCCTATATTGTGGAAACTACGTTTTACAAGTGTTTGTACCATGACATGATGGTTACCGGGCTTAATTTGATGAGGTTGTCTCGCTTACTTCAGTTCACTAAGCTCGATGTTCTTTTCCTCTAGTAGTGATTGAATTGATTATACAATGATGGCGTTTCTGGTAATTATGCCAAGCTTAATTCGATGAAGTTAAGCTTAATTTCTGAAAACGTGATTTAAAATCTTACTACTTTACATACTTATTTATACAAAAAATTCATTTAAATTATTTGTAGAATTA
The DNA here is from genome assembly GCA_035235625.1 of Saururus chinensis. Classification (NCBI taxonomy): domain Eukaryota; kingdom Viridiplantae; phylum Streptophyta; class Magnoliopsida; order Piperales; family Saururaceae; genus Saururus; species Saururus chinensis. The sequence goes on along the minus strand of CP141146.1, from coordinate 31,827,589 downwards.
ATTCACAGAATATTCGAAAGTAATGTAGCCTAAACTGTATTTTATTATATTCCAAGCAATGTTCATAATGAATTGTATTAAAAACTATATTTGATAAATTATATAAAAGTGCATTATTTGTTCAATGTTGATTACTAAAAAAATTGATTTTTAGTCTTAAAATTTGTTCTAAACATAATTATATCTGGACATATCGTAATTTAGAAATATATGGATTGAATTGACTGCTTAAGTTTTAAAATTGTAAATCTATAAATAATAAATTTAACACTTTCTCTTTGCCTTTAAGAGTGATATTCTTAGATTAATAACTTACACATTTGAATATTATTTATTGTTTCCCTTAAGTTGTGCGTTTTTTTTATAAAATGCGTAAAAAGTACCTCGGCAGGTGAGGTTCATTGTGTATGTATATAATACATGTAAATAAGAACAAATGACGACCTTAAACTGCATGTGGAAAGCTTATTGATGTACCTACCATGATGGGATTTTCTAAAGATATTGGCTTAGTTGTAGCAATTTCTTTAATAAATATCCAAGTTTAAGTTAAAGTACTATTGTTTATCTTGTAAAGCACTATTTATGTGAGATGATGTTGTTAGTATTGCGAACAACCTTTTGTTGAAGTGGACTTTCTTCATTCTTTGATTCACTAATTTTTTTTAACTTGTGTGTATTATTGGGGGGGGGGGGAGGGGCTTCGGGAGCCAGATTCCGGCCCCCCACCCCATAGTCCCCCGCTCTCCCCCCACCCTCCTTCCCATCCTTTGTTTTCAGAGGAGGGTGGGGGGAGCCATGAAGGGGGGAGTGAGAGGGAGCAAGGGGCTTCGGGTGCTGAATTTTGGCTTCGTCGCAGGATTCTAGCACCGCACCCCCCCACCCCGGTCTCCTCCTCCTCCCAACCGGAGGAAGAGGAGATAGGGGGCAAGCATTTTTTAAAAAAAAAAATTACAATTTAGCGATGCTTAACAAGCATCGCTATTTATTTTAAAAAAATACATTATTAGTGACGTTTCAATTGTGTGCTAATAATGTAATATTAACGATGCTAATTTAAATTTTTGTTTTTTTATATTACTAGCATCGTTTTTATAAAATGTTGCTAAAAAGTTTTAGCAACAGATAAAAAATGTCGTAAATGTTTTCATATTTTTTCATGATATATTAACGTATTAGTGGCGCTTTGAAAAACGTCACTAATAATGTATTATGAGCCACAATTTCTAAGAATCATCGCTAATAATCTAATTATTAGTGATGCTTTTACAAGTGTAATTAGTAATCTTTTAAATAGCGACGGGTTGCCAAGCATCACTCATAATGATTTATTAGATTTGCTTAAAAAGCATCTCACTACAACAAATAGTACTATTAGCGATGCTTGTAAGCGTCACTAATAGACAAAATGTTGCTAAAATCGTCGCTAAAATGGTTGCTAAAACTGCAATAGTTGTTACTCATTAGCGACGCTTAATATTAATTATTAGCGACGTATAATTATAAGTGTCGCTAATAATCGATTATTAGCGACATAATTCTATGTGTTGCTAATATAAAAAATATTTTAAAAACATAAAATATAGCTTATTAGCGATACGTAATTATATGCGTTGTTAATATAAAAAATATTTAAAAAAATTAAAATTGCTTATTAGCGACGCTTATTTAGGAGTTGCCAAAAATATTGAAAAAAAAGTGTTTAGCAAAGCTTATGGAAAACGCCGCTAAAAAAAAATATTACAAAAAAATATAATTTCATAAGTAAGAAATTTTTTTTTAAAAGGCTTCAGCGACGCTTTTAGATGCTTCTCTAAAAGCCTTAATTTTTTTTTTTCAAAAAACTAGTCGGTGGCAGGCCCTGGGAGGGGAGAGGGAGCCGGATTCCTGCTCTGCGCTGAAATTTGACAATTCTATCTCTCGTAATCTTGGGGGGGCAGCGGGACGGAGGAGTGAGAGGGGGCCGGAATCCGGCCTCAGAAGGCCCCCCTCCTCCCTCCCGCTCCCCCACTCTCTCCATGCCCCCCCCCCCCTCCTTCTCCTTTGTTTTTCAGAGGACGGGAGGGGGGGGGGGGGGGGGACTAAGGGAGAGAGAGGGGGCAGGAATCCGGCCTCAGAAGGCCCCCCTCCTCCCTCTCCTTCTCCTTTGTTTTTCAAAGGATGGGAAGGGGGGGGGGGGGGACCTGGGGAGAGAAGCGGACCCAAGGGTGGGAAACAGGGAGGGAAAGGGGGGCGGCGAGGAGCAGGGTGGACGGGGGCAAACGCAGGCAGTTGGGGGGCACAAGGAGACGAGAGCCAATAGGGGGTGTGCATGGGCGGTGGAGGCACAATGGGTAGGACGGGCGCTGGAGGGCTTCTGGGTGGAACTAGGCAAGAAGGGCAGGTGGGTGGAGGTGCGTCGGGGGGTGGGGCACAGGAGGGGAGGAGCGGGGCGGAGGCACGTGCGTAAATGTTAAGCGTGCACCTTTTCTTTTTAACGACGCTTAGAAAGAATCGCAAATGACTGTCATTTGCAACACTTAATCTTAGAGTAGCAAGAATCAATCTTTTAGCGAGGCTTTTATCAAAGCGTTGCAAATATTTTGTTAAAGGTCGCCAATTATTTTCATTTGTGATACTTACAAATAAACGTCGCAAAAACTATATTATTTGTGACGCTTATCCACAAGCGTCACAAATACTATTACTTTCTCCCTCATTCTCTACTCCCTCTCCTCTCTCTCACCTACCTCACTCTCTCTCAGTCTCCCTCTAAATGCTCTCTCCTCACTCTCTCTCTCTCCTCTCCCTCCCTCCCTCTCTATGTCTCTCTCCTCCTATCTCTCTCCCTCTCCTATCCCTCCTCACTTTCTCTCTCCTCTCTCTCACCTCCCTCTCCTCCTCTCTCACCTCTCCCTCTCTCCCTCTACTCTCTCTCTCCTCACTCTCTCTTCCCTCTCTCTCCTCTCTCACCACTCTCTTTCTCCTTCTCTCTCTCCTCCCTCTCTCCTCCATCTCTCTCTTCTCTCACTCCCGCTCTCTCTCCTCTCTCTCCCTCTCTCTCCTCTCTATCTCCCTCTCCTACTCTCCCTCTCTCTCCCCTTCTCCCTCTCTCTCTACATCCTCTCTCCTTTTTCTCTCTCTACATATTTTAAAATTAATATAATCAATTATAAGGTAATAGTGATGCATAGGAATATGTGTCGCTACTACAGAGATTATTAGCGGTGCATCAGAATATGTGTCGCTAATAACAAGAGTATTAGTGACGAATATGAAACATTTTTATTTATTAATTTTAAAATAAAAATTTAAAATTATTCCTTTTGCTCTATCTATTCTCTCTCTCATATCTCCCTCTCTCTCTCTCGTCTCTCTCCCTCCCTCTCTCTGTCTCTCTCTCTATCTCGTCTCTCTCACCCTCTCTCCTCTCTGTCTCCTTCTCCTCCTCACTCTCTCCGTCCCTCCCCCTCCTCTCCCTCTCCCTCTCCCTCTCCCTCTCCCTCTCCTTCTCTCCACTCTCACCACTCTCTTTCTCCTTCTCTCTCCTCCATCTCTCTCTTCTCTCACTCCCGCTCTCTCTCCTCTCTCTCCCTCTCTCTCCTCTCTATCTCCCTCTCCTACTCTCCCTCTCTCTCGCCTTCTCCCCCTCTCTCTCTACATCCTCCCTCCTTTTTCTCTCTCTACATATTTTAAAATTAATATAATCAATTATAAGGTAATAGCGACGCATAGGAATATGTGTTGCTACTACATAGATTATTAGCGATGCATCAGAATATGTGTCGCTAATAACAAGAGTATTAGTGACACATATGAAACATTTTTATTTATTAATTTATTTATTAATTTTTAAATAAAAATTTAAAATTATTTTTTTTGCTCTTATCTATTCTCTCTCGTCTCTCTCCCTCTCTCTCCTCTCTCTCTCTCCCTCTCCCCCTCACTCTCTCCTTCTCTCTCTCCTCTCTCTCCCTCTCCCTCTCCCTCTCTCCTCTCTCACCACTCTCTTTCTCCTTATGTCTCTCCTCCCTCTCTCTCTTCTCTCCTCCCTCTCTCTCCTCTCTATCTCCCTCTCCTACTCTCCCTCTCTCACCCCTCACCCCCTCTCTCCTCTTTCTCTACATCCCCCCTCTTTTTTCTCTCTCTACATATTTTAAAATCAATATAATAAATTATAAGGTAATACCGACGCATAGGAATATGTGTCGCTACTATAGTGATTATTAGCGATGCATTAGAATATGTGTCGCTAATATCAAGAGTATTAGTGACGTATATGAAACATTTTTATTTATTTATTTTTTCAATAATTTTTAAATAAAAAATTAAAATTAATTTTTTTGATCTCTCTCTCACCTCCCTCCTCACTCTCTCTCCCCTCACTCTCTCCCGCCCTCTCTCTCCTCCCTTTCTCTCTTCTCTCCCTCCCTCCCTCCCTCCCCCTCTCTTCTCTCTCCCTCCTCCTCACTCTCTCTCTTCTCTTTCCACTCTCTCTCCTCACTCTTCCTCCCTCTCTCACTCTCTCTCTCTTGCTCTCTCTCTCTCCCTCTCTCTCTATATCCTCTCTTCTTTTTTCTCACTCTACATATTTTAAAATTAATACAATAAATTATAAGGTAATAGTGATGCATAGGAATATGTGTCACTACTATCGAGGTTATTAGCGACACATAAGAATATTGGTCACTGTCATGGTCAGTGTTTGACTTGGGCGAATGACAGAGTACCTCCCCGAGATTTGTTATACAATTTCAAAGTCAAAGGTGCAACAACAACTATGCGCAAGTTCGACTTTGAAGGTATGAACAAGTTCAACTGTCAGGAAAATGGAAAGATTTAATTTGATACAATTCTATTTTAACTCAAACTCAATACCGTCATGGGTGTCTATAATAGGTGTTCCTATGTTAGTTATGAAGAAAAGGAAGTTTGGAAGTGGCCATTTGAAAGGTTTTGTTGAGAGTGTATTCTATAATAGTTTTCTTCGAAGTTCCTTAAAAAAACTTAATGTAGAATCAGATTGTAGTGTTCTTTGCTTCTATCTGAATCTACTTGAGTTTCTCAGTCTAACGACTTTTCCTTTTCAAACTTGATGAGAGTTTCCCTATAAACCATAAAGTTTCGATACTTCAAAACCCTAGTCCTTGATCTAATTTTTGGAAAACAATTAAATTGTTTTTTCTTTAGTAGAATCCACTAATGACTTGCTTGAAAGCAATAAAGAGTTAAAGATAACTTGAAGATTAGAAAGTGGTAGGGTTTTGTGGACACTTGTCACTACAAAAAAATGTACTATTAGTGACTCGTTTATTAGCAACGCAAACACAAGTGTCGCTAAAAACTACTACTTGCGACGCATACAGAATTGTCGCAAAAAAATAAACTATAAGCGACGCATAATAATATGCGTCGCTAATAGTCATATATTGGCGACCCTTAATTTAAAGCATCGCATAATAATATGTGACGATTGTTTAAAGTATTGTTAATAACATAACTATGAGTGATGTTTATTGTAAAGCGTCGCAAATATTATAGTATTAGCGACGCTTTATATTAAGTGTTGCTAATAGTTAATTTTTTGCGACGCTTTTTTATGTGTCACAAGTAAAAAAAGCGTCGCAAGTAGTAGTTTTTAGTGGCATTTTTTTTGCGTTGCTAATAACACATTTTGTTGTAGTACTGCACCATCATTTTGTCACCTGGAATTTTATTATCAATATGTTGCTTTTGCACCCAGCTGCGTACTTGATGTTGTCCTTTTTTATGATTCAGCTCCTTAATCAATGTTTTCACAATCTCCTCCTATCTTAAAGAATGCAATTGTGCCCATGGAATTGCGATCAAACTATGTTCTCATGTATATAAAAGAAATAGGTCTACCATTATGTTTGCTGAAGAGCACTAATTTACATTGAGCTGTTAAAACTGTTCAGTTGTGATAATATTTGCTAACCACATGTTGAAGCTAGTTTCTAGTTGCAAGTAGGTATATGACAATCATTGTGTAATGGTTTTTTGACATGGAATGCTAAAACATTGTTTTGCACTTCAATTGTGAGGACTCTGATAGGTGCAAAGACCTGAGTCCTATGCTACTATCCTATTACAGTCGCATTAATGTGTTTGTCTATCATTTGAGAATGTGTACAACTTATCCTACACATTCTATTGGATTGGAATTACTCTTTTCATTTGGTTTGAGTGTGAATATCCCTAAAACACCTCACCTATATAGATAACTGGCTTGGCCAGTAGAGATATGATCTATTTGACATTTGTTTTCAAATCTAATGAGTTATTGAAGGTTGAAAACCAAAGCATTAGAAACAAATGGCTATGCAAAATTTGATGACTTTGACATGACACAAGTAGGAAATTTTGTTAGAGCTTATTGGTATTGTTTGTTCTTGCATAGGTTATGGCGATTGGTGATGGAGAAAATGATGTGGAGATGTTACAGATGGCTTCATTAGGTGTGGCTCTCGAGAATGGGTCAGAGAAAGCTAAGGTTGTTGCCAATGTCATAGGATCTAGCAATGATGATGATGGTGTGGAAGAGGCCTTAATATGGAACCTAACACGGTTCCTTGAGGGCAAATGAGAAGCATTCAGCTATCATGTCCTTCACAAAGTTTTGAACTATGTATGGTTTAAAAGTGGGTTTAATTCTTAGCATTGTTGATTGTATCCCCAATAGGAAAATTTGTTAGAGCCTATTGGTATTGTCAAAATTACGCAAGGAAAGACTGACAACAACATGTGAGGGTGTTGCTGGTGAAGGATGGGGACACAACACGAGATGCTCTTCTTCCGACTCCTACAGGACCATCTTGTTCGGTGTTCGCAAGACCTAAGATTCTCTTGTGAATTTATAAGAAGCAATGAGTTGTAAAGGATAAAGCTATATATATTTATAGTTGTCATTTAATTTTCTTGGAGTAAGAATTAAGATCTTTAATATTGTTGATGAAACTGTTGATGGTCACATTTTCAATTCAATGGTTTTCTGTAAAGTTAGATTTTGCATATGCTTGGCATCAAAGAACATGATTTAGTTTCATTATTGAAACAAGTTAACATGAGCCTTGTTCAGTGTGCAGCGTCCGCCAAGGTTTAATCCGAATTGAAATCTGACAGCACAAATATTTAAGTCCGCTGGGCAGGTTATAAAAAATCCCACTTACCTCCTTATATTGTAAATTGTTCAATTAAAATTGTGCTACCAATTACGCTGAGACACATATTATTAAAACTCAACAATTTAAGTTATATCATGACACATCTTAACATTTTCATATCAACATATGGTGGGTGCCTACCAACATATTACATGTCAACATACGGTGCGTGCCCACCGAGAGAGCAGAAGGTAAAGCCCCGACATAGTTTCTAGAATTGCTCATGCGGTGGGGGCCAACAGACATATTACATGGAAGCATACGGTGGGTTCCCACCTAGATAGGAGATGTTTTTTATTGGAGCCCCGGTCTTGTTTCTGGAATTGCTCTCATGGTGGGTGCCCCCAACAGATTACATGGAAGCATACGGTGGGTGCCCACTGAAAGAGTAGATGATTTTGATTGGAGCCCCGGTCTTATTTCTGGAATTGCTCTCATGGTGGGTGCCCCCCGATAGATTACATGGATGCATATGGCGGGTGCCCACCGAAAGAGTAGATGTTTTTGATTGGAGCCCTGGTCTTGTTTCTGGAATTGTTCTCACAGTGGGTGCCCCCTAACAGGTTACATGCATGCATATGGTGGGTGCCCACTGAGAGAGAAGATTTTTTTGATTCGAGCCCGGTCTTGTTTATGGAATTGCTCTCACTGTGGGTGCCCCCCAACAGATTACATGGATGCATATGCTGGGTACTGATAAGTATAATTTATATGTTATTTTACCCTTAATTATTTTACTATCTAATTTTATTTAAGATTTAATATAGGTTAAATAATTAGAAATTAAATTTAATTAGGTTAGGAAAAGCTTCTATGATAATTTGAATTAAATTGGCTTATTTTGCAGATTCTTCATTGGCATTCGAATGAGGTCACTTACCGTTCAATCGGCTAAACGTGATTTGGAAGAAAATACAATTCAAACATTCGAACGGGCATGCAGGGCATTCGAACGAAATAATGCGCAATTTCCTTATTTAAGCCAATTTTGAGTCTTTTTCATATAGAACTTCTTCTTACGGTTCTTATGCCTATATAAAGATATATTTGGCTTGAAAGTCTGGGTTAGCAAGTAGATTTTTTGGAGAGAAAAAAGAAGAAGAAGATGGAAGAGAACTCAAAGCTTTTAATGGAGATTCAAGTACTTTCTTTTACAATGGAAGACTAGACTTTTCTTTTACTTAGGAGTTGATGAAGCTATAGATAAGTTTCAGTTTCTTTTCTTTTTAATTTAGATCTCAGTTGTGAATTATGACAATTGTATGATAAGGATTTTATTTTTAATGAAAGAGCTTTTCATGTTTATTCAAATCTATGTTGATTTATTGTCTTTTAGATGATAGATTGATGTGGTTTTGATATTTGCATCAATTCTAATTTATGTGATTTAGATATGATGGTCATACAATAGTTTTAATGTTCAGATAATTAATGACTTGGATGAGTTATACTAAGATTAGACGAGTCATGCCTATAGCTAATTTAGTGTAGATGATTCGTGCTATTGTCGAAGATAGTTCATGCCATGGAATTTAATTAATGATTTTTTCTGAATTAATTCTAGCTTGTAGCTAAGAATACTTGTTCATATTCACACTAGATTTAGATTAAAAGTTAAGGAATTGTTATGGTTCTATAGTGGATTCGATTTCCTAAGTAAATTTTCATCATATTAATCTCTTGTTTTTAAACTAGTTGATTCCTTTCCTTTACTTAATTAAAGTTTAGGTTGTTTTAGTTTTCAACTAGCAAATTGCTCTTTAGATTTAGTAATAATTCATCTATCCCTTAGGTTCGACAACCCTTAAATATTCATCATAATATAATTACCTTGTACACTTGCAAAGGGTTTAATTATAAACGATCAAGTTTTTGGCGTCGTTGTCAGGGACGGTGTTGTTTTATTACTAAATTAGCTTTAGGATAATTCTAGATACTTTAGTTTCAGTTTATTTTAGTTTTTAGGTTAATTCTTAGTTTTTTACTTTCTTTTAATTTGATCTTGTAAGTTGATTTGAAGACGGTGCTCTCTACACTTGTGGCCACAAGTGGACATTGGCAAGCATAGTGCTTATCTTCGGTTTGCAAGATCCTTTACCCTTTTTATCTTTTTCCTTAAGTTATTTTTGCTTCCTCTTTCCCTTTTTACACATAAAATTGTGTGGTGTGTTTGTGGTGTATGTGTGGTCGTCGCTCCTTACTCCCCCGCTTAGTACCATTTGACCCTGAGCCTGAGCAGACATCTAGGAGAGCTAAGTTGCCCTCGACCTACATCCCTACACCCCCAAACTCTCCCACCAATTCCTCCACCCACACTACTTCTACCCACATCATGGTTGGACATCAGTTAGATGCACCACTCAAAGCTCTAAGGGAGTATTACACTCCCAATGAGTACACCTTTCCTTTATGCATTAGGTTGTCAGCGGTCCTTGCTCAAAATTATGAAATTAAGCCCAATGTTATTCAAATGCTTACATCTTTTTATGGACTTAATAATGAAAACCTGTATAGGCACCTAGATGACTTCTTAGAAATATGTACAACTTTTAAGCTCTCAAATTTAACCGATGAAGCTGTTAAACTTCGCCTTTTTCCTTTCACATTGAAAGATAAGGCTAGGGAATAGCTTCACTCTTTAGAGCCAGACATCATCACAACTTGGGCCCAAATGCAACAAGAGTTCCTAAAAAAGTACTTCCCCATAGGTAAGACCAACCAAATGAGAAAGACAATAACCACTTTTGCCCAACTTCCCACTGAACAGTTCCATGAGAGTTGGGATAGACTTAAGGACCTTCTTAGGAGGTGTCCTCATCATGCTGTCCCTAAGTAGCAATTAGTGCAATATTTTTATGTGGGTCTTACTGAACAAAACCGTCATCTTGTTGATGCAAGTTGTGGGGGTACCTTTTTGCTAAAAAATGAAAATAAGGCATACAAACTTTTTGAGGACTTGAGTGAAAATTCTCTTCAACATGATGCGTTGAATAGAAATAAGAGTGGACTATCCACCTTGAACAATGCCACCTCTAGGGGTGGCTTGTATGAAGTCAAAAACCCATTAAAAATCTCCTCTAAAGTTGATACTTTAAGTAGGAAGCTGGATCTCCTTATGACTTCAACACATCAGCTCATTCACTTCACTCAAGATGCATGCACAATATGCCTTTGCCAAGCCCATACTATCATGGAGTGCCCCTCTGCCTCTCAATTTCTTGAGCTTGTCTAAGACCATGTGAATGCTACCCAATCCTTCCCTAGGGCTGAGAATAATCCATTTTCAAACACATATAACCCTGGGTGGATAAATCATCTTAACTTTTCCTAGCGGGCACAAAACCAAGGGGTTGTAGGCAACCATTCCAAGTCCCACCAGCCCATATCCACCAACCTCAAATCCAATATCCATATGTCCAACCCAATAGGAGTCCAAGTTTTGAAGAAAAGGTCTTGAGTGCCTTGCAAGGCATTCAATGTCAATCCTAACTCCTCTACTCTCACACAAAATCTATAGCAAAGTTAGAAGCCTAAATTGGATAACTAGCCAATGCTATCAATAAGAGAGAGATGGGGACATTTCTAAGTCAACCTCTACAAAACCCTAAAGGTCAATTTCTGGTAGAGGGAGCTCCTCCCTCTAATAAAAAAGTTAATTCCATAATGACCCTTAGGAGTGGTGAGATTGTTGATAAGAGTGTTGGGGGAACACTAGTGACAGATGATAGGAGTGAGGAGTTAGAGAGGGCAGCCCCTAATGAGCCTCAAGTAGAAGTTAGTGCACCACATGAGAAAGAGTTTGTATCTCCTTCCCATTCCTTAGAGCCACAATCTAGAACCACTTTCGATGGATCTTATATCCCTAGGGCACCTTTTCCTCAATGTCTTGACATGGCCCCACCATTTAGAAAGAGCACAGCTAAGACTGATGAGATTCTTGAGACTTTCAAACAAGTCAAAATTAATCTCCCCCTCTTAGAAGCCATTAAGCAAGTCCCTGCTTATGATAAGTTCCTCAAAGACCTATTCACTCAAAAGCGTAAATCCAAGACCCATGCGTCTAAGAAGGTCTTTCTCACTGAGCAATTTAGCTCTCTTTTGAAGTTTGACACCCCACCTAAGTATAAAGACCCTAGAGTGCCCACTATTTCTTGTGTCATAGGCGATCACTCCATTCATAGAGCCCTCCTTGACCTTGGTGCGAGTGTCAATCTACTCCCTTACTCGGTGTATGAGAAACTAGGGTTAGGTGAATTACAGCCTACATCAGTTACATTGCAGCTAGTTGACCATTCTGTGCGTAAGCCTCGGGGAGTAATTGAGGATGTCTTAGTGAAAGTTGACCGGTTCTTTTTCCCTGTTGAGTTTATTGTCTTAGATATGGAAACCGGTGCCAACTCCACACATCAGATTCCTATTATTCTAGGTCGCCCTTTCCTTGCCACAGCTAATGCATGCATAAATTGTAGAACGGGGGTAATGGAGATGACCTTTGGGAACATGAAAGTGTACATAAATGTTTTTTACTTGCTTTACGAAAGATGCTCAATTGTTACTTGTACATATCATACTTTATTTGGGACATTTCTAAATCATTTTTTATAGGGGTATTTTCATAATTTGACATTATTGGACTGTACGGATTTTTTTTCTTGCTTTTAGCCGCTTCACCATCACTTTTAGCACTTCTGTTCGAGCTTTTTGCAGACCTATGGCGCATGGTTCTCATTCTAAAGCCTCGAAGAAGAGGAAGGGCGCCCCCTCTACTTCGCGTGCTTCATCTTCTACTATCGCTGCTGCTGATCTACCTCTTCGTGCTATTGTTTATGAGTGACAGGTGGAGTTTGTCCCCACCATTACTACTGCCTAGTCATGGCTTATGGAGTGAGACGATTGGCGCTCCTTTTTCTCACAGATTGTAGCCCCTGACACTCGCATACATCATGAGCAGGTCCGATCTTTTTATGCATCTGCTTTTCTTAATGAGAGGGGATATATTGTCAGCACCATTGGAGATATTATGATCACTGTCATACCAGATCTCATAGCTACAGTAATGGGTCTCACGCGCTCCAACTTCACCTATCCGTCTTTTGCTGACTTTGCTTTTCCTGATGAGTATACTATCACGGGAACTCTTATAAGGGAGGAGCGAGGCCCATCCCTCACATATGGATTGCCAGCTTCTCTCATGATGCAGGACTATCGTTTTGCACATCTGATATTGGAGTATGACATATGGTTCCGTCATCATGAGAAGGTTGACTACACCTTAGCTCGCCTTCTTTATGTTCTAGGTCGTGTGGAGCGGATTCACATCGATTTTCCCTCCTTTGTCTTTGCCCGATGGTAGATATAGTCTCTGGACCAATGGATGCTCGATTAGCTTTTCCTTTCCTTTTGGAGCGGATTTTTGTTCACTTTCAGTTGGATTTTCCTTCATATGCACCCACGAGCCGAGGTTTAGGGGTCATTTCCCAGGTGACCCTAAACTGTATGATCACACATTGTCCTCCTCCATTAGCATTAGACGAGGAGAACGCGGAGGAGCCAGCCACAGAGGGTGTACCAGAGGTTGTAGCTGAGCAGCATATTTCAATACGTGCTAATGACTCTTTCCTTGAGATGGAGCATCGTCTTAGAGCACATATTGATTCTTCTCAGGCACAGCTTCAGACGAGGCTTACAGCATATATAGATGCTCAGATGACTGAGATGAGGGGACTTATACAGGGGCTGGCTGATTTGATTCATGGCCAATCAGCTCTGGCAGATGCGGATGATAGTGACTAGAGTTCTACTGATGCAGATGATTCTCATATTTAGCTATGCAGGGGCTACTTTTCTCTTTTCTTATCTTTTCTTTTCTTTGGTTTTTTGTTGTTGCTATTTTTTTTGAGAGCTTGGTATTTTAGGTTTGGGAAATTGCTCTTTATATGTATGTTTCTCATGTTTTCTCAATCCTATGTACTTCATTTTCAGATTAGTGGATTAGTTATGCTTTTAGGTGATATCTTTCTTTCCCTTTCTTATTTATTCTTGTCATTGTAGTATATATTTTCTTTTACATTGAGGACAATGTTCAGTTTAGGTTTGGGGGTGTAGAAATATATTTTTCTTTCTTATTTTTCTTTTAGAATGTTTTGAGTATTTTTTTTTCGTTTTTACTTTTGTTTTTCTTTTCTTTTATGTGGTTTTTATCATTTATTTTCTTTTAAAAGCATATGTTTGTTTTTAAAGAGATCAATTTCAAGAAGAAAGTTCAAGTAATTAATTAAGTGATGAAAATGATTAAGTGAGTAATTTCTATTTTATTTTCTTTATCTTGGATAATTATGCTAATATTTTTAAATCACATTTCACACACTTGAAACTTGTAGGAATTTAATTTTACGATTTATTACTTGTAATCTAAGTGGGATATCTTTAACTAAGCATATTTTTGAAAACTTGACAATTGAGTAATTTTTAATGTTTTATGATAGATCTTTATGCTTGGCTATTATTTGAAAAAAAAAAATGGGATAAGTGTGTGATGAAAAAAAAAATTAAAAAAAAAAGATAGATTGATTTAAAAAAAATAATAAAAAAAAAAGAGTAAAGGGTTGTTTCTCTTTTTACTGAGTAACCGGGCCTTATGCCTAGGCAAGTATAAGGGATCGCGTCAAAAGGTAAAAAATTAAGATAAATTTTTTTATGACTTACTTGGTTCTGTAGCCTTTATAGTTCGAGTTATTAAGCCCGATGAGTGTTTTAACACCTAGTGCATTGAGCCAATTGGATTAGGGACACTGGCCTAATGCTTGCTTCATGGACTATTTAGAAAGCTTAATAGAACTAACTATTGCACATGTTATATTTTGAGGTATATTATGCTCTTATTCCCTGAATTTAATTTAAATTTGATGGCTATTACATGAGGTTTTATTATGAGATGTTAAGGATGAAAGATTGTCATCGTTATATTTTTTAATTAGTGAACTTTAATGAGCTTGGTTAATGAGTCACATAAGATATGCTTGTTAATAAAAATGAAATTGTATGACTACAAAGTTTCTACACTTTATGTTTTTGAAATGTATATATGTAGTGCATAATTATTTCTAAGATGAGGTTATAGAATGGATGATTTCTTACTTGAAAATGATCAGATCGGAATTTTTTACTTGTTTCAAGTATTTGTGGTTGGTTCTTTTTAAAAATAGTTGTGTGTTTTTAAGAGAAGATTATTTTTAGAATTTTTGTTTTCTTATTTTGTTATATTTCTTTTCTTAGGTTTAGATGTTTGTGGGTATCATTGCTGCAAACCCTCACAAGACACAACTCGTCCAACTAGGGACACCTAGGGGTTTAAAGGCTTGTTGCATACGCTAAATGCAATCGTGATTCCCCACGAAAGTGACATTTATTTTTTTTAGATTGGTTGTTTTGTTTTGTTTTGCTCGAGGACTAGCAAAATATAGGTTTGGGGGTATTTGATAAGTATAATTTATACGTTATTTTACCCTTAATTATTTTACTGTCTAGTCTTATTTAAGAGTTAATATAGGTTAAATAATTAGAAATTAAATTTAATTAGGTTAGGAAAAGCTTCTATGATAATTTGAATTAAATTGGCTTATTTTACAGATTCTTCATTGGCGTTCGAACGGGGTCACTTACCGTTTGATCGGCTAAACGTGATTTGGAAGAAAATACAATTCAAGCATTCGAACGGGCATGCATGGCGTTCGAACGAAATAATGAACAATTTTCTTGTTTAAGCCAATTCTGAGTTCTTTTCATATAGAACTTCTTCCTACGGTTTTTATGCCTATATAAAGACATATTTAGCTCGAAATTCAGGGTTAGCAATTAGATTTTCTGGAGAGAAAAAGGAAGAAGAAGATGGAAAAAAACTCAAAGCTTTTAATGGAGATTCAAGTGCTTTCTTCTACAATGGAAGGCTAGACTTTTCTTTTACTTAGGAGTTGATGAAGCTCTAGATAAGTTTCAGTTTCTTTTCTTTTTAATTTAGAACTCAGTTGTGAATTATGACAATTGTATGATAAGGATTTCATTTTTAATGGAAGAGCTTTTCATGTTTATTCAAATCTATGTTGATTTATTGTCTTGTACATGATAGATTGATGTGGTTTTGATATTTACATCAATTCTAATTTCTGTGATTTAGATGAGATGGTCATACAATAGTTTTAATGTTCAAATAATTAAGGACTTGGATGAGTTATACTAAGATTAGACGAGTCATGCCTATAGCTAATTTAGTGTAGATGATTCGTGCTATTGTCAAATATAGTTCATGTCATGGAATTTAATTAATGATTCTTTCTGAATTAATTCTAGCTTGTAGCTGAGAATACTTGTTCATATTTACACTAGATTTAGATTAACAGTTAAGGAATTGTTATGGTTCTATAGTGGATTCGATTTCCTAAGTAAATTTCCATCATATTAATCTCTTGTTTTTAAACTAGTTGATTCCTTTCCTTTACTTAATTAAAGTTTAGGTTGTTTTAGTTTTCAACTAGCAAATTGCTCTTTAGATTTAGTAATAATTCATCTATCCCTTAGGTTCGACAACCCTTAAATACTCATCATAGTACAATTACCTTGTACACTTGTAAAGGGTTTAAACGATCAGGTACCCACTGTGAGTGCAAATATTTTTCATTGGAGCCTGGCAATGTTTCTGGAATTGCTCTCACGGTGGGTGAACACTGACATATTTCATGGAAGAGTATGGTGGGTGCCCACCAAGAGACCGGATGGTTTTAAATGCTGCTATATACCTTCAGAAAAACCGCAATATCTTTACACATTTGCAAGGAATGAGCTCATGTAGCAAATATTTTGGTAATATTCTAGATAAAATGAGGCGTATTGGTCTAGCTCTAATAGCAAGTAGCTACAAGTAATCTTCCAATTCTCTACCGAGTTGTAATTAGTGTTCACCAACTGTTGCCGTCATCCAAAATTGCACATAATTTTCATCCAAAATTTAATTTTTGTGACAATTTGCTACGCTATTGAAGGTTCACTAGCTGATCACGAGTTTTAACTACTCCTTCATTAACTACTCCATTATAAGTCAAAATGAACAACCTAGCTCTGGGCCAAGCTGAATTGAATAATTCCCTTCCCACAATATGTGTGGTGCAAACTTAGTTGATTTGCTCAATCCCCTCATGGAATCACTCAGATCCCGGCATAGAGCAGACGGATTTCAGCCAAAGTGAAACATGAAATAACCATCAACGTGCCTCACGGATGATCACCTGCCACCTGAGAGTGAGGACATCCAAGAAAAATTCGGCCAGTATTTGACTTTAAGCAAGTGACGAGAGAGACATGGTGGCAGCTTGCCTCAATCCTAACTTGATCAAGCCTTATATGAGATCACCATCATTAGTTATGTTTAAAAATTTACAAGAATCCACGTCGTTCAAGAATAATCATAACGAAAACGAAATATAATGAACCAAATAACGAAATGCATAATTGACAATTGAACATTGGTCAGGGACAGTTAGGAAGTACGTTGACATGGCTACATTCCAACATCATTACAAAATTTCTCTACAATGACTGGGAAGCCTTTCTCAGGATGACCACTGGTCAGGAATAGTTAGGAAGTACGTTGGCATGGCCTTTCTAAACAACTTCTTGTATTGTTTTGGTGATACAACTGTGGGGGACACATTCTTAGGCCCTCCAATAATACTAGAAGATTTCACCCAAGTCTCCAAATGCTTGTCCCATGTATACTGCCTCATGAAATCAATGATGCCCAAAACAAACTCCTGGCGTTCTTCATCCACACTAACCAGCAGAGAATAGTCCATAACATCAATTGACTGCAACACACAAACAGAGAGACCCATCTCTCCAGTAAGGATACTGGTTCATCAAAGTCGTCTTCCCCACACTACAAAATTAAAAAGAACCAACAAAAATCACAGAGACTGCATTAAGACATGCCATTCACCCAGAACACTTATAATTTGCCATAAAGATCCACAAGAAATAGAAGAAAACAATTTACAAAAAAATGTATCCGCTATTGCCGAGGACGAGCCCTCAAGGTCATCGTTAATATATTGAATAATGATGAAAGTAGAAACTTATTATCAAAGTGCAAATCAAAAAAATGAATTAGCGTAATTGAAATGATAAAGAAAACCGAAGAGGGAAAGTTGTGATTTTACTTTCAATATTTAACCAACAATCACAGGACATCTCATTTTCTACTTGAAACCAAATGCAATGTGCTAATATAGGAACTATAGAGCTACAGTTTAACAAATGACAAAAACACATTTTTTATCCTGGCAAACATTCTCCACTATCCCCGTTATACTAATAGACCCACAACCAAAAGAAACTAGTCACAAAAATACAACGTCAAAAAAGAAATACTGGAAACTTGAGGTGCATGACCAAATCACAAAATCCCACATCCATAATCAGAAGAAATATAGCAAGGCAATCCGACCAGTGAATCACAAAATCCCAAATTGTGCATATCATGAACGAAACAAAGAGGTGGTGGGAGAGAGACAGAGAGCGTCTAACCATCTCTATTAATGCAAAGGCCGAACTCGAGTATGATACGATAATGGAAAAAAATGTATAGCAAACAAAATGGCAGAGAATGTGAATCTGACTGGTACCTCCGGCAAATGAAATACTGCAACTCTAGCCGCAGGCGATGGGGACGAATAGGCTAAGGCAACCAACCGGTGAAGAGGAAGCCGATGGGGAAAGTTAGGGCGGGGTACACCGTGAGTAATCAGGAGGGGTAATAAAGTGAAATTAAATTAAAATTTTAGTTCGGGGTAGTTGAGAAATTATTTTAAATTAATATGGGGTAAAAAAGTAATGGGGTACTGAGGGGTATTTAGGGGTGTAGATAGCCATGTTTTTACATACACAAGTATATGCTTAGGTTCAAATGAGTTGGCATGAGAAAAAGTTTTTATTATTATGCAATTTTTGAATTATGGCAAACTGATTGGCTTGCAAACAAATCGAATTATAAATTCTAGTAGAAACAAGAGGGCTATCCACTTATTGGTTTTGGGTATGATTAGGGACATTTGAGTTTTTTTTAAGCACATATGCAGGCTTTACTACATGCATAGAGATATTTTATGTATTACACAGAAATAAAAAATCATTTGTGTAATACAATATATCCTCCGACCATTTGGCAAAATCCTAAAAAAAATCAATGAGCAGCGGTGACAAGTGGCAACAGAATTTTAAAGTAAATCTTTATTTGCTATTATAGGAATAAAGGTCACACATTTATGCAGAACCATTCTAATTTCAGAGGCAACAAGGCTTGTAGAGTAGAGAACTTATTTCTCTCCACGTGGCAGAGAGTAACTATAGAAATGAAGATAAATCTGGTCGATGATGTAACTTTCACACATTTGAGGAGTTGCTGCTACTTGGGGCAATAAACGAATGAGCAAAAGCTTTGGGACAGACATCATTACTACAGGTGCAAGTGTACTATGGAGTGGCTACCATGACTCCCATCAATCCTGCACCGATCTCATAATGTTTAGCCCTATAAATCCTACTTCTTCGGCCAATTTCTCCAACTTAGTACCTATAAGAACAAGACGAGGATAATATCATTAGTTATGTGACCTCAAAGAATACTGTAACACTCATATGCCTCATCCAATCTAAAACATCATTACCAATCCGATTGGCTAGAAAAGCATTGCCTGATCAGAACATGCGAACTGGAGGATGACATTAATATTTGAATCATCCCAAGAAAGGTACTAGTATGTGACACTTGTATTCTATAAACATGGTAACAGTACAGCTGGGGAAGAGGATAGATCATCGTAATTTTCATGTAGCAGATCACAGACCTGTCAAGAATTCTTTCATCAAGTTTTTCAAGTACGCATACTCCTTTGTCAATCCATAAGTACTTGCCACAGGAATAATTATCCAACATCCACTCCTTCCAAAATAATATCACAAAGAAATACATTAAAAATAATTAAACAAGACTTTCACATGAGCATTAAAAACAATAAAATATATCATGGAAATCCAAAAATTAAACGACACTTTGAAAATCAGTAAAATCGCTACGAGGTTTGAGATTGTCGTTGGCATTAGTACCTTATTGGAGCTATTAAATGATTGAAAACTCAACTCTGCGCCCACAATCTGGTCTATTATGAACTCTACCCACACTCAGTGAAGATCTTTTTCTGATAGATCTAAGAGTGAAGATCTGACAATGGTTATTTGAAATATAAGTTTATCAATTAATAGTGGCATACAACAATAAGAATAATTCAAGATTATTTGCAAAAACAACTGGCATCGGGGGCAAAACTTTCTAGACAAATATGCTTCACCAATGGAGGCAGTTCTTCCAAAACAAAGACTTTGATTAAACTACTTATATCTTATTTTTCCAAAGGTGTGAATCACAGATAATTTTTTTTCTGGCTGACATCATGTCCAGTACAGGAATTTGAATGTCCTTACATTCTATATGATCTATGATATATATGTGCACGGTAAAACTGTTTAATGTGAATTTCACTCAAACAGACAAACAAAACACCATTCAATATTCATACAACCTTATCAGGTTTGATACTTTTGATTTATAAAAGAGTACTTAAACGAAAAGCTCGTATAAGCTGACTTCTTGTACTTTGAATATATTATAAACTTCGGTAATAAAATACTCCAAAAGAGAAAATAAACTCGTGCTCTTAAAAACAAAAGGCTAAATTCTGAAAGACGTCATCCATAAATTGTCATACTTGCAAGTCATGTGCATGCGCTTTAGCAACAACAGAACTTTAATAAATAATCCAGTGTTGTTCCATGAATTTTCATCTTCCAAAGCCATTGAAATTTCCAGTAACCACAGATTGGCATGACAAAAATTGAAATCCGTTCAGGTAAAATATTTATTATAATAATAATTATCATTATTATTATTATAAAGACATTAGCTGTTCTTACATTCTAACTTACTTGGATTCAGTTATACTCTTATCACCAACTACATCCATTCCTAGACCACAAACAAGATTATCAATAACAAAAATTAATATAGATAGAACAACGGTCTCATGAGAAAGAATATCGAATCACAAACAAGATTATCAATAATCTACCTTGAGAGATTAACACATGACATAATCCGAAGAATGACAGATAACAGATCCAGATAGTCAATTGCAAATACAGAGAAAAAAATGAAAATTACATGATGAGCAGAAGATCTGAAGAAACTCACGAGAAGAAGGCCAATAGACCCTAAATCGTCAGACATGTTGATAATACGAAATAACAAGCAAATTCAGAAACTGAACACTATTTCAGCAGAACTGAACACTAAACAGTTTGTAACAGGCTAAAAACGAGAAAAATCCAGAACAAAAGCTTGCAGTAGAGCAGAGCCCAGAGGGCCGGAGGTGCAAACTACACAACAGAGAGGTAAACCTTGCAGCAGAACAGAGCTGCTGAGGGCTGGAGGCAGCTAAAACCAAGAGAGAGAAATGTAGGATGGTGGAGATCGATGGTGGTTATGTGAGAAGGAGCGTAAACGAGAGAAAGTAGGAGGCAAGCGGAGATGATGAGTTGTCAGAAGCGTCGGCCAGAGGCGGAAGTGGCCGGCTCTATGAGGCATGGCCGCACCGGTGAGGGAGTGAAGCGGAGCGAGATAGAGAGGACGAGAGGCGGAGCATAGAAAAGCAACTCGACAGTTGGAAATTTTATTTCCAGGGGGTGGTGGGGTCGGGAAATAAATCACACTTTTTCACCCTTATTTGTAGGGGTTGGAAAACAAAATTTTCCCATATTTTATTTTTCTATAACCCCTAACTACGTGCAATATCATTTTCTAGGAAAACTTGTTTTTCATTTATTTTTCCAGAACCCCACACAGGACCTATGTAGCGTAGAAACATAATATTTGTTTAGTAACATTTGATTGAGTTGCCACTTTTATGGTTAAGAGATGGATAAAGTATTATGTAATTTTTGCAGCTAAATAAGGTTACTTTGTGATCATATGTTTAATACATGTACACAATAATAGACTATTCTTATAATTTATCTAGGCATTTTGTATTTGGTAACAAGAGCTCTACCAATCATGTTAGATAGACTTCTACAAAAACAAAGCAAGAATTTGACTGTATATAACTGAAAAATAGACACATCAAAGCAAAAGGAGCAAAAAAGAAGGAAAGCTCACAAGATCCTTGAAAATGCATTTCGGTTCTCTCTGTGGGACCACTGATCCTCAGCTCTAGAAGAATAATAGTCAAAACCATCTTTTGAAGTTTATCTTTTGCCATAGCTTTGTACTCAAATACGTTGGTTATTATGTGTTTTGCTCCCAGCTAATTATAGAACTTACACCTAGTACAAGAAAATTATTTCAACTAATCTTTGCTCATACATAAAAACAAAAAATATAATAATCTATGTTGTGATATGTCCTACTCCTTATTACAGAAAATTGACATATGAATTTGGAATTCATCTGAGATAGGTTGGCAATTTGTTTAACATGAGAAGCTCTTCCTGGATCAATACCTAAAGGAGGGATAATGTTATATGAGGGCTTATGGTTGTTGGAACTTACACGTTGCCTCATAATGAACAAGTTGACTTATATTGGCAGCTGCCACCATGTAAATCATCCGCTCGCGACATCAGTAATCGCTGACCACTGCAGCAGACATCTTACAGACAGACCCTTGTAGGTGCAATCATCCTCCCTTAAATCATATTGTAGAACATAGTGATTTTCTTGTTTTAGGGCTGCCTCAACACTCACAACCGAGCTTGCAACTACCACTCCATTCATCCACAAGTCACCTTAGAAGCCAGCCCGACCACTTAGAAGCCTCAATGGCCCCATCCCACAACACATTCTTGCCGGCACCAACTATCGTCCCTACCCCGGTGGAGCCATCTCTCCCCTATGTGCAGCAGCAAGGCCCTCAACTCCAATGTGATTATGGGCTGCCTCAATTCCTACATCCGAGCCTGCAGCTACCACTCTTTATCAAGAGTACTGCTCAAGGAGAGGGACGTGGCTCCAATGATGTTGCAGTAAGGATTGAGGGGGGTTAATGACAATGATGTCCTCTATGTTCATGTGTCTGGCGGAATCAATGCTTGCAGCAGAAGGGGCTTCTTCTTAGAGGGAGGGGAAGGCCAACTCATGAGGATTCTTAGTGGAGGCCGCCACTTTTGTCTTGGACGCTCATTGCATTGAAACCATCACACCTACTGAGCAAACGAGATAGGATGTTGGGTAAAGGTAATATTTTTCTTGTCAAAGAACATACAAGGTCTGAGTGGGCATATATAGTTTAGATGATTTTTAGGAGAAGTGATTTTTTTTATTTCTTTCAAAGGAATAATTATTACTGGTTATGCTTGTTTGTAGCATGAATGGATTTTGCTTATAGACTAAATTGCCATTATTTTGTTACTTATAATTGGTCGTGTATTGTTAATACGACAAAAAAAAAGATTGTTTATATGGTAGGAATTTTTGCAAGGTGTGTCATAGTTGTTTGTGAATGGGGTACATACTTGCTGGGAAGGTGGACATATATAACACATTTTATATTAGAAAATAATGTTGTATCATGAAGTGAAAATTAGTAATATTTGCTAAATTATTAAAAGTGGTGATAGTTTTGGTGCAAGCAATAGGAGGCTCCTATTAATCATCTTGTTCCCTAAGTGCCTGATTCTTATATTAGTTATTTGAATTGCACAAAGTAGTACTATCTTCTGTAGATTAATTTTTATGGTCGCCTACCCATGTAGCCTCAAGTCCTCCCTATTAATGATGTGAACAAGTTTCTTAGAACAGGGAATTAGTAGCCATAAGGCAAACATCTTACAACAGTTATATATGCAAATATTGGATGTTTTCCCAACATAGCTAGTCTGATACAACAAGAAAATGTCGACATTAGATGGGTATAAGTTTCTTTTTACTAATTTAAAGTTTAAATGTGCTCTTAAGCATTTCACTATTTTCCTATTTAAATGTTATAGGTTATCAGACAATGAAAAATCCTTCAATGACAAAGAACTTTATATGAATGTGGGTGAAGGTGATCCAAAATGCATGAGCAAGGATGTCACGCCCTGACACCAGCCCGACCAAAACCTGGTCCAAGGGACGGTGGAAGAGTTGTTCAGGGTGAGATCTCTTGTATGGATGGGTTATGTAACTTCTACTAACACTAAGATTGGCCAGTTTAGGTTGAGTCTATTTAAGGGAGAGAGCAAGGGCGGCCATGGCTGACAGAAAAAACATTGAGTGCGAACCAGAGTACTGTGAGAGAGAGTACTTCGACTTGGTTGATCAGGCTTGCCCTCTCCCTGCCATTGTATTCTAATGGACTGTGATACATAGCTTTGGGTGGAGCCCCTTTGCACCAGAGACGGCTTGTGTTTGCTGATAGCTTATTCCACTTGTGTATACGAGAGGGAAGGTCGACGAGAGTGGCTGCTGGCTTCTTGGCGTAGTCAGGTCATTGCTAGTGCGGACACAACGTATAGTTTTTGACTGTGACAATTGGTTCCATTGCGAGGACCCAAACGAACCAGACGAACTTGGTGGCATTTGAAGGTGATTCGGCGAGCAAGGAAGGCGAACATCCTTGTTGATCATTGGTAGTTGAGTTGCTATGGTGACAGGTTCTATGCTTCAACATCTTGTAGACCTTGAAGGGAAGCATGATGCCTTGAGGATGGTCATTGGGACCCTGGCCGAAGTGCAAGCCTCTCTGCGATTAGTCCATGATCACATTGGCACCTTTAACCAGCGTCTCTCCCTGGTAGAGATCAGTTTCTATGCAGATGAGTCTAGAGAAGGCAGTTCAGCAGGAGGTGTTGCCCGATACAATTCACTGGTTGTGGACATGGCAGCTATGACTAATTATTTGAAGGACAAATTGCAAGAACTAAGGATGGAGACTGTAGGGAAGATTCAAGAGTTGACTAATAAAATAGCACTGCTTGAGCAGACTATTTTGAACTCAACACCTTCTGTAATGAAGGCAGAGTCTAGACCTAAGTCGGTGCAGTCTATGAAAAAGGAAAAGGTACCCGAACCTAAATCCTACTCTAGGTCACACAATGCTAAGGATATCAGGAACTTTGTATGGGACATGGAGTAATTCTTTGCTGATACCCATACTCCAGATGAGGAGAAGGTAACTGTTACCAGCTTGTATCTCGCAGGATATGCCAAGCTTTGGTACAGATAAGTCCGGAAGACGACGCTGCTGCTGGGCTTCCCCCTATCCAGACTTGATTGGTGATGAAGAAGGAGCTTAGGGAGTAGTTCCTCCCCACAAACACAGTGTGGGTTGCACGAGAGTCTCTCAGGAAGTTAAGGCAGGCTGGCACGGTCAGGGAGTATGTGAAGCAGTTTCAGTCCCTCATCTTGGACATCAAACACATGACAGAGGAGGACAAACTCTTCAACTTTCTGACCGGTCTCCAGAATTGGGCATAGAATGAGCTGAGAAGGCAGAACATTCGTGATCTACGTTCAACCATCACAACATCTAAATAGTTGGTTGATTATAAGGCAGAGGCAGAGCCAACCACACAGAGACGGGATAAAGGGACTTCTTCCTCTAGGGGCAGTTGTAGGCAGAATGGTGAGGCATGCAAGAATGAATTCAAGGAGAAGCACAGTGAACAAGCTGACCCTAACAAATCTATAGGGATAGCTTGCTTCATTTGCCAAGGCCCTAACCGTGCCAAGGAGTGCCCGAAGAAGGAGAAGTTGAACGTTGTTGTTGCTGAGGACGGGTCCTCTTTGGACAGGGAGGAGGTCACCACACGTATGAACTTGATTCAGATTGTGAGTGCTATCTGAAAAGAGAAGTCGAATCAGGGCAAGGTGATATATGTGGAGGCAGTTCTGGACAAACAGTCGGTGCGAACTATGGTCCACACCGGGGCCTCCCACTACTTTCTGGCTGAGAGGTGCATGAAGGCCTGGGGCCTAAAGATGGATAAGGCACAAGCCCAGATCAAAGCAGTTAGCTTAGAGGAAGCCCCGGTTCTAGGTGTTGTCAACGACATGCTGGTTTGGAATGGCCAATGGACGGGCAGAGTTAACTTCACAGTTTTTCCATTGGATGACTTTAAGTTGATCCTTGGGCTGGACTTCATCAGGATGGCGAAGGTGTCCGTGATTCCATACCTCAGGGGCATTCTCATCGGCGACGAGAGGATCTCATGCTTTGTTGTGGAGAACAAAGGCAGAGCAGAGGTGCAGGTCGTGCCTACCCTCCAGCTGATGAAAGGCCTTAAGCAGGGCCATAAGACCTACTTGGTCACGACGGTGGAAGCGGAGGAGTACGCAGCAGTGGACGTTCTAGAGAAGGTGGAGAAGTTACTAAGCAAGTTTGCGGACGTGATGCCACCAGAGTTGCCGCAAACACTTCCCCCACAACGCGCTATGGATCATGCTATTGAGTTGCTACCCGGAACTCATCCTCTAGCCCGAGCTCTCTATCGCATGGCTCCACCAAAAATAGCTAAACTCAGAAGACAACTTGAAGAGTTGTTAAAGGCGGGCTTTATCAGACCATCTAAAGCTCCCTTCGGAGCACTCGTCATTTTTTACAGGAAGCAAGACGGATCCCTATGCTTATGTGTTGATTCTCAAGCGCTGAATAACATTAATGTTAAGAAAAAGTATCCAGTCCCTCTTGTGGCTGACTTGTTCGATCGTTGGCGAAGGCTTCTTAGTTTTCAAAGCTAGATCTAAGGTCGGGGTATTGGTAGGTGTGGTCGTTGTGGGAGATGAGGTGAAGACAGTTATGCTGACATGCTATGGGCTATTCGAGTTTTTGGTCCTGCCTTTTGGCTTGACAAATGCACCAGCCACTTTCTGCACATTGATGAGCGATGTTTTTAGGTCCTATCTAGACTGGTTTGTGGTCATTTACTTGGACGATATTGTGGTGTACAATGCTTCCTTAGATGAGCATGTGGGACCTCTCAGGATTGTGCTAGAAAGGCTAAGGTAGCACAAGCTATTTTTGAAGCTCGAAAAGTGCTATTCTGCTCAGACAGAGATCGAGTTCCTTGGACACTGTGTAGCGGAGAGAAGAGTACAGATGGATGGGCGGAAGGTGAGGGCCATAGCTGAGTGGCGAGTCCCTACGAAGGTGACGGAGCTTAGACCATTCATTGGACTCGTGAAGCACTATTGGGGATTCATTAGAAACTATTCGAAGAAAGTAGCAGCGCTGACCAACTTTCTGAAGAAAGATAGGCCTTGGTGTTGGGCTAAGGTGTGCCAAGCATCGTTTGAGCGGCTGAAGGAGGCCATATCCTCCAAGTGAATGCTCAAACTTCTTGAGTTAGACTCACCCTTTGAGGTGCAAACAGATGCATCCGATTGTGTGATTGGAGGTGTGCTGATCCAATCTGGCCACTCTGTTGCATATGAGAGCCACAAGCTCAATGAGACGGAGCAGAGGTATTAAGTCCATGAGAAAGAGAGGATGGCGGTCATCCACTGCCTCAAAACTTTGAGACATTACTTGATGGAAGCAAAGTTCGTAGTCCAGACATATAATGTAGCAACCAGCTACTTCACTATGCAGAAAAAGCTTTCTCCCAAGTAGGCTCGTTGTTAGAAATTCTTGGTTGAATTCAATTTCGTTCTGGAGTACAAGCCGGGCAAGGCCAATGTGGTGGCCGATGCCCATGCCCTTAACAAACAAACGGACTTGGAGGCAACTATGGCGGCATTGGTGCAGATTGCAAGGGTTATGTTGCA
Source organism: Saururus chinensis (assembly GCA_035235625.1). Classification (NCBI taxonomy): domain Eukaryota; kingdom Viridiplantae; phylum Streptophyta; class Magnoliopsida; order Piperales; family Saururaceae; genus Saururus; species Saururus chinensis. The sequence continues at coordinate 31,800,580 of CP141146.1, read as the reverse complement.
TCGCATAAGGGATGCCACAGAGAAGGATCAAACTTGTCTCAGGCTGATTCAATCTATGAAGGACGGGTCTACTCGGTGTTTCTGGTTGGAGAAGGGGGTGTTGTATGCGAAGGGCGGACACCCTTACATCCCATTGACATGTGATTTGAGGCTTGTTTGCTGAAGGAGACCCATGACTCTGCATAGGCAGGTCATCCCGGGCAAGAGAGGACTCATGCCCTCTTGTCCCAGTACTACTTCTGGCCGCTGATGTTGGAAGATGTTGAGCACTATGTGAGCACATGTATAGTTTTCCAGCAGGACAAGACTGAGAAACAGAAGGAAGCAGGCATGTTGTAGCCCCTTCCCATCCAAGACCGACCATGGGACAGCTTGTTAATGGACTTCATAATTGGTTTGCCGATTGTGCAAGGATTCAGATTGATTATGGTAGTAGTAGACCGCTTCTCCAAGTATGGGACATTCATTGTAGCCCCAAAAATTTGCAGTGTTGAGACGGCCGCAGACCTTTTCTTCCAAAATGTTGTCAAGTATTGGGGACTGCTAGCAGATATCTTAAGTGATAGAGACACTTGCTTCACAGGCAGATTTTGTACTTACTTGTTTGAGATGTTAGGCACTCATCTTAACTTTTCAACCAACAATCACCCTCAGACAGATGGGCAAACGGAGGGGGTGAACGGCATCTTGGAGGAGTATCTACGATACTTTGTCACAGCGAACTAGAAGAATTAAATCAAATTGCTGGAGGTCGCCCAGTTTCTCTATAACGTACACACGAGCTTAGCCATAGGCAACAGTCCCTTTGAGTTGGCGATGGGCCAGCAACCCCTTATGCTAGCAAATGTGGCTTTGCAGCGGACAAGAGGCAGGTGTCCTGCTGCCTATTGCATGGTCTGGGGGCAGACTGAGAGAATGGAGGAGGCGTGTAACTGTTTGGCTAATGCAGTCAAGCATATGAAGAAGTATGTGGACAGAGATCGAAGACTTCTTAAATTTCAGGTTAGGGATAGAGTTATGCTAAAGCTTACACCCCAACTATAGAAGAAACTGCGAAGGAAGGATGTGCATAAATGATTGTTACAGCAGTATGGCAGGCCCTTTGTGGTGAAGCGGCGGGTTTGTCAGCTAGCATACCAACTCGAGTTGCTGGAGAGCTTCAAGTATCACCATGTTTTCCATGTGAGCTTCCTAAAGCCATTTCAGAGGTACTTCGAAGATGACTACAAAGGTACTTCGAAGAGAGCACCACCTACGATTAGGGCCTCCTTTGAGAAGGAGGTTGATGTTATTCTGGACTGATGGGTCGAAGGCTTGAGAAGGAAAAATAGAAGGGTCTTCTAGAGTTGAAGAACAGTTGGGAGCGAGGCATCACATTGTGGCAGTTCAAAGACAAGGTTCGAGATTAGTTGGGGGAGGCCTGTTAGCCCCTCAACTTGTCCCATAGAGAAAAGGGGCAGCTACCCCCTAGACTTGGCAGTGGATAGCTAAGTCAGCCAGGCAACGAACAACCTAGGAAGCCCCTTGGGTTTGGACAGATAGTTGGAGTAGCATTGGAGGTGTTCTAGACGGTTTACTTGCCTCGCGGAGCAAGCTGAGGAGGAGTTCTAGCATGGGCAGGACTCTAGTGGCGAGTTGGGTTCCAGATGTACTTAGGGACAGACTCCTAAGGAGTAGGGATGCCACTCGGGTCGGGTTAATGGTAAACCCGACCCGACCCTAATGGGTCGGGTTTGGTTTTCAAAAATAACCCTAATGGGTCAGGTCGGGTTTTAGTGATCCAACCCAACCCGACCCGAATATAAATAAAAATATAAATATAAAACTTATATTTTTTATATATTTTTTAATATTATTTTTAAAAAAAATTGAAAAAAAATAATATAAAAATTATTTTTTTAATCTATTCAGGTCAAACGGGTCGGGTTCAGGTCGGGTCGGATTCGGGTCATAGCTTTGTGATGTGGGTTCGGGTTCAGGTTTGGCAAAACCCGACCCGGTGGCATCACTACTAAGGAGGTTAGGACTCACTTATGTAGGACAGCTACACTCCTAACTTGAGTGGGAGTCGAGGCAACTAGTTTCCTTGGATGGAGAGACTCTTGGAGCAGCAAGGAGCTAGACTCCTAGCCGGAGATGGACTCCACTTGGTTTCCTGATTTGGGCTAGGCGACCTACTCTTGGGCTAAGAGTTGTTCAGGGTGAGATCTTTTGTATGGGTGGGTTATGTAACTTCTACTAGCACTAGTACCGGCCAGTTTAGGCTGAGTCTATTTAAGGGAGAGAGCAAGGGTGGCCATGGCTGACAGATAGAACATTGAGTACGAACCAGAGTACTGTGTGAGAGAGAGTACTTCGACTTGGTTGAGAAGTCTTTCCCTCTCTCTACCATTGTATTCCAACGGATTGTGATACATAGCTTTGGGCAGAGCCCCTTTGCACCAGAGACGGCTTGTGTTTGCTAATTGCTTGTACCCCTTGCACATACAAGAGGGAAGGTCCACGAGAGTGGCTGCTGGTTGTGCGGCGTAGTTAGGCCATCATGAGTGCGGATGCTACATATAGCTTCGGACCCGTGACAATTGACTACAAAGTACCTTGCTGAAAAAGGCAATAGGCTATTCATTTTGATATAGAATTGTCCCAAGACCGCCATCAGAAGCATCTATTTCGACTACAAATAGATGGGCAAAATTTGGTGGGACCAACACTGGTGCGAAGGGCATGGCCTGTTTTAGCCCGTCCAAGACTGCGTGCACCACCGCTATCTATGCAAACGGCCCCTTCTTGCACAAAGAAGATAGGGGGTAGCAATGGTCTCATACTAAGTGATAAAGTGGCTATAATACCCTATGAGTTTGATGAAGCCTTGTAGCGCCTGCACAGAAGTGGTTGTCAGCCAAGACAACATAACATCCACCTTCAAAGGGTTTGTAGCAACCCCCTAATTAGAAATAAAATGCTCGAGGTACTCAACTTGTTTACTGCCAAGTAACACTTCGAGTGCTTGAGAAATAAGGAGTTAGCTAACTAAATAGAGAAAACTAACTTGAGGTGCTCTAAGTGGTCCTCTCGTGAGGCGTTGTAAATCAATATATCATGAAAGAAAGTCAAGACAAGCCAGCTGAAAAGAAGGCAAAGAAGATCATTCATGGGGCTCTTAAATATGATAGAGACATTCATTAGGCCAAATGGCATGAACAAGAACTCATAATGATTGCAATGAGTATGGATGGAGATGTTGAGAATGTACAAGGGGAGGAGAAGGGAGAGGAGGGGAGAGGAGAGAAAGGATGTAGAGGGAGATAAGAATGGAGATGTTGAGCAAGTGGAGGGCCATCAAGGAGGACTATAAGGTTGAGGTATAAAAGTAAGAAGTATAAGACTCCATTCACATAGGAGACAGGAGACAAAGAGGAATAGGATGGAGATGCGACCTTTGTATTCCACCAGAAGAACACCTTTGAACCATCTTTGACTCCCAAGTTGGCTCTTGCAAAATAAAGGTTTGTTTCTTGTGCATTTTTTTGTTCTTATGTCCTCTCATATGTTGACAATAACTGTGCCTTTAAAAGGAAATCGTCAACTTTGAACTCCCACTATTGGGGGCATTTTATTTGTTCAACTTTGAATACATTACCTCCCATCCATTTAATTGAGCTCTTCTTTGATTTGAACCAAATGTATGAAGAGTACTCAGAAATTAAGGATCTCATTCTTGCTCTCACTCCTGTGCAAATACAACGTCTATGCATGCTCAGACATATACTCCAGCCTTGAATCCTAAGCTGGGCATTGAATATTCTAGAAATTCAACTGAGGATGACTTAAGTTGAGTCTGACAGGGTGGTAGCCTTTTTAAGCTGTAGTGGACGGGGATGATGACTTACCTTTTTAGGCCGAAGCCTTCTTGAGGAGAAGATAAGGCAGGATGGTAGGATTGTACAAAATTAGCCCGGAAAGAAGGGAGAGAGGGAGGGGGTTAACCTGAGAATAGTCTGGACTGTTCTATCGAATCTAAGGGTTGTGATTTATGGCTCATATAAGCAATATAAGCCCCTTAATATGGTTACTGTAACACCCTTGGTTTGTGGTATATGAGAGGAGCCTATTCACGGATGACACTGAAGTAAATTAGAGCACATGCAGGGTATAGAGGGTGCATAGATGGCATATTAGGGTGTGGCCATGTCTTTTCGTCCTCATTAGCACATGGGCGACTTGTGAAGGCTGGCCATTGATTCTAGAAACTCAACTGAGAATTAATGTCTTAACAAAATTGCCAGCTCGACTTGGGTTGACCCTGACAGGGAGGCAGGAGATGAAGGCGAGCTGCAGTGGATGAGGAAGGCTTACCTGAGTGGAGTCTGGACTGTTCTATTGTATCTAAGGGTTGTGATCTACGGCTCATATAAGCTATATGAGCCAACGCTCATCTTAACTTTCTGTTGGTATCGTTTAACACATTACGTGCACATGATTACCATCTTCTTCCATAGTACAATAACACACTACGTACATATTATTACCATCTTCTTCCTTATTTAGTACAATAACACACTACGTACATGTGGTTACCATCTTCTTTATTTAGTAGATGTAAGATGGCATACCACATGGATGATTTACTTACATAATTCCACTTGACCTGACATTATGAACCCAAAATGTCTAGAACATGATATCTTCAGGCAACCTGGAGTAAGAGGTCGGAAGCTTGAGTCGTCAAGCAGGTACAGGTGCTTCCACCAGGTCCGCCATACAAAAATTTTCGACCACTCCCGTCGGCGGCGTTGCCGATATCGACTAAGGAGTAGCAGCCAGAGCATTGGCCAATTTGGACATTGCTTGGAACATCCACAATGTTGCCCTGTGGATTATACAACTTAATATTCTTAACGTAAGCTGCCTTTCCTTCACCTTCACCTGCAAATCGTCCACTGCCCATAGGAGGGTAAGTAGTTTGAGCGGCAAAAGCAGTGTCTCCACCCCATGTACCTTCTTCAGTAGCGGCAAAACCGGCAGGGAAGAGACTAATTGGCCAGTAGCCAATGAGATGGTTACTTTGGCCAAATTTCAACGCCCAGACATTATTGGTAGTATCCTGCACAGACGAAAGCAGTCATACTTAGAGATTTTCTTTGAAAGCGGATCGTGTTATGTCATGATCCATCACATGGCCCTCATATAAATGGGGCTCACTATATATTCTCATTCGATGCACATGGTATATATGGGACATGTATGTAGGCATCATCAATAGTAGTACAAATAAATTACCTTGTGCACAAATGTTAGACCAAGGTATGGGCTCGGGCCCGGTTTGGTCCAATGGTGTCACGGTCTGGGTGAGCCGGTACGGGCTACGGGGTCCAAGGGTGGTGGGGGCGGTCGCGCCAACCCCACATGTACTTTCGATACACTTAATTCGAGTGGGACCCACATATGTCACACACATACACTAGACATACATCTAAGTGTACATTTACACATTGTAGAGCCCAGGCGCGCAAATTAGGTGTTGAGTGTGGGACCCGCGTGATAAGCGAGGGGTCGACCCTGTCGCGGGCTTGGCCGTGTGCAGGGGGTTCAGGCCTCCGCGGGCTCTGTGGGTCAGCCGGATGATATTGTCAGCTTGACCCATTAGTTTCAGCCCACTCAAAAGCCCATTAAAAAAGCTAAATTCAAACACCGCCTAAATAAGGAAGGGGGAGTTATAAAGGGAGTGAATTAATGGAAAATAAAGGGGATTTATTCTTACCATATATGCTTGGGTCGCCCCACCCCTTGAATTGGATCATCTTCCCAATTGGTTGCACTCTCTCACATTCTCTTCTCCTCTCCCTTGATCCTCCATTGGTGTGGCCTGCATTTTCTTTGAGAAAAGCTGCTGGCCGCCCTTGCTCTCCCTCCTAAAAGGTGTGTTTGGCGGGCTAAAAGAGGAAGAGGGATCTATTCCTTGGCTGGGATTTGAAGGCTGAAGTAAAGGGTTGATCTTGTTGAATTTCGTCATCAATCCAAGCATGGTATTGAGGGATCTGTACATAAGAAAGGGAATCCTTAATCTCCTCTTCTTGATCTAGTGTTTAGTGTGCGAGATCTGATCAAGGAGGGCGTGCTAGGGCTGGTTTGGCTCAGGTCAGTTCGTCATCGCTCCCATTTTATTTTATCTCCTTTTGATTATATGTATGTGTAGCATGTTTATTGTTAATTTATTTTAATTGTGCATATTTATGGTGTAAATCTTGTAAAAATTGGATTTTTATGTGTACCAACCTCTCCCACCACTGCTTTCGCTACTGGCCGTCCACTCTACACAAAAAACCTTATTATATCATATTGGGTACTACCTACAGTTGACACTGGATTAAGGACCATTCGAGGAGATATGCTTGAACTCACTTGCACCAATTCCGGGCACAAATGGTCGTAGCATCCGGTGTTATAATTATCTGGCTGACCATGGCAAAATATTTTTGAAAATTTATATATAGTTACGTGCATGTGAGTAATTATAATTTAATATGGTGAAAAAAAGGTTACATACTTATGATTATGAAACTTACTGTCCAAAATATGAAAAGACGTGATCGAGTACTATTGTTGTGACGCCTCGGATAGACCTGTAAAATGGGATTATTATACTAGCATCTTATATTGCGCTCCATGTCTCTTTGTGTGCGCATGCAGACATGTGCCCGATATCAAATATAATTCTATTTGCTTACTTGCCAACCGGCCTCCATAGTACTTGTTTGGGCACCACTGTGAGAGACTGAAAGCATCAGTTGTCGGAACTTGAGGATTCCAGAGACTCAAGTTCACTTCCATGCCGACGTAGTTGCCATAGGTCCGCATGTAAGCGTACTTATGCTGAAACATAGATAACCGTAATTAGCTTTATTACTAACACCAGTTTCAAAGCATTTAACAAGTTTTTCCTCAATTCAACGATCCTCGCATAGTAGAAACACTACTTACTACTGCCTGACCGACCGCGACCTTGGACTGAAATTTGGAAACTGAACCTGCCCTTTATAAATCCTCCATCTGAACCCTTCTGATGGGAACTGTCTTAAGCGGGCAACCTCCGTCGGGTAGACCAAAACCCGTCACATAAGGTGCACAGTCATCACAGCCAACCTGGCAAAGATTAATGGTCATTAGCAGTTGACCATTGGTATCCGTTGATAATTGGATTTCAAAGAGTTTATATATATATATATATATTGCACCCATACCTTACACGAAGGGTTTTTTGAGGTTTGAAGGAAGTAGAGGAAAGTGATGGGGGAGGGTTGAGTGATATAGAGTAGAAAAATTTAAAGCCTTTTCTATTTTGTTTGGGAGACGGAGTAATTGAATGTGTAGATGTAGTTAGGGTAAATAAGAAATAGTAGATATAAAAATTTAATAGGCCACATTCATAATTATAACCTGGATGGTGTGATTCTGCAGTGAAGGATGATCCAGCGCCGGCTGCTTGTATATGTCAACACAGTCAAAAGTATCCCCATCGTCGGTCTGCATTAACAACATCCTTAAAACTTTTAACTAATGATATATAACGCCAAATCTCTGGCTAAGAACATGCATTACGAAATTAAGCATTAGCCACAGCATAATTAATCACCTGGAACGTAAATAACTCTTCATCTTCAAGTACTCTACCTTGGACACATTACCTGATTCCTTGCTCATAGCAAGAACTGAAAGCAAAGCCCAAACGAGATGTCTCAAAAGGATTGGGGGAGTAGCCATGGTGAGATCTCACTTCTTGGTGCATTTGTTTGAAAGCAGGGTTGCGTATTTATCGGCAGTGAGAGCTATAATATCCAATAATTCATGGAACAAGGTCATCCATGTGCAACAACAAAACAAATTTCATGACATGTTGTCCTAACGGACCTAACCTTAGCTGGATGAGACCCTTAAGTACGTACTTGTGAGCACCCACTGATAACACTACGTAATGAGGCTAGGGGCAATGGCTTCCCCAGCTTTTTTCAAAACTTTTCTATATAGCAAAGTTTTTTGAAGATGTGGTTACCGATGTCATTTTTTTCTCTTTGCTCTTCTATGTTTTTTTATATCTAATGGAGCTTATTTTCTAGATGATTTTATTCATATTTTTTAGAGCCAAATATAAAGATTGTTTTTCAAATCATAGTTCTGTTTTCATTCTTTTACAATACTAAGTGAATTTATTATTAATTAACTTTACTGGCTTCCTGAGATGAAATCCTGCTTACGACCTTACGACCTTGGGACTGACGAGTAGTTAGAAGAAAGGGGACTTCTTTGTAAAAGGACTTTCTATGTAAGGGTTTTCTTTGTAAAGGGTGTTTCTTAGGTTGTCTGATGAAGGTGGAGAGGCTTTGTAACCTGAAAGTGTTGTATGGGAAATTGAAGAAACTGGAGATGAAAGCACAAGAGAAGATCAAGCTTTGTTTGAGCGAGATCAATCTCTTGACATCTTGACGACCACATTCCATCGGGATGGGGTGCGGTAATTGGACAGAATATCAATGGAGAATGCATTCTAGGTGGATGCACGAGAAGGAGGCTGCATTTCAGGTGGAAGAAAAAGGATACATCTATAAAAAGGTGGATGAAATTATAGGTTATCTTCCTAGTAGAACTCAAATCAAGGTGGTGATTTACCCATGAGAATACGTTTTGTACTTGGGATCCATCTAAAACATAGGCTGTTAGTTACATATTATTGTAGGATTATCAAGGTTATAGGTTACATATTATTCTAGGATTTATAGGTTTTTGGTCGTTAACATTTAAAACTAATAGCATATTTACTAGGGTTCACCCTTCTCTACGTTTACATTTAGAAATTAAAAAAAAAGGCTACAATGGCCAAGCGGTAGCCGCCTCGCATTGGATAGGCTTGGCCACCGTTAGGATGCCAACAACTGCTTCTCTAGGCCCTAGCGTTGACAAGGATATTATCCAGCCCTATCATAACTGCCATCGACTGGTAATTGAAAAGAGGATAGGGTGGGGGACAACATATTTTGGAACTTTTGAAGTAGAATAAAGAGACTCGTTTGTATGAGCTTTGGCTCACATGTTATTGAGTGAGCTCAAGCATTCCGTGAAGTCGAAATTCAATCAGGCAGCATACATAAAACAAGTGGCAAATTAGAGTCTTCCCCCTTCTATCTTTGGATCTTGATCCGATGATCCATGATGCCTCTTATATAAAGTTTTTCCTTATAGTAAGATGAAACACTTTGAGTACTACGCAAAAGTTAGTGTGAGCCTAGGCTCTTATAAATTTTTTCCTTACAAATAGATGACCCCCATTGAGTACTATGCACAAGCATGTTGAACTGTTTATATCATGCATGGTCTTTTTGTGGCCTAGGTAGTAAGATGGACCACATTGAGTACTATGCAAAAGTCAGTGTGAGCCTAGGCTCCAATAAACTTTTTCCAGATGACCCACATTGAGTACTACGCAAAAGAATGTTGTGCTAATCTATCATGCCTTGATTTCTTTTTTTTGTGGCTGAGGGGCTAATCTCTATGATACTTTTTATACAAAACAATTCTTGGTCAGCCACCATACAAATTTGAGGATCCGAGGGACCCCCCATTCTGGAGCGGCTCATCGTATTCACAACAAGATACTTAAGCCTCTCATGCTGTCCTGATGCTAAAATGCTTAAACTAGTGAAGATCATGACATTGAGGCTCAATATTATCAGAAAAACAAGGCTTCTCTTCCAATTACCAAATATACATATAGCTCATTATTCTTATTCATTTTATTGACAATGAACCCATAGGTGCAGTCCATCAAAAAATCAATGGTGTAGTGTTAGCATATGTTAGCGTCAAGGCCAATAATGCTAATGTGCGCTATGAATTCCTTACACTAAGCTTACTGTTATTAAGGAGCATATAAAAATACTTCCTATTATTCTATTTCTAAAATAATCACCCTTTGCCATCGCATTAATCAACTGAGGGCTTTTGTAATGTGCAAACAATTATGATTGAAGGTGTACTATGAAGAGAATCAAACGATATGTGGCTTTCTAGTTTTGGTTTTTAGGTGAGCTGGAATGAGCTAGACATTTTGATGTTGACGGCAGGACACGGCCACTGTGATCAACAGCGCTCATTTTGTAACTACGTTGTAAAATGAAGTAAAAGTGAGAAAAAACAATCTATGACAGAGCGAAGAAATTAGGAGAACGTAATGCTCGCTGGTGGGAATTCACTGTATATGCTGCTGAACTATGTACGAAGAAAGTTCTAATTCATTCAATCTTATCCTAACGTGTAGGTTGTGGCCTGCACGTGGGTCCATTTTTGTGGTACATTTCGATGAATATTTGTGGGGGCAAAGGTGTGGTTAGTGAGTAATGTGGTTTGTTTCCCATACGAAATACGATATATAAAAAAATTTCTAAAAAAATATTTTTTTGACTACTAACCACATGAAACACGTGGAAGGAGAACCAGGAAACTTTTTGGATCATGTTTCCCTATTCCTCTCTTACCCTTTCTTTGTTGATGTGTCTTTTGTACCTTCTTGAGGAGTTTAGCACATGCCTTCTCTTCAATTCTCCTGTAGCTTTAGATTTGTTATTAGATACCTTTAAATTTTTTAAACGTATCTAAGTAAATATCTTATAAGTATGAGAGAAAATCTTCAACCTAGCTAAATACAAGGGAGAGCGAGAGTTAAAGCTACAAATTAATAATAAAAGGGCTAAAACATGTACTTTGGTTCATATATTCTACGATTATAAGCAAAACTCAACTTTATACAAAAGTTGATCTCGTGATTCTAGATTAGAACTTACCAAACTTCGTAACAAATTCCCCAAAGATATGTTGATCACCTCCGTCTGTCAATCAGTTTGTGGATGATCAGCATTGATGAAATCAAAAGAAGTATACGCCAACTTCTACAAAAAATGCCAAATATGACTCAAGAAGTGAGTACACTGATCATATTCAATAGATAGAGGTGGGTCATGCAAGTGATATGTAATCACTATGAATTTCAAGTATGATTTTCTTACTCTAATAAAGTTAATATTAGAGTTTTTTTATGGATTTTAATAATTTCGAGGTTATTAGTGGGAGAGTTTTCTTGAGAATGAGAGAGCTTTAAAAAACAAGTGCGTGAATCAGGCTTAAATAAGGGTTGTAAGCTTTGACCTCGAGAAGTATGTCAAATTGGTAGGACCCGCTTAAAAAGTGCAGGATACCTACCATGTGGGGTCTCATTTTGTAGGGATTGTTAACACGAGCTCAATAGTACCTAAAATGCGTGAATCAAGCTTCGGGGTATAAAGTTATTATGTTTTAAAAGTTTGAGTGTTTTTGAAAAAGAAAAAGAAAAAAATCAAAAAATTGGATAGACGAGTGGCGATGTGCGTCTCAATGATGCAACTTGTGTTGCCTCTGACTAGCATGCCTAGTTATAAATAGCTGTGTGGGGTATTTTTTTCCAGTTTTTCTACTCCCATACTCTTCAAACTTTATTTCTATGTTTTTAAGTCGCTCTAAGTATGATTTTGGTTATTGAAGAGGCATTTCTACATAACTCGATCATGCTCTATGTTATGGAAGGATCATTTTAAGGATTTGAAGACTTTAGAAGGGTAAATTCTTTTTTCTATGTATGGAGAGTTCTCATTGCTTTTGAACTCACATAGAGATTTAGGTAGGGGTGTTTACATAGCTTGTCTTTTGAACTTATTATATATATGACTTAGTATACTAAGTGTTTAAGTTAGTTTATATGTATGTTTTATGATTTTCTCATGTATTCATTTTATTGAATGATTAACCTTTGAAGTAGGATATGAATTATGCACTGTGACTTTATGGTTGCCTCATATGTTCATTCTCTCAAACATTTATCCTTTGAAGTAGGTTATGAAATACAGTGATTTTATGGTCGCCTCGTATATTTGTTTTATTGAATAATTCTCTTTTGAAGTAGGTTATGAATTATATATTGTGATATATATGATGTAGAAAAAATCTAGCTTCGCCAATGTTTTAAAGATATACGAGTACAGTTTGTTTTAAAGACAGTTTTAGAAAATTATTTCCTTGTCCAAAGAATGATTCTCAAGCATACTTTTTAAAAATACATACTTGCAAGTTGAACAAGTTACTTAGATGGGATAATGAAAGGGTATTTGTCTTGTAGGAATAAGCGACCAACCGTATCTTTATAGCATTTAAGCATCCATGGCTTGTAGAGGTGAGGCTAGGATTTTGAAAGGCAAACATTGAGGCGGATTATTTTGAAAGGAAAACTTCCCTTTATGAGTCAAGGAATTCCATATAGATTTGTTTGTCCAAAACTTTAGTTGGTTAGCGTCCCCATAGAGCTCTATTTAGTTGACATCCCAATAGAGCTCCATGAAAAAAAGAGTGTACGACTATATTTCGATTTGGAATTGGATATACGGTACATTCATTAGCCTGATTAGCCACTAATAAAGGGCGTGAACCCTAGTTAGCCCCTAACAAAGGGCACAAATATTTAAGAAACATACACGCGCTAGGGTAGATAATATCATTGGAAGACTTTCTGCTCTCATAATCCCAGATCCCCATGAGCACAGGTGTCTCTTCTCTCCACAAGCACGAGGTGATTTGTGGATGATCTATGGAGGAGCAAGAGGTGACTGCTTTATACCCATAACAGACTCCTTAGGATAGAGTAGGTGTTCAGGACACTAGTAGTTGTAAGAATATAAGTGTCCTTATGTCACGTAAACATACACTTTAGGATAAAAGAGACCTTAGGTAAAATAATGATGAGAATTAGAGATTTTAATATTGAAATATTAAAGTTTTGGTTAGAACAATTGATCGACTAAAGAGTTATGAGGAAAATACAACGAGTGATTGATTGCCTTGTGGAATTGATCGATCGTTAGAGCGGCAGGTTGCCAAATTTTAGATTTTATAGTTTGAAGTGGATTCAAAATTAGAGTCTTATTCTTTTTAGGATTTGGTAGTCTATACAAAGGGATTGTAACATGACGGAGGAAGATAGAAGACCTAGAAAACTTAAAGAGCTTGTATAGAGTTGCTCTAATGGAGTTTTGAGAGATTTGTCTTATAGATTAAGAACATCTCATCTACAAATCAAAAAGAGTAATTAGATATAAGATTAGTGCTCAAAACATATGTGGGACATGGTGTTTGCTAAAGTTTGTTACTAAGAAGATCAAGTAAATAGATGATTCATTCCAAGGAGGAGATGAAAGATCCACGTTAATCAGAAAGGCACAAAGAAGGAGAAGATCAAGGTATTGCAGATAAGCAACCAATGAGTGGCTAATTTATAAATCAAGAGTAGTGTGAAGAACTAGCAATTTGAAGAAAAAGAATTACTCATTTGTCTTTGTAATTGGTAATATTGTAATCTCAAGTTTACATAGTGCATAGTTGATCTTGTTTGAGTATCCCATGGTTTTTTCCTAATTAGGTTTTACGTAAAAAAATTGTTATATATTTTGTTTGCTGATTTGATTGAAAAATTCTCATTATAACAAATTTGAATTAGGCATGTTAATTTGAAAAAAAAATATGTGATTACATTGTTTAAAAGTAAAAGATAAATCTTTTAACTTAATTACGAGTTAGAGACACTTTATTTTTCTTAATTTGTTTATGCCACATAGAGTCTGTAAACCAACAAGTGATACATGAGGTTATTTTGATTAATTCTTAGATTTTTCTCTTATGATTGAAACTTAATTTTGATTTTAATAGCCATGGAGTTCAAGTACAAGCTTAGCTTGTCTCTATTTGTTTTAACTTTTGTTGTGGCTAGGTATAATCATGTTTTTTATGAGTTGAAGATGCTTAGAGTAAACTTTTGTGCTATTGAATATGAGAATTCTTAACTTGTGCATGAGAAATCCATATGTAATGTCAAAAAATTGAGTTGCTTGAGAAAATTGAATTGTTTGAAGAAGAACTAAAAATTTTAAATTCAAAGTTGAATGCATTTGGCAAGGTAAAGAAAAACTTGATAAAATTCTCTTTTGTGAGCAATTGAATGTGATAATAGTGGTTTAAGGTATGTGGGATAAAATAAAACAAATTCCCTAGGAATCAATAAATTTGTTAACGTTAAAAATTTGAATGATAATATGCTAATACGTCAAATTCTAAACCTTTTGTTGGTAAATAATTGATTAAGAAGGAACTAGTAATTAAAATTGAGCCAAAAAAGAACATATTAGTGAGGAACACCACAATTTGTGAGAGATAATGCTAACTTTGAATGGCTCAAATAAATCAAATGGATGGGAAGAAGTTTAAGGAAACTTAGTGTAAAGATTTAAAATCATTGATAAAGGGTTCACACACATGATACACTAAGTTTTTCTTGTAAGTTTGATCATAATGGTTATCACAAGAAAGAACAAAAGGCGAATGCTAAAACTCTTGAGAATGCAAAATATGATAAAAATTTGAATGAGATTTAAGAATTGTGAAAATAAAACAATTAATTCAGGTAAAAAAAGATAATGTAAAATGTCTTATAGTGCACACTGTCATGAAAACTCAACATTCTTACATGTGGCACATAGATAGTTGATGTTCAAAGTACATGACCAATGAAAAATCTAGATTTACGAATTTGATGTAGAAGTATGATGACAAAGTTACTTTTAGAAATGAAAATACTATAAAATAGATGAGATGTGCATGTTGAAAGTTCCTGGATTGCCTTTTTTTAATAATGATTTGTATGTAAGTTGTTTGAAAGCTAATCTCTTGAGCATTAGTCAAATTTATGATTCCGGTTATGTTGTCAAATTTATAATGAAAGCATGTTATATCATTGACAAATCTTGATTGACTTATGCAAAAGGCATAAGGGTACATGATAATTGTTATCTACTTAATATTATTTATTTTACAAACTTATCTTTGCTTGATAATACTTACTGGTGGTATCAGAGATTAGGATATATGAATTTTAGAGATTTGAAACATCATAAAAAGTTGAAACATGTGAGAACAGAAAAACTATTAGAGTTGATACACATGGACCTTATAGGACCAATGGAAACAACTAGTTTGGGTGGTAAAAAATACATCTTGGTGATGGTGAACGACTTATCAATATTCACTTAGGTAGATTTTTTTAGAAAAAGTATGATACTTTTGAAGCAGTTCAAAATAATTGCCTTTACCAAATAAAACACAAATGATTTGGGAATCCATAACATTAGAAGTGATAGAGGTAGTGAATTAACTAAATGTAGGTTTAAAGAGTTTTGTGATAAACATAGAATTCATCATGAGTTCTCAACCCTTAAAACTTCTCAATAAAATGAAGGGAAAATTTTTTAAATAATATTAAAAAATAATTACCAAAATCGTAGAGAAAGGAAAATAATTGCCAAAGTGGTGTCTGTTTTGACCATGTAGGCGCCAACCAAGCGCTGGCACCTGTATAACATTTTTTTATTTTTTCCCTATTTCATCTCTAAGAAGGACGAAATCATGTTTAAGTTATTTTCGTCCTTTAGAAGGACAAAATCACTTACCTTCGCTTTTTCGGTCAATTTTTGGCGGCTCCAAGCTGATTTCATCCTTTGTAAGGACAAAATCTACCTTTTGCATAGTTTTCTTCCTTCTATTGAAACAAAGGTTTCATCCTTGCAAATTACGAAATCATATGATCACTTGGTGTTTTTCGGCTCATGCACACTAATTTTGTCGTTGCCAATGACGAAATCAAATTAAATTTTTTTTGGATAATTAAAATCAGAAACAACCCATGCCCCTGTATAACATCACATGTAACATGCTAACATCCACACACCCAACATGTAAATCACAATACTATCCACACATCAAGTGATTAGAAAGTCTATGGATAATATATAAATTAGATACAATGATCTCAAAATGTTTGGTTTACAAAGCAAGCATATAACAACTCTAACTCGCTTTACCTCTCCTACCCCTACGAGCTCGACCAAAACCCTGACCCTGACGGTGTTGTATTGGCTCCTCTTGCTCCTCCTGCTTTGCATAAGTAACAGATGGCTCACCACAAGGAACAAATGACTCCGCATAAGATAATGGGATAGGATCCACATGAGCTACTTGCTATCATCTATGATATACTATCAGATCTATGTGGGGATAGGCTAGATCTAGAGAAACCAGAGATAATGAATGTGGAGGAGAGCAATATGCTGCAAATAAAAATGGAATATCCAGGAATGGAGCATGCCTCGGCGGTGTCTAAGCTGCCTCATCAGTGGGATAATGTCCATGAAAGTCTATAATAATCGACTAAAGTAGTTACAAGCTATGAAGGATCTCCTCATGGTGCCTGATTATTAACTACGATGATGCTATTAAGATCTCACTTGAAGTAGAGGTGCTCCTATGGTACTTGGTTGATCGTCTTATCCTGGGAGGCAGATGCCCAAGAGTCCTAAGCACCGTTAAGGAGGGTGAATTCTGTCTTAAGGACAGAGCAACTTGCTTGATTCGATCATAATCTTTCCAGTAAGATTTCTCATCATTATATTTGCAAAGGTACAAAAATAACAGCAAGAAGATCTACTGCAACGTGTCAGTTCACTAATTAATGGTTCAGATTCAGATTTTTGGAGAAGTGGCAGGTTTTTGGTCCAGACTGAGAGACAATTAGCATCACATAAAGATGGTAGGTCTTTCTATGTTATGATACTTACTATAATCTTGTTAGATTTTTTGCTTTTTGAAAGGTGTGGCTGACTTTAATTGTTGATACAAGCTGTACATGTCGGCACAAAAAAATAACTTGGAAGTTTATTGAGGCAGTGAATGTCGGTACTGGTCTAATGTATGTGATATTGTTAATTTTAGGCAATATACGTCTTTGTAAATCATGGAAAACGTGGAGTGCACCAGAGCTCATCTCTGTTTCACCTCTTGCCATTGTTGGTGGGCAGGAGACCTTGCTTGTGTTGAGAGGTCGTAATTGGACAATCCCTGGAACAAAGTAAGGACAGATGACTTAGCGGGTGGATAAGCCTTGTGACATGACTTTGTTTTGGCTTCTCTTATACTCACAAAATTTTGTTAGGTAATGTAAAATTCATTGCACATACTTGGGAGGGTATACCTCAAAAGAGGTGTCAGCCTCTGCTTGCTTGGGCACAATTTATGATGATTCATGCACAGAGAATTTCGTCTTCCCTGGTGGACTATCCTCTAAATTGGGTCGATGCTTTTTAATGAGGTATGAACTAATTTTAAGTTCTCAGTTTACTTAGCGTTACAAGTCGCTCCCTCCCTCTCTCTGATGTGCATACAAAAATATTACCCTATCCTTTTCTCTTATGTCATTCTTTGCACAATGATGAATTTGAGGTCTGTGGTGTCCCATAGGTGCACTCAGATCTGTATAAATGGAATGAACTTGATTTTAATGCAGCGGAATGTGCTATAATATAGTAATCATGTGTTGCTTTTTTTTTTTTATTTGTTTAAGTGGAGAATGGTTTCAAAGGGAATGGTTTCCCCCTAATAATAACTGATGCATCAGTCTGTCAAGAACTAAGAATTTTAGAATCTAAATTCGAGGATGATCTGAAAATGGAAGATATTGTTGTAGAAGACCAATATCAGTATATGGGGCGGCCAAGGTTGAGGGAGGATGCTTTGCATTTCCTCAATGAACTTGGATGGATATTCCAAAGAAAATGCTCTTCCGAACAGCTTCCCAGTGGGGGTATTCTCATCCTTGATTTAAGTTTCTCTTTACATACTCTATTGAGAGAGATTGGACAGCCCTTGTTCGAACTCTATTTGACATTTTGCTTGAAGGGAACACTGATAGTAATGGGTTATCAAATGAATTGCTGGATCTGCTATCGGAGGTTCAGCTTTTGAACAGGGCAATGAAAAGAAAATGTAGAAAAATGGTTGATATGCTTCTTCATTATTTTGTGGATTACGGTTCTGATGCCTCGAAGAAATACCCCTTCCCTCCGAATATGGTGGGATCTGGTGGTGTCACACCTTAGCATTTGGCTGCACGCAAGGCTCAAAGGAGATGGTTGATGCATTGACAAATGATCCACAAGAGGTAATTCCATTTCAAACATTTTAGGGGTCTTTTAAAAAAAATCTTGGATACACTAACTCACATTATCTAAATTCTATAGATTGGCCGGAATTGGTGGAGCTCTGCAATGGACGAAAACAAGCATACTCCTTACATGTATGCCTTGTTGAGAAATCACCACTCATATAATAGATTGGTGGCAAAGAAAGGTCAGAGATAGGCAAAATTGTCAGGTGACAATACTTGTATCCAATGCAGTATTCTCTATAGATCAGTCAGGGATCATAACGGAGACAGGAAAAGTGAACCCGCAGCCATTGCAAGCCAGGTCTTGTGCGCAATGTGATGTCAGTATCAACAGACGATTGCGCATACCCGGTGCTCAAGGCTTTCTTCAACGCCCATATATATGCACTCCATGCTAGCAATTACAGCCAGCTATGTTTGTGTGTGCTTGCTTTTCAAAGGATTACCTCAAGTTGGTTCAGTGGCACCTTTTAGTTGGGAGAATGTGGATTATGGTTCTTGTTAGTGCTGATTGAGAAAGAGCTTCTTGGCGATGTATTTGAATTGTTGTTGTGTCTGATTATTTTGTTGTATGAGATAAAGCGGCTTAAAAGGGAAAAGGGATATAGGCTGCAATATGTTGAGAGGATAGTAGTATTAATTGGATATTGTGGAAGATATACGCGCATATTCTAAAAGTTTACTAGTAGATAAGAGAAGAAATAGTCACAGAATTAAGAGCTTTGTTGCAAAAAGCTAAGTCAATATTTAAGGAATCAAATTACAGCCATGCTGACAACAAAATTCGACAACTGGAACACAAAATTGAGTTGCTTGAAGGAGAACTTATAGCAAGTGCTTCCCTTGAGGCTAGCCTTTATTATGTTGTTGCAGAACATGGCATGTCCACCCAAGAGTTCCATTCTCTTGCACGGCGCCTTTCAAGGTTTTATGTTCATGCTTGCAAGTTGTGGTCACAAGAAAGGAAAGCCAGAGCTAATAAAAGTATCTTGTCAAGACTTGTTTTTGTTGCAAAAGCATCCAGTGGTGATGTTCCAAGGTGCATTGAAACTTCTCACGTCTGCTTTATCTTTGGCGAATTTTAGTTTATAATTAGATTTCAATTTAGATGTGTGTTCTAATTAACCATTTGTATCCTTCAATTCTATGTTTCTTTGTTAATGAATCAATTAATCTTTGCTTATCTGAAAAAATGAATTGGCTACCTAACTGACAGTATTTTGTTTTTATATCAGGTTGACATTTTGGCTTTCGAATACAATCATATTGAGAGCAGTTATTTCTCTGGAAATTAGTGAGTTAGTTGAATCCTGAATCAAACCAACACAAACTAGAAGTTCTCTCACTCAAAATGGAACGATTCCATTCATTTGGGAAATAAGAAAAAATATTCTTTAGAATTTACCAATGACTGGGGACACCCACACATATTCACTGCTGCATTGGAAAAGATTGTAGCATGGATCTTCTTTAGAGTTGTCAAGTTCTTCTAGTGGTAGGTTAGAACAGTTTATTATCACTATCCATGAAATTTTATTAATGTTATTTTGTCTGAGTTTTTCTTCTCTTATGTAATGACTTCTTGACAAAGGATATGTTATTAGTCAATGGATGAGTTATTTGATAAGTTGGCTTCTATCATTGTTATCTCCAGACATTGACTCCTCGTATGCAGTCAGCAGACAGAAATGAAAACGAAAAAAAGGTGAGATATCACTCCAAGAAAGCAATAGAAGGAAAAATAGTTTGGGTAATCAAGAATAATGCACTTCTTCTATTAACACATGGAAGCAAGCTTTCAACGATGCTTGCAAAAGAATTTGTCATGTTCGAGCTGCTGGGCATGATTGTGGCTGCTTCCCTGTGCTGGGAGAATTGGCAAATATTTGAAATCAATTCCTTGTAAGACATTGAAATGGACGTGGATGACATACAACCTCCTCAGTTGCTTTTATGTGATGTTATCAGATCATGGAGGGATGTGTATCTCAGTTAGATGTGGTAATGTTGGCAGAAAAAGAGATTCCAACAGATCCTTTATCCAACCCCATTAGTAATTTTGATGTGCTTCCTGTACCAGTTGGGAGAACCAACTTTGGCACTGGTGCACTTTTGAAAAATGTTGTAAGTCTTTAGTCAGTTAATATACTCCTTGATATGTTTATGTTGATGACTCTCTAGAATACTTCACCAACTTCTTTATCTGAAAATTTCTTTTTTGGTGCTCAAGATTGGTGACTGGTTTCGATTGTTAACGGATTTATTTAGCATTGATGCTGATGACACCCCAAGTCAAACAGAGCAGGACAACAGAGAGGATGTTATGGTTTATTTTTATATCAGAAATTGTTATTTTATCTAATGGTCGGATGTGGGAGAGTTGCAAGCATGTAATTAATCCTAGAAATTCTCAAATAGGACAAATTTTGTTAATTTGATGTCTTCACTATCCAACTTCCAATTTGAGAAAATATTTGGTAGAAAATGATTAGATTAGGAGTTTCCCACCTCTTAGTTTAGCCACTCAACCCCCTTTAACACAGCCAATAGATATCTACTGTCTATACATAGGCAGGGCAGGCTGGCTAAAACAAGTTGATCTATAACATATTATTTACTTGATTATTATTCTTTTTTATTTTGAAACCATTTCAGATTCTGACATTTCTATTCTACTCACAGAATTTACATACGTGGAAGTCATCATATATTATCTTTACTCGAAAAAATACACAAGCAAAAACTTTTATCTTGAGTTGATATTTTTTTGCTAAACTAGAATTTCACTTGTTGGTTGTTTGGACAAGTCAACTTGCAAAATGACTCAGGCTAGGGCGGATGATGCAAATGTGCCTTCGACTTAAGCTTCAAATTTACCTTTTAGCTCTCAGCCTGTATACCTGCCTTCAGCTTCATGTACCTTGTAGCATGGGTAATTTTTGCATTCCTTATCATTTAAAAATTTTAATATTGACTTTTTTGTGTTATTAAATGAATTGGAGAGAATTTTATATTTGATCAATCTATGTGTTCCCCGGAGCATCAATGTTTTTCAATTGTTATCATGGATGGGGATTAGACTAGAAACACACATCAAAAAGATTGGTAAGGTACTTGTAAAAAACTAACCCCCGGAAAGATTGGAGAATGTTATGAAACACCATAATCAAAACATGGTCTTATTTCAAGGTAAGAAAATTATGCATTCTCCTCGTGACATTTATTTTTTATTTTTTTATGTCTTATGTTGAATTTTGTGGGATTTTACATAATTTAGGGTAAAAGCAGAGTCTTTGCAACATATATTAGCAAAAATGTTGCCCGCTTGTTCACCCTCTAAGGTGAACACCAGCTTGTTCACTCTTTCAAGTGGGGACCATACTGCTAAGATTATTGAATGCCAAACCAGGTAGTGCTTGAAGGTGTTGAGTGGGGCATTGACGAACGCCTTGAGTAATATGTTTGCTTTTTCTTGTATATACATTATGCATGGGAAATGTCTCAATATCTTTCAATTTTTATTACAAATTTGTCTCATTGTTGTCCCATAGTTATTCCTTCCAATATGATTCTCTGCATTTATGGAGCATGTTCAATTTATTTCATATTAACGACGTGTACAAATAAGTTAGCATTTATTATTCTTAATTCAATTGTTACGAGTAAATTAAGACACCTCTTTTGGTATGAGCTAATTGATTATTTTATATAGTGGGATTACAAGCATGGATTCATTAAGTCACACAATATCCTTTTTTTTAACCTTCCATGTTTGGATAAATATTTTATATAGTGAGATTAAAGCGTGGATTCATTAAGACACACAGTGTCATTTCGTTTGACATTCCATATTCGAATATCTATAAATATTAACATTAACCATTTAGAAATTCCTCATTTTGCTTACTCCCTTTACAAATATAGAGTGCTCCTGCACACCCATAGTTATGTATTGCTTTCTTAAAATAAATTCATATTTTTTCTCTTTTACATATATGTCATGAATTAGTTTCCCGTTTATGAATTAAGTTGATTTTTTTTTTATTTATTAAAAGTTGTACCTTTGTTTGTTGTAAAAGATCTATTATTAATCTGCCTTTTATAGTTATTTTGTATTTCTACAATATGCTCTTACTATCTTTGCATATAGTTCGTTTAACTAATTGACCAAGATTTTTCTATAAGCAGTGGTACGGACTTTCAGGAGGAGGCTTGCAAGAAAATAAGATCATCTGTTCATCTTGATTTACATTGTCCTATAAATATGCCGCCTTTATCCAATGGAAGTAACGTTTCTGTTGAAGTTCAAATTGGTTTTGATGATGAGTCAAGTGAACCAACTGAAGTTAGTTCTTATATTAGGTATATTGTTAGCATTAATAATCAAGCCAATGGAATTTCAACAAATATATTATTTGAGTTAATATCGATACAAGCTATAGCTGGTTCACAATAATCATCAATTATATTCTGATTAGTTATTCAAATGGCAAAATGATTGGTAACAAAGGCAAGGATCATCTCCTGACCAACAATATTTGAAGAATTGTTTGGAAGAAATAAAGAACTACTTCATCTTTCCTACTGAAAGCAGCTATGAATAAACCTTGATCAAAGTGAAAATTGTTAAAATTTATAAAAAAAAGACACACTATACTCATGAAATGAATAATATAAACACAAAACTATTGAGATTGAATCAACTTAGAGAACACTCAAAGGGGGAAATGCACAATGTGCTAATCGAAAAAGTCACTTGCATGAGATGACCTTTTTTCAGGGTGCAATTTTACCCAAATGATCTTTTCGATGAAATAAGATAGTATTCTAATAGTGTAATTATTGCATATATAAATTCTATATTCCAATTAGTTTTTAAAATTTGTTGTAGTCAGTAGTGGTTGTAATGCTATGGTTATAAATAAATTTCTTATAGTTCTTCTATATTCTAATTAGGTTTTTACAATTTCATGTAGCTATCTAATGGCCTTAATGCTATCGTTATAAATAAATTTATTTCGGTTCTTACCATGAACGTTGTTTTGTTAATAATTTTCATTGTCTCTATGCTAACACAATAGAAGTTTATCAATACTTAAGGCTTTTATTCAAGATGTCATTTGATAATATAAAAAAACATATTCAAAAGTTAAGATAAACCTCAAATAAAATATACTGAATGAAAAAATCGTTAAAAAAATTGTAAACATACCCTTACACGTGATTCCAAACAAGATTAAAACTTCTTCTTCTCTCCCTATGAATTTATTTTCATTTTTTAGGCTAAACTTGTCCCTTGCCTATCTATCTTCACCTATGTAATCCACAAAAAACAAACAAAAAGAAAAAAAGAACGCAATGGGTGTTAGCTAAGTATTTTATGTAATGTCCCTGAATTTTCTATGATTTTATGTGATTTTCTTGCTATTTTTCTGATCATTTTCGGCGGGAAAATGTGACGCTTTGGCGTATTTATATTTATATATTTTCCCCCCGTATTTATACCTGTAGAGTTGGGTGTGGGGCTTAGTCGTAGGCTGCGGGCCTCGCTGCGCACTTACAGTGCGAATTTTAGAGTTACAACACGTAACCGATGGGTAAATGCGTATGAGGGATATAGATGTAAAAATTTAAAAAAGTGAATAGTAAATCATGGCTTATAAAGTCGATCCAGTAAGTTTTGTTCCAGAAACTTCCAGAAGAAAAAAGACGATGTCCAGAGAGAAATGAGAGAAACCCGAACCCATTTCTGGTCGCTCCGTTCTCCCTCCTCCGTCGTCAGATTCTGCCAATTCTTGTTAGGATCCGCTTTGCCTCACCGCCTCGAGTCCGTAGGTACTGGCTATGACCGCCGCCACGGCCTCTTCGCTCCTCCATGAGGTACCGAACCTTTTTCGGGTTTTTTCTCTCCTTCAATCCCGTTTTTGAATTGTGGGTGTATGATTTTGACATCGTTTGCGGCCGCCCTCAACTAGACTTATGTTTAGTTGGCCGCTAGGAACCCATAGGCGCTGGCTAGAGCCACCGCCGTGCTTTCTGCGCTCCGCTGTGAGCTGCCAGTCTTTTGGTCGGGTTTTTATTACTATTCCCTCTTCACTGTCCGGAGCATTTTTTTTAGACGCCGGTGTTTCCGGTTGTCGTTCGGCCACCGGATGGACTCCGTCCAGCCTACCTCGACCCGGTGTCGGTAGGGGGTTGCCGTTCCCGACCCTGCCTCGCCCCTATTGCCTTGCTCCGCTTGATTAGACGCTTTGGGTGCGTCTCGGGTCGTTGCCATCGGTAAGCTGTGGGCCATTTGGCCATCATTGGCTCTGCCCCGGCTCGGCGATAGTGAGGGAAAGCCCCACTTCTGATTATACACTCCGCTTGGAGTGGGCCACTTGCCTTTGCCCTATACCGTGCGAGACGCACAGCCGCCCGCACCATGATTTCGATTGTGGGTTGCTATCGGCGATGTCGCCACTTCGATTGGCCACCACATCTCGGCCTTAGCTCTACCATCCTTTTGTGGGCCTTGGGTCGCCATAGTCTAACCCATCTCCCCCTATAGTGGCACTATTTGGCCGCATGTGCATGTGGCCACGCATGCGTTTTTGGGTTTAGGCACCGTATTTGTGCCGCCTGACTGTCGGTTGGCTCTGCCACCGAATGGAATTGACATTAGAGTCCTCCTCCACCTCTCCACTGTCCTTGAGAGTCGCTCCATGCCCTCCGCCCTTATGTGGGCCCTTGTTGACGCAAAATTGCAGCCGTTGGGTGCTGTCCACGGCCGATTTCGACGTCTTGCGGCCGGCCGAGTAC
Source organism: Saururus chinensis (assembly GCA_035235625.1). NCBI lineage: Eukaryota > Viridiplantae > Streptophyta > Magnoliopsida > Piperales > Saururaceae > Saururus > Saururus chinensis. The sequence goes on along the minus strand of CP141146.1, from coordinate 31,775,661 downwards.
TTCTCAGCCGCCGGCTGACCGTCAGTGAGTACACCTTCGATTTCTAGTCACACAGCCACTTATGATGGCATGACATTTCTCCCGGCCGCCCCTAGTGTGCCGCCATGGATTGCGGACTTTGCCGCTTTGACATCTGACACCCTATTTGGCCGTGAGTAGTTCTGGCGTTTCCAAAATCTTCGGGATGACAACTCTCTCAGTTAGGCGCTGCCGATGCCGCCACCGTCGTGTGCTCGCCATCAAACGTCATGATTACAAGGTAGGGGAGTTTTGAACTCGTAATTTCATGATAACATGCTTTGAGTGAATATCAGCATGCTAGGACTATATGATTGAATGCTATGGATGTTAAATCAGATTTGTTTGCATGATGTAAAAGGATAAATTATGCCATGCTGAAATGCTATGACGGGCATATGGGCCGTAAGCATATTTGAAGTATGTATGGAATGTGTGTATGTGCTAGTGATGGCTAGCGTGTATGTTTGAAGCATGTATGGATGTGTCTGTGTGTGCTAGTGATGGCTAGCGTGGATGTTAGAAGTATGTATAGATGCGTATGTATGTGCTAGTGCTGGCTAGCGTGTATGTTAAACGTATGTGTATGTATGTGCGCTAGTGATGGCTAGCAAGTATGATAGTAAGCTATGTATGGTAGTACGTGTATGTTATACATATGTGTTATAGACATACGTATGTATGATGGCTAATTGCCTATGTTATGGATATGAGTAAGTATATGTGGGCAGAGGTATGGGCGATGGACAGTAAGAGGTGACAGAGGTTTCGTCTAGATGTGGATATGGATGTGGATGCGTAAGCGTATGATGGAAGACGACAGATATGAGTATGACGGGCAAGGATTTGGAGCGATTTGTTTGGTTTGTATTAGAGCGTATGATTGGGGGGTTGTCAGACAGTACGAGTGTGCATAACTATACATGCATAACGTACAGATTATGAAGTGAGAAGTAAGCTCAATATGTGAGGTATAAGTAAAAAGGTGACAACTGGGTTTGGCTCTGAGGAGCTTCATTTGATGATGTCAGTGTAAGATGATTTGGCCATAAGGGGATGGCGGAGTATGTAAGACTGTAATATTTTGTTGTACGATGAGTTTTGTTGTGATTTGGATGAGTTAAGTGAAGTCTGCTGCCCTGACGAACTAGGGTTTCGAATCAGGCTCAGCTTCGATTTGATCAGTGGAGCACGGTACGTTTGAGTGCTTGTGTGGCATAATTGTACTGCATAATATACTTAATTCAAACTTGAATTATAAGCACAGCTAATTTTAGCATTGTGAGTTTGAGACATGAGGGTTCGACGGATTAAGTTCCGTGTATGAGCTAGCCGATAATGAGTCGGTTGAGCATTTCTCATGTCTTGCCATGGTGTTTATCCTGCGGGATGTTGTCTGTGTGCTATATAGAGCACCAGACGTCTGATGCTCTGCTGAGAGAAACATATGTTTCTGATTTGGTCTGTGTGCTGTATAAGCCTAGATGTTTGATGCTCTGTTGAGAGCGATGTACGTTTCTGACTTTGTCTGTGTGCTGTATGAAGCCCAGACATCTGATGCTCTGTTGAGAGCGAAGTATATTTTCGATTTGGTCTGTGTGCTTTGTAAGCCCAGACGTTTGATGCTCTGTTGAGAACATTGTATGATTCCGCCCAAGAGTGGCACTGTATGTTTCTGCCCAAGTGGCACTGTATGTTTTCTGCCTAAGAGTGGCAATGACACTATAAGACCCATTATGGTGGGCAACTGTATGACCCCTTATGTGTGGGTGTTTTTGTTTACGCGCTTAGGTAAGTAGTATCATGGATCTACTCTTACCTGTTTGATCCAGTACTCCATGAGCATTGGTGTGCCTTACCTTCAGAAAAGTCCATGGCATCTAGTCACTCCCCGGAGGTTAAGGTGTTGCCCCAGTGGCATTCTTTTCCATTTCGACGCTGGAGCTTATTAGTTATAATGAGCTTCAGTGATCGTTGATATGTGTACGATTATGAGTTTGAGCACGACTGTAAGCATATGTGTATGAGAACGACTATAAGTGTATGAGTTTGAGCACAACTGTAAGCGTATGTATATGAGAACGACTGTAAGTGTATGAGTATGAGTACGATTGTAAGCGTATGAGTATGAGCACGACTGTAAGAGTATGTGTATGAGTACGATTGTGAGAGTATGTTTCTGAGTAAGACAGTAAGGGTGATTTTGTGTAAGTTGTACAAGTAAGGTCGTACAAATATGTAACGCCCGAGATTTTTCACACATTTTCCTTAAAATTCACGGAAAATTTTTGCAATATAACGTCTGTAAATCGGAGGAAAAATGACGAAATCAAAACCTGATAAAATAGTTTATAATTTAAAACACTAAACATCCATTTTTCATCCAAATATTTTCATCACACGGTCAAACATCGTACGGCCAAAGCAAATATCATCAGGCGCTACTCGAAAACACACGTACGACTAAATTCGCTATGATCATAGACTTTAAATACAAAACCTTCCTAGGCATCCCTAAGTGCAAGTCCCATAACAGTCCACAGACTAATCCAAATGAAAGTCCAGAATATAAACATCTTAACTTCTCGTCTCACCCAATACATCGGATCGTGGCACAAACAAACTCGCAGTGAGTCAAGTATATACCTGAGTCAACGGGAATCAATCCACCGCTAAAATAAGCATCCATCTCCAGGAGCTCTCCAACACACACCTGCAAAAGCCTCCCGAACCACGGGGCTAAAAATGGTAGGGTGAGTATTTTCATACTCAGTAGGAAAATACCCAGTAGGGGAAATCCCAAACGGTGAACTCAATAAGTTCATAAGTACATGCGTTCATGCAACTCAAACATGAAGCAAATAGGCATATCAATATCATGCTCATGCACATACAAACATACCAAATGCACCAACGTGCCAAAAATATACTAAAAGCACCATCGTGCCAAAAATCACACCAAATACACCATCGTGCCAAAGATCACACCAAACAAAACTTACACAAACACCCTTATCCAGGGTCTTACAAACTTACTCGTACCATCGTACGCATACTCATACAACTTACACATACTTGCACGACCTTACTCGTACAATCATATACTTACTCGTACGACCTTACTCGTACATCTTACACTTACAATCTTACTCAGAAACTTACACTTACAGTCTTGCTCAGAAACTTACACTTACAGTCTTGCTCGGATTCATACGCTTACAGTCTTACTCTTACAATCGTACTCATACACATACTCTTACAGTCGTGCTCATACTCATACTCTTACAGTCGTGCTCATACTCATACTCATACAGTCGTACTCATACTCATACTCATACAGTCGTACTCATACCTTACAGTCGTGCTCATACTCATACGCTTACAGTCGTTCTCAAACTCATACACTTACAGTCGTTCTCATACTCATACGCTTACAGTCGTTCTCAAACTCATACACTTGCAGTCGTTCTCATACTCATACGCTTACAGTCGTACTCATACTCATACGCTTACAGTCGTGCTCACACACATAATCGTACACATATCAACGACCACTGAAGCTCATTACAACTAATAAGCTCCAGCGTCGAAATGGAAAAGAATGCCACTAGGGCAACACCTTAACCTCCGGGGAGTGACTAGACGCCATGGACTTTTCCGAAGGTAAGGCACACCAGTGCTCATGGGGCACAGGATCAAACAGGTAAGAGTAGATCCATGATACTACTTACCTGAGCGCGCAAACATACACCCACACATAAGGGGTCATACAATTGCCCACACATAAGGGGTCTTATAGTGCCATAGAATCGCCCACCATAATGGGTCTTATAGTACCATTGCCACTCTTGAGCAGAAAACATACAGTGCCACTTGGGCAGAAACATACAGTGCCACTCTTAGGCGGAATCATACAATGCTCTCAACAGAGCATCAAACGTCTGGGCTTATACAGCACACAGACCAAATCGGAAACATATGTCGCTCTCAACAGAGCAAAAGACGTCCGGTGCTCTACACAGCACACATACAACATCCCGCAGGATAACCACCATGGCAAGACATGATAAATGCTCAACCTACTCATTATCGGCTAGCTCAAACACGGAACTTAATCCGTCGAACCCTCAGGTCTCAAACTCACAACGCTATCATTAGCATTCTTATAATTCAAGTTTAAATTAAGTACATTATGTAGTACAATTATGCCACACAAGCACTCAACATAACGTGCTCCACTGATCAAACCGAAGCTGAGCCCGATCCGAAACCGAAGTTCGTCAGGACAGTAGACTTCACTTAATCCATCCATATCATGATCAAACCTCACCGTACAACGAACCCTTACAGTCTTACATACTCAGCCATCTACCTTATGGCCAAAACAGCGTACATAAATGTCATCACACTAAGCTCCTCAGAGCCAAACCCAGTTGTCGCCCTCTTACTTAATACCTCACTGATTATGCTTACTTTTCGCTTCATAATGTGTATGTTATGCTTGTACAATTATGAACACTCTTACTATCTGACAATCGCCCAAGATACAATCCAACCCAAACCGATCCAGTCTAATCCTTGCCCGTCATACTCTTATTCAGACAAAGCCTCTGCAACCTCTTACTGTCCATCACCCATACCTCTGCCCACATACACTTACACATATCCATACCATAGGCAAAAAAGCTATCATACATACGTATGTCTCCCACATACGTATAACATACACATATGGTCATACATACGTAACTTACGAACATGCACGCTAGCCATCACTAGCACATGCATACATCAAACATACACGCTAGTCATCACTAGCACATGCACACATTCATACATACTTCAACATGCACGCTAGCCATCACTAGCACATGCACAACACACGTCAAACATACACGCTAGCCATCACTAGCACATACTCAATCAACGTACGAAACTTACCAACAAACACGCTAGCCATCACTAGCACATACATACATCCAACGTACTTACAACCAACATGCATGTCATATGCATTTCAACATACCATACAATCGTGCTTACACGTACATCATGCAATCAGATCGTTACATAACATCCAAAGCATGGAATCATACAATCCTAGCATGCTACTACTCATTCAAAGCATGCTATCATGAATTTACGAGTTCAAAGCTCCCCTACCTCGTAATCATGACGTTCGATGGCGAGCACACGACGGTGGCGGCGTCGACGACGGAGCTGGCGATCAAAACCCTTGCCTAGCTGAGAGAGCTGCTGTCCCGAGGATTTTAGGAAGCACCGGAACTAGTCACGGCCAAACGGAGTGTCAGAATCAATGCGACAAAACCCGCAATCCACGGCTGCACACTAGGGGCGGCCGGGAGAAATGTCATGCCAACACATGTGGCGGTGCGACCAGAAGTCGAGTGTGTACTCACTGAAGATCGGCCGGTGGCTAAGACGTGCTCAGCCGGCCACAAGACGTCGAAATCGATCATGGACAGCACCCAACGGCGACGATTTTGGTCAACAAAGGCCCACATAAGGGCGGAGAGCATGGGGCAACGCTCGAGGACAGAGGAGAGGTGAAGGAGGACTCTAATGGTCAACTCCACTCGGTGGCAAAGCTAACCGATGGTTAGGCAGCACAAATACGACGCCTAAACCAAAAAAATGCACGCGTGGCCACATTCACACGCTGCCAAACAGTGCCACTATAGGGGGAGATGGGTCGGACGGTGGCGACCCAAGGCCCACATAAGGCCAACAGGGCTAGGGCCAAGAAGTGGTGGCCGATTGAAACGGCGACATCGCCGATCGCCACCCACAACCAACACCATGGTGCAGGCGGTTGTGCATCTCGCACGGTATAGGGCAATGACAAGTGGCCCAATCCGGGCGGAGTGTATAATCGGGCCAATCGGGGATGGCCCTCACTGTCGCCGAGCCGGGCCAGAGCCCACAATGGCCAAATGGCCCACGGCTCGCCAATGGAAACGACCCGAGACGCACCCAAAGCGTCTAATCGGGCGGAGCAAGACCATAGGGGTGAGGCAGGGTCAGAAACGACAACCCCCTACCGACACTAGGTCGAGGTAGGCTGGACGAAGTCCTACCGGTGGTCGGACGACGACCGAAAACACACCGGCGTCCAAACAATCTCACGGACAGTGAGATGCAAAAAGAGAACAAAACCCGACTAAAAGATAGGTAGCTCACAGCGGAGCGCAGAAAGCACGGCGGCGGCTCTAGCCAGCGCCTATGGGTTCCTAGCGGCCAACTAAACATAAGTCTAGTTGAGAGCGGCCGCAAACGACGTCAAAATCGTACACCCACAGTTCAAAAACGGGATTAAAGGAGAGAAAAATCCCGAAAAAGGTTCGGTACCTCGTGTAGGAGCGAAGAGGCCGTGGCGGCGGTCATAGCCGGTGTCTATGGACTCGTGGCGGTGAGGCAAAGCAGATCTGAATAAGAACCACCAGAATTCGATGACGGAGGAGGGAGAACGGAGTGACCGGAATCGAGCTCGGGTTTCTCCAAAAAAAACTACTGGACGTGAATTCTTACTGGAACCGAAATGTCGGTTCTGTGAAAACCGATGGATGGGTTGATTTTTATATAAAATCTTTTTAATTTTTACATCCACGTCCCTAACACGCGTTCACCTCCCGGTTATGCGTTGTACCTCCAAAATTTGCGCCGTAAGTGCGCAGCGAGGCCCGCGGTCTACGACTAAGCCCCACACCCGACTCTACGGGTATAAATACGAGGAAATACACAAATACGAATATGCCAAAGCATCATATTTTCCCGCCGAAAATAACTAGAAAAATAGCAAAAAAATCACAAAAAATCGTAGAAAATTCAGGGACATTACAAAATATGTGTAAGTTGTATAAGTATGCGTACGATGATACGAGTAAGTTTGTAAGACCCTGGATAAGGGTGTTTGTGTAAGTTTTGTTTGATGGTATGATTTTGGCACGGTGGTGCATTTGGTATGATTTTGGCACGATGGTGCATTTGGTATGACTTTGGCACGATGGTGCATTTAGTATGTTTTTGGCACGATGATGCATTTGTTATGACTATATGCGTATGAGCATGATATTGATATGCCTATCTGCTTCATGTTTGAGTTATATGAACGCATGTATTTATGAACTTATTGAGTTCACCGTTTGGGATTTCCCCTACTGGGTATTTTCCTACTGAGTATGTAAATACTCATTACCCTTTTTTTTTAGCCCCGTGGTTCGGGAGGCTTTTGCAGGTTGTGTTGGAGAGCTCTTGGAGATGGATGCTCATTTCAGCGGAGGATTGATTCCCGTTGACTCAGGTATATGCTTGATTCACTGCGAGTTTATTTGTGCCACGATCTGATGTATTGGGTGAGACGAACATTAAGATGTTTATTTTTTCTGGACTTTAGTTTGGATTAGACTGTGGACTGTTATGGGACTTGCACTCAGGGATGCCTGGGAGTGTTTTGTATTTAAAAGTTTATGATTATAGCAATTTATTTGTACGGTTGTTTTTCGAGTAGCGCCTGAGGATATTTGCTTTGACCGTACGATAGTTAATCGAATGAGTAAAACTGAGGTGTTATGTTTTAAATTATAAAACTGTTTTATCAGGTTTCGTATTTGTCATTTTCTCCGATTTATAGTAGTTATATTGCAAAAAATTTTCATGAATTTTGAGAAAAATGTATGAAAAACCCCGGGCGTTACATTTTATTCATCTAATTATTTAAAATTTATATACAAATTGGACATTCATATTAGGTAAATTAATTTATTTACAAATTTTAAAATAAATTACCATTGTTTTATTTTATTTCTTTTTTTTGCATAATTTATTTTTTATGTAACCCTATTATTTTCACAAGTTTATTGATGTACTAAGTTTTCACGTGCTTTTGTACGTGCGCTATTCCTAGTGCAATAAAAAAGAAATAGAGAGTCCGGGTGAATGTGCACAACAACTACTTGGGAAATGAATGAAGAGTTTTTAATGCTCCATGCTTGCCATGAGCTTAGCATAAAGAATGTCTGAGACCGTTCATTTCTACATATTGATAGTGCACTTTAATCACATGGATGAATGGTCTTAAACGTTTTGGGCTTACGCGAATACTAATAATGCATGCCTGTAAATATCTATTTTTTTGCTGACTATGTATTTATCCCACCATATATGTTTATAATATACATGGACAAAATGAAGTTGAAATTTTGACATAAAATGCTTTATTTTCTAATTAAGAGTAATTAAGAAAAATAAAATAAAATAAATTATAATAATACTAAAATAGGTTAATTAATAAAATAAATATATAATAATGCTATAGAAAATATGTTAAATATAATATATATTTTTTAATTTTTTAATAAAACTTAACTATATAAAAAAAATAATAAAAAAATATAAAATTAATAGTATCCGTCTCAAAAAATATATTTTAGTGGACGAATAAGGACGTAGACGTATAATTGACAAACGGAGTAAATACAGAAAAAACGGACGCCGATATTTCTAACTTGGACTGGGGGCATTTTCCTCTAGGACGACCCCCTTCACCTCTAGAAGGGACACGTTATCCCTTAACCCTAAAGCTGTTCCTTTCCCATCTTTCCTGCCGCGCAGACTGAGTGGAGGGGCGGACACGGACGGGGATCTGCGCAATTGCATGCGAAAAGCTCAATGGGGAAGACGATCCTTGGCGAAAAGGCGAAGGCCTCAAGTCGCTTGTCCCTAATCTTCCACAACAGAGCTTCACATAGACTAGATCTATTACTCGATGTTCCTTCGATGTAATGTACCCTTTGTCTTTGTGCCTACTCTTTCTGTATATGCCCTCGTTTAGTTTGGATGTTTTTCCCATATGCAGTGATAAGTCCGGTCTTCATGAAATCAAATTCGTGGAAAAATTGGGCTATCCTCCCTGATGGATCAGAGCTTATTTCAATTTTATTTTCTGATATGCGATGGATTCGAGTGAAATGGATGGGCGCATTCTTGACCCCGACGAGTTACCACTCAAGCGTAGTGCCCGGGCGGGCAGCTCCGTTGGCGGGAAATGGAGGCGGTGTATAAATCGCCCACTATAGTACAGGTTTTCAGTTAAGGCAACGCCACTTCCTCTGCTCGATCTTAGTAAGCACACTTCAAATATTAAATACAACCTAATACTACAATCTTAAAATTTATATATTACATTCTGAAATACAAGGAACAACTAACATCAAGCATTTGTTCTCAAAATTGCCTAAACCAAGTTGCCTAATGCTCTGTGATATAAAAGATGTTTACAAATTTATAGTTGTTATAATAGTTTTGAATGGGAGAGGATTATGCTGCTGTAACTACATAGGTGCTTTCCTCCATAAAAAAAAATACGAGTACGCATCAAAAGAATAAACAAAATGAAAAGATCATGAAAATTTACCATAAACGGCTTGTGTTGAAACAACCTAGGACAATTATCATCCTGGATATGCTCGTCATATTTCACGATTACCAAAACTAGTTCCAGTACTCCGTGCACTCTTTGACATAATGTTTATGCATTTTGAAATTGTGTGCTATCATAGCTTTAAGAGGAAACTTTCTCCCCCAATATTCAAGACAAAAGTAAATCTCGTGAAGAGGCACACTTTGTTGTTGTTGTGTTGCTCTTTCTTTTCTGCCCATCATACCTAAAAAAAGTTGAAGTTAATGATCACAAGAGAGATAATCAAGTCAAAAAAAAATTCACTTATAATAGCAGAAGCACTGATTTAGCAGAAAAATATGAAATCTAAAATAAAAAAAATGAAAGACAATGGTCAAAATAGAAAATGATCAAGAAAAATTCGCATACTACTGTCTTCTAATAGCGGAAGACTGAAGTTTGTATTACAGTCAAAATATATAGTAGAAATATCATTTACTATTTTCACTATCTTCTACTTTGATACATTTTTTTCTTTTCGACTTCATCATCGATTATCTTTTTTTGCGGAAGACTGAAGTCTATATTACGATAAAAAAAAAGATAATCGATGATGAAGTCGAAAAGAAAAAAATTCATCAAAGTAGAAGATAGTGAAAATAGTAGATGATATTTCTACTATATGTTTTGGCTATAATATAGACTTAAGTCTTCCGCCATTAGAAGACAGTAGTATGTGAATTCTTTTTTATCATCTTCTATTTTGATCGTCATCTTACATTTTTTTTGTTTTAGATTTCATCTTTTTCCTTTAGATCAGTCCTTCCGCCATCATAAGCAGATTCTTATTTTGTTTTTCGACTTGATTATCTCTCTTTTGATCATTGACTTAATCTTCCTTTAGGTATGATGGGTAGAAAAGCAAGAGCAACACAACAACAAAGAGTGTCTCTTCATCATAAGATTTATTTTTGTGTTGAATGTAGGGGGAGAAAGTTTCCTCCTAAAGCTATGATAGCGCATAATCTTAAGATGCATAAAGATGATGTTAAAAGTGTACGGAGTGTTAGAACTAGTTTCGGTCAACTGTGAAGTATGACGAGCATCTCTAGGATGATAATTGTCTTAGGCTATTTGAGTGCAAGCGTCCAAGGTAAATTTCCATGATCCTTTTGTTTGGTCTGTTCTTTTGATGCTTACTCGTACTTTTTTTTTATACAGGAAAGCACCTGTGCAGTTAGAGCGGCAGAATCCTGTCCCCTTCAAAACTAATGTAGCAGTTATAAATTTGTAAACATCTTCTATATCCTGAGCTCGTTAAGCTTGACTCAGTTTGGTTTGATTTTAGGCTTGAGTAAACAGTGTATTAGTTGTTCCCTGTATTTCAGAATGCAATCTATCAATTTTAAGATTGTAGTGTTGGGTTGTCATTAATATTTAAAGTAGCTTACAATCCCCCCCCCCCACACACGCGAAACGAAATCTCCAATTTATCGATTTTATCTTCTGTAGTTTTGTGATTCTAGCTATTGTCTTGATACGGTATTCAATTGTTTAATATTATAAGTTTTTCTTTAATATTGTAAGTTTTGACAGAGAGTAGGTTTATTATTAGGAGACAGTTTTTAAATGTAGTATGCTATTTGTAGACATTGATATGGTATATATTCCTGCTTTGTATGAACAGTAGAATTTTTAGGATCTGTTTACAGATTGTAATGTCTACATGTTTTTGGAGATTAATTATTTGATAAAACTTCAATGGGTTAAACACTTCGCTTTAAATCCAAAACGTACATGCGTAAAAATTGTTGCTTGCATAAAAAAGTGTGCTATTGTTACAGTTTTTTTGTGTGTGTATGAACAGTATTATATATCTAATTGCGTAGAATAAACTCAACTATAAAACTGAATTCATGTTTCTCATTTCCAAATAGCTGGGTTCAGTCATAGATAGTGTTGATGGATAAGAAATAAATGCAGCAATTCGATTTTAAGATCACCTCTGTAAATTTTGCTATAGATTCTAGGCAAGTCCATAGAGCATATAGTGAAGCACTCATTATTTATTCAAGTTCCTCGGAGAATACTGTATCAATTGAAATTATTAATGTATTTATTTCAGCTGATGTGTAGGGATAGGTACATACACCATTTTAGTGAAACACCTCAGTCCTAAATTAATAGCAATATTTAGATTTTTAAAATGAATTAAAATTAATTCATTTTGAAAAACCAAATAGAACTATTAATGTAGGACGGAGGGTATCGCCTAATACAGGTGCTGATGAGTTTAATCATGGTTTGAGGATTGGCTATGTTCTCATTGACAACTGTGCTTGCATCAAAATTGTGAAGCAGATCGTAGTCTTATGAATTGCTGTGTGTAAGAATGTGAGATACTAACTCAGTTTAAGCAGTGCAAAAAGGATGACTTGCCAATGTGGCTGGAAACTAAAGAAGCTGCCATATCAACTATTTTTTGTTTTTCTTTTGCTGATGTGATTTTTCTTGTTACTTGATTTACGAGTGGAAAGGAGGGAGAACTGTCAGATTGGAAGGTTCAGATCATGTGCCAATATTTATTTCCAAAGTTATTCCTTACCTTCCAGTACATTGTGTTCCTGAGTGTCAACAAACAATCGATGCGTTAAATCATACTAAAGATATAGGAAATTGGTCGGTCTTGCTTTTATTATCAATGCCATCTGAAGTGGAATTTCTGGTTACTCTTAATTTGCTGATACTTTTAACCATATGTGTATAATATGCATTCTATTGTTTCTAGGTTCTGCACAATATAAATGATAAGTGGCTGTGTTTCCTTTTCCTATCGAAGGGGATCTAAGTTTATGAGTTTTGTCCAAATTTTCTAGGAAAAGAAGATTTCTGTGCAATTGTGATATAATATTAGGACTATTTATAATTTCTATAAAGTCAAATCTAAGCTATTCCCGTTCTTATCTATTATATGTAACAGTGTTGTTGCTTCAAAGTTTAGATGTATCTCTTGGGAAGAAAATTACTATTTTTTTGAAAGATTGTATGACGTATATTATCTTCACTTTAGGCGGGAATTATTTATGTTGTAGTTGTTATTACCAAAAATCTGATGTTATGAGAAAATAAAAGAGGTGGCTCCCGGGGAAGAAGACTAGAATATAGATGCCATCAAAATACTTGATTCATTGATCAAATTAGGCTGCAACTTCAAGCAGTTGTTACTAGTCCCTTGTTTCATCACTGCTTTGCTGCTTTGAGAGTACATGTGGCTTGATTTTATCATTCTTCTGTGCATACATCTTTATTATGGAAATTTAAATACCTGAAGATCTATTTATATTTGTTTTGATACATGTGTTTGGTCTTTAATTTGTTCACTTTGTACCTTAACCGTTGCATGTTTTAGTACAAGTGTGATCCCCAATATTGGTAATTTTTTTGCAATTGTTGCGCTACCCGTTACATGTTCTAATACAGGTCTGATGCCCAATATTGGTTAGTTCTTTGCAATTATTTTGTGCTTGATGCATGGTAGATATATATTTTTGCCTCTGCCATGTGCTTCTTTCGAATTTTTATCTGATTTTCTTGTAAACTATTGTAATATTGATCAATGGTAATAATAACAATTAAGATTTTTTTTAATTATTCGGTTCTAATTACTGGGTCAGAAGTTCTGGTGCCCTGTTCTCTATTTATGTTTGTGGAGATGGTTGTTGGTCTACTTATTTCTTTGCTGACACCTTTATTTTTTATTTCGAAAACCTACTCTGGGGTGGTCTTTTTGTGTAGATATAACTATGTTATATATCAAAGGTCAAACCCACAATTGTCTAAATTCATAGTCAGTTGTTCCTTTTAGTCTTCTTTTTTGTAACCGATGTTATTATCTCATGTTTCCAACCGGAATTAACCCCACCTAATTTGCTATAATGTCAGGATTCCTCTCGAAAGTATCCCTGCCTGCCTAAATTGTTATGACCATGAGAGGCTAAAGCTGTATAGGTTATCTGAATGTTCCTACTACAAAGTAAGGAAAAACTAGCATATACCCCTTGGATCACCTTCCAGTGGCTGTCAATTATCATTCCTACTTTTAGACTGTTTGGATGGCGCTCACTCGATCACCCTTCTACAACTAGCATCCCGCTTGCTGGAAATTTATATCGCCTTTGTGTCATATTAGTGGTTCACATTTGGAAAATGAAAATGTGCTATTTAAGAAGGTTAATGGATGAAAAAAAATATTTTATTTATTAATATTTTTTATTTCAATCGGAATGATAATATGAAATATGATAATATGCAGTAGCTTACCCTCCCCCCCCCCCCCCAAAAAAAAAAAAAAAATCCAATTGCTGAAATCTCCTATTTTTTTTTATTTTATCTTCTGTAAATTTGTGATTCTAGCTATTGTCTTGATACAGTATTGAATTCGTTATTATTGTAAGTTATTGAATTCTTTATTATTGTAAACTTTAACAAAGAGAGTAGGTTTATTATTAGGAGACAGGTATTAAATGTAGTATCGTATTTGAAGACATTGATAGGGTATATCTTCCTGCTTCTTATAGAATATTTAGGATCCGTCTACAGATTGTAATATGTCCACATGTTTTTGGAGGTCAAATATTTAATAAAAATTCAATAGGTTAAACACTATGCTTTAAATCCAAAACATACATGCTTAAAAAATTGTTGCTTGCATAAAAAAGTGTGTTATTGTTTCAGTACTTTTGTGTGTGAACAATATTTAATATCTAATTGCGTAGAACGAAATCAACTAAAAAACTGAATTGATGTTTCCTATTTCCAAATAGTTGGGCTCAATCATAGGTAGTGTTGATGGATAAGAAATAAATGCAGTAATTCGATTTTAAGATCTCCTTTGGAAATTTTGCTTTGTAGATTCTTGGCAAGTCCATGGAGCATATACTGAAGCACTGACATCATTTAAAGTTCCTTGGAGAATACAGTATCAATTGAAAACTATTAACGTTTTCATTTTCAGCTGATGTGTAGGGATAGGTACATACACCATTTTATTGAAACACGTCCTCAGTCCCTAACTATTAGCTATATTTATGTTTTTAAAATGAATTAAAATTAATTCATTTTAAAAAACTAAATGGAACTATTGGCTATTGCCTAATACAAGTGTTGATGAGTTCAATCATGGCTCAAGGATTGGCCATATTCTCATTGGCAGACTGCTTGCATCGAAATTGTGAAGCAGAATTTTCCCTTTTGAATCGCCATGTGTGAGAATGTGAGATACTCAGTATAAGTGGTGCAAAAACGGATGACTTGTCAATGTCACCGGAAACAGAAGAAGCTGCCACATCAACTTTTTGTGCTTATCTCTTGCTGATATGATTCTTCTTGTTACCTGATTTACAAGTGAAAAGGAGGGAAATCTGTGAGATTGGAAGGTTCAGACCATGTGCCGGTATTTTTTTGTTTAGAAGGGATTCCTGACCTTTCAGTGCATAGTGTTCCTGAGCGTCAACAGACAATTGATGCGTTAAATCATACTAAAAATATAGAAATTTGGTCTTACTTGCTTCTTTTATCAATTCCATCAAAAGTGGAATTTGTGGTTACTCTTAATTTGGTTATACCTTTAACCATATGTATTTAATACCCCATTCTATCGTTTCTAGGTTCTGCACAACATAAATGATAAGTGGCTTTATTTCCTTTTCCTACTGAGAGGGACCAAAGTCTATAGATTTTTTCCAAATTTTCTAGGAAAAGATAATTTCTGTGCAATTTTGATGTAATATTAAGACAATGTATCATTTCTAGAAAGTCAAATCTAAGCTATTCCCGTTCTTATCTATTATATAGAACAGTATTGTTGCTTCAGAGCTTAGATGTATCTCTTAGGTAGAAAATTACCATTTTTTAAAAAGATTGTACGGCCTATATTATCTTCACTTTAGGCGGTTGTTATTTATGTTGTAGTTATACCAAAAATCTGGTTTGATGAGAAAATAAAAGAGTAGGCTCTCGGGGAAGGAGACTTGAATATAAATGGCATTGAAATACTTGATTCTTTGATCAAATTAGGCAGCAGGTTCAAGCAGTTATTACTAGTCACTTGTTTCATCAATGCTTTGCTGCTTTGAGAGTAATACTTAATGCTTGTGGCGTGATTTTAGCATTCATCTCTGCATACATCTGTATTCTGGAGATTGAAATGCCTGACGATCTATTTATATTTGTTTTGATATATGTGTTTGGTCTTTAATGTGTTCACTTTGAACCTTACCCGTTGCATGGTTTACTAAAATGTGATCCCCAATATTGGTGAGTTAGTTGCAATTATTGTGTGCTTGACACATGGTACAATATATTTTTGCCTCTGCCATTTGCTTCTTTTGAGTTTGTCTGATTTTCTTGTAAATTATTATAATATCGATCAATGGTTCTTACAAAAAAATAGTACTTTTACTAATTAAAAAAAAAAAATTTAATTCGTTTCTAAGTACTTGATATGAAGTTTTGGTGCCCTGTTCTGTACTTATGTTTGTGGAGATGATCTTTGGTTTACTTATTTCTTTAATGACACCTTTACTTTTTATTTCCACACACTGTGTAGACATAACTATTTGAAATGTCTAAGGTCTAACTCACAATTGTCTAAATTCGTTGTCAGGTGTTCCTTTTAGTCTTCCTTTTTGTAATCTATGCTATAATCACATGGTTCCAACCGAAATTATCCCAACCGAAATTGCTACAATGTCAGGATTTCAGTTGAAATTATCCCTGCCCTGCCTAAATTGTTATGACTGTGAGTCTAAAGCTGCATAGATTATTTGAATTTTCCTACTACAAAGTATTGGAAAAACTTGCATTCACCTCTCGGATCACGTTCTAGTGGCTAGCAATCATCAATCCTACCTTTAGATTGTGATTAAATGGCTCTCCCTTGTTCACCACTCTACAACTAGCATCCTGCTTGCTTAAGAGATACATTGACGTAGTTCACATTTGAAAAAGTATGATATTTAAGGTCAATGAGTTTTTTATATTACCTGGTTGAAGAAGTTAATATTTTATATTTTTTGGTTTTTAATAGTAAATGTGATATTACCTATGTTAGGACAAAATTATTATTAGGTTTTAAATAAACGCAATCCCCATACATATCTTCATAAATATACATCTGATTAGTGCGATGCCATTCTTGTAGAGAGGATTGATGAGCAGGAAGTTAGAATGCGCCTGCAAAAGGTGACCTTAGTGAGTCGGTGGAGACAGTAAAAGCTTATTTTTTTATGATGAAAGTGGTTTAGGGTGAAAAGGCTTCATTTTGTCATATCCGATTATGATTTAACCACCAAAATAGAGAAAATTGATATTTATATCTATTACAATGGAGAGGTAAATAATAATGATACGTATGTAGGTGAAAATGCGAGGTTGATGAACATTGCTCTATCAATGAGATTTGACGAATTGTGGGTTCAAGTTAAAGAAAGATTTGTCATAAATGGTAATATTGACTTTGAAGTATTTGATAGTATTTTTGTAATCATCCATTTTATATGAATCAAAAAGCAATGAAGACTTACAATATGTGTTTTCTATTCCTTAAGAAGACAAACAAAGAGGTTTTATCATTGTATGAAGAGATAAAAGAACATGATAACAGTGATAAATCACCATCAGTTTAAAAGAATGAGAATGTTTATAGAGATAAATTACCGGTGGTATTGGCTCACCTCTACTTGAATGGTAGATTATAGACATAAGCTAACGATACACAATTCACTTGTGAAACAGAGAGGTAATAATGATTTTTAGATTATGTGATAGTATATTTTACCTTGTACTCGAACACACAATATTTATAATATTATGTTTAGTAAAAATATGATATTTTTAATATTGCATAACTAATAATGTGAAATACAAAAATGATATACCACAATTTTTTTTAGCATAGATATAATAACACGATTTATATAAATATATGTCATCAATAACACAATAAAATTTGTAAGCGTGTAACCGGATACACAATGTTGAGTTTTATTGGTTATTAATTAATGTGTTAATATCCTTTGCAAATTGAGAAAACTAAGAGATTTCAATTCAACAAATCCATGTCACATATCATACAATATTCTAATGTCTATAGAACTTATTACAAAAGTCATTCATACTGGATTGAAGATATGTCGCCCACAATGGGTATGATAAGGACTTCATTTAATGACTATGAGCCCTGATGCAACTAGGAAAATTATGATGGTCAAGAATTTGAATGAGTGTGGGGTGACAACCAATAGAATAAAAATAATATAATTGATATAGAAAGTATGTCTGACCATGATGAATTTGGACACGAGACACCTATTAATATTGACTTTGAGACCGAGGTAGTATGGGAGACAGTTGATGATTTCAACCTATTAGAACCAAATCATGATAAGGGTAAGGTAATGACTGGTAGTTTGTTAGCAAAGGACTATGAGAATCTATTCTAATTAGGTGAGTATTTCCTAAGCCTTGTATATTTTAAGAAGGTTTTGATCGACCTTACAATAACGTAAAATTTCACATATCGGGTTGTGAATGAGAATAAGAATATGTATGCCACAAAGTGCTCCAAGAGTCTTGCAAGTGGTATATAAGGACTTTAAATATAAGAGATCACATAATTGTGACAAAGTTAGTGTCTAACTATTTGTATGGAATGCAAAGGAAGTCAACGACCATCCTTTAATATTGCACCTTGAGATTGTGAGAAAATGTTATGGGTTTAAAGATTTAACAAACATTAAAAAAAAATATAACAAGATATATATCGAAGCATTGAGGTATAACTATGAACTACAAGAAATGTTGTCGTGCAAGTAAAATACAATTATGATATTTATAGAGTCATGTTTGTGAAAACATGACTTTTAAAGATGATGTGCTATCGGCCACACAAGGCTTAAACAGTCGTAATTGTTTTAAAACACGACTTATTTACCTATTGTGTGACTATGAACATGTTGATTATAAAGTCCAATTTTACAAAAACATGACTAGTAATCTTTTAGTGTTCTTGGGAATACGACTTCTCAACTTGTTTTGTAATCTTTTTTAATGTTTACTACTTAAAATTTGGTCATGCAGGTAAACCACTATGTGATTTAATCAATGGGACCCAGACAAATCCTATCACATACTTCTTATATATAAAATTCAGATAGAAAGAATTAATTTAGAGAGTGTAGTACTTCTAATTAGATCGTGTGATATTCCTAGATCTATAGGGGGATATGATTTTAAAAGAGTATTTTCGATATTTTGACTAGGTTCCATAGCTTTTGGAATAACACTAAGGCCATTGTTAACCGTAGATGCAACTTTCTTGAAGGAAAAATATCCCGATCAGTAATTGATAGTAGTTGTACTAGATGAGAACAATAATATGATATACATTGCAATTGAAGTGGTCATGAATAAGTGTGAGAAAACTTAGAGCTGGTTTCCTGAATTGCTCAGAAGTTATCTATTTTCTAGTTCTCCAACTGAGTTGGATACAATTGTTTCCGATAGAATGAAGGATTTAAAAAATGTTATTAAGCTGTATTTTCCCTCAGCACACGACAAATATTGTATTGTCACATGACAACAAATATATTGGACAAATTTAAAGAAAACTACCTAAAAAATCAGCTCCATGTGGCAACTGAAATTTTCAAACATGACATGTAGGATGACAATGAATAACATTAAAAGACATAATTCTGAAGTATTTGCTTGGTTGGATAAGATAGGTATAGAGCACTAGGTTAATGTTGCATTTACAGGCAAAAGATATGGAACACTAAGCTCAAATAAGTTTAAAAGTGCTAATGTAATATTTAAAAAAGCCAAATTCATACTTATTACTCAGTTAATTAAGCATACAAAAGAGCACACAACTACACACTTTGAGAAATGTTGGATAGATAGACAAAACATGACTAAAGATGTAACCCTATTTACTCGTAAACACATCGAAAGTAGAAGAGAAGAAGCAATGAATGTGGGTTTATTGCCGGTATCAAATGTATGAATTCCAAGTTAACTCTCTATTCACTTGGTAAAATACAATTATTGTCATGTGTATGTTTATATGTTATCTACAATAATGTGTATGTTCATATGTTAAAATAGCACATTAGTTGTGAGCATACGACATGTGTTGATGGGTCGTGTTTTTCATAACACTATAATATTACTTATTGTGTTCTCATTCACACAATGCTTAATCAATAGGATGTAGGTCAAACGCTATTGCACATGCAAAAAGTTTTAGCATCTGGGGCAACCATGTAAACAGGCAATTGCAGTAATTGATCGTAGACACTTTTGTGTCTGATTACTATGAAAAATGGTATATAACAGAAACATATAAAATGACATAATCAGAGCCATTATACCCAATGTTAGATAGGCATTAGTGGGTACTGATTGAAGTTCTTCCTACATTCAAACTACATATCCTACTCCAGTAGCGGGGGTGTCCAAGGAAAAATTGAATAGTCACAAACTCAAGTCAAAGCCTAATGTAAATGTGGAGCATGTAGATAGTTGGGTCACAATCGCAAACGTTGCAGCGGTGCATAAGATGGCCCTCCAAATATGACTGCTAGTCTAAGTACAAGCAAAAAGAGGGCATAAAAAAAAGGAAAATGACATAAGGACAAGGAACATTGATCGGTTTGC
Source organism: Saururus chinensis (assembly GCA_035235625.1). Taxonomy (NCBI): domain Eukaryota; kingdom Viridiplantae; phylum Streptophyta; class Magnoliopsida; order Piperales; family Saururaceae; genus Saururus; species Saururus chinensis. Next base: position 31,755,506 of record CP141146.1, on the reverse strand, counting down.
TTTATCCACCACTCTTCTTTAGTTGATTGGAAGAATTATCATTTTATAGTTGTATTCTTATAAACACGTTTTTTGATAAATGTCGTATTATCATATACAATGTTGTATTTACATCGTATTATCGTTAACACGACCTTAATGGAGTTTGTGTTGTTGCTAACATGATATGTTGATAAGTGTATTGTTTATATTGTCTTTTGTATACATATCGTGTAATTAAAAACATAATTACAGGGATTACGTATTACAAATTACATGATAAAAAAGGACATCTAATGAATATAAGAGATTTTTTTTGTAACTAAGTTTTGCCAATTACACGACAATTATACTTTGTGTTATCGATAACATAACCAAAGCATTACCTAAATTATCCGAATTTCCGATGCATCACCAATGTCCAACGAATCACACCAATTTTTAGTGCAACAAACCAATTTCCTGTGTAGTAAACCAATTTCCGATGTGCAACAGGCCAATTTTTAATGTGGCCCTTACTTCATCTCCAATTCCATCTCAATAAATATAAATCCTCAGATTTTTCAATAGATAACCATTTGGCGCTCACCTCTTGCCCACCAAAAGAACATGGACAGAGGTGGATGCCTAATGGCAAATGCATATGGAGATTTACAATAAAGCGATAGGCGATTGGCTCCTTACAATTGACGATATTTGACTAGCGACTTGCGACAAAGAGCATTTGACCAATGACGAGTGACTGCCAACTATATTGCATACCTTCTAGGCATTTGAAAAAATGCGGCAGACATTGGGACAATGAAATAATGCCTAACTATGCCTCGGCCACCTTCAAGGCAGATGAGAAGAATCGTGTAGAAGATTGAAATAAATTTGTCAATTCACCATATTAATCATGTGCACAAATGTTCTCATCAACATCGAAGGTGGACGAGTCATAATCAGGTGTTATTTCAATGTCCCTGTAATAACCCTAATTTCTAACACGATCTTCTTATAAATTTTGTTATTTATTTATTTCCTAAGTGTTGGTTAGAGCTCGTGGAGACGAGCGTAACAAGTCATAAAATACGTAAATCGGAGGTCGGGAACAAAAGTTACGACCTCGGGAAATGTGTTCAACCGGCGGGACCCACTTTTGAAATTCGGGTAAAATGGTTCTTAAGCGCTCTAGTCTCGTAGGGCTCATCAATACGAGCTCAACGGTACCTAGAACGCGCAAAACCAAGTTTGGGATAGGAAGTTACGATTTTTGGAAATTTTATGGAAATTAGAATAATAATAAAAATATTTCGATCGGCTCAGCGAGGCGTGGCGCGACGCGGTGCGCGGCTCAGCCGCGCGGTGCATGCTGGACGCACGCGTCATGTGCGACGAGCGCGCGTGACGGGCGCACACCTGGGTGACGAACACGCATTCGTCACGCGGGCACACCCGATTCCGACGGTGCCTGTGGGCACCAACCGTCTTTTGCAGTGGTGCCGGTGGGCGGTCACCAGTTCCGGAGGCGGCGCCCACCGGAAAACGCCCTCTCCTCCCCTATATATACCCTTCTCCGACCAGTTTTTCACCCACATCCGATTTTTCACCCCTTTCACTGTTTTCACCATTCCCGACCCGTTTTAAGTCCGATTTTCACATTCCAATACCCGTTTCCTACTAATTCAAGGGTGCTCTATGCACCGGAAGGGTTATTTTCTCAAGACAACCTCTCTAAGACCTTGAAAAACGTGCCCCTTCTCTAATCTTCCACTTCCATCTTTTTTTATGTTTCCGGACCATTCCCAACTCTTTTTAGCCCGTTCCAAAGCCCTACCCTACTATATCAAGGGCATTCTATGCGCTGGAGTGGTTATTCTGCCGAAATTCTCTCTCGAAGGCTGATATCTTAAGGTGGGACTTTCTTTACTCTACGAGGAGATTTCGTTATATTTCGCACGTGTTTTAGGTAGGTAGCCTTAAATTCTAATCGTATGCCGAAATTTTTACTCGCCAAAGTTTTTAAAGTCTTCCGCTACTTTTCTAAAAACAAAAGCTCTGACTTTAAAATCATCTCCTCTTTTCGAAAAATTACTCCGAGTTTTGGGCAATCGTGCTGTCTGGATAATTCTTGGTTCCTCGGAGCTAAGAATTATTATGATTTTGGATACCGCCAAATTTGGCATCTGGCACGCACAGGATTGGGATGTCATGGGTAAATCCCTTCCTTTCTGTCTCGCGTCGCCCCATGGGCGGGGGTGTAAGTCGTCTGGTATCGCGACATTCTGTGATCGCATTTTCAGATTTCTGAATGATTTCAAAAAGGAAAATGGTACGATATTTTCTTATGTGTACGGAGCATATTCTTAGAACTTAATCTAACCTACTGAGTATGAATGTACTCACCCCCCCCTCAGATTCTGCAGGTGAATTACTCGAATCTGAAGGAGTCGATGAAGAATTTCCTTAAATTACAGTCTTGTACTGTTGTTTTTGTACTTTATGTAAATTATTGTACTGACTGATGTACAAAGGCATGTGATGCTCAATTTTGGAAATTTTTGTATAATACAAAGTGTGTTGTAATTACTGTTTTTGTACATGGTGATCCTTGGCAATTGTAATTAAATTTTGTTACATTTTAAAAAAATTATTTTTTTATACGAAAATACGAGGGACGTTACAGTCCCAAATGTCTAAAAGTATTTTTTATGATGACTCACGAGGTTGTGCTCCTGTAGTCAAATAGTGTGCGATGATTTAAATTTGTTTTTTTTATTTTTGAACTTTTGTACTTTTGTGGTCTATTTATGTATTTTTTTGCCTTTTGTTGTTCATCAACTACCACTAATGAAAGAGAAAGTTTGTTTGCATATCAAAATTTCTACATATATCAAAATTTCGATCTTCATATCAATTTTTCTACACATGAAATTTGTATTATCAGTAACACGACAAAAGAGAAATTTGTGTTGTCCGAAACACGACCTAACAACAGTTTGTGTTATATATCATACTACCTAACTTCAGTTTGTTGTATCGATAACACTACCTAACTGGAGTGCGTTTTGTCTGAAACACGACCTAATTGGTGTGCATGTTATCGTTAATACGACCTAAGTTGAATGCGTGTTATTCAAAATATGACCTATCGTGAGTGCATGTTGTTGATAATATGATTTGTTGGTCAATTACATGACTTGACTTGAGTTCGTGTTATCAATGGCATGACCTACCTAGTGTGTGTGTTGTCCAAAACACAACCTAACTGGTGTGTGTGTGTGTGTGTGTTATCGTTAACATGACCTAACTTTAGTGTGTGTTATTCGAAACAGAGCCTATCTTGAGTGCATGTTATTGATGACACGATTTGTTAGTCAATTACATGATCTAACTTGAGTGTGTGTTGTGTTAATTCAAATGATGTGTTACTATTTACATGATAAAAAATGTGTTCCAATGAATATAACAATAATTTTTTTCCTAGCACTTGTACATTATAAGAGAATAAAAATTGATACATAATTACAACTCATTAGAAGAAGTATCGAACTTCTATTCAATTTTTATACTCAGAATTGCTGCACATATCTGCGTCCTGACCAACATAGTGATCTCTAATTGGGTAAAATTTGGTTGAAGCGGCTAGCTTTGCAAGATAGTACATTAGGAACACCCCGCGGTCTTTATTACTCTCTTGATAGGGACTTTTTGTATCTTTGTCAGTGACCACTTTATTGCACCATTTATCCTCAAGGTCTTTCTCCTTACATCGAGCAATGAGAAGAAGGAAATATTCAGTGACGTAGATTGAAATGAAACTCGATATTTACATTATGCCACTTCATCAAGTTGTGGATGATTTTTGTATGCATCTATCTCCACCTTGTCATGTTGCGTCCCTACGTTGCAGTAGTGCTAGATAACAAATTTCTCGAAGAAGTTGTTCGAATAAACTTAGGGATATCTTAGATTTTGTTTATCAAGTAGCTGGCAGAAGACATTTATGACCTACTATCATCAACAAAATATTATTGTGTAAATGACAACATGACAAACGATAAGTCGTGTAAATACAAACACAATACTCTAACCCATCATTTGTCTAAGGCACTGCCATTTTGCCTATCATGTTACCAATAACACTATCCAACAGCACGATATGTGCAAATTCGTGTTGTCGACCAACATGATATGCCCTTCAAAGAACAAGATATTTGCATGAGTTCACTTATTGTGTTATTGAAACTATGACATGTGCAATTTTGTATTATCAATAATGCGAATTCGGGTCACAACCGTTGCATGAATTCACATATTGTGTTATTCAAAACATGATATGTGAACCTTCGTTTCATCGATAATAGTAAAAACATATAAACTAATTCTTACCTAATTTATTATGCACTTCTGATGAAGAAGAGACACTTAATCGGTATGGAGAAGTGTAGCCATAGCCATTGTTGATGTGGGTTGGCCATAAAATCCTTAATTGTCTCTTGATCTTCACTACATAAAGATCTCTATGTGGAACACATGTTGGAGGTCAAGGTAGTTCTACCGTCTATGGCACCACTGAATGTAATGCCCCTTATTTTTCTGTAATTTTTTTTATTTTTTTGCAGTGTTCTACTATTTTCTACTCGCACTTTTGATGAAGAAATTTGATGCTTTGGCATATCTGTATTTGTAATTGATCTCAACATTCGTAACCATAGAAACAGGTTAGTCGGGAGTGGTGTTTAGTCGCAGGTCATTGGCCTCGACGTGCCATAGAAACATTCAGCACGCAAATGGGAGACAAAAGAAAGTGCCCAAAGCAAAATAGAAAGGAAGAGGTAAAAGAAAAAAAACAATAGAAATTGGATCGAGCATGCCTTAGCGTGCTTGACCCTGGTGGAACAGTGAACGGGGAAGGTCCCTTCACTCTGTGAGGCTGGAGGGGCCGCCATCGCTGGCTGCTGGCTTCCTCTCGGCTAGCCTCGGCCTAGCCACGCCGCCTCTGTCACACCGGCCACTGTGGCTGCATGGCCTCCAACCCACCTCCACGGCTTCGCCCCAGCTAGGGTGACCACCGGCCACTAGCGTACTATCCTCCTCGCCCCTCTTTCGCCGGTCTGAGGTAACAATTTGCCCGCCTCTTCTTTTTTCCCCATTTCAATGTGTTGTGATAGCGGTTGTGCTGCCGGTCTCTAGCCACCACCGCAGGCCTTTGGCCCTCCCTTGACCTGGCGACGGCAAGGCCGTTGTCCCAGCCCAAATCGCCGCCTTCCCCAAAACCCTGCTTGCCCTATGCTGATCTGAGAAAATTTCTCCCTTTGATTTTTTTTTATGTTGTTTGTTTTCACTTCAGCCGCCACCCACTGATCAGCCTTCGGATTGCCGTCTCGAACTGATGACGGCAAGGTGCCGAGGTCTAGCCTTCCTTGCTCAATTAGTTGCAATTCGCTTGATCAGACGACCCATGCCGAAGTAAAGTTTCCCCTTTTTCTTTGGTGGCATCCATTCTCCGCAGACAGGCGTCAGACAACATTGGGCTAATGTCCTCTCGACTTGTTGCGATCTAGCAACTGTTGGGTCACTGTCATCTCCTAGGTCTGGCCTTCGGCCCTGTTTGGCTATTCGTGGCCAGACGATGGGTGTCTGCCGCCCCAACTCGGCACACTGCTGCCCCGGCTAAATCGGGTCTCTTCATTTCTCTGACCGACTATTTGACACCACCAACATCGGCTAGTGGGCAGCTGCAGATGCCAGCTTGATCCAATAACAACAAGGGGCTGCCGCTGGTCTCCTTTGCACGTCTTTTGTACACTAGATGCCCCTAAACTTTGTGGTATGTTTATGACTGCTACTGATGGGCCCCGTTCCAACCAGTGCCAACCTGTGGAGCTTGATATTGTGTGGACTTGGTTCGCATGTTCGACCTACATGGTCTATGCTCCGGCTTAGTGACGGCAAGAGCCAGCACTTCTAGCCCGATTCTACCTTTGCACCCCCACTTTCTGTAACACACGGCCCAAATCTTGTGGGGAAAGAGTCCCTGAATCCTGATCCTTCCAAGGGGAGGTAACATTGTTAGCCATTAGCCTTGGGCCATCGAAGGCTTGACCACTGTCATGCCCATATCCTCCACCGTAAGCCTGCTTAATACACGACCACCCTAACAATGTTTTGGTTGTGGGTAGCGATTAGAAATGTCACCACCTTTGTTGGCCACCTACACCGGCCTTAGTACCTCAACTTGTGTTTGGGGAACAGCCACTGGCAAACCCCACCTTTTCCGTGACAGACCACCCTTTTTAGGGTTTGGCGGTGACAACATGTGCATATGTTGTTTGACAGTCGATCCCGCCCATGAGCGGTTGGATCCGGCTTCCACTAGCCTGAGTCGCTTCGAGACCCATCGACAACCTATCCTCCCCTAGGGTTCCCCTTTTACTGCTCACGCTTGTGTTGCACGTGTGGTTTAGGTTAAAGGCACTGCCTTTGCGGCGTATAACGATTGAATGATACCACCACTAGGCAATATGGATGCTAAAGTCCTTTTTCATCTCTCCAATGTCTATGAGTATGCAACCAAGCCCTCCCCCCTTTTTGTGAGGCTTCGACAATGCAAAATCATTGCTGCTAGGTGTGGTCTGCATCTGATTTTAGCATCTAGCCAACAAAGTGTTTTTAACTGTTGGCCGTTCTCTAATCTGTCACCCCCATTTTGTGGTCGCTTTTGCCATTTTTAGTGGCACAACCTTGTGTCCGGCCACCCTAGTGCTCCCAATCTTTTGCTTCGATAAAAATTAGCCCAACCTTGTCAAGATTGATTACGAAGTCTCTAAAAATCCTCGGGACAACAAGTCTTTTGGTATAATACTTTTGGCAGCCGATTCCACCCTCAACGCTGCCACTATCGTGTGCTTGCCATCAAACATGGATTACGAAGTCGGGGACCTTGAACTTGTAATTTCATGATAGCATGCTTTGATTGTGTAGTAGCATATTAAGAGTTGATAATTTAATGTTTTGCATGAAAAATGTTGCTTAAATGAGCATGTTTTATGTATGTGAATTATGCATATGTTAGTAAAGACTAAGGGTATGGTAGTAAGTTGTTATGAATTATATGTATGTGATTAGAGCGTGTGATAGATCTTCGTTTATGGGCCAGTGGTGTGTGGTCGTAGGGCACTAGTATGTGCATTTGATTATAAGTTTGTCGAAGGGGTATTTAAAGGTTTATGATGTGGAAATTACAACTGTATGTCGGGTGAGGGAAGACTTATATATGACGGGCGAAGGTTGATCTTGATGAGATTGGAGGATCGAATTTGATTGAGTCGGATGGTATGTTGGAGAAACAAGCAAGTGTAATGACCACGAATTTTCGGTATGATTTCCTTCCTCTAATAAAGATATTCTATGAGTTTTAAATTATCTAGATGCAGACATTTGGTGGGTTTTAGTATGGGTGTGATAGAGCTCAGTGTGACGAGCGTAACGAACCTAAGAACAAGCGAAATGGAGGTCAGGAGCGAAAGTTACAGTCTCGGGAAACATGCCTCATGGGCAGGACCCATTTTAAAAGTGCAAGATAACTTACCCATGTGGGATCTAGTTTCAAATGGCTCGTCGATACGAGTCTATCAGTACCAAGAACGCACGATTCCAACTTTGGGATAAGAAGTTATCGCGTTTTGAACTTGGAAATGTATTTAGATTAAAATAATAATATAATAGGAATAATGACATCAGCAGTTAGAGCAGAACTGCGCCGCGCTGCGTGGAATGATCGCGGCCATCTGCATGTTAGATCGCGCAGGAAGCGCATTAGTGCAGGAGCTGCACCATGGACATGGCCTTTCTTCTATGTGATGCTTGGCACAATGCAAGCGCTTTTCTCTTTCCTTCGTATGCTCACACAAAATCTTCCATAAATTCTCATTTCAGTTCAAACTACTAGAAGTGTTTCTGGAGTCGTTCTGAGTCCGTTTTCTTCCGTTCCAAAGGCGTTCTTAGCTAGTTCGAGTTTGCCGAACATTGTGGCGGGGTTATTTTTCTCGTTGGAGACCTCCAGAAACCTTGAAGTGGACGTCCAATTTCGTGGTTTTCAATTTATCAGCTTCAAACTTGTGCGGAGCACGAGGTAGGGGTTTTTATCCTTTCGTAAGGCATGATTATGAACTGTGGTTGTGTTTTTAACTTAGTAATTATATGACTCTCGCATGTTATGCAATAGAGGTCACTTTCAAGTTATGATTTATGATTTGTGCACATATAGTCGATCTGTTGAATGACTAATTATTGAGATAGAATATGATTTATGTATCGTATGTTTATAATTCTATTATGTATATTCGATTAGTTGAATGATTTGCCGATTAGTTGAATGATTTGCCGCCTGAAGTGGATATATTTTATATACTACATGCTTTATTTTATATATATATATATATATATATATATATATATATAATAGTTTGATCGAATGTTTATCCATGGATTTTGATATAAATTATATATATTGGAGTGTGTGAGATAGAGACAAATTAGCTTTGCCACTATTTTCATTGCAAATAAATACAATATGTTTGAAAAATAGTTTTATTAAATATATTATATTTAGGAAGTTTATTTTCAATTTTTTTAATATTTATTTATTAAATAAAATTAATTAATAAAGCTATTAGCGATACTTGTTAACAAGTGTTGCTATTAGAAATGGTATTTGCGACGCTTATTTAAAAGCGTCGCTAATAACTTAAATTTTTTTATTTTTTTAATTTTAATTTAGAACTATTAGTGACGCTTTTGTAAGCGCTACTAATAGCAGCACTATTAGCAATGCTTTTGAATAAGCGTCGCTATTGCGACAAGCTATTAGCGACGCTTAAGAAAAATATCACTAATAGTTATATTTTTTTTATTTAAAATATATATTTTTTAGCGACGGTTGTATAAAGCATCGCAAATAGAGGAATTATTGGCGACGCTTATAATAAAGCGTCGCTAATATGATTAGTATTAGCGATGCTTTACATTCGTCGCAAATAGTTGTTTTTAACGACTCTTAGCTTTGCGTCGCTAATACTGCATTTTGTTGTAGTGCCATGTGTAGGCTCTAGAGATTATTATGTGTGGTTGTGTGAGGATTTATGATAGTTTATTATCCTCTTTGTTATCATTATTTCTCTTGCTGAAAGGACATTAGATGCGCTACTCTATTAGTTGAATCACCCGTTAGAAGGGCTAAGTCTTCTGCAATACGTTAATCCATTAATTTTTGTTGCCCTCGCCCTCTTGATTGGCCCTTGGAACAGGTTAGGCTCGGATCAAGAGGTGTCAGGGCGTGACAATTATAAACATACTTCAAATCAAAACCAAATTCAATAAACATATTGACAAAGTTTATGCCTAAACTCTATAGCACCTCCCTCATATTTTTGCCCAATGTATTGAATGCCATGAGCACCAACCATCTTAGAAGAATCAATGATAAAAACATTTATTGTCTTGGTGCCAACAATAGAAGCAAGAGAGAACAAGTTTGTTAAATCCAAATCATCTTGAAGCATACAATCTGAATGGTCGCCAATAGTGTAAGACAATCTCACAAATTCAATGTTCAAGTTTGCTCATTTATGACAAATCATGATAATTAAAGCATCATAAGTTGTGGAACTATCCACACGAACAACCAAGGTACTTTTATCATGCTTGCACATAAAAAGAATGAAAGAATCCTTAAACCAACATAAAGTACAGCATAAATTTTAAAATAAAAACAAAAAGATAGAAAATAATAATCATTTCATTTTAACAAGAAAAATTATATATGCTAAATGTAAAACAAATACATAAAGAGTATAAATATTAAGAAATATAAAAAAAGTAAATTACATCAGTTGGATTTAATCATTTAAGAAGTAATTAAAATAGTTGGAAAAAATATGTAAACATTAATTATATAAGAAGTAAATTTTCACACGGACATAAGATTGATTTAGAAGCTAATAAAAAAACATATACTTGGCTCAAGATGGGAGAATTACCTTGGCTAGAAAAATACACAAAGATAGAAGAAAGATATAAGAACTTAGAAATAAAATTGCATCCAGCTGTAGACTTTAAACATAACTCTTATATCATAATCTGACATAATAGTACAAAGTAATTAGAATTAGGATTGTTGGAAGAAGACAAATAATGTGATAAATAACTTGAGCAGAAGTCAAAATCAAAATTGCCACATATGGAAATCTTGATTCACTCTAGATAGATTGAAGAAAAATACAATGAAATTGACGTACGTGAGAAACAATCTGCTGAAGTGGCAAATCCATTCTCAAATCGCCTTATGAAAGGAATATCAGCTACTGTCACATTTAGAGGAAACACATCCAAAATCAAATCATGAGCTAAAAAATTTGTAACTTCTAAGAACTCTCAATGACAGAATGACACAAAAGCGGAAATCAAAAGATTGTGAAGAGCACAAATGACATTATCATCATAAATCCTATCAAAATTGTCATTGGCAGAAAAATACGCATCCATAGCAAATCACTGGATAGGATAAAAAATTGGATCCGGCCATTAGAAAATGCCATTGGAAGCGAACAAAAGGGCAATATGGGCAAAAAGAAAAGTTAAATGGCATAAATGTAAATAAAGGGGATAAAATGAAAAACAAAATTATGCATAAGATTTAAAAATAGATTATGTTTAATGGGAAGACTAGATGACAATTTTTTTTAATAAAATATTAAACTAAATAGAGTTATTTTAAAAAAAAATTCATTAAAATCACGTTGCTGCATTTTGCTCGTGCACATCTACTAAATAAGATTAATGGCTAATCTAATAACCCAGGTGATGGATATTTAAAGAAAGGGGCATTTAAGTCTTTTGATAGTTATCTTTTCAATTAACTTACTTGGATTTGGATATTATTATAAAATTAGGACTTAAGTTGTCTTTGTTGAGGAAGACGATTTAGGAACTGCGAGGTAGGAGTTCTATTTTTGCGAAAGTTCCAACCTAACAACTCAAGTAATCGAACGGCAGTTGAAGTAAGTTACTATAGATCAGATTGGGAGACTTGATCTCTGCTAGCATATATTGCTTTTTTTGTGTTGATCGAACAATTCCTTAGTGGGTTGATCAAAATCTTAATTGTGTTATTTATTTTCCCTGGTGATAATTATTTGAGATTTATTACCATGATCTTCATCTATAAAAAAAATGAAGATTAACTTTTCAAAATTTTCGTCTGTTACTTATTTCCTATGGTAACGTTTCTTGCTTTTATTGACTATACACCTCTCTGTCCTTGAGGATCGATGATAAATCTATCTTTGGAGACGAGACAGAAAGAGGAGGAAGAAGATGCAATGGCTAAGTGGTCCGACCTCCCCACTGACATCCTTTGCAATATCGCCCAGGGCATGCCCACACTTATCGATCTGGCCCGACTAGGCGTCGTCTGCTAATCCTGGTACAACGTTGCCGTGGAAGAGAAGTGGTGCAACTTCCCCTGCCCATCCCCAATCCCATGGCTCATGCTTGCACCCATCGTTTCTTCCACCCAAACATGAGCGAGAGCTTTGAGGTTCTGCTCCCAAAGGCTCGAGGGCGCAATTGTTGTGCGTGCCTCGACGGATGGGTGGTTAGTCACCATGGGCAAGGACGTGAAGATCCACCTCTTGAACCCGTTGTCTAGGGAGCAACTCCTCCTTCCACCACACAACACTTTTATAGACAATTATGGGGAAAATGACATAGGCCGAAGTACGAATCAGAGATTGTGGAACTCATTTTTGAAGGTGGTGCTCTCGTGCTGCCCCGGCAGTGGGGACTGCCTGGTTTTGGCCAACCTCAACATCGTAGGATGCACCCTACTCTTCTTTGCCCGACCGGGTGATGAGGCTTGGAAGCTTGTTGATCCTCTCAAAAATGATCGTGCTGAGGACATGATTTATTTCAAAAACAAGTTTTACATCATGAATTGTACTGGCATTGTCATGATTCTGGATGTGGGTGAAGAAGATCTCAAGTGGAGAGGAACCATCTCACCGGAGTTGCCCGGTGACATGAGGAATTGGAACCACTACGTGGTGGACGTGGGTGGCGAGCTGGTGGCTGTTGTGAGGCTTGTGCGTTATTATTATTCGGACACAAATGAGGATTATGATTCAGAAACAGATGACGACTCTTGGGAAACAAGTGAAGAAGAGATGATTTACAAGACTGAAGAGTTTAAAATCTTCAAGTTGGGCAGTCACACGAGCTACTCTGACTAGACCGAGATCCACGACTTGGGCGATTGTTGCTTGTTCATCGGTCAGAGCACTTCAATATGTCTTTCACCCGTTCCTAATAGATGCAGAAAGAATTCCGTATATTTTATTGATGATTTTCCAGAATTCTTCCTAGGGGGAAACTGTCACGACCCGATTTTTCAGAGGATTTTTTTTTCTAACATCATATTGACATAAAATACAATTTATACCAAAATATTCTCACTTAATAGAATTCCTCAAGAAAACCCAGCCTTTCATTTCTCATGATCTTTGGCTAGGATGATTACCATGCCGACAAACTGTATTATAAAGATAACCAAATACCTGCATCTTAAGGGAGAAGATTAGTAACCTAATAATTGGATCGGATCAACATCGTCTGATGTCAACTGCCTACGTACCACTTCAAGGTAGAAGAGGATCGGATCCATACGTAGTTTTGAATGCCCTAGCATGATACTATATGAAATGCATCACTTAGCATATTTATTTACATAGCATTCATACCTTATGCAAAAGAACATGGTCATCATATGCGTATTGTAACTTATCATAACATTTACATGATCATTCATCATGTCATATGTTTGCATAATCACCATATGCATCATATATCATAATACACACACATCTCATTCCCTATATCACCCAGAGAATTAGCTATGTGATCCGTGAGTTGCGTCGGTGCGAAAACACCGTGGGTGGTCATACGCGTGCACTCGTAATGACCCATAAAACCGGGAAGGAACTACCAAAGGCTGGGGTCCACCCTCATCCCTACGTGGCACCTAGGTAGTCTTATTATCTTGAATCCTGAAATTGAGTCACCCAACCCAAATCTTAACTACCCTTGTCAACCCATCACTCTTAAGTGGGTTCTTAATACATGATCTACCAATTATGCAACGTATTCTTCTCACATACCCCCAAGTAAAGATTAACAATGATCATAATTTATAACATATTGAGCCATTCTTGGTACAAGCATAATGTATACACAATTCATTCATCAAATGATCCAACACGTATGGCTAAATGGATGCATTCCTCAAATAAACATGCATAGCTAAACCTCTTAATTCAACACATATATGTGAGCATAACATCATCATAACAATTAACAAAGACTAATATTAGTACCCAAAGATATAGTGCCCTTAAGCCCTTAACCCTTGTTTATAGATTCTGAAAATCATTTTCCATTACTTAGTTCATTTCTTCTATGCTCATTAAAAAGTTTAGACTTTAGTCTGGTACACCTTAAACTTAATTTCTTTTTAAGGGCATTTTAGTCAATCACATTCTTTAAAGCTCCTTGATACTCATCTAGCAGAGTTAATGTTTTCTAAGCATGTTTATAGGTAGCCGATAACCACAGTTACTTATTTAAGTATTAAACCAAAAATCATACATAAGGGTATTCTCAGAATTTTCATAATTTATTAATAACTCCATTAGATCTAAAATCTTAAATATGATTTCCTAAGACGGTCATAATACTATAGTAAAATTCTTAACTTTTACCCATTAGTATTTCTCTCTAAACCGTGACCGGTTTAGTAGGCAAGATAAAATTTACTATTGAGGGCAATCTCATAATTTTTTACTATTGTGCAGATTTTTGGTTGATCTTAAAAACTTGTGGGGACATTCATAATGACTCTAAAGTTCTTCTATAATTTCTTAAATTTTTATACAATTTTTATCTTAGTGAACCGGGTCTAAATATGTAATTCTGCTTTATTAGACCAGACCGGTCCGGAAATTAACTATTGAACCGGACCGTCGTCTTCAACCCACGTCTGCACAAGACAGAGCAGTGAATACTCCGTTGGCCCTCCACTAAACAGAGCAGTGAATGCCATCCATTAACTTGGATGGAATAAACATTAGAGCACACTTGTAATATGAACAAATTTATAAAATACATGGCATTCATACTTTAAATCACAGAATTAAAACACTAAAATTTCTAGCATATGCAGTGAAATCAATTAAACCCACCACGAGTCTGACCAGTACAATGGTAAGTACCCAAGCAAAATGAACAACGACCAAAATCCATAAGCATATCAAAACAGAGAAATAAGAAGCTGAATCTGCGGCCAACCAATTATCAAACAATTTTCGAGCATATTGTTTCTACACAAGTGAGCAACATGAATAAAACCTGGCAAGCTGCGTATGAAATCCACTGATCAGACAAAAGGTTCGTGGCTCCCAGATGTGTTATTTAGTCAATTTCGACGCCTTTGCTTCGTCCCTCAAGCAGCCTCGTGTGCCAAAACGTGAAGAGGGGAAAGAAGAGAAATCGAATCCAGCAAAGAAAATCGAGCACAAACCCTTATGCCCTTCTCCTCTGTTCTGCACGCTTCTTGCTTGCGTTTTTCTCCCCTTAATCGATTCCGCCTCTCCCCCTTTTAAAACATCTAATTCCCTGTTAAGTTAGGACTCCGAAACGTTTAGTCTCATCGAAATCCCTCTTCCCATAAACTTTTTTTTTCCACGGTTGATCCCCCCTCTCCTTATAAAGGAGTGATTCCGTGCTAATTTTGGACTCTATAAGGTTTAGCCTCGTCAAAATTACCAGTCGTTACAGAAACGCAAAAGGAGGAGGACGTGATATGGGTGTGTTCAGCCTGGATGATGGCAGCATTACGCCCCACTATGAGGGGGACTCGTTTTCTCCCTTCTCCCCTCCTCTTTGGGTCACCCTCAACTCAACACTCATGTGCTTGCCCCCCGGGTCATGTAGGGAACTCAACATGCATGCCACCAACAGCCAACTTTAAGGAGTTTCATTATTTATTGTCATTGCTGATTCAATTACCTTTTTGTAATTAGGTGCTCAATATTCTTGGCGGTGATTTATAGGAAGCAGAATGTATCAGTAGCGAGCATGCGCTGTTTGAACTAATAATTTATTTTTGAATGGTGTAACTATGATATCATTTGAATTTCCTTGTTGCTTTATTTGTTGATGATAAAAGTTGAAACGGTTGTCAAACTCTTCATTAATCAGACCTCGCAATTTTTTTTGGACCATATTGGTAATTCAATCTATAGCCTATATATGATGATCAAGAATGTTGAATTATGTACTATCTTATCAATACTTCTATCATACTCTCTCTGTCTTAAAATAATAGCTCTAATTAGTTTTTTTAAAATGAACTAAAATCATTTCTTTTGAAAAAGTAAATGAAGTTATTAATAGAGTTTTTTTCCATATTGCCTAGTCAAAGAAGGAAAATTTTCATATTCCCTGGATTTTAAATACCGAAATGTCATTTGACCTATTTGTGGACCAAAATGCCCTTAGGTTTTCACCATATTAGGTTTTAGAGTTTTAATATAGAGAGTAAATAAATGAACACCGGAACAGTGCACGCTGTTTCGGTGTACTGGTAGTCATCAGCGGCAAACGAAAATCGCCGGCAGGAGCTGACCGGTGGTGACTCATCGGCAAGAGTCGATGAACAAGAAAAAAGCATTTTTTGCACCGCATACACTGTGTGAGTGCTCCAAAGGCTGCATTTCGTAGAAACGATCATTCTTTCACACCGATCATGGATAGAATTTGTATTTTTATCCATTATAACGGAGAGGTAGGCAATGACGACATGTATATTGGTGGAATGGCACGGTTGATGAACATTCATCCGTCGGTGAGCTTCGGCGAGCTGCTGGGGCAAGTCAAAGCACGACTTTCCGTCAATGGTAATGTCAATTTGAAGTATTTAATTTCATCCTCCCAATCATCCAAGATATATGAATTACAAGATGATGAGGACCTCTAATCAGTATTCTTCATTCATAAGAAGGCAAATAAGGAGGTGTTATCATTGTATGCTAAGATGAAACAGCCCGACAATGGTGATAAATCACCATCACCATCACCATCCGTTGAAAGGAACCAGACAGTTAATAGAGCTGAATCACCCATCGTAATGGCTCGTCTCAGCTCTACTATCGGATTTCATACTGGATTCAATGAAACTCAATTCACCTTTGAAACTGTCAAGTAACAATGAATCTTTATATTATACACAATTGGAATATGTTGTGTACTCGAGACCACGATATTGAACATATCGTGTTAAGGGTAAATCATATCGTGTGAAGTAATAAACATGACGCGTAATATATCGCATTAGTAATTACATGATATACACATGCGATATAGCAATTATGAGTTGTAACATAGATGTAATAACACGACATGCATTATTGTCGTGGTTTCGATAACACGTTTTGAAATGTAAGCATGTTAACAGAATACACAATGTTGACTTATCTTGCATTTATTTAACACGATAATGTGCAATGCAGATTGGGAGAACCGGGAAACTTGCCCTCAACAAATCCATGTCAATCATCTTTCATCAATCCAATGAGTACAGAACCTGAAATAGAAGTCAATCAGAATAGATCAGAGGAATGGTCGCCAATGATGGGTGGGACAAAGACTTCATTTGATAACTACGAACCTCTATACAACCCTTGTAATTACAACAGTGGACAAGTCGAAGAAGTTGACAATATGTGGGGTGAGGATCTGTGGTATGATAATGATATAGTTGACATGAAAAGTATGTCCGACCACGAAGAATTTGGAAACAGCGAGGTTCCCAGTAATGGACATGTAGTTGGTTCTCTAACCTTTCCATAAGCTCAAGCTTGGCTGATGATGTGGTAGAAGCTCAAAAGAGGGATGAGGAGACCCAAGCCATGAAGATGCGCGAAGTGAAGGGAGAGGGTGGTAACCGACTTTGAGGAGAGGTTCAATGGGAGCTTGACTTATAGAGGCCGGTTGTGTGTGCTAAACTCGAAGAAGCTTAAGAAGCATATTCTATCGGAGGCACACCATTCTAGGTTCTCCATCCACCCAAGGGGAACCAAGATGTAGTATGATGTGAATAGAACTTTTTAGTGGAGTGGTATGAAGAGAGACATCATTTCCTATGTGTTCAAATGCCTTTATGTCAACAAGTTAAGGTGGAGCATCGTCATCCAGGTGGTATGCTACAACCTTTTCCTATTCCAAAGTGGAAGTGGGAGAATGTAGCGATGTACTTTGTTTTTAGACTCCCGAGATCGCCGAGCGGTAACGATGCGGTGTGGGTCATTATTGATAGACTCACCAAGTCTGCGCATTTCCTTGTGATAAGGATGACTACTTCATTAGACATGTTGGATGCTCTTTATGTAAAGGAGGTTGTGCGGTTACATGGTGTCCCAATGTCTATTGTTTCCGACTGCAATCCTCACTTTACCTCTCAATTTTGGCAAAGTTTCTAGAAGGCATTGGGTGCATCATTGCATCTTAGCTCAGACTATCACCCCCAGACCGATGGGCAATCGGAGAGGACTATCCAAATACTTGAGGATATGCTTCTGGCATGTATACTTGAGTGGAAAGGCAGTTGGGAGGAGCCCTACCTTTGATAGAGTTTGCTTACTACAACGGTTATCAGGCGAGCATTAAGATGACACCTTTTGAGGCATTGTTTGGGCGCCCATACCAATCTCCTCTTTGTTGGAATGAGATCAGGGAACATCTTCTTACCAGTCCTAATTTTGTGCAATAATTAGTGGAGAAGATTTGACTCATTCGGGAGAGGTTGCAAACGACAGAAAGTCGACAAAATAGCTATGCCGATAAGAGGCAGTCAGACTTAGAGTTTGATGTGGGTGATCATTTGTTCTTGAAAATCTCTCCTTTCCTTGGTATTGTCCGTTTTGGCAAGAAGGGGAAGCTATCTCCTTGATTTATTGGACCATTTGAAGTCCTTGAGCGCATTGGCACTGTGGCATATCGGGTGGCCCTACCTCCTCAGCTCGTGACCATTCATAATGTGTTCTATGTTTCACTTCTTTGGAAGTATGAACCGAATCCATCCCATGTGTTAGACTTTGAAAGATCCACAGCTTATGGAGGATCTTTCCTATGTGGAGGCGTCAGTGCATATATTGGACAAGGAGAAGACCCTTCAATACAAAGTAATCCCGTTAGTGAAAGTCTTATGGCAGAATCACAACTTTAAGAAGCCATGTGGGAGTGAGAAGACTAAGTAAAGGAGAAATATAAGGTGGGTAAGATGTAAGATCTCTAACTACAACCCAATTTAATTTTGATTTAATTATGTGTTATTATGTGTTTTTGCTTAATTTTACCTGTTTGACTTGATTTTGGGGTTAAGGGTTAGTAATTATGGTTTAAACAAGGTTTAATAGCATTTTTATAAGTTTTAATATTGAACTTGATTTATCCTATTTTTAGGGATTTTATGGAAAAATTTTATTAATTAAGGGTGTGGACCCCACTATGGGCCCCACATCCATGATTGGACTGAATGTGACCCACATGACCCTAAAATTTAATTATTTTATTTTAATGAGTTTTAAAATTATTGAACTCATTTTTTGCTCAAAAAGGACCCAAATTAACCACTTAGGGTGTTATAATTCATATTTACAGCCTAACAGTTTATACACATAACCTAACTGATTACTATATAAGGAAAACTCTAGCCAATTTCCCAATGGGAAAGGGTTGTGCTAGGAGGCAAGGTGGTGCCCTAACCCTACTACCCAAAGAGGAAAATCCAATTGAGGGTTTCTTGAGTAGAGCTTTATTTTTGATCCAAGGACTTCTTTGAGGTAAGGGGTTTTCATCTCATGTAGTTTTATGCACTGGTTTGAATGTTTGAATAGTTTAAGTTGGTTCTTGATTATCTATGTGCTTTAAAGGTGGATGATTAAAAATATGTCATTTATGTTGATTTTTTTGGGATTAAGCTTAATTGTGGTTAGATCTACTATGTTTTAGGTTTGTATTTTGATATCATAAAGTTTTAGGGTGATTTTAGAATTTTTCTAGAATTTTTGCGTATTTTCGGTTTGATTTTTACGAGGTTGAAGACCAATAAGAAATGGGCATAAAGTGAACTGTTAAGGGCATTCGAACGATCCAACATGCGTTCAAATGGTCTACCAATTGAACGACCTGTCTGACCAATTGAACGGCCTGGCATTCGAACGGCTAAGCGGCATTTTTTGTCATTCTTATATATTTGGCCATTTCTTGTTCTCTCTCCATGAATCTATTTTCTTATGATTAGAATGAGTTATTATTATCTATAAATGCTACTATGATTGCATGAAGACCAAATTGGAATTTATGACTCTTCAAGCATGATTTAGGCTATGTTTGTTTAATTTTAGCATGATTTTCTACTTGTCTTAAATTCATGTTTAATGACTACTTCATGATTTATTGATGATTACAGTAGGTTTCACCATGATGATGTATATATACATGCTTGCACATGTTATACAAATTTTAGGTGAATTATGTCTTCTATGTTCTAGCTTAAGTATGGTGATGTTTATCCTTGCCTAAGTCTAGCATAATGTGATACTTGTCTTGAACTCATATTTTGATATTTTTCACCACATTTGCTTTATGATTTCGGGCTATGATAAAATCATGGATGCATGTATATAACATTGATTATAGTTTGTTCATGTTTCACATGTATTCGCTTAGACTTGAATACTACCATTTGTGAACACACTTGTGTAGATATTTGTGATGATTATTTAATACTAATGGACCATGATTGATGCACATGTAGACTGATTTGAGCATGTCTCTTGTATTTGGACTCATGTAGTATTGCTCACGTATGTACCATGTTGCATACATCATGAAAATAATTTATAAATGAGATTAATCATGATTAGCCTTGTTTGATCGATTGGATGCAATTAGATGTCATTGGTTGTCAAATTAATTGATTGAAGGATTATCAAATCGGTTTGGGGTATGAAAGGACATGATTTCATTTTGGGCCCTGGGTTAAGATAAGTGGAATGCTTATTTGATAAGTTATTTAAACCCTGAGAATCTAGGATGATATGTCTGTGTACACCGGCTTACTACCTATAGTGCTCGGGACTTTGGTCTTGATGAGCAGTTGTGCTTGGGACTGTCTTAATGAGCAATTGTGCTCAAGACTGTCTTGATGAGCAGTCGTGCTAGAGACTTCAGTCTTGATGAGCAGTTGTGCTCAGGCTCTGGCCTTGATGAGTAGTCGTGCTTGGGGTTTTTGACCATGATGTACATGTTTACTTCTCTCAATTTGTGAGACATTCACCCTTTGTTGTTGCATGTGTTTGAAAGGTTATGCTCTTTGACACAGTTGTTGTGTAGGAACAAAGGACTTTATGTTATACATGTGGTTATGGCTTAATTTACATGATATGCAGGATAGTGTGGTTGAGACACTTGATTTGCAGGGTGAATATTTTTAATTGATAAATAGATATGCATAATATGTTTATGTTGAGAAGTTATTCAAGTAGAATGTGATTATGTTAGTGCTCAATTTTACATGTTTATACATGAGGTGTATGTGTGTGATGAGTTACTTTGAACTCATGATGCACATGAGGCATGTGTATGTAATAATGAGATAATATGGGTAATAGTATGATACGTAGGTGACATGAATATGTAATGATGTGATATGTCATATAGCATGATATGCAGGAGACATAAAAATGTGTTGATGATATATATTACACATAGAATGATATACAAGTGGTATAAATGTGTGTTGATGAGACGTGTTATGGATAGCATGATATGCATATAGCATGAGTAGATGTTTATGGAATATAAATTATGACACAAATGCATAGGTTTATGTGGTTATCCCATAATTAATAGGCATTGTGGTGGATTATGTGATGAGTATTATGTGATTATACCTATGTTAGTAATTTGGATTTACTTTTCGTATTAAAAATCCTTACTGAGCTTGTGGCTCACCCCTCTTAGATGAAAGAAAGAAAAAAATTCAAAACAAATTAGTTCAAAGTAGTGGAAGGGAAAACTAAGGAAACAGAAGAGACTATGGAAGAGGCAATGCATATGGAAGATGTTACTATGAGAAACAAAGCAATGTTTTTTTCATTTGCAGGAAAATAAAGCATGTTGAAGATGATTGTTGTTTTAGATGAAAACAACACATTCATGCCTAAAGGATTACAACTTTCAAAACAAGGACAAGCACATTTCACCGGAAAAGATGAATGAAACTCTTTTTTAACTACCCAACTACTTAATTTGAACAAAATAGATTTATTAACATAGAACAAACTTTTTTGTCAAATAGAGCTATTAATGTAGGACGGAGGGAGTAGATATATAATCCATCAAATCTAATAATGACCATTAACAAGCCCGTAGTTGGTCCTAAGAACAGAAGGAGGATTTCATCTCAAGAAGCAAATAAACTTTATTCACTCATTAATGTAAATTGATTCTCTTTGCCTAATATTAATAGCTACATTTAGAAAAATAGTGATTTTTATTTAATGGTGAAACACATATCTAAAAGAAGAAAAATTAAGCTTATTAAACTCTTTTTTAACTTCTCAGCCACTTAATTTAAATAAAATAGAGTTATTAATATGAAATATATATTTTTTCTAACAGAGCTATTAGTCTAGACGAAGGAAGTAGATATGTAACCCATCAAATCGAATAATGATAAGTAAAAATCCACTAGTTGGTCCTAAGGACAGAAGGAATGTTTCAACTCAGGAAGTCAATAAATTTATTAATGTAAGAGAATGATATCATAACTATGATTGAAAAAACATCTTTATATTTGGCCACAAAAAATGTGAATAATATCACCTATAAAATAAGCTCCATTAAATATAAAAAAACAAGAGAAAAAACACAAATGACATGTTAGGCAACTATATCTTGAAAAAACTTTGGTAGATAGAAAAGTTTTGAAAAAAGCTTGTGACTCCATTGCCCCCAGCCTCATTATCCGTGGGTGGTCCCAAGTATGTAAATAAGGGTCTCACTCAGCAGTGTCACATGTGGTCCCAACTCAAATTTGGACAACATGTCAAATAGTGTAGGATAGAGGGAGTTTACACTACAATAAAATATACTATTAGTGACACATTTATTAGTGACACAAACACAAGAGTTGCTAAAAACCACTACTTGAGATGCATACAAAATCGTCACAAAAAATGAACTATTAGCGACGCAAAATAATATGTGTCACTAATAGTTATGTGTTAGCGATGCTTACTTTAAAGCGTCGCTAATACAAAGCATATTAGCTACGCTTTCCAATAAATTTAAATATAATATATTTTATTTCTTAAATTTTCTTAAGAGAGGAGAGAGAGAAAGAGGAGAGAGATAGAGAGAGAGAGAGAGAGAGAAAGAGAAGAGAGAGAGAGAGAGGGAGAGGGAGAGAGAGAGAGAGGGAGAGAGAGAGAATGAGAAGAGAGAAAGTGAGGAGAGAGAAGAATTTTTTTAATTATAAATTATTTTTAAAAAAATTTATATTAGCAACACATTGGTTTATGCGTCGCTACTACCTTAGGGTAGTAATGACGCATAGCTTTATGCTTCGCTAATAGTGTTTTATTTTAAAAAAAATTAATAGAAAAGAGATAGTGGGGAGAGAGAGAAGGGAGAGGAGAGAGAAGAGAGAGAGAGAAAAAAAAGAGAGAGGAAGAGAGAATTAATTTTTTATTATAAATTAATTTTAAAAAATAAAAAAATTCTTATTAGCGACGCATAAGATATGTGTCCCCTATTCACAAACCCCGGCCTAGAAGAGAGAGAGTGGAGGAGGGGGCTAGAATCCGGCCACCTCCCTCTTCGCTGCTATGCTCGCCATAAAATTATTTTTTTTAGTAGCGACGCTTATAAAGCATCGCTAATAAGATATTTTGTATTTAAAAAATATATATATTTACATTATCGACACATAATTTAGCGTCATTAATAAGAAATTATTAATGACGCTTATAATGATGCATCGCTAATAAGTTGCTTTTTATTTTTTTACAAAAGTTCTTTGTATTAGCAATGCATAATTACGCGTGGCCACTAACCAATTATTAGCGAAGCTTAGACTTATGTGTCACTAATAATTTAATATTATCGACGCTTGAATATATGTCGCAAAAGTAAAATCATTAGTGACGTATAAATATATGTCACTAATGTTAGACTATTAACAACATTTTTAGCTAAGCGTCGTTAATGCGCAATAGCGATTATAGTTTTATCGACGCATGTAGCGATGCTTTATATGCTTACAGTTCTATTAGCAACACTTTAAAGTGTTGCTAATAATCATTTTTGTTGTAGTTAGATATATAACCCATCAAATCTAATAATGATCATTAACAAGCCAGTAGTTTGTCCTAAGAACAGGAGGATTTCATCTCAAGAAGCAATAAACTTTATTAATAAATTTATTCGCTTATTAATGTAAATTGATTCTCTTTCACCGAATATTAATAGCTACATTTAGAAAAATAATAATTTTTATTTAATGGTGAAACTCATATCTAAAAGAAGAAATAATAAGCTTATAAAACTCGTTTTTAAGTGCCCAACCACTTAATTTAAATAAAATGAAGTTATTAATATGAAACAAACTTTTTTTTCTTCTAACAGAGCTATTAATGTAGACAGAGGAAGTAAATATGTAACCCATCAAATCGAATAATGATAAGTAAAAATCCACTAGTTGGTCCTAAGGACCAAAGGATGAGTTCAACTTAGGAAGTCAATAGATTCATTAATGTAAGAGAATGATATCTTAACTATGATTGAAAAAACATGTTTATATTTGGCCACAAAAAATGTGAATAATATCACCTATAAAATAAGCTCCATTAAATATAAAAAAACATAGAAAAAACACAAATGACACGTTAGGCAACTACAGCTTGAAAACACTTTGGTAGATAGAAAAGTTTTGAAAAAAGCTGGTGACTCCATTGCCCCCAGCCTCATTATCCGTGGGTGGTCCCAAGTACGTAAATAAGGGTCTCATTCAGCAGTGTCGCGTGTGGTCCCAACTCAAATTTGGACAACATGTCAAATGAAATTTTAATTTTTTTGCGCATGAGGAAAAACGTTTTCCATGATGTTGTGACTCCCTATAAATACGCTACCCTCAAACCAATCCACCAAGAAGTGAGATCTCAACATGGCTACTGCCTCAATCCTCTTGAGACATCTCCTTTGGGCCTTGCTTTCGGTTCTTGCTATGAGCAAGGGATCAGGTGATGTATCCAGGGAAGAGTACTTGAAGATGAAGAGTTACTTACGTTTCATTAACAGGCCCGCTGTGAAGAGCATCCAGGTGATTAATCATGCTGTGGCTAATGCTTATTTCCGAAGTGCATGCTCTTATCCAGAGATTTGAGGTTGTATATCATTAGTTAATAGTTTTGAGGACGTTGTTAGTGCAGACCGACGATGGGGACATTTTTGACTGTGTTGACATATACAAGCAGCCAGCATTGGATCATCCTTCACTGCAGAATCACACCATCCAGGTTTTATATATAAATGTGGCTATTTGCAACCTATTAAGATTCTTTTTTCTTAGTTTCTTATTTATCATAACCACATCTATTAAAATCTCTCATTCATCCTCTATATATGAAAATATATTTTAACATCCCTTTACCTCGTGTCTTCTCTTCTCCTTCTCCTGTAGCCAACAGCTAACAAATTTTTTTTCTTATATTCTCTTAATTTGTAGCCTTTTTGGTCCCACTTGGCCAGAGCTGGGGTTAGGGTAGCCAGTACTAAATTTGCCCCTAGCCATGGCTGCCACGGTTAGGCCCAACTGCGGCGGCAAGGGCATGGCTAGATTGGCCTGAGCTAGCTTAGTATGGTCAGTTTAGCACGTGCCCAAACTGCTGACCCTGGATTTTGGAGAACGGGGGTGGGGGTATATATATATATATATATATATCACTCATGAAATCTAATTATCGCTTTAATTAATGTGAGACAACGGATATTAATGCTCATCTGATAATGACTATTTAACTTTGCTTGCAGGTTGAATGTGATGAGTGTGCACCTCATGTGTCGGGTTTTGGACTTCCAGGGGGTGGTTGCCCGCCTCAGACGGTTCCAATTAGAAGGGTTCAGATGGAGGACTTATTAAGGGCAGGCTCAGTCTCTAAATTTCAGTCGAAGGTCGCTGCCGATCAGTATGTTGTAAGTAGTCTTTTCTATGCGAGATTGATGTCTTGGGAAAAGTTTGTTAAATGCAAAATATTAAAGATATGTGACGCTGAAGTTCGCATTTATGTTTCCTATTTGTCCTTCAATGAAATTTTACCTTATCAAAAAAATAAAAAACTAACGGTAATCTATGTATCAGCATAAGTATGCTGCCATGCAGACCTATGGCAGCTACTACGGCACGGAAGCGATCTTCAGTCTCTGGAATCCTACAGTTCCTACACCTGAAGATTTCAGTCTCTCACAATTATGGCTAGGTGCTCACAGTGGTGCCAATACAAGTACTATGGAGGCCGGTTGGCAAGTAGGCAGAGAAAATTATATTTGATATGGAACACAAAGAGAAGAATATAAGATGCTGATACATATTCTGATAATAATTCCATTTTACAGGTCTATCCCTGGCGTAACGGCAATAGTACTAAATCACGTTTTTTCGTATATTGGACAGTAAGTTTCATAATCATAAATATATAGCCTTTTTTTAACCATATTAAATTGTAATTACTCATACCTAATTATATACAAATTTTTAAAAATGTTTTTCCATAATCAGGCAGATGATTATAACACGACTGGATGCTACGACCTTACATGCTCGGGATTCGTGCAAGTGAGTTCAAGCATATCTCCTGGAATGGTTCTTGAGCCAGTGTCAACTGTAGGTGGTACCCAGTATGATAGACGGTTTTACGTGCACAAGGTAATTTATTTGTACAACTATTGATGATCGATGCTCACATACATGTCTCATATAAGTATATGTCAATAACATTTTTATGTGCAGAATACTACCAGTAACGTCTGGGAGTTGAAATTCGGCCAGAGTAACCATCTCATTGGCTACTGGCCAATTAGTCTCTTCAGTGCCGGTTTTGCCGCTACTGATGAAGTTACATGGGGTGGAGAAACTTATTTTACCGCTCAAACTACTTACCCTCCTATGGGCAGTGGACGATTTGCAAGTGAAGGTGAAGGAATGGCAGCTTACATTAAGAATATTAAGTTGTATAATCCACAGGGCAACACTGTGGATGTTCCAAGCAATCCCACTATTTTCCAATGCTCCGGCTGCTACTCCTTAAACGATCGTGGCAATGCCGCCGACGGGAGTGGTCGGAAATTTTTCTATGGTGGACCTGGTGGAACCACCTGTACCTGCTTGACGACTCATGCTTCCGAACCCTTAATCCAGGTGGCCTGAAGATACCATGCTCTAGAGTTTTAAGTAACTTGCCTGCATAATGTCAGGTCAAGTAAAATTATGGCAAGTAAATCATCCATGTGGGATGCCATCTTAGATCTACTAAATAAAGAAGATGGTAACCATATGCACGCAGTGTGTTATTGTACGTACTAAGGAAGAAGACGATAACCATGTGTATGTAATGTGTTATTGTATAAATAAAGAAGAAAATGAAAACCATACCAAGAGAAAGTTATGATGAGCATCGGCTCATATAGCTTATGTGAGCCGTCAATCACAACCCTTACATTTTTTGTTTTTATCAAGTAAAAGGGAAGAGAACCCCCTTCTCTTAAGTCAAGCGGGAAACAAAGTTAACAGACAATAAAAATGAAAATCACATACTCCATCCTTCAGCAATGTAATGAAATTCATCAGTAATCTTAAAAAGATGAGGATTCTTAGTTACATACCTTCTAACTTGTATTTCACATTGTATAAAAAGAGATTGCTTGTGTATTTTTTCATTTCTAAAGATGCAATTATTCCCCTCTCTCCAAAGAAAATAGATAGCAAATTCATAATTAACTTGAGAAGCAATCCCAAATCTGGAATAGAATGACTAAGGAAGTGAATATGATCACAAGCTTGACGAGCTTGATTACAAAAAATGTGCACTCTAAAAAAAACCTAAATAAAGAACTCATAATCTACTTAGAGTATCCACAAGAGAAGAATATGTGTTGAGCCATTTCAATATCTGCCTTACAAAAGATTCATCTATTGACAATACAAATGCCTTTGCCTTGAATTTTATCCAAAGTGAGAAGACACCCTTGTATGTAACATCATCTAACTAATAAAGAAGTGACCAGGTATATGATATTTAAACCAAACAAGATAGATCAATTTTAACTTGGGAACATGATTAGAAAAATCGTGTATGCTTCTGAGTAAACCTGTACGAATAAGGTCATACAAGTAAGATTGTACGAGTTAGGTTATATGAGTAAGACTATATGAGTAAGGTCATACAAGGATGTGTAAGATTGTATGAGTAAGGTCAAATAAGTATGAGTAAGTTGCATGAGTAAGCATATAATTATATGAGTAAGGTCGTACGAGTATGATTGTATGAGTAAGGTGATACGAGTATGTGTAAGACTAGTTTGATGGTATGTTTTTGGCATGATTGTATACGTATGTGCATGATTATTATATATATACATGCTTCATGTTTGAGTTGCATGAACGTATCTATGTATGGACTTACTGAGTTCATTGTTTAGAACTCCCCTACTCGGTATTTTCTACTAAGTATGAAAATACGCATTTACCAATTTTTTTAGCCCCAATGGTCGGGAGGCTTTTGCAGGTTTGTGTCAGAGAATTCGTGGAGATAGATACTCATTTCCATGGTAGTTTGATTCTTTTTGACTTAGGTATATCCTTGACTCACTGCAAGTATCATTTTATGCCACGAGCTGATGTATTGTGTGAGATGAGAATTAAGGTATTTATGTTTTCTCGACTTATAATTTAGATCAAGTAATTTATTTGTACGTTTATTTTTTAGTAGCGCCTGAGGATGCTTGGTTTGGTCATACGATGTTGAATCGAATGAGCAAAAATTTAGATGAAAAAATTGATGTGTGACATTTTAAATTATAAATTATTTTCACAAGTTTCGTATTTCGTCATTTTTTCCTATTTATAACTGTTATATTGCAAAAAAATTCTTTAAATTTTGAAAAAATATGATAAAAAATCTCGGGTGTTACATCCTTCTAGGCTAAGAATGGTGTTTTTTGATCTTCTAAACAATGCGCTGGCGTGGAAGAAACGAGTGCTTTGGTCTCCCTCCTTAAGCCAACGGACATTTAACCATTGTCGCCACAAAATCTCTTCCCTAAGAAGAAGGTCCCTTAATTCCTCCCTGAGAAGACCATGTTCCTGCCAATCTTCCTCTCTGCCTCTGCATTCCAATACATAAAGTTTCCCTAAAACCCTTTTTTTCTCTACTTGTACGTTTCTAAATTTATTCAGATTCCAAGTAGAGTCTGGTGATGCAGGTTTCTAACTTGGAACGTAATAATTCCCAACCCATTTCAGACTCAATCAACTCCGACCGCCAAATATCACCAATAATTTGCACACATTGATCATTTCTCAACCACATCTCCTCAAACTTGAAGGGTTTTAGCCCCATGTGCTAAGGTTTCTGTTTGTCCACAAAATAGAGGAATAGAGGTGAGTGATTAGAAGCTAGAGTCGGCAAGTGTGACCAAAGAAAATTTAAAATAGTTGAACCATTCACTATTTGCCACCATTCTATCTAATTTGTCCTGAATACACGCATAACCCTCCGTTGGTTGCACCAAGTGAAATGAGAGCCCTTGAATAGGACCTATGCCAAATTAGAGTCACCCATAAAGCATCCATTTGTCACTCAAGCTTAGAAACATCCCCCACTTTTTCAGAAGCCGAAATTATTTTATTATAGTCTCCCCGCACACCCATGGAAGATGCATATGCTAGCTAAGAACCCACCAGGTATCCCACATCTTCTTCGGTGAGCTGCCTACGGATTCCCATAAATGCCAATGAACTTCTATTGCAAATTTATATCCAGAATGATAGCAATAAAGATCTTTTGTTGGTGAATACTTGAACCGAAGAAGCGCAACAAATTGGAGTTTTCTTTTACTTTTTTCCAACTTTTGTTTGAAGTAGACCGGCTGAGTAGCTATGTTCCTCTCTGCGTCAAAGTTCATATAGTAGCCCATGGGTTCACCTAGCATACTCTATAACGGATATGCCCGGACAAATTAATTAAGACATTCAACCAAATTTCCGACTATCCATGTGTAGTAATTGGTCTGTTGCGTGTCAGTCACTGCGTCACATCCATGACTGTCACACTGGTACTAAATGGTCTGGTATTGGTCTTCATCCGGTACTAATTGCTAGTTATATGTTCACGGCTGGAAGAACAGCACCCATTGATTGTGATCGTCCAACGTATTTATGTGTCTCACCAGCTGCAGATTTTGAGCCTCAGTCGGAGATCCATCTCAAAATTGAAGAATCCCTTTTGCAGCTACAGCTTCAGCATCTTTGGAATACCAGTATTTTGTAGCAAATATCATCGTGTCCGTGTTGTTGATCATTGTCCTTCATTTTTGCCAGAAAAAAAATCAGTCCTTCATAAATCACAATGAGAAGTGTCACTCTATCCACTTAACACGTACAGCAATCATGCTCGCACCTTACATGTATCACCATTTCATATTAAGGGCGCATTTGAGTACAACTTCAGTTATTTGTAAAAGAAAATAATTTTAGGTGGCATTATTATGTAAAATATTATATTCTCTCTGTCTTATATTAATAGCTCTATTTCTTTTTTTTGCTATTTTTATTATATAATGAGTCTTACTAAATATTAGCATAATAAATATCTCTATAGTCATTTTTTCTTCAGCGTCTCCATGTTTTTCCTTTTGCATCTCCAGGTCGACTGAGGCATATGCAGTAAAAAGGTAATTAAGCCAAGGGCTTTGACTTAAATTTTAAATTTTAAATCATTAAAACAATAATTAAATCATAAAATTTTAATTTTGGTTTGTATAAGCCCTTTTAATTTTTATCGTTATATCTGATGCCGTGGCTGACACAATCTAAAAGAAAATATTTTTCTAACCAATGTCTATGATCGGGGAGGATCTTTATACACATGGAAGAAACGAACCCAAAAACCTTTTACACCCTTAGGGCATAAATGAACCCAATCTCTTCATAACTTTCACCCTTTAAAGCATAAATAAACATATGTGAAAAAAAGGTAATTTTTTGAAAATTTTCACAACCGCTCTCACACGGCTAAGGGTGAAGGGTACTAGAGCCCTAAATCAACCCACCTCTAGCCACAAAGAGAGAAGACCCTATTCCAGCCATAAACCAACTTCACCCGGCCAAATGCAGCCTGTCTAGCGTTGCAGTTCAGTCCATTTTGGCCATTTTTTTTGTGTCAAGTGACAGATATATGTTTGGTTCGTCAAAATCTTGATTCTAGATGTTTGATTGATTTTTTACATTGTTATCTTTACTTGTACGTCAAAGAACGATTTATAAAGCATTAGGTGATACAAACTGGTTTAGTTTCTTGATTGAGCCAAATTTTGTTGCTATATGTCTTACGTAGGCTTAGAAATATATTATTTTGCTTTAATTTGTGGTATTGTTTAAGTGGGTTGTGACGGGTTTTAACAGCATGATCTAGTTTTGTTTCAAAAGTATGTAATTAAGTAAAACTAATTACTTTTTTTAGCCTTATATAATCCAAAATACAAACGGTTTTGTTTGCATTTTTTATAGATATCATCTACGTTAGTTTACTGTTGTCTGTTCAATGGATTTGTACTAAAATACTTGACTGAACATATATACATTTGGATTGAAAGTTGTCAATCTCAAATATTGATATGTTGTCAACTAAATGGGATCAAATTGTTAAATTTTGAAGACAAGTAGCCAATGATATTTTGCAAGGAATGGTGACTTGAACTTTTATTTGTAGTTTATTTGTTGAGAGGAGCTTGGAACTATTGTACCTACAAAAGTTGAACTCAAATGTTGATTTGCTTTCAACATATTCTAGGTAGCAATGTATTTCAATACTTGTAAAAAATTTCTTTCAACATAAATATGTTCTTCAATATTTTGCAATGTATTAGGAAAAGTTAAGAATGTCAAATTTCACTTTTGCTCCACAGTACATAGGAGGCCTTGCATAGTACGTAGGAGGTGGTGTCACTACTTTTCCAAATGTATAAATGACGAGACCAATGTGATAATAATGTTAACTCTATTACATATTTGCACTTATCATGATGTTACTAGAAGCTCCAATGTGTAAGGAAACATTAAGAACATCAAAGTTCACTCTTGCTCTCACATGGTATATAGAGGCATAGAGCTATGATATGGTACGTAGAGACCTTGCATAGTACATACACACTTCTTTTCCAGATACATGCATTATTCTTTTTCCAAATGCAAACATTACTAGACAAATGTGGTACATGAACACAAGAGAACTATATTTCAAATCCAAAAATGGTTAACCTTCATTTAGTTCATCATGCATATTTCTCATCATATTTTTACTAAAATCTGTACCGTTTGACATATATATACTATATCTTTTCCTCCCTAATTATAATAATATAATCCAAATATACTCTTCTAGTTAACCCCGAATAAAGTTGTCATCTAGATGACAATAAAAAAACCCATAATACCATCATTTACTAGTGACCTTCCTGCTCTCTATGACTTGACTGATGGAAAATAAAATTTGACAAAACCATCTTTACATCTAATAAGTGTATTTACATCTTTACATCTTTTCCCCGCAAACAATAAGGTTAGAGAATAACATACATTTTTAAAATTTACCATAGTACACAAAGATCTAGAAAGGCATACATAGATATAGCATAGTACACCCATAGTGTTTTGTAACAATCGTCGCAAAATACAAGTTCAACACAAGTCAGGCCAGTCTAACATAGCAATGAAGCAAAAATAAAACAAATGTAATACAATCTAGCAAGGCAAGAGTTTAAGCCAATTAATTCTTTTTAGGTAGATGAAAAACAAATGGAGGGAGGAGAAGCTTGACCCAGATCCAAATCTTGCACTTTTTAAAAAGAAAAATTCTTGACGGTGGGAGGAGAGATAGGCAAAGAAGCTCAACCCAAAACCAAATTTTTCACTTTTTAAATTTCTTGATACAGAGGGAGAAGTGGTAGGCAAAGAATGTCTCGTACACCTTCTTTTCAATTTATCGATAGAGAGAGAAGATGCAGGATATGCATCTAACCTACCCAGTTGAATTTGGTTTCCCATCTTCCCTGCTACTCTCATTTATTGATGTAGCAACCTCTTATTGTTGATTACCAAATGGTGGTCACCGGAGTGGTCCAACTGAGCTGAACATAAGCGGTTGATCGGTTCATTGGACAGTTATAATTGAGGACTTCAGTACCAACTGGCAACATGCACACAAAAGATCTTCCACCAAATCTTAGAAAAAAATTTAATGCTGTTAATAATGTATTTTCATCACAGGTTCAGCTCTTCACCGTGTATGACGTATGATGAACAAAATTACTACACTCATGATTCCTATTAAGTATAAATAAGATCCTATAAACAATCAAAGATCTACACACTTTCAAGGCTTATTGAAGGCGAAACGTGAGGTGCCCACTTGTATTGAATGTGAGAAACAACCGGTGAAGCGCAATTGGCCTGAAACACTATATCTGCGATAACGTGATGTACCAATAAATAATTTAGTTGACTTGACTGAAATCTCATGTGGAAAGCTCTTGATTAGAATTTGGCCCACTCATCTTCCTTGTGAGAGAGACGACACTTTTGAAAAGTTGTTTAGCGGTGTAATTCTCATTGCATGCATCAAAAGCCACATGAGCTGCCTACCTAACTCCATTAATGGCTGCAGCACAGCATCCAAAAAGCCGACCGCGGTAATGCACGAGGCAAAAACAGGCACTGATAGCCTATTTATGATGTGTAATGTCTGGCAGCTGGAAAAGATGAAGAGAGAATGAAAGAGAGAAAGGAACTTTAGAGGAGAATAGGAAGAACAAGAGGGAGAGACGACCACCATTTCCCTTTTGGAGATGGTGGTTTGCAATGTGCTTTAGCAGCTGACAGTCACCAAGACAACCATTTGGCTCCTTATTCAGCAAAGGTCAGATTTTTTGTCTTTGTTAAAGTGATGCTAAGGAGGATATTTCTTGATAAAGTTCCAGTTTTTACATGAATCACAATGCTTTTAGAGAGTGAAAGCATACTGGTTTTGGAAACTATCTTTGCTTGTATTCTGTTTTTTGTTAAAAATAATCTCAGCATGTTGTACTCTGCTTAGCAATCTCTGCTGTTTGAATTTGAAATTCGTTATACTGAAAAAAGTGCTCCTTTACAGCCTCTATAACAATCTTGATGTTATGGAATGAGAAGTAGCTTCTAATTCCTGAATGTACTTGGTATAGCATGTTTCATTTGCCAAAGTAATACTTACCCAGTTGCTGGATTATCTCTCCATAGCCATTTTTTGGTAGTGCTCCCCTGAATTGCATGCTTCCTGTTAGTTCTTTTAAAAATTTCTTGACCATTAAAGATTTGGCATTTCCTGCAAAAATACTTCGAACAATGATTTTTCATGCTTGTTTTTTTGTAGTTCATGCATAACTGTATAATTTCTCAAATTCATGGCACCACCGTCATGGAAGCAGGCTTTACCGACACGGGAAATCATGACCATTGTGGTATCCGTCGTCGGCCAACGCCGGAAGGCGGTGGTCATGGCCGGCCTTGAGTCCTGACCTCCGGTGATGGAATAAGAGGCTTGCCTGAGACGAACAGAGCCTTGTAGTTATGGGACGCTGAACAGTTAACCGGACCCGGTCGGGTTCTATGTTCATAAATCTTGGTTCAACATAAATTTCAATAAGACAGCCCGATTCAGGAGTGAAATGATTTTTTAAAAATTTCTAAAAATCATGTAAACTCATGAAATTGATTTCTTAACTTTTTGGACAAAGTCTTAGACAAACTACAAATTTTACCAAAGGTGTGAAATTATTTTGTTACTCCTGAGTGTCGTTATAACTGATCTAGTGTTAAACATGCCCGGTTCAGGGCCGGAATTGGTAAACTTAATTAGCTAAAAAGCTTATAACCTAATGTATCAAATATGTTATAGTGTTAAACATGCCCGCTTCAGAGCCGAAATTGTTATGTTTAGTTAGCTAAAAAACTGATAAAGTAATGTATCAAATATACTCCAGTGTTAAATATGCCCGGTTCATAGCCAGATTGGTATATTTAATTAAATATACTGTTAGACTAATGTATTAAATTATAAATCTTCTAGACAAGCTTCACTGGAAAACAGATATTGTTTTTTTATGTGGATTCACCATTTTGCCCCTTTGAGCAAGTGGGTAAAAACTCAAGTATGTACAGAACGGGATTCAGAATGAAAATAATTCCTTGTAAGCAAAAATTGTCAACTAATGTTGGTAGAAGCTAATTCTGAAGGAAAATTTGAGAATCATACAGTTCTACAAATGACCATTTTGCCCTTCATTTTATAATGACATTTCGGAGCAGTATTTATGTGGATGTTTTTATATGATAAAAATAAAATGTTTAGGTGAATTTAAGCATCTAGGGTGGGACAAACTCAACATGCATAATTAAAATTACTTCAATTTTAAATAATAAGAGTAATTCCTTGGACTAATGCGATTACAAATTTGCCCTGAAGACAAATTGAAGTCAAATCTAGCCATTACTATGTTTTGGGAATGAATCATCAATAAGAGTTAAATATGTAGAAAAAATGAAAATAATAATAATAAAAAAAAGAATATTCCCACTAAGTAATTGCGAATAAAATGATATCTTTTAATGAAAACACTCTCCAGTGACATAAAATACTTAAAGATTACATTCAAATATGAATGATGGTTTCTTATTAAACTTGTTTGAGCTTTTTTAAAAGTTAATTATGGACTTCGTAGGTATAAGAATGTTATCTACTTCTAGTTGCTGTTTTGCGTTTTGACTTTACTTTGTTGGTGAAGATTCTACGAATTTGATGTCAAGTTGAATTTAAATAAGGTGACTGGATGATATGAATGATGATTTCAATCAACACGTGATGATAAGAATTTGAAAATTATTCATGTTTCGGCATAAACCTGAGTCCTTGTTTAAATACTACTCCCTCCGTACTATATTAATTATCTTGTTTAAGGAGTATAAGATTATTTGCCTTACACCTTATTCTCTTAATCACCTGAAACATGAAGTCCGGTTATTTGCATGCATGCTCTAGGGAGACAATCTTACAAGTACTAACTTTGGCACTTAAAATGACTGACCCATGAACATTCGGCTTGCTTTGCGGACCTTTAATATTGATATATTTCCATAGACCAGTTTGATTTATTCGCTGTGAAGCAGGGGAGCCATGGGGTACTGTGCCTCCTTGGTACTCAGCAGAGTTTGGTTTTAAAAGAAACAAATGAGTTGATTTTAAAGTTTGAATAAATGATTGATTTGAGTGTGAAATGATATATAATGGCTGGGAATGTTTTTTAAGAATAATGTTTTTTATATTCATATGTATGTGATGTATTCAATGAGTATAAGATGTTAGTTCTTTGATTTTTTGTTTTTGATTTGTGCATGTGCGCAAAACCATGTTAAGGGTCTGATCCTATGAGTTAACATCTTATGTTATTCACAAGCGTACTTAGACAACGTAGCTCTTAATGTTAGCCTGATCCCTAGATAATAAATTAAAATTATCATTTATCATGATAATCATGATTATTATAGTATGAAGTTGTTTCTATGTATTTATGTCTAAAATTTATGTCATTTACCTATTATGATCATGTTGACAATAGATGGTGAAATTATCACTGAAATACTTGTTTATTATTATAGCATGATGAGTTTAATGATTATCTTTTTGATAAAAAATTCATATTGGTTGCACATTAACACCAATCTTGTTGCACATGTATGCGACTGGTTATGTTAGGATTGATACTAGTTATG
This sequence comes from Saururus chinensis, assembly GCA_035235625.1. Classification (NCBI taxonomy): domain Eukaryota; kingdom Viridiplantae; phylum Streptophyta; class Magnoliopsida; order Piperales; family Saururaceae; genus Saururus; species Saururus chinensis. The sequence continues at coordinate 31,719,289 of CP141146.1, read as the reverse complement.
GATTTATATACTTGTTATCAGAACCTTGTACATTAAACGATTAAGTTTTTATGTTTTTTCAACATCTTTTCTAATAGTAACATACATAATTGTTATTTTATTTGATAAAATTGGGTCATCAAAAGATTTGGGTAGATCTTGCAAAATGATGGTACAATCAAGACATTATGAGACATGTTTACATGTATTATAATTGTGTTGTTCTTTAATCGCTATTCAATGTGATCCTCTATTAGAGGAGAAGGTATGGAAGTATATCTTCTCATTCATATGTGATTTTTTCCTCATTTATCTCTGTATGGTTTATTAGTCTTTAGCTTTTCTTATTTCATCATAATCATCATCTTCTTCTTCCTCTTAACACAAGGAGATATGGAGGTTGAAGCCTCTAACAGTGCGTCGAGAAGTTCATCATCTGGCTCAAGTCTCGCCTACCTGGTGTGGGAGGATTTGTCTGTCATGCTTCCAAGCAAAGGAAACGCCTCAACTAGGAGGCTACTTCATGGGCTCAATGGATACTGTGAACCCTGCAGGATACTGGCAATCATGGGTCCTTCTGGCTCTGGCAAGTCCACTCTCCTAGATGCCTTGGCAGGTAATTTGACATTCATCACACTCCTTACCATTCATTGCATTGTTGTCTTAAGAGCTTTGAAGTCCATTTATTGATGGTATGATAACTGAAAAATGACATGCTGAAAATGTTCTAAATTTAACTTTTGAATATATGTAGTGTGTTCAATTCTTCTGAAGATATTGCTTCTAAAATGGAATCACTAAAACTTGATATACATAGAGATCTTTAGATTTTGTGGATACCAGTGCTAATGTCTCCACCTTCCTGTCCAACTGTTATTAGAAGGCCATTTTTGGAAGAAGTAATTCAAAGGCTTACCATTTAGTAGTGGTGCAGTTTTTATTTACTGTCTTAGCTTGTCTGTACCTCATGATAGACTATAGCCTAAGATGGAAATTCATGTGAGCATAATCCATCAAATTTGTCTTGAACTAATAAAGAACTGGAAGAACATTTGAGTTGGTTCTGTTTGGCCATACTGAACTGCTTTTGTCTTCCGTTCTGGTGAGACAGTCTTTCTTTTGCTCATTATTTTGATCCTGGATTCTGGTCAACTTGTTGGGAGACGCTTGAAAAATAAATCATTGGCTCCCAACTCTTGACCAAACAGGTAGAAGAAGGTTTCCTTTTTGCCAGTTCTATAATTTTATTGAAGGAAAAGGCTAAGAATGAGCAATAGAAAGAAATAATATTTGAGAATGCTTGTGTCAAATGGTGTGAATGCATGATATAAAATATAAGGAAAAGTATTATGATGCAACAGTCTTAGTAGGGATACTTATAACCCATCATAGTAAAAAATGAAAATGTTCAAACTTCTTTGTTAGAAATTCAAAAACTAGCAAGTGGACCCACTTTCGAAGAAATTGGAATCCACTATAAATAGTTTGCATTCACATACACTCGTACTAACATCTTTATGCACATAAATTTTATGTTGAAAATTTTTAATTTACCATGTTGAACCAAGTCTATATACTGAACTCTACAGGGAGACTAGCAAGCAATGTTATACAGACAGGAGAAATCCTGCTCAACGGGAGAAAGATGAGAGTTGACTATGGAGTTGTGGTAGAGAGATAATTCTTTGTTCCATTTTCCTCTTTTTTTTTTTTTGCCTGCAAACATTGGCCAGGGAACCTGTGTGACAATTTCAGGCTTATGTGACACAAGATAACGTGCTATTAGGGACTCTCACGGTGAGAGAAACCATCACCTACTCTGCTCATTTGAGACTTCCGTCGTGCATGAGCAAGAGCGAGATTGAGGAGGTGGCAGAGAACACAATAGCAGAAATGGGTCTTCAAGACTGTGCTAACAGAGCCATTGGAAACTGGCATCTGAGGGGCATAAGCGGAGGAGAGAAGAAGAGGCTGAGCATCGCCATTGAGATCCTCACGCGACCTCGCATCTTATTCCTGGATGAACCGACCACTGGACTGGACAGTGCTTCAGCTTTTTCTGTAGTTCAGACACTAAAAAGCATAGCCCAAGATGGCAAAACAGTGATCTTCTCCATCCACCAACCCAGTAGTGAAGTGTTTGCATTGTTTGACGACTTGTATCTGCTCTCCGGGGGTGAGGCAGTCTACTTTGGTGATGCCAAACTAGCCACTCAGGTACTATGTGAAATTGCTCTTCACAAATATTTTACAATATTTGTTGTTGTTTCTTTTTATGGAACAGTCTTTGGTTTTTCAAGTATAAAACCATTTCTTTTTATTTTTTTAGATAAGACTCACACACTCTCACACTCTTTAGGCGAATCCAATTCGACCCTGGGCCTCCCCTACAACTGGAGAGATCCAACCAGTGCACCAAAGGATGAATCGTCTATAGAACTCACTGGTTCCCTGGCTGTTCTTGCAGTTCTTTGCCGAGGCGGGATTTCCTTGCCCGAGTAGGAGGAACCCATCTGATCACTTTCTTCGTTGCATCAATTCTGACTTTGATCTTGTTAATGCCACTATGAGAGGCTCTAAACGGTTTCTCACTTGTTTGGTAGCATTTCCGTTTCTCACTTTTTTTGTTGTATATATTATTTGTAGTATGCATTCATGCATTGGCAATTATACAATTTTCTGACTATTAACGGGCTTTGGTTCAAGGAAACAAGTTCATCTATTGATCCTCTACTAATGAAGAGAACAGCTGAGATTAAAGCAATGCTTGTTGCCAAATACAAATCCTCCACATATTTGGCAATGGCCCAGAAACGGATGAGAGAAATTTTAAATATTGTAAGTAGTAAATGGTTAGATTGTCATTATTAAGACAAATTTGAATTCAATTGGATCCTAATTTGCTTCCTTATGGATGAGTGGATTCACAGAAGGGACTGGTAGAAGAAAGAAGCAGGGGTAGCCATGCAAGCTGGTGGAAGCAACTCACCACTTTGACTAGAAGGTCCTCCCTAAACATGTCGAGGGACATGGGTTACTACTGGCTGAGGATCACGGTCTACATCATGGTGGCCCTTTGCGTTGGAACTATTTTCTTCAATGTGGGAAGTGGCAGAGGAGCCGTCTTGGCCAGAGGGTCCTGTGGTGGATTCATTACGGGCTTTATGACATTCATGTCCATTGGAGGCTTCCCCTCCTTCCTTGAAGAAATGAAGGTGGGATTATTAAATTTCCACTTCACATATATCGTTATACTATCTCTTACAAAATAGTTGGTGTAAGATCTTGATCATATTTTTGCACATGATTGATAGGTGTTTCACGCCGAGAGGCTTAATGGCCACTATGGCGTTGCCGTCTACACTCTATCCAACCTCCTCTCTTCCTTCCCCTTCTTGGTGGTGCTTAGCTCATCTTCAGCAGCAATAGCCTACTATATGGTGAAGTTCCGAACTGGTTTAATCCACTTTGCTTACTTTACTCTTTCTCTCTTGGGCTGCATTGGGGTGGTAGAAAACGTCATGATGGTCATTGCTGCTTTGGTGCCCAATTTCTTGATGGGCATTATCACAGGCGCAGGAGTTCTGGTAGGGAAGCCCGTTGAACCTTTTTATCTCTCCTCTTGCATCTTCCTCTCCTCTAATGTTGTTAACACAGGGTATTATGATGATGACTTCCGGTTTCTTCCGGCTGCTTCCTGATCTTCCCAAGCCTATCTGGCGCTACCCACTCTCCATGATAAGCTATGGATCATGGGCATTACAGGTGATCAATTAAAACTTAGTAGTCAAGAACTTTATATGACAGTTTTTTGCTTATGGTGCATAAAAATTTGTACAATTATTTTGATTCTGATAAGAGCAAAATATCATATAGAATCTATATCACCGATCCCAGATAGTTGAGATAAGGCGTATGATGATGACAATGATATTCATCTTTTTTTGTTACAGGGCCAATACAAGAATGACATGATGGGGTTAGAGTTCGACCCAGTATTGCCGGGTGGTTCGAAATTGAGCGGAGATTATATATTGAACCACGAGCTGGGAATCAGCACCAGGCGATCCAAATGGTGGGACCTGGCAGCTTTGATCACCTTAATGATTGCATACAGATGCCTCTTTTTCCTCGTGCTCAAGTTGAAGGAGAGGAGTGTGCCCCAGATGCGCAAGATGATTGCCAAGAGAACTCTACGTCGCCTGCAGAGGAGACCTTCCTTTGCCAGAAAGCCACCTTCTTCCTCCTCTTCATCTCGCCGCTTCTCTCTCCATCCTCTGCCCCTTTCTTCTCAGGAGGGCCTCTCTTCTCCCATCACAGTTCCCACATAAACATATCACACCTCACCTATATCCCATCTTATACATCATTACACACGGGTATAAAATGGATTCAGATATTGTTGAGCCATAAAAGGAATTAGCTTCTAGTATTATTCTATTGATTTATGTCTTTTTTTATCAGAATTCTGCTTCTGCTATTATTTTGTCACTTTTCTTAACTGCTTAACAATATTGTCAGCACCTAATAATTATTTGTGGTTTTTTTATTGCACTTTACATGTTGTATAACTATTCTTACTATCTTTATAAGAATTTGTTCTTCCTCCATGATCAGCCTGAAATCTCTATTCTGTATAAATCTTTTGTTGGCGATGGAGTTTGGTCCTAGTATTGTAGACTACCCAAAAAACATGGCTTATTATAATTCAAAGGATACAGTTATTGAGTCGGTCTAGAATTTGTACTTAGCTGTTCATACATATTTTAACACCCACTTTCGTACACTCATAAATTTTGTACCACTTATAATTAAATAGGACAAAGTTAATCTCATATTGTTAGGTGGGATCCACCTTCCTTATCGAATTAAAGATATTATATGGGACTTACCTTCCCTATCCAATCTCCGATCAACATCGTATAAGGCTTATAATATAAAGAAAATAAAGTATGAATATTATCTTTTACTAAAAAAGTTATTAAGAGGCATACCTAACAATGGATCAACAAAGCATGTGGATCCCATTAAAAAAAAAAAGTTATGCCCAGTAGAGCTGTAGCAAAGCAGCCAAATCAAACGACATGGAATTAGAGGTGCATCAAAAACTCGGACCTAACCCAATTTGGATAGAATTGACCCAATATAGTCTTATGGCAGATCCAAAAAAAAATGTTAGGGTAAATCTTATGTCGGGTTGGGACTAAAATGTGCAAAATTCAAGAACCAACCCAACTTAACCCAAGTTTTTAATTAATTTATAAAATTATATTTAATTTAGATTATATAAAATTTTGTAATTTTTTTATAAATAAAATTGACTCAATATAGTGTCGGGATTGCGTTGGGTCAAAGAAATTTGGTTCCTATTTTGGGTCAGGTCAAACTCGTTAAAACCCAACTTAATCCGATCCAAGATGCAAATACTACCTTGCATATTTAGTCCTCAACCTAGAAATGAATGAAAAGGGAAAGAGTGTGTAGGCGTTGATGTTCTCTCCAAAGTCAAAATAATCTCAATTCTTTGAATTTATTAGTTCATCAAAGAGGTATACATTCGACTTTAATTCAATTTTGCCCTAGATGCTTTTTAGTATTTTTTCTTTTTTTCTATTTTATACTAGATTATAAAATAAATAAATAAAATTCTCCATTCTTGAAAAACTTGGTTATCTTACGTAATACCAAAACAAAAACTTAGTTATCTTACATAGTACCAAAACTCGAGCTTATGAGTTATCTTACACTATTAGGTTTGAAATCTCCGTTCGTTTGTAGTATCTCCTCTACCCAAAAGAAATGACTTATCATATCTGAAAAGATACATAGCTTGACCACATTGGGCCTAGAATTTTGAAAACGTTTTGATTGATTTGTGTATCTACAGATGATGGAAGAAGAAGAAAGGGACATATAGCCTCCTCATAGAAAATGGTACTAACATGATGAAGGCCGGATTTCCTGGTAATGATGTGCCCAAAGCAGCATTCCCGTGTGTGATCGGACGTTATCGCTCTGTGGTGTACTTGCAGAGTTGCAGGTGTTCATATGAAGGTGTGAAGCCTATTCAAAAAGACCATTATGTGACATGAGCTACCTTAGAGTTTTTCATATTCTCTTCCGAGCCTAGCATAAAAAATACATGTAACCTTGATATTTGAGATTGATAGCGTTCACATTAGCGCCAGAGACGGAACTAGGGTGGGTCAACCTGAGGCAATTGGCCTACCTGAACTTTTAAAAATCTATTCTAGATAAGTAACTTAGAAAATGAAATGTGTGTGTTGTTTGGTTGCATGTATATGTGTAGGTTCTGGTGTAATCTATTCATAATTACTTTTAACACCATTTTATAATAAAATCCCTGGGAAGATTATGGAAATAACTTTACCTCACTAGCAGCCCCTTTATAGAAGCAAAAGCTGATTTTACCTGCTTCAACGATAATACAATTGTTTGGGAAGCAAAACTTACCTATAACAAAGCCATTAAGCAATTCGTGTGATTATTTACTCCCCTTAAGCCCATCTCTCTTATCTTGTAACTCACTGCACAGAGCATGGTCCTCTTCTTATCATGCACTCCAGGGTACATGGGCATGCAACCGGCCAATGCATTTGTAGTTATTGCAAGAAATCACCATGGTGTGTTGCTCCCTATGAATTGAGTTCATTATGAATCCCACAAGATAATTAATGGGTAGTGACATCGAGTAGCTGATAGAACCTCGAGATTGATAATTTAGATGAAGTGTAGGAAACGATGGTGTGATCAAAGCTACACCCCTGGATCATTGAAGCATTCTCAGTGGAAGAACCCATGGTTGAGCTTTTTATGATGAGTGAACAACCCACAAAAAATTTAACTGTTTTCGGTTAAAAATCTACTTGCTCCCTCCATCCTATATTAATGGCTATATTTTAAAAAAATAATAATTTTTATTAAATGGTAAAATTCTAATATAAGAGAAGAGAAAATAAGCTTATGATAGTCTTTTGTATGTATGTACATAACAACTTAAATTTAACAAAATAGAGTCATTAATATGAAACAAACTTTTTTGGCCACGTGGAGCTATTAATTTAGGACGAAAAGAGTATTAATCTTGCCCCACCAACTCAAAATTTTTGTTTCCGCCTATGGTTAGTGTCAGTACTATTAGCGCTAATGTGCACTAGTGTATACGCCATCAATCTTATAGATGAAAGACTCACATATATTTTTTACGCTGGACTCATTGTTAAAATGGAGTATAAAAAATGCTTCCCCCATTGAACTCATTATCAAAAGGGAGCATAAAAAATACTTCCCCCATCAAAAGAACCATTTTTGAGATGTGTACTTTTGTGCTAGGTAACCTTTTGTACAAGCCGCGGTTAGTCCTCTCTTAATAACAAACCAATTAAAACTGGATTTGATCGATGCAAGTGAGTGCCCTACTTCACATATTGACATTACTGGTTATATAGTCAATGTATATAACAAATGCAGAACTGAATAAATGCCGGCACTTTTTGTCTTGTGACAATGTTTATGTCGGGCATAGTCCAAACTAGCTAGTCCCATATGATTTTGGAGTAATGCTATCTTGATGTTAAGTTTTATATGTGATAAACATTATACAAACAGCGTTTATTAGTTAAGTTAAAAAAATGAGCCGTAGGAAGTTCATCACATATCAACCTTTACATTACTAAAGTATTTTTCGTTACAAAATTATAAAGAAATGCTTTAGAAGGTGCATCAAGTGTGAACCATGACGTCAATGTAACATTACTCTTTTATAATATTCTAGAATAGTTTTTTTAAAATGTATTAGGAATAGTCTAAGTCACCCATGGCACGGCACGGTAAGCTTGAATTGATAAATGAGATTATATAATTAATTGAGCAGAAGGACATTTAAGTAACAAAGAGGTAAAAAAGAAAATAAGAAATTATTATTTCCTCTATCTTATGTTAATAGCTCTATTTGATAAAAAAAATGTTCATATTAAAAGCTCTATTTTGTTAAATTTTAATAGTTGACTACTTAAAAAATAGTATTATAAACTTATTTTCCCTTCTCGTAGATGTGGGTTTGACCATTCAATAAAAGCTATTATTATTTTAAATGTAGCTATTAATATTGGATAAAGAGAGTATAAACTTATAAAAAAAGTTAACATGTGCCTGACTCATCTATTAATAGAGGGCAGGTGGATGATTCAAACATACACGCTCTATATTAGTACATATCATTAGATTGACGGCATATATTAATAGAAGGGGTAGTGGATAATTCACACCCGCTTGCCCTCAAGTAATATGCTCTTTCAATTAAAATCCAACGGTTTGCGATGTTTGCTCTCATGCCGACATGCTAACTGGTCTCTTATATATAATATCATAAATTATAAAGTCATAGAAAAATTAATACATATTCTTAAGGAATGCTACAAATAATAGCTTAAAGGTTAATAAATGGGGGGGAGTGTAAAAAAAAAGTCACTCGACTCAGCTTGACTTGATGGTCAAGATTGAGCTGGACCAACTCATCTCCATGGCTGATTGAGTTCAAACCTAGGGTTGCTAATGAGCTAAGTCAGCTCATCGAGCAAAGGTGCCTCTGTCATGCCCCGGCACTGCCCAACCCGAGCCGAACCCGGTCTAGGGGCCAGTCAAGCACACGGGGGCGACAAAGGGAAATTGAGATACGGTTTAGCGGAAAACTTAACCCTAATTATGAGTGATCTAACAAAACTACGGAGTATGCACACCACTTTGAGAAAGAGTAAATAATTAGAAAAGAAAGAGAGTTGCTTTAACTCAAGATAAACATAAGTTTCAAACCTACATGCTTAGTCAACCTTAGCCCATTCTAGGCTCCAAAATAGGTCTTAAACAACACAAGTGTATAACATAACATAAATCAAAATGAGAACCATACACAAAGGTTCCAAACCTAAAGCATAAACCAAGGAAAATAAGTCTCATAAGAGGACTCCACGATCACACCCATGTCGTCTCCGATCTTTCCTCGAAGAGGAGATCCTGTCAGTCTGCGTGTCGTGCCACGCAGCCCCAAAGCAAAACACAATAAAGAGGGGTGAGTTTAAACAAACTCAACAATGGTTTTCTAATATACTATCATCATCGGAAACACGACGGCATATCAACATAACTAATCAAAGCAAAGATTTACAAGATGTATCATTCCCTGATCACACATTTATAACACATAAACCTGTATATAGTGTCTCAACCACACTTCTTAACCATGCATTTATAACACATAAACCTGCATATAGTGTCTCAATCACACTTTCTGATCATACATTCATAACACATAAACCTGCATATAGTGTCTCAATCACACTTTCTGATCATGTATTCATAACACATAAACCTGCATATAGTGTCTCAATCACACTTTCTGATCATGCATTCATAATATATATCTCATCCATTCTTGCACGACAAACGTGTCAAATTACATGTTACACAAATATGCATAGCATACATCATATACTTGCATCAACATAAATCAAGAATGTATCCATCAAGGAGTAAACACAGATAGCATCACAAAGACGGGAACATAGACGAGGCCACGAAGGCGTGTCATGGTCCAAATTCTACACAAGAATTTAAGAAGTTCGGGGTTGTCAATCCCTAAAGGCTGCTCGCCCCAGACGATCCTGACCAAGGATGTCACATTCTCACTAAGAGAACCTAGAGCGGGGGTGTTCGATTTGGGACATCTCCTGCGATGGAGAAGAACCCGAGTTTCCACATAGGAAACCCTAGAACATATGGTAGCCGGTGCACAGAGCATACCATACTGGATTCTCAGGGGCCAGAAGACAATAATAATCTCAAATCGCAAGACAAGTACACAACTGGTCCCCATATCATTCTATTTAACTAGACTCAACCCGGGGAGTGCACATGTTCCACGAAGGAACTCAAATCAAAACATGCCCTTTCGGGCCAACCAAGTTTCGATTAAGCCATGACCGATCAATTAGGCACACAATTTCATCACATTGCATCGAATCGATCAAACTCGATTCATCTCAACAAAGCATCAATTCAAATCCATTTTCATTATGCATGCAACATGGTACATACGTGGGCAAGGCATACATGAATCCTAATTCATACTAAGTGCTCTCATCAGCCCCTCATGTATCATTCATAATCATAATCTCAATGTTTATCATCAACATTAAATCCCACATGTGTGTGTGTGTGTGTTCATAATAGAAGCATTTCCCTCAATGCAAATCAACATGCTTGAACTTCACTCACCATCACCCTATACATGTGTAATAACATCTAAACATGAATTCCAACAGAAAATCATAGATGAAGAATCATTAAAATCATAACTCAAATCAAAGCTTATCCACAAGCTACACATATATAAGATCATTCAATTCATACTTGAGTCATGACATCCACCATCATTCACACATCAATTAACCACATCCTAACATGACTTATCATTCCGTTAGTATGTTATAGTACTACTGAAAATACACCTAACCATAGAGCATCAACCATTCATAACTTCAAGATGCAATTCCAACATCGTATAACTAATCTCAAGTCATTCTACATAACACTAATATACACCACAACTTCATAACCTCAATGGTACACCCTTCCAGTAGCATAATATAGCTCAAAACACTCCACATATACATAGAAATGATATATCAAAGTAGAATTATCGAAATAGACATCATGCAAAATGTACAAAATCTACTGTATAGCCATTCGAATGCCCAGTAGGGCCATTCGATCGGCTAAACGTAAAAATTCTAAAATTACAGTGTTGCCGTTCAAACGCCTATTCAGGCCATTCGATCAGCTAAGCTAGAAATCGGTCGAAATTACAGTGTTGTCGTTTGAACGCCTAAGAGGGTCGTACGAACGCCTAGGAGGGTCGTACGAACGCCAACAAGGCAGATCAACCTTCTTCTCCAATTCAAATCTTCAAACCGAAACTTCATGGATAAAACTTAAAGTCATCATCTAATAACCTAAATGCCAATAAAATCTCACCATAATTTTCAGAAAGCGAATTTGTCACGCCTCGGCACCGCCTGACCTGAGCCGAACCCGATCCAGGGGCAGGTCAAGCGCACGGGGGCGACAAGGGAAAATGAGATACGGTTTAGTAGAAGACTTAACCCTAATTACGGGCGATTTAACACAATTACGGAGTATGTACACCACTTTGAGTAAGAGTAAATAAGTAGAAAGAAGGAGAGTTACTTTAACTCAAAACAAACATAAGTCTCAAACCCACATGCTTAGATTAACCTTAGCCCACTCTAGGCTCCAAAATAAGTCTTAAACAACACATAGCATAAATAAAAAAGAGAACCATACACAAAGGTTCTAAACATAAAGCATAAACCAAGGGAAATAAGTCTCATAAGAGGACTCCACTATCACATCCATGTCGTCTCCGATCTTTCCTCGAAGAAGAGATCCTGTCCGTCTACGTGCCGCACCACGCAGCCCTAAAGCAAAACACAATAAAGAGGGGTGAGTTTAAACAAACTCAGCAATGGTTTTCTAACATACTATCATAATCGAAAATACGACGGCATATCAACATAACAAAAATTGACAAGATGTATCATTCCCTAATCACACATTTATAACACATAAACATGCATATAGTGTCTAAATCACACTCTCTGATCATGCATTCATAACACATAAACCTGCATATAGTGTCTCAATCACACTTTCTGATCATGCATTCATAGCACATAAACCTGCATATAGTGTCTCAATCACACTTCTTCAAATCACGTATGCATAATATATCTCATCCATTCTTGCATGACAAACGTGTCAAATTACATGTTACACAACCATATACTTGCATCAGCATAAATCAAGAATGCCTCCATCAAGGAGTAATCACAAATAGTATCACGAAGACGGGAACATAGACGAGGTCATGAAGACGTGTCATGGTCCAAATTCTACACAAGAATTTAAGAAGTTCGGGGTTGTCAATCCCTAAAGGCTGCTCACCCCAAACGATCCTGGCCAAGAATGTCACATTCTCACGAAGAGAACTTAGAGCAGAGGTGTTTGGTTCGGGACATCTCCTGTGATGGGGAAGAGCCCGAGTTTCCACACAGGAAACCCTAGAACACATGGTAGCCGGTGCACAGAGCATACCACACTGGATTCTCAGGGTCCAGAAGACAATAATAATCTCAAATCGAAAGACAAGTACACAACTCGTCCCCATATCATTCCATTTAACTAGACTCAACCCAGGGAGTGCACATGTTCTACGAAGGAACTCAAATCAAAACATGTCCTTTCAGACCAATCAAGTTTCGATTAAACCACGACCGATTACTCCGGCACACAATTTTACCATATTGCATCCAATCGGTTAAACTCGATTAATCTCGATAAAGCATCAACTGAAAGTCCATTACCTTATCCCTTGATTAGGCTTGGATTTGATGGTCACCCTTCTTAAAAACCTTGCAAATAGATAGAGTTTACATTAAACTCCATTAAAACCGATTTAATATAAAAACCCTAATGAAAAACTTAGATCTAGGGCTTGTTGAACATAAAAATCGGATTTTGAAATTTAGGGTTTGTAGTAAAGATGCAAATCAGTGGTTTTGATGTTTCAAAACGAATTAAAACAAAGGGTAAATGGTAGATCTAGAAGGGATTAAGAGAAAATCTAGAACTTAGGGCTTAATTAAAATAGGCTTACCTTAAACACCTTCTAATTCAGGCCTAATTTGGGAATTAGGCCTAACTTCCCTGTCCCAGCCTATTCCCAAAATAGAAATGTCTCAGGTCATCCTATTTATAATAAGGTGTGGGGTGTGTGTCTAGGTAAGTTATGGGGTATAAATAGAATAATAAGTTAAAAATGGGTAATTTGGCTATTTGAGCACTAAATAAACCTGCGAAAATTATAAAAATTTTTGTAAAGCCTAAAGTTGATGTTTGGGGTAATTTAGTACAAAAACCTAAATTTTGACGGTGGGGCCCACAGGGGGACCCGCCAAACCCTAATTTTCTGAAAATTAGTAAAAATTCAGAAAAATCTCAAAAATTCAGATTTGACTCAAAATCATTTAAAACTAATAATTGTAAAGCTAATTTTGATTAAAACCATAAGAAATACTATTTATTCACTAAACCACCGAATTAATAAGAAATGAGTTAACCACACAATAACCGATAATTAAAATAAAACGAAATCCGGTTTAGAAATAAGAGTCCTTACATAATCTATATCATAACAAGATAAAACCCTATGAAATCGGGATTAAAGATTACCATTTACTAATCATGTCATTAGAGCACTAAATCAAGTAAATCTACTCAAAATAAACCATGAAATCAAGAGCTTTACCATAGGAAAACTGAAATTTCGAAAGTCCATTACCTTATCCCTTGATTAGGCTTGGATTTGATGGTCACCCTTCTTGAAAACCTTGCAAATACATAGAGTTTAAATTAAACTCCATTAAAACCGATTTAACATAAAAAACCCTAATGAAAAACTTAGATCTAGGGTTTGTTGAACATAAAAATCGGATTTTTAAATCTAGGGTTTGAAGAAGATATGCAAATCAGTAGTTTTAATGTTTAAAAACGAATCAAAATAAAGGGGATATGGTAGATCTAGAAGAGATTAAGAGAAAATCTAGGGTTTATGGCTTAATTAGAAGAGACTTACCTTAAACACTTTCTAATCTTGGCCTAATTGGGGAATTAGGCCTAACCTTAATTTTCGGAAAATTAGTAAAAATTCAAAAAAATCCCAAAAATTCAGATTTTACTTAAAATTACTTAAAATCAATAATTGTAAAGCTAATTTTGATTAAAACCATTAGAAACACCATTTATTTTTGAAACCACCGAATTAATAAAGAAATGAGTTAGCCAAGCAATAAGCGACAATTAAAATGAAACGAAAACCGGTTTAGAATTGAGAGTCCTTACAGCCTCGACTCGATTGACTTGAATATGGCTTGTCTCGAAGTGGCTCAGCTCGAACTCGAATATTTTTTAGTTGAGTTCGAGCATACCGTGGCTCGACTCGGCTCGAATAATACTTGATTTCGGCTCAAACTCTACTCGTACTCCAACTCGAATGAAATTCGTAAATATATTTTATAATATACATAAATATATATTGACACTTATGAATACATGTGCACAATTATCAATCCCAATTTACATTTATCATGTACATATATATTACAAATTTATATGTTATTAATGAATATATATCTATGTATTGAGTATTGGCTTATATAACACATGATATATATTTTTGAGAAGTAAACATTTAAAGATACATTATACACATATGTCCACATGTGATATGTATTGAAATTTAATATATCATAGAAATAAAATTTAATAAAGTATATACATATATATACAAATTCAACTCATACTTGAGCTTAAATTAGTATATAATAACCACATAACTTAATTCAAATTTGACTTGATTATGACGTTATAAAAAAGAAAAATCTCCTCAACCACTTCACCTAGAACACTTTTTGTGTTAAGCATTTCATCAAATAAATATGATATTCTCATCATTTAAATATATTTTTTATTAAATATAATTTTATCACTGTCATTAAAGATACACACTTCGCCCATGTTATTTTAAATAATATTTATATTTTTTATATTAATAATATATTTTAATGCATACAAATGAGTACAAAAACTTAATTAATATTTCTACCTCATTATACTAATATATATTAATTGCTTGGTAAAAAATAATATTATTAAATACTCCGTCCGTCTTAAATTAATAGCTCAATTTGGTTTTTAAAATAAATTTATTTTAATTTATTTTTAAAAACTAAATGGAGCTATATATGTAGGACAAATGGAGTGTTTATAAATACAATAATATACAAAATTATCATAATTTACGAAAAACTCATAAATTTGTAAATAAACTAAAAATAATAATAATATTTACTTATTTATTAATTTTTTTTCTAATATTTTTATTTGTTGTTATGTTATATCTTGTGTTTGTATGTTTAACTATATATATGCATCTTTTAGTAATTTTTTATATACATGTCACTATTATTAGTACATATGTACCCCCTTAATATCATTAAAGTGTTCATATGTTTGTATTATATGTATTATATAGTAGTTTTATATGAACATGTCATTATTATTAGCACATATGTATTATATGTATATGCTGCACCACAACCTCTTCTGCATACTCTAATATTCTTTTGGTTGTATGAAATATATTTATTATTTGATAACTTAAAATTTTTAAATCTTTGTATTTATTTCTTACTTCAAGTGTCATCTTATAACCACCAAAAAGAAAAAAAATAGTGCCTTTATAGTTAACTACATTTGTGTATATGGGATATCATATATGAATGTATATCATTTATTTCTATTATACATAAATATAAATTTATAAAATACCTCATATATAATATATGTATATTATGTCTTTTTAAAATATTTATTTCTAAATAATTTATATCATGTGTAATGTGTAGGGGTACTGCTAAGGAGTTAGGTCGAATCGAGTTTTAGTAAGTGGGAACATGAAACTTGAAGTCTTGGACCCATCAAAAATAAATATAAATTACCTTAATTTTATGAAAAAAAGAGAGACTCTATGACTCAATGCTAAAAAATATTATAAAAATTTAAATTTCTAAGGATTCCAACAATAGTCTTCAAATAAAATTTAAAAAGATATATCATAATTTATTTGACATGTAAAGATAGTAAATAATATTATCATAACATATTATGTAGTAGTACAATATATCCTATTTTTTTACTTGGTTCTTCTTGAATCGAACTCGAGCTAGATGATTGACAGCTCGATCAAATTTGATTCGAGCTTAAGCCAATACCTAAAACTTTAAGTTTAAGTTGATCTAACTCAAAGCTCAACTCAACTTGGGTAATTAGTGCCGCTATTTAAACCTAACGTAGCCAAGAGCTCCACACTCGGCTCGGCCTCACGAGCCGCCTTCGCCTGCAAGCGGAGTTGGCAGACGGGTTCCAAAAGCCGCGAAGGCCCAGCGCGACACGCGAAACGCGACTTCGCGAACGACGCGTGTCCGACCGGTATAATCGAAAAGGGAAACAAAGGAGGCGGACGGCGACAGTCGCCGCCCGAACCCTAGCCTCGCGTCTTGCTCAAAACCTTTCCCGGACTCCCCCCACCCAGTGGCGGGTAACTTCTTTTACAAATTTTTTTTCCTTTTTCATTTTTTTCCTTCTTCAAACGAATTATTAGTTGGTCATGTCGATTTAGATCACAATTTAAGTATGTTTTGACGTGTTTTTTCTTATGATTTTTTTAAAAATTTTTGTTGTGTTTTGCTTTGGAATCATCGTGATGGAATTCTTCCACCTGAATTGATTTTTTGAGTGCTTTGATTAGTTTGAGCCCTTGAGGAAACGGGTCTTTTTGATTTTTTTATATTATGGTTCTTGTTCATGTTTTGTGCTGTTGTCAGAGTGAAGGGCTTTCTAACAGCTTCTATAGATGAATCAGATGCAACATTTTCCGCGGCTCACATGCTTGCCTTGGTTCTCTCTCTCTCTCTCTCTCTCTCTCTCTCTCTCTCTCTCTCTCTCTCTATATATATATATATATATATATATATATGTGACTTGTTCGTCAATGGAAATGACGAATTTTCAGGAAATTGTCTTCTAAATATCTTCTGCATCCTTCGTTATTATAATACAAAAAGTAGTGTTGTTTCCAAAAAAAGGTTGTATTTACAAAATTCTAGCAAATTAGACATTTGGCACTATTGCTTGTGATTCGTTTGATTAGAAAGTACACCTCTAATTTGGTGAAAAGACTATCTTTTGGGTCTAGAGAGGAGGCTTTTTGTTGAAAATACAAATTTGATGAGTAATGTTTAGCTTGTCATGCAAAGTAATGTTTCTCCTAGCATGCAACGTTTCTTTGGTCACCCTATTCTCCATGCTAGGAATTTGATCCCTCCCATAGGGACTTGTCTCAGTGGTACTTTAAAAACGTGTGATTATGCAGTGGTTTAGTCGATGTCTCTCATTAATGAACCGATAGGAATTATAGGAAGAAGTTATGGGCGTAGATTTCTGCTTTTTATAATGAGGAAATGGTTTATAAGTTGGTAATATTGTGCATGGTGTTGTGGTTGGTAGGTGAAATCCGATTTTTGTTGTGATGATTTGTAGTTGGAAGATTGGAGTATGAATAATTGTAGGAAGAGAAAACTTTCAATTTTCATTGTGTGTTTATGTATTTTTAAATGTACTAGTAATAAAGATCATGATCACTGCACCTCTAGCTTCCATTTTTTTGGGTTTTTTATTTATTCCTATTTTATGGTTTATTTCCAATACAAGTCCACAAGCGGTTGAGTCTCTTAAATGAAGGATGCAAAGGGAATTCGACAGAGCATGTGGAAGAGGAGAGCCTTCAACTGTGGGGGAGCCTTCAGCAGAATTTGTAGAATCACATATCAATGAGGATGAAGGAAGTAATACATCCACTGTGTTTGCAATTAATGACACGGGAAGAGATGCTGATATGGATCCATTGGAAGGAATGAAATTCAAAACTGAAGATGAGGCGCATCATTTTTATAATGAATATGCAATGAGAATGGGTTTTAATACTTGTATAAAACACAGCCGGCGCTCAAGGACTGATGGATCTTTAATATTTGTTGAATACGGGTGCTCAAAACATGGTTTCAAGAAGGTTAGCGAAAATACAAAGAATCCACGACCTTGCATAAAGACAAATTGCAAGGCTGCAATGAAAGTGAAGAGAGGTGATCATGGAGTATGGATTATAGTCCATTTTAATAATATGCATAACCATGAAATAGCTCCTGTAAACACCGATATGTCAATGAAAAGTAATTTGGGAACTGTGAACATTGGAGTTGGAGCAACCAATATGGCACTGTTGATGGATAATATAGACAAAGGAGTTGGAGATGGAGTGTTTAATGTGCTAAGTCATTTTGAGAAACACCAATTTGATACACTAGGACATGGTGATGCGCAGGCTGTTTATGAACATTTTATTCAGCTACAAATGTTGAATCCCACTTTCTTCTATGCTATGGATTTGGACCATGATGCACATCCCAGGTGTATATTTTGGGTTGATGCAAGATGCAGGACAGATTATACTCGTTTTGGTGACATAGTTACATTTGACACAACTTTTCTTATCAACAAATGTGGAACATCGTTTGCTCCTTTTGTTGGAGTGAACCACCATGGCCAATCTGTCTTGCTTGGGTGTGCTGTAATTAGAGAAGAGACAAAAGCATCATTTGTTTGGTTATTTAAGACATGGCTGGCTGCAATGTATGGGCAACAACCTGTAGCACTTATCACTGATCAAGACATATTAATAAAAGAGGCCATTTCTGAAGTATTCCCAGGAACTCGCCACCACTTCTGCATATGGCACATTTTGCAAAAATTACCAAAAAAATTAAGCCGCTTGTGCCAAGAGAATTCCAGATTTGTGTTTGATTTTAAGGAGTGCATTTACAAGTCCTTAGAAGTTGAGGAATTTGAAGAGAAATGGTGGAAAATGATTGAATCATATGATTTAGTGGAGGATGAGTGGTTGGCAAGTTTGTTTGAAGATCGTCAACAGTGGGCTCCTATATACCTGAACGACAGTTTCTTTGCAGGGATGTCTACATTGCAACGAGGTGAAAGCATAAATATACTTTTTAATATATGTGTTAGTAAGCAAATAACCTTAAAACAATTTGTGGATCAATTTGAACTGTCCTTGCAAAGCACATGGCTTCAGGAAGCTCAAGCAGACTATGAAACAACCTATGATAGTCCATCACTGAAGACAACATCACCTTTTGAGGCACAACTTTCTGGTATTTATACTAGAGCAATATTTAATAGATTTCAAGTTGAGATCACAGGTATTCCTGGTTGTTTCACCATAAATTCCCAGCAAGAAACAGAAACAATAATATATACGGTGAGAGATTCTGAAGCGAAAATGGACTACAAAGTCACCTGGAACCCGACAATAACGAACATTTCTTGTCAATGTCGAACATGGGAATTACATGGTTACCTTTGTAGACATGCTATGTTGGTTTTGTTGATGTCAGGCGTGCATATGATTCCTTCCCATTATATCTTAAATCGTTGGACAATGGATGGGAAGAATAGATTTCATCTGAATAGAGGTATTCATGTGCATGGTGATAGGCCAGAATCAAGAGTTTTACGTTTCAATGACTTGTGTCGTAGATCTGCCAAAATTGCAGAAGAGGGTTCTGTTACTGAAGAATGCTATCATTTTGCTATTAATGCACTGGATGAAGCAATAAAAAAAGTTTCTGATAGGAATTCTTTTGGAAGATCTACAAATCAAAACATACTCCAAAATAACCATAACAAGACTGTTGGTGAAGTAAGTCAACTTTACCTAGTGGAAGATAACAATCGAGTGGATGACCCTGATATAGGGGTTACAAAGGGATCACCCAAGCGAACAAAATCAGCCATTGAGAAAAGGAAAAGATCCACATACACCTGCAGTAATTGCAAAATGACTGGTCATAACGTCTCTACATGCTCTGAGGTCTGTAAAAGTTAGATATTCAGATTTATTCACTTTAATGAAAATAGTTAAACAGCTAAAAATACAGTGATTTTCCACATTTTTGTAGACACAGAGACAGGAACAGCAGAGGGTACAAGATCTTTTCAACTATGGTGAAGTACGGGTACAAGAGGGCTCACAACAAATGGTTTGGCACCTCGAGATTATTCATTCTTTCAATGTTACAACTCCAAGCAACAGTAGTTTTTAACATTTCCAAACTTATGTCAGGAACAATTGGATTTAAGACACTCAGTACTTGCTAATCAATGTGGAACACAGGAAAGATTGCGGTCATTATAGAGGATGGTATTGGGAATATACTGGATTCACAACGAGGTCTGTACTTGTCACGCCAGCATTTGAATAGGTTAATTTTTTGAAGTTAAGATGTATATCACATATTACCTTTTCTTGTAGAAAATCTTTGGTGGATGATCTTCTTGATCTTTTCACCATTTTTTGCGCCAAGCTTTTGTTGGATTCTTTATAAATTAATTTATAAGTAAAAATGTTTGTATTATATGTTTAGATGTCCAATCTAAATTGATGAATCTTGTGAAAAAAATGTGTTTTTGATGCAACCAACAGTCTGAGGCCTTTCCTCGATTTTCTTCTGTTTTTTTCCCTTTTTTAGGATACAAAATATAGCCGTATGAATTTATTGTAGCAGCAAGGGCCAATCTTGTTTAGATGAGATTAAAAACTTAGCAATGTGGACTAGAAGCAATCGGTATTAAGTACAGTCTATTGAGCTGAGTGATGCTCTTCAAAGATTACCACCTTCATCGGTAGTGAAAGTTTTGCAAGCAAATCACTAATCACCAAGTACCATTCTACTGTCTACCAGTCTTCATGTTCTAGTCGAAAGTTCTATTGCATAATGAACCTAATAGTTGCAGCTTAGCAGACTTACAAGTGGAATAACAAGGCTTACTTTTTGTGCCTTGTGTTATAAGCCTAGTTCTTAGCCTGAGGGAGCCTTTTATGAAAACATTCATGTGCTATTGTGTTTATTGATACGTCATTGTGTCAGCTTTCTAAATACAAAGCGGGATTTATGACAGGGCTCTCTTTTATGTTCCCTGATTAATACAGGCCTAGTTATTAGCACGCATACCCTTCTCTTTATCTGATACTGTCTTTAGTAGTATGTCCATGTGCCAGTTTTCTGCATATTCTTTCCCATTGAACCGTAGGAATTATGTACTTGTTTTTCAGTTTTTGTGCAGGAAGCTTCCTACAATCATAAGATGTAGATGAGTGCGGTAGTACTACACATGGAAAAATTGTCAAGAAGTCTCAAAATGGCTTAAATCCTCAAATTCGGGGATCTCGCTCTGGAAGTGTCTCATTAATTACACAAATCTGTTGAGATGGTTTGACCATGTTCAGAGAAGAGTACCATTGGCTTTTGTAAAGAAATGCATCTAGTCATCGCCAGCCCAAGAAAAAGAGGGCCACGGAGGACTTAGGAGGATCATATGAAATCAATCTAATTTCATATAATTGTAAGATGTTTTTGTTGTTGCTATTGATGATGATGATGATAATAATGATTAGGTTTTTACTTCACATTCGTGTGTTTAAATTACAAGAATAGTATTGAAAATATCAAATTAAATGGCTTGTGTTATTTCTTTTGGCTTTTGTTACTGCCGATGTTAAAGAAAGCATCTTCAATTACTTAAATGCCCTGTTTTGAATGTAAACATTTCTGCATCCTGATACTGTTTCATAAGATATCACTGCCAAAGCAAGATGGTTCTTCAGGATGGGTAGCCTTCAAGTGGACCCAAGACCAAATGATTAGTCGCTTGAATGGATCTAGTATACACTGGTGAATCCAGCTTTGGATTTTGAAAACGTTAACATTGCCCTATAAATATTTGTTTCAACGACTGAATCAATTACACTCAGAAATAAAAAAACACTTGCGCTGGTTCATTTTAAGTGCAAAATATTATGAACTCCAGGAATGTACGTTCTGTTTTTTAGGAACGGAAATACTTTCTTTTGATAGTTTTGCAGCAATACTTGATCTTGAATGTAATAAAAAAATTAGGAAAAAGAAAAAAATTGGATCCAGGACTCTTAAGATTGGTTAATTCAGTTAAGACCTAAAATGCAACAAATTTATCGATTAGTTAGGTGGCATTCAAGTACAAACGCTGCAAAAGCCGGTTCTAGGTTCTACTATTAATTGGTGCATCCTTTGCGCCAATCCGCCAATTGATTGATTATTCCCCATGAACAACATAGTAAAGCTGGTAAGTTTTCATACTAAATACAATCTATATTTCCATCTTGGCATAGATGCAAATGTATTCTTGCTCTTTCAAACAAAAGCATAACAAGCAGATGCACACGCCCTTAATATATTCACAATGGACACTCAACTTCCGTCACCATGATAAATAACTTGCCGTCAACAAGATAAAAAAACTATTCCTTTCAAACTACAACATCTTCAGTCGGAGCAACTGGATCAGGAAAGTTGAAGATGGCCTCATTATCCTCAACGGTGTCTAGTATCAATTCCACTTCTTCCAGCATAGCAGATTCACCAGCAAGATCCAAAATTTCTTCTGGGGTCTTGTTTCCGTTATTTACAGTTTCTCCATTACATGATGACTTGTTTTCAGAAACCTTCGGCCTTGGGGACACTTTTGCTTCTTGCTTGGCAACTGGTTGTTTTTTCGAGGGTAATTTGGTAAGGGACTTCCGAATTGCTGACTTTTTTGGAGTGACAGAATCCACATCCTGTACGCCTTTGTCTGTTTTAATTGGCTTTACATTTGAACTAGAACTTTTTGGCTGTCCACCGTTGCTTTCTATTTTGTTATCAACTGAAGCGACAGAAGACTTGTGTCGCCCAAGCTTTGGTGATTTTGGACGCGTGGTGGGGATCTGTACATCACAAGTAGACAGTCATGTGCATGCAAAGCAAAAATCAAGCACCCAAGGCTAGCCAAATGGACAAATAGAAATGCATTCCAAGAGCACACGAGATCTTAAACTACAAAAATGTCCATTTAAATATCTGATCCAAATTGGAGACAATTTACCACTTCGAGAACAATTTTGCTAGCCTGATTAATAAGCTATCAGAACCCATATGCATCCGAAGGAGGATATTCACTGACATGGAGTGGTCAATGGAATGAGGATCCATTTGGTTAAGGACCCACAAACTTTCAACTTATTGAGTGTGACATCATACTTTTGTGCTCTTGAATTTCAGCTATTTAAGCCCTTGAATTTTTGCTGCTCATTTCAAAAGCTAATATGTATGGCTCCCACACCTCCAAATGTGGTAATATTTTGTGCACCGAACTCAACATGTTCTCTTTCCACCAGTATCCAATAGTGGTGGCTCCTCTCTATGAGCCAAGAATGAAGTAAGTGGCTCATGCCAGTGAAGCTATAGCAAAATTCCGCACAAAGTAGTTTTCTATGTAAAAGCTGACCCAATAAAGAGTTAAAGAACGCTAATATCATTGTCTTTAGGGGTGGCTCCTCTATTATGAGCCAAGAATGAAGTTAGTAAGTGGCTCATGCCAGTAAAGCTATAGCAAAATTCCACACAAAATAGTTTTCTATGTAAAAGCTGACCCCATAAAGAGTTAAAGAATAAGAACATCATTGTCTTTAGCATAATAAGAAATCCACTCTAGACTTCATGATACTCACCTCAAGCTAGGTTCACCAAAATATTTTGTTCTTCTCTTATGTTGAGAGCTTCATTTCATTCTCTTAATACAAATCACAGCTCAAATACCACATTTACAAGCTAGAGTAAAGCAGCAAGGGAGGAAACCACCATCAAACAAAAAAGGACTGAAAATCCTAAAAGCATCACTAGGGTAAAGAAACAAAAAAAAACTGAAAAAGTCAGCAACGACCAAAATATACAACACCTTCATGGTTGCTGTAAATAAACGAATAGGTATTGAATACTTTAAACTATTGAAGGTTTACCATTATGCAAGGCATTGACTTCATCAAAGATTTTCATCAAGCAAAATTACAATCAAAGCACATTCAACCATTAAGTTTCCATTCTATACCCTTAAACACTAATCTGGAACCTAAATCTTTCAATAATATGTTTCAAACAGAAAAAGTAAAAGCAGCACTCAAAAATTTCTTTTATAGCATGTTCCTTACACAGCAAAAGTCCTAAAAACAAAGTATCTTGTAAACTATTGTTCACATGAACTTTTCAATTCAAAATAGTTTTACCATATTCTGATAACAAAAATAAAGTAAGGCACAATAAATCAAAATACAAAATTCCATGAAGAAGGAAATAATATTAACAACATACCTTCTTCAGTTCAACCTTAGGAGGAACTGGTTCCTGATAAAAATTTGGCATTGGTGTAGCTTTAAATGTTAAACTTTTCCTGAGTTGTTTAATCTCTGCTTCCTGCTTTTCCTGTAAATAAAATTAAAGACAGACGCCTTAGCCAATAGACATGACAGGAGTAAACTGCAAATTTCTGTTCTTATTAATTTTCATATATCTGTTTTTCTAAGGAAAATGCAAGTACATATACTAACCAACTAAAGCAATAAGATATCTTGCACTAGGTTACCCAAAAAACAAAAGGATATCTTGCACTCTTGGCTCTACTGGTTCTAGGGAAAAAAACACAGAGCACAAAAATAATTACTAAATAGTAATAACTAAAGTACCTTGGACTTTGCCTGCAAGTTGTTTTTTTCAGCTTCTATTGCTTGAACCTTCTCCTCTAATTTTAAGAAGAACTACAGCATTGCAAAAGTGATAAGTTGATGATTAGAACTCAGACATGTTTAGCTGCATATCCATGATGCATTATAAAGTAAACTAGTTAAACTCCATTATAAAGTTTCTGGGTAAAAGCCAAACATATCCAATCACTTCACAAACAAAATTCCAACTGTGCAGTAACAGTGCAACCAAAACACGGTACTAAACTTACACTAAGCTGATCTCACCTCTTTACGTTTTTCAGCCCGCTCATCTGACCTGAATGAAAAACCAGAACTGCTGCTCCTTCTCTGAGAACGGGAATTAGTGCCTCTGAAATCAATGCATAATAGTATAAGATTTTGGAAAAATAGATGCTATAACAAGGATTTTCTTTCACCATAGCTGGCAATCATATCAGGAATGGAGATATTCTCGTAATGTTAACTAATAGCTTTCTTGTTCATCTTAGGTACAGAAGATGCCAGCATCAAACTGCCATAAAAAAAGTTATCACTTGAATGCCAATTAACCTTTCTAACCTTGCAAGGAAATGCAGACCCATATAAGACCCATGTAGTATTTTCCCATGTAGAAACAGATTTTTCAAGTTTCAACCTTGCTGACGTGCAACTTTACAGTTCACATTTTCTTAAGAAAGTTCCTTCCATTAGTGAGAACATCCCAATGCTGATATACGATATCAATCATCTTCTACATATATTTTAATACCAGAGTCTTAACAATTTAACAAAATTAAAATCCTTTTTACAAATATACACTTTGCAGAATGAATGACAATGGTTGTCAGTTAACGAGCCACCATACACCTAGCAGATATTGCAAGCAACCTGCAATAAAGTATTTAATTCATAAGAAAACCTCAAGAAAATATATCCCATTTCTTATTTCTGTTCTCAAAGGACTTAACCAGGCATTAGTATCATCCTTTGGGTATTCATAACAACAGGGGCTTGTGATTAGTAATTTTGAACTAAGATGAGGAAGTTTAATTATGTTGGACAATCAATATGTTTAAAAAAAAATTAGGTAAATAATTCAAATTTTGTGCAGAAGCAGTGCAACAATGCCGGAAGTCATGTTTTCAACTCCAGTATCATCAAAATCTACTAGGTCATATCACAAGCTAAAAGATAATAAAATAATGATGAAAGAACAGTACGAGGCATTTGAATGAGCGTCATCATCCTCTTTAATTCCCACAGCTTGACTTGATGGCTTTGCATCGTCGTCACTGTGCCTGTAATGAGTAACAAATGTCTTCAAACAGATTGCAAGAATAAATTTACAAATCTCAAAAACAGCTATGTACAACACAAAATAGTGAAGGCGCACAAAACAAAACAACAAAAACATGCAAGTAACTTTAAATTGTTCTGAACATAATATTATTAAATGAACATATGCATGGAAATAAAATGCATAACATTATACATGTAAAATAATAATATAAAATGAAAAACATTCTCCTGCAAATTATCTACAGGGTAACACCAGGCTGACCCCACAGATCACAGGTGTTCCATGAATGTGTGGCCTAGCAGGATACAAAGGAAATGGAGTTTCAAATTAAACCTCCAAGGACATGTAGGAGAAAATCACTTCTATAAAGTATGTTTGAATGCACCAGCAACCTGAATATTGGCAGTATAATAAAGGACACATTTATGTTGCCATAGAACGGAAATATCAGTGCCCGTAAAAGACAATACTCCCTCTATCCCACATTAATAGCTCTATTTGGGTTTTCAAAATGAAATCAAGCTATTAATATGGGAAGGAGGAAATAAAAGAATATGCGAACAAAAACTGTCAGCAAAGGAGCACAAGCTTTATGATAAGCTCTCTGTGTCAGAGAGAAATATAAGATCTCAGCAGTTCTTCAGAAGTCACAAGCAATAATTTAAAGTATTCTCGTCATGAAATAACATGTAAACCAAAGAAAAAGAAAAGACAATAAACTACAGGTGCAAAACTTTTGTGTAAAAATAAGAACTTACATGGTGGTTTCCGATGACAAGCCATTAGCAGTTGTCTTCAGCAAGCTGATCTTTCCCGACTGTAACTCAAAATAGAGGTAGGCAGAGAGTAATGTTATAAGCATATAACACTATTTGAATATGGGCAAAATATGTAAATCAAATCTAGCTTACTCAGAACTTAACAATAGTGCACTTAGTTTAAATGCTTACCACAGAATGTCGTATGCCAGGTCCTGATGACAAAGTAGATAGCTTAGTGGAAGTCGCATCTTTCTTAGCATCTGAAGAACTCACCCCAGATGAAGCTCTCCTGGCAGATTTGTTCAACAGGGTAGTTGAAATGTGTGAAACATTAGAAACTGGGGGCACAGCCGCCTCTGAGCCATTTGCTCGAGAATGAATGGTAATATTGACACTTCTCTTCAAACCGTTGGCAAGAACTCCTTTTGATGGAAGAGAAAGGCTTTGAGACAGACTTGGTCTCTGATTCCGCACAGATGTTTGCATAACTTTCTCAACAACTTTGTCCTTTGGCGTTTTCACATTCTTCTTAAAGGCAGCATCTTGAACTCCAAGATTCTGCACATATGAAGTAATAAATAAAGAATAACTCGATGCATAAATATATAAATAAATAAATAATCCTCAATTCCAATATTTGCAATTCCTAGTTACTGCTATCCTACCATTCCAATTTAACAATCCTTCCGCTTTACAACTGCTAATAGCATGATGCTTTTTTTACTCAGAGATCAAAATAACAGAATGACAATAAGCAAGACCTACTTTTTTCCCCGCGATATTCCCATCCATATAGTTTTATAATCGAAATCTATACCCACCTTGGAAACAATTGAACTTTGACTGTCAGTAGTGACTCCGACATCCTCTGCCACAGTCGATTCAATCCCCTCAACTTGAGCAGCCTCTTGAGGAATGGTGTTCGCCTCCTCCACGCCGTTTTCCACGTTCCCATTTTCCTTCCCCAGCTTCACACTATCCACCACATGGGCACTCTCTATCACTTCATTCGCCTTTTCCAGTGTAACAACAGGACCTTCGGACAACACATTTTCAGTGGCCATGACCCCAACCAATCACTAAGCAAAGCTCTGGAACATTACATTTTGAATTATATCACCATCTCATAAAGCAACAACAACAACTTTTTTCCAGCATACAATCATAATACAAACAAAGCAACAAAATCAACTTCCCTGATCTATAAACATTTGCACAACAAAAATCCCCCAAAATTACACCCAAAAAGACAAAAGAAAAAACAACATGGATCTACGTCAAAGAACACTCGCCCCAGCAATCAAAAAAATTAGAAAAAAAAACATATTTCTGAGAGAGAAAAGTTGTACGAACTGGATCTTACTGGGGACTTGATCAGAGATCAAAGATTCGATGCAGAAATGCCGCCATTACGATCGAAATCCGCCGGAAAGATCCCAACTTGGGTCGACATATTCAGCTAGAAAAATTGAGAAAAAATCCAAAAAAAAATCGAAAAGAGCCAGAATTTGTGGCTCCGGCGCCAATCTGGGACCTGGATTAGGATCCGAAGTTGGCTGGGTCGTGGTCTGAAACCGGCACAAAAGAGGAGAAATCACCGCTGTGGCTGAGGGGAAAAGGTTGGACAGGAACAGCAAGCGATGATTGGGGGGTGGTTTTCAAACTGGCTTGGACGGGAGTAGAATTACGAAACTGCCATGAAATTCTTGAATGACGAAACTACCCTTTTGCAATGCTAATGAGCCCATTTGCGTGGGTCGCGGAAAGCTAATTTTTGCCTAATTGTCTTTGTTATGGGTCCGGTTTCTTTATCTGAAGTAAACTCCGTCTGGATGTAGGTCCGCCTGGCTCTTAAGTTGTATTAATGCTCCTCGAACCCAGTTTAACTAATACATATTAGCCCTTGATATTTAAGATTGATAATATATATGTTAAAATATATTAATATCAGTGACGTTAGTATGTGTGTTAATATGTGTACCATTAATCTCATAGATCAAGGACTTGTGTGCGTTCTTTATGTTGGGCTCACCGTTAGTGGAGAATATTAAAAATACTTTCTAATTGCATATGTTACATATATGGGCTTGTTTGGGTGTAAAATTCCCTATAAATACCCGCCATAATTCTATCTCGATTCAATGGAATTTTAATTGGATATGATAGTTGCACAAAATTAAAAATTGTTACAAAAGAAAATTTAAGGCTCAAATTAGATAAAATTACTAAATCTCTTTATGAGGTAATTATATCTATTCCAACTCTCAACCCTCTATTAGGAATTAAAGATTTTATTATTTTTCAATTACTACCTCTCTATCGATTTTAGCTCCAAGAAGCATGCCTTATAAGTGGGTCTTATTAAAAATAACTTATTTATACTAGGTTTTATTTAATAGGGCTAATTGATACGAGTGTAATAGTATTAAGAACACACAAATCTAAATTCGAGGGAAAAAAATTATAATTGTTAAAAGTTCAAAAAATAAGTTGGAAGTTTTATTAGAATTTATCTTAAAAAAATTGTTACTCAATTCTGATTCTACAATGATTTGACAAAATTAATTCATGAGAATTCTAATTTTATTTCTAAATAATTTCACACCCCATAATTAAAGGATGAGACAATGAGAAACTCCAAGGGGCCCCACAAATTATAATCTCAATCTGATTAGTCTGACCATCTAAAATTAAACTAGAGTAGGGCCAATTTGATGTGTAACCAAATTAATTCATGACCAAGGTCTGTAACATAAGACATAAGTGGTTCAATCATATAGTACATAGAAGATTAAAATGCTACATAGCTACATTTATCTTGCAATTATCCCCAAGCAATACTCTATGTTAAGCCTCAATATACTATGTTGGGACTCACCATGCTCATGAACTTTTGTCATATAGCCCAATTTAAAAAACTTTTTTTTTTACAAGTGTGTGTTACCAATGTAGCAAGTGATGCACTAATCCGACCTTTCCGGCTTTCCCTGTCAAAGGAGAGACACTCAAAGTTGAATCTAGCCCGCGCCATTGGTGTACATGGGGCATGGTGCATACCAATCAATGAACATAAATAAAGATTTCGGATCACACGCACTAGAGCTCTTGCCTTATGGATCATCAATGTGACCTATATGCGTGGACCCCACGTATGTCCCACCAATACTTAGGATTTGAAAGAGAGCCACTGGAGGTTGGAAACCACAAGATTTTGGCCTACTGTGAGATGTGGCCCTCCTCCATCTTGGTATGTGAAACTTTTGTGTACTTCTATTCTAGTGCACAACAGTCTAATTAGAATTTTATTTTAATCCATGTTTAATTTTTTACATCTTAAGAATTAAGATGGATGTGACCCACATTTCCACATTTAGTAGTTGAAATCCCTCTTATAATCAGAAATTGGTCACACCTCCATTGGACTTGCTATGAAAGGGTTGGCAAATGATATATGTGTAAGCTCACATATTCCCTGTCTTAATTAAATTATTTGGTAAAGCATCTTGGGCCAGTTCAACCTTATCATCTTTTTGTAAATTTTAAATTGCCAACACTAGACAAGAGTTGCCAAAAGCATTCTCCAACTTAACCAAAAGCCACCAATAATTTAAAGAAATATCCAAGTCATTGGAGATTTAATTGGATATATATATCTTCATGTGGAGCCAATCCCCATCACATCTCATGTCAAACTCAGTTTGTCCAGTTGCACAAAATTCACCCACAAGAATATGACAACTGATATCACAACTGACCCACCCAAATGCCTCATCTTAAAGGCTGGTCTAGCTGGTCAAACTGGTTCAACAGTCCAAGGTGACCCTTTCAGTTGATTACTAAAGCTTCAATCTTGGAATAAAATAGCCAACATAAGTTTATTTTTATGAAAGCTATCTCTTATGGGCTCCCACCACAAATTATCCATTTCATTTTCATCTAAGGTGTAGTATGCTATCAATTGATTCAATTGACACAATGAAGGTAGGGCCTACATGTTGTTGACATGGAGCTTACAGCACCTAAAAAATTTGATGGGTCCACTAAATTTCGAACCGGATCGGTTCTTTTATGTCCAAATTAGGGTTTTTCAAAAATCTGCCCAAGCCATTTAGATTTTGTTTGAGGGCAATTTTGTCTAATCAGGTATAACAAGAACCAAATTCCGGTTCCCGAAAACAGTAAAAATTAAAAAAAAATAAACAAAGAGGGAGGCAAAAAAACAAACAAAACAAATGTGCGGTTCGCAGGCAGGCCTACACACGAACGTGACGGTGCTGACGTGGCACAGCTCAAGGGGGTTGCGAACGGAGGGGCTGTCGGGGCCCACACCTCACAAAGCCCACGTCCGACTGAGCTGGCGAGAACGTGGGGAGTCCCGGGGGAGACGATCCTGCGGCTTGGGTTCATCCGTGTCTCCATCCTGGCCGTCCGTTGAAGCTCAATTATTTAAGCACAAATCAGGGGCGAGGACGGCATAAAAACTTGCACAAAATTTTTAACAATTTTTTTTGGTGGGGCCCATTGCATTTTAATCAAGGCTAGACAGCCGGCGTGATGCTCTGCAACCATTGATCAATGGGGCCCATATTTACAATCTATGGTCACGAATTGACCACTCTTTTGCCTCCGAGTAATGCCAAGCTTAAACACTTTATTTTACTAAGGGTGTTTGGGTCATTAGAACCTGACTAGCAACTGCCTCTTAAAGCAATGTATCTTGTTGTCAATCCCTTCTTGTGTATTAGAAGTATTTTTAATATTCTTCATGGACAATGAACCTAGTGTAGGTGTATATGAGAGCTTTTCATCCATGAGATCGACGGTAGGTACATATCATGCATTAGCACATATGCCATTCAATTTAAATATCAAGAACTCTTATACATGGTTTACACTAGGCTTATTGTTACGAGGAAATGCTTCCTACGTGTTCCCAGTCCCAATCACATTAATACGAAAATTTCATAGCATAATTTTTTCTTCAACCATATGATATCTCAATATGGAAATTCATTATTAATGGACAATTTTTGGTTGCTTATGCACATAGGATGCTCAATGTAATGCCCGGTCCACCTAACTCATGTTTATATACAGAAGTATCCCTCTGTCTCATATTAATAATTATATTTTAAAAATAGTAATTTTTTTAATAGTGTAACTCTCATCTAAGAAAAGGGAAAATAAGCTAATGGTACTCTTTTTTAAATACCCAAACTACTTAAATATATAACAAAATGAAGATATTAATATAAATTAATTTTTTTTGTCAAATGGAGCTATTACTTTAATACGGAGGGAATACATCTTTAGCATGCCTAGTCTCCAAAGAGTGAGACATTTTTGTTGGAAAGCTATTATTCAATACAGTGCTCAATCTGTTTTGGCTCCCAAATGTAACTTGGACTTTGAATTATTGGTGCAATTTGGTCTGCCATCTCTCTTTGCTAGTTTAAATTATCTCTCAACAACCAATATTGATCATTGTAGCCCACAGTTTCAATTTATGGTTGTGAATCTCTGCTACCCACAAGTAATGCTAAGCGTTGCTCACATACCAGAATGCCCACAACATGCTTGCCTGCATGGATGGGCAGCCCCATGTAGGCCCAAATACATTAGTTGATTACTAGGCAAAATTGTTATGTCATAAGGAGATTTTCTTGCTATGAACATACCGCAACCATCTGACTGACTGATATGCCTTGTGGAAATTCATTGGCATGAGCAAATTTAGGTTGCTTCCGCTTGGAAAATGATCCATTAAACGAGTTAGTTATGTTAGATATGACATAGTGTATAACTGTTGTGTTGGCCTCTATGTACCATATTAGAAATCGGGTTCAAGAAAACATTTTTGAATCCTAAAAAGCAAGTGAACTATGATCTAACTCTCCTTATCTGAGTAACTGTTCACACTTTGGCTCACTCCTGATGATTTGCTATTATTGTTATTAAGAGTGATCAAACCTGAGAAACACTTCACTCTTTGGTTTCCATGAGAATATCAGGGGAGTCTTGCAAAGTTTGTATCTTCGATCCTTATATTTTTGCTCGAGTGACTGGCTCGCTTACTTAACATCTCAAGTCGGCCCGGCCCCTATTGTGACTTCTTCTTAAGAGGAAATCATAGATTCATAATGATCAGATTTGATACTTCAAGTTTTGACAATACATACATACGTTCTTCATGCGTTGGCTCTCTTCTCCTGCCCTAAATTGTCGATAAAGGTGGTAGGAA
Organism: Saururus chinensis; assembly: GCA_035235625.1. Classification (NCBI taxonomy): domain Eukaryota; kingdom Viridiplantae; phylum Streptophyta; class Magnoliopsida; order Piperales; family Saururaceae; genus Saururus; species Saururus chinensis. The sequence goes on along the minus strand of CP141146.1, from coordinate 31,686,623 downwards.
GAGTTACAATTTGCTATATATGTTGTCCTTGGCCTCCTCACCTTTTTCTGCAAAGTGAAAAGAATCGTTGTCAAAACATTTTCTTAAAATAAGAATAGTGGAATTCATCTATATGTTGTTCGATTGAGCCCAACATAAAGAGTTCTTAAATATTTGAGCTCATCTTACAATTTGAACGTGGTCTTTGTTGGGTTGTTTGAAATTGAGCCCAAGCTCACTAAAATTAAAATGAATTGAGAGTTGGCCTGCTTGTGAAGAAAGGAGAATAGGAAAAAGAGTTTTGAGCTAGCTTGGCCTTATATACAAGCCCCAAGGGGTACCCCACTTTTGTGGGAGAGAGAGATATTGAACTCTTATAGGTTTGGGCCTAACCCAACCCATGGTGCGTTGATCCAACCACATGAGCATGTTGCCATCGCCAACCTGACCCAATTCTATTTGGACACATAATGTGGCTAGTTGGTTTGGGTTAGGCTAGGTTCAACAAAAATTAAACTCATGTTTAGAAAAAAAATTATTTACAATTAATTAATCAAGGGGAAGTCAAATCTTTTCAAGGACGCACCTCGATCATTTTCATAATAGATGATTACAAGAAGTTTCAAAATCACATAAGCAACCAAGTAAAGTTTTCCAACAATCTTAAGACAACTTCTTTCCTCTATGCATTTTGTCTGCTTCTTAGGTTTCAATTTTCTCCAACCCATATTTTAAGACAATTTTTGTTTCAAACAAATATGACTACTGAGAGATTACTAAGGTTGTAACACTGGTTACTACTATTATTCTAATCTACTATGGGGAAAATAATGAGAAACTCAAGGTTACTACTATTATTCTCATCGACTATGGGGAAAAGAATGAGAAACTCAAGGTGCGGTGCATATTTCAAACGATGGTAACAAAGAGAATGTTCTATCTCACCACTTTAAATTTGGCACAATTTCTTCATGAAGATGTTTCAACTTGCACATCAAAGAATGAGAGTATAAACATGCTATTGTTATAGTGGAAGCATAGAAAAATGCAGAATTCTTGTCACACCCCAAGTAAAAGCTTAGTCAAAGTAAAGTACCTACACAACCAAGGATGTTGACTATATTTATATTCCCAATGGGGATAGCTAAACAAACAATTATGAATTCATCATTTTAATTAGCAACCTCAATATTTATCATTTTTAAGATTAATTATCTACCCAACCCTTATCTCTAAGGTGGGATGACATACTAAAAGTTGCGACAACATCGAGGAGGTTCCTCCAACTCCTCAAAATGTATGTCACTCCACAAAGAAGATTCATACTCTTGTTGAATATTATTACCCTCCCCATCCACATTAAGAAGTTAAGGCCTACAAGAGCTCATATGTAAGAACTATTGTCTTAAACCGGTTTACTTTCAATTTTATTTATTATTTAATCATCATTTTGTGGTTTAAGCCGTTTCTGATCGATTTTGATGATTTTCGAAAATAAAGGTGGTTTCCAAATGTTAAAAAAAAAATAGCTTCACATTTATGAGTTTTAAGTGAATTTAAGTCAATTATGGATTTTTGGGGATTTTTTAAATTTTTTAAAAATTAGGGTTTTTGATCCAAAATGTTTCAGACATTAAAACAAGTCATTATAAAAATTTTTAAAATTTTTCTAGACTTAATTTGGGTTTAAATAGCCAAATTACCCAATTTAGTTAAGAATTTTATTTATACCCCTAATTTTGATTAGGTCTAACCCCTTCCTTACTATAAAAGGAAATGACTGGCCTCTTTCTCATTTGGGAAAAGATCAAGCCCAGGAATCAATAGGACTAATCCCCATTAACCCAAAGTGGAAGGTGATTTGAGGTGAGATTTTCCTAACCTTTCCTTAATCATTAAGGTTTTTCATAAACTTCTTCAAATCTCATCTTTCTCAAAAGGTTAATCTCGTTTTCAAGTCATGAAGTTACTGATTTGCATCTTTACTTCAAACACTAGTCTTCAAATCTTCGTTTTTGAGTCCCTAAAGCTCTAGATCTAATTTCCCAATGATTTTCAAGTTCGAAATCGGATTTATGTGGGTATTAACAAAAATCACTTTTTTGGGTAGGTTTCGGAGGAGATTAAGGAGCTAATCCGACCCAAAAAGAGGTGAAAGGTAATGGGTCCTCAAGCTTGTTGTATTTCACATTTTGGTTTTTGAGGTGTTTTCTTGAATAGATTCTATGGTAGATTAGTAAAAACTTAAATCTTTCATATTAATTTCTTAGGGCTTTGATTGGAAATGGGTAAATTTAGTATTATGGAAGGTTTAATTAAATTTTTATGATGTTTGAGGCTTTGAATGGAGGTTTTAAGTTTTTTTGATGGTCTCGGTTTGGTTTTCAAAATGGAGAAGATGACTTAGATCTGCCGTTATGGCGATCGATTGCCCATACAGGCCGATCGATCAGCCAAATGACATTGCAGGCCTATTTTAAGGCCAACTGATGGATCGACTACACAATAAATTTTGGGCATTTTATTTCCTATGCTTATTTCGATATTTTTACTCCCAAATGTGGTTTCTAATATTCATGTGGAGTGTTTTGAGTTAGAGCTACTGGAAAGGTATGCTATTTATGTGGGAATTATGGAGCATGTTTAAGTAATTGGTGGAAGTACATGTTGATGGTTAGACATGTTAGTATGATTTATCTTGAATCTATGGTTGATGATTTTCTTATGTTTAAGCATGCTTTCAGCAAGGTTATTGTATGATAATGAACTAATGTGTCTTCTTATCGTATGAATAAATTGTGGGTGAATGGTGATTCTATGTTCTAGCTTCATGCATGGATTAAATATGCTTGTAGGAATGGAGCATTAGACTTCACTTGATTGAAATTACGGTTTTGAATGGATTTCACCCATGAATTTCAGTTAGGAACTATGTTTAGATTTTATTGAAACATGTATGTATTACCTTGTGAGCTATTGTTAAAGCATGGTCATGTGCTTAGGAATGTATGAAGACACACACACACATGTGGGGAATTAATTATGAAATCGTGGTTGCATATTACTCAAATATGATGCATGTGGGGACTGATGGGAGCATATGCCATGTGTTGGAATTCACATAGAGATTGCTCATGTATGTATCATGTTGAATGCATCATGAAGTAGATTTCATGAACGAGACTTTACCGATGTTTAGCTGTGGTTGATTGATTAGATGCAATGATATGAGATTGTGTACCAGATTAATCAATCGTTGGCTTAGTTGGAACTTGGCTAGTCCGAAAGGACATGATTTTGATTTAAGTTCCTGTGTGGAACATAGATACTCCCCGGGTTGAGTCAACTTGAGTTATGTGGAGACCAGTTGTGTACTTATTTCGCGATTGAGATTCTTGAGATAGTCAAACTTAGATACTTAGCACCCAGGGTGGTACGCCTTTGTGCACCGGCTATCATGTGTTCTAGGGTTCCCTGTGTGGGAATTCGGGCTCTCCCTCACAGCAGGAGATGTTCCAAGGCGAACACACCTGCTCTAGGTTCTCTGTGTGAGAATCAGACATCCTTGGCCAGGATTATCCTGGGCGAGTAGACTTAGGGGCTGACTACCCTGACTTTTATATTTCCTATGTGGAAATTAGGCTATGTCCCGCCTGTGTGGCCTTGACTATGTCCTGCATGTGTGGCAATGATTGTATTTACTCATTGATGGAGGCATTCACCATTTGTTGATGATGCATGTATATGAGATAATATTATGCCCAGGATTACAAAGGTTGTGTAGGGATAATGTGACACATGTGGATATGATTTATTATGCATGATTGTGTATCATGTGTTTGACACATTTTTCGTACAGGGTGAATGAGCTATGGAATGGATGTATGGGATATGAATGCATGACCTGAATTATGTGATTAGGACACCACCATGTAGGTTTATGTGATATGAATGCATGATCTGAATTGTGATTGAGGCATTATCATGCAGGTTTATATCATATGGTTGCATGATCAGAAAGTGTGTGAGAGACACTTCTCATGCGGATTATGTGTGATATTATGCTTGATTGTGATTGGATAAGGATCACTACTTATGCAGGATGGATGCTAAGTCATAATATGATCATTTATGCCCTGACTTGATATATGTGTTATATACATGTTAGATCTTTTACTTATGGATAAGTAGGGATTTAGTAAGGGGATGATCAGAAAAGGGTATACCATGTCATTTATGGATCTAAATTGTTATGATGTTGTGTCATGATGATTTTCTGTTTATTGTTACTGCTTTCAAACCATTACTGAGTTTTGTACTCACCCCTCTTTTGTGATTTGTTTTGGGGCTGCACAGTGCGACGTGTAGATGTGCATGATACCTTATATGAGGGATGACATGGGTACTCATGGGATTAGCCTTCGTGGCATTCTGATGCTGTTTTATTTTCTAATTTTCTCATGGTTGACATTAGAGAACATTATATGATGGATTATGTATTATGCTCGAGTTTATCTGTTGTTCTTAAACTTGTCTAAACTTTTCTGATTTTGAGCCATGTATAGGCTCTAGAGTTGACTATTATGTGGGTTTGTGTGAAGATTATGATAGTTTATTATCCTCTTCTTTATCCTTATTTCTCTTGCTCAAAGGACATGAGGTGCGCTACTCTGTTAGTTGAATCGCCCGTTAGAGGGGTTAAGTCTTTCGCAATATGTTAATCCGTAAATTTCGGTCACCCCCGCGCACTGACCGGTCCTTGGACCGGGTTCGGCTCAGGTTGGGCAGAGCCGGGGCATGACATCATGAACCTAGGTGGTTTAGATTTTCAACTTTCTATGATAGCTAAGAACTTCATAACACGTCATCCTCTCCTCTAAAGATCCAAACAGTACTCAAGCTTGGGGAGATAGAGGCCAAGGCCTTTGAAGACCAAGTACTTCCTCAACATGGCTAAAATAAACCCACACATGGAGTTTAGATGGACACAAGGTACCTCTAAGCTCAAGTCTTTTTCATCAGGACATTACCCTCTTTGGTAAGCCCAAACTTAGGTTAGATTACCCTCTTTTCACATGTCTTATATCATGTCTTTCTAATTTTACTTACATTCATTATGAAAGTGAATTACGATGTTCATTCTTCATATAACCAGACTTAGTTTATTATACTATTGATGTGTTAGTGTTGGTATTGATGTTTATCGATGCATCGATATCGGTATCAATGGCCATTGACATGTTGGTCCTCATCGACAGTGAGAAGACTTTTGCAAGCCTTGTTCATCGATGTCTCCATTGATGCATAAAACTCCTACCAATGCCTATTGTACCACATCAATGCATCCTTGCACATCGATGCTGGAAACAGTCCATCTTCCGTTGACCACCGACATTTGATCGATATGTTAATATTGGTGTTGACAACCAATGTAGAAGAGTAAACAAATTCCCAAACCTGTGCTATTTAAGTTTTTTCATACTTAATTTAGAAAAACTCAACAACAAATAATAGGGCCATTATACTCATTATTAAACATGGATACATATAAAATCTCTCCATACTTGTATCTACAAGAAATTTATCATCTTGAATCATATTTTCATCGGAGTTCAACTAATGATCTCCTTAACATTAATCAAATAGTACTCAGTGTGAAATATTTACACGATGAATCATAATTTTGAATCCACTTGTCTAACTAGTACCCCTATTGACATATTCAACATGATTCTCAAAGATTTTGAACATATGCTTCACATAAATTTCATCCTCTAATTTAAGGTCTAATAAAAAACTCATTTAGATTGAGTTTAGCAATCATACCTTTTCTAAGGCCCAAATCTTGTCTCTCTTTTGTGTTAGTATAACTACCTCGACCAACAATGTATCAATAGATATATCGACAAAACCCATGATTTCTTTGACATTTTCTCGCATGTCATTATTTGCTGGCAATATACCCAAGACCTTGTCAACGTGCTCACTAAAGTGTCAGTGAAGGTGTCAACATCCTTCCCAAAAGATAAATGCATTTCACCTTTTATCATTTTATTTACATAAAAATTATCTTGATATATGTGGGTGTCATGTTACCCTTGTAGGAATTATATCATTAACATAATGGACAACACATTGTGTAATGTTTATAGTCCATTGAACAGTGCAAGAGCACTATGGAAATCCCTATACAAGATGTACCAAACTGAAGATGTTGGAATGAGTTTTAGGAAAAAATTTAGACTTTAAGATAAGGGATTCTAAGGTTGTCATTGTAATATCCCAAAATTTCCTAGGTTTCGAAAAATAAATACGTGGAAAATAAGGTGTTTGACCTGTTCACATTCTTAGTAGAATAACTTGCTCCCTAAATATAATTTGTGGCTAAAATTTATGTAATTAGAAAGTAGATAGAAAGATCTTCAAAACACCACCAAGAACGCACTAATCGGAGTCCGGATGAGGGAGATACGGTTGTTCAAAGTTGAACATATAGTATACCATTTACCCAATTTTAACGTGTAATTGGGCTGTTTAAGTCGTTTTGTGGGCCCAATTAATTAGAATTCTAGAATTATTTTTTAGTGGCCCAATTATGGGGGATTGGCCTAACTTCTAGGGGGATTAGAAACCCTAATCCCCCTACTTATAAAAGGCCTTCTTAGGGCACAATTGAGGGGGGTCTTGGCCGAAGGGGGTAGAGAAGGCGATCAGCGAAGCTCCGGCAAGGCTCCAGTGGCTGTGGTCGACAACAAATCGGCGATTAAGGTAGGATCATTGTCATTGTATTCAAGTATAAATTAACAAATGATTTATTGAATAAATTTGAATGTAATTGAATTTTTGTAATTCTATTTTCGTAAACATTGATTTCTGAAATTTTATTTACAAATCACTTTTTTGTAATTTCGTAGAACGATGATACTGCAGACCGGCAGGCCGCTAATTAGCCACCGGCCGGTTTTCTTCCGGTCATAAATCCCCGCCACCGGGCAAGCACAACAGGGGCGACCCGCCGGCAGTTGGTTCTACCGCAGCCTGCAGGTCATTGTTAAAAAAAAGGAAAACGAAAAACAAAAGGGCTGTTTTGGCCACCAGAAGGCAGTGGGACTGACCCTGTCGGTTATGCCTTGCTATGGTAGTCCGGAGGCACTAAGATGTCCATCCCTCCGCCATGGTAGGGGCTGGAACATCCGTTCATGGGGAAGATGACCCGCTATGCGGGTCGTCGCACCCCGGACTAGGTCGGGTAACCCGACCCAACCTGGTTCGATCCGGCTCCTTTAAAAAAAACTTAACTCTAACTGAACCTAGTCCAGTTCAGTGAGTAGAGTAGTTAGAAAATTTTGAAAAAATTATGAATGACCATGAATGTATTCCGAGGGCCCTTACCAAGTTTCATATTGAGGAAAAATCTCAGATTATTTGAAATGACCAATTTCCCCTTGTGAGTTAAAGCATAGAATAATATTTAATAACTGAACTTAGGGGCTCCGGTTCAGGGGCCTATGAGTGGATTCAAAAATTGAGAAAAATCACATTGATAGTTTAATGTGTATCCTAAATTTGGACTTCACCATATGTTAGGGAAAAATCCTAGTAAATAGATAATTAACTATTTTGCCCCTAGGGTTAAGGTAAGACGGTTAATTGAACCGGGGTCGATTCAAGGGGTTTATGACCCCGTTAAATGGCAAGAGAATTACCTTGGGTTCATAACATCAATATGTAACCCTGAGATCAGTTTTAGACCCATTGAGGTTTAGGGAAGTCTTGAACAAAAAGATAGAAATACCCTTATGTGCAGACTGGCCTGCATTCGCGTTAATGAAATTAAGGGGCCAATGTGATACTAAAACCTTTTGAGAGGTTAAAGATTGTCATGAGAACAGAGAGGGTCATGTATTAAGTAAAATAATTACCTTAATGTCCTTAAGTACATTATGACCAGTTTTCATAAAGATTTAATAAGTTAACCCAAGGAGGGTTAGGGCATGAGAGCTCGAACAATTATAATATCACTATTGAATTTGATTATTGATATTATGATCTACTTAGACCTGTGTGGTTCTGATTGTTTATGTTGTTGTTTCAATATTTGATATTGATGTTGTGATAGTAACTTATCACTAGCTTAAGATTATTTAAAGATTTATTAATGGGGTGGATAGCTTTGGATTGGGCGAGAACACCTAATCAAGATAAAGACTAAAATACCTTAGAGAGGTCTGGGACTAGTTAATAGAGTGAACAAAGCCTTTGACCTGATGATTTGCCTTGGTTGATGAACCGATGGTAGTTTTGAGTTTCAAACCCTAGTCTAGAAGGGACTAATAGGGTTTGGGATAGTCATTTGAAATCCTGGCTTATTGATGAGCAAAGCAGGGTTCAAAATGGTTTCTTGAGTTTTAGCTCTATTGAGGAGCTACTGATTTGACCGTGTAGTTGCATCCCCCATTGGAGGGAGCTCTGCGTGAGCTGGGTTCACCACAGATCGATTGAGGATCTTTTAGTGTACACACATTTGGATTAGCTGACATCTTGTTTGGTTGGCTTTTCCCGCCACTTCTGTTCAGGTGCAAGTTTGGGCCATGCCCTTCTACTCTGGTCAGGTCCTTCGTGGGCTACGAGGGGTGATGGTACTTCCTGGTGGATTCCAGGGTGTTTCGTCTTGGATTTACCTTTGAGGGTGATCTATGGTGAGTTTATCATTTGTCACTTAGGTTGACATCTAATGAGTCTATCAGTCATTGGGATTAGACGGGGATATTAATTATCAAAAAAAGGTTCGAGAGATAATTATGAACATTATTTGATATTGCTTATTTAATTAGAACAAGTGGAACAATTAAAAGACTTGTATAAAATGTAGGTTGTTTTAAAATACTTAAGCATTGCATGTGTGATGCTATGCTTCTTAGTATAGTGTAGTGTTGGTAGAACTACGTCTGTATCCGATCTTGTTGGAAATGTTGGAGATGTTGTCTGATGAATACGTATGTAACTAACATCGGGTGATGTTGGCCCGATCTGAAAAACATTAAATTTTACTTTTGTTCTTTTAAAACGCTCTTCCAAAGGGAGGAGATGTTTTGTCACCTGTTTGGTCTTGTTTGCTTGAAAGATTCTTTAAATGGAGATGTTGCAAGATCAGGACGGTTGGTGGCTTTTGAGGAGGACATTGCACTAGTGGATCTAGTTTCTTACTTTTGCAATCTTGTAAGTAATTATAATTACTGGCGTGAGTGCCAACTTTACTTAGTTGTTTATTTTTTAACAAATGACATACTTGTACCTAGAGGGTTAACCTGCTATTTATTGAATTTTGACACGTGTAATAATATCATATGTTTTGATCTTCGTATTCGTAAACCTCAGTTATCATGACTTAGATATTTAGTCAATTGATTTGATTTGATTTATAAAAGAAAAAAAATTATCGTAATTTATCGCGTGTCCTTTATTTAAAAAGGGTTTTGAAAATCCGGGTCCTGACAGTCATTAGCTAGGTCTATGAATTCTAAATGATAGATGTCACGACCCAGAATTTCAAAACCCTTTTTACTAAAGGATACACTATAAATTAGGGGGAAATTTTTTCTTTTACAAACACAAAACAAATTATTTGATAAAGTATCTAGGTTATGATAATTGGGGTTCATAAATATGAATATCATAACATATGTTGTTATTACATATGTCAAAATTTAATAAATAGCATATTAACCCTCCAAGTACAAGTCTGTCATCCATCTGAAAATAAATGACCAAGTAAAATTTGCTCTCACGCCATTATTTACAATTACTTACAAAATTACAAAAGTAAGAAATTAGATCCCACTAGTGCAATGTTGTCCTTAATACCCCATTGATGTCTTGGTCATGCTAGTCCTCGCCTAAAGAGCTTGCAACCAATCAACAACGGAACATCGCCTCCTTTTAGAGGGAAGTTTCCAAAAGAACAAAAGGATTAATTAATATTTTTTGGATCATGCCTACATCACCGAGATATTAGTTGCCTACATACTTATCAGACAACATCTTCAATATTAGTTCCAACAAGATGAGATCCAGACGTAATTCTGCCTAGAAACTGCAGTATCTCAAGAAGCATAACACCAAACATGTAATGCTTCAGTGTTTAAATTAGCTTACATTTGATGCAAGTCTTTTATGTGTTCCACTCGTTCTCATTAAATAAGCAATAACAAATAATTTTATTAATTATCTCTCAAACCTTTGTCAATAATTAATATCCCTATTTAATCCCAAAGAAAGATAGACTCATCAAATGTCAACTTAAGTAACAAATAATACAACCACCATAGACCACCAGCAACGGGAAGTATCCATAGTGCGGTCTTGGAATCCACCAGGAAGTACCATAACCCAACCTAGCCCCTAAGGACTTGACTAGAGTAGAAGGGTATGACCCATAATTGCACCTAAATAGAAATGGCGGGAGATGCCAACTAAGCAGGATGCCTACTAATCCAAATGCGTGTATACTAAATAATCCTCAATATTGGGCAAAGGCTCACGCAAAGCTCCCTCCAACGGGGAGGTGTAACAACACAGCCAAATCAACAACTCCTCAATAAAACTAAGACTCAGAAAAATTATCCTAAACCCTATCCTTGCTCAACAAACAATCAAGGATTCAGAATGACTAACCCAAACCTTGTTAGTCTTTTTCAGACTAGGGTTAAGACTCAAAACAATCATCGATTCATTAACCAAGGCAAATTGTTAGGTTAAAGACCTGGTTCACTCTATGAACTAGTCCCAGACCACTCTGAGGGTATGTTAGTCTTTATCTTGATTAGGTGTTCTCACCCAATCTAGAGCTATCTAAACCTATTGATTAATCTTTCATTAATCTTAAGATAGTGATAAATTACTATCACAACATCAATTGTAAACATTAAAGCAAATAAAAACATGAATAATACAGACCCATATAGGTCCTAATAGATAATAATATCAAGCGTCAAACTCAATTATGACAATAGAAAGACTGCTGTTATCGTGCCCTAACTCTCCTCGGTTAATAACGTCTATTTTTGTGAAAATGGGTTATAATGTACCTAAGAGCATTAAGATAATTTTTTTCACATGGGACATGGTTATCTCTGTTCTTGGGTAAGCCCTTGACCTCTCAAAAGGTTTCAATCTCAAATTGGCCTATTGATTCATTGATTGATCCTCGCAGTATGTTCATCAGCGATTGATCGATGAAGAACATATTTCCCAAGTTTTCTATGTGTGAGATATACATCACCTAAATAATCATTCTATTATTATAGTTATTTGTTCAACTCATGCTTGTCTATTGATGGATTTACTTTCCTAGTAATCACAATTAATTTATGCACATAGACTTGTATGTGAGATACGTGCTAACTATAAATTGATGTTTCTATAACTCGGGCAAATCTCTTGTAGTTTTTTACATAATTGAGATTTTTCACGTAAATATTGTGTGCCTGCTCATGTGCTTTACATGCTTTATGGTTTGATTACTTTATAGAATGATTATGAATGCATAGATACTTAGTTTAGCCATTTCTGTTGCTTTATAAAAAATCATGCACATAGATGTAATAACTCTTCATTGTTACTTTTTCAAAGTACTAGTTTTGAGAGCAATCCAGTAATCCTCTATCGCCATCCAGAAGAATTTTAAACTCTCAGTGACTAGGCCGCGGCCGACCCCATAAAATAGGTTGGCCGGGCAGAGGATTTCGGGCCCTCGGCCAAAATCATCCCGACTTGGTCTACACCTGGGCCCCAACAGGGCTTGGTGAGAGCCCGTGGGCCCACATCACACCCGACCAAGAATCAACGGGTATAAAAAGAGCCGTTGGATGCCGATCGATTGGCCACAATGCCACAAAATGAATGTAAGTCATTTTTTGGCACTATGGGTGCCCAATCGATCGGCCTTAAAAAAAGTCCAAAGTTTCCACCCGTCTCCCCAAATAGAGCCGATGTAACAAATTTGTACATAAATGGCCACATCACAGCAAAACAACATACTTGCACTTATTTTGATTTCCACAACTTTGCCAAGTTCAAAAAAACATCATATAACATGTACATAATTTGGAATGCAAGACGCAACCGCATTATTTGCATGTCATCACTTGCAATGTTCAATGGGTATGGTGAGTACAACTTTTAAATGTAAATACATACATCACAATCATTCTTATTGATCTTTTGTGGGTGTTCGAACACCTCCAACGCAGGCAGCCTCAATGTTGCTCCTCCTTTGTATCATAGTTTCAACAACACTATTTGCAAGACATGTCCCATAATAGCCAAGTTTTTGTAGTATTGTTCAAGTTCAGCTTCAGAATAATAAGGGTCCATGATGTAAATAGCATCCCTCCTTAGATCAAGCACAACTAGGGTCTAATGTTTACCATTCACATAAAGAGGGAAGTGGTGAACATCATATGCCCAAAAATCTTTGTTATTAACTTTTAACATTTTGACAATACTATTGGGGACATCATGCCATACTTCTGCAACTTTAGCCCTTGAGATCGTCTGCCTTTTGCTTCATTATGGCATACAAGCTCAGAAGTCTAGCTGAATCCATCCTAAATAGCTCCTGATAAGGCATTTAGTAAACAATTATTTAGTTGCTAGTTGTCAATTAACTACAACTTTGACCGCATTAGGACTTACTAAAAAATGGACAAGATGGAAAGCTTGATTTGTTATAGGGGCATGAAACCGGTTTTCATTGACACACTCCTACGAAATATGGGGTTCATTTTAGACTAATTATATGTGGGTGCATCTAAGTAGCTTTTTAAAAAATGTAGGATTCATGCTGTTTATAGGATGCAAGCTAATATTTCTACTTCACTTTCTCTACACCAAAGACCTTAAGGATATGGAAAAGTTAATCTCATATTGTATTGTGAACGTGCTTCTACCATCGGGGCCACATGCTAGTCCAATAGGCTTTAATTATGTTATTGTTAGTAAGGGGGCATAGGCCTTAGGGTTGCTTAGAGTTATTAGTCATATGTTAGTGAGTCCATTAAGATTATCTATTTAAGTGTAAGTGCTATGCCCAAATGAGGGGAGTGAATGAATTATTGAGTCTCTTGTCTTCTTCTCTTTATTCCTTGCCTCTCCTTCCTTCATGGCGGCCATGCTGCTCCCTCACCCCTTTCCTGACCATCTTGCGCCGCTCCCTTCCTTTGACCGAGCTGCTAGGCCGTTGTGGACACCGGTTCACAACATATTGTCAAGTAGGACTGAGCCTAGACTCCCCACAAGAATACTCCCTAGACATGGTGATGGCTGAGAGGCAATCCCCCTTGAAAATGACGTGGAACCACCTCTTGTCCATTGGCAAGGAGACAACTCATCTTCTTGGGGAAGGAAAGTCTATTGCCCCAGAATTTTTAATGTTTTTGTTTTGGGCCCATAAGAGAATTTTAGCGCCCAATAATGTTTTTTTTCTTAAAATTTGACTCTTTTGTGCTTGATTCGTTTGTAGAAGCCTTAAGGAATTTGATAGGGCTAGAAAAGATGAACGTATCAAGCCCAATAACATGTCAATCGGGAACAAGGATAGTAGGCTATAGCCTCAATACATGTGTTATGTGCGGGGGCCACTTTATTTCTGCAAGATAATGTACCTTTGTATTGTCTTGTTTGATATGGCTTGTCGATACGCGTCCAACGATAACAAGAATACATGAATTCGAGTTTGGGGTAAGGAGTTATGCCCATTTAAAGTTTTAAATTTTTATTTATAATAAATGCAAAAATTTTAAAAAGTAAAAAAATAAAATTTCTGCGTCAGCATGTTGAAGCTAGCATAAGCCAGTGCTAACGTGCGTCAACCAGCACCTGCTGCATTGTGGCAGGTTCACCTGCCGCAATGGGCATGTATCACCTATTACGAAAGGTTACGCCTACCACAACAGATGATGCTGCAGGCTAGGCCTATGGTTCAGGTTGCAGAAGCCATATTGGCTCCTGCAGCCGCTGGTTGTGCGACATGTGTTGTGCATCCTATTGGCCCATTGGCCTTTTTAAGGAGAGGGAAGGGGGTTTCAATTCGCCCCATCGCCTTTTTCCTCTCCTCTCTTTTGATCTCTGTCCGCTGTTAAACTTCTCTTCCCTATTTCTAAGGGGAGGCTCCACTTAGCAACAAGAAGCCTCCCTTTAAAAAAAATATGAAATATATTAAAATATATTTTAATATAGCTTAAAAATTAAAATATGTTAAAATAGAAGGGTATGGTATGAAATAAGATTATGGTCTTCAAGCTTTCTAAGAATGAGAGTTATATAAAGCCATTTCCCTATCTCGGGAGTTAGGTTCGAATGGATTAGAGAAATAAAAAATAATTGGTCCTGCACAGTGCAATATAAGAGGTTTAAATAATAATGACAGTCGGGATCTCGGCACTAGGGTCCATGAGCTTAGTGAGGCCTTATTTAATATTGCGGATGAGATGCGGCAGGCTTCAGGCAAAGACTAATGTCGAATTGTGGCAATCTAATATCTAGTCAAATGAGAAGTCAGTGCTAAATAAGGTTACTAATCTATAGAAACTTAATGTGGAGTTCAATGTTGTATGTATACTAGACACCGAAAGTTATGTGTGAATTTTTTTCTCTATGTCATTTGTATTAACTTTGACCACATAATCTCTATGTGTAGGTTTATCAAATTATTTATTTTCTTTCGATTACAATTCCACCAAGTATACCCATATAATCAGCATCCTTTATAGTGCAAATTATCCAAGGAGACAACTTTAAAGGTAACGGGAAGGCCGTAGCTATAAAGCGAAACCTATCTTCAAGTTGTTGATTTCTTTCTTCTATAGGTTTGATGTTAGGCAAAAGGTGTCAATTATCTTTTCAGTTTCTTAATTCTTTCGATTATCATATTCGGTGTGAGCATGAATCAAAGATCCTTCATGGATCATCTTTGCACAAGAAGAACCTTCTTGTTCAATGTCAAATTTGGAGTATGAAATTTGAAGCCAGGATAAGACTTATGTCTCCTCCGTCCTTAATTTGTGATCCATCATCCATACTTAAGGGTTTTCTTTTCTTTTAATGACTAAACGACATTTGTAATTCTTAAGGGGTTTTATCCTCTCGTATTGTCACCCCTGGTAGGATTTTTCTCATTAGTGCACACATTAACATAACTCTATTAAGGATAAAACAAAGTTCTCGTTAATTGCACACATAAAAGTTATACAACTTCAGATCTGAGGAACAACATGTTTTTTAGATATTTTATTGATAAATCATTTTAGCTACACTATATACGAGTCTTCATTGATTATTGAATTTTAAATTTTATAGATACCAAACATCTTTTTAAAAGGCTTTCCATTGATATAAAATAGAACATGAAGCTGAACGATGTTTAAAAAAACAGACAAAGCGTGTACAGTGCACTTAAAAAACGAGGCAAGGAGGGGCAAGACCACAATAAAAAATGGGTCACCGCCAACAACAACCAAAACACGTGAACGTGAAGAATTTTTTAATCTGTTTAGCACAATGCTACAAATCATTCACAAGTTGTTCAAACAAAAAAAAATCATTTACAACTTGGACGCCATAACCTGTAGAGAACAACGAAACATCCAACAAAACAGTTCCCATTGTTGCACATTTTTCATGCTCTAATATCATCACCAAGATGTGTATATATAGACCAGCACTTATCCAGTAATCTACCACGCCACAAGGAAATCTGCACTCCCAACTTGCAAGCTTCGTGCTAAGAAGAGCAATCTATCTGCAAAGGAAGAATGGTGACCAGTACTGAGGTAGAAGAGACGCCCAGCGAGCTCTCTCAGGCCCTTATCAATCTGCTCAATCTTCAGTTCGGCTTTGTCAACTCAATGGCCATCAGGTGTGCCATTCAGTTGGGCATAGCCGACATCATCCACTCCAATGACTCGACCCCCGTATCCCTATCCGACCTTGCCGGTGCAATTCCAATCCCCACGACCAAGGCTGCCCACCTCAGCCGTCTCATGCGCCTGCTGGTCCACTTGGGCATCTTTGCCTCGGAGGACAGTGGAAATGAACCGAAATATCTCCTTACTCCTACCTCAAGTCTCCTCCTTGCAAGCGACCAAGGCCGCAACAGCGTCAAACCCTATTCAAGCATGGTGCTGGACCCTTACCTGGTGAGCCCATGTTTCTACTTTGGTGACTGGCTCAAGATGGAGGGCTCCATGCCCTTCGAGCTCTGCCATGGTGGCAGCATGTGGGAGGTAGCAGCCAAGAGCCGTGAGTTCAATAATGGCTTCAATGCGGCTATGGCCAGCGACAGCCAGTTCTTGATGAGCTCTATTGTTTCACAGTGCGGTCGTGTCTTCCAAGGCTTGCGATCTCTGATCGATGTGGGTGGTGGGATCGGGGGCTCTGCTATAACCATCGCCAAGGCATTCCCTTACCTGAATGTCAAAGTTCTAGATCTACCCCATGTGGCTGCACAGATGCCAAAGGAGGCAGGAATTCAAGTAATAGGAGGGGACATGTTCAAGCACATCCCACACGCAGATGCAGTTTTTCTCAAGGTTTGTGCAAAGTATACTGCTCAATAGAACTTTTCATCTAACTAATCTAGATGTTTGCATATTGACCGTATGATAAATGAGTTAATGCTTATGGCATTCTGCAGTGGATTCTTCATGACTGGAACGATGAGGAGTGCGTACAAATTCTGCGCAAATGCAAGGAGGCGGTGCCTAGCAGAGAGGAAGGAGGGAAGGTGATCATAGTCGAAGTGGTGGTCAATTCCAAGACTGAAGACCACATGTATACACAAGCTGAGTACTGTGCAGATGTGATAATGATGGCACTGACAACAGGTTGGGAGAGGGACGAGCAAGAGTGGAGCAAAATCTTCAACGATGCAGGCTTTAAGGAATACAAGATCACACCGGGGTTGGGTGTTCGATCATTGATTGAGCTTTATCACTGAGTTTGCTGCACAATTTTTGGGAGCTGATATATATATATATATATATGTTGACGGTAGATGACAACAATCAAGAAAATTTATGATTGTAGTTGTTTGGAAAATTGTATCAAAGAATATTTTAGCCTCCTACCATCAACTTTGATGATAGAAGCAATAGAACATGGTGTTAAACTCATTCAAAATAATATGGAATTCAATCTTACGCGTGACTACTCCCTCGGGAACGAGGTTATATGGCTTGGTTTGGGTTTGTTAGCTTTGTGTGGAAGGGAGGTGTTTGTTCGCTCTACAGTGAAAACAAATCTTTATAAGATAATTAGACTAAGGGTAATTTGATACTCTACAAAGTTAGATTAGAAAGATATTAAACACTGAGTTAACTATTCTAAAATATGTTGTGACTTTGGCTCAATAAAGGTTGTTTAGGAGTCCACATTAGACTCCTTAGAACCATGGATACTAGATGGTCTTCATAGGTTAATCTTTCATCACTATAGACTTACTCAATTTTCATCTCAAATTCTAATTCATCATAACTTACTTCCACCTCTACAATTTCATTGTTCATTACAACAACAGTTTTGACGCTTATAACATATAGTTGAAGAGGTGAGAAATGGATAAGAATTCAGTTTAGAAGAAGAACATGAAACAACCCACTTTTGACTTGTCTAGGCTATTCCAACCTCACTTTCTTTGTTGCTTGATTATTATTCTCCCCCAAAGCCAGTAGGTTTTTTTGCTAGGAACTTCGAGCTTCCCCTCTTTGTAGGAAACTGTTGTGCCCATATTTGTCTATTTGAAGTTCCACACGATTAGCAAATTGTATTGCATCTACATGGTGAAAGTAGACGCAAATAAACCGTCTTTTTAAGTTGGGGTTTTAGGCCTGAGATTAACCTTGACACCAATTTTTGTTCAGATTCTATCACATCATTTCTAGCTACTAGCTTCTGAAATTTTGTAGTGTAATATGCCACTGACTTGCTTCCTTGGTTACACTCTTGAAATTGTCAGAATAACAATTGTTCATAGTACATTGGTAAAAACATGTTTCTAAGCAAACTTTTCATTCGATTCCAAGAATGAATAGGATGCTTTCCTTTTTTCATTCTGCCTGTCTGGATTTGATTCCACCAGGTTGCAGCTCTACTTCTTAGTTCAAAAGCCACTAACTTTACTTTAATATCTTCAGGAACTTTCAAACATTCCATTCAAAATATGTTTCCACTTCATACTCCCAATCCAGAAATTTCTTTACATCTATAGTTCCATTGAAATTTGGTAAATCTAATTTTGGTTGAAATTGGTACAAGTTCTAAGAATAACCTCTGTGTTGCTGAAAATCACTGTTGTGTTGCTTAACTCTTGGAACTTCACATCTAGGAGGCTAAAATCGAGGAAATTCTTGCTCATCTTCATTGGATTCATCCACATTCACTAGATTATCTCTCATGGGCTTTGGTTTGCATTTTGAGCCTGAAATTGAGCAGAAAATTTTCCTTCTGAAATTTGTGGATCTAGATCCTGAAATTGTGGAGGCACTAGATTTGGAGGAATTTGAGCTTGCCTTCTCCTTCAATAAACTTGAAGAGGTAGCCACTGTTGAGTTTATTGCACTACAAGTTGTGCGAACTATTGGGTCATGAGCTATAATTGTGCATGGATTTGCTGTTGGGACTGCAACTACTACACTATTAGCTGCTCGAGGCTGACTTCTTTTGTGTTGTTAATTATCATAGAAGTTGGCTATGCAATCTCTAAAACTAATTTGATGTAACCAAGATCAATTAACACAACACAAGCATAAAGATACAAATCTGGAACTTTTTTTTATTTGCATTTTGAGTGAAAATAAAGGATTACAAAGTTACAATCCATGAACTATATCTAAATCTACAAATATTACAAACCTGAGCTAAATCCACAATATAAAAAATCACACAAATCCATGAGCAGAAAACTTCAGCTAAGCTCAAATTAAGAACAAACTTATTTAATTTTGAAATTTAATAACTGAAACACACTTATCTTCCCCTTTTTATAAACATTTCTTTTTTACGAAGAACGTTTTTTATAAACTTAGGGGGGAAGAAAGACTCAAAAGGCTACATCACCCTCACTTTCAAAGATTGATTTTATGTGTAGATAAGTGGACTAACGAAATTTACCCTATTAAAAAACACAAAAAAATAATTTATTAGTCATATCCAATACTACCCCTAGTGCCTTATATTGAACAAACACAAATTGTTCGATGAAATGACTCAACCGATCTTCTATTTATGGAGTTTGTTCCTCACCAAATTGGGTCCTCCTCAAGATCATGAGAGTTTAATATTTGTTCCCATCTAAGCAGATCATCAAATTGCTCCAAACCCTAGTACTTAACAAAAGTAAGCATTGAGAACTATGACTTTTTTGTGCAAGAATTTATTATATAGCGAATGATTAATCAACCTTAAAAATATGTTATGACTATTCTATTAATCAAACATTAAAGTACAATCATGCAAATTAAGAAAAAAATTTTTATGTGGAAAACCCTAACTAGGGCGAAAACCCGTGTTCGGCTATTCTCAACCTAAAATCAATGCACTAGAAAAGCGACTTCTTATATGATTTAAGTAAACCACCAGCCTCTCTAAAAGACTGTAACACAACTCCCACTTTTTTAGATCTCATTCTCTATTTATTGTTGGACTTTAAGTCTTCTCCCGAAGTCTTGAAGCATTCTCCCTCCTTGCATTGCCTCTGTCTTTTTCTAATCTTATCAATTAAGCTCTTCTTGATTGTTTATTTGGCTTTGAATGTCTTTAATATCTCATTGAAGACTTTGTTGACACTCTCCTCAACTTTTTGTGTAAAGTGCTCTTTATTGTATCTTGCTTATGATTCAAACACTATTAAAACTATTTACTTAAGAAGAATGATGATTGTAATGAAAAACTAAAGCAAAAGGACTTTCCCTTTTTCTTCTCTCAAAGTGTAGGTTTTGTTCTTTTCAATTTAGTGTTTACCTAGTTTTTTAATACTTCATTAAGTCAGTTTAGGTCAGAGAATCCAATAGAATGATCTCTTTTCCAAAATGCTTAAATTATGGAACTTAATAGACAATGATCAATTGGATCCAACAACGATCGATCCGTTCCAACAACGATCTATCAGTTACTGTTGTTGTTTATATAAAATTCATCAAGCAATTGATATCTCCTAGATATTGATCGATCGGAAACCTCTAGGTAAAAAATTTCAAAAACAGTTTCATGAGCCAATTGATTGATCCTCGCAGTATGTTCATTAG
This sequence comes from Saururus chinensis, assembly GCA_035235625.1. NCBI lineage: Eukaryota > Viridiplantae > Streptophyta > Magnoliopsida > Piperales > Saururaceae > Saururus > Saururus chinensis. The sequence continues at coordinate 31,666,344 of CP141146.1, read as the reverse complement.
CGATCGATTGATGAAGAACATATTTCCCAAGTTTTCTATGTGTGAGATATACATCACCTGAATATCCATTCTGTTATTATTTTTATTTGTTCAACTCATGCTTATTTATTGATGGAATTACTTTCCTAGTAGTCATGATTAATTTATGCACATAGACTTGTATGTGAGTTACGTGCAAACTGTAAAGTGATGCTTTTGTTACTCGGGCGAATCTCATGCGGTCTTGGGTTGTAGTAGTTCTATGAAGGTTCTGTGATTGGGATAAAAAACTTTGTAGATTCATCGTTGGTGAAATCTAAGCATATTAATAGTATTACATAGCGCATTGAGCTTGTTAATTTATCCACATTGTAGACAGATACATTCTGCTCTAATTAATAAAATTCATTGCACATTAAGTGTTAAATAGATTATGATCCATAGTTATGTTATGTGACTTAATAGATTTAAAATTCTCTTGCCGTTCTTTCAAATTTAATGAAGGAAATCATGACAGAATAATAAACCAGTGAACTCATAAGCAATGAATCATGCTTCCAGTATATAATGTAAGTCTCCAACATTAACTCGGTTTAATTTCTATTTTTAGTATGTGAATTGTGTAGTTTTTGTTTAATTGCAGATTTGATTTTATTTTGGGGTCAAGGGTTAGTCATTATGGCTTTAATAATATTTAATATCATTTTAATAAGTTATAGTGTCAAACTTGATTTAATAATTTTTTATGGATTTTATGGGATTTTATTATAATTTTTCCTTAACTAAGGTGCGGACCCTGCTGTGGGCTCCACGTCCACGTTGGACGGCATGTGACCCACTTGATCTTCTAAACTTTTATTAATTTATTTCAGTGGATTTGGGTGTGATTAAATTCAATTTTTGACTTAAAATAATCCTGGTTAGCTACTTAGGTCGTTTTTAACCTATTTTGCAGCCAAACAATTTATTTATACAACCCAAAACATTACTAGTTAAAGAAAACCCTTGCCCATCGCCGAAATGGGGAAGGGTTGTGCTAGAAGAAAGGAGGTGCTCTACCCCCATTTACCAAAGAAGAAAAATGGATTAAGGTGTGTTTTGTTACCCTAATGACCCCTAATCTTTAGATTTTACTCTTAATCCTTTTTATCTTCATTTTTCCTAATTTGATTCTTCTTTTCTTCCATTAAAAATTTTATTTAAAACCCTAAATGGGTGATTTTCGTTTTTAACCAAAGGATATTCTAGATATACCAATTTCCAAGTTGATTTGAGGCTATTAGTTGATTTTAATTATGTTTTAATAAAAACTCTATTTTTTGGGTAGGATTTATTGAGGATTTAAGTTTCTTCATAAATCTAAAGGCTTCATAGAAGTAAGAGAGTTTTATCTTGTGTGTTTTATCCATTGGAATGCATGATTTTAGATTTATGTGGGTTCTTGCTTCATTTTGAGCTTTAATGGTGATTTATTAAAAGCATATTATTTATGACTATTGTCTTGTGATTAAGCATGAAAATGATTATATCTATCATGTTCTAGGGTTAGATTTTGATATTATGAAATTCTATGGTGATTTTAGAATATATCTTGAATTTTAGAATGCTTTCGGTTTGAATTTCGGAAGGTTGAAGACGAACCAGGAAATGGGCAAAAAGTGAATTGTCAAGGGCATTCAAATTGGCCTAATAGGAGCTTGAATGGCCTACCGTTTGAATGGCTTGTCTGGCCGATCGAACGCCAATACAACAGATTTATGTTTTGGCATGTTTTTATATATTTTTGGTCATTTCTTGTTCTCTTCTCATAAATATAGTTCTTTATGATTAAAATTACTTATGATTACCCATAATTGCTGTTGTGATTCCATGCAGACTATCTTTGAATTACGATTTAGCTCAAGCATGATTAGAACTATATGTGGCGCCTCGACTTTTTAAATTACTTTAAAGGCCGGAGTGCCAGCAATTTGTAATAATAAAATATGGGCCAAGATCAACGTGCATAAAAGTGTAACTATTCCTTGGTTAGGTAATTACAAAAACTTTACAAAATAAGGCCTATCGTGCCTTAACAAAATCAAAGTTGCACACATCCAAAGTTAATACATAACAAAATAAAATGATAAAGTAAATAAAAAACATAGATCTTTCGAAATTCTATAGGCAATCTTCATTGACATCAACATCTTCATTCGGACCTACAACGTCTAGGGGTGGGTGAGTATAAATATACTCAGTAGATAGAATTAAATTCTATTAGCATGCTAAAACATGAAGCATAAATAAATATATCATAATCATTTATATTCAAAAGTCGACTCACACTTCTTATACCGATAAAATAGTTCTTCACAGAATCCAGTAAACTTAGATAAATCGTTCATAAGTAGAATTCGATAAATAATTCAGAATCGGATAATTGTTCGTAGCCAGAATCCGATAAATAATTTAAAATTGGATAAAATATCATTCACAAAATGTCGCTGATACCGGAGTGATATACACCTGTGCTCGTGGGGGAACGGGATCAGAATGAAGAGGATCTTCCTATGATATCCAACTTCATTGGCGCGCCATATGCCATACTAGGCGATACCTAGGAGTCATAACTCCATTAGCTTTTGGACTTTATACCAAATAGCTGCCCTTCAAAACTGATGATAGTTTGTGGGCTTTATACCAAATAACTACCCTTAAATTCCTATCGAAATCATTCGTACATGTCATTTAAATAGTAATAACATTTTAAAGTACGTATTACGATGAAATCCCACAAAGAGGTGTACAATACACTATTATTTCAGCATATGTCTGACCCCTAGAAAATACCATATTTTTTGAAATAATCTTTTATGAAAGGATTACCAAATCATACGATCTAGTCATAGCACGAGATTAGCGTTTAAGGCCACCTACTCTTCGTGCAAGAATTACAGCTGGCAATCGGATCTTTGTCACATTCGTGGGTTTAGGAGCGACGGATGTAACCTCCCCTCATGCTAAGATAGTCTTCTTGTCCGGATCGAGTGAAGCAGGCATAACCTTCCCTAGCGTTGGGATAGTCTCCTCGTCCAGCTTGAGTGAGGCGAGTTGTAACGACCCGACCCGAGTTGGGCCCACAAAATTGCTAATAGAAAATTTTTCTCTTTCCTTAAGCCAGGAATCATCGTCCATGTGCGAGAGGTACAACGTTCATCTACGCACTACAGAGCTTTAAGGCTTCCTCGTACGTAGACTTAGGTTGTAACGAACACATACACACAACGAAGCCTCATAGTTCGTTGTGTGTAAAACAGAATAAAACATATTATTATAATAATTTAGATCGGGCCAATGTTGCCTTGCCGTTGGTTGCCTACGTACGTATTGGATATTATTCCAATACGATCGGATCCGAACGTAGTTCTGCCTAATGGCTACTACATACAACAAGCATAACAAAATCATACATATAAAATACGTATCTCTGAATATTTAATCGGAAGTATACAAAAACTTGTCATAAAATCGGAGTTAAGCAGAAGTTAATAAATTAACGAAATCGTACATCTCGCTCTACCATAGAGCAGGATTAAAATCACATACACATATCTTGCTCCATTACTGAATCGAGACTGAGTACAGCACCCGGCTCACTCTATCACTGAGCCGAGACCGGACACACACATCACACGTCTCGCTCTACCCTAGAGTAAGACTATGCACATCAAGACATATAAGCGCACATCATAGCATATAAGCACACATCATAGCATATAAACACACATCATGGCATAGTACACATCATGGCATATAAATACGCATTATGGCATAGCACACATCATGGCATATAAACACGCATCATGGTATAGCACACATCATGGCATAACACACATTATGGCATATAAACACGCATCATGGCATAACACACATCATTCTATAATTAAAATGGGAGATCAAAAAAGCTTACTGCCCTCATGTCTCGTAAGGTAGCGGTATTCGGAGTTGCTCATATAAGCATCCTCCCCTTCAGATCCGAAGATAGTAGATGGAGCTTCCTCTAGCCTCCATACGTTTCTCGTCTTGTACCGAAAGACTACGTATAAATGTTCCCCTTGCCAGAGACTCTTCTCGTTTTCTGTGTTCGTGAGCGGCGAACAAAACCTCCCTTACTTTGGATTACTTCTCTTGATATAGCCCAGCAACTTCGGATAGAACCCCATCTTGCTCCGGGCCCCTATTTCTTGTTCGGTGCTCGAGGATAACGGGCGGAGCCTCTCCTTATCTTGGGGCACTTCCTCCTTATACGGTTGCCGACTCCAAGAACGGACCTCTCCATCGGGTAGAACATACTTGATTTAGTCAAGAACGCCTCTTAGATGAACTAAATCGGAGTTAGGATGCTTAAGAACGGAGAAAAGGAAGTTTGTTGGTGCTTGAGGACAACGGGCAGAACCTCTCCTTGTCTTGGGGTGTTTCCTCCTTATACGGACTCTAACTTGAAGAAAGGACCCCTCCATTGCGTAGAGCACGCTCGATTTAGTAGGAAACGGGTCTTGAACGGCCTTAATCGGCCTCAGAACGGTCAAAAACGGGGGGAGAGAAGTTCTGGATAAAAAAAGAAACGAAAATGGGGTATAAATAGGCCCCGAGCTGCACCGAAACCGCGGCGCCGCGCCGCCAAAACCGGCGGCACCCACCGAGCCGCGCGCGGCGCGGTTCGTGCCCATGCACGTCGCGGGTCACACCCGCGTAACCGCAGCACCTGCGGTTCCGTGCCCCGCATCGGCCTGCACTGCGGCGTGCCTAGTCGTGCGCCGGCTCGCGCTGCGGTGCGCTAGCCGCGCGCCGTTACCTTTTTTTTTTTTTTAAATCCTAATCTTCAAACGCGCGTATCTCCCTACCCTGGATTCGGATTCGAGCGTTCTTCATACCGTTGGACTTGTATTGACGAGCCCTTCGATACTAACCTACTTAAAGCAGCAAATTACACTATTTCCAAGTGGGTCCCGCCTATTTTTTACGCTTGACGAGGTCGTAACTTCCGGTCCCAACCTCCGTTTCACGCTTTCTTTGAATCGTTACACTCGTTTCTTCAAGCTCTACTCATATATGAAGGTTTCAACCTACGAAACCTCCCAAAGTGTATTAAAGATTATCAACTACCTATAACTTTGTAGGCTAAACGAGATTAGAAAAACAAGGTGTTACATGAATAGAACTTCCCCTTACACTATAATAAATTCTTCCTCCTGGCCCAAAAGCGGCAGACGGAGCCTCCCCTTACCCTGGATTGTTCCCCCTTTAGAGTAGCTAACTCGAAAAATAGACCTCTTTATGACGTAGAGCGCCCTCGAATTAGCTAGGAACGGTTTTTGAACGGAAGAAATCAGACGAGAAACGGCTTAGAAAAGGGGGATAGAAGTTTTGATAGCTGGTAGAGAAGAGAAGAGAAAAAAAAATGAAATGAATCTCCCCCCTCATCCCTTTTATTAAGGATTGGAACTGTCAGATGCACGCCATGTGGCATGCATCTGACAGCCTAAAAATTCATCCTGCATCATGGCTGATGCACGCCAGCTAGTGCGTCAACCATGACATTCAAGTGGGTCCTGCCTATGACACGCTTTCCGATGTCATAGCCTACTACCCCAGTGTCTGTTTAACACGTTCTTGGGCTCAATACGTTAGTCTCACCAAGCCTTATTAAATGTCTTAAGGTTCCTTCGAACAAATTAAGCTCAAAATAGTTTAATTTTAAGAAAAGTAATTATTGGGCCTTAAAACTTGTTAGTGGGCCCAAACTTTCGAATTTCAAAACATTGAAATTCCGGGGCATTACACTATAATTGTTTAATTTTAGTATGTTATTCTACTTATTTTACATCCATGTTTGATGACTTCTTTATAATTACTTGATGACTTATGTAGGTCTTAGCCATGATCATATATGTATGCTTGCAAATGTTATATTCATTTTAGTAGATTATGTTTCACATGTTTTAGCTTAAGTATGATTATGTTTATACTTGTCTTGAACTCATATTTCGATGTTTTCATCACATTTACTCTTTGATTCTAGTACGGTAAGACTATGATAAAATTATGGATGCTTGCATATATAACATTGATTATAGTTTGTTCATGTTTCACATGTCTTAGCTTAGGTTTGAACACTACCACTTATGTACATTCTTATATAGATTTATATGATTTATTTGACACAAATGGACCATGTTTCATGCACATGTGGACTGATTTAAGCATGTTTACTTATACTTGGACTTATTTATCATTTCTTCATGTATGCATCATGTGGCATGCATATTAAAAATAATTTATAAATGAGATTAATCATGATTAGTCGTGATTGATCGAATGGATGAAATTGGATGCCATTGGATGTCGGACAAATAGTTTGGACGCTTATTGATTTGGTTTTGGGTCTAAAAGGACATCATTTTGTTTTGCGTACCTTCGAGAATGTGGTGCCTCCCTTGGTTGAGATGAGCAGTTTGCTATGTGAGTATATTTGATAAGTCATCTGGACCCTGAGAATCCAGCTAGTTTGTCCATGCACACTGGTTTACTAGGAGGTATTTTCCGAGCTAGGTAACTTACCCAAACTTCTTAGAACTTCCTTAGGATTATCCAAGGTGAGCAGGTCTGCTTAGCCTACAACCAAGGTGAGCAGTAGGTCTGTTAAGGCTTCGGCCAGGGTGTGGCAGTGTGCAGGGTTGCTTCTCTCAATTATGTTACATTCATCATTTATTGTTCCATGGATATGCACATGACATGAGTATATGCTTATGGAATGTAAATTATGACATGATGCACACGTGTCATGGATATGTGTGATTATCCCATGGTGAATGGGCGTGATGAATGATATATTGATTATACCCGTGATGTTATTATAAATTTATTTTCTGTATTAAAACCCTTATTGAGCATTGGCTCACCCCTCTTTGTTTAGTGGTTTTGTTTTAGGGCTGCATGTCATGCCATGCAGGTACTTCGGATGGGCGCTTGTTGAGCATGAGATTGACGCCCGTCATGGGGGGCGGGGGGGGGGGGGGGGGGGTTGGGTTATAAAGATGATTTGTTTATGTTAGTTTGATTTCATGAGATGTTGAGATTATACTTTTGACTCTACTTCACACTTTGTTTAGCCATTGATGACTTAGACTTATGTTAGCCATGTTGATATGGGTAAGAGTGGACTAATATCTTGATTTGTAGTCCTTTCTTTACTTTATTTACTTTTGTACAAAGTAATTGTACACAACTCCATAATATGTTCACCCAATGATGGGATAAGTCTTCCGCAATCCAACTCCACTAGCTTGCGACGCGTAACCGGTTACTCCTAATACCAGGTTTAGCTCGAGATAGTGTGTGCTGGAGCGTGACATATATGCTGAAAGTTTATGATTTCGAAGATACGTATAGCATATTCTTGTCTGACTAGAGCTCATATTTACTATGCTCACCCACGATCACTAACATGATAAAGCTGCATGAAGCAGTATTTCATGGTGACCAATAGGCCATGTCTGAGGGGCTAACACATTGACGACGTGAGATGAGATATAATGACCAAAATACACCTAGTCATACAAGGTTCTAGAATATTTGGAGTTCACGTCAAGCACATAAAAGAGGGTTTAAATCAGTAGGTCTAACCTATAAAGCATCTATGAATGTTTGAAAATTTTCCTATAAATTTCTAATAATTATGGCATTATTTGGAATTTGCCAAATCAAGGGCATTTTGGTAATTTGTCTAGTCTATTTTGTACAAGTACTCTATTTTGATTATGTGTCATACTTGTGTCCATGCCATGTCCTCTAGACATAAATTTATTGATAATTAGTTATGCCTAATTTTGGTCATATGACATACTTGTGTCCATGCCATGTCCTCTAAACATGTTATGCTTGAATTACCATCACAAGTGGAATCTCCTTTCTACAGGGTCTATTCCACCCTCATTGAAGAGCACTTGTTTTCAAGGTCATGTCTTTCCGAGAAAATCAAATTAAGATTGTAGTTGTGTTGTACTTAATTCAATGTATAAAGCAAGTATTGTATTTGAATTCATTACTCTTTAAAACAAAATCCTTCAGTTAATGAGGTTGTGACACATGGTATATTAGATGGTCAGGGAATGATATGACTGCCTAGGGAGCTACAACTCTGGCTAGGTTTTGATATACTCACTCCATTTTATATCAATAGCTATATTTAGAAAAATAATTATTTTTATGTAATAATGAAACCTACATGTAGGAGAAGGAAAAATGAGCTTGTGAGACTCTTTTTTAAGTACCTAAGTATTTAAACTTAACAAAATGGAGTTATTAATATAGAACAAACTTTTTTGGCCAAATGAAGCCATTAATTTAGAATGGAGAGAGAGAGGGGAGAGAGAGGAGAGAGAGAGGAGAGGCAAGAGAGAGGGGAGAGAGGAGAGAAAGAGAAAGGGAGAGAGACAAAGGGAGGAGAGAGAGATCATGGGAGAGAGGAGGGGAGAGAGGGGAGAGAGAGGAGAGAGAAAATGTAGGAGATAGAGAGGACAGAGAGAGAAGAGAGAGAGGGGAGAGAGGAGAGAGGAGGGGAGAGAGGAGAGAGAGGAGAGAGGAGAGAGAGGGAGGGAGGAGAGAGATCAGGGTTGAGAGGAGAGAGAGGGGAGAGAGAGACGAAGGGAGAGTGGGGAGAGAGATGAAGGGAGAGAGTAGAGAGAGAGAGAGGAAGGGAGAGAGGGGAGAGAGAGGAAGGGAGAGAGGGGAGAGAGAGGAAGGGGGAGAGTAGGAGGAGAGAGAGATCAAGGGAGAGAGGAGAGAGAGAGGGAGGAGAGAGAGATCAAGGGAGAGAGGGGAGAGAGAGGGGAGAGAGAGGAGAGAGAGAGAGGAAGGGGGAGAGAGGGGAGAGAGGGAGGAGAGAGGGGAGATAGAGAGAGGAGAGGAGAGAGAGTGAGAGAGAGGAACATATTATTTTAATTGCAGTATTAGTGACACTTGTAAGTGTCACTAAAACTATGGTTGCTATACAGGTATGCGTTGCTACAAAGAGGAGAGAGGGGAGAGAGGAAGGGAGAGAGAGAGGGAGGAGAGAGAGATCAAGGGAGAGAGGAGAGAGAGGGGAGAGAGAGAGATTAGGGGAGAGAGAAGAGATAGGGGAGAGTGGAGAGAGAGAGGAAGGGAGAGAGGAGAGAGAAGGGAGATAGAGGGAGGAGAGAGGGGAGAGAGAGGAGAGATAGAGAGAGGAGAGGAGAGGAGAGTGACATAGGAAGAGATTATTTTTAACAATTTTTTTTAAAAGAAAAAACATATTAGCAACGCATACAAGTATGCGTCGCTAATAATGTAAGAGTATTAGCGACGTATATGGGTATGCGTCGTGAATACATTGTGATATTAGTGACGCATACACGTATGCATCGCTACTAATCAGAGTTAGTATCGACACATACATATATGCGTCGCTACTACATTTTTTTAAAAAAATGTTGAAAATAATATCTCCTCTCTCTATCTCCTTTCCTCTCTCCCCTCCCCTCTCCTCTCTCTCTCCCCTCTCCTCTCCTCTCTCCCTCCCTTCCTCCCTCTCTCCTCCTCTCTCTTTTCTATTAATGTTTTTAAAATAAAAAATATTATTCACGACACATAAATATATGTGTCGCTACTAGACTATGTAGTAGTAATGTATAGATTGATGCGTTGCTACTACCTTGGGGTAGTAGCGACACATAGATTGATGTCGCTAATAAAGTTTTTTTATTGTTTTAATTTTTTTAAAAATAATTTATAATTGAAAAACAATTCCTCCCTCTCCTCACTCTCTCTCTGCACTCACACACTCTCTCTCTTCCTCTCTCCCCTCTTTCTCTCTCTTTTCTCTCTTATCTCTCTCCTCACTGTCTCACTCTACACTCACTGTCTCTCTCTTCCTCTCTCCTCTCTCTCTCTCTCTCTCTCTCTCTCTCTCTCTCTCTTCTTTCTCTCCTCACCCCTCTCTTCTCTCTCTCCTCACACTGACATCCTGCTTGGTTGGTTTTTCCCGCCACTTCTGTTTAGGTGTAGGTTTGGGCCATGCCCTTCCACTCCGGTCAGGTCCTTCGTGGGCTAGGAGGGGTGATGGTACTTCCTGGTGGATTCCAGGGTGTTTCGTCATGGATTTACCTTTGAGGGTGATCTATGGTGAGTTTATCATTTGTCATTTAGGTTGACATCTAATGAGTCAGTCAGTCATTGGGATTAGACAAGGATATTAATTATTGAGCAATGATTCGAGAGATAATTAAGAACATTGTTTGATATTGCTTGTATTATAACAAGTGGAACGATTAAATGACTTGCATAAAATGTAGGTTGCTTTAAAAAACTTAAGCATTGCATGTGTGATGTTATGCTTCTTAGTATAGTGTAGTGTTAGGCAGAACTATGTCTAGATCCTATCTTGTTAGAAACATTGGAGATGTTGTCTGATAAGTACGTAGGTAACTAACATCGGGTGATGTTGGCCCAATCAAAAAATATTAAATTTTACTTTTGTTCTTTTAAAACGCTCTTCCAAAGGGAGGATATATTTTGTTGCATGTTTGGTCTTGTTTGCTTGCAGGATTCTTTAGATGGAGATGTTGCAAGATCAGGACGGTTGGTGGCGTTTGAGGAGGACATTGCACTAGTGGATCTAGTTTCTTACTTTTGCAATCTTGTAAGTAATTATAATTACTGGCGTGAGTGCCAACTTTACATGGTTGTTTATTTTTTAACAGATGACAGACTTGTACCTAGAGGGTTAACTTGCTATTTATCGAATTTTGACATGTGTAATAATATCATATGTTTTGATCTTCGTATTTGTAAACCCCAGTTATCACAACTTGGATATTTAGTCAATTAATTTGATTTGATTTAAAGAAGAAAAAAAATTATTGTGATTTATCGTGTGTCCTTTATTTAAAAAGGGTTTTGAAAATCTGGGTCCTCGCGGTCATTAGCTAGGCCTATGAATTCCAAATGATAGACGTCACGACCCAGAATTTCAAAACCCTTTTTACTAAAGGATACATTATAAATCATGGGGAAATTTTTTCTTTTACAAACACAAAACAAATTATTTGATAAAGTATCTAGGTTATGATAATTAGGGTTTACAAATGTGAATATCGTAATATATGATGTTATTACATATGTCAAAATTCCATAAATAGCAGGTTAAACCTCTAAGTACAAGTCCGTCATCCATCTGAAAATAAATGACTGAGTAAAATTTGCTCTCACACTAGTATTTACAATTACTTATAAAATTACAAAAGTAGGAAATTAGATCCTACTAGTGCAATGATGTCCTTAATACCCCAATGACGTCTTGGTCATGCTAGTACTCGCCCAAAGAGCTTGCAACCAATCAACAATGGAACATCTCTTCTTTTTGGAGGGAAGTTTCTAAAAGAACAAAAGAATTAATTAATATTTTTTGGATCATGCATACATCACCGAGATATTAGTTGCCTACGTACTCATCAGACAACATCTTCAATGTTAGTTCCAACAAGATGGGATCGAGAAGTATCTCAAGAAGCATAACACCAAACATGTAATGCTTCAGTGTTTTAAATTAGCTTACATTTGATGCAAGTCTTTTATGTGCTCTACTTGTTCTCATTAAACAAGCAATTTTATTAATTATCTCTCAAACCTTTGTCAATAATTAATATCCCTATTTATTCCCAAAGAAAAATAGACTCATCAAATGTCAACTTAAGTAACAAATGATACAACCACCATAGACCACCCGCACAGGGAAGTATCCATAGTGCGGTCATGGAATACACCAGGAAGTACCATAACCCAACCTAGTCCCTAAGGACTTGACTGGAGTAGAAAGGTATGACCCATAATTGCACCTAAATAGAAATAGCGGAGATGCCAACTAAGCAGGATGCCTACTAATCCAAATGCGTGTACACTAAATAATCCTCAATATTGGGCAAAGGCTTATGCAGAGCTCCCACCAACGGGGAGGTGCAACAACACGACCAAATCAACAACTCCTCAATAAAGCTAAGACTCAGAAAAATTATCCTAAACCCTATCCATGCCCAACAAACAATCAAGGATTCAGAATGACTAACCTAAACCTTGTTAGTCTTTTTCAGACTAGGGTTAAGACTCAAAATAGTCATCGATTTTTTACTTAAGGCAAATTGTTAGGTTAAAGGCCTGATTTACTCTATGAACTAGTCCCAAACCACTCTGAGGGTATGTCAGTCTTTATCTTGATTAGGTATTCTCACCCAATCTAGAGCTATCTAAACCTATTAATTAATCTTTCATTAATCTTAAGATAATGATAAATTACTATCACAACATCAATTGTAAACATTAAAACAAATAAAAACATGAATAATACGGACCCATATAGGTCCTAATAGATCATAATATCAAGCGTCAAACTCAATTATGACAATAGAAAGACTGCTGTGATCGTGCCCTAACTCTCCTCGGTTAGTAGTGTCTATTTTTGTGAAAATGGGTTATAATGCACCTAAGAGCATTAAGATAATTTTTTCATATGGGGCATGGTTATCTCTGTTCTTGGGTAAGCCCTTGACCTCTCAAAAGGTTTCAATCTCAAATTGGCCTATTGGTTCATTGATTGATCCTTGCAGTATGTTCATCAACGATTGATCAATGAAGAACATATTTCCCAAGTTTTCTATGTGTGAGATATACATCACCTAAATAATCATTCTATTATTATTATTATTTGTTCAACTCATGCTTGTCTATTGATGGAATTACTTTCCTAGTAATCATGATTAATTTATGCACATAGACTTGTATGCGAGTTATGTGCTAACTATAAATTGATGTTTCTATTACTCGGGCAAATCTCTTGTAGTTTTTACATAATTGGGATTTTTCACATAAATATTGTGTGCCTACTCATGTGCTTTACATGCTTTATGGTTTGATTACTTTATAGAATGATTATGAATGCATAGATACTTAGTTAGCCATTTTTGTTGCTTTATAAAAAAAATCATGCACATAGATGCAATAACTCTTCATTATTACTTTTTCAAAGTACTAGTTTTAAGAGCAATCTAGCAATCCTCTAACGCCATCCAGAAGAATTTTAAACTATCAGTGACTAGGCAAGGGCTGACCCCATAAAACAGGTTGGTCGGGTAGAGGATATCGGGCCCTCGGCCAAAATCGTCCCGACCTGGTCTACACCTGGGCCCCAATAGGGCTTGGCGAGAGCCCATGGGCCCACATCACACCCCACTAGGAATCAACATGTCTAAAAAGAGCTGTTGGATGGCCGATCGATCGGCCACAGTGCCACAAAATGATTGTAAGTCATTTTTTGGCACTATGGGTGCCCAATCGATCGGCCTTAAGAAAAAGTACAAAATATCCCCCCGTCCCCCCAAATAGAGCCGAAGTAACAAGTTTGTACATAAATGGCCACATCACAACAAAACAACATACTTGCACTTATTTTGATTTCCACAACTTAGCCAAGTTCACAAAAACATCATATAACATGTACATAATTTGTAATGCAAGCTGCAACTGCATTATTTGCATGTCATCACCGGCAATGTTCAATGGGTATGGCGAGTACAACTTTTAAATGCAAATACATACATCACAATCATTGTTATTGATCTTTTGTGGGTGTTCCGACACCTCCATTGTAGGCAGCCTCAAAGTTGCCCCTCCTTTGTATCCTAGTTTTAAGAACACTATTTGTAAGACATGTCCCATAATAGCCAAGTTTTTGTAGTATTGTTCAAGTTCAGCTTCAGAATAATAAGGGTCCATGATGTAAATAGCATCCCTCCTTAGATAAAGCATAACTAGGGTCTAATGTTTACCATTCACATAAAGAGGGAAGTGGTGAACATCATATGCCCAAAAATCTTTGTTATTAACTTTTAACATTTTGACAATACTATTGGGGACATCATGTTACGCCCCGGGACTGCCCGACCCGAGCGGAACCCGGTCTAGGGGCCGGTCAAGTGCACGGGGGTGAAAAGGAGATTGAAAAATGATTTAGCGGAAGACTTATGCCTTAATCACGGGCGATCTAAAATTTACGGAGTAAACACAAACTTTGAGGAAGAGTAAATAGGTAAAAACAAGAGAGTTACTTTAACTCTAAAATAAACCATAATCTCAAACCCACATAGTTATTTAATCCATAGCCCATAAAGGCTCTAAAAACTATGTCTCAACCAATCTAAATGTATTGTGCAGCATAAATCCAAAATGAGAACTACATAACATAGGTTCTAACATCATAGCAAAAATCAAAGAAACATGCCACATAAGAGGTCTCCACGTCTACTCCCAAGTCATCTCCGACCTTTCCTCATAGAGAGGATCCTGTCAATCTGCGTGTCACGCCGCACAGCCCCAAAGCAAAAATACAAGAAAGAGGGGTGAGTATAACAAACTCAGTAATGGTTTTACTATATCTATAATCATCAGAAAATACAATGGTATAGTAATATAACAATTTAGATCAATGATTGACAAGATATAACATTTTCTGATCACACTTATAAATCACCAAAACCGACATCATAGTGTCTAAATCGCATAGTGCAATTCAATATCATATAAACCTGCATGAGATGTATCTCTAACATACTTTTCAGATCATGCATCAACATCATATAAGCCTGCATGAGATGTATCTCTAACAAACTTTTTAGATCATGCATCAAAATCATATAAATTTTAGATCATGCATCAAAATCATATAAACCTGCATGAGATGTATCTCTAACATACATTTTAGATCATGCAACACTGCATATAGTGTTTTAATCACAATCTTCAAACCAGGCATTCATGACACATCTCATTCATTCTGCCCGACAAACGTGTCAAATCCCATGGTACACAATCATGCATGGCATACATCATATACATGCATTATCACCAAAGGGTAAATATCTCCATCCATGAGAGGAATGCAATCGTATCATATCATATCATATCATATCATATCATATCATATCATATCATATCATATCATATCTTATCACCCGCTTTGGATGTAGTCCGATTTCCTAACCGGAAACCTAGGGCATTGCCTGCTCTGGACACGGTCTGAATTCCATAAGAAAACTAAGGTGTAGGGGTTGTATCAAGAATACAATCATATCCTATCCTATCATATCACCCGCTCTGGATGTAGTCCGATTTCCTAACCGGAAACCTAGGGTATTGCCCGCTCTGGACACAATCCGAATTCCATAAGGAAAACTAGGGTGTGGGGGTAGTCAGCCCCTCTGCTCACTCTGGACTATCCACACGGGAAATCCGAATTCCACAAGGGAAACTAGAGTAGGTCTGCTCGCTCTGGACAGTCCGATCTAGGGACGTCCGAATTAACTAGAGCAGTGTGTTCACTCTGGACATCTCTACGGTAGAAGAGTCCGATTTCCTTAGGGAAACCTAGAACACGTGGTAGCCGGTGCACAAAAGCATACCACACTGGATTCTCAGGGTCCAGGTTTGTTTGTCTCAATAAATAAATCTCAACTGCATTAACAATTCAGAACAACTGCATTAACAATTCAGAACAACTGAATTTGACTCGACTCAACCCGAGGAGTGCACATGTTCCACAAAGGAACCCAAATCAAAACATGTCCCTTCAGACCAATCAAGTTTCGATTAAGCCAATGATCGATTAATCCGCACGCAATTTCACCACATTGCATCCAATCGATCAAACTCGGTTAATCTCGATAAAGCCTCAATTGGAAATCCATTTTCATGATGCATGCAACATGATACATACGTGGGCAAGGCATACATGAATCCTAATTCATGATAAATGCTCTCATCAGTTCCTCATGCATCATTCATAATCATAATATCAAGCCTTATCATAATCATTGACCCCACATGTGTGTGTGTACATGGTAGAAGCACCTCACTCGATGTATATCAACATGCTTTGTAATTAACTCACCATCACACTACACATGTGCATTAACATCTAAACATGGATTTCAGCGGAAATCATAGGAGAAGAACCATTAAAATCATAACTCAAGTCAAAACCTAACCACATGCTAAATATATGTAAGCTCATTCACTTCATACTTGAGTCTAGGTATAACACTAACATTCGCACATCATTTAACCACATCCTATAATGACATATCAGTCCATTAGCATGCTGTAACTCTACTAAAAACATGCTTAAACCATAGGAAATCAACCACTCATATCTTCAAGATAGCAATTCCAACAATTTTATCCAACTACAAGCCATTTCACATAACTTTAAATATACACCACAACTTCAAAACATCAATAGTATGCTCTTTCAGTAGCTTACCCTGGCTCAAAATACTCCACATAAGCATAAAAATGATATTTCAGAGTAGAGACATTAAAATAAACAACATACAAACAATGATAAATTTTGCTGTGTAGTCGTTCAAACGCCCTCCAGGGCTGTTCGATCGGCTAAAGAGGAATTATGCCGATAATGCAGTGTTTCCGTTCGAACGTCCAGGAGGGCCGTTCGAATGCCAACAAGGCAGATTCGACCTTCTTCTTCATTTCAAAATTTTAAACCGAAACTCCATTTATAAAACTTGAAATTTCCATGTAACAACTCAAATGCCATTAAAATTCCATCATACCTTCCAGAAAGCTAATCTACCTCATATTAGGACAAAACCCTAAGAAATCATGACAAGAAATTACCATTTACTAATCTCACTATTAAAGCACTAAATCAAGTAAATCCATTCCAAATAAACCATAAAATCGAGATTTTTACCATAGGAAGACTGAGATTTCAAAGACCCATTACCTTATCACTTGATTAGGTCTGGATTTGACCTTCACCCTTCTTGGGAACCTTCCAAACACATAGAGTTTAAGTTAAACTCCATTAAAAATCGATTTAACATTGAAAACCTTAATGAAATCTTAGATCTAGGGTTTGTTACGT
The DNA here is from genome assembly GCA_035235625.1 of Saururus chinensis. Lineage (NCBI taxonomy): Eukaryota > Viridiplantae > Streptophyta > Magnoliopsida > Piperales > Saururaceae > Saururus > Saururus chinensis. The sequence goes on along the minus strand of CP141146.1, from coordinate 31,649,372 downwards.
ATAAAAAACGAATTTTTAGATGCAGGGTTTGAAGTATAGAAGAAAATTAGTGGTTTTGATGTTTAAGATCGAATCAAATCAAAGGGGAAATGATGGATTAAAAATGGATTAGAAGAAAATCTAGGATTTAGGCTTGATTAAAGAAAACATACCTTAATCTCCTTTTAATTCGGGCATAATTAGGGAACTAGGCCCTAATCACCCTCTCCCAACCTATTCCCAAAATGAAAATGACTCAGCTCTTTTTATTTTAGTAGGGCTTGGGGTGTACATAATTAGCTAGTGGGGTATGAATAGAAATTTGGGCTAAAAATGGGTATTTGACTATTTGAGTACTAATTAGACCTGGGAAAATTATGAAATTTTTTATAAAAGCTTGTGTTGATGCCTGAGTTAATTTGGTCCAACAACCTCAATTTCGTCAGTAGGGCCCACAGGGGGTCCCGCTAAACCCTAATTTTTGGAAAATTAATGAAAAAATCAAAAAAATTCTAAAAATTCAGATTTAACTCAAAAATACTTAAAACCAATAATTGTAAAGTTAGTTTTGATTAAAATCATAAGAAATCTCATTTATATTTGAAACCACAGAATAAATCAGAAAACGCTTTAACCACACGATAACTGATAAGTAATCATTTAAAATAAACCGGTTTAAGATAAGGGATCTTACACATCATGCCATACTTCTGCAACTTTAGCCCTTGAGATCGTCTTCCTTTTGCTTCATTCTGGCACATAAGCTCAGAAGTCTAGCTGGATCCATCCTAAATAGCTCCTGATAAGGCATTTAGCAAACAATTATTCAGTTGCTAATTGTCAATTAACTACAAATTTGACCGCATTAAGACTTTCTAAAAAATGGACAAGATGGAAAGCTTGATTTGTTATAGGGGCATGCAGTCTATTTTCACTGGCACACACCTACGTAATATGGGGTTCATTTTAAACTAATTATATGTGGGTGCATCTACATAGCTTTTTAAAAAGTGTAGGATTCATGCTGTTTATAGGATGTAAGCTGATATTTCTACTTCACTTTCTCTACACCAAAGACCTTAAGGATATGGAAAAGTTAATCTCATATTGTGTTGTGAACGTGCTAAGGGTCTACCATCGGGGCCACATGCTAGTCCAATAGGCTTTAATTATGTTATTGTTAGTAAGGGGGCATAGGCCTTACGGTTGCTTAGAGTTATTAGTCATATATTAGTGAGCCCATTAAGACTCTCTATTTAAGTGTAAGTGCTATGCCCAAATGAGGGGAGTGAATGAATTATTGAGTCTCTTGTCTTCTTCTCTTTATTCCTTGCCTCTCCTTCCTTCATGGCGGCCATGCTGCTCCCTCACCTCTTTCCTGGCCATCTTGTGCCGCTCCCTTCCTTTGACCGAGCTGCTAGGCCGTTGTGGGCACCGGTTCACAACATATTGTCAAGTAGGACTGAGCCTAGACTCCCCACAAGAATACTCCCTAGACATGGTGATGGCTGAGAGGCAATCCCCCTCGAAAATGATGTGGGACCACCTCTTGTCCATCGGCAAGGAGGTGACTCATCTTCTCGGGGAAGGAAAGTCTATTTTTAATGTTTTTGTTTTGGGCCCATAAGAGAATTTTAGTGCCCAATAATGTTTTTTTTTCTTAAAATTTGACTCTTTTGAGCTTTATTTGTTCGTAGAAGTCTTAAGGAATTTGATAGGGCTCGAAAAGATGAACGTATCGAGCCCAAAAACGTGTGAATTGAGCACGAGGATAGTAGGCTATAGCCTTGATACAAGTGTTATGGGCGGGGACCACTTTATTTCCGCAAGATAATGTACCCTTGTATGGTCTTGTTTGATATGGCTCGTCGATACGAGTCCAACGATAACAAGAATACATGAATCTGAGTTTGGGGTAAGGAGTTATGCCCATTTAAAGTTAAAATTTTTTATTTATAATAAATACAATTTTTGTTTAAAAAATAAAATTTCTGCATCAGCATGCTGAAGCTAGCATAAGCCAGTGCCAACGTGCGTCAACCAGTACCTGTTGCATTGTGGCAGGTTCACCTGCCGCAATGGGCATGTATCGCCTATTACGAAAGGCTACGCCTACCACAATAGATGATGATGCAGGCTAGGCCTATGGTTCAGGCTGCAGGAGCCATACTGGCTTCTTCAGCCTCTGGTTGTGCTACATGTGTCATGCATCCTGCTGGCCCGTTGGCCTTTTTAAGGAGAGGGAGGGGGGTTTCAATTCGCCCCATCTCCTTTTTCCTCTCCTCTCTGTTGACCTCTGTCCACTGTCAAACTTCTCTTCCCCGATTCTAAGGGGAGGCTCCACTTAGAAACAAGAAGCCTCCTTTAGAAAAAATATGAAATATATTAAAATATATTTTAATATAGCTTAAAAATTAAAATATGTTAAAATAGAAGGGTATGGTATGAAATAAGATTATGGTCTTCAAGCTTTCTAAGAATGAGAGTTATATAAAACCATTTCCCTATCTCGGGAGTTAGGTTCGAATGGATTAGAGAAATAAAAAATAATTGGTCCTGCACAGTGCAATATAAGAGGTTTAAATAATAATGACAGTTAGGATCTCAGCACTAGGGTCCATGAGCCTAGTGAGGCCTTATTTAATATTGCGGATGGGATGCGGCAGGCTTAAGGCAAAGACTAATGTTGAATTGTGGCAGTCTAATATCTAGTCAAATGAAAAGTCCTAAATAAGGTTACTAATCTATAGAAACTTAATGTGGAGTTCAATGTTGTAAGTATACTAGACACCGAAAGTTATTTGTGAATTTTTTTCTCTATGTCATTTGTATTAACTTTGACCACATAATCTCTATGTGTAGGTTTATCGAATTATTTATTTTCTTTTAATTATAATTCTACCAAGTATACCTATATAATTAGCATCCTTCATAGTGCAAGTTTTCCACGGAGACAACTTTAAAGGTAATGGGAAGGCCGTAGCTATAAAGCGAAGCCTATCTTCAAGTTGTTGATTTCTTTCTTCTATAGGTTTGATGTTAAGCAAAAGGTGTCAATTATCTTTTCAGTTTCTTAATTCTTTCGATTATCATATTCGGTGTGAGCATGAATCAAAGATCCTTCATGGATCATCTTTGCACAAGAAGAACCTTCTTGTTCAATGTCAAATTTGGAGTATGAAATTTGAAGCCAGGATAAGACTTATGTTTCCTCCGTCCTTAATTTGTGATCCATCATCCATACTTAAGGATTTTCTTTTCTTTTAATGACTAAACGACATTTGTAATTATTAAGGGGTTTTATCCTCTCGTATTGTCACCCCTGGTAGGATTTTTCTCATTAGTGCACACATTAACATAACTCTATTAAGGATAAAACAAAGTTCTCGTTAATTGCACACATAAAAGTTATACAACTTCAGATCTGAGGAACAACATGTTTTTTAGATATTTTATTGATAAATCATTTTAGCTACACTATATACGAGTCTTCATTGATTATTGAATTTTAAATTTTATAGATACCAAACATCTTTTTAAAAGGCTTTCCATTGATATAAAATAGAACAAAAACGAGGCAAGGAGGGGTAAGACAAAGCGTGTACAGTGCAATTAAAAAACGAGGCAAGGAGGGGTAAGACCACAATAAAAAATGGGTCACCGCCAACAACAACCAAAACACGTGAACGTGAAGAATTTTTTAATCTGTTTAGCACAATGCTACAAATCATTCACAAGTTGTTCAAACAAAAAAAAATCATTTACAAGTTGGACGCCATAACCTGTGGAGAACAACGAAACATCCAACAAAACAGTTCCCATTGTTGCACATTTTTCATGCTCTAATATCATCACCAAGATGTGTATATATAGACCAGCACTTATCCAGTAATCTACCACGCCACAAGGAAATCTGCACTCCCAACTTGCAAGCTTCGTGCTAAGAAGAGCAATCTATCTGCAAAGGAAGAATGGTGACCAGTACTGAGGTAGAAGAGACACCCAGCGAGCTCTCTCAGGCCCATACCAATCTGCTCAATCTTCAGTTCGGCTTTGTCAACTCAATGGCCATCAGGTGTGCCATTCAGTTGGGCATAGCCGACATCATCCACTCCAATGACTCGACCCCCGTATCCCTATCCGACCTTGCCAGTGCAATTCCAATCCCCACGGCCAAGGCTGCCCACCTCAGCCGTCTCATGCGCCTGCTGGTCCACTTGGGCATCTTTGCCTCGGAGGACAGTGGAAATGAACCGAAATATCTCCTTACTCCTACCTCAAGTCTCCTCCTTGCAAGCGACCAAGGCCGCAACAGCGTCAAACCCTATTCAAGCATGGTGCTGGACCCTTACCTGGTGAGCCCATGTTTCTACTTTGGTGACTGGCTCAAGATGGAGGGCTCCATGCCCTTCGAGCTCTGCCATGGTGGCAGCATGTGGGAGGTAGCAGCCAAGAGCCGTGAGTTCAATAATGGCTTCAATGCGGCTATGGCCAGCGACAGCCAGTTCTTGATGAGCTCTATTGTTTCACAGTGCGGTCGTGTCTTCCAAGGCTTGCGATCTCTGATCGATGTGGGTGGTGGGATCGGGGGCTCTGCTATAACCATCGCCAAGGCATTCCCTTACCTGAATGTCAAAGTTCTAGATCTACCCCATGTGGCTGCACAGATGCCAAAGGAGGCAGGAATTCAAGTAATAGGAGGGGACATGTTCAAGCACATCCCACACGCAGATGCAGTTTTTCTCAAGGTTTGTGCAAAGTATACTGCTCAATAGAACTTTTCGTCTAACTAATCTAGATGTTTGCATATTGACCGTATGATAAATGAGTTAATTCTTATGGCATTCTGCAGTGGATTCTTCATGACTGGAACGATGAGGAGTGCGTACAAATTCTGCGCAAATGCAAGGAGGCGGTGCCTAGCAAAGAGGAAGGAGGGAAGGTGATCATAGTCGAAGTGGTGGTCAATTCCAAGACTGAAGACCACATGTATACACAAGCTGAGTACTGTGCAGATGTGATAATGATGGCACTGACAACAGGTTGGGAGAGGGACGAGCAAGAGTGGAGCAAAATCTTCAACGATGCAGGCTTTAAGGAATACAAGATCACACCGGGGTTGGGTGTTCGATCATTGATTGAGCTTTATCACTGAGTTTGCTGCACAATTTTTGGGAGCTGATATATTATCTCTATATATATATATATATATATATATATATATATATATATATATATATATGTATGTATGTTGACGGTAGATGACAACAATCAAGAAAATTTATGATTGTAGTTGTTTGGAAAATTGTATCAAAGAATATTTTAGCCTCCTACCATCAACATTGATGATAGAAGCAATAGAACATGGTGTTAAACTCATTCAAAATAATATGGAATTCAATCTTACGCGTGACTACTCCCTAGGGAACGAGGTTACATGGCTTGGTTTGGGTTTGTTAGCTTTGTGTGGAAGGGAGGTGTTTGTTCGCTCTACAGTGAAAACAAATCTTTATAAGATAATTAGACTAAGGGTAATTTGATACTCTACAAAGTTAGATTAGAAAGATAGTAAACACTCAGTTAACTATTCTAAAATATGTTGTGACTTTGGCTCAATAAAGGTTGTTTAGGAGCCCACATTAGACTCCTTAGAACCATGGATACTAGATGGTCTTCATGACTTCCTCAATTTTCATCTCAAATTCTAATTCATCAGAACTAACTTCCACCTCTACAATTTCATTGTTCACTACAACAACAGTTTTTGACGCTTATAACGTATAGTTGAAGAGGTGAGAAATGGATAAGAATTCAGTTTAGAAGAAGAACATGAAACAACCCACTTTTGACTTGTCTAGGCTATTCCAACCTCACTTTCTTTGTTGCTTCATTATTGTTCTCCCCCAAAGCCAGTAGGTTTTTTTGCTAGGAACTTCGAGCTTCCCCTCTTTGTAGGAAACTGTTTGTGCCCATATTTGTCTATTTGAAGTTCCACACAATTAGCAAATTGTATTGCATCTAACATGGTGAAGGTAGACACAAATAAACCGTCTTTTTAATTTGGGGTTTTAGGCCTGAGATTAACCTTAACACCAATTTTTGTTCAGATTCTATCACATCATTTCTAGCTACTAGCTTCTGAAATTTTGTAGTGTAATATGCCACTGTCTTGCTTCCTTGGTTACACTCTTGAAATTGTCAGAATAACAATTGTTCATAGTACACCAGTAAAAACATGTTTCTAAGCAAACTTTTCATTCGATTCCAAGAATGAATAGGATGCTTTCCTTTTTTCATTCTGCCGGTCTAGATTTGATTCCACCAGGTTGCAGCTCTACTTCTTAGTTCAAAAGCTACTAACTTTACTTTAATATCTTCGGGAACTTTCAAACATTCAATTGAAAATATGTTTCCTCTTCATACTCCCAATCCATAAATTTCTTTACATGTATAGTTCCATTGAAATTTAGTAAATCTAATTTTGTTTGATTTAATATCTCATTATTGAAGACTTAGCTGACACTCTCCTCAACTTTTTGTGTAAAATACTCTTTAATGTATCTCGCTTATGATTCAACTATTAAAACTATTTACTTAAGAAGAATGATGATTGTAGACTTTCCCTTTTTCTTCTCTCAAAGTGTAGGTTTTGTTCTTTTCAATTTAGTGTTTACCTAGTTTTTTAATACTTCATTAAGTCAGTTTAGGTCAGAGAATCCAATATAGAATGATCTCTTTTCCAAAATGCTTAAATTTTGGAACTTAATAGACAATGATCAATTAGATCCAACAACGATCGATCCGTTCCAACAACGATCTATCAATTACTGTTGTTGTTTATATAAAATTCATCAAGCAATTGATCTCTCCTAGATATTGATCGATTGGAAACCTCTAGGCAAAAAATTTCAAAAACAGTTTCACGAGCCAATTGATTGATCCTCGCAGTATGTTCATTAGCGATCGATTGATGAAGAACATATTTCCCAAGTTTTCTATGTGTGAGATATACATCACCTGAATATCCATTCTGTTATTATTTTTATTTGTTCAACTCATGCTTATTTATTGATGGAATTACTTTCCTAGTAGTCATGATTAATTTATGCACATAGACTTGTATGTGAGTTACGTGCAAACTGTAAAGTGATGCTTTTGTTACTCGGGCGAATCTCATGCGGTCTTGGGTTGTAGTAGTTCTATGAAGGTTCTGTGATTGGGATAAAAAACTTTGTAGATTCATTGTCGGTGAAATCTAAGCATATTAATAGCATTACATAGTGCATTGAGCTTGTTAATTTATCCACATTCTAGACAGATACATTCTGCTCTAATTAATAAAATTCATTGCACATTAAGTGTTAAATAGATTATGATCCATAGTTATGTTATGTGACTTAATAGATTTAAAATTTTCTTGCCATTCTTTCAAATTTAATGAAGGAAATCATGATAGAATAATAAACCAGTGAACTCATAAGCAATGAATCATGCTTCCAATATATATTGTAAGTCTCCAACATTAACCTGGTTTAATTTCTATTTTTAGTATGTGAATTGTGTAGTTTTTGTTTAATTGCAGATTTGATTTTATTTTGGGGTCAAGGGTTAGTCATTATGGCTTTAATAATGTTTAATATCATTTTAATAAGTTATAGTGTCAAACTTGATTTATTAATTTTTTATGAATTTTATGGGATTTTATTATATTTTTTCCTTAATTAAGGGTGCAGACCCCGCTGTGGGCTCCACGTCCACGTTGGACGGCATGTGACCCACTTTACCTTCTAAACTTCTATTAATTTATTTCAGTGGGTTTGGGTGTGATTAAATTTAATTTTTGGCTAAAAATAACCCTGATTAGCTACTTAGGTCGTTTTTAACCTATTTTGCAGCCAAACAGTTTATTTATACAGCCCAAAACATTACTAGTTAAAGAAAACCCTTGCCCATTGCCGAAATGGGGAAGGGTTGTGCTAGAGAAAAGGAGGCGCTCTACCCCCATTTAACAAAGAAGAAAAGTAGATTAAGGTGTGTTTTGTTACCCTAATGATCCCTAATCTTTCAATTTTACTCTTATCATTTTTATCTTCATTTTTCCTAAATTGATTCTTGATTTCTTCTATTAATTTTTTTAATTTTATTTAAAACCCTAAATGGGTGATTTTCGTTTTTAACCAAAGGATATTCTTGATATACGAATTTTCAAGTTGATTTGGGGTTTTTAGTTGATTTTAATTAAGTCTTAATAAAAACTCTATTTTTTGGGTAGGATTTAAGTTTCTTCATAGATCTAAAGGCTTCATAGAGGTAAGAGAGTTTTATCTTGTGTGGTTTTATCCATTGGAATGCATGATTTTAGATTTATGTGGGTTCTTGCTTTATTTTGAGCTTTAATGGTGATTTATTAAAAAACATATTATTTATGGCTATTGTCTTGTGATTAAGCATGAAAATGATTATATCTATCATGTTCTAGGGTTAGATTTTGATATTATGATGTTCTATGGTGATTTTAGAATATATCTTGAATTTTAGAATGCTTTCGGTTTGAATTTCGAAAGGTTGAAGACGAACCAATAAATGGGCAAAAAGTGAATTGTCAAGGGCATTCAAATTGGCCTAACAGGAGCTCGAATGGCCTACCGTTTGAATGGCATGTTTGGTTGATCGAACGCCAATAGGACAGATTTATGTTTTGGCATGTTTTTGTATATTTTTGGTCATTTCTTGTTCTCTTCTCATAGATATTGTTCTTTATGATTAAAATTACTTATGATTACCCATAATTGTTGTTGTGATTCCATGCAGACTATCTTTAAATTACGATTTAGCTCAAGCATGATTAGAACTATATGTAGCACCCCGACTTTTTAAATTACTTTAAAGGTCGGAGTGCTAGCAATTTGTAAAAATAAAATATGGGTCAAGATCAATGTGCATAGAATAGTAACTATTCATTGGTTAGGTAATTATAAAAACTTTACAAAATAAGGCCTATCGTGCCTTAACAAAATCAAAGTTGCACACATCCAAAATTAATACATAACAAAATAACATGGTAAAGTAAATAAAAAGCATAGATCTTTCAAAATTCTACAGGCAATCTTCATTGACATCAACATCTTCTTTCGGACCTGCAGCGTCTAGGGGTGGGCGAGTATAAATATACTCAGTAGAAAGAATTAAATTCTATTAGCATGCTAAAACATGAAACATAAATAAATATATCATAATTATTTATATTCTAAAGTCCTCACACTTCTTATACCGATAAAATAGTTCTTCACAGAATCCAATAAACTTAGATAAATCGTTCATAAGCAGAATTCGATAAATAATTCAGAATCGGATAATTGTTTGTAGCCAGAATCCAATAAATAATTCACAATAAGATAAAACATCATTCACAAAATGTCGTTGATACCGGAGCTACATAAACCCGTGCTCGTGGGGGAAGGGGATCAGAATGAAGAGGATCTTCCTACGATATTCAACTTCATTGGCGTGCCATGTGTCATATTAGGCGGTACCTAGGAGTCATAACTTCATTAGTTTTTGAACTTTATACCAAATAGCTACCCTTCAGAACCGATGATAGTTTGTGGGCTTTATACCAAATAACTACCCTTCAAATCCCGTCGAAATCATTCGTACATGTCATTTAAATATTAATAACATTTTAAAGTACGTATTACGATGAAATCCCATAAAGAGGCATATAATACACTATTATTTCAGCCTGACCCCTAGAAAATACCATATTTTTTGAAATAATCTTTTATGAAAGGATTACAAAATCATACGATCTAGTCATAGCATGAGATTAGAGTTTAAGGCCACCTACTCTTCGTTCAAGAATTATGGCTGGCAATTGGATCTTTGTCACATTCGTGGGTTTAGGAGTGATGGACGTAACCTCCCCTCATGCTAAGATAGTCTTCTTATCCGGCTCGAGTGAGGCAGGCAGAACCTTCCCTAGCGCTGGGATAGTCTCCTCGTCCAGCTTGAGTGAGGCGAGTAGAACTTCCCGTTATGCTAGAATAAATTCTTCCTCCCGGCTAAAAGCGGTGGATAGAGCCTCCCCTTAACCCGGGTTGTCCCCCCTTTTAATGTAGCTAACTCGAAAAATAGACCTCTTTACGATGTAGAGTGCCCTCGAATTAGCTAGGAACGGTTTTTGAACGGAAGAAATCAGACAAGAAACGACTTAGAAATGGGGGATAGAAGTTTTGATAGCTGGTAGAGAAGAGAAGAGAAAAAAAAAATGAAATGGACCTCCCCCTTCATCCCTTTTATAAAGGACTGTGCATCATGGCTAATGCACGCCAGCTCGTGCATTAGCCATGACATTCACAAGGACCATGGGTGACCATGGCCTGCTGACGCAAAATGAAAATTTTAAATTATTTTTTTTAAATTTTATTTTAAATAGAAAACAAAAATTCAAACTTTGAAAATGCGTAAATCTTTACCCCAAACTCGGAATCATGCATTTTTGGTACGGTTAGACTCGTATCGACAAGCCCTTCGAAACAAGACCATAAAAGGGTATATTTTTTTTATAAAATTCAAGTGGGTCCCGCCTATGGCACGCTTGCCGATGCCATAGCCTACTACCCCAATGTCCGTTTGACACATTCTTGGGCTCGATACGTTAGTCTCACCGAGCCTTATTAAATGTCTTAAGGTTCCTTCAAACAAATTAAGCTCAAAACAGTTTAATTTTAAGAAAAGTCATTATTGGGCCTTAAAACTTGTTAGTGGGCCCAAACTTTCGAATTTCAAAACATTGAAATTCCGGGGCATTACTCTATAATTGTTTAATTTTAGTATGTTATTCTACTTATTTTACGTCCATGTTTGATGACTTCTTTATAATTACTTGATGACTCTTGTAGGTATTAGCCATGATCATATATGTATGCTTGCACATGTTATATTCATTTTAGTAGATTATGTTTCATATGTTTTAGCTTAAGTATGATTATGTTTATACTTGTCTAGGTCTAGCATGATGTTATACTTGTCTTGAACTCGTATTTCGATGTTTTCATCACATTTACTCCCTGATTCCAGTAGGGTAGGACTATGATAAAATTATGGATGCTTGCATATATAACATTAATTATAGTTTGTTCATGTTTTACATGTCTTAGCTTAGGTTTGAACACTACCACTTATGTACATTCTTATATAGATTTATATGATTTATTTGACACAAATGGACTATGTTTCATGCACATGTGGACTGATTTGAGCATGCTTACTTATACTTGGACTTATTTATCATTTCTTCAAGTATGTATCATGTGACATGCATATTGAAAATAATTTATAAATGAGATTAATCATGATTAGTCGTGATTGATCGATTGGATAAAATTGGATGCCATTGGATGTGGGACAAATAGTTTGGAGGCTTATCGATTCGGTTTTGGGTCCGAAAGGACATCATTTCGTTTTGCGTACCTTCGAGAATGTGGTGCGTCCCTGGGTTGAGATGAGCAGTTTGCTATGTGAGTTTGTTTGATAAGTTATCTAGACCCTGAGAATCCAACTAGTTTGTCCATGCTCACTGGTTTACTAGGGGGTATTTTTCGTGCTAGGTAACTTACCCAAATTGCTTAGGACTTCCTTAGGATTATCCAAGGTAAGCAGGTTTGCTTAGGCTACGACCAGGGTGAGCAGTAGGCCTGTTAAGGCTTCGGCCAGGGTGTGCAGGGTTGTTTGTCCCAATTGTGTTACATTCATCATTTATTGTTCCATGGATATGTACATAGCATGAGTATATGCTTATGGAATATAAATTATGACATGATGCACACGTGGCATGGATATGTGTGATTATCCCATGGTGAATGGGCATGATGAATGATATGTTAATTATACCCGTGATGTTATTATAAATTTATTTTTTGTATTAAAACCCTTATTGAGCATTGGCTCACCCCTCTTTGTTTTGTGGTTTTGTTTTAGGCCTGCATGTCATGCCATGCAGGTACTTCGGATGGGCTCTTGTTGAGCATGAGAACGGTGCTGGTCATTGAGGGGAGGGGTTTATAAAGATGATTTGTTATGTTAGTTTGATTTCATGAGTTGTTGATATTACACTTTTGACTCTACTTCACACTTGTTAGCCATGGATGACTTAAACTTATGTTAGCCATGTTGATATGGGTAAGAGGACTAATATTTTAATTAGTAGTCCTTTCTTTGCTTTATTTACTTTTGTTTAAAGTATTTGTACACAACTCCATAATATGTTCACCCAATGATGGGATAAGTCTTCCGCAATCCAACTCCATTTGGTTGCGACGCGTAACCGGTTACTCCTAATACTAGGTTCAGCTCGAGATAGTGTGTGCTGGAGCGTGACATATATGCTGAAAGTTTATGATTTCAAAGATATGTATAGCATATTCTTGTCTGACTAGAGCTCATATTTACTATGCTCTTGGACATATGCTCACCCACGATCACTAACATGATAAAGCTGCATGAAGCAATATTTCATGGTGACCAATAGGCCATGTCCGAGGGGCTGACACATTGACGACGTGCGATGAGATATAATGACCAAAATACACCTAGTCATACAAGGTTCTAGAATATTTGGAGTTCACGTCAAGCACATAAAAGAGGGTTTAAATCAGTAGGTCTAACCTATAAAGCATCTATGAATGTTTGAAAATTTTCTTGTGAATTTCTAATAATTATGCCATTATTTGGAATTTGCCAAATCAAGGGCATTTTGGTAATTTGATTAGTCTATTTTGTACAAATACTCTATTTTTATTATGTTTCATACTTGTGCCCATGCCATGTCCTCTAGACATAAATTTATTGAAAATTAGTTATGCCTAATTTTGGTCATATAACATGTTATGCTGGAATTACCATCACTGGGCTAGTAAAAGCTCACAAGTGGAATCTCCTTTCTATAGGGTGTATTCCACCCTCATCGAAGAGCACTTGTTTTCAAGGTCATGTCTTTTTGAGAAAATCAAATTAAGATTGTAGTTGTGTTGTACTTAATTCAATGTATAAAGCAAGTATTGTATTTGAATTCATTACTCTTTAAAACAAAATCCTTCAGAAAATGAGGTTGTGACACATGGTATATTAGATGGTCAGGGAAAGATCTGATTGCCTAGGGAGCTACAACTCTGGCTAGTTTTTGATATACTCTGTCCATTTTATATCAATAGCTATATTTAGAAAAATAATTATTTTTATGTAATAATGAAACCTACATTTAGGAGAAGCAAAAATGAGCTTGTGATACTCTTTTTTAAGTACCTAAGTATTTAAACTTAACAAAATGGAGTTATTAATATAGAACAAACTGTTTTGGCCAAATGAAGCTATTAATTTAGAATGGAGAGAGAGGGGAGAGGGGAGAGAGGAGGGGAGAGAGAGGAGAGAGAGGAGAGGGGAGCGAGAGGAGAGAAAGAGAAAGGGAAAGAGACAGAGGGAGGAGAGAGAGATCATGGGAGAGAGGGGAGAAAGGAGGGGAGAGAGAGGAGAGAGAAAATGGGGGAGATGGAGAGGTGGGGAAAGAGAGGACACAGAGAGAGAGGAGAGAGAGGGGAGAGAGGAGAGAGGAGGGGAGAGAGGAGAGAGGAGAGAGAGGGAGGGAGGAGAGAGATCAGGGGAGAGAGGAGAGAGAGGGGAGAGAGAGAGAGAGAGAGAGAGAGGAAGGGAGAGTGGGGAGAGAGATAGGAAGGGAGAGAGGGGGGAGAGATATAAGTCTGTTTTCTTCCGTTGAAGAGGCATTCTTACCTAAATCGAGCGTGCCGGACGTTATAGCGGGGTTATTTTCTTGGTTGGAGACCTCCAGAACCCTAGAAGTGGTCATCCAATTTCATAGTGTCTAGTTTATCGGTCTTGAACTCGTGCGGAGTGCGAGGTAGAGGCTTTTTTCATTTCTTATGGCATGATTATAAACTTTGGTTGTGTTTTTAAGTTATTTATTATATGACTCCCGCAAGTTATGTGTTAGAGATTATTTTCAAGTTATGATTTTTTATTTCTGCACAAATATTCGATATGTCGAATGATTAATCATTGAAATGGAATATGATTTATATACCGTATATTTATAATGTTATTATGTATATTCGTTTAGTCGAATGATTTCCCGATGGAAGCAGATATGTTTTATACTACATGCATTATGATTGCCTCATATATAATAGTTTGATGAAATGTTTATCAGTGGATTTTGATATAAATTATACACGGTGGAGCGTGTGAGATAGAGACAAACTAGCTTCGCCACTGTTTTCATTGCGAATGAATACAATATGTTTGAAAGACGGTTTTAGAGGACTCGTCCTTGTTGAAATGAAGGTTCTCAAGATTATTTTTGAAAAGACGTATAAGCATGGTGATTGAGTCATTGAAGCGGGACAAAGGAGTAACTATCTCATTCGAATGAGCGACAAACCTTGCCTTTGTAGTCGTTGAGAGTGACACTCCCATGACTTGTAGAGGCGGAGTTAGCGTTTTCAAAAGGATAAACATTGGGATAAAATATTTTAAAAGAAAACAACCCTTTTTGGAGTCTGAGAACTCTAGGATATTTAAATTGAGTTTGGGACTTAAGATTATGAGTCTGGGACTCATGAGTGTTTTGGTTGTCCGGAGCTATTCTTGGGCGCCCCGATAGAGCTCCGTTGACTAATTAAGGGCACAATATTAATCCGGTTCGGAATCAGATGCACGGTACTTATTTTAGCCTGGTGAGCCCCTAACGAAGGGCAAGACCCTTGATTCGCCCCTAACGAAGGGCAACTATCAAGGCTATGCTTGCTAGGGTAGAGAGTATAATGGGAAGACTCTCTACTCTTTAGATCCGGGTGCCCAATGAGCACAAGTGGCTCTTCTATCCACAAGCACCAATTTATTTTGAAATGATCTGTGGAGGAGTAAGAGGTCGTTGTTTTGTACTTGCAGCAAATTCATATTATTAATATATATGTCTGGGACATTTGTAGCAAGCTGTGAGAGCTTGCAAACCCTAGAGACATCTTCGATACGTAGGAAGAAGCACTGGGGGTGTTTTTGGGTGAGAGGCACACCTTGTTTTCATGAAAAGTATTATATGTGATATGTGCTGTGAAACTGCCATGTGTTTATTCATGCCTGATTGTATAAACTCCCCTACTGAGTATTTTAAAATACTCACCACCCCCTAGACTTTGCAGGACTCAACGAAGTTTAGTGTGCGGGTAGAAGGGTCTACTCTGAAGTTTTAACGATGTGATTTTAAGGATTTCAACCACACCAAAACAAGTAAGAACTCATTATTTTTCTCTTGTGTGTTTGTACACGGACCGTGGCTCTTGGGGATATTACTATTTTATTATCGCATAAGGCGAGCGGCTCTAGTCGCGGGCCCGGGTAAACTCTGAAATTTTTATGAAAAGAAAATTTTTATATGCTTTTAAAAATCCCAGGGCGTGGTAAACATACATGAAAACTATATTATTAAATAATTTATAAATAGCATATACTTCATTAGGAAACATATTTTTCATGAACCGATGCACTACTGGGGATCTCACCAATGTGTGGGCTTGGATATCAATGACCACTGGCATCCTATTAACACATCTATCAATTGGATAGGATGTGGAAGCCCATATTGTTGATGCCACTATCGACGTGTCAGTTTGTAATGCTCGAGATATTTCCTCATATTTT
The DNA here is from genome assembly GCA_035235625.1 of Saururus chinensis. Taxonomy (NCBI): domain Eukaryota; kingdom Viridiplantae; phylum Streptophyta; class Magnoliopsida; order Piperales; family Saururaceae; genus Saururus; species Saururus chinensis. The sequence continues at coordinate 31,633,682 of CP141146.1, read as the reverse complement.
CTTTAAAATTCACAGAAAACTTTTGCACTATAATGATTCTCTATCGGGGAAAATGATAAATACAAAACCTGTGAAAATAATTTCATAATTTAAAACATCACACATCAGTTTTTCTCATACAAATTTTTACTCACTCAATCAAGCATCGTACGACCAAACCAAATATCCTCAGGCACTACTAGAAAGCAAACGAATGAATAAATTGCTATGATCATAGACTTTAAATACAAATATCTCCCAGGCATCCCTAAGTACAAGTCCCATAATAGTCCACAATCTAATTCAAATTACAAGTCTAGAAAACATAAACACTTTAATTCTCACCTCACCCAATACAAGAGATTGTGGCACAAATAATACTTGCAGTGAGTCAAGGATATACATAAGTCAAAGGAATCAATCCACTGCAGAAATGAGCATAATCCGCATATAGGGGTATTTGTATCATTTTATTTGGGGGTTCCTTGAACTCTAATGGTTCCAAAACTGATCTCAAGAGTACTCCTTGATGTCATGGACCTATGGTAATTTTATAGACATTTTATGGGGTTATAAACCCCTTGAATCGACTTTGGTTCGCTTCATGGTTCACCCTTAACCCTAGGGGTAAAATGGTTAATTAACCCTTTCATGAAATTTTTTCCCACCATGTGAATTGGTCTATTTTCAGAGTACACCATCACCTCTCCCTAGGATTTGTTGTAAATTTTAACTTCACTCACTTGCGCCTAAACTAGAGCATAAGTCGGGTAATTGGACTATAGTTTACCTATATGGCTAAAATAGTCTTTTTATAGTCTCTAAGATTTTACCCTTTCCTAAAACCTGGTCCAATTAGTCATCAAATTCCCTGAGATATTATGTAATTTTCTTAAATTTTTCCTACATCAAAATCCAATTGAATTGGACACACGGTTCAATGGAAAATTTTGGAAACAGACTCTAGTCGGGTCAATAGGTTCCAACCCAGACTTGAATTAGACCTGCGGACCAAATTGTGGGCCGTCTTCTTCCTAAAGTTTCCTGTAGGTGTGGGTGTAATGTCCTTGATTTTTCTACGATTTTATGTGATTTTCCTGCTATTTCTCTAGTCATTTTCGGCAGGAAAATGTGATGCTTCGGCGTATTTGTATTTTCATATTTACCCCAATATTTATACCCGTAGAGTTGAGTGTGGGGCTTTGTTGCAGGCCGCGAGCCTCGATGCACACTTTTAGCAATTTGGAGGTACGACGCGTAAACAGTAAGTTAACACATATTAGGGACATAGATGGAAAAATAAAAAAGAGAATAAAACATAAAATCCATTCGACAGGATTCCAGAAGGTTTCAATGTCCAAACAAATTTCACATCCAGTAACTTTTTGAAAACCTGAGTGTGATTTTGGTCGCTCTGTTGTCCCTCCTCTGTCGTCGGATTCCGCTAGTTCTTGTCGGGATCCACTTTGCCTTTCCACCATGAATCCATAGGTACCAGCTATGACCGCCGCCATGTCCTCTTCGCTCCTCCATGAGATACCGGTCTTTTCTTCGGTTTTTCTCACCTCCTAAATTCATTTTTGGGCCATAAGAGGGCAATTTTGCTGTTGTTTGTAGCTACCCTCAACTAGACTTATCTTTGTTTGGCCACTAGGAACCCATAGGCACTAGCTAGAGCTGCCTCCATGCTCTCCTTGCTCCTCGGTGAGCTACCGGTACTTTGTTCAATTTTTGTTCTTCTTTTCATCTCAGGGTCCAATGTTTTTTTTGGACGCCGGGTGTTTCCGGTCATCGTTCGGCCACCGGTCAAACTCCGTCTAGTCTACCTCGACCCAATGTCAGTTGGGGGTTGCCGTTTTCAACCCTGCTTCACCCTATTGTCATGCTCTGCACTTATGCCTCGATTTGGGTCATAACCGTACGACCATTTGCGGCCGTTTTGCCATTATGATGCCTCCGGTCACCAATTGGCCTCTGGTTTTCCTTGGGGTTGTTTCATCATGGCCATTGCCCTATCACTGCTCAACCTTGAGTCACTCTTTGCCCTTTTACGTGCAACATGCACAAACGCTCGCACCATTGGTTTTGGGTGTGGGTGGAGATCGACAATGTCATTGCCGCTTCAATTGACCACCACCTCTTGGCCCTAGCTTGGTTGCACTTTTGTGGGCCTTTGGCCGCCACCGTTCGACCCATCTCCCCCTAGAGTGACCCTTTTTGGCCACGTGTGCATGTGGCCACATGTGCATTTTGGGGTTTAGGTGTCGTATTTGTGCCGCTTAACCATCGGATGGCTCTACCACCGAATGAAGTTGACACAGAGTCCTCCTCCACCTCTCCTTCATCCTCAAGCTTCACCCCATGCCCTCTGCTCTTATGTGGGCCCTTGTTGACTTAAAATCGCCGCTGTTGGGTGCTGTCCACGGCCGATTTCAACATCTTGAGGCTAGCCGAGTACTTCTCAGCCGTCGGCCGACCTTCAGTGAGCACACCTCGAGTTCTGGTCACACTTGCCATTTTTGTTGGCACAACCTTTCTCCCAGCCTCCCCTAGTGCACCGCTGTGGATCGTGGATTTTGCCGCATAGACTTTTGTCATCCTATTTAGCCGTGAGTACATCCGGTGCGTCCTAAACCCTTGGGACAACAACTCTCTCATCTTAGTAATGATTTTGACCGCCAACTCTGCCATTGACGCAGCCACCGTCGTGTGCTTGCCATCAAACGTAATGGATTATGAGGTAGGGGAGCTTTGAACTCGTAATTTCATGAAGCATGCTTTGAATATGTAGTAGCATGCTAGGATTGTATGATTCATGGATGTTAAATCATGATCCATTTGCGTGTAAGTTTCTGAGTAAGATTGTAAGAGTATGATTCTGAGCAAGATTGCAAGAGTATGATTTTGAGCAAGATTGTAAGCATATGTTTTTGAGTAAGATTGTAAGTATAAGGTCATACGAGTATGATTATACGAGTGAGGTCGTACAAGTAAGACTATACGTGTAAGGTCGTACGCATAAGATTGTACGAGTAAGGTCGTACAAGGATGTGTAAGATTGTACGAGTAAGGTCGTACAAGTATGTGTAAGTTGCATGAGTAAGCATATGATTGTACGAGTAAGGTCGTTCGAGTATGTGTAAGATTGGTTTGATAGTATGTATTTGGCATGATTGTATGCATATGTGCATGATTATTATATGCTTGTCTACTTCATATTTGAGTTGCATGAATACATCTATGTATGGACTTACTGAGTTCACTGTTTAGAATTGCCCTATTGGGTATTTTCCTACTAAGTATGAAAATACTTATTTACTCTATTTTTTTAGCCCCGATGCTCGGGAGGCTTTTGTAAGTTTGTGATGGAGAGCTCATGGAGATGGATGCTCATTTCCGTGGTGGATATATTCCCTTTGACTCAGGTATATCTTTGACTCATTGTGAGTATTATTTTGTGTCACGATCTGATGTATTGGGTGTGATGAGAATTATAATGTTTATGCCTTTTGGATTTATAATTTGGATTAGACTGTGGACTGTTATGGGACTTGCACTTAGGGATGCCTGGGAGAAATTTGTTTTTAAAGTATATGATCATAGCAATTTACTTTGTACATTTGTTTTATAATAGTGCCAAGGATGTTTGGTTTGGCCATACAATGTTTGAATGAGTAAAAATTTGTATGGGAAAAACTTATGTGCGATGCTTAAAGTTATAAAACTGCTTTAAAAATTTTCTGAGAAGACTTTATGAATATGTAAGGATATATTTTGTTGTGGGTTATTGTTATGAGATGGATGAGATAAGTGAAGTCTGCTACCCTAACAAACTAGGTTTTCAAATTGGGCTCAGCTTCGGATTGATTAGTGGAAGACTGAAGAACTTTATTGTATAATTGTGGCACATAAATTACTTCCATCTAGCAGAAAATGTGCAAGGGGGTTGACATAAAGAGGGGCCGAAAGGGGAGCAGATAGGGGTGGCGGCGGCTCTGGCAGGCTCCGTCGTGGTTGTGGTGGCTAGGTGATTCTATCTTCGGCTAGAGGCAACAACGAAAGGCGATGGCGACATGCTAGAAAAGCAACATAAAGAGGAGGGAAAATCGGCTCTATTTGTGTGGATGGAACAAAGCAACCAGGTGGAGAGGAGGGGCAGAGGAGGTGGAACTGGGCCAAGTGGGGTGGCTCCTCACCATCGCCAGACCGAGGAGAGCCGGGCTAGGTCTGGCCGGCCACAGCCACCCACTGGCAGCGGCGACAAAAATAGTAACATAGAAGAAATGCTCGAGTAGAAATACATGAGATAGGAGGGGAAAAGTGGAGGAGAGGGTCGAGGAGGGAAGGTGGCAGCCCTTGCCATCTCAACCATGGTCGTGATGGCCATGAGAGCTAGCTCCAACAAGAGGTGGAAGCTTCTGATGCTAGCAGCCTTTTTGAGGCCCAAACCGGAGAAAAGGAAGGGAAGGAAGCGGGGGAGTCTGAGCAGGTGGAGCCGAGCTGGGTGGGGCCATTCCTGGCTATCGCCATGCCAGGGAGGAACCCACGGTGGCTGTCCGATCACTGCCGGCAATGCTAGAATCCAAAACAAAGAGGGAGAGAGAGGCTGACTAGGGGAAAAAGATGGAGCCGGGATGGGGAAGTTGAGCTGGGCTGGGGCGGCACAGGGAGGGCGGCCTCGCCATAGCCAGGTCGTCACCAGGAGGGGAGCGTCCAGGCATTTCTGGAAACGGCTCGAGCCCCATCATTCTTTTTAAAAAAAATCTCTTCTCTTCCCATTTATCTTTTCTCCCTTTTTTGCGCTAGAAATCATCATGGCTCTAGGGGTGCTCACGGACAGAAAAAGACACGGGCAGAGGGTTGTCCATGTCCGTCCGTGTCCGCCTTAGTCTATATCTGTGGCACCCCGTGTTCTAATTACGCTTAACCCAAAAGGGTTAGGGGTAATTATATAATTTTAGTTAAAATTTAAGGGGCTTTAAGGGATAAAATTCCCGTATCTGGTTAGAGCTTGAAGTAATGAGTGTAATTAATCAAAGAACACGCGAATCAGAGGTCGGGAACAAAAGTTATAACCTCGGGAGTGTGACATATGGGCAGGACCCACTTTGAAAGTACGAGAAAACCTACCCATGTAGGGTTTAGTTTTGAAGGGCTCATCGATATGAGTCCATTGGTACGAAGAATGCCCGATTCCGACTTGGGGTAAGAAGTTATTGCGTTTTGAAGTTGGAATTTTATTTGGTTGAAATATTAATAAAATAATAAAGAAACGACAAAATAGCTGAAGTCAGCTAGCCGAGCCAAAGTCACGCCGCCGAGCCGCGTGATCGCGTGGCGGGTAGCGCGACACGCGCGGGATGCACGGCAGACACACGCGTCGCGCGTCAGACGCGCGGCGTGACCCCGCGCGCCGTACGCAGCGCCGTTACGCGTGCATCATGCGCGCGTGACGTCTGCCGACCATTTCCATGGCCCAATCAAAAAATGCCACGTGGTGCGAGCTTATGCGGGCAAATCTATCGTATGCTCGCACACCATTTTATTATAAATTCTCATTTCCGTTCATTCTTTCGGGGAAATTTTGGGAATCATTCTGTATCCGTTTCCTTCAGTTTAAAATGCATTCTTAGGTAAATTGAGGGTGTTCTACGCAATGGAAATGTCAATTTTTTGAGTTAGCAACCCTATATACGGGAAACATCCCGGGGCAAGCAAAGGTTATGTCCGCCGCTTACGGGCGTGGAAAGGGTAGTGTCTCTGGGGAAGGGGAGGTTCTGTCCGCTGCCTACGGACGTGGAAAGGGTAAAGTGTCTCCAGGTAAGGGGAGGTTTTATCCGCCACCTACGGGTGCGAAAAGGGTAAAGTGTCTCCGTGTAAGGGGAGGTTATGTCCGTCGCCTATGGTTGCGGAAAGGTAAAGTGTCTTCGGGTAAGGGGAGGTTCTGTCCACCGCCTATGGGCATGGAAAGGAAAAAGTGTCTCCGGGTAAGGGGAGGTTATATCTGCCGCCTACGGGCGTAGGAAGGGTAAAGTGTTCCGAAGTTAGAGGAGGTTTTATCCGCAGTCTCTGGATCAGAAAGGGAGGACGCCTTGAGGAAATAAGTAACTCCGAATGTCGCCACTCCCGGAATAGCAGGGGAGTACGCTTTTCTGACCTTTTAGTATAATATGATTTATATGAATGCACATCTTAATTAGTGTATTACTAATTAAGATATATAATTTGCTGATCTGATATATGCTAATATGTTCATATTTAATCTACTTTGATTTATTCTGTTGTGATCTGAATTACTCTGAAATGCTCTACTGTGATTTGACTTACTCCGATCTGACGTGACCAGTATGGTTGGATGAAATCTGATACGATTTGCTAGGATTTGATATGATCCAAGTGTGTTCTGCTCCGCTCTATGATAGAGTGGGACGTGTGTTTTGTTAGTGTTCGCTCACCTATGTGAAATGTGTATTTTACTAATTTATTGGCTTTTGTTTGACTCCAACGATTTATAAGAATTCTATCTGATTCCGTAGGATTATTCAGATATAAAGATATACGTATTTTAACGCATATGATTTTGTGATGCCTGATGTATGTATTAGCCATTAGGCAGAACTATGTTCGGATCCGATTGTATTGGAATAACGTCATAGATGGTATCCAATGCGTACGTAGTCAACCAACGATAAAATACGTTGGTTCGATCCAAATTAGATGTATGTTATGACTCTCACACTCAGAGTCTACAGCTCCTGGTCAGTCAATTTTAAATTTTTCCGCTTATTTTATACACTATGATTTTGTCTTCTGAGCTAACCCCCGGTCTGGGTCGGGTTTTGCGGGTCGGGGTGTTACAATATCATATTTTGTCCAAGTCTGTCCGGTATAGACACAAACGAACACGAACGGACTTGGACAAATACTTTAGCACCTAGATTTTATATCAATTCAAATTGTATAGAAACTATGTATCATGTTAAATTTGTCCTAACATGGTATATTGGTACTAGATTCATGTTTTTAAGTTGTCTAGTACCTATGTAGCAAGTTAAGACTGTCCTAACATGATACATAGGTTCTGGATCTTTATTTTAAAGTTAAATAGTATCTATGTAGCATGTTTCGACTGTCCTAACACACTACATAAGTACTATATTCATGTTTTTAAGTTGTCAAGTACCTATGTAGCATATTAGAACAGTCCCAACATACTACATAGGTATTGAATTCCATTTTTTCCCTCAGTTAGTAATACACTAATATTTATGAGAGGGCTGGGTAAGGGTGGCAGACACGGACAAGGGTATGTCCGAGTCCATAGCTCTCTATTAAAGCGGACAAAAAGCTTTGTTTGTGTCCAAGTACATGTCCGTCCTGGACACAAAAAATTGTTCATTGTATATAAAATCAGACACGGACGGACATATGGACTATGGACGTCCATGAACACCACTATGTGGCACACTGAGGCCCAATGGCCACGACCAAACCCCACGCTTGACTCTATGAGTATGGATATATGGGTCAAATACACAAAAACAAATAAGCCGGAGCATCAAATTTTCTTGTCGAAATGATAAGAAAAATATCAGAAAAATTGTAAAAAAATCAGGGACATTACATATGTAAAAACCATAAAGCGAGAACTATGTCAGTTTTGTAGTTTATGATGGATTCAGTTGGTTATACTCCTTGAAAGGGTGGTTTCCCTATGAAAAAAGAACTCTTTTAAGACTAAAAACTAGAAAGAGGAGAGAGAAAAATCTTAGATCAAAATCCAAATTGGAAAGAGAATTCCTTATAAAGGATCTCAGAAATATTTGCAAGAGTTGTCTATTGAAAAACCTAGTGGATTGAAGGAGTACTAGCAATGGAAATTCGTGTCAAGAGGTAGGATGAACTAATCTCTACATAGTACCAAGATGACATTCAAGTTTATATTATGAGTATGTAATGTCTTACCATATGTAGTATTATATTCCAAATTTATATATGGTGCACTTTGGAACACCATTTTATTGGTTTCTTTACGTGTGACACCCCATATTTTTCCATGAAAAATATGAAATTTTATTAACCATTGGTAAGCCACTGACACATTAGTGAAAAACATAGTTAACTGTCGACAAGTCACTGATGTGTCGCTTAGCACATTTGTGAAACCATAGGAAGCAGTTATGATTAAAATATGGGTGGTTACGTAGTTACAACCCAGAGAGGCAGTTACACCCTTTATAAAAGGCCAAAAACATCACATTTTGGACAGATCGACAATCAAAAGGAGTTTAAGAAGGACTAGAGAGCCTTTAGCCAAGAATACAGGTCACCAACACACTAGAGGAAAACAAAAGCACCAGGTTGGAGGTCAGATTGTTAATCTTGAAACCAAGTCCAAATTGGATTGCTTGTTCTTGGTCAGAAATCTTATTTTACAAGTGCATATTGGTGATTTGATGTGAAGAATATCTCATATGTTATGGTTTATTTAAATGATTTTATCATGATTTTAAATTAATGATTGTAAGCATGATTTATATGGGTTAATGAATAATAATTGCAGTTTAAATTGAGGATTTTACGATTATAGATGTTCTAATTTTATGATTTTACAAAGGAGAATGATTTGAGCACCATAATGGTAACTGTCTTGGTTCTGCTCTTATTATCGATGTGACCATTGACATGCTGATAATGGCATCAATGGTTGGAGGAAGATGAACAATAATGACATTGACACATAGTAGCATGTCAGTGTTAAATTGGGCATCGACTGTGAGACTAATGCATTGATGACGACATCAGCAAATCAGACTCTCTAGTCTACACACTATTGGTAGGGGTCGACGCATTGATGATGGTGTCATGGCCGTTGATACCTACACTAACACATCAATGGATATACTAATGATTCATCGGTTCATGATTTTATATTGAGGTTTTTACTAGTGCTTACACTACTTATTAGAAGTACAATGGTATAATTTACTTTCATGATGGATATAGGTAAATATTTTGATCCTTGAAATGAATAAATGTTCCTTGGACATTGTATATGACACTCAAGGATAGATGGGACTAGTGTCTAGTTGGACTCCAAAAGCATGTTTGTTAGCTAGATAAGTTCATGCCCACTCCTGTATTTGTAGGGCAAAGTTGTGCTTTTAGTAAATTATATTTTCAACAATTACCCCATAAGAAAATAAATAAGACACCTAATAAATTATGAAAAGGTTGAAAGCTTTCCTACAAACTTTTAGAAGTGTGGGGCTGTTTGGCTAAGGTTAGGGATGCAAACGGATGGATGTGGCATTGACAAGGCATGTCCGTTGCCGTCCGTTTTTACATGGACCATGTATTTGTTACCTCATATGGTTCGTGATGGACACTGACGAACACAAATTGAATGAAGGTGAAAGTTTGACTTTGACCACTTTGTTCTCAAGCCAAGGGTGTGTGACAAAAAATTAATTAAAAATAAGATAATAATAGTGGGATGGTCTCATCTAAAAAATAAATAAATACTCCCTCATTTATTTTGCTCTCAAGCTTCTTGAGGGTAAAAATTTATGTGTTATCTATCTAGCATAAAAATCCCTTATTGATTAGGAGTCTTTGGTATTAAGTTATGTTGTTTTAATTTTGATTGCTCATATTTTTCATAACTGTACAATAATTTCTAGAAATGTGAATTAATTACCTTTTCAAGTTAGTAACTCCCTGATTTGATTCTGATCAAAATTTCATGACCATCTTATGTTGGGAATCATTTTTACCAAAAATTGCAATCAGGAATATGAGCAAAATAGGGTTTTAAACTTTTGTGCGTAGACTGTTAATTTGACTTGTGCATGATTTTGTGATTATGTACTTATTTCTTTACTTGTTTTTCCTATGTTGAAGGATCATATGTGGGAATGGGTTATTCATGGTTGGGTTAACAAGATGAAAATTGGTATGTTTTATTTGTTCCGTGTGCAGGAAGGAAATTGTACATAAATAGTATAAAGTGATCTCAGGAGGACTTTAGAGGTGCGATATATAATGCCTTCAGAACCAGTGCCAGATATATACGGGTAGTCCAGGACGCAACCCCTTCAGTAAAGGGTGTTAAGGTAAAGTGGAAAATCAATGTCTATTTTTGTCAATTTGGGTACAGTTTACTTAAATATGGTTAAGAAGCGTTACTTTATTGCCAATTTTATTACGATTTATGATTATGTTTTCAAAACATGTGTAAATTTGTGAGTGTTAGTAATCTTACTGAGCGTAAGCTCATGAGTTATTTTCTTTTGCAAGGACTTTCTACCACGTGTACTTGTACACATGGATGTCTTCGAGTTTGCTATTGCATAGTGTTAGGAGCTTTGAGTGCTTGCAAGAATAAACACCTTTTATTGTGAAACATAGGTTTTTGCAGTATAGACTTGTTAGTAGTTGCTTTAATTTATTGGATGATTGCAATAATTTGTCATGTGGTGATTCATTTGGAAAGATATTTATATTACTTCAAATGACTATTCTCCTTATGTGGGTCACATTGCATATTGTTATTGCAATATTGTACCATTGTGGCCTTGCTTTGGTGAACCCTCAGGTTGGGGTTGTGAGATATTGTCCTTATATATTGTCATATATTTTTGTCTCTATATATTGTGCATATTCTGGTATGTGTTTTTTTGCATAATTGAGATATTGCATCTACAAGGAGATTAAAGTACTATAGTTTGGTTCATCATGCACACAATTTGCAGTCCTTGTATTGTGTGCACATACAATCATTGTAACCTAGGAGACAAATATCTAACAAATTACAAGCACCAAAGCGAATATGAAAATTTGAGGGGTTAATCTAGCTTGGATCCGGCGTAGAGAAAATCAGAGGTGGTTTTGTGGTAAGGACTTTACCAAAATCTACATTGGATATTTGTATGCACGATTTTTGGTTTGGCGTGTATTAGAGCACACTACATAGGCAGTCAAAGCAGACTATCATGTTTTCCAAAAGACGATAAGTCATATATCGTGTGTTCGATAAGACTCTAGCAATACAATATTGAACCGTTATGATAACGTGTATGAGAGGTCCTCTTCTCGTATGTTCGATAACACGATAGATATACTTATCGTATAAATAGAAGTTAGTTAGATAATGTGAATCGTCACGACTATTGATTATGGTTACGACCCATTGTTGATATACATATATTTATCCAATTTTGTAGACGTAAAGTTAGAGTATTACAGCAAATGACGAAGTTAGTGATAGCAGAAGAGAAGAAGAAGAGAATCTATGGGAGAAGCCCGGGTTTGGGAACAAATAGTTTCCCTGCTGGACTTCATCAATCAAAAGACCTTCTAGATTCATGTCTGGGATGTAAGGCCATCTTGGGGGAGATAGGGTTTTACCTAGTATATGATTGTGAGCTCATCATCATCTCCAGGCCACTCTTGGATGTTCTCATTGGTGAGTGTTGGGACGACTCACAAGAAGTCTTCAACATAAGGGATAAAAGACTACCTGTTACTGTGGATGAAGTGGCAATGATCATTGGTTTGAGTGGAAAAGGGAACTCGTGTAAATTGGATAGTAGCGAGGAGAAGGCTACCCAAGGAAAGGGGCAATTCTACAAGAAGTTCTTCCAAGAGAAGTGGCCGGAGAAGACATGATTTGAAGAAATGTTCAAAGAAGTGGATGCCGAAACACGAACTTTGTCAGATGAGGACTTAGCACGGTTGGCTAATGTGCACATGGGTGTCCTCGTGTTATTCACACAGAGCGACAGAGACATATCCCCAGCTTTGTGTGATTACATAGATGACCTGTCGGTTATGGGGAGCTACAATTGGGCTAGCGCCATACATGATATGTTGATGAGAGGCATATCAGCAGCCCATCAGAACATCATGAGCAGACTGGATGAGCATTCTGCCAAGACTTAAATTCTTGTTGCAGCTTCATTAGTGCTCTAGGTAATGCTAATATTTTATATACCACAATAAATTTCATTCTCGTCTTTCTAATGACACGATATGTTTACACACACACACACACATCACCGTATCTCTCACACGATATCAAGTCGATCGTGTTATCGGCAATACAACATATAATATTGACATAGAAATATCGTGTGTTTGGTAACACGACTATGTATAATATCATGTAGAGGACATTACACTATGATGAACTATCATGTCATCGATAACACGATGTGGCCTCAAAGCATGTTGTAGGTAACACGACTAAATTGTCATACTTACACTACTGACCATTTCTTTTGTATTGTCCACCGGGTATGGTTTTATGAGCATACGTCCATATTGGCTCCCAGTGGTCCTCCATGTAGCCTGAGGTGCAAGAGGTGACCCGCATTTACCCAACCTTTGAGCTATGTGGAGAAGGCTGCTAAACTTGACCCGGCTGATGAAAAGGTGAGGAAGAAGCTTCTAGCACATCACCAGATGAGGAAGTGGTATGAGGAGGTCTTCATGCGGCTGAAGCCAGACTCCCAAATTATTATACGAATTGATAAATGGCCAAAGGGCGATCCCGAAGGCTAAGAAGGCGGGTATGCAAACATTTTGGCCAATGAAACCCGTCCATGCCCTCCACGGCGAGACGTCAGGGCATGTACATTCCAACCATGACGTCATTGAATCATTTGTCATGCTAGTTGATGTCATGATTGGAATTTGTAATGTTGTTTTGGAGAAGGTTGTTCTCTACGGTGAGCAGGGATGGAACACTAAGAGAGTTGAAGCTACACTCCAGCGGGTTAAAAACGATCTGAAGGTAGCAACAAGCCTCATAGAACAAATGCAAACCCTTGAGGAACCAAAGACAGAACAGCCGCATGAACCCCCTCAACCGAAAGTCGCCCATGCATCAAACCCTCCTCCAAGAACCGAAGGATCGTCGTCCATTCATGTAAAGGCAAGAGCTTCAAAATCCAAAGAAGCTTGCTAACCATCTGCCTCCGAAGATCAATCAGTACTTGTCCCTTAGCCAGTTGATGAGGGATTCATTTTGAGTAAGTACTAAATTTTAATGTATCGTGTTCAAATGGGGATATTTGTATAATCAAGTACACAATAGTCTCAATGGTCGTGCTTTAAGAAAGACGATTTGTTGTGGTCGTGTGATCGTTCACACAATCATTGAACTAGACATTTGTTAAGAAAACAATCTAGTCATGGTAGTGTGATCGTTAACACGATTAGTCCATTTTTCATTTTTTCATCAATACGATATGGAGTTTCATCATGTAAGGTAAAACATGATTGGAGTGCATATCATTTATTAACTAATGCGATTTCTTACTTCTTAAATATAGAGAAAAGGCAGCCACACGCTGCCTCCAAAATAAAGAAGAAGACGGGTCTGAAGTTGCAAAGGACCATGATAACGAGATTTTTAAAGAAAATAAATGAAGAAGTCTAGGAACAACCTCGGGAGGTCGAAGGACAACCCCAAGAGGTCGAAACCCCAGGTTGTCCTAGAACAACCCCGGGAGGTCATGGAACCAGACCTTCCCCAGGAGGTCGAGGAACTAGAACAACCCCGGGCGGGACTCGAACAACACTTGGAGGGACCGGAACAACCCCAAGAAGCAAATAAAGGAGGAACACACAAATAAAGGAGTTCCTCAAAAATCAATAAAACTAAGATTCGAGTGGAAAGCTGCCCCCAGCGCACCCTTCCTACCTTTGGTGCCCCGAAAGTCGAGGTCCACCGCCGTTGAACCACCTGCTCAAGGTGAGGAGGTGGTCAAGAAAGTGGTTGCTCAGGGCTCGAAGAAACTGAAGCATTTCAGCAGCTACGTTGATGAGAAGGTAGCAAATTTTGGACACACTGCCTAGAATGCAAAGCCTGGTGACGAAGTTCCTTTGGAATCGGTCCCTGACTCATACATTATCTGTCCGGCACATCCCAAGTCTTCCACCCTGGAACCAGTTGGTTCAACTACTGGCTCCAGTGGTAGCAATTTATCGGATACTCCTCCAGTTGATGAGGAAGTACTAGAGAGGATCTACAATGTGATAGAGGTCGAGGAGGAGCTTGCAAAGAAGACGACCAAGGAGGAGGTTAATCTGCGGCCGAAGGACTATCTTGACACAAAGTTGGTGTTCCACATTGAGATTTAGAAGGAGGCATATAAGGACATTATCATGGAATTTCTGTCGATCCCATACAAATCGTGGCCCGTAGAAACTCTACTCTACACCGACTACCTATCTTTGTTAAAGCAGGAGTGCATAACGAATGAAGTAATATCATTTCATTGATCAAACATTTTAAATGATCTCGTGTTATTAATCACAAGATTGCATAATTGACGAAATGGAACATTTATATATCGCTTTACCGATAAGACGACATTTGCTCATATCGTTGTTTTCATAATACGCTAATTTTCGTTACTATTGCTGATATATAAATAGCGTGTTGGTTAATACACGATTTGTGAATTCGTTGTGTTATCGATCTTAGGATATAATCACTTATCGTATGAAATATGTCACGATCTATCGACCATCGTGTTAGGACTAACACGTTGGGTTTGCTGTAGGTGATAGACGTCTTCTTCCAACTTCTTGATGAACACAATTTGAGATATATAGGCAAGCATGATCATTTAAAATAAACCCTTTGCAAGTGTACAAGGTAATTGTACTAGGATAAGTATCTAAAGGTTGTCGAACCTCAGGGATGGATGAACTATTACTAAATATAAAAAGGAATTTGTTGATTAAAAACTAAAAACAACTTAAACTTAAATTAAGCAAAAGAAAAGAATCAACTAGTTTAAAAACAAGAGATCAATACGATGGAATTTACTTAGGAAATCAAATCCACTATAGAACCATAACAATTCCTTAACTTTTAATCTAAATCTAGTGTGAATATGAACAAGTATTCTCAGCTACAAGATAGAATTACTTCAGAAAGAATCATTAATTAAATTCCATGGCATGAACTATCTTCGACAATAGCATGAATCATCTACACTAAATAGCTATAGGCATGACTTGTCTAATCTTAGTATAACTCATCCAAATCATTAATTATCTAAACATTAAAACTATTATATGACCATCTCATCTAAATCACAGAAATTAGAATTGATGCAAATATCAAAACCACATCAATCTATCATCTACAAGACAATAAATCAACATAGATTTGAATAAACATGAAAAGCTCTTCCATTAAAAATGAAATCCTTATCATACAATTGTCATAATTCACAACTGAGATCTAAATTAAAAAGAAATGAAACTGAAACTTTTCTATAGCTTCATCAACTCCTAAGTAAAAGAAAAGTCTAGCCTTCCATGGTAGAAGAAAGCACTTAAATCTCCATTGAAAGCTTTGAGTTTTTCTCCATCTTCTTATTCCTTCTTCTCTTCAGAAAGTCTACTTTCTCACCCCTAATTTCGAGCTAAATATGTCTTTATATAGGCATAAGAACCGTAGGAAGAAGTCCAATATGAAAAGGACTCAAAATTGGCTGAAATAAAGAAATTGCGCGTTATTTCGTTCGAACGCCCTACATGCCCGTTTGAACGCTTAAACTGTATTTTCTTCAAAATCACGTTATCCTGATCGAACGGTAAGTGAGGTCGTTCGAATGCCAATGAAGAATATGCAAAATAAGTCAATTTAATTCAAAACACCATAGAAGCTTTTTCTAACCTAATTAAATTTAATTTTTAATTATTTAACCTATATTAACTCTTAAATGAGACTAGAAAATAGAATAATTAAGGGTAAAATAACATATAAATTATACTTATCAAATACCCCCAAACCTATATTTTGCTAGTCCTCGAGCAAAATAAAACAAAATAAAATAAAATAAGTAATCTAGAAAAATAAATAAATGCCACTTTTGTAGGGAATCACAATTGCATTAAGTGTATGCAATAAGCCTTTAAACCCCTAGGTGTCCCTAGTTGGGCGAGTTGTGTCTTGTGAGGGTTTGCAGCAATGATACCCACAAACATCTAAACCTAAGAAAACAAATAAAATAAAATAAGAAAACAAAAATTCTAAAGACAATCTTCTCTTAAAAACACAACTATTTTTTAAAAAGAACCAACCACAAATACCTGAAACAAGTAAATAATATCGATTTGATCACTTTCAAGTAAGGAATCATTTATTCTATAACTTCATCATAGAACTAATTGTGCAACTACATATATACATTTCAAAAACATGAAGTGTAGAAACTTTGTAGTCATACAATTTCATTCTTTATTAAGAAGCATATCTCTTGTGACCCATTAACCAGACTCATTAAAGTTTACTAACTCAAAAATATAACAATGACAATCTTTCATCCTTAACATCTTATAATAAAACCTCATGTAGTAGCCTTCAAATTTCAATTAAATTCAGGGAATAAAAACATAATATACCTTAAAATATGACTTGTGCAATACTTAGTTCTATTAAGCTTTCTAAATAGTCCATGTAACAAGCGTTAGGCCAGTGTCCCTAATCCAATTGGCTGAAGGCACTAGGTGTTGAAAAACCCCTCATGCTTAATAGCTCGAACTATAAAAGCTACAGAACCAAGTAAGTCATAAAAGAATTTATCTCAACTTTTCACCTTTTGATGCGATCCCTTATACTTGCCTAGGCACAAGGTCCGGTTACTCAGTGAAAAGAGAAACAAACATTTACTCTCTTTTTTTCATCATTTTTTTTCAATCAATCTATTTTTTTCTATTTTTTCTCATTCTTTTTTTCATAATTTTTTGTTTCATTCTTTTTTCATTACACACTTATCCCATTTTTTTTCAAATAATAGCCAAGCATAAAGATCTATCATAAAATATTAAAAATTACTCAATTGCCAAGTTTTTAAAAATATACCTAGTTAAAGATATCCCACTAAGATTACAAGTAATAAATCACAAAATTATATTCCTACAAGTTTCAAGTGTGTGAAATGTGATTTAAAAATATAAGCACAATTATCCAAGATAAAGAAAATAAAACAGAAATTACTCACTTAATCGCTTTCAACACTTAATTAATTACTTAAACTTTCTTCATGAAATTGATCTATTTAAAAACAGACATATGCTTTTAAAAGAAAATAAGCAATAAAACCACATAAAACAAAACTAAAGAAATAACAAAAAAAAAAAAACTCTAAAACATCCTAAAAGAAAAATAAGAAAGAAAAATATCTTTCTATACCCCCAAACCTAAATTGAACATTGTCCTCAATGTTAAAGAATGTATATATTACAATGACAAGAATAAGTAAGAGAGGGAAAAAAAGATATCACCTGAATACATAACTAATCCACTAATCTGAAAATGAAGTACATAGGATTGAGAAAACATGAGAAACATACATATAAAGAGCAATTTCCCATACCTAAAATACCAAGCTCCCAGAAAAGAGATAACAACAAAAACTATAATGAGAAAAAAAAATAAAAGCTGAGAAAAATAAGTAAATAAAACCTAAATACACCAAAGAAGATAAACAAAAGGTAGGAAAAGAAATATATCAAAAACATGGGTTGCCTCCCAAGAAGTGCTAAGTTTATTGTCTTCAGCCAGACAAAGCCAACATTTTCAAGTATGTCAAGGTGGGTGGTAGATATTGGCATTGGCTCTTCTCTTAAGTCTCCAAAATGATGGTTCAAAAAAATTAGAAGGCACAACTTGATTATGGGTTCTATGAATGGAGTGATCGCCTATAACACAAGAAATAGTGGGCACTCTACTGTCCTTATACTTAGGTGGGGTGGCAAACTTCAAAAGAGAGCTAACTTGCTCAGTGAGGAAGACCTTCTTAGACACATGGGTCTTGGATTTACCCTTTTGAGTGCATAGGTCTTTAAGGAACTTAGCATAAGCAGGGACTTGCTTAATGACTTCTAAGAGGGGGAGATTAATTTTGACTTGCTTGAAAGTTTCAAGAATCTCATCAGTTCTAGCTGTGCTCTTTCTAAATGGTGGGGCCATGTTTAGACACTGAGGAAAAAGTGCCTTAGGGATATAAGATCCATCAGAAGTGGTCTTAAATTGTGGCTCTGAGGAAGGGGAAGGAGATACAAACTCCTTCTCATGTGGTGCACTAACTTCTACTTGAGGCTCATTAGGGGCTGCCTTCTCTAACTCCTCACTTCTATCATCTGTCACTGGTGTCCCCCCAACACTCTTATCAACAATCTTCCCACTCCTAAGGGTCATTATGAAATTAACTTGTTCATTAGAGGGAGGAGCTCCCTCTACTAGAAATTTACCTTTAGGGTTTTGAAGAGGTTGACTTGGCAATGTCCCCATCTCTCTCTTATTGATAGCATTAGCTAGTTGTCCAATTTGGGCTTCTAACTTTGCTATAGATTGTGTGTGAGAGTGGAGGAGTTGGGATTGAGATTGAATGCCTTGCAGGGCACTCAAGACCTTTTCTTCAAAACTTGGACTCCTATTGGGTTGGACATATGGGTATTGGACTTGAGGTTGGTGGATATGGATTGGTGGGACTTGGAATGGTTGCCTACAACCCATTGGTTTTGTATCCGCCCGAAAAAGTTAGGATGATCCCTCCACCCAGGGTTATATGTATTTGAAAATGGATTATTCTCAACCTTAGGGAAGGATTGGGTAGCATTCACATTGTCTTGGAAAAGCTCAGGAAATTGAGAGGCAGAGGGGCACTCCATGATAGTTTGGGCTGGGCTAAGGCATATTGTGCATGCATCTTGAGTGAAGGGAGTGGGCTGATGGGTTGAAGTCATAAGGAGGTTCAGCTTCCTACTTAAAGTATCAAATTTAGAGGAGATGTCTAATGGGTTTTTGACTTCATACAAGTCACCCCTAGAAGGGGCATTGTTCAAGGTAGATAGTCCACTCTCATTTCTATTCAATGCAGCATGTTGAAGAGAATTTTCACTCAAGTCCTTAAAAAGTTTTCATGCCTCATTTTCATTTTTTAGAAAAAAATGTACCCCCACAACTTGCATCAACAATGGTTTTGTTTAGTAAGACCCTCATAAAAAAGTTGTACTAATTGCCACTTAGGGACAGCATGATGAGGACACCTCCTAATAAGTTTCTTAAGTCTATCCCAACTCTCATAGAACTGTTCAGTGGGAAGTTGGGCAAAAGGGGTTATGGCCTTTCTCATTTGGTTGGTCTTACCTATGGGGAAGTATTTTTTTAGGAACTCTTGTTGTATTTGGGCCCAAGTTATGATGGTATCTGGCTCTAAAGAGTGAAGTCATTCTTTAGCCTTATCTTTCAATGTGAAAGGAAAAAGGCTAAGTTTTAACAGCTTCATCGGTTAAATTTGAGAGCTTAAAAGTTGTACAAATTTCTAAGAAGTCATCTAGGTGCCTATACGGGTTTTCATTATTAAGTCCATAAAAAGATAGAAGTATTTAAATGACATTGGGCTTAATTTCATAATTTTGAGTAGCAACCGCTGGCAACCTAATGCATGAAGGGGAGGTGTACTCATTGGGAGTGTAATACTCCCTTAGAACTTTGAGTGGTGCATCTAGTAACTGATGTTCAGCCATGATGGGGGTGGAGGTAGTGTGGGTGGAGGAATTGGTGGGAGAGTTTGGGGGTGTAGGGATGTAAGTTGAGGGCAACTCAGCTCTCCTAGATGTCTACTTAGACTTAGGGTCAAATGGTACTAATCATGGGAGTAAGGAGCGACGACCACGCATACACCACAAACACACCACACAATTTTAAGTGTAAAAAGGGAAAGATGAAGCAAAAAATAACTTAAGAAAAAAGAATAAAAAGAGAAAAGGATCTTGCAAACCGAAGAGAAGCACTATGCTTCTCAATTTCCACTTGTGGCCACAAGTGTAGAGAGCACCTTCAACTCAACTTACAAGATCAAATTAAAAGAAGGTAAGAAACTAAAAATTAACCTAAAAAAAATAAGTAAACTGAAACTAAAATATCTAGAATTATCCTAAAGCTAATTTAGTAACAAATCAACACTGTCCCCAGCAACGGCGCCAAAAACTTAATTGTTTAAAACAAACCCTTTACAAGTGTACAAGGTAATTGTACTAGGATAAGTATCTAAGGGTTGTCGAACCTCAGGGACGGATGAACTATTACTAAATCTAAAAAGAAATTTTTCTGATTAAAAACTAAAAATAACTTAAACTTAAATTAAGCAAAAGAAAAGAATCAACTAGTTTAAAAACAAGAGATCAATACGATAGAATTTACTTAGAAAATCAAATCCACTATAGAACCATAACAATTTCTTAACTTTTAATCTAAATCTAGTGTGAATATGAATAAGTATTCTCAGCTACAAGATAGAATTACTTCAGAAAGAATCATTAATTAAATTCCATGGCATGAACTATCTTCGACAATAGCATGAATCATCTACACTAAATAGCTATAGGCATGACTCGTCTAATCTTAGTATAACTCATCCAAGTCATTAATTATCTAAACATTAAAACTATTATATGACCATCTTATCTAAATCACAGAAATTAGAATTGATGCAAATATCAAAACCACGTCAATCTATCATCTACAAGACAATAAATCAACATAGATTTGAATAAACATGAAAAGCTCTTCCATTAAAAATAAAATCCTTATCATACAATTGTCATAATTCACAACTGAGATCTAAATTAAAAAGAAATGAAACTGAAACTTATCTATAGCTTCATTAACTCCTAAGTAAAAGAAAAGTCTAGCCTTCCATGGTAGAAGAAAGCACTTGAATCTCCATTGAAAACTTTGAGTTTTTCTCCATCTTCTTATTCCTTCTTCTTTTTAGAAAATCTACTTTCTCACCCCCAATTTCGAGCTAAATATATCTTTATATAGGCATAAGAACCGTAGGAAGGAGTCCAATATGAAAAGGACTCAAAATTGGCTGAAATAAGGAAACTGCGCGTTATCCCGTTCGAACGCCTTGCATGCCCGTTCGAACGCTTGAATTGTATTTTCTTCAAAATCACGTTATCCCGATCGAACGGTAAGTGAGGCCGTTCGAACGCCAATGAAGAATATGCAAAATAAGTCAATTTAATTCAAAACACCATAGAATCTTTTTCTAACCTAATTAAATTTAATTTTTAATTATTTAACCTATATTAACTCTTAAATGAGACTAGAAAATAGAATAATTAAGGGTAAAATAACGTATAAATTATACTTATCAAAGCACCCCAACTATTTTTTCAGCAAGTTTGCCATTCAACACTATTTTAATGTTGGGCCAGCCGAAGGTCTGGAGGAGGAGGGAAAACTTGCTGGCATATTGCTGAGAGGGCGGAATGTTAACACGGAGAGTAGTTTCATTCCTATCTACGTCACGAGCCACTTTCTCTTGCTTATTGTCTGCTGCAGGGAGAAGCGGTTTAGGTGGTACAACCCTCTAAAGGGTGACCACGGCCACCACTTTGCAGCGGCAGACAGTATCAGGAAACATGTTGCAAATGGAATGGAGAAGGCCCTTAAGATAAAGGGTGCAAGGCAGTGACCAATGACTAAGATCAACAAATGCCCGCATTAGGAAACAAATGAAGATTGTGGTTTGTACCTCATGTACTACGTAGTGAAGTTGGCAGGGGGAGTCCTTCAGCCAGATTTAAGGCAAATGGAGATAAAAGGCTTGGTCAGGCCACAGATCTGCGTTAATATTCTTCGGGCCCAAATGGACAATGAATTTGATCCAAAGGCAGATGAATTGTAATTAGACAATAGACTTTTTTCATGATGCAATTAACTAACAACTTTATTTTTTTCGACCCCATATTGTGTAATTCTCCACTGTTCTAGAACTACATCTTGTTAGCATGTTTGTTTTTACACGAAGTCGCATTCAGTCTTGTGTTGCGTATTCGATCAAATGATATGTACCTATGTCGTGTCACAGAAAATGCGATAAGGAAGAAAACTTCATTCGATCGTATTATCGTTCTCACTATAGCCGCTTAGGTCGTGTTATCGTTCAAACAACATATACTATGCATGATTGTATGAATAGCATGTTTTTACATGAAGTAGCATTCAATTGTGTGTCCTAACATACGATCAATTTTAGATCGTGTTAGTAAGCATACAATCGTAGCGTTAATACTTGTAGACATACGACCATTGATGATATTGTGTATTCGAACAAATGATATGTACCAATGTTGTGTCACAAAAAATGCAATAATGAAGAAAACTTCAGCGGATTGTATTATCGTTCTCACTATAGCCGCTTAGGTTGTGTTATTGTTCAAACAACATCTACTACATATGATTGTATGAAAATCGTGCTTTTACATGAAGCACCATTCAGTCGTGTGTCCTAATATATGATCAATTTCAGATCGTGTTAGTAAGCATACGATTGTAGCATTAATACTTGTAGACACATGGTTGTTGATGATATTGTGTATTTGAACAAACGATATGTACCAATGTCGTGTCACAGAAAATGTGATAATGAAGAAAACTTCAACCGATCTATTATCGTTCTCACTATCCATATCATTACTCCATTGGTTTGTTTGGAAAAAAAATGAATGACTATTATAATTATTTTCCTTTACATAACTTTAGTCCATTACATCAAAAATACTATTAGTCACATAACATTTTCAAACAGAAAACCAAATAAGATAACGATTTAAATGACCACTTCGGAGGATGGTGAGGACCGATATGTAACGAATGCGATGGAACATTCACGACATTGATATATCGCCTGATAGTGAATCATGCCCTTCTGTCTATCAGAAATGATTGTATCCAACTCGGCTGGAGGATTAGAGAATAGATGATTTCTAAGAAACTCAAGAAACCAACACAATTTTTTCTCTCACTCATTCTCCTATGCAACACACAACATATTATTGTTCCCGTCTAGTACAGTTGCTATCAATAGCCGTCCAGGATACTCCCTTTCAAGAAAGTTGCATCTACCATTAGCAACGGCCTCAGTGTTGTTCTGAAAGCTCTCGCAATAGAACCAAACATCCAAAATACTCTTTTGAAATCGTACCCACCTATAGGTCCGGTAATATCACATGATCTCACTGGAACAACTATACTTCCTAGATTTATATATTCTATCTGCTTTTCATAAGCAGGAAGTATGCGATAGTATTCGCTGGGTCCCCATCTATTAAATTAGTCAGTGTTTTACTTGCACGACCAAATACAATTTAGTAAAGGTCATACGACAGTGGCTTACATCATGTTCCCAATCACACGACATTGTTTGTAGTCATGATGTTGTTAACCATGCACGATGGCTGATTGTGTTCATGTTAACACGATATTTACGTATGTCGTGTGAGCGCAAAATGCAACTGTCATATAAGCGTGTAAACAATAACACGCTAGATTAACATATCGTGATACTAAATCAACACTTCAATTAGTCTCATACATTACCTACCCACCAGCATTTCTTGTAGTTCGTAGTTATGCTCCAGTGTTTCAAAATATAACTTGTTGTGCTCTTAGGTGTAATGTCCACTAAGTCTTTAAACATGCCATAATATTTTCTCACAATCCAAAGGTGCAATGCTAGGTAATGGTCAGTTGACTTCCTTTGGGTTCCACATGAATGGTTCGACACTAACCTCGTCACAGTCACATGATCTCCTATATTTGAAGCCCTTATGTACCAATTATAAGAATGATTGGAGCACTGTGCAGCATACGTATTCCTGTTTTCATACACAACATAGTATATGAAATTCTCCTTTATTGCTAAGTCGATCAAGACCCTCTTGAAATGCAACAAGGTAAGAAAATGTGCGCCCAATTCGAGGAGCTTCTGGTAATCCTTTGCTTGCAAACTACCTATCATTATCTAGCCTTCACCAATATTCGGTTCCAACATGTTTAAATCATTGACTATATCCCAATCTACCTCCACCTCAATGTCGGCTTTACTAGGAACCTCGCACTTTCCGAATTCTTTGCGGTCAGACATACTTTCCATGCCAACTATATCATTATCATACCACTGATCCTCACCCCACATATTTTCAACTTTTGCACCTTCTTCACCGTTGTAATTATAAGGGTTGTATGGAGGTTCATAGTTATCAAATGAAGTTCTTGTCCCACCCATCATTGTTAAGATCTATTCTGATTGAATTCTATTTTAGGTTCTATACTCATTGGATTGGTGAAAGAAGATTGACATGGTTTTGTTGAGGGCAAGTTTCCCAGTTCTCCCAATTTGCATTGCACGTTATTGTGTTAAAATGAATGCGACATCACTCGACATCGTGTATTAGATTAATACGCTTACAATTCAAATCGTGTTAACGCAACCACGACGTGAATGCATGTCGTGTTATTACATCTATGCTGAAAATCATACTTGATATATCGTATGTGTATGTCGTATAATTACTAATGCGATATATTACACAACATGTTTCTTACTTCACACGATATGATTTGAAATTAACATGATATGGTCGATATCGTGTACTTGAGTACACGACAAAGTCCAATTGTGTAAAATCTCAAGATGCATTGTTATCTGATAGTTTCAAATGTGAACTGTGTTTCATTGAATCTGGTCTGAAATCTGACATTATAGCAGGGCTGAGCCATTACGACCGGTGATTTAGCTCTATTGACTATTTGGTTCCTTTCAACGGATGGTGATGGTGATTTGTTATTGATGTCGGGCTCTTTCATCAATGATAACACCTCCTTATTCGCCTTCTTATGAATGGAGAACACTGATTGGAGGTTCTCATAATCTTGTAATTCATATATCATGGATGATTGTGAGGATGGAATTAAATACTTCAAAGTGACATTACCATTGACGGCAAGTCGTGCTTTGACTTGAACTAGTAGCTCGCCAAAGGTCACCGACGGATGAATGTTCATCAACCGTGTCATTCCTCCAATAGACATGTCATCATTGCCTACCTCTCTATTATAATGTATGCAAATACCGATCCTATCCATGATCAGTGTAAAAGGAAGATTGATTATGTGAAATGAAGCCTTTGGAGCCCTCACATAGCATCTACAGTGTCAAAAAATATTTTTTCTTGTTGCAGGATGCTCACTGGGGAGTCACTAGAGGTCACCTCCTACTAGCGACTTTCGTTGGCCGCCGATGACTCCCAGCACACCGGAACGGCGCAGCACTGTTCCGGTGAACATTTATTTTATAACATATGAGATAGTGAAAACCTAAGGGCAATTTTGTCTATAAACAAGTCATATGGCATTTGTGTTCAAAATCCAGGGATATAGAATTTCGTACTCCTCAGCTAGGCAATATGGAAAAAAACTCTTTTCCCTAACTCAAGACAACTACTTTTTCCATACAAAACCTAGTCTAGTTATGATAAAAAGTAAGCATTGTCAAACTTGTAGCTTTTGTGCATTTGTGTTTGGGGATATCAGGCCTTCAAATCGATGTGTAGAAGTTGATGAATGGGTTGTTCGTACATATGTGACCCATGGTTGCTATCTTTTATTCATGGTGCATCTTCTCACTATAGAAAATAATATTCATATCACACTTTTTCTACACCAAATATCTACTTTAGCCTATGATTGAAAGAATGTGAGTCATAAGGGGTTGTTTTGGTACTGAATTTATTCGGTAACGAATTAATTCAGTAGTGAATTAATTCAAAAAATTTACTGCTGAATATGAATTACGTTTGGGTAGAGAATTTGTTAGAATAAATTCAGATGTCACGTCAAACCTAGTTTTAAAACTTTAAACTAATATAACTCTCTCTCTCGAACTCGGATATGCACGTTCTTGGTACCATTACATTTCTAAATTCAAGCTCTATCAAACAAGATCTCACAAGGGTAGGCAATTTTGAACTTTTAAAGTGGGCCCTACCTATATGGCACATTTTTTGAGGCTCAAATTGATATGAACGATAACCATTGAAAAATAATAAAATCTGTAATTTTCAAAACAGTGATTAGGAGACTGAATCGACTGAATCACCTCATGGCCGATTCAGGCCTGAAACGGCCTAAATTTAACTTCAGTGCTGAATTTTTAATTCAGTGCAGCTTCAGTACACAAATAGGATTCTAATAATTAAGTACTGAATTGAGACTGAATTGACTGAATCTTTCACAGATTCAGTACACAAAAATTCACTTTTCTATGTCTAATAGAGGTTGGAGTAACGTTTTTGACGTAGATAAAATAGAGTAAAAATCTCATCTTTTTTTTACTATATTCAAGTATGTCAATAGTCCACATCTGAAAAATAGAATATGTCAATGGTCATCCTTACCATCCTATGCTGCCCAAGTGGCTCACTGGAGAGCATTTATTAGGTACACTATGCATAAGGGAAAAACATGCTCAACACCAATTCTTATTAGACAAAGTAATTTGTGGGCCCATATAAAAAATAACCCACATTTGTCTGGGATTGGTGTTGATCACAATTTTCCTATACATTTAATTGTACATGATAATTTCTACTCGTTTGGCTCCTTGGTGGCAATGTCAATGTCATCTCAAAGGCACAATATAAATTTAATGAAAATTGGTATATAGAAATTGACTGAATATGCAAATTCTTAAGCTTAATCCAGTACAAACAAAAAAACGTCCACCTACAAATTAAGTAAACTATATTGACTCACATGGACAAGTACTCCCTCTCTCCTATAACAATAGCTACATTTGAAAAAATAGTAGTTTCTATTAAATGATAAAACTCACATCTAAGAAAAAGAAAAATAAGCGTATAATACACTTTTTTAAATATTTAACTACTTAAGTTTAACAAAATGAAGCTATTAATAAAGAACAATTTTTTTTGTTAAATAGAGCTATTAATTTAGGATGGAGGTAGTATTTAAAGAAACTTGGTTGAGTGTGTGAAAGAAGAGATAAATCATTTATGACTCAAAATTGGCTTGACCTTGATAAGTCATTGGTGAATAAGCTTGACTTTTAACTTCACTTATTAACATTTTCACCTTCCCGATCATTGCGTCCTATCAAACTCCCTTAATCGTAAATGCTAAGATTTCTCATAGCTTTACGAAACAACTATCCATTTTCATTGTAGAAAATGCTTAGAACCAAATATTGTAGGTTCCTCTTTCACCTTACCATGTAAGTTACCAAAGGTAATTGCGGATATAAAAGAATGAAATTACAACTACATAGGTAGGTTTCTAGGGCCTTTTAGGTCCCAATTTCGGTTCTTGACTTATTAAATCTTAATAATTCATAATTAAGAGTGTCTAGGCCCACTTATGAAGGGTTTGAATAGTGGCTCTATGCATTTAAGTAGGACCAATCTTCAAAGTTGTACACGTTACTAAATTTGGAATAAAAATCAAGTTAAAACTTTAAAAAAATATACTCCCTCCCTCTTAAATTAGTAGCTCTATTTGACAGTAATAACTCTATTTTGTTCAATTTAAGTGGTTGAGTACTAAAAAAAATAATATTATAAGCTTATTTTCCCTTCTCTTATATGTAGGTTTTACTATTCAATAAAAATTATTATTTTTAAATATAACTATTTATATTAGACAAAGTGAGTATATCCTTTGAACTCTGTTTTTTATATTTTTGGTATCGTTATGATGGGCTCGGAGTCTACTTTCCATTCATATAGGTATCACACCTTAATTCTAAATTTAATTTAGGTTATTAATCTAATAATAAATAATTGTTAGAAATTACGAGTCATCACAGAACTGACTGCTCTTACCAAAGCGTCGTTTCATCCCAGTGAAGGGGTGATATGCACACAACACTGCTAGGTAGCAAGTTCCTAACATCCGTAGGGCTCAACCACTGATGAGTCTCACTTCTCTCTAACAACAAGAGCCCACTACAATTCGTACAGTTTTGAGCCCCCTCTAAATTTAATATCATTAATCAGCATCTCAACATTATTAGCCAATGAAAACAAACACTATTGCCACTTATTTTTACATATTGGACCCCCAAAAAGCAAATTATATCTTGGGTCGGATAAGGAAGGGAAGTCGATCAGCCAACATAAAATAAAATGAGTATTCACCCATTTGCATCACTCTGTTTTAGTTGAAGAACCTAACAATCAACACTTTCTAATTCTCGTGCAATAACCATATTAGTCGCCAAACAAGATGAAACCTTCGCTTTGATACTACTTTTCACAAGGTAGGGGAAGGTAGCTTACTGATAGTGCTCTAAGGCGAACAATATAGATCTAAGGCCACTTCATCGAGGGGTGCTTAGCATAATGTCTAACCAATCAGTAAACATGCGTTGTGTCATGCTCAAACCAAAATATACTTAACCATTGCAAAATACTTCTCAAAACTCCTTAAGGCTAATGAAGAGAAAGCGTCATGTTAAAAAGACCAAATGAGACCATAGTCGACCAAGTGTTTAGCCATCTTTTACCATTGTCACAAGCACAACTTTGTGACAATATGTTTGCCTTGGGTGACCTCTTGGGACTCGAGATCACCTATAAAACTGGTGGCATGCACCACAACTAATATTTAACTATATCTTTAGTATAAAATTATAAATGAAGAGTCTACCACAGTCGATAAATATCCACCATTTGTGTATTTTTATATAGTGGATACTCTACCAACTATATAGAGGTGAGATGGGCTGGATAAAACAGGAGGTAGTAGACTCTTTGACCCATTTTTCAAGTATTATAGTAACAATCATTTTAATCGAGCCTTATAAATGTGAAAAGGGGCATAACATGGCTAAAAAAGAAGTGAATTAAGAACATTTAGGTGATTACTTCACAAGAAAACAACCATAAGAGACTATTATGAAAAATAAGTATGAACATCAATTAACTCAAAGTCCATACACTAGCTGGCCAATTTCCTCGAGGCATCACCACCAGGATACTCGTAATCATCTAGCAATAGAGCCTAATAGATAATTCAGATACACATTAATTAAAAGTACACTTAGTTCAAGATTTGCAATAATCTTTTTGCACCCTTGATTACATTAATACAGTTGCAATGTCCATAGAAATTGTCTAACTCACCTAGTCAGGTGGGCCCATCTGTTGTGAGAGCTTTCGTGGGCCCCATTGAGTACATCTCTAATTCTTTCTTTGACCCGTCGTGGGCCGGCTTGGCAGTCTCCGTCTCTCATTGCTGTAGGATTCGTGCCTTCCAAAACACAAAATATACACAAAAAGTGGAATTAGTAAATAAGGCCAACCAACTCACTTCACAAAAAGTCAGAATTAGTATTCACAATTAATGCTACCTTAGTTGTGAATACATTATTTCTCATAACTTTAGAAAACAAATATTGTGGGCCCCCTCCTTCACCTCAACAGGTAAGTGTCTATCTAAATGATTGGAATTGCAACTGCATGGGAAATATTGAAGTCTAAAGAAAAAGACTATCAACCTTTTTGCTTGGGTGTAACAAATTATGATTAATCTTAATCTAATTAGTTAAATTTATTGATAAAGTGTTGTTCTGTTTGGTAATGCATATTTTGTGAATCTAGTTTATAAGAAACTTGTGGAATGAATCATATTAAGTAAAACGATAAGGACATGAGATTCATAAGTTACTAATTACATACATACCCCATTTCATAAGTGTGGAGATAGGAAAAGAAAAGCCTGACTTGTGTTTGAATGGAATACTTGTTAATTTTTTTATTTCTAATTACTGCTTCTGATAAGTTCAGTTTCCTCTTGAGGAGATTTGGTGGGTAATCTAAAGTAAAATTAACCACTAATTACCTTTAAATTATTAATTAGCGGATAATCTGATTTTCCATTAATTTTTTCATCCAAACACGATTTTTGAACATATCCACCACTCACATGATTTTTCCGCTAATTTTTGCATTTATATGATTGTGGGCTACTTGTAAAACAAGGGGCATGCACCCTGGCACATACTAACTACATCCTTGGTATAAAATTAAAAGAATAGCTAATGCAACAATACTACTCTCATCTAGACTTGTTCTTTATGTGTTGCATTAATAATCATTTAAATATGGCCTAGTAAATATGAAAAGGTGATACAGTTTGAAAAGAAACGAATTAAAAACATTTTAAGTGAAAATCCGATAAAAAATGGGAACACATGAAGAACGAGTATTTATGTCAATACGTTAGGAAGTCCTGATTCTAATTGACCAATTTCTTCTGGGTATCACCAACAAGATGCTCACAATTATTTTGTAAGAAAATATAAGAAAATGATATTCTTACTTCACTTTTTCTAAATCAAAGGCCTTATACCACCTCTGATTGAGAAGAATTTTTTATGCTCTACTCTGACAAGGATCCCAATGTAAGGAACCCATGGGAGCCCTTGATATTTGAGATTGACGGCACACACACTCGCTCATGTTAGTGCTAGTACTTCAGCATGTGCATTGTCGATCTCATGGATAAAGGGCTCCTATGTGTTCCTTATGCTGCGTTCATTGTCAAAGGAGAGTATTAAAAACGCTTCCCTCTAATTGGATAGTGAAGGTGAGTACACTTGATAACATGGAGATTTAATTTTCCCTCTCCAATTAGAGGTGTTGTAAGGCCTTTGGTGTAGAGAAAGTTGAGTAAGAATATCAGTTTCCTACAACATGATAGGCAATTCCTTATCTTATACACAGCTAAAAAAAAGAAAAAAGTTTATATGACTCTAGACTTTTGCATGTTAGCGTGAGCCCATGCTTCATAGGCTATTGGATTGAGATCCAATAGTGCAGGGGGGGCATAAACCAATATACCCCTTGAGTTATGTGCGCCATTGGATTGAAATCCAATGGCGGAAGATGCTCTAGCTCACATAGTTGTGCTTGAGCCCAGACTCATATAAACGGGTCTATAACAAAAATATACTTAGTGCAAGGTTTGCAATAGTTTTGAGTTTGTTAGTATGAACCTGCATGTTAGCACAAGTTGGGGCATTGTGGGTCATTGGATCTCAATATGACAATTAGCATTAAAACAAGGGGTAGGCAAGATTGAATCACTTGCCTGCCCTTTAGTTTAATGTGTGATGTTGATGTAGACCGATGTCTACACGAGACAAATAAGAGAGAGAGAGAGAGAGAGAGAGAGAGAGAGAGAAGAAAATAATTGAAGACAAATTAAACTAGTCTAATTTCTGAATTGCTAATCATTCTCGTGGCCGTGGTCGGGGCCATGCCGACTATCCTTACGACAGCGCATTTCCAGATCAGAACCCGGCTATTCAAGCTCGCCCGATTCACGTCACTTTTCCGATCTTCAAAGGCAACGACCCAAATGAATGGGTTTTTTGGGGGAAGTGTTTCTTCTACTTCCATCGTACTCTGGCTCACGAACAGTGTGGATTAGCATCTTTTCATATTGAGGGTCGTGCTATGTGTTGGGTCGACCTATTCCTTGCTCAGCACCCAAACATTATTTGGCCTGAGTTCGAGAATGCTCTTCTCCTCTGTTTCGGCCAAATGCCCTACAAAAATTTTAACAGTTTGTTGCCTCAGATTTGAAAACGGGGTTTTGTCCCAGATTATCAGGATGAATTCAAGCCCTTGGTGAACCATGTGCAAGGATGACCTGATGTTGGTCTTAAGCCTAATATTAAGGCTGAATTGCAAACTTTCCCAAGTATCTCTTTGATGGAAACGATGTATATTACTTGTGTGTGTGAGAAGAAGTTAACCAAGCTTAGTCGTTCTACTTTCTCTCGTCAATAAACCTCTTCCCTTCCGTCTTGCCTAGCTCCATCTTATGATCAACAACGCGGTGGCCGTCCTACAGGTACTTTTGCATCTACTCATCTTCTTACTTGTCATACTCCTTCTCAAATTGTAAGATCTCTTATTTAATTTGGTTTAATTTCTTTTTTATTATGAGAATTAATGTGGTTTTGCTTGTTTATCGGTTTAACTTGATTTTGGGGTTATGGGATAGTAATTATGACTCTAATAAAGTTTAATTTAACTTTGTATAAGTATTAGTGTCAAACTTGATTTATCTAATTTTTACAGATTTTATGGGATTTTATCCAAATTTTTCCTTAATTATGGGAGTGGATCCCGTTGTGGGCCCCACATCAATATTGGACAATGTGCATCCCACTTTACCCTCTTTTCTTCTATTAATTTATTTCAGTGGGTTTGGGTGTGATTATATTCAATTTTTACCATAAATAACCCTAATTAGTCACTTAAGGCATTTTGACCTATTATCTAGCCCAACTATCCTTAAACCCAGCCCAAAACCCTTCATATTTAAGGAACCCTAGCTCATTTGCCCAAAAGGGAAAGGTCTGTGTTAGGAAGGAGGAAGTGCTCAACCCCCATTTCCCAAAGAAGAAAATCGGATTAAGGTGTTTTTTCCCCTAATCACCCCTAAACAATCGATTTTAGTCTTAATTACTCTTATCTTCATTCCCCCATCTTGATTTTTTATTTTTTCTATTAAAAATATTATTTTTAATTTTAATTTAAAATCATAAATGGGTGATTTTTTGTTTTTAACAAAAGGATATCATAGATCTACCTATTTTCAAGTTAATTTGAGTCTAATAGTTAATTTTAATTAATTCTTAGCAAAAATCCTAATTTTTGGGTAGCATTTTGTGAGAATTGAAGCTTTGTCGTGGATCCAAAGACTTCATAGGGGTAAGGGAGTTTTGTCTTGTGTGGTTTTATCCATTAGAATGCATAATTGTGGTTTTATATGGGTTCTTGCTTCATTTTGAGGTTTAATGGTAATTTATTAAAAGTATGTTATTTATGGTGATTTTCTTATGATTAAACATGAAAATGATTAGATCTATCATGTTATAGGGCTAGATTTTGATTATTTGATGTTCTATAGTGATTTCTGAATTTATCTAGAATTTTGAAATATTTTCGGTTTAAATTTTGGAAGGTTGAAGACGAACCAAAAAAAGTAAACTGTTCTGACCGATCTAATGAGCTGAACAGTCAAACGGGTTGTATGGCCATTCGAATGGCTAGGCATTCGAACGGACCATCAGGGTGTTTGAACGACAACACATCAGTGTCTGAT
This sequence comes from Saururus chinensis, assembly GCA_035235625.1. Lineage (NCBI taxonomy): Eukaryota > Viridiplantae > Streptophyta > Magnoliopsida > Piperales > Saururaceae > Saururus > Saururus chinensis. The sequence continues at coordinate 31,600,681 of CP141146.1, read as the reverse complement.
TTTGGCCTATTTTTGTAAATTTTTGGCTATTTCTTGCATTCTTACCATGAATCTAATTCTTTAGGACTATGGTGAGTTATGATTTGCTATAAATGTTACTGTGATTGCATGAGAACCATATTTAAATTATGTTTTAGCTCAAGTATAAATATGATTACACTTGTTTAGTATGATATTTTACTTGTTTTAAATCCATGTTTTAGTGATTTTTCTATAATTACCCTATGATTCTAGTAGGTCATAACCATGATAATTTATATATGTTTGTACATATCATATTGATTTTAGGTGATTCATGTTCTATATGTTTTAGCTTAAGTTTGAACACTACCATGCATATGTATATTCTTGCTTATGACCACTTGATTTTACTTATCACTAATGGACCACATTTCATGCTCATAGGGACTAATTTGAGCATGTTTACTTATACTTGTGCTCAATTATCGTTGTTCACGTATATCGCATGTTGCATGCATTATTCGAATGATTTATCAACAAAGGTTAATCGTGACTGACCGTGATTAAACAGTTGGATGCAATTGGATGTTGTTGTTTTTCGGATTAGCCGCTCGGAGGTTTATCGATTTTGTTTTACGTTCAAAAGGACGGGGTTTTACATCCAATGGATGGGGTTTTACGTTCCTTTGAGGATGGGTTTCCTCCCCGGGTGAGAAGAGCAGAATGCTATAATGAGTTAAATTGTTGAGTTATTTGGACACTGAGAATTCAGGTTGCTTTGTCCGTGTGCACTGACTTACCAAGAGGTACTTTCCCTGTTAGGGAATTTACCCAAATTGCTCTATTTTCCTTTTAGGAGTTCAGACCTTCCTCGTTAGGGATTGTCTTGGGAGAACATGTCTGCTTATGCTTCGGCGGATTAAGCATGGTTATTTTCTTAATTGTGAGACATTCACTAGTTGATTTATGCATGTGTATGGATATAATGCTAATTAACATAGGATGTGTTGGAATAATGATGATTATGTTACATATGTGATTATAGAATGGGTTTGCATGAATATGCAGGATGGTGTGCAATTGATACACTTGATTTTGCAGGGTGAATGTTTATATTGAGATATGGTTATACATGATATAAATGTTGATAATTGATTCATGCAGGATGTGATTGATGTAATGAGATTTATATGATTACACGTGATGTGTATATGTTTTTATGAGTTATGGATGAACCCATGATGTTTAGGTGGCATGATATGTGCTTATGAAATGTGGGTTACAATATGATATGCGGATGGCATGATTATGTTCTTATGGAATGTGGGTAACAACATGATATGCGGATGACATGATTATGTGTTATGGAATGTGTGATACATCATGATATGTAAGTGGCATGATTATGTGTATATGAAATGTGTTGCATGATGCACAGGTGGCATGAGTATACATTTATGGAATGTGGATTATAACATGATGCACAAGTCGCATGGATATATGTGATTTGTCCCATGATGAATGGGTGTGGTGAATGAATATGTAATGAATGTTTGTGATATCATTATGAGTTTACTTTCTATATTAAAACCCTTGTTGAGCTATGCTCACCCTTCTTCGTTTTGGGGTTGTATGTCGTGGCACTCAGGTATTTCGGATGGACTCTACGTTGAGTATGAGGACGGCCAAGTTCATTGAGAGGGGTTATGGATGTTTGTTTTATGTTATATTTGTTTATGACATGTTGAACTTATACATTTGAATCTACTTCACACTATGTTTAGTCATGGTTGGTTTAGACTTGTTTAGCCCTTGTTGGCTTGTTGTTATGTGATGTCTACTTGATGTGGGTATGTGTGGACTAAAATAGTAATTAGCAGTCCTTTACTTTGCTCTATTTGCTTTTGTATAAAGTGGTTGTGCACTAACTATGATGTGTATTCACCTAAGGATAGGTTAAGTCTTCTGCATTTCAACTTGACTTAGTCACGCCATGTGCCACGTAATCCTTGAACTGGGTTCGGTTTAGGGGTGGCGTGTGCCGGGGCATGACACAAGTGGCCGATTGTCCTTCCAAGGGTTTATGCTATAATTGTGATGAGAAATACACCCCTCAACGTCGTTGCACAACTCAAAAATTATTTATGATTGATGAGTATTTTGGCGAGGACTCGTAGAGGATAATGATGATGATTTTGAAGAGAATGCCTCTGACACTGTCGAGGCATGTGATATGGAGATTACCCTCCAAGCATTTGTGGGTACTTATACTCCACATATTATGTGTTGCGCCCAGGATTTTGGAAGCATATAAAAATTAAAATATTGGAGTTTACCCGAGCCCACGACTGGAGCCAATCGCCATAAGCGATAATAAAATAGTAATTTCCCTAGGAACTACCGTCTGTGTACAAATACACAAAAGAAAAATAATAAAGAGTTCTTACTTATTTCGGTGCGGTTGAAATCCTTAAAATTACATTGAAAATACTCGAAGTAGGCCTTCTACTCCCACACTAAGCTTTGCTGAGTCCTGCAAAGTTTGGTGGGTGGTCAGTATTTTAAAATACTCAGTAGGAGAGTTTATACTATCAAACATGAAATAAACACATGGCAGTTTCACAACACATATCATATATACTATGTTTTCATAAAAATAGGGTGTGCCTCTCACCCAAAACCACACCTAGTGCTTCTTCCTATGTATCAAAGATGATCATAGGGTTTGCAAGCTCTCACAACTTGCTACAAGTGTCCGAGACACCTACTTTATCCTATGGACGTTGCTGCGGGTACAAAGTAGCAACCTCTTACCTCTCTACGGATCATCGCAAAACACTTCGTGCTTGTAGAGAGAAGAGCCACCCATGCTCATAGGGCATCGAGATCAAGAGAGTAGAAACTCTTCCTATGATACTCTCTACCCTAGCACACGTAGCCTTTATAGGTGCCCTTCATTAGGGGCTAACCAGGGGTCTTGCCCTTCGTTAGGGGATCACCAGGATAAAATATGTGTCGTGTATCTGATTCCAAATCGAACTATAATTGTGCCCTCATCTAATCAACGGAGCGTATCGGGGCGCCCAACAATATCTCTAGATAAACAAAACACTCTTGAGTCCCATACTCATAATCCTGAGTCCCAGACTCATAATCTTGAGTCCCGGATATAATCAAAATATTCTAGAGTTCCCAAACTCATAAAGGGCAAATTTCTTATAAAACATTATATCCCAATGTTTATCCTTTTAAAAAACCCTAGCTTCGCCTCTACAAGCCATGAGAGAGTCACTATCAACGATTACAAAGGCAAGTTTGATTGCTCGTTCCAGCGAGATAGTTACCCCTTCTTTGTCCTGTTTTAGTGACTCGATCACCATGCTTATACGTCTTTTCAAAAATAATCTTGAGAATCCTCCCTTCAATTAGGACAAGTTCTCTAAAACCGTCTTTCAAACATATTGTATTCATTCACGATGAAAACAATGGCGAAGCTAGATTGTCTCTATCTCACATGCTTCAATGTGTATAGTTTATATCAAATACCATGGATAAACATTTGATAAAAATATTATATATGAGGCAATCGTAAAACATGTAGTACATTAAACATATCATCTTCCAATAGAATCATATATATGAGACAATCATAAAGCATGCAGTTGATAAGTATAATTTATATGTTATTTTACCCTTAATTATTTTACTGTCTAGTCTCATTTAAGTGTTAATATAGGTTAAATTATTAGAAATTAAATTTAATTAAGTTAGAAAAAGCTTCCATGGTGTTTTGAATTAAATTGGCTTATTTTGCATATTCTTCATTGGCGTTCGAACGGCCTCACTTACCGTTCGATCGGGTACACGTGATTTTAAAGAAAATTCAGTTCAAGCGTTCGAACGGGCATGCAGGGCAATCGATCGGCATAGCACGCAGATTCCTTATTTCACCCAATTTTGAGTCCTTTTCATATACAACTCTTTCCTACGGATCTAATGCCTATATAAAGACATAATTGGCTCGAAATTGAGTGTGAACAAGTATATTTTCTGAAGAGAAGAAGGAAGAAGAAGATGGAGAAGAACCCAAAGCTTTCAATGGAGATTCAAGTATTTTCTTCTACCATGGAAGGCTAAACTTTTCTTTTACTTAGGAGTTGATGAAGCTATAGATAAGTTTCAGTTTCTTTTCTTTTTAATTTAGATCTCAGTTGTGAATTATGACAATTGTATGATAAGGATTTCCTTTTTAATGGAAGAGCTTTTCATGTTTATTCAAATCTATGTTGATTTATTGTCTTGTAGATGATATATTGATGTGGTTTTGATATTTGCATCAATTCTAATTTCTGTGATTTAGATGAGATGGTCATGCAATAGTTTTAATGTTCAGATAATTAAGGACTTGGATGAGTAGACGGGTCATGCCTATAGCTATTTAGTGTAGATGATTCGTGCTATTGTCGAAGATAGTTCATGCCATGGAAATTAATTAATGATTCTTTTTGAAGTAATTCTAGCTTGTAGCTGAGAATACTTGTTCATATTCACACTAGATTTAGATTAAAAGTTAAGGAATTGTTATGGTTCTATAGTGGATTCGATTTCCTAAGTAAAATCTATTACATTAATCTTTTACCTTTAAAATAGTTGATTTCTTTTCCTTTATTTAATTAAAGTTTAAGTTGTTTTAGTTTTAAACCAACAAATTCCTCTCTAGATTTAGTAATTATTCATCCGTCCCTGAGGTTCGACAACCCTTAAATACTCATCCTAGTACAATTACCTTGTACACTTGCAAAATGTTTAATTATAAACGATCAGCAGTATATAAAATATAACCCCTAATCATTCGACTAATTGAATATACATAATAGAATTATAAACTTATGGTATAGAATTCATATCATATCTCAACGATTAATCATTTGACAAACCGAATATATGTGCAGAAATCATTAGTCATAACTTGAAAGTAACTCTAACGCATAACATGCAAGAGTCATATAATTACTAAGTTAAAAACACAACCAAAATTCATACTCATGCCTTAAGAAAGGATAAAAACCCCTACCTCGCTCTTTGCGCAAGTTCAAAGATGATACACCACACACCACGCACTTGGACGTTCACTTTTGGGGACTTATAGGTCTCTAACCAGAAAAATAACCCCGCCACAACATTTGGCATGCTCAATTTAGGTAAGAACGCCTCTTGAATGTCACGAATCGGACTTAAAATGACTTAGAATGACAAAAATGAAGTTTAAAGAACGTGGGAGAGAAGAGGCAAAAATGAAAGCCCACGTGTGTTTAAATATGCGCGTGAGGCAGTGGAAAAATGGTGTTGTACGTCACGCGCATGGCGCGTGATGCGGAGCCCAGCTCGTGTGGCTCACAGCGTTCTCGTGCACGCTCTGCACAGACGCGTAGTGCACGTAATGTGTGCATCGCGTGTTGCGTTGACACGCCTCAGCTGGCGTCAGCGCTCATGCTAGCTGATGCAATAAATAATTTTTTTTATTATTTATTTTTTCAAAAATTCTAAAAACTTCAAACGCGCATAACTTTCTCTCTCGGACTCCGATTCACATATTCTTGGTACCGTTGGGTTTGTATCAAAGAGCCCTACAAAACTAGACCTATATGGGTAGGTTATCCTGCACTTTTTAAGTGGGTCCTGCCCATGTGGCACACTTCTCAAGGTCGTGACTTTCGACCTCGGTGCCCGATTTAGGCGTTCTTGGGCTCGTTATGCTCGTCTCTCAGAGCTCTAACACACGTTACACACCCATACAAAACCCACTAAATATTTGCTTCTAAATAATTTAAAATTATTTAAAACTCATAAAATAGCTTTATTAGAGGTAGAAAATCGTACCAAAAATTCACGGTTGTTACACTATCCGTCTTAAGGGCTTGATTAAGAAACAACAAATCTCTGTTCTAATTGATAGTGGGAGTACTCATAATTTCGTCAATGATCGAGTTGCTCATAGCCTTATCTATCCTATTAAAGACTCTGAGACCTTTGATGTGTTGATCGGTGATGGCAACCGCCTCAAAAGTCACGGTGTTTTCTCCAAGGTTGAGTTATTATTACAAGGTCTGACATACACTATGGATTTATTTTTGCTTCCTGCTAAGGGGGCAAAAGTTGTTCTTGGTGTTCAATAGCTTGGGGACTTAGTCATGTTTCTTGGGACTTCTATCGTATGACTAAGGATTTCACTTATGGGGGCAATCTGGTGCATATCACTGCTCATCAATTGGGCCGCCTCCAGTTTGCTGAGAAATTGGAGACTCTTTCTCATTATCATTGTCATGACCTCTTGCTCTAGCACCGCCCTTTAGTTGAGGTTCCCCAAACTGATGTTATTTCACCCGCTTTGGCTACTCTCTTGGATGAGCATCACTCTATCCTTGTGGAACCAAAGGGATTACCGCCGATCCATTCTTCTAACCATCGGATTCTTAATTAGCCTGGTGCTCCTTCAGCTAATGTCTTCCCATACCACTATCTGCATGTCTAGAAGACAGAGATTGAATGTCTGGTTTGCAAGATGATATCCTCTAGCATTATCCGGCCTAGTTAGTCTTCTTACTCTTCTCCTATCCTCCTTGTCCTCAAGGACGGTTCATGGCACTTTTGTGTGGACTGTAGGGTTCTTTACCTTAGTACCTTAAAGGATAAGTACCCTATTCCGGTCATTCACGAGTTGCTTGATGAGTTATCCAGAGCCCAATTCTTTTCGAAGTTGGACCTTCGTTCAGGCTATCATCAAATTTGTATGCATCCTGACGATATTCCAAAGACGGCCTTTCGTACTCATGAAGGGCATGATGAGTTCTTAGTCATGCCATTTGGCCTTACTAATACCCCTGCCACCTTCCAATACTTAATGAATGATGTCTTCCAGAGCTATCTACATCGTTTTATTTTGGTTTTCTATGATGATATTCTGGTTTATAGCCCTACTTGGGAAGACCAGTTACGACACCTACGTTCTATTTTCACACTCCTCCATGAGCACCAACTCTTCTTGAAGCAGTCCAAGTGCTCTTTTGGTTGTCAACATGTTGAGTATTTGGGACATAATATCTCAACTCAGTGTTGCAACCGACCTAAGTAAGATTTCTGTCATTCGGGATTGGCCTCACCCCTCTACTGCACATGCACTACATGGGTTTCTTGGCCTTGTAGGTTATTATCGATGTTTCATCTCTTCCTATGACATTATTGTTGCACCATTCATGACTTTGTTGAAAAAGGGTGCCTTCATATGGTTTGATTATGCCCAACGTGCTTTTACTACACTCAAAGCGGCCCTCATTTCCTCCCCTATCCTTGCTCTCCCGGACTTTGCCAAGACTTCTATTGTTGAAAGTGATGTTTTTTATGTCAGCCTTGGCACAGTCCTGTTGCAAGATGATTGCCCCATCACTTTTTATAGAAATGCTTTATCTGGTTGTTCTCTACTATTATCTGCTTATGAGCATGAGATGTTAGCTATTGTCCATGTTGTGACTAAATGACGGTGTAACACCCTGACCTCAGACGGGGTCCAAAAATCTTGAATTAAAATTTTCTTCCTTAAATAAGGAAAAATCATCTGTGTACGAGAGGTGTAACATTCATCAACGTACTACGGAGCTTCAAAGTTTCGCCATGCGCGACCCAAAAACTGACTCGGACAGGGGGGGGGGGTTCAGAAAACAAAATTGGGGTTATAAATTTTTATAAAAACTAAAACATACCAACCAGGAGCAGCGGACTCTATGTGTGAGAGTCATAACATTCCTCTATGCACTACGGAGCTTTAGCATTCCGTTGCACATAGGCCGGGACAAATCTAATTCTATAACTAATTTGGATCGGGCCAACATTGCCTTACCATTAGTTGCCTATGTGCGTATTGGATAATATTTACAATATTATTCCAATAATATCGGATCCGAACATAGTTTTACCTAACGGCTATTATATACATCAGGTATCACAAAATCATATACGTTAAAATACGTATATCCTTATATCTAAGGACATCATTCGGAGTTAGACTAAAATCTCATCAATCATCGGAGTCAGACAAAAATTTCATAAATCATCGAAGTTAGACAGAAATCTCATAAATCATCGAAGTCACACATATATCTCATAAATCATCGAAGTCAGACAGAAATCTCATAAATCAACAAAGTTAAATAGAAGCTAACAAATCAATGGAATTACACATCTCGCTCAATAATAGAGCGGAGCAGAACACAACAAAGTATATTGGATCACATCAGATCCATCAGATGATATCAGATTTCATCCGACCATATCAGATCAGATTGGAGCATATCATATCAAAATAGAGTATTTCAGTGCTTATCAGATCATATTATATCAAAACAAAGCATATCATAACACATTGGATCAAAGTATAGCATATATTTTAAGTAGCACATGCATTCATATAATCATATATTAAATCAGAAGATTAGAAATGCTTACTCCCCTACAGTTCTGGAAGTAGTGGTGTTCAAAGTTGATCCTTCCTTCATGGAACCTTCCCTTTAGGTCCAAAGATGGTGGGTAGAGCCTCCTCTAGCTCTGGAACATTTCCCTCATTGAGCCCAAAGGCGACGGTCAAAACCTCCCCTTATCCGGAGATACTTTACACTTCTTGCGCCAATAGGCGGCAGATAGAATCTCCCCTTACCCAAAGATTCTTCTTACTTTTTGCGCCCATAGGTGAAGGACAAAATCTCCACTTACCCGAAGACGCTTCTCACTTTCCATGCCCGTAGGCAATGGATAGAACTTCTCCTTACCCGGAGACACTTCTTACCTTCTACGGTTGTAGGTGATGGGCAGAACCTCCCTTTACCAAGAGACACTTCTCACTTTCTACGCCTATAGGCGATGGGCAAAACCTCCCTTTACCTGGAGACACTTCTTACTTTTTGCGCCCGTAGGCAATGGATGGAACTTCCTCTTTCCCTGAGCCATTTCCCCACTTTAGAGTTCCCAAATCAAAGAATGGACCCTTCCATTGTGTAGAGCACGCTCGATTTAGTTAAGAACGCCTTTTGAACGGGCTAATTCGAACTCAATGACCAGAAACAGAGAAAATGAAGTGTACCCCCCAAAACACATGAAAGCCCTTATATAAGGCTTGACGCCGCAATTTGAGGTGGCACCACGCCGCCAAAAATGGCGGCCTGGCGCACGTGATGCCCACGCATAAACACTCCAGTGCACATGATTTTTTTCCTTTTTATTTTTATTTTTAAACATTTCTAACTTCAAACACTCGTATCTTTCTACCCCAAACTCAGATTCGTGCGTTCTTAATACTGTTGAGCTCGTATCGACGAGCCCTATGATACTAGACCCCTCAAGGTAGATTATACCACTCTTTTCAAGTGCGTTTTACATATTAAACATGCTTTCTGAGGTTGTAACTTTTAATCTTGACCTTCATTTTGTGCATTCTTTGAATTGTTGCGCTCGTTTTTTTACCTCTACCCATATACGGGGATTTGTCTCTTAAAACCCCCTAAAACTTATCCAAAATTCTATAATTACCCCTAAGCCCTTGGGTTAGACAAAATAAAAAAAATGGGTGTTACAGGCGGCCCTACCTTTTAGGTCATCACTTTATCATTCAAACAGATCATTAGCCTCTCTTTTACTTATTTGACCAGCGTATGGCAACTCCCACTCAGCAATGTTAGGTCTCTAAGTTATTGGGATATGATTATGAATTTGTTTATAAGAGTGACCTCGAGAATTGTGCCATTTTTGCTCCAGGCTTTCCTTTTCTAAAGGACTTATAGGCAGCACATGAGACCGACGATGCTACTTGTTCTTTTGATACATGCTTTTGTGAAGATCCTTCTTCATCACCGAATTTGGTTTTGCATGATGACTTTCTGTTGTGGCGTGGTCAACTTTGGGTACCTAATTCCGAGGAGTTGCATAGGGATATTCTTCATCTTTATCACTCTACACCTACTTTTGGACATGAGGGGATATTTTGAACATATAAAAGGGTCTCTCAGAGCTTTGCCTGGCGTGGTCTTAAATGGGCAGTCCACCAATTTGTGGCCCAATGTGACATTTTCTAGTGTGCTAAGAATGATTCTACTACTCCATCTGGTCTTCTTCAGCCACTCCCGATTCCAAAACAAATCTGGGAGGATATTAGCATGGATTTCATTAAAGGATTACCCAAGGTTTAGGGCAATTCGGTTATCTTCGTCATGGTGGATCGACTCTCCAAGTTTACACATTTGTTTGTACTCTCTCACCCTTATACTGTAAGGTCCCTGATTTTTTTATGATTTTTAGTGATTTTTCTTACTCTTTTTCTAGTCATTTTTGGTGGGAAAATGTAACACTTCGGCGTATTTGTATATTTACCCCCATATTTATACCCGTAGAGTTGGGTGTGGGGCATAGTCATAAGCTGCGGGCCTCGCTGCACGCTTTCGGTGAGAATTTTGGAGGTACAACACGTAACCAAGAGGTTAACGCGTATTAGGGACATAAATAGAAAAATTAAAAAGAGTATAAGTTCTAGACCCAACGATAGGATTCCAAAACATGAGAATCCAATAACTTTTTTTGACGTCCAGTGACTTTGTGAGAAAACCCGAGTGCAATTCCGGTCGCTCCGTTCTCCCTCCTCCTTCACCGGATTCCACCGGTTCTTGTCAGGATCCACTTTGCCTTACCGCCACAAGTCCGTAAGTACCAGCTATGACTGCCGCCATGTCATCTTCGCTCCTACACAAGTTACGAGACTTTTCTTCGGTTTTTCTCTCCTTCAAAATTTGTTTTTGGGTCGTGGGGGTGCGATTTTGATGCCGCTTGCGGCCGCCCTCAACTAGACTTATCTTGGTTTAGCCGCTAGGAACCCATAGACGTTAGCCACGGCTGCCACCATGCTCTCCTTACTCCTCGGTGAGCTACTAGCACTTCATTCAGTTTTTGTTCTTGTTTTCATCTCACTGTCCGTAACAAATTTTTTTACGCCGGTGTGTTTCCGATTGTCATTGGGTCACAGGACGGACTCTGGTCGGACTCTGTCCCGCCTACCTCGACTCAATGTCGGTTGGGGGTTGCCGTTTCCGACCCTGCTTCGCCCCTATTGTCTTGCACAGCCCAGTTAGATGCTTTTGGTGCGTCTCGAGTCGTTGCCATTGGCAAGTTGTGGGCCATTTGGCCATCGTGGGCCCTGCCCTGGCTCGGCGACAACGAGGGCCAGCCCCACCTGGCCAATTACACCTCCATCTGGAATGGGCTGCTTGCCCTTGCCCTATATTGTGCGAGATGCACAGCTGCCCGCACCTAATGTGTTGAGTGTGGGTAGCGATCAACGATGTTGTTGTTGATTCGGTCGGCCCCCACTTCCTGGCCCTAGCTTAGTTGCCCTTTTGTGGGAATTCGGCCGCCACTGTCTGACCCATCTCCCCCTAGAGTGGCCCTTTTGGCCGCTTGTGTATGTGGCCACGCGTGCATTTCTGGGTATAGGTGTAGTATTTGTGCTGCCTGACCGTCGGATGGCTCTTCCACCAAAGGGAGTTGACATCGAAGCCCTCCTCCACCTCTCCTCTGTCCTTGAGATTGCCTCATGCCCTCCACCGTTATGTGGGCCCTTGTTGATGCAAAATCGATGTCGTTGGGTGTTTTCCACGGTCGATTTTGACATCTTGTAGCTGGCCGAGTACTTCTTAGCCGTCGGCCGACCTTCAATGAGTACACCCTCAACTTCTGGTCGCTCTTGCCACTCTTTGGAATGACCTTTCTCCCGGCTGCCCTTGTGCACCACCATGGATCACGGATTTTGCCGCATTGACTTTTGTCACCCCATTTAGCCGTGAGTCTTCTGGCACTTCCTAAACCCTTGGGACAACAACTCTCTTATCTTGGCAATACTTTTGGCCGCCAACTCCGCCACCGCCAACAAACGTCATGATTACAAGGTAGGGGAGCTTTGAACTCGTAATTTTATGATAGCATGTTTTGAATGAGTAGCAGCATGCTAGAATTGTATGATTCAATATTTTGGATGTTGAACCATTATTCATTTGTATGATGTAAGAGGATGAATTATGCCATGTTAAAATGCATATAACATGCATGTAAGTCGTAAGCTATGTGTATGGATGTGTATGTATGTGCTAGTGATGGCTAGCGAGCATGTTGGTAAGCTATGTGTATGGATGTGTATGTATGTGCTAGTGATGGCTAGTGAGCATGTTTGTAAGCTACGTATGTGGATTATGTATGTGCTAGTGATGGCTAGCGAGTACGTTGGTAAGCTATGTATGAAAGTATGTGAATGTTATACGTATGTGTGATGGACATACATATATATGATGGCTATACGCCTAACTGATGGGTATGTGTATGCGTGTGGGGGCAAAAGTATGGGCAATGGACAGTAAGAGGTGACATAGGGTTTTGTCTTGATTTACTGTGGATGAGTAAGCGTATGACAAAAGATAGAGAAGGTAAGTTTGATGAGCTGTGATTGGAATGGAATGGTTTGGATCGGTTTGGATTGGAGCGTATGTTTGGGAATTGTCAAACAGTAAGAGTGTTTCATAATTGTACAAGTATAATGTACAAATTATGAAGTGAAACGTAAGTATAATAAGCAAGGTATAAGTAAGAGGGCGATAACTAGGGTTGGCATTGAGGAATTTAGTTTGATGACGTCTGTGTAAGTTGATTTGGCCATATGGTAGATGGCAGAGATTGTATAAATATTTAAGATTTTTGTGTACGGTGAGTTATGATCATGAGATGGATGGGTTAAGTGAAGTCTATTGCCCTGACGAACTAGGGTTTTGGCTCTGGCTTAGCTTCATTTTCATCAGTGAAGTACTATATGTTTGAGAGTTTGTGTGGCATAATTGTACCACATAACTTATTTAATTCAAACTTGAATTATAAGCAAAGCTAATGATAGCCTTGTGAGTTTGAGACTTGAAGGTTCGACGGATTAAGTTCCGTGTTTGAGTTAGCCGATAATGAGTTAGTTGAGCATTTATCATGTCTTGCCATGGTGTTTATCTTACAGGATGTTGTCTATGTGTTGTATTGAGCACATAGACGTCTGAAGCTCTGTTGAGAGCGATGTATGTTTTTTATTTGGTCTGTGTATTGTATTTAGCTCAGACATTTGATGCTCTATTGAGAGCGTTGTATGATTCTGCCCAAGAGTGGCACTGTATGATTTATGCCCAAGAGTTGCTTTGTATGATTCCGCCCAAGAGTAGCACTATATGATTTCTGCCCAAGAGTGGCACTGGCACTATAAGACCCATAATGGTGGGCAATTGTATGACCCCTAAAGTGTGGCCGTTTGTGTTTATGTTTGCGTGCTCAGGTAAGTAGTATCATGGACCTACTCTTACCTATTTGATCATGTGCCCCATGAGCATTGGTGTGCCTTGCCTTCGGAAAAGTCCATGGCGTCTAGTCACTCCCCGGAGGTTAAGGTGATGCCCCAGTGGCATTCTTTTCCATTTCGACGCTAGAGCTTATTAGTCGCGATTAGCTTCAGTGGTTGATAGTATGTGTACGACTGTATGAGTGAGTATGTATGTTTTTGAGTAAGCGCATGTGAGCACGACTGTAAGAGTATGTTTCTGAGCATGACTGTAAGTGTATGTGTAACATCCCCAATTTTTCTGTAATTTTTCTGCATATTTTTGCTATTTTCTGTAATGTTCTGCAATGTTATGCAAATTTCTACTCGTATTTACGATGAAGAAATTTGATGCTTTGGCGTATTCGTATTTGTAATATTTGTGACCATAAGAGTCGGGAGTAGTATTTAGTCGCAGGTCATGGGCCTTGACGCATCCCAGAAAATTTTTCAACGCAAAAATCGGACAAGACGCGGGAGAGCAGAAACGAGAAGTAAGGAAGAGATGGAAAAAAAAAAAGAAAAAGAAAAAACAAAATATAAAGAGGATCGAGCGCGCCTCAGCACACCCGACCCATAGTGTGAACAGTGAACGGGGGGAGCCCCTTCACTATGTGAGGCTGAATACGGCACCGCTGGTGGCCGCCGGCTTCCGGCCGACCTCGACCTGGCCCCGCTGCCTCCCTGGCCTGGCCCCATGGCCATTGCCGCCCTCTCCCTTTTTTACGATTGAGCCCAACAGTGACACGATCGTGGTTTTTGCCCCGATTCACCGCCGCCGGCGGTTGCATGGCCTCCATCTCACCACCCTTGCTCCGCCCTAACCAAGACTGCCTCTAGACACCATCGTCTCGGCCCTCTTATGCTGGAATGAGGTAAAAATCGAATCTGCTCAAAATTTTCCCAGTTTTATGTTTGTTGTGACCTGCTGCGGTGCCGCTGGTCTCCGGCCACCACCAATTGACCATCCACCCTCCCTCGGCCTAGCAACAGTAGTATCATCACCCAGGCCACCTTCCGACTAGAATTGCTGTCTTCCCCGACGGCCTCCTCTGCCCATATTTCAATCAAAGATAAATTGCACTTTTTTTTTGCTCTCTTTGATTTTGTTTTCTCTGCCAGCTACCACCCACAGATTGGCCTCCGAATTGCTGCTTCGAGGCTACAACGGCAAGGTGTCGAGGTTTGGCCTCCCAATAGGTCCTGTTTTGCTCGATCGGCCGACTCGTGCCAGAGAAAAATCTGCCCTTTTCTCTTGCGACATCCATTCTCTGTCGTTGGACATCGGACGACATTGCACCGGCGTCCATTTGACTTGCCGCAATCCGGCGACTGCCAAGTTCCATCTCCTCCCAGGTCTAGCCCTCGACCATGTCTGGCTGTTCGTGGCCCAGTGATAGCGTGTCTACAGCCCTAGCTCGGCACGCTCTCACCCCCAACTAAATCAAATCTCTTTGTTCTTTCTACCGGCGGTTTTGTTGCCACTGGTGTCGATCAGTGAACAGCCGCGACGCCAGCTTGACCCAATAACAGCAAGGGGTCGCCGCTCTCGGCCTCCTCTACACGTCTTCTGCACACACCAAACGCCCCTAAACTTTGAGGTACGTCTCTAACTGCCACTGATGGGCCCTGCTCCACCCCAAGCCAATGTGTCCAGCTCGATATTGCGCGGACTTGGGTCGCAAGTCCGACCAACATGAGCTATGCTTCGGCCCAGTGACAGCAAGGGCCATCACTTCTGGCCCAACTCTAGCTTTGCACCCCCATTTCCTGTTATGCACAACCTAGAACTTGCGAGGAAAGAGTCCCCAAATTCAGATCCTTCCAAGGGGAAGTTAAATTGTCAACCATTAGGCTCAGCCCATCGAAGGCTCGACCAATGTCGTGCTCATATCCTCCACCATATGTCGTGCCTAATGCACAGTCGTCCATACGATGTTTTGGTTGTGGGTAGCGTTTAGAATTGTCGCCACCTTTGTCAGCCACACTCTCTGACGCTTAATGCTCTCAAGTTTGTTTAGGGGACTACTACTAGCGAACCTCACCCCTTCCGTGACCGACCACCCTATCTCCTTAAAAGACCACCCTTTTTAGGGTTTGGCTATGATAAGACGTATATGCGTTGTTCGACAGCCAATTTCGCCCATGAGTCTATACTACATATCAAACTCTATATGCTTGTCATCAAACAAAAATGTATTGGAAAAATTTTCTATATCTCAAACAAATTATGATATATTTTTTTAAAATTTTATGTAGTGACTAATGTTAAAATCCTTTAGAAATTAAAATTTTACAATAATTTCTTAAAAGTTATTTAGCATTGACTTGTATAGTCTCTTTTTATTTCATAGGATAAAGGCAAGTTATATTCATTTAGGATGGGTCAAAGACGACACGACTCCAAGTTTCTTATTGTTAGTACAATATGATTTCTTGATTATCATTATCCGAATGATGAGATGTAAACATATCCAAGACGTCTCGCCACATATTGAAACCAAAATTGAGAGTAGTCATAACCTGAAAACAAAATCTCAAAGAAGGGACAACAACATTGATTATTCAATTAGCTATTGTATTTTCATACAAGCTTAATCAATAATGACATTTTGATATTATATATGTTAGAGAGTTAGGAGGAACTAAGGGTCAAGTGCAGCCTAGTTTGAGGCTTTAAGCCAATTTGCTCTCAGCACATATTAACTTTTACTTATAACTTTTCATATAATTTTAAAAAATTATTATGAGCCAAAAAATATACTTAATGCATGTCAGAACACAGGAAAGGCAAACATATACAATTATCTGTTGCATGATTAAGAACCATTACACTTTTAAAATTGTGTGACAATGATGTATTAATTGCATGTGCTCGTTATACATTTTAGACACATAATAAGGGGACTCAATTTAAAATAAATATTTTTTTATTATATTAACATAATAATGATAAATATAGTAAAAAATTTAAGAGGCTCCGTATCATACACTCGTTAGCTTACACTAGACACAATCTAAATTTTGTGGCCAAGAGAGTACATAGTGCACGCATACTGGCACATGCAGGTACTTATAAATAGGACTCTAATTAGCAAAATCAGGTTTATTTTTATATACAGATCGAGCTAAGGATTTTGACGTTAAGTTTGAGCTACATGAGGCCAAAATTCGACTCAACTTGTTAGCACCCCTACTGGTTATGTCCATAGCAATTTAGTGAATGGAAAATGAGTTTGAATACCATACGGCTTGGGTGTTTCAAGAAATAGTAAGAAAATGATCATTTTAATACATATTGATGGAATATGCTTTAGTTATAGTGAGAGAACTAAAAAATATGTCAAGTATGCAAAAAAAAAGTACGGATTAAAAATAATGAAGTAGCGTGAGGCAAAGTATTTTGCGTAAGTAAAGGTGAGGTGGAAGCTTACATGACCATATTTATAATACTCCCTTTGTCCATTATTAATTTAATTTAAATTTAAATTTTTAACATTATGTTCTATATTAATTTCACAGAGATAACTCTAAAGTCTAACCCACTAAAGAGCGTAAATGTAAGACAATGTGACTCAATAACATTGTAAAGCCAAGTTGGCTTCTAGAATATTGGATCAATTTCACTCCAATAACTTTATGATAGTATAAGTAACCCTAGAAATTGAATTTCCTTGTGAACTTTGCTTATGATGTGAACTTTGGAAAATATAAATCCCCTCTAAGGCTCATGTACTAGGTTAAATGATAAGTACAAGTACAACATTAATATGGCTAGGGGAGACGTATGGAAAAAAATGGTAAAAATAAAAAGTATGAGGAAAAAACTTAAAAAGTATGTAAAAATAAAAAAAAATGTCTTTAAAATGTAACCCATATTATTATTTAACCCAAAATACTAAAAATAAGATGCCTTCTTCCTTAAAAAATGGTACATTGAAAAACAATAGCTCTATTATCATAAATTTTGGGATGGTTAGTGGCTAAAAAATATCATTATAGAGCTCACTAGCCAATCAGAGCAAAAAGATTATGGAATTGGAAAAAAGGACTATCAAAGGGCTATATGACAAAGTACGAGTATAATATGCATTTTATACGTGCAACATTTAGTAGACTTTTTTTTTAAATGCGAAGAATATGGCATTTATTACTGTGAGATGGGAAAAATGTGAAGTAGGCATATAAAATGCGCACTATTGTAACACCCGAGATCTTTCATCACATTTTTTAAAAAATTCACAAATTTTTTTTGCAATATAACGATTGTAAATTAGGAAAAAATGATGAAATATAAAACCTATGAAAACAGTTTACAATTTAAAACATCACACATTAATTTTTCCTACCTAAATTTTTTGCACATTCAATTAAACATCGTGCAACTAAACCAAACATCCTAAGGCGCTACTCGAAAACAAACATACGAATAAATAGCCATGATCATGGGCTTTAAATACAAATCTATCTCAGGCATCCCTGAGTGCAAATCTCATAAACAATCCACAATCTAATCTCAATTACAAGTCTAGAAAGCATAAATACTTGAATTCTTATCTCACCCAATACATCAGATCGTGACATAAAATAATACTCGAAGTGAGTCAAGGATATACCTGAGTCAAAGGGAATTAATCCACTCAAGGGAACAAGCATCCATCTTTAGGAGCTCTCTGCCACAAACCTGTAAAAGCCTCCCAACCATTGAGGCTAAAAAATAAGGTAAATGAATATTTTCATACTCAGTAGAAAAATACACAGTAGGGGAGTTCTAAAAGTGAACTCTATAAATCCATACATAGATGTGTTTATGTAACTCAAACATGAAGCAGGATAGTATATAATAATCATGTCAAATACATACCATTAAACCAATCTTACACTTACACTCTTAATCAGAGTATTACCAACTTACTCGTACAATCATATACTTAATCATGCAACTTACACATACTCGTGCAACCTTACTCGTATGACCTTATACAATCTTACTCGTATGACCTTACTCGTATAACCTTACACTTACAGTCTTGCATAGAAACATACGCTTATAGTCTTACTCAAAAACTTACACTTACTCAGAAACATACATACTTACTTATATAGTCGAACACATACAATCAACCACTAAAACTCATTACAATAAATAAGCTCTAGCATTGAAATGGAAAAGATTGTCATTGGGGCATCACCTTAACCTTCGCAGAGTAACTAGACATCATATACTTTTTTGAATGCAAGACATACCAATATTTATGGGGCACAATATCAAATAGGTAAGAGCAGTTCTATGATACTACTTACCTAAGCGCGCAAACATAAATGTCCACACTTTAGGGACCATACAAACGCCACACTTTAAGAGCTATATAGTGCCTACTCAGGGAGGAATCATACAGTACCTTCTTCTGTGCCAGAGAGCAACTAACCAGTTCAACCTGCTTGAAACTAAGTAATAAAAGAGGAATGAGAAGCGGGAAAGCAACATATACCACTTAGCTTTGGTCTCTTTGAAGTATTTTTTGGCAGGAACAAATTCGGAACATATTTAGAGGAAAAGATAAAAGGTTAAAAAGGGGAGAAGAAGGGGTGCCTGTAGAGATGGTGGCATAGGAGATGAGCGCGAGCGATGCGATGACTTGGACATTGGAGGTGTAAGTCCACCGACTTGAGCTGCAACAGTGGCTTCTCCCCATTTTGAGCTTTGATAGCAACAGTGTGAGGAATTGAAGCAACAGACAATCACCATAACAAGCCACTACGTGATGGAGGGGCCGGAGAAGGTGTCCGAAAATCTACTCGTCTGTCACAAGCCAGTGTTCGAAAAGCAAATGAGGAATGAAGGATTTGGGAGCACCAAGTAGTGATGGTGAGGAACTCGGGCAAAGAAGTGGATTAGGGGGGCAAGAATGACAATTGAAAACATAACGGGACCTATCGGCCCCCTCTGTGGAGCTCGTGCCCTATTTACTTTGAATGAGTCTATATGCACCCCAATAATCCCCTCAGTACCCCCAATAACCTCATAAACCCCTATGAATAAAATTAAATTAAGTACTGAGGAGATTAATTGGGTGCATATAGACTCATTGATTTACTTTACCTTAGCACAATAGCAACCCATTCGCAACTATTCACAGGGGCTTGGGCCGGGCCGGTCAAACGGGCTCAGGTCCCGTTTGCCAGCCATAATTTCAATACAGGAAACTGGGTTCTGTGCATACGAGGAAACTGGGTTCATTATTTGGGAAGAACTCGCTTGCGGGTCGATATTAGGAAGGCGGGTAGCACAAGTTTCCTGTGTTTGTGGACTTACACAACTATTAGTATCTAATTTTACGTGTTATTACGAGTTTCCATTGCTGAAAACGTGTGAAGTTCTTTCTTCGACTGCTGAGTTCTTGATCTCGAAGAAGCTGCAATGGCGATACGCCATGTCTGGGCCAAAAACTTGGTAGAAGAATGGAAGCTGGTGGAGGCTGCTGCCATGACGCACCGGTACATAGCCGTCGACACTGAGTTTCCAGGCTTCCGGAAGAGCTCCCCCAGAGACGCCAGCCAGGAGGAGAAATACGGCGACTTGAAGTTCAATGTCGATTCGATGAAGCTTATTCAGGTCGGCATCGCCTTCTTTGACGACGTAGTCGACCAGCCGGCCTGCTGGGAGTTCAACCTGAAGGACTTCAACCCGGCGGCGGACGTCCACGACCCAATGTCCATCCAGCTGCTGCGCCGGAATGGGGTCGACATGGAGAAGAACATGCGCGAGGGCATCGACTCGGGTGACTTCGCCTGGCTGATGCAGCAGTTGCTGCGATTGTGCTGGAACAGAGTGACTAGTTGGGTGACCTTCCATGGCTTCTATGATCTCGGTTACCTGGTAAAGATCCTCACGGGGTCCCCTTTGCCGGAGAAGTTGGAGGGATTTTTGGAGCAATTGGGCCAACTGTTTCCGAGACTTTACGACGTGAAGGTGATTGCCAAGTACTGCGACGGCCTGCTAGGCGGCGAGCTGGGGCTGGAGAGGCTGGCCAAGATCATGGAGGTGGAGCGGGTCGGTGGCAACCACCTGGCCGGGTCCGACAGCTTGCTCACGGGCTGGGTGTTTCGGAAGATGAAGCGGCCTTACGGGTTCCAGGAGTTGGTGTTTGAAGGGGCTCTCTACGGTCTGAAAGCCGGCGTTTCTCGCCGACTCAAAGTGCAGCAGCCTGGGCCTGTGGCAGCGGTTCCCCTGTTTCAGTTGGTGCAGAGGCCACTGATGATGCCCCCACCGAGCCGTTGCTTCATTCAGTTGATTCAGCAGCCGGCGGTGATGATGCTCCCACATCAACCATACCAGTTCATCCCCTCCGGGCCGATGATTATGATGCCCATGCCTCTTGGATTCTGATAGTTTTCTTTCTTTGTACTTTTTTTGTTTATTTCAGCCCAGGGTGGCCATTTGATGTACAGAACTCACTTTATGTCATTAAATAATAAACACTTTCTTTTCAAGTTTCTCAATGCATTTAGTAATTTTCTTGTCTCTCAAAGTAATGGAGCAAATCAAAAGCTGAATCAACTATTCTGATTACAATAAAAAATAAAAGCTTGCTATTTGAACCCTTTTTTTTTTTTTGTCCCCCAAACAAAAGTAAAAAGTCTTAAATTTTTTATTACTTTTATACCCCACTTTCCCCCTATTGACTTACTCCTTTATAACCTATTTACCTTTCTTTTTTTCCCCACTATTTCCCCCACAAGTTAATCTAAAGAGAGAGGTTTTTTATTTTCTTCTCCTCCTTAAGGGCCGCTGGCAAACACTGTAGCCGCCAGCCACCAAAGAGTATTATATCTATCAGCGTATACTGTAGCTCTGGCGACGATTAAAAAGCTCCAGTGGTGGGTAAAAATGCTCCGGCGACCCACCAGTTGAACCCTTTTTGTAAGTTTTCTTCCTTTGTTCATCAATGACGTCTTTACACTTTCAGAGACAAGTTAATCGCAAATTTTTCTGTCAGAACGCTTTTGGACGCAAGAAAGCTTCTGTTATTTTTTTGGCGGGGGCTAGCCCCTACCACATTGTTCTTCACTTCACGGGGACCACCCCCTACCACGTATTAACTAGGTTAAAGCTTCAATTTGTATACTTGCGGAGGGTAAACCCTACCATAATGTAATTATCTGCATGGGGACAACCCACTTCTAAGTACAAAAATGTATATTGATAGGCTAAAAACTTTTGTTAGCTCTTGCAAGTATTATTTGTATATTTATGATCATCCTAGGTTTTCATTGCCCTTATTTTGTGTCATTATAGGTGACTATAGCTTATTGATTAAGTCAATCAAGAATGGATCATCTTACTGGTGAATCTTCATCATTTATGTATTTGATGTCATATATTATAAACAATAGTGGGTGTATGGCTTCAAATGAGGAAATAGATGAGATTGTTCAAATAGAGGCGAATCAACCATACAGTGAGGTAGAAAACCAGTCTTCTAAAGAGGTATAGATCATTTTTCTATCTAAAAAGAAAAATGAAGAGCAACGCAAAGAAGTACGGTATTTTCTAATGTTGTGAAAAGAAAATCTTATGATGTAACACTTTGTTAACAGGATGTATCTGAAAGAGAAGGCCAAAGCCAGGGCAACATCTTAAATATTGATATATCTTTTGCATTTTCTAATGATAAGGTAAAATCATGAATTGTAAATGTTGTGAGCAATATGTCATATTAATTGAAGAAATGTCAAGATTAATATATTTTTTTCAACTTGCAGGTGTTCCCATCAAGAGATGCTTTAATAAAATGGGCATGAGGCATGGTACAGTGCTTTTAATCCTAAAATCGGATGCCCAAAAGCGGAAACCACGTGTTACTTTAGCTTGTGAAAGGGCGGGTTACTACAAAAGAAGTATTATTCAAAAGCCCAAGTCGGATATTCATAGTAGACAAACAACCACAAAGAAATGTGGATGCCCATTCAAGTTACAAGCAAGGGAAATGTATATTGACAATGTTGTTGGGTGGAAATTAAAAGTAATTTGTGGTAGTCATAATCACCCCCTGGGCAGTTTGGAGAAGGGCATGCATATGTTAGTTTTCTTAAAGAAGGAGAGATAGAAATTGTGAAAAATTTGTCAAAGGTAGGGTTGAAACCTCGACAAATTTTGCTATCTTTGAAGGAAGCGGACCATACAAACTGTACAACTATGAAAACAATTTACAATGTTCGTAGTCGTTTGTCTTTAACTCAAAGAGAGGGTAGAATTGTGCTACAAGAGTTGATGAAACGGATTGAGGAATCAGGGTATGTGCGCTACTATAAGAAGGATGAGGACACAAACACAATAACATCTATATTTTTTGCTCATCCATTATCGGTTCAGCTAGCAAATTTGTTCCATCATGTGTTTGTTATGGATTACACTTATAAAACCAATAGATGTGGACTCCCGGTTCTATCCATAATTGGCATGACATCGACACACAAATCATTTTTCACATGTTTTGTTTTTATCTCATCTGAGAATGTGAGTGAATATGTATGGGCATTGAAGAATTTTAAGTCCTTGTTCAATGGAACTGATTTGCCCTTGGTTTTTGTCACAGATAGAGACAAAACACTTATAATAGCAATTGAGAAGGTTTTCCCATCTTCAAAGAATTTACTTTGTTTGTGGCATATCTATACAGGGATTATGCGGAACTGTCGTAAAGCATTTGATACTGAGGAAGCTTGGGTTCATTTCTTGCAGTGTTGGAATATTGTTGTCTATTCAACCACAAAAAATGATTATGAAGAATCATTACACAGGTTGGAGATTGATTACAATGACTTTCAGGATGTGCTAAAATATCTTCATTCTACATGGTTACAACCACATAAGGAGCAATTTGTTGGAGCTTGGACATATAAATACATGCATTTTGGCAATAAAACCACAAATAGAGTTGAAAGCATGCATGCGAAACTAAAAGGTGGTTTGGCATCTTTAATGGTGAACATTCTTCATTCATTGAGAAATATTGATGAAGTTGTCCAACTGCAGCATGTTCAAATACGGAAATCTTTTGAGGAAAGTAGGTTCAAGAGATGCCACCGTTATAGAATTCTGTTTTACAAAGAGGTGGTTGATTAGTGTCAAGGGCTTCATTGGATATAATAGATGAAGAAAAGAAATGTGTGGAGCAGTACCCTGTTTTGAAAGCAGATTCACTGACAATAAAAATAGAAGTGCCCATCAATAATTCACTAACAAAATTACCCATTCTTCTTAATTTGTCTGCTGGCCTATGTAGTCCAATGCATAAACTTGGCCATCTGGATTTTGCACCAAGGGGTGTGACACTGTTTTATACCACTGAATGTAATCAGGTGCACAATCCCATGGATTTCTACTGAGGTTTCCACATTCTTTGGAAGGCAATGTATGTCTATTGTTTTTCTTCCAAATATTTATGTTTGCATCATACACAAGATTATTTGGATGAATCTTATCTGTCTTAGTACCCTTGCTGGATTATGGGGTTTCCTAATTTGAAAACAAAAAAGGAACCCCGAGTACAATGAGTTACTAGCTTGTGGATAATGTGCCCGTTCATCTTTGTATGGATCCCATATGACCTATGAGGCAATACACATGGACGTTATAATCTTACTAGAGAATTGTTATAATTGCAACCAATGAAAACTGAAATTAACATATTATACCTCTCGTGCATCTAAATGATCAAGCGCCTCCTTGAATTTAATAAGCTTATGAGTAGGATTTATTGGTTGTGAGATATTGCCTTTCCATAGTAAGGCTCGTGGCTGGCCCTTTTCATACAACACATTGGGGACTGATCTCTTAATTTTGATATGTTCATATGACCATGCCTACAATATAAGAAAATCAAGCGCCTCCTTGAATTTAATAAGCTTATGAGCAGGATTTATTCGTTGTGAGATATTGCCTTTCCATAGTAAGGCTCGTGGCTGCCCCTTTTCATACAACACATTGGGGACTGATCTCTTAATTTTGATATGTTCATATGACCATGCCTACAATATAAGAAAATCTATTATTATATCTCTAAGCAATATGTGATATAATAAAAAATAACAAATATCAAAACAAATGTCATCATACCTCCAACAATGTAAGATAGCCACCGATTTGCCGCGCTTCTATTCTTGATGCAATCCCCAATTGTCGATATAAAAATGCAAGGGCAGCTGCTCCCCATGCATACTTGCCAATGCTATCCACGTTCATAAGTAAATTTAAGTACTTAGCCGGAACTTTTGTTCCTGATTTACCACACATGATTGTGCACCCTAACAAATATAGAATATAAGCTCGAGCAACACAATCAATATCTTCCTGGGTAGCATCCTCTGGCAATTGTCGAAATGTATCCCGCAACCAATTCAATGTTAAGCCCTTCCCTTTGCATTTGCTTAATTGATCTTCAATTTCTTCTTTGTCAATCCCTAGGGCATTGACACATAAATCAACCAACTCACCACTATTAAAGTCAGGGGTCACCACGGCATGTCCTCTCACTGGAATCTCTATCAATTGTTGGACATCATCTAAGGTGATAGTCATCTCTCCAAAAGGCATGTGAAAAGTATTGGTTTCGGGTACCACCTTTCAACCAATGACGAGATCCACATCCTATTAATTGTCTTGTAAGATACATACGTCAATGGATATAAGCCACTAGACTCTATCAATGGCATTATTGGACTATCACGCATATCCCATTCGGCAAGCTTCTTATGATGATGTACACATTGGAGAGGTCCACGGTCCTATGTAAAAGTAGTATAAATTATGTTAAAAATTTTTGTGTATAATGAAAGCATTCACTAAAGGTTTTAAGGTAAATCGACTTACCTTGCTTTTCCATATATCTTTTGAAACATGAGTTTGGTAACTATTTAAAACTGTCATTTCTATAGGGCCTCCAAGGAAAGGATAAGTTTCATCCTCCACTATCTGCCCTTCCTCCTCCTCCTCCTTCTCTACATGGCCTTGTTGTTCTCTCTCAATGGCAGTAGTTTCTTCATCAACTTCCTGTCTTCGTTCTTGTGCATTTGGATTTGCTTCTAATTCATCATCAGCAACTCCATCTTTTGCTTCAGCTCGTCGCCTCCTATTTGATGTTGTTAGGTGTGTCCTCAACATCTAGTGTATGTAGAATCAAAGCAACATGAATCGTGCAGTAAGAATGAGATTTGGTCAAATGAGCTTTTTTGAGGGAAAAAAGAACTAAGTTATTTGATATTGTTTCTAGAACTCATACAAACAGGACCCAATTAAAAAATTGTATGAAACTTTCAAATTATAGTGCTCAGTTTCGATTATTATGATGCCATTAGAAACAGAGAAAGTTAAACCCACCAAATATATTGTAAAAATTGTTTCACTAGTTAAATATGCAATCTACCACATGAAAGATTCGATGGGCTGCCAATGACTGAACATCTAGAGGAATCTAGCCCTTTCTTGGCACCAACAAAGCATTTACATAGTCATTAGGTTGTGCAAAACAGAAGATTATTTTAGTAGCTCAGAGCATTAGAATGAATTAAATATTTCCCCTTTCCATGTAAGTGGCTAATAAAAGTCCATGTAAGAGCCATGAACATGCATTGTATCACTCAATGAGTACAAATACACTTCAGCATGCGATAAAAAGTGATGGCTATCTTAAATTTCATCAATTTGACCTGCATTGAAGTATCCCCGTTCACTTACAAGGTTGCTGAGAGAATTATGAGGGTCACCAAGAGTTCGATTAAGTGCATTTGTGATGACAGTTACAAAATAAGATGCATTTAATGCAGCAGTTTCTCTATCATGTGATCCATTCTGCAAAAGTACTTGTATTTTAATATGTTTCCATAGACACTCAAATAAATATTTCAACCACAATAAACTTAGATAATGTTAACTAATTACTGTGAATGAATGCCGAGATACCTTTGGACATGACTGAGAGGCTATAACCTCTCCAACTCCAAGTAAGACTTAGAAAATGCCTCAGTCTTAATGTCAAGAAGATATAAAACAGAAGTTATATTTCTCCATTTACCAAAAAGCAGCATAGGAAATAGAAATTAAAAAAATCATAGTCAATAATAATAAATGTCAAACAGCTCATGTAACTCCACACATAACACATTCTCCGGGTTAAACACAATACATATTCCCTATTTACTTACCAAGCTTGTAAGAGTGGCAAACAAGATTTAAAATTGGAAAATGAACAATAACAAAAACCACTAGTCTGTGAATCCAACTATTGTCACAAAATAGAGGGAAAATAAAAAACTGACCTTTTTAATGGCAGGGGCAAGGGGCAAATGCTGGATCTGGAGTCGCTAGTGGAGGTGCTAGAGCGGGAGATCTAGACCTGGAGGCGCTGGTGGAGGTGCTAGAGCGGGAGATCTGGAGCTGGAGGTGCTAGTAGCTAGCGGTGCAAAAAAAAAAAATAGTGTTCTGGCAGAGGAGCGAAATAGGGGAAGCTTGAGGCTCTGACGGAGAAATCAAACTATTTTCCGGTGGAGACGAAGATTTGAGTTGCTAATCAGGTAGAGCCGCTGGGGGAGACCGGAGAAGCCGGAGACCTATTCGACAGGGGTGAAGCCTGGAGGGAGGAAAGGGAGGGGTATACACATTGATAAAATTTTAAAACAATGCTGTTTTGGAATATTTTGTAGAAGTGGGGTGTACGTGAGCAGTTTTACTTTTGCATTCGGGGTGTACAAGTAATGGGGGACATAGGATAAAACAAGGGTTTAAATAGCACCGTTCTAAAAAATATTTTCCTCGCAAGTGGCGGCAAAGATCAATGAGGTGCTAACATAAGGGATGAGTGCCAAATCTTGGCATGGGATGGGAAAGAACCCAAAAAAGTGTACAATGATATATGGAATCAAGGAGTACATATGATTTGTACCCAAAAAAAAGGTACATACATATGATACACTTTAAAAAGATTTGTATTAGTTATATCCAAAGGGACTGTTTCAATGAAGATTTCGTCGTATGATTTATGTTATATTAAGCAGAAACTTATCTTCTAAAAAAATATAAGCAAGTAAAATTTAATGGGAAAACGTTAGTGTTGTAAGAACTTTGCATCAATTTGTACATTTTATATTAGATTTATTTTATGAACGCGGCTATTCCCCCCCCCCCCCCCCCCTCCCCAAAAAAAAAATTTACTCAATCCTCCCCTACTTTACACATCCCAACAAAATTTAATAAATTAGTAAATACCCCCCGCATCCCATTATTCTTTTTAACTTTATTTTTACTCTTTTATGGCCCTATTCACAATCTTCCTCCTTGACGTAAGCTCTTCTATTTCCTCCGTCACTTGTGACTCCTCTTCCCCGACCATTTTCTTTCTTCCCCCTCGCTTGTGACTTCTCTTTCATGATCTTTTTCCCTCTTCCCCTTGCCTTACTGCTCCTCTAGAAAACTTCTGGATGGTTTCTGGCAGAAGGTGGGCACCACCAAAATATGCAAAATTTGATGAGGAACTAAAGTTTCCATCCAAATAAGTTTTATTTGGCGGATGATATCCCGCGCCAAGAAAACTCCGATAGATTTTTGCGGAGAGAAGTCACCACCACAATATACAGACATTGACGGGGACCTTTGTTTCCTGTATAATACAGTTTTATTTGACGGGGGGTACCCCCTGCCACGAAACTTCTAGAAAATTTTTTATACTTATGGGAAACTTCTGGCGGGAGGTGGTCACCGCCACAATATGTAAAATTTGACAGGGACTTAAGGCCTTTGTCCAAATCAATTTTATTTGGTGGAGGGTACCACCCACCAAAAAATCTCCATAAGTTTTGGGGTGTTGGGGTACCATGAGTAAAATTATAGGGGGTGTGGGGGGTACTGAGTGATTAAAAAATGCCACTTATTTTTTAGTGGTGGGGGCTCTAAGCATTTTTGGTGGGGAAATAGCCGCGTTCTTATTTTATTAGAGAGGGCATTTTTTAGTACATAATTGTACGAGTGCTCCCTCTCTCACTGTCATATAATGCTATTGGGTTTTGTCCATTGTTTTTATAATCACTAGAACATATCCTTAATTGATTTTGTGGTATATGTAGATAACTTCGAATGCTACCGTTTTTCATTGATGCAATGAACTCAGTGGATACCCATTTATTGTTTTCTCACTGTCCATCTTTTTCGCTGTTGCCAACACTGTTCCGGCCACTGAGGGGTGTCGCCCTCCTTGCCAGCTGCATTGAACCACCTAGGAAATGGTTTTTTTTTTAGCAAATTTGTTAAGCATCTGCCTTGAGTTTTTTGTCAAAAAATTTATTTGGCCAGGATTTTTTTTATTGCTAGAGTAGAACCTGGCTGGACCAAACTGTTGAAGCTACATGTATTTCAGAAGATCAAACAATTCTTATGGAAAATTGTGTTAAATGGATTGCAAACCAGTAACTTACTTCATATGGATACTCCTTGTAAACATATTTTCTATGTAAAATGGCTCTTGAATCTGTTGATCAATTATACCAGCAATGTGACTGTGCACATGCATTATTATGGTTTTGGAGGATATTTAGACCAATTTGGGTATTTATGTACATACGCGCGTATTTAATTTCGGCTGTTAGTGAAACCCAAAAATCCAACAAAACAAAACAACTAACAGGTCTTTGGATGTTTTGGCAAACTCAGTTGTCTTTGGGTTGGATGCCCCTCTCCTTTTATTCCAATATGTTGAAGGAGGATTTTCCTGGTTTGTCTTTTTTGTGCAGTAATTAAAGTTCATTCAAAAAAAAAACCAGATTAGAATCCTAGAAAACTCTTACCAATTTCTATGTCTGTTTGAACCTGAAGGCTGATAAAGGCCTACCTGTTAAAACTGATGAAAACTTTGATGGGAAACTTATTAAAGTTGATATTCTCTTAATTTTACTTGACCTTAACTTTGGTCTATATAAGAAATTTTTATGTTTGTGGTAGCTTTTGTATTTTCACATTTCAATTAGTCAAACATTCACATTACAAGCTCATAGTCATAAAAGCATTGCTAATACCCATTAATGATGCTTAAAAAGCGTCGCTAAATGCGTCAATAAAAATGGAGTCGTTATTGCTCATTAGTGATACATATGATTATACGTAGCTAATTGTCTATTATTAGTGGCATTTGTTATTGCGTCTCTAATACTAGATTGTTAGCGACGCTTTTTATTACATGTCACTAATAATCAAGTATTAGCGACATTTTTAAACCTTACTACTAAAAAAATTTAATTTTTATAATTATAATTTTTTTAAAATTATTAAATTAAGAAATAATTATTAGCAACGCTTTTGATTAAACATAGCTAATAATGTAATATTAGTGACATTTTTCTAAACGTCGCTAATGTAGATTATTATTTAAAAAATAAAAAAAATTAAATAAATTTTTTTTATTTAACACTATTAGTGACACTCTTAAAGTGCGTCGCTAATAACATAAAAAAAATAACTCTATTAGCGACGCTCTTAAAAAAATTTAAAACAAGAAAGAAGAATAAACTAAACCGGGTCTATTAACCTGGTTTGGAAACGGGTCAAAGAATGACCTGCGATGCAGGTCAGTGCTGACCCACGCGGGGCGCAGGATGGCACACACCTATGCGGGGCATGGGGGGCAGGTCAGTGACGACCCGCAGAAGCACGTCGAGGCGACCCGCTTCTGCGGGTCATCTTCAACCTCTCGACGAAGAGGTTGAAGGTAAGTCCCCCGGCGAAAAAATTTCGCCTTCCGCCGTCGGGCGTGGCCTGTCGGCTCCCACCTCCAGATGAGTTTCTGCCCGACGGGGATGATGCAATAACCGGCCGCTACGCAGCCAGTCATCATCCACCAAAGCTCTACGGCTTGTATTCTGTCCCCACGCAGCCAGTCATCATCCGCCCCATCTTTTGAAATGAACTCCTCATCGACTTGCCCGAACACATCTCCCTTCAAACCCACCTCCTCCGACGAGGTTGCATCCAGCACAAGCGTCTGGTCCAGCTCGTCGAAGATGTTGGACAGATCGCCCTGAGGGAGGCTGCTTGAGGGTGGGGGAATTGGGTCATTAGACTGAGGGATGGTGAGGAGAGGAGAGATTGAGGGTCGGGGGAGTTGCAGGTGAGGAGAGGAGAGAGGATGCTCTCGTTTTGCAGTAGGGAAGGCAGCCGGAGGTAATAAAGGCACTGGTGAAAATTCACTCAAGCGCGAAATTTCGTGCTCGGGCGAATTTTTGCCCACGTAAGACTTTTCACGATGCTTCAAAAGAAGCGTCACAAAAAGCAAACGAATTAGTGGCACTAAATCTTCAACGTCACTAATACTGGTGATATTAGCGACACTCACTGCCGAGCATCGCTAATAGATTAAATTTTTTTTAAAGAAAATACTATTTGCAATGCTCAGTGGTGAGCGTCACTAATAGTGTTATTAGTGGCGACTCTTAAGCATAAGCGTCACCACTTATTGTTCTATTAGTGACACTCCTTTCCGAGCATCGCTAATAGTATTTTTTATAACTTTTCCCCTCCCTCTCTCTCCTCCTCTCTCTCTCTCTCTCTACCCTATCTCTACCCTCTCCTCATTCTCTCTCTTTTCTCTCTCTCTCTCTCTCCTCTCTCTTCTCACTCTGTCCTCACTCTCTCTTCTCTCTCTCTCTCCTCACACTCTCTCTTCTCTCTCTCCCACATGATCCTCTTTCTCTCTCTTCTCACCCTCTCTCTTCTCTCTCTCCTCTTTCTCTCTCCTCTCTCTCCTCACTCTCTCTCTATCTCCTCTCTCACTCCTCTCTCTCCCACATGTGTCAATGTGAGCCCCAACTTCGAGGACGAGAGGGGAGAGAGTAGAGGAATTTATTCCATTTTTTTGGATTTTTAATTATATATTATATTTTAAAATAATAATATATTAAATAAAATAAAATTACTAGTGACACTTAATGTAAAGCATCGCTAATACCCAAGGTAATAGCAATGCTTATTTTATTAATTTTTAAAATATAGGATATAATTAAAAAATACATGTATCTCTCTCTCCTCCCTCTCTCTCTCCTCGCCCTATGGCTTCTCTCTCCCCTCACCCTCTCTCTCCTCTTTCTCTCTACTTCTCTCTCTATCTCTCCTCACTCTATCTCTCCTCACTCCCTCTCTCTATCTCCTCTATCCTCATCTCTCTCTCCTCTCTTTTCTCTCTCGGTCCTCTCTCTCCCACATGTGTCAATGTGAGCCCCGGCTCTGAGGACAATAGGGGAGAGTGTAGGGGAATTTATTTTAAATTATTTTAGATTTTTTAATCATATATTAAAATAATAATATATTAAATAAAATAAAATTACTAGCGATGCTTAGCGCAAAGCGTCGCTAATACCCAAGGTAGTAGCAATGCTTATTTTATTAATTTTTAAAATATAAGATATAATTAAAAAATACAAGTATCTCTCTCTCCTCACCCTGTAGCTTCTCTCTCCCCTCACCCTCTCTCTCCTCTTTCTCTCTCCTTCTCTCTCTTCCCTCTCTCTCTCTCCTCACTCTCTCTCTATATCTCCTCTCTCCTCATCTTTCTCTCCTCTCTCGGTCCTCTCTCTCCCACATGCGTCAATGTGAGCCCCGGCTCTGAGGACGAGAGGGGAGAGTGTAGGGGAATTTATTTTTATTTTTTTTAAATTTTTTAATTATATATTATATTTTAAAAATAATAATTTATTAAGTAAAAATGTATGTTGTCAATCTTCGAAGACACATACGTTAGTATAGGCATTGATATGTGTTAGGATGTGTGGTTTAAGATTTCTAACCTTAACCCGGTTTAATTTTGATTTAATTACATGTTATTGTGTGGTTTTATTTTAATTTGCCGGTTTAACTTATTTTTGGCATTAAAGGTTGATAATGATGGTTTCAATAAGTTTTTCTCTAATTTTAATAAGTCTCTATACTAAACTAAATTTCTTTTAATTTTAGGAAATTTTTGGGATTTTATGAGATTTTTTCATAAAATTAGGGTGTGGACCCCACCGTGGGCCCCACAGTCCACGTTTGGATGGTGAGGGTCCCACAAGACCTTAAACTTTACTTATTTTATTATTAAAGAATTTCAAAAAATTTAATTCATTTTAGCCTTAAAATGAGCAAAATTAGTCGGGCACTAAATTTTATTTATACCCCAACTTTTAGTATTTACACCCCAATGACTTACTATAAAAGGAAAATCTCAGCCCCATTTCCAATTGAGAAAGAGCTGAGATTAGAGGTTGAGAAGTGTCATAATCCCAATTACCATATCTGGCTTCCACCAGCCTAGTCGTTTCGGAACCCATCGATAACCTACCCTTCCCTTGGGTTTCCATTTACCGTCAACACAGTTTTGGCTAAAGGCATCGCCTTTGCGGCGTATGACAATGGAACGACTCCGTCACTAGGCAATATGGTCATTAAAGTCCTCCTCTGTCTCCCTTATGTCCGTGAGTACACAACCAAGTCCTCCGCCATGTTGTGAGGCTTCGACAATGCGGAATTGTTACCGCTGGTTGTAGTCTACGGTCTACTTTTTAACGTTTATGGCCAACAAGTGTTTTAAACCATTTGCCAACCTCCAATTAGTCACCTCTTATTATGTGGTCGCTCTTGCCATCCTTAGTGGCATAACCTTGTGTCTGGGCGCCCCAGTGCGCCCAATCTTATGCTTTGAGTGAAATTAATCTAGCCTTATTGAGATTAATTCCAGCATCTCTGAAAATCCTCGGGACAGCAACTCTCTCAGTGCGATGCTTTTGGATGCTGATTCTGCCATCGACGCCGCCACCACCGTGTGCTCGCCATCAAAATCACGTGGATTACGAGGTAGGGGACCTTGAACTTACAATTTCATGATAGCATGCTTTGATTGTGTAGTAGCATGCTAGGAGTTTATAATTTAATATTTTGCATGATGAATGCTGACTATATAATCATGTTTGATGTATGTGAATTGTTCGTATGTTAGTAAAGACTAAGAGTACAGTAGTAAGTTACAAATTATGTGTATGTGATCAGAGCGTGTGATGGATCTTCGTTGTGGGTTGGTGGTGTATGATCGATGGGCATGAGTATGTGTGTTTGTAAATTTGTTGAAGGGGTACTTCTTGGATTACGACATGGAAATTGTGATTGTATGACGGGCGAGGAAAGATGTAAGATTGACAGTTGAAGGTTGGATTTGACGAAATTGAAGAATTGGTTTGGATTGGGTCAGGTAGTACGTTGGAGCAATAAGTAGAAGACCTAAGCGATGTAAAGATTTGGAAGATTTAAGGTTCTTGACGTCTTTGGGGGTTTGTGAATTAGTGAAAATGGACAGCATAATTGTACCCACATAATGTACGTAATATGAATTGTAATAGAAAAACAATTAGTAAGGAATTAGTAAGGGTTTGATGACGGGACTTAGGTTTCAGGGTTTCACTCGAGGAATTATAGAAGAACAGTTTGGTTTTCAGGAAAATGGTGTAAGATGTAAGACCATAAGTATTTGATGGTAAGAGTGTGAGTATGGAATTTAAGTTTGACAAGTAAGGCTATGCTGAGATTCGTAAGACTGTAAGTGTAAGGTGGGAGATGAGCTAAGTAAAGAATGCTACCTTTATGGATTAGAGCTTTAGAACGGGCACAGTTCTAGCCTTGTTGGTTGAAGAATGTAAGACGGAAGTAGTTCCGAACGTAATTGTACATTCATAAGTTACCTAATATGAACTTGAATGGTAAGTAACCCTAATTTGATAACTTGTGAGTTGAGACTGAGGGTTTCGATGGATTAAGTTTCGTGTTTGAGCCAGTCGATAAGTAATCGACTGAGCGTCTTTCCTGGTCTAGCCATGGTGTATCCTGCAGGATTTAGTCTTGGTGCTGTATTTCGGCCTAGACGTTTGATGCTCTGTTGAGAGCGCTGTAAGTTTCCGCCCTTCGTGGGCTCTGTATGTTTTCTGCCTACGTATGGCACTGTATGTTTTGCCCAAGAGTGGCACTGTATGTTCTGCCCAAGAGTGGCATTGTAAGATTCCTGTCCAAGAGTAGAACCGTATGTTTTCTGCCATTAGTTGGCACTGTATAGCCTTTGTTGGCATTGCATGGCCCCAAAGAGTGGGCATTTGCACGCTCAGGTAAGTAGTATCATGAATATACTCTTACTTATTTGATCTTGTGCCCCATGAGCATAAGTGTGCCTAGTTGCTCCCCGAAGGTTAAGGTGACGCCCCAGTGGCATTCCCCTCCTTTCCGATGCTGGAGTTTATTAATTGTAATGAGCTTCAGTTGTCGGTAGTATGTGTACGACAGTAAGAGTAAGTAGTATGTTTTGGATTTTGAGTAAGCTACACGAGTATGATTCAGGGTAAGTGTAAGTGTGAGCCTTTAAGGAAGACATAAGAGTACATTTATGTGTAAGAGTAAGATTATACGAGTAAGGTCGTACAAGTAAGTTCGTATGAATAAGGTCGTACGAGTATGTATGTGTTGTAAGTGTAAGTGTACGATGGTACGAGTAAGACTTTGATTCAGAATGTTAGTGTAAGTGTAAGAGTATGCTACAAGAGTAAGTGTAAGTTCAGCCAGTACGACCGTATGTGTGTAAGACACTTTATTTATGCTTCATGTACTTGCTTCATGTGTGGTTGCATGAATGTTGCATCTATGTATGAACTTACGAAGTTCATTGATTTATTTCCCCTATTGGGTGTTTTCCTACTGAGTATGAAAATACTCGCCCTATATTTTTAGCCCTTCGTTCAGAGGCTTTTGCAGGTTGATTGATAGCTTTTGGGACTGGGCTATTCCCTATGGTGGACTTTTCTTCCTCGACTTGGAGTGCAGCGAAATCGTAGTGAGGCTATGTAGATTTTAGTGCCACGATCTCATGTATTATTTAAGGTGATAGTTAAATGTATTATTTTCTGGACTTGTGCAAATATGTATGAATTTGAACGCGGACTGTTGAAGAACTTGTACTCAGAAAGGCCTGGGAGGTATTTATTTTTAAAAGCCCATGGCCATGGCAAGTTTTACTTTTATGATTTCGTTTCGGGTCACGCCTGAGAATGTTAGTTTTTTTGTATGATGAATTAAATTACGATAATTATTTTCACACGTTTTGAATTTTTTTGGTTCTTTTGATTTATGTCGGTATTTTGAAATAAAATATTAGCAAAGTTTTTAATTAAATATAAGGAAAAACCTTGGGCATGACAGTATGTTTCTGAGTAAGATTGTAAGAGTATGATTCTAAGCAAGACTGTAAGTGTATATTTCCGAGCAAGATAGTAAGTATAAGATTGTACAAGTAAGGTCGTATGAGTAAGTGTAAGATTGTACAAGTAAGGTCTTACAAGTATGTGTAAGTTATATGAGTAAGCATATGATTGTACAAGTAAGGTCGTACAAGTATGTGTAAGTTGTATGAGTAAGTGTATCCTTGTATGACTCTGATTAAGAGTGTATATGTAAGATTAGCTTGATGGTATGATTTTGACATGATTTTATGCGTATGTGTATGATTATTATATGTCTACATACTTCATGTTTGAGTTGCATGAACACATCTATGTATGGACTTACTGAGTTCACTATTTATAACTCCCCTACTGGGTATTTTCCTACTGAGTATGAAAATACTCATTACCCTCTTTTTTAGCCTCGTTGTTCGGGAGGCTTTTACAGGTTTGTGGCGGAGAGCTCCTAGAGATGGATGCTCGTTTCTACGATGGATTGTGTTCCTTTGACTCAGGTATATTTTTTATTCACTATGAGTATTATTTGTGCCACGATTTGATGTATTGGGTGAGATGAGAAATTAAAGTGCTTATGCTTTCTGAACTTGTAATTTGGATTAGACTGTGGACTGTTATGGGACTTGCACTCAGGGATGTCTGGGAAAATTTTTTATTTAAAGTCAATCATCATAACAATTTATTCATACGTTTTTTTAGTAGCGCATGTGGATGTTTGGTTAGGCCGTACGATGTTTGATCGAATGAGAAAAAATTTGTATGGGAAAAACTGATGTGTTATGTTTTAAATTATAAAATTGCTTTCACAGGTTTTGTATTTGTCAATTTTCCTGATTCACATCCGTTATATTGCAAAAAATTTCCATGAATTTTAAGGAAAATGTGATAAAAAATCTCAGGCGTTACATATATTGACAAGACTGTTGCTGAGGTTTTCATGCGCGACATTGCTCATCTTCATGGGATGCCTAAGACTATTGCTTGCGATCGTGATAAGGTATTCTTATCCACATTTTGGCAGGAGTTTTTTTTTGCCTCCAATGCACCTCTTTTTGCATGAGTTTTGTATATCATCCTCAGACGGATTGGCAATTTGAAGTGGTAAACCATTACCTCAGGCAATATTTATGATGTTTTTCAGGTGATCGGCCTCGGACATGGCTATCATTCCTTCCTTCGGCAAAATGATCATATAACACTGCTTACCATACTGCCGCAGGTTATACCCCTTTTTAGCTTGTCTATGGCCACCCACCTCCTACATTGATCCATTATGTGCCACTTCATGCTTCAGTTGATGTCGTGGATACTACTCTTCAAACTCATGATGAGGTTTTGCGCTAGCTTTGTCTTAACCTGGAAAATCCACAGAACTGTATGCGCCAAGTTCATGATAAATGTCATGTGGATCGTGAGTTTGAAGCCGATGATCTTGTTTATCTTCGCCACCAGCCTTATCGAGAGACTTCAGTTCATAAATCATCTAATGGGAAACTTGCTCATCACTTTCATGGTCCTTATCTAATTCTAGAGGGAATTGGAAAGGTTTCTTATCATCTCCAATTGCCCCCAGAGTCATAGATTTACCCAGTGTTTCATGTTTCTCATATTCAAAATTTTGTTGGTGATCATTCATCTATTCCACCTTCAATTCCGATACTGATTTCTTCTAATCCGCCTCTTCCAACGCCTCATGATATTTTGGAACGACAATGTGTTAGCCATTTTGGACGTGTTGTTTCATCGCTTGGCTACACCATTCTCGAGAGGATGGTACTTCGATATAGGAGGATGAGTCCCTTAAGCAATATCCTGATTGGTCGCTTTGAGGACAAGGCGATGCAAAGCATGGTGGAATGTTATATTCCTAATTAGACTATGATCCTAATTATACTACTTATTTTACTTTCTTAGATTAGTCTGTTTCCCAATTCCTCTAGGATTAGTCTTGCTTACCTTATTTCAGTAAGAATACTACTTTATTTTTCTATAAATTGTATTCTTCAACCTATTCTAAAACATATAATAGAAATCAGATTGCTTTTATTTAATTTTTTTGGCTTGATCCTTCTCTTCTCTCCCCTTTCTCTTTATTATTCCCGTGTACACCCCCTTGGTCAACACCACAATCATTAATCCAATTCTAACGAAATAAGGAGTCTAACTATTAGGGATTAGACTAAAAATAGGATTCTAATCTCATCTAATCTAATTTAGGGTCACAACATTCCACCACTATTTCTGCATCAACTTGTCCTCAAGGCAACTACTTTTCTAAGGCTTGAAACATTAGATGAATATCATTGAATAGCATAGCGAGATCGACATCAAATTCGGCTACTGGTCCAGTTGGGGCATCAACAATGTACTTATGAAGAGACTTGCATTAATGTCCAGGAGTATATTTCTCATCACAATTACAGCATAATCTTTTTTTTTAATAGGCATCTGTTTCAGCTTGCACAAGCTGAATGATTGGAATAGTGGGAGATGAAGAGGTGGGAATAGGGGATGCGATAATGGAGGTAGAGTACGAATGAGAGAAGGAAGTACCCCCGTGTTGTACTACTTTTTCCTCACATACACAAGCCATACACATAGTTTTTGTTAGGGAGGTCCAAGGGAAAAGTTGTAATTCAGCTTTAATATCAATCTTAAGATCTGCTTCAAAGACACCAATTAGGGCATGCTCTGTGTGAGATCTTTAACTTTAACCCAGTTTAGTTTCTATTTAATTATGGGATATTGTGTTGTTTTGCTTAAATTGCCGGTTTGACTTGATTTTTCTGGTTAAGAGTTAGTAATTATGGTTTTAACAAGGTTTAATTACATTTTTATAAGTTTTAATATCAAGCTTGATTTATCAAATTTTTGTAGATTTTATTGTAATTTTTCTTAAATTAAGGGTGTGGGCCCTACTATGGGCCCACGTCTACAATTGGACGGCGTATGACGCACATGACCCTAAACTTTTATTATTTCATTTCAGTGAGTTTTGGAAAGATTAAACTAGTTTTTAGCCTCAAAATAACCATATTAAGCCACTTAGGGCTTTTAACCCATTTTTACAGCCCAACAGTTTGTAAAGATAGCCCAACACCTTACTTTTAGGGAAAACCCTAACTACTTTTGGGGAAGGGCTATGTAAGGGAGAAAGAGGTGCTCCACCCCCATTTTCCAAAGAGGAAAATATAATTAAGGTGCATTTTCTTGCCCTAATCTTTTGATTTTGCTCTTAATCCTTCTTATCTTCATTTTCCCCAAATGGATTATTCATTTATTCCATTAAAAATCTTGTTTTTAATTTTAATTTTAAACCCTAAATGGGTAATTTTTATTTTTAACCGAAGGAAATCATAGATCTACCTATTTTCAATTTGATTTAAGCTTATTAGTTGATTTTAATTAAGTTTTAACAAAAACCCTCATTTTTGGGTAGGATTTCTTGAGGAGTAAAGTTTCTTTGTTGATCCAAGGACTTGATAGAGGTAAGGGGATTTCATCTTGTGTAATTTTATCCATTGGATTGCATGTTTGAAGGTTTGCGTGGGTTCTTGCTTCATTTTGTACTTTAATGGTTATTTGTTAAAAAAATATTATTTATAACTATTTTCTTGTGATTAAGCATGAGAATGACTAGATCTATCATGTTCTTAGGTTATATTTTGATATAATGATGTTCTATGGTGATTCTCGAATTTATCTTGAAATTCTGGATGTTTTCGGTTTGATTTTCAGTAGGTTGAAGACGAACTAGAAAATGGACAAAAAGTGAATAGTTAAGGGCGTTCGAATAGCTTGATAGAGCGTTCGAACGGCCAAACGGAAGATTTTGTGATTTTAGCCTTTTTTGTGTATTTTGTCCATTTTTTATTCTCTTCTCATAAACCCAATTCCTTATGATAAAAAATGAGTTATTAGTACCTATAAATATTGCTGAGATTGCATGAGGACCAACTTGGAATGTATAATTTAGCTCAAGCATGATTTAGGTTATTTTTGTTTAATTTTAGCACAATATTCTACTTGTTTTAAATTCATGTTTGATGACTACTTCATGATTCCAATAGGTTTAACCATGATAATGTATATATATGCTCACACATGTTATATTAATTTTAGGTGAATCATATTCCCATGTTTTAGCTGAAGTATGGTGATGTTTATATTTATCTAAGTCTAGCACAATGTAATACTTGCTCTTCAACTCGTATTCTGATGTTTTCATCACATTTACTCCATGATTCTAGTAGGGTCGAACGATGATAAAATTATGGATGCCTGCATATACAACCTTGATTGCGTTCATGTTTCACATGTCTTAGCTTAGGCTTGAACACTACCAGTTATGTACACACTTGTATAGATGTTTATGATGTTATTTGACATAAATGGACCATGTTTCATGCACATGTAGACTTATTTGAGCATTTTTACTTGTACTTGGACTCATGTAACATTTACTCATGTATGTACCATGTTGTATGCATCATGAAAATGATTTATAAACGAGATTAATCGTGATTAGTCGTGTTTAATCGATTGGATGCAATTGGATGTCATTGGTTGTTGAATTAATCGATCGGAGGCTTATCAAATCTGTGTTATGTTCGAAAGGACGGGATTTTACATCCCTTTGAGGACGGGTTTCCTCCCCAGGTGAGAAGAGTGGAATGTTATATGTGCGTTATTTGATAAGTTATATGGACCCTGAGAATCTAAGATGGTATGTCCGTGTGCATCGGCTTACCACGTACAATTTGCTCGGGACTTCCATCTTGATGAGCAGGTTTGCTCGGGGCTTCGGCCTTGATGAGCAGTTTGCTCAGGGTTTTAACTTTGATGAGCAGGTTTATTTTCTCAATTGTGAAACATTCACCATTTATTGTTACATGTATATAGGAGATAATGTTCATTGACACAGATTGTGTAGGAACAATAGAGCTTATGTTACACATCTGGTTATAGTATGATTTGCATGGATATGCAAGATAGTGTGTGGTTGATACACTTGATGTTGTAGGGTGAATGTTTTATTGTAAAATGGATATGCATGATATATTTATATTGAGGAATGATTCATGCAAGATGTGAGATAATGAATTTTCAAATGTTTACACATGAGGTGTATATAAGTTATGAGCTATATTTGAACTCATGATGCACAGGTGGCATGAGTATGTGATGATTTAGATAATGTGGGTTATTGCATGATATGCAGGTGACATGGCTATGTTATGATAAAATATATTATATATAACATGATATGCATGTGGCATGGCTATGTGATGATGAGATATGTTATATATAGCAGGATATGCAGGTGGCATGAGTATGTGTTGATAAAATATATTATATATAGCATGATATGGAGGTAGCATGACTATATGTCGATGAGATATATTATAGACATCATGACATGCCTGTGGTATAAGTAGATGCTTATGGATTGTAAATTATGACATGAATGCACATGTTTATATGTTTATTCCATGATGAATGGGCATTGTGGTTGATTATGTGATGAATATTATGTGATTATGTTTGTGTTGTCATTATGAATTTACTTTTCGTATTAAAACCCTTGTTGAGCTTTGGCTCACCCCTCTTTGTTTGAGTTTTATTTTGGGGTTGCATGTCATGTCATGCAGGTTGCTTGGACAGGCTCTTTGTGGAATATGGGGATGGTGTTGACCATTGAGGGGATGAGTTTTAGAGATGTCTTGATTATGTTAGTTTGATTACATGTCATATTGAGATTATATTTTAGACTCTACTTCATACTTTATTAACTAATATTGGCTTAGACTCTTATTAGTCATTGTGAGCTTAGACTTATTTTTAGCCATGTGAGGGTTGTTTATGACTAAGGATGTGGGTATGTGTGGACTAATGTTTTTAATTAGTAGTCATTTCTTTTCTTATTTTGCTTTTGTACAAAGTGTACGTGCGTAATTCCGTAGTGTTCTACCCAATGATAGGTTAAGTCTTCCGCATTCCAACTATACTTCGTCACACCACGTGTCGCCTCCTCCTTAGATCGGGTTTAGCTCAGGGTGGCGTGTGCTGGGGCGTGACACTCTAGTTATCTTTGGACGTGGTTCACCAAGTGCCAAACTCATCCTAGTAGTCTTAAAATGATCTCCGTTGTTGAACTTGAGGCCACAAGTTGTTAAAATTATGATAGGGGTTTTGGCCAAAGCAGAGAAGAAGAGCAAGTAGCATCCGGGTGCTGAGAAGGAATTGATCAACTAAACGCATGACCCTCCATATGGAAAGAGGATAATTAACATTGTTCATGAGCCGGAGTCGATGAAAGTGAAAGAAATGCTTCACCCAAGAAATTCATTCATTTGGGTCCTTGTTGTTGAAGACTAGAAAGGTGACGTTATAGGTGAGCGATGGAGGACTCCAAGATGGGCATGTCACATAGGCCAAAAGCATACCCTCCTGCGAGGGTGGTTTGGCGTCAGGCGGTAGACTTTTTCAGCATAGTAAATTCATAGCAGAAGGAGGTCCAAAAGTCAAATACTCCGATAACAGTGATATAGACCGATGTCTATACAAAACAAATTAGAGAGAGTTAAAAGAAAATACTTGAAGATAAATTACACTAGTTTAATTTTTGAATAGCTAATCTTATCTGAATTACATAATATATAAAAAATCTAAACTAATTCTAATAAAACTAGAAAACAATTATTAATCTAATTATAATTAAAAAATTAACTATTAAAATTTAGACTAAAAATAAAATTTTAATCTAATTTAAGGTCATAATATATGTTAAATCTCGCGCCGCCAGTAAGAAAGTAATCTTTCGTGGTAATCTTTTTGCCGGTAAGAAAGTAACACTTCGTGATGATTAAAAAACAGACCTTGAATATGAGAAAGTATTGGGTAGTCTCGGAGCAGCGCGTAGGATTTACGTTTCCACTTGCTTTAAAATGCGTTTGCGTGTTACACTTTTATCCTTCAAACCGTTGCAATGTCCACGGTCGCAAATAAGAGAGCTGTCATGGGCCCCATTTCTGAGTTTCATTGTAATTCTTTCTTGCATGTGGGCCTTTCTGGCTTTCTTGCAGCCGGCGAGGACCGGCTTGGTAGACGCCGGCACTCATTGCGGAAGGAATTGGCTTCCAAAACATAAAATATACAGAAAAAGTGGAATTAGTAAATAAGATCGACCAAATCTTATCACAAAGTCAATGCACTTTGTTTAATTAAAAAATATAAATATAAAGTTAAATTGTATAAACTATGTTGTAGGTTATATATGGGTTGAAATGTTCATATTTACCCCCTCTCTAAGGTGGGTTGGTTTTATACATAAGAAGCTGAGAAAGGAGTCTTTTTTATCTCATTGTTAATAGTCTAAGACTAATGATTTTAAGAAATTTTAAAAGTTTTGATTCTTATACTCCATGAAAAGGTCAGTAAGACAACCCATGTGCAACCTAATCATGCTTAGCAAAGCTCTGGTTCAGGTTCTCCCATGAAGTTTCATGAGCTCCCTGTGGTTTACTTTTACCGGATAAGTCTTTATGATTGAGAAATTTTTGGTCTTCAACTAATAGCTCTATTTGACGAAAATATTTGGTCTATATTACTGGCTTTGTTTTGTTAAATTTAAGAGGTTGGGTAGAGTGTGGTAAGGTTATTTTTCCTTTCTTTAGATGTAGGTTTTATTATTTAATAAAAATTACTATTTTTTTTAAATATAACTATTAATATAAGACAAAGAGAATATATCCTTCCTACCTTACCATTACAGAGCCTTTTCCTTTTCGAATATAGGTCATTGCATGATATAAAGAATAAACTAGAATAAGTTTGTGGGCATCTACATATCTTTCAACTTTTTATTTCG
Source organism: Saururus chinensis (assembly GCA_035235625.1). Classification (NCBI taxonomy): domain Eukaryota; kingdom Viridiplantae; phylum Streptophyta; class Magnoliopsida; order Piperales; family Saururaceae; genus Saururus; species Saururus chinensis. The sequence continues at coordinate 31,557,131 of CP141146.1, read as the reverse complement.
TTGGACTATATATTTTTACACTCCCATTGTCCCATTTTAATAGTATTATTTTTAAAAAAAATTAACATACCGGGTTGCATGTGCATCGGCATATATCTAGCCTGTTGAGCACTATTGTGAGGTTGATATTATATGATGTGTGTTTATCACAGGGAGGATTGAAGCCCATTTATCCTATGAATATCATGGGCCACACAATCAAAATCGGCCAAATGTGTTAGCATGCATGTGTTAGGCGTATATAAATGGAACTTTTTATATTATTCATCTCATAATAATTAATAATAAATTAAAAAATAATAGATAGAGAAAAATAATTAAAAGACTTCCTTCAAATTTATATTTATTCGGGACAGAGGGGAGTATTTTTTTTTAATTTATTTGTAGCTTTTTCCATTCCAGAGTCCCACGCAAACTAATCAATTTATGTACGCAGGACAATTTATTATCCACATTTATTAATGTCAATGCAATTTTTTTAAATAATTAACAACACTGCACAATTGTGCTTCACCTTGTTCGCATAATTAAATCACCCTTTAAGTTTGTACAAGTTATAAATATTATATATTTTAATTGTTGACTATCATTATTGAGTCGTAAGTGTTTTTAATGTTATACTCTGATAATGAGCCTAGCGTAAAGAATACATAAGAATACTTCATCTATGAGATTAATGGCGCACATGTTGTTGCATATTAGCACCAATATCACTAGCACTAATGTACATTAGCATGTGCGCGATCGATTTCAAATATCAAGGTCTCTTATGCCTTCCTTGTGCTAAGCTCATTATTATAGAGGAGCATAAAAAACTCTTTCACCGTGACATTACCTCCTGCATCATCAACAACATAAAAGGGTTATAATTACAACAATAAAAAGAGTCTTAATGCGAAAAGAGTAAAACTATTCCTACATTCAATTACACATGGAATGTACACACAGGCTTTTGAGGAACTATTAATTTGTGGGACCGTATTTTTAAAACATTATCGCATAAATAAATTCCTCACAGAAAAATCACACTGTTGAACCCACTACATGCCCCACAACCATTAATTTGTGAGGACCACCGTGTCAAAACACATTGGATATGCACTGGTTTATTCTTTGAATCTATGATGTATGTCAAAACACATTGGATAACATAGCTTTGAATTCAATTGATCAATAATTTTGCATAAAGCTTGTGTGTTCATCTCGTGGATGAATTAAAGAACATAGGTGTAGTAGCATTACACTTCGTTTATAAGCCGGTAGAACTGGGACCCTAATCGGTCTGATCAAAACTTGCCCGGTTCAAAAAATTAAACCAGGCCATAATTACAAACACAAAGTATCTAAACCCAATTTGACATTATTAATTACCTAATCATCATATTGACTTGTTCTATACATGGTATAATAAATATCATTCAAATAATAAGAAAAGTTACCCTAAGTACAGGTTCATGTGTGTGGGTGAGTTCGGGCATTACAAGCCATCGAATTAAGATCTAATAGTACACATTAATAGAATAGGTGAGTGGCTGAGTCAAACTTGCCTGCTCTACGAGTAAATATATATCATCAATATAAAAATTTGATGGCCAATGATCCCTTTACTCGTGCAATCGTAAGTGAACCTTAGCTTATATAAACAGGTCTCTTGAATAAAAAATAATTAAAAAATATTTTATATGTTCAACCTGACTTTGAATAAAAAAACCCCATGACATTGGACATATATTAATTTGCTAACCAAAATTAATATTTATTAATTGAACGTGATTGGGAGTTGGGGGGTGGGAATTTCCGTCCAGACGCGTTTGTAGTAGATGGCCTTGGAACAGAAAAAACGCCTCCTCTTCTCCCCTCTCTTTCCCCGTTGAACGAACAGAAATGTCGTCGTCTCTCGGCTTCCCAATCTGAAAAAGAATCAGGCAATTGAGCAGATTGGTATCCTTCGTGTGATTGATCACTCACTCAATCCGGCGAACGCCATCAAGATTGAATTATGCTGCATTGAAACGGCCATTATAGGTCCGGGAACGAACCCCTTCGACCATATTTTTGAATAGAACTTCCTGTTATTGCTTTTGGGTTGATTTGGTGATTTCTTGCAGCTTTTATTGAATTGGGTCGATCCTGGATTCCGTTTTCGTGTTTGTAAAAATGGGTAGTTGTTGAATCTGCTAAGTTTCCTGTTATTTCCCATAAATTTGATTCTTTTGTCATGTTTCATACTGATTCATTACACAATAACCAATCAGTTAAAGGGAATTTTTTGCCTGAGTAGCTGTTTTTAGCTGATAATTGAAGTTTTCTCAATTGGGTTCGCATCTTTTTCACCATTGACCCGTTCCCGAAAGCCTGACCTTTGTTCCAAGGCAGACAGGAAGTCAGAATTTCAGCTGTTTTGTCTCTGCCAATTGAGATCAAGGCCGCTGGCATTTCAATGTCTAGTGCCAAGAGAAGGCTCAGAAGGAATTCCTGATTCGGACCTTGTGTGTGATGGGGAATACATGTGTAGGTCCGAGTCTCACCAAGAATGGATTTCTGCAATCGGTCTCTGCTGCCGTCTGGCGAGCCCGGACGCCAGACGAGCTACTTCCCCCTAATGGGGAAATACAAGACAAATCTGTAGGTGGTAGTAAGGCTGGGGCAGAGAGTAGTAAGACTGGGGAGGTGAGTAATAAGCCAGAGGAGTTCACTAACAGGGCAACCCCGAGCTCATTGCCAGCACAGGACGATCCCCTCCCTGTGCAAAACATACCTCCTGAGCCTGTCAAAATTCCTGAATCTCAGCCTAAGCAGGCTGAGCCTGCAAAACCAAAAAAACCTCACCACATCAAGAGATTGTCCAGCGCGGGGCTTCAAACAGATTCAGTATTGCAGAGAAAAACAGGGAATTTGAAGGAAATATACAGCTTGGGCCGGAAGCTTGGACAGGGGCAGTTTGGAACGACGTACCTCTGTTTGGAGAAGGCCACAGGAAAGGAATATGCTTGTAAATCTATTGCAAAGAGAAAGTTGACCACCGAAGAGGATGTGGAGGACGTGAGGAGAGAAATACAGATAATGCATCATTTAGCTGGTCATCCAAATGTTATTTCAATTATTGGGGCTTATGAGGATGCTGTTGCTGTTCATGTGGTGATGGAGTTGTGTGCTGGTGGGGAGCTGTTTGATAGGATTATTCAGAGAGGGCATTATTCAGAGAGGAAAGCAGCAGAGCTTGCACGTGTTATTGTGGGGGTGGTGGAAGCTTGCCATTCACTGGGAGTTATGCACCGTGACCTCAAACCCGAAAATTTTCTTTTTGTTAATCAGATGGAAGAGGCGCCTCTGAAAACAATTGACTTTGGATTGTCAGTTTTTTTCAAGCCAGGTATGTTTTAAATGCCTTATCTTCTTTTGGGTATTTTTAAAATGTTGAATATTCTCTTGCTTAATATCTAGTATATTCAAATTTGAGACAGGAAGTTTCGTTATGATGTGTTGAGATCTATTTTAGTGGGTAAAATGTTTTGGTTTCTCTCTTTGTAAACAACAAATATGTAATGAATTTTTATTATCTCCATGAAAGATGAGGTCAAAACATCATTCACAGTTTTGTCAGCTACAGTTGTTGCCAATAAAGTTTTTCTTATACAGCTTGGCTGTTTGCCGTTATAGATCTTTCAGAATTCAAAATATACCAGGTTCTGACTTTTGTCAGTTATCTGGTGACCTCAGTTAAATTGCTCATAAATTTCTCACTTTGTGATTGACAAGATGAATTTATTCATATGATAGTGATCAGATGATTTAAAGAGAAAGGGTACTTTTGAACCTTTTTTTTTCTAGTGCGTAAACTGTTTTTATTTGAAGTGTAGATTTTGCTAGATTTGATCAAATTCTGCAGAATATATCTACATGAACATTGCAGATACCATTGGATTGGCTTATTAGTGTGTATATTATTGTGTAGTTTTTAAAAATTGCACTCAATGCTATATGGGCCTGGAGAGTGATCCTATTGGATATGATGTCGGAATTTGGTAGTTTGACACTCATCTGCCTTTAAAAAGGCTTGTCACTATATATTTTAGAAGATCTTAAATGCAAGTTTTATTTTACCTAAAGTGCTATTAAAATTTTACATAACTGATAATAATTTAAGAATAGATGTGCACAAAGATTGATAAACTGGTGTAGATGTTATCAAGATTTCCTTTCACAGGTTCTGCAGACTTCTGCATCTTCTTAGTAATTGATTGCACTTTTCTTTCAGGGGAGATATTTACGGATGTAGTGGGAAGCCCATACTATGTAGCCCCAGAAGTCCTCCGAAAACGATATGGTCCAGAATCAGATGTTTGGAGTGCTGGGGTTATTATCTACATTCTATTGAGTGGAGTCCCTCCGTTTTGGGCTGGTGGGCAGTTGATACATCATTTACAACTCATTTGACTATATTGCTTATTTTGCATGTCTATTGACTTTTCACTTGTGTTCGGTTACCCAGAAACCGAGCAAGGAATATTTGAACAGGTTTTGAATGGCGAGCTTGACTTTTCTTCTGACCCATGGCCTAGTATTTCTGATAGTGCAAAAGACTTGGTGAGAAGAATGCTTGTAAGAGACCCTAAAAGGAGGCTTACTGCTCACCAAGTTTTATGTGAGTTTGTTTCTCTCCATATTTGGAACATTTAGATATATAACTACCCAGATAATATTTATTGGATAGCAATTTTTGTCACTGAGCTGATTTTATTAACAAATTGGTAAAATAAAAAGCGTTCAGGTTCACTTAATTTTTTAATTTTCTTGATTTTGCACTTTCTGATCTATTTTATTATAACAATCGAGAAATAAGAAGACTTTGGCTTGGAATTCATGTATTGGAGAAAAGAATTTAAAAAAATGTCATAGCAGAGAATCTCTATTTGTAAACTATATTAGTGCACCACGATCCTTTATATAAACTGCTCAAGATACTTCCTGAAATTAGTGTAGTGCTCTCAGAAACCGGATGACCAGCTCCATTTTCCACTCCCGTGATGGTTTTGGAGTGGGTCACCAGATTCCCCTCTATTCTGCTGAAATTTTAATGCTGAGGGGATCTGGATAGAACTATTTTTAGTCTGCAAAATGGTTTAAAGGCCTCTTGGACTGGAAATGGATACCACTCCAATAGTGCTCTGATGGTTCTCGCTCTAGACCAAATTATTTCAGCATGGCCAGGCCCCATTGTGCGCAACTGTTGGATCATCATCCTATGGATGCTGCTTGCAGGTGATGCGCAGGAAAGTAGCTTGAGATCATGTGCAGGCTACCTTTTTCCAGTGAAAAATGCTTTCTTTATTAACAAGTGTTGTTATATGATTTATTTTTTAATTCTAAAGACATGCGCACCATCACACTATATGCGCCGATTGGATTCAACCCTTGGAGCCACAACCAGGAGAAATCCAATCGGCCCACCAAAGGCTGGTTCGGCAGTGTTATATGGATACATTTTTTCTTCTAATGCGACAATTTTTATTGATTTGTTGCACTTTTTTGTAGGCCATCCTTGGGTTCAAATTGATGGAGTTGCTCCTGATAAGCCTCTTGATTCTGCAGTTTTGACTCGCTTGAAGCAATTTTCTGCTATGAACAAACTCAAGAAAATGGCGCTTAGAGTACGTCACTCTAGTACCTCATATGGCTCAATTTGAACAAAGGGCATTGAGTTTTTGGGAAGTTGTGAAAATGCATTAGAGTAGTGAAGATGTGGAAATTATATGAACAAGGCATATTTGGCCAAAATCAACTTGACCATTGATGTCTGACTCGGGAAAATAAAAAGGAACTCTTTCATTGGTAGGCTTAGCTGTAGTTAGTAAGATAGTGAAACCAATTGAGTAACATGAGAAACCTCTTGGACGAAATTGAAGATCTGACCTCTGTTCAACTTTTACAGTGCATCTGCCGTAATTCATGGAGATTCATTGCTTACTTTGAATTGTCATTTATAACATTCAAAATCCATGTAGGATATGCAGCAATGAGTGTAAAAAAAGTTGCATAGTGCTATCCACTTTTTTACACATTGTTAAAGTTTTGTGGCATGATAATGTTGTTTCATTTTATTACAATGATAAATGGAATGATATAAAATATATATGGATAATGCAGTATGTATTTGTTTGATCTGGTCACTGATTTAGGAAAGATTGGATTAGATGGGTGTAGTAGAGATAGATAACTTAGGGATACCACCTTTAGTGAAGAAACTTAGAGTGAGTAGGTTGCATTGCTGTGTGCATATACAAAGGAGACCAAAGGGATATACCACAGTAAGAAAGTTGGTTCAAGGGTGTGCTAGCTGACATGGGTAAAAAAAGGGAGAGGAAGACCCAAGAGGATATAGATGAAGTTAATAAGAAAGGACACGTCTATGCTACCTCTTACAAAAGAGTTGGCACAATACATGCTAGAGTGGAGGTGCAATATCTGTGTTATTGACCCTTAATTGTTGGGAAAAGGCACTTCTTGATTATGATTATGATTTTTGAGGCATGCCCATTGAGGCTGGTCAAAGGTGCTTTATACCAATGCAAAGACCAAATTGTCCAGGGTAATACAACAAAGTTGTGTTGGAGGTCAGTGGCTTGCAATGAATAACTGGATTCAAGCTGTTAAAAATGTTTCTAAAATTGTTAAAACTGATTATTACGAATCAAACATGGAAAACTAGCAATAATCTTGGGGAATATACAAGTGGCTTGGCTGGATGTAACCCTGTGCAGTTTTTATTTCCGGAATCACTAGTTTTCACGTTTATATGCAAAACGACTTAGTAGCGGGTGTACTCAGGTTGTTTGTCCTAATTCACTTAATTGCTTGGAATGGATAAGTTTTCAATCTGTCATAACAGCTGTGGCAACTTTTTGATATGGATCGCACCGTGTTGATATTTATTAGGAAAGTTTTTCATTAGGCATGCATTAGGCAATTTCCTTATTTCAGAGTTAGTTTTAATTAAATCAGATTCTTGTAATAAGAGGACCTATTAGGCTTAGTTTAGGCCTGGGCCCAAATAAGGTCGTGATTATGTAAGGGGCGATTTCCCTCTTTGCTAATCAATGAAGAAACTAGTCTCTAAACACTTCCCTCTCCACTGTCGTCTCTCAATCTCCCCTTTCTCTTGCCTCACATTGCTGCCATAGCCAGAAGGCGGCTCCTCTTCTCCCCATTTATCCAACTTTCCCATCGGAATCCTATTGTAGACCCTATTACATCACATTTCTATTTTCAAACTTCAGCAAATATATCTCACCTTACTTTATGGTTTCATTTAACAGGTGATTGCGGAGACCTTATCTGAGGAAGAAATTGCTGGTTTGAAGGAAATGTTCAAGATGATTGATACGGACAATAGTGGTCAAATCACTTTTGAAGAACTTAAGGCTGGTTTGCAAAGAGTGGGTGCAAATCTTAAGGAGTCTGAAATTATTGCACTCATGGAAGCGGTGAGTGCCATTAAATTTATGGTTTTCTTTCGATCACAATTGCTGATCTAAATTGGTTGCAGGGTAAATTGTGATTACTTCTAATTCTTTTAATCAGAATTGCTGTTACTAATTCAGAGGGATTGGTTCTGATTAAGCACATTAAATGTCTCTTCTATTTCTCACAGGCGGATATTGACAACAGTGGGACAATAGATTACGGGGAGTTCCTTGCTGCAACGTTACATCTGAATAAGGTTGAAAGGGAGGATCATTTGTTTGCAGCTTTTTCATATTTTGATAAAGATGGTAGTGGGTATATCACCTCAGATGAGCTCCAGCAGGCCTGTGAAGAGTTTGGTATCGAAGACATCCAGCTCGAAGATATGATTCGGGAAGTAGATCAAGATAATGTTAGTTGTCTTTCTTCCACCCCCCCTTCCATTACTTGTCGTCTTCTTCATTTCAGTGTTTTGATTTGCTGTATATCATAACTTTATTGCCAGGATGGGAGGATAGATTACAATGAGTTTGTGGAGATGATGATGAAGGGTAATGCCGGATTCGGAAAGAAGGGCATGCAAAACAACATTGGTTTTAGGGAGGCATTGAAACTTGGTTAGCAAGGCATACTCCATTTGTGGAAGTTTCTTTATAGAGTTGAGGTGCATACGAAATTGTAAAGATCCGCCATAGAATAGTTTAATATTGGCCTATTTAGATTTGCTCGATGATGTATTAATTTAGCTCTTGCTATTTTTGGTGAGATACTTAATTCAGAAATGGCTGTGCCTTGGTTTTTTTTCTCATAGAAGTTGTTTATTTTTCATGGATTTTTTTTTGTATTAGTTTCAATTAGAAGCATATGTTGAAGAAGTTATATTTACTGATGATGCTTCACTAAAATCGGGTAAACGAGAACAATTTTTTAATTGGAATCCATAGGACTTCTCTAATGGGTTCAAGTTTGTACAATAACAATGTTCTGAAAGAATGGAACTGGTTATCGATTTGAGTGGCAAGTATATATCTTGTGGTAGTTTCGATGCTTACATTGCCAACTCAATGGCATTTTTTGTTGAGCACTTCAAATGTGTGCTAAGTATCTGATATACTTAGGACACACAGTTTGCACATATTTTCAGCAAAATTTCTTTAATGCGGTTCTTCAAATAGACTGCATATAGTCAGATTTTATAGAAATTACAAATTCTCATTCATGCTCAGGTTAAGAACTCGCTGGCTTCGAAGTAGAATTTTAATCAGAGATCTAAAAGTAAGTATTGGAGAGGAGATTCAGCCATGGCCTGCCCAATTTATTCAATTTGAATCAGAAAGCTATGATAAATTGAAACCCAATCTAGATTTAAGAAATTTAGCCGACAAAAATATTTGCCTTTTAAATGGGATTTCTGATTTGAATTATGGACCAAAACCAAAGATGATGGCTTCAATTAATCGAGTGCTGTAGAGTTTCTTAATCGAATGTTGTAGAGTTTCTTCAATGAAATCAAGCAGATTGTGTTGCTCCTGGTGGGTATGTTTGCATTTGGGCTTGCTCCCAGCTCTTACTCGTAGCAAATTTACCAGAAACAGATTCTTACTCCTATTGTCGAGGAATATTTGAACCCTTTTCAGCATCAGTTAGTAAGATTCTAATCCTGTTGATTATTGGCTTCATCTGGAATATACACTCACTATTAATAGTTTCATGGTATATATGCAACATCTGTATCCAAATCCCAAACAGAAATGATAAAATACAAAGCAGAGTCTTCATTGAATCCCTAAAGGCAGCACCAGCTAGGCAACAAACCTGTCACCAACTCAATCTTCTTCATCTTCATGATGCTTTTTTTATCCTCCAGAAGAGGATGATGATGTTGATGAAGAAGATAAAGAAGAGGTGATAGAGATACCATTTTGGGGCTAAGTAACAGTTTGATCATAAGCTAGAAAGAGTCAAAGGCCTTATGCCGATCGATAAGGCACACCAAACGCCCCTCAGTGGCTGATAATTTTCTAAAAAGAATTAATTAAAATTAATTAATAAAATAATTAAAAACAAGAAAACAAAAAGAACCTTCTAATGTCTTCTCCGTTCCTTCCTTCCCAATCCTCTCCCACCTCTCGCCACCCTCCTCCTCGGGAGGTGAGGTTCTTGGACGTCCACATTGCATGAACATGCATGCAGAACCATGCACGTACGTGAGAGGAGTCAGATGAGATGTTTCTGCTGCCCCTGACCTTGAATCCTTCGTGTTTTTGGTCTTCTTCATGTTCATGACACTGGGATTGGGAGCATTAACATGCACTTCTTTCGTGGCTCCAAGCACTCTGCAAGCGCCGCCATTCCCAGTGACGATGGGGGATCCAACAGCAGCGGCAACGGGGAACTCATCACGCCCAGGGCCAAGAACAAGAGCGTGGACAACTTTTTCGCCTTGCCCAACTTCTTTGCGAGGAGCATCAGCCGGAAGATCGCCTCCTCCCCGGAGCGGGTGCCCCGGCGGAACGAGTTCGACATGCCCAGCTTCTTGTCTCGCAGCCGGAGCACCGCCAGGCGCCTGGAGCGGGGGGTGTCCAGGAGCCGGAGCGCGGTCAAGCGGAACGAGATGGAGGCCGAGAAGCTGTTGGAGGGGCCGAAGCATAAGAGGAGCCAGAGCACCACCAGGAGGAGTGATTGGTTCAGTAGCATCGGAGGCGGCGGCAGGGACGAGGGTAGCGGCTCGTCGAGGAGCAAGAGCACCACCAGGAGATCGGATGCAACCAGTGACGACGGCGGATCGTCTCGGAGCAGGAGCACCATTAGCCGGCCGGATCCGGCAGCCAGTGAAGGCGGGTCATCGCGAAGCAAGAGCACCACTAGACGGCCGGAGCCGGTGGGTGAAGGAAGCGGGTCATCCCGGAGCAAGAGCACAAGCAGGCGGCCGGAGCCGGTGGGTGAAGGAAGCTGGTCATCCCGGAGCAAGAGCACAAGCAGGCGGCCGGAGCCGGTGGGTGAAGGAAGCGGGTCATCCCGGAGCAAGAGCACAAGAAGGCGGCCGGCGAACTCGGCGAGGAGCGAGCAGCCGGTGCCGGAGACGCTGTCCCGGAGCACGAGCAGGAGGTCAAACATACCCATCATGTTCTCCAACTCTAGGGGAAAGCCACCGCCGGTGGAGAGGACGCTGGAGTGCTCCTTGGAGGATTTGCTATCTGGGTGTGTGAAGAAGGTGTTGATCACCAGAGATGTGGTTTCCAGTGATGGGTAAGTTGCACCACTACCTGCTCTTAATCTCATGTCTAAATCGTGTCCATGCATATTGACATCTGTTTTCCCCCACAATGCATGTATTCATGTGGTAAATTATTGAAGTTCTCATGGACAATTCACACACTTCAAGCTAAATCAGGGCAATACATTTGTAATTTAGCAAGTAAAATGGGATAATTAATGATAAATTTCTCAAAAGAAATGGAATCATCATTGGGGTGAGAATTGTGTTTTCTCTTAGATAATAAACTCCTCCAATATCTTTTTATTTTTGTCATATTTTTTCCATCAATTTTCTCCTACTTCCCTGATACCTACCTTAATACCCCCAAAACAAACTCCTTCTTTGAGTCAATTTTTTTTTTTTAAAAAAAAAATGCATCCTAAAGGTGATTCTCAATTCTGTGATCAGTTCAACCAGCCAAGAACAAGAGATGCTAAGGATCAAAGTGAAGCCAGGGTGGCGGCAAGGCACAAAAATTACGTTTGAAGGGCTGGGTGATGAGAAGCCGGGGACCCTCCCCGCCGACATCGTCTTTTCCATCAATGAAACTCGGCATAGCCTGTATAGGAGAGAAGGCGACGATTTGGTGATGACAATCGAAATTCCCTTGGTGAAAGCACTTACAGGCTGCACCTTGTCCATCCCACTGCTGGGTGGTGAGAATGCTAACGTTAGGATTGACGACGTAATATATCCTGGCTACGAGAGAGTCCTGAAAGGCCAAGGCATGCCCAGTGCCAAGGACAAGACGGGACGGGGCAATCTCCGCCTCCGGTTTCATGTCGCCTTCCCTGGACGGCTGAGCCGGCAGCAGAGATTTGAGCTGTATAATCTTCTCCAGGATAGTTGATAATTCCTTCTTTTGTCACTGTTAGTTTCTCATTTTACTCGCCTGCCAGCACTTTGAACTTGTTCATAAACAAGAAGCATATGAGATACAAACCACACTGCATGACCTCACTGTCAAAGGATCCATTCTGGTGTGATGTTGCAAGCGTCATGACGGTAACACTAATGTATTGCAACACATATGGTTAAAAATATGGATCTGGCCCGAGGAGAGAAATCAGGTCTGTCTTGTCTCGTTCATGTGTAACACATTGAAGCATGAAAGCAGAACTGCAAAAGATCCTGTCCTGGTCTGAAGCGGCAAGATGATGTAGCCAAACATAGGCCAACCTGAAAACTCATCAATAATGTCCATGAAAGCACAAAACTGTTGATACAATACAAGCTACCATGGAGAGAAGGTTATATGAGCAGACCCTGATATACATTCCTTTGTCACCGAGCCGAATCCCAAGTTGGCCGTTTTTAATTCAGAAGTAATGTTGATGGCAGCATGCCACAGGCTACCATGAAAAGGAAGCTTATAAGTGTATTCCCTTGTGAACAAAACGAATACAAAGTGATTATCCTAAATCACTCGGGCCATTTCTCCTTTCTCATAGCCTTCTAGTCCATCTGATCAATCACCATCTGAATGTTCCAAAGTTTCTTTTTCCTTTCAATTTGAGTCTTGCTCAGATAAACTATTCATTGCAGAAATGTAATAAACTTCGTGTTCTGAAAGAAGGCATACAATTCGCATCACATCCATTGCTGCTATATTAATAAGCATGAGCTTTACATAGTTCAGCATGAATTTGTTTTGAGTTGGCTATCTAAATGCATCAGCTTGGAAATATAATTACTTGGCATACATACAGCCTTTAAAAGCTTTTAAGGGAGCAAGCAAATCAGCCCATTATTCTAAGAAATTATTGCTTCAAACCTATAACAGATCTTTCTCAGAGCCTTTGTCAAATCTCTTTCGATATGCAATATCTATCACAAGGACTCATCTCCCGGTCCGATATAGCAAATAAATTAAAAGGGATGGGCTTCATGCAACAGTTGCTCCTGCGGCTACAAATGCTGAGTTGACCTACAAGGAGAACATTGCTGTGAAAAACTAAAAGCAATATCGGTATCATCCAATGCAGTAACATTGATCATCATATAAACAAGCAAAATCATGATTGGACAATTTACTCAATCTTCGCAGACAAACTCATAATTTTTATTGCCTACAAGATTATAGCTTCACATGATTATCCCATGAAGAGAAGCCAGAAGGGTAGGGCTGACATACAAGTCCAGAGTCCGTAGCTGAAGTAAGCAATTGTGCACAGCTCGAACATCTGGTGAAAGCAATGTGATAATGTTGCTTTTAAGTTTTTTATTGTTCAGTCTTCTGCATTGGTATTAACAAACAGGACGTTTCCAGCTTCTTTAACTGTGTAATGTAATAAATTTTCTTTGCAACACAGGCTAGAATTTCTAATGCGTAGAACCTATTTGATATTTTAGAGTCATTAGATATAAGATATTAGACTTTTTATTTAAATATTTCTATTAGATTGATCACGTGCATGAGAAACTTTGAATTTGTTAAATAGAGCGTTAATTGTGTGCCACAAAAAAACAGTGCATTATTTGCATTTCTATTACACGGAAAGTTAACTCTCGCAATTCAAGTAGGATATTTTCAAACCATAGTTTCAGTAAAAATTAAGAACTAGTGTTTGTCAATCACCTGAGTAACATTTGCAATTTACATCTTACACACACCACCTGAATCTCAGATGTGTGCTCTAAAACTTGAGAAGATGAAAGGACAACATTGAGGTGCTCTACACATTCAGGTAACAACTTCCCTAAGATTGTAACAAATTTAATAACATCAATCACCAACCAAACTCAACTTTCCTCTAGCAACAAAACCTACTTGCTACACAATAAAGCCAAACATTCCCCTCGTGCTGTTTGGTGGTTTATCCTCCATTTTATCATTGAAATGTGTGACAATATTTGAAGTATTCCAAACGTGATTGAGAAATGAAGGATGCCAGCTGCGAATGAATGTTAAGACTACTGCTTTGAGCAAATATCAGTCTAACACCTTCACCTCGGAAGGCTTCCAAGTTTATCTGCTGATGAAACAGTTCATGAAGGGATTGACAACACAAGGATGATAACGTCATTTGTGTATCTTACATCTTGTCAGTGTCTTCCTTTTTATTAATTGAGATAATTAATATGTTATATAGTACGAACATGTGAATAAGTCCCTCTCTTATTTAATGTATCACTCCACTCAATTAACTATAATATTCAACTCGTAAGGAATCCTTCTACCTGATGTTATAACCAAAATTCTTTTATGCGCAATAAAAAGGTGTCTAGCTGATGATCCTGTTTCTGGAATACAGCTTACAAGGTATCCTGCATGTAGAATACTTGGCACCAAACCCTGTAACAAACAGTAAAATGATTCTGCAGGGCGTTATTAAGTCATACAGAGAGAGCAAAAAGAGGCAACAGCAAGACCGCTTACCAAAAAGGATATCTTGAGAAAGAAGTCAAATTCGGTTTTATTATCAGCAAGATAATATATAACATGAACATGGGGACTTAGCTGTTAAAAAGATATCTATGTCACAGTTTATGGTCAGAAAGACATCCATCAGTGAAAAGAAATACTAGTTATCTGAGGCTGAGACTTTTGACCTAGACTACACATCCGGCTGTTCAAATCTATATATTGAAGACATTTAGGAGCAAATAAAGAATGTGCAGAACAAAAATCAAGCAAATAATCCACAATGAACTATTTTATAGGAATCAATAACAAGATTCAACCATCCAACCATGTCATTGTGTAATAATGCACTTTATCTCAGGAGAACTATGATATGTACATAAAACCCATAATCCAATGACATTTGCATGCTGACAAGACCGAGATGCCAACAACCACGATCCCAAACAATACAGGCATACTGAGAACAGAGATTAGCAAGACAGCTACGATAAAAACTTAATTGCAGCAATATACAAGTGTGGCAGCATTAGAATAGTTACATCAGACAAGAAGTAACATAACTTTTATGTAAAAAATCATGACAGATGCACTTTAATCAAAGATCAATGAAACTCACAGAAGTTTTTCAAATCTTTTCTTTTTTGTTTTCTTTTCCTGGAACAAGAACTATAATAGCATACCTCTCACAACTTCCTCACAATTTCTTCTATTGCACGCTCATAGTAAGTCATTCTCAGAATAACTGTCTTTGTATTCTCAAAATCTCTCTTTTTATATGCATCTGCAAAAGAACTGGACCACTCATCCAGTTTCCGACGTAGCTAGATCACAAAGAATCGGTGTTGAGTATGCCATTTTACTTGAAATATACATGTTACACACAACGATGTGAGGTTGTTTCAATACCTGAGCCTGAATTTGCTTTAGTGAATCTGAGTCATTAACCTCATCTACAGCTTCTCTGATCTCCATAATCTGCACAAGGACTAAACTGTTTAGACATGTCTAAATCAGTTGTTAGCAGCATACGAGAAAATATTTCAAAAAAAATAATCGATAATTGAATTTTTTTCACTTTTGAGTATACTTTTCCTTTTAACGGCTTATATTTCTCATATGAAGAACAAGTTATCAATCTCCACAGGTAGAAGAGCATAAACCCATCACATGTCACAATTGTTTTGCGAGGTTTTATTGCAATTGTAACTATAATATTTCATATGGGACTGAAGGATTACACATAAGCGTCTCCTTACGCTTCGATGTGCACAAGTGAAGTAGACATAATGCAGTAAATCAATTGCTGCAAATCCCAATACAAGAAAAAGATGGTTTTTTGGCGGATGGTAAGGGAAGCAATTTGAAACGATAAGATCGCTCAATTTAAAAAATAATATGTGAATTAATTGGTGTTAAATTCAATTTTGAATCAAGCCATAGCTCCTACATTATGAGACTGTTTCCAAGAGAAATTTCTGGTCAGAAAAAGAGGTCTTAATTCGTCTTAGGCAACTTGAAGATGGGATAAAAAAAAGACAATGATTATTAGAAATAACGGAAGAAAGGCAGTTGATTCCCTGTTTGATTCAAAATATTGATTATAATAATCACAAATAACCCGCTCAAAGTCAGTTTTTAACAGCTAATTTCAGGAATAAGTATTGGAAGACCTTATTTTATCCTGTCTTCTTCAACAGCTAATTTCTGGAATAAGTTTTGGAGTTCCTTCTTTTATCGTCTTCAACCTTCCCCCTCTATATTCCATAAATCTTTTGTCTCATAATTCTTAGCTGCAACCAAACTTTATCCCGACTTACTGCCTTGTTTCTAGTTCTACTTAATGCTGAAATAGTACCATTAGTACCGTTTTACACTAATTATTAATTCCAACATAACACAACTGTTTCAGCTTCTTTCAGCACCTATCAGTAACTGTCCATAGATATAAATCAGTAGCATGCACTACCCATCAATGCCTGGTCATTATGTCTATTAAGGGGGGGTTAGTCACAATGGATTTTATTTTCACATCTTGATTGGGGAAATATTCTCCAACCCCGTGTGTTTTTTAGGGTTTGTTGTGATTTCTTGTGTAAAACAAAATTTCCCGAGGGGATTGTACCAAAAACCATAATGACCTATTTTCCGAGCATTAGTCAACTATATTTTGGGATTTTATTCCACATACAAATTTGATGTATGTGACTCAAAATATTATCTACATATAGTTATAACATGTACATATTTCATTTTTTTTTAAATAAAAATAATATACACACACATACACATGTATATATGAAAGAAGTTAACATGAGCCCGGGCATCTCAAGCTGTCAGGTCTTGATTTAATGGCGCAAGGAGGCAGGTAGTGATTCAAACCTGCCTACCATATGGGTAATGTGCACTGTCAAATCAAAATCCAATGAACCACTATGCCCCGGCTCATGCTGACATACGTGTGCCCGAGCTCAAGCCAATGAATCTCTCTCTCTTTATAGGATGGAAAGGTATGAGTAGTGGGGCCCACAATAATAGTTAGGGTTATGAGTAATGAGTGGGGTAGTGGGGCCCACAACAATAGCTAGGGTTAAGAGATGATGTTTGGGTAGTTGGGGCCATAGTAATAACTAAGGTAAAGAAAGATGAGGTGTGAAATTTTTTTCAGATCAAGAAGTGTGGAAAAAAATCACAATCTTGAAGGTAAACTATATGTAAGTAAGATACTATATGTAAGTAAGAATTCTGCCCCAATTCCAGCTTGAATTTGTGTTTGAAGGTGGGCGGAATTAAAAATTCAGCCCCGAAGTTGATTCCAAGCCATTTCGAGCCGAAATCAGCTCCCAGCCCCCATTTTGACAATTACAAAATTACAGATTCTGTTACTTCCAACGGTTATCTCTTATATCGATTTGACCCTCGAGAAACTTGCAATATAAGTGGGGCCCACTTTAAAAGTTCAAAATTACTTACCCTTGTAGGATCTTGTTTAATAGAGCTCGAATTTAGGAATGTAATAGTATCAAGAACGTGCATATCTGAGTTTGAGAGAGTGTTATATTATATTAGTATGAAATTTTAAAAATAAGTTTGACACAACATCCAAATTTATTCTAAAAAATTTCATTACCAACTGTCATTCACATTCAGCGGTGAATTT
This sequence comes from Saururus chinensis, assembly GCA_035235625.1. Classification (NCBI taxonomy): domain Eukaryota; kingdom Viridiplantae; phylum Streptophyta; class Magnoliopsida; order Piperales; family Saururaceae; genus Saururus; species Saururus chinensis. The sequence goes on along the minus strand of CP141146.1, from coordinate 31,539,884 downwards.
TTGGAATTAATTCTAAAAAATTCCACTTCTGTTTTTGAAAAATCCAACACCCAAGCAGCCCCTAAATAGTCATGCACAACTAATGTGTGATAATGTTTCCACACTAAAAAGTCATGCGCATCTAACCCATGCAATTTGTTTACCATGTTTTATGTGATTATGGAAAAACTATTCAACACGGCTAACCATAATCACAATCATAATCAAATAGCACCTTTTCCCAACAATTTGGGGTCGGCAACATAGATCTTACGTCTCCATTGTAGTATGTTTTGTGCCAATTCTTTCATAAGAGATAACATAGTCATATTATTTCTTATTAACTCCATCCAAATTCTCTTAGGTCTCCCTATCAGTCTTTTGGCATCATTTAAATAAATCCCTTATAACCTTATTATTAGGGCATCCATCAATTTATTTGTACATGCTCGTACCAACAAAACCTACACTCCCTAAGTTTCTCCCCTAAAAGTGTTACCCTTAAGTTTTCACGTAAATACTCATTTCTAATCCTATCTTTACTAAGTATTCTACACATCCACCTTAGCATTCTCATTTCAGCTACATTTAACTTATTAGTACCTAACATTCTACTCCATAAAGTATTATAGGCCTAATAGCTATCCTATAGAACTTACCTTTAAGTCTATTTGGGGCATGCCTATCACACAATACTCTTGACGCTCGACGCTGCCCTCCATTTTACCCACCCCGCATTAATCCTATATACCACATCACTATTGATATCTCCTTTTTTATGGATAATGGAGCCTAAATATCAGAATTGCACCATCACAACTAACCCTCCTAAGAAAAAACTTCACTAACTACTTGTTTGCCTACTAATACTTTCATATGCATTGGGCAAAAATATACAAACCTCCGCAAGTAATTCCGGATCTGATACAGTTTTTTCTTCATCCATGTGTATACCTTCAATTTGCAACTGTCACATATATAAGAAAATACATCAGAGGTTTACAAGCAAGATTCTTGTTGATGCAAGTAATATACACAACCATATCCATTTTCAAAACAGCATCCAAATGCTTGCTTATAAATTAGATTATAATGGAATAGGACAATTCAGAAAAGAAATGATACTATGATACACGCTGTGCTCACAAGCAAAGTATATAGATCCTTTGTCTTAGAAAGTTAAGTTGGCCTTTGTATTGAAGGATAAAGAAAAGGTAACATCAAAGACCCATCTGTAGATAATACACTATACATCATCTCTATAACTTTGATATATAATAAAGCAGCAAGGCATGATCAGTGCCAAAAAAACAAGGCATGGTCACCTAAAAGATATACAAATGAATGAATGAATGAAAATCTCCACTTCATTTAAGTGACCTATGTACACTTAAAAGTTAAGGCCAAATGTGAACTATAGTTATTTTTCAGTATTAGATAAAATAGCTAGTAAGCAAATATTACCAGGTCAATTTATTTGGTAAATATGTTTACTCAAAGTTTGACTCTTCAATCTATTGTTTAGAATCAGTTCTAAGGTTCATTTTCCAACAGATCAAAATCCATCTTTAATAATCCTCAATCAACTAATTACTTTAGCTGTTAAGCTTTGGAAAGAAAAGTTCCTCTCCATGGACTCTTGGATCTATTTTTTAGAATCAGTTCTAAGGTTCATTTTCCAACAGATCAAAATTCACCTTCTACAATCGTCGATCAACTAATTACTTTAGCCTCTTACCTTTCGTTGCTGAGGCCTCTTTCTCAGGACAAAAAAAAAGGCTTTTAGAAATAATAAATAGATACTTATACTAAGGGTGCTTCTGCAAAACTTTTTGAGCAAAGAGATAGTATCAGTGATCCAGGTTCATAAAACAAAGCCATAAGCAGCATAACACAAGGCTTGAATTGTTTAGCACTTTTCTGTGAGAATTAGCAATATATATACTAAATTGTGGCAACAAACAACCAAAAAGGGCACGCCAGATAAAGAGACTGCCTTACCAAATACAGCGCCCGTGATAATGGCTTACTAAGTGTGCGGTAGGCATTAGTAACCAGAGCAGATTGTTCAGCTGCATAATTCTTCTCTTTCTATAATAGAAAAGAGCACAATCGAATCAATCTTAACATAAACATAAGCAAAAAAAATATTGACAACCAAAAGCACAATGCATTCTAGAACCAAACCTCAGACTTTGAATGAAATAAATCAGGGTGGAGCTTCTTTTGCCAATCTTTATACTTTCCCTGAAGATTTTCGTCCTTGACTTCATAATTTTTCTCCCTTGAAAAAAATAAGCAAGAAGGATTGATTACTATTTTGCAAAATAAGCTAATGAAATACAATGATCACGAAAGAATTCTTGCTCTTACATGGCAACCCAGCTGTAGTTAACAAATTCTTTGATTAATAAAATGGATGTCTTTTTAAGTTTTTCATGACTTTGACTTTCTACATACCTTTACTAAAATATGAAACAGAAGGGTTTCAATTAATTCTAATTTGCTATAGTTTAAGTCATTTAATTCTAGAAGCTTCCCATGTTATAAGGACTATCGTTTCAATCGCTTCATGCAACTAATACAGTTTCACATCTTCCATGCGAAAATGTTCAATAATTTTAAAGTCTACTGGACCTTTGGTCAAAGGTCTAATAACGGGAAAAAAATATCCTTTATTGGTGGAGAAAGTAATCTTAACTAATTAGTGCTACATTATTATGTCTTATTGCACTCAAAATATCAGTTATCTATAGTTTTTTTATAAGTCATATGCATAAACAATGAATTGTGTTTAAGGACCATATCATATCATACTATTATATAAAGCAAATTGGGTGAGGGATGACTACAGAATTTTCATTTTCAGACTATTTTACCCATGTTTTTTACCCTGAATTCTTATTTTACCCATATTTTATATCCACATGTCAAAGTAATATACTAGGGGCTAATATGGCATGGACCCTATTTCTTAGGTTATATTGATTTTAACTTTGTAATGCTACATCTTACACTCCCTAACTCGGACTCACATGTTCTTGGTATTGCTAGAAAACAAGCTGTATCAAATGAAATTCCACATGACTATGTTTTCTCGAACTTTTTTGTGGGCACCACGCATACAACACACTTCTCGATAATAATTACTTTCATTTTTGCCTATATTATACACGTTCAGATTTGCATACTTTTGACGCCCTCGGAAAACTCCCGAAAAGTTATATTAAATGAAACCTGCCGCCAAACTGATCCTGAATATGAGTAGCATGCTCTATGACACAAAGTCCTTCGACACCATTGTGTTCGCAGACCTATGCTATAATATTTACCCTATGATCTGAGGACTCGCAGTTGTTTACTAGAGTGTATTTGGGTCAACACAGAGTTTGTGTGCATAATTTGTAGTAATTATAATCCTAAAAATATGTATTGCAACTATAGTATGCAAGGGAGACCTTTGTTCAATTCATACTTAATTTTTAATTTGTTTTATTTTATCTTATCAAATTTGTATTTATACGCATTATGCGTGTGCATTATTGCTAGCAATGATAAATCAATTTAAATTAAAAATTGTTACATTGAGTTCTTTATCACTCTCGTTTCTTCTCCCTCCCTTGTTCTGCCTCTTAGCTTTGCAATTAATACTTTATTAGCTACCTATATTTGTTTATTTCTTCTCCATCCGCTACAATATTTCATTTCATTACTTTATCTGGTTTTCCACAACAAAAACACTGACATTTTACCATTGCTGCATCTTTTAAACGATTTCCAGACTTCTGGCTTTCTTTTTAAGTCACATATAAACAGCAGCACATAGCACCAATTAAACAATCAACAAATACAAGTAGTCATATCCGAAGAAAGTATCAGGCATGTACAAGTCTTAATAAATGCTACCACATTCATTACAAGCCAAAAGTATACTCAATAAGAACTTGAGTTCTATTATAGTTTAGTTTAAATTAAAATTCTTTTTAAACTATCCTTTTTCCATAATTGAGTTCAATTATTCAAATCCACTAGCATCTGGAAGTCCACATACGAGACCATACTCATTAAAACGTAAGATAAAAGCAGGATTATATCTCTGTATCTTCTTCATGCTGGCCAGTGATATCTGTTTCCATCAATTAATAGCTTCAATCACAAAATTTAGATGACTGGAATGCTATTAGCAGTTGTACATTCTCAAGGTTACTTGATATGAAAATTTAATACACTTAACAGAGACACACAAAAAATACCATTACACTCAATCAATCCAAGCTCGCACCCTTTTTTAATGTCTTAACCCTTATAATTATTAAGTCATACTAGTTTAATTTTTTAACCATTTTTATCATCATCACTCATCTCTATTCTCTAACCCTTAAACGCTGCCAAGTTGCCATGGAACCGTCTATACTGATCTGACACAAATACTCAACCAACGTGATGTAGGACAAATTAACTGGTGGAAGCTCATGTTTCAAGAATCTAGTAAATAGCAAGAGTTTCCCAACAACGACATGACATGAGAAGCCAAATCTTCATTTCATAGACCCTTATATTTCAGCACTTCGAGTTCAGCTATTGAACTCTTACCTCATTCATAATTCCCTAACTCTACCTCATACTCACTAAGCTTCTTTCCAGAAGCTACAACAAGAAAGCAACCTAATTTCACCCAACAAAAAGACTTACATCAAAGGCCAAAATGTCGTTATGGAAACCTTACTATTTCAGCGTTTCTACGCTTACCTATTCAACCTCGACCTCATGTTCAACAAACCATTCACGTCAACCACCATCATTAAAGGCACAAAAAAAAACAAAATGAGAGATCTTACATTCCGAAAATCTGAAAATAATCCACAGAGGGATCCACCGGCTGGACGCTCCGGCACGATCCGCATGCAAGGAACGGCAAGGTATCGCCACCAGTAGGAGCGGCGGCGCAGCAGTTCCAGCACCGAGCGAAATCTCCAGCGTCGGAAGAGAGGTCCCTACTCCAACATAAGGGCCCAAGGAAGCCGCCGTTTTGGGCCTCCGGAGACAGGGAGTAGCAGCGGAAGGGCTCGAACGCGGGGGGGCATCGGCAGCGGCGGAAGAGAGAGAGGGGCCAGGAAGGGGACGGCCGAACCGGAAGCAGCGGGCGGAAGGAAGGGTTTGGGCAGGAACTGCGGAAGGAAGGCGGCCATTGGCGGAGCAGCTGCCGCCGCTGTCTCCACATTTTGGTTCGTCGGTTTCCGGTACCGAGCTTCCGGTGCGGGGTTTTGAAGAGGAGGAAAACTGGTGGTTGGGGCCTGACCATTGACCGGTATTTGAGAACCGGACCGGGGTTGAACCGGGCAAAGTTCTGGTTCACGGTTCAACCGGTCTGATTTAGTGATTTATTAGTCCAAATAAATGTAAATTCACGTTTTTTTATTTAAATGGAAAATATAAACTCATTTCTTTGATGTGTATAACTTTTTATTTAGATATTAATATTTTGATATTAATTTCATAACCCCAATTAATTATGATTTGTGAGATGATGGTATCATGCAATTCTACTACCAAACCTAATTCCAATTCCATAGCCTTTAAAGGATTTTAATTTTTAATGAATCTACATTTCAATTCCATTTCAATCAAATACCCAAACAACCTCTTAGCCTATTGTATATATTATAGAGTTCTTTAGTAACTTTGTAAATTTATCTATCTATCTATCTATGTGTGTCTCTATGTGTTATTGTATGTAATAAATTTGGCCAATAGTGCCTTGGCGTGGAAAGAATTGTGTAGAAATACAACTACTGCAAAGTGCTTGGCAGCTTTCCTGTACAATACTCGCAGACATAGTTTAGAGGAGGGAGTCAATGAATTTGCGAAAAGCTGGTGATCTTCACCTTTATTACTCATTTTCCCTTAATTTCTTCATGATCATCACCTAACCAACAAGATAGGTCGATCTAAGAAAAAGACTTCTATCAATTTGGTAGTTGAGGTAGATATGAGGGAACGCCAAGATGCCAGCAGAAGAGGATTTTTCCTCCTTTGGATTTACATCATGTTCTAAGCAAACTGGATTGTGAAGTTGCAACCTTGCAAGCACATATGGGAACTATGCAGAATCAATACAATAAAATCCTCAAACAATAAAATCATGGAACAACTCCAACTTTTGAATTCAAAAAGTATTTTTGTTCCTCCTGACCGTGGGAAGGACTTGGGGAGTAACAGGCCTATTCATCTTCAAAGGGAATGTGGAGAGAGTTCCAACAGCCAAAACATAATAGCGTGCATGAAAAGTGTCTCTAACATACCTTTCAGATCATGCACATTCATCACATAACCCTGCATAATAGTATCTCAATCACAACTAATCAAATCGTGTATTCATATCACATCAACCTACAGAACAATGTCTCATTCACACATAATCACATAATGCAGATCCATATAATTCATTCATAAATTATTTACCCTACACGATAAGTGTCTCAATCACACCGTTCTAAATCATGCTCATATCTACATATGTCACAAAATCTCAAATATCCCTACACAACCTGTATAATCTGGGCATAATATTATCTTATACACATGCATTATCAACAATCGGTGAATACCTCCATCAAGGAGTGAACACAATCATTGCCGCAAAGGCTGGACGTGATCCGATTTCCTAACTGGAAACCTAGGGCATTGTCCGCTCTGGACACAGTCCGAATTCCATAAGAAAATTTCAGATGTAGGGGTAGTCAGCCCCTTTGCTCGCCAAGGACAATCCACACGAGAAGTCCAAATTCCCAAAAGTGAACCTAGAGCAGGTATGCTCGCCAAAGACAATTATGGCCAAGAACGTCTAAATTTCCGCATAGGGAACCTAGAGCAATGTGTTCGTCAAGGACATCTCTGCGGTGGGGAGAGTCCAAATTCCTACATAAGGAACCTAGAACACGTGATAGCCGGTGCACGGAGGCATACCACTATGGATTCTCAGGGTCCAGGTTTGACTCTCTCAATAAATAAATTTCAACCGCATGACAAGTATACAACTCATCCTCATACAACTCAATTTGACTCAACTCAACCAGGGGGAGTGTACATGTTCCACATAGGAACTCAAAATCGAAATCATGTCATTTCAGACCATCCAAGTTCCGATTAAGCCAACGACCGATTAATCTAGCACGCAATTTCACAACATTGCATCCAATCAATCAAACTCGACTAATCTCAATAAAGTCTCAATCAGAAATGTGTTTCATAATGCATGGAACATGGTACATACGTGGGCAATGCATACATGAATCTTAATTCATGATAAGTGCCCTCATCAACCCCTCTTGCATTATTTATAATCATGATACTAAATATCATCATAATCATTCCCCCACATGTGTGTGTACATGGTAGAAACATATCATTCTAAGCATATTAACATGTCTTGTAATTAACTCTTCATCACACTACACATACACATTAACATCTAATCATAGATTCCAGCGAAAATCATGGGTGAAAATCATCAAAAACTATCGATTAAGTCAAACGTAACCACATGCTAAACATATGTAAACATATTCACACCACACTTGAGTCTACGCATAGCACTAGTATTCACCCATAATTTAATCACATCATATAATGATATACTAGTTCATTAGCATGCTATAATCCTATTGAAAACATGCTTAAACCATAGAGAATCATTCACTCATAGGCTTAAGACAAGCAATCCTAACATATGTACCCAACAACATGCAATTTCACCCAAGACTTAAATACTCTTCATAATTTTCTACATTAATAACATGCACTTCCAATGGCTCATTCTGGCTCCAATTATTCCACATGAACATTTGAAATAGTATTTAAGAGTAAAAACATGAAAAGAAGTATAAAAATTAAGATAGTCAAAATCCGCAGTGTAGCCGTTTGATCGGTCTGCATGACTATTCAAATGGTTGACCTGAATATCAGCTTATAAAACTGTTATGTCATTCGATCAACCTGCAAGGCCGTTTGATTGGCATAACAGCAGATTCTGGGTCATCTTTTCCATGTTGCAAACCAACCTGAACCTCCATCAATCCAACTTAATACATCAAATCCAAGCCCCAAACTCCACCATAATCAAATCAAAGCTTCTAGAACATTAAATCTAATCATTATTAAGCACAGCCCTAAGAAAATAACACCAAAAATTAAGTTTTTATCACATCACCATTATAGCACACATGCATGCAACCCATTTCAAAACACCTCAAATCTTAGATCCGAAATCACAGCAAGTTTAAGACACAAAAACCCTTACCTTCAAGCAAGTTCTTACTTCAAAATGGTCCCTTAAACTCCTTCAAAACCTACCCAAAATATGATTTTTTATCAATACCTTCATAAAATCGCTATAGAACATCTAAACCTCTTGAAAAACCTTAGGTCTAGGGTTCAAGAAACCCAAAAAATGAAATTTCCAATATTATGGTTTGAAATAAGGTTTCAAATCAATAGCTTTATGCTTTGAAATCGAGAGCAAACCATAGGAGAAGAAGGGACTTGAAAAGATTTAGGCAAAACCCTAATAGATTAATGAAGTATTAAGAAAAAACTCACCATAATCTCCTTTCTCCTTTAGAAAAATGGGGATTAGGCCCAAATGCTCCAAGTCTCAGCCCTTTCCCAATTGGGAAAGTGATTGTGTCTTTCCTTAAATAGTAAGGGTTGGGTTAGACGAAAATAAATAATGGGATACAAATAGAATCTACAACTAAAAATGGATAAATTTGCTATTACAACCTAAATTAAAATCTAAAAAATTCTGAAATAATTTCTCAATGTCTTAGTTTGATGTTAGGAATATTTTGGGTCAAAAATTCCAATTTTGGTCAAGGGGCCCACGGTGGGTCCAACCAAACCCTAATTTTTCGGGAAAAATAGTAAAAATTCCGGAAAAATTCCAAATGACTGAAATTAACTTCAAAATGTGAATTGTGAAGAATATTTTGGTTAGAACCTTTGTTAACTACTTAAATTTTGAAAATAGTCCAAAATCGATTCAAATTAACACTAAACCATATAAATGCAATTAAATAGAATAAAGTAAACCGGTTCAAGTTTAGAGATCTTACACTATTCCTATCATCCCCAGGGCCTCTCCGGCCAACGTCCGCCTTTACCGATATCCTCACATTTAGAAGTCGGAGATAGAGCGCCTCGTGGCCGACATGCTTCAGTCTAGTATCATCTTCCCTAGCACTAGCTCTTTCTCCTCTCCTGTGTTGCTTGTTCGTAAGAAGGATGACACTTGGCGGTTCTGTGTTTACTATCAAGCTTTGAATGCCATCACCATCAAGGACAAGTACCCCATTCTTGTGATAGAGGAGCTTTTTGACGAGCTAGCTAGTGCGACAGTCTTCAGTAAACTCGATCTCCGATCGGATTACCATCAGATTCGGGTGTAGCCAACCGACATGCACAAGACCACCTTTCGAACTCATGACGGCCATTTTGAATTCCTCACCATGTCATTCGGGCTGACCAACGCCGCATCCACCTTTCAAAGCCTCATGAACAACCTCCTCAAGCCCTTCCTCTATCACTTCCTCTTGGTCTTCTTTGACGATATCCTCGTCTATAGCAAGTCATGGGCAAACCACTTGGAGCATCCCAAGTCTATCTTCTCAGTTCTGCGAGATAATTCGTTATTTCTTAAGCGTTCGAAGTGTTCTTTTGGAAGCCCACAGGTTGATTATTTGGGACACATCATCTCTTAGGACGGGGTCGCCACTGACCCGTCGAAGGTGGCCGCCATGCTCTTTTGGCCTCTGCCTTCCTATGTCCAGGCGCTATGAGGATTTTTGGGACTCACAGGCTACTATCGGAGGTTCATCAGCCATTATGGTGAGATTGCTCGGCCCCTTATAGAGCTTTTGAAGAAGGGGGCCATTAGAATGAGGCTGCCCAAGCGGGCTTTGACAAGCTAAATCAGTCGATGGCCTCCGCCCCTGTCCTTATTTCTCTAATTTCCGCCACCCGTTCGTGGTTGAAACAGATGCTTCGGAGATGGGCCTAGGGGCAGTGTTGTTGCAGGACGAGCGCCCCATTGCCTACTTCAGCAAGGATTTGGCTGGTTGCTCCTTGTCCTTGTCCATTTACGAGAAGGAGATGCTCGCTATTGTTCTTGTTGTCGACAAATGGCATCCCTACTTGCTTTGCCGCCTGTTTCTGATCCGCACTAACCATCATCCCCTGAAGTACTTCCTTAAGCAGCGGGTGTCCACTCCAGCCCAGTAGTTGTGGGTCAGTAAGTTGCTTGGTCATGATTATGAGGTTGTTTACAAGAAAGGGTCGGACAACATTGTGGCCAACACCCTTTCTCGCAGCTCTACCACCGGTTCATGCCTGCTCTTTCTACTCTGTCATGCCCCTTCATTGCTGAGTTGAGGTGGGCCTACGTTGAGGATCCTCCTACACAGACCTTGGTTATAGCTCTCCAGGCCGACCCCGCAGGCCGTCCCTTCTTTTTGTGGCAGGATAACCTTCTCTTTTGGAAGGACCTCCTTTGGGTACCTGATGTTGCTGATCTTCGCAAGCGCATTCTTTCCCACTTCCATGACACCCCAGTGGCCGGTCATGAAGGGGAATTCCGCACATATAAGTGGGTCAGCCAAGGCGTTCTATGGAAGGGTATTCGATGGGCGGTACAGGAGTATGTTGCCGCTTGTGATGTATGTCAGAGAGCTAAGGCTGCCACGACATCTCTTGTCAGTTTGCTTCAGCCATTACCCATTCCTGATAAGGTTTGGGAGGATGTTTCGATGGACTTCGTAGAGGCCTTGCCCATGGTGCAAGGCAAGTCGGTGATCCTGGTGGTGGTGGATTGGTTGTCCAAGTACGCTCACTTTTGTGCTTTGGGACACCCATTCACCACCAAGACAGTGGCAGAGCTCTATGTGCGGGATAGGATCTTCATCTCTCAGTTTTGGCGGGAATTCTTCGCTTTACAGGGCACCTCTCTTCACATGAGCACCGCTTATCACCCACAGACAAATGGTCAGACGGAGGTGGTGAACCGTTGTTTGGAGTAGTATCTCCGTTGTTTCACTATGTCTCAGCCCCGCCAGTGGCTCCAGCTTCTTCCATGGGCGGAGTGGTCATATAATACCGCCTTTAACACTCGCATGGGCTTTACTCCTTCTAAGGTGTTGTATGGCCGCCCACCACTGACCGTGTTATCTTATGTACCTCACTGCTCCTCTGTGGCCAAGGTGGATTATATGCTACAGACACGGGATGAGGTTCTTCACCAGCTTAAGGAGAACTTGTCCTCTGCCCAGAACCGGATGAAGCAAATTTAGGATGGCCATCACACTGATAGAGAGTTTGCGATGGGCGACTTGGTTTATGTCTCTGTTCTCCCTCAACGCCAAACATCCTTGTTTCAGCCCGAGCATTCCAAGCTCACCCCTCGTTTCCATGGTCCATATGCTGTGGTGGAGCGTATCGGCTCGGTGGCTTATCACCTTGCTCTACCGCCTGGCTCCTTAATCCACCCCGTCTTCCATGTCTCCATGCTCCGTCGATGCGTAGATGACACTTCCCTCGCCACTGATGCTCCACCACCTCCTTTGATGGGACTGGTCCAATCTTCTGATCTTGTTCTAGCCTTGGTGCTTGATAAGTGTTGGGTTCGCCATTTTGGTCGTATCATTACAGAGGTGCTCATTTCTTGGTAGGGTCAGCCCCTTGAGAATGCCACGTGGATATCTGAGGACGAGTTCATGCCTAGCTACCCGGCTTGGTCGCCTTGAGGTCAAGGCGAATAGCAAAAGCGTGGTGGAGTGTTGTGCACGATCACCCGGACTATTTATTTTCCTTTTATTGCATTGTATTAGGCTACTTTCTTTTATATTTCCTTCGTATTTGCTTATGTAATAGGATAAATAACTGTATTAGGCCAGCTAGTGGCCCACTAGCTGGCGCGACTCCATATAAGGGTCGCCCCCCACCTTGTTTTCCTTTTATGCAATAGAATTATTCAGAATTTCTCCCCTTTCTTCTTCCTTTCTCCCCTTTTCCTACGTGAGAGTTCGAGGTACCATTTGTGCCCACATCGGGCACAACATCCAATCGATCAATCACGGCTAATCACGATTATTCCTTGCTTATAAAGTACTTTTATGATGCATGCGCCATGATACATACATGAGAAAAGTCAAACGAATATAAACATGATTAAACATACTCAAATCAGTCCCTGAGCATGCAACATGGTCTAGTGGTGACAAATAAAATCATGTAGTTATAAGCAAGAATTTGCATATGCATGGTAGTGTTCATACTTAATCTAAAATTTGTAAAACATGATTCATCTAAAATCAATGTGTCATGTGCAAGCATACATAAATTATCATGATTAAGACCTACTGGAATCATAGAGTAATCATGAAGAAATCATTAAACATGAATTAAAAACAAGTAGAATATCATTCTAAAACTAAACACGTATAGTCATATTCATGCTTGAGCTAAATCATAATTCAAAGATGGTTCTCATGCATTCACAGTAGCATTTATAGGTAATAATAACTCATCATAATTCAAAGATGGTTCTCCTCTAGTCCACTCCTCCCCTCTCTCTCCCCAAATCCCCCCCCCCCCCAAAAAACAGAGGGGGGACTGGGATGCCGAATTCCGACGGGGAGGGTCCTCTCCTCTCCCTCTCTTCTAAAAACATCGCTGAAGCCTTTTTTTATTTTTTTATTTTCTTACTTATTAGCGATGCTTTCTAAAGCATCGCTAATACATGAAATTCTATTTTTTAAAATATATTTTATTATTAGCGGCGCTTTCTGTAAGCATCGCTAAAAACTATTTTTTTATTATTTTTTCAAATTGTTTTAGCAACACCTAAATAATCGTCACTAACAAGCAATTATTTATTTATTTTTAAAATATTTTTTATATTTGCGATGCTTAAAAAAGCGTCTTTAATAATGACTTATTAGCAACGCTTATAATTATGCATCACTAATAAGCTATTTTTTATTTTTTAAAATATTTTTTATATTAGCAACACATAGGATAACATCGCTAATAACCAATCATTAGCGACACTTATAATTATGCATCACTAATAATTTACTATTAGAGACGCTTTTATATGCGTCGCTAAAGCAAAATAATTAGCGGCACATAAATAAACATTGCTAATAGTACTATTTGTTGTAGTGACTTGTAGTATGAAACAAGTTTGTTGATTCAGGACCTTTAGGTTTGGTTAATAATTGCATTGAAATACTGAGTATGTGCCTATACGGTATAAAATTTGTTCAAGGCCTTTGGGCTTGGTTAATAGGTGTAAGTATATTCTAAAGATAAAATTGTAACCGACATGTTAAGTAATAGTAGTTTTTTTATTTAGTGATAGTAGTTTATGGCAAGAGAAATGCCCACTTATTGGTTTGTTGAAAAACATTATTTAATAATCACTCATTATGTCTGTTTATTTATAGGAATGATGGGGATGCAAAATGCAAGTTATTGACAATAAACAAAGTTACAATATTTTCCCCTATGTGGCATCTATACTTAGGGCTGCCAACGGTACCCGTTCTACCGTCTGTACCGTTTCATTAAGAAGTTAAATGGTATGGTTAAATTTATTCGATGGGTAAATAAGAGGATAATTTTATCCGACCGTTATCTTAATGGAGGGTAATGGAAAAAGTTCTTCCATACTCGCTTATCCGTTACTTGTTTGTCTTAAGTGGTTTATTTTCAAAAGAGATTGGCTAATGATCTTTTACAATAATCTTCATGTCATGATTTAGATCTTTTACAATAATCTTCATGTCATGATTCACCACGGTGATTTACTCAACGAAAGATATCATTCAAATCTAAATATTTATTAAATTTATTTAACTACTTACAACCATTTATTATAGTTGTTACAAGCTACTATTAGGAAGATAATTTGCTCTTTCTAGCATTTCATATTTAACTGTATTTTTTAATAAAAAAATATCTATTTGTAATTTATATTTTATATTCTCTTAAACTCACTTCACTTTGATGTTTCCCATTTAGTTGCTTTGTCTAATTTTTATGGTCTCATTAGGTCACAATTCATCTTTAATCTTACGTGATAAAATCTTAACTAACTACATAGACACTTTGTACAAAATATTTTTGCAATTCTCAGGTTAATTTATATTCCATTTTGATAACTCAAACACATGAGTCTTTTTTTTTTGTTTTTGATAATTAAACTTGTAGAATGTTTATTTGTGAAAGGAAATAATGGTGGGTTTGGAGTAGGATTGTTGAATCAGCTCTATTCTACTTGAGGGTAGACTCAAGTTAGCTCAAATCAAAGCTTGAACTTGGGCTAATAGAACCAAACTCTTGTTTGGCTCATCTCGAATAGCTTGGTTTGAGTGCTGGTTGGCTTAACTTTGAATGAGTGGTATCAGTGGTTTATTTTGAGATTTGGTATATGTTGGTTGGAATCATGATTATGTTACAAATCATGTTTGTATATGAGATTTCAAATTTTAGAATGATTTAGTTATTGAAATAGGTTGGAATCAATAAGTTTTGAATGACTAAACAGGTTTAAGTAAAACTTTCAATAGGTTTAAGTGAAACTTTATTTAAAATATGGTGAACTATTTTAAATTTTTTAGGTGATGATGTCATCATCCGGTCAACCCAGATTGACTTAGCTTAGCCCAATGTTTTAAAAACCGGCCCAGCCATTGACCCAAATTGGTCATCGGGCCAAGTTAATTGGGTTCAACCGCAGGTCAACCTAGGTTGTCTCGATTTTCCCATATATTAGATTAAATAGAAAGTTAGTTACAATATTCACACAAAATCATTGTAACTCAGTCGGTAGAGCGTAAATGTTATTTTTATTACGACATGGGTTTGAATCCCACCGTGGAGAATTTTTTTTGAAGCAATGTAAAGCATATGAATATTAAATAAAATAAAATTGTGTATAAACTAAGTTCTTGCAGCCCAATGGGTTACGCTTCTTGATGGGCTCTCACAGAATGTGAGTTTGAAACCCGTCTCCAACATAATTTTTTTTCATGAAAGTATTAAACCGGTCTGACCCGGGCAGCGGGTCGGCGGTTCAACCGGCAGGGTCGTGTTGACCCGATCGGGTTAACTTAACCCATTAAAGTAGATGAATCGGCCCGATTTATCAATTGGATCTGATTGAGCCCGATTCAACTGGTCGGGGCAGCTTTTAAAACATTGGCCCGACCACTAATCTGAATCAGGGTCCTTGCTGGGTTTTAAAACATTGCTTCAAAAAGACACTAATGGATAATGTGCATCACTACATGTTGTCTCATTCTTGCCTTTAATACACCTTTAAATACAGCTGGCTGTGAGAATGCAATTATTATTCTCACATTGGGATTCTTCTCAAACAGGTAATAGATGGATGTCGTGAAGTTGGACTCATATAATAGGAAATAATTATTGGAAAATAAGTAGTTTTATTATTATTATTATATATATATATATATATATATATATATATATATATGCCTAATATATGTATCTATTTATGTTTCATGTTTAATCTTCATAATTTATTTGCAACAACTATAAATAACAGTAGTAATGATGTTAGTTTTTTACCTTAGTAATATCTAATTAAGTGAATAAAAAATATTTATTTTAGCCTTTTTGAGCATATTTTAAAAAATATAATGAATAATGGTTATCCAATTAACCGGCCGATTATTAGTGGAAGGAACGGTTATGAAAATACCTATACCGTTTACTTAATGGAATGGTTATGGATAAAGATTTGGGAAATGGTGATGGTAATGGAATAGGTTATACCGTAACCATATCGTTTCATTGGCAGCCCTATCTATACTTACCTTACTTTCATTCTCTCCCATATACATATAATGTATATACATATAGGGGGTCTTTTTATGTTTGGGGCCTTAGGCAATTGCCTAAGTTGCCTAGGCCTCTAGCCGCACTTGCGTGGAACCATTCTACCATGTGGTCATGCATATGTCCATTCATGTTCTAACAAGTAAACTCAAACTCATGCCTCAATTTACTCATTTTCAAACATGTAAAAGTCATCTAAATGTGTCAAATATTAAATGGGCATATCTACCATGGGCCACGTGGAATGTTCCACTAAATAATTTTTCATGTTGTTGGAACGGCTAAATTGACATTGGTAGAGGAGGAGTTGGTCACCCAGGATAAGATTATGAAAAGAACGCAGCTATTTCCCCCCAGTTTTTACTCAACCCCCCCATACTTTACACACCCCCAAAAAATTAAACAAATTACTAAATTCCCCCACTATTCATTTTAATTATTTTTGCTCTTTCATTGCCCCATTCTCAATCTTCCCCCTCACGCGTGAGCTCTTCCATCTCCCCCCGTCGCTTGTAGCTCATCTTCCCCGACCATTTTCCTTCTTCCTCCTTGCTTGTGGCTCCTCTTCCATAATCTTTTTTCCTCTGCCCTTTGCCTTGCTGCTTATCTGGAAAACTTCTGAATGATTTCTAGCAGGGATGGTCACTGCCAAAATATGCAAAATTTGACGGGGAACTACAGTCTTCGTGAAAATAAATTTTATTTGACGGATGGTATCCCCCACCAAGAAACCTTAAAAAAAAATTTTAACTTGGCAAGGAGAGGTCACCGCCACAATATGCAGACATTGACGGGGACCTTTGTTCTCCATGTAATGAAGTTTTATTTGTCGGGGAGTACCCCTCACCACGAAACTTAAAAACTTTTGAAAAACTCCTCGCGAGAGGTGCTCACCATCACAATATGCAGAATTTGATAGGGACTTAAGGCCTCTATCCAAATCAATTTTATTTGGCAAAGGGTATGTTGTGCACGTGTTGTGCACGCTCACATGATTCCTCATTTATTTATCTTTATTTATTTATAAACATTAGGTTAGTTTCCCTTATGTTGAGGATGATTTATGTTTATATTTTACTGTTGAACTGTAATGGGCGCTCTAGTGGACCACAGGATAGTCGGGCCCACTAGCGGCAATATTCCCAATGTGGGAGGGTGCAACTCCCCATAAAGGGTCGTCTCCCTCCTTGGTTCGGGTGATGCTAATAGAGAATTCCAGTTATTTCTTCCCTTTCTTCCTACTTTTTTCCCTTTCCCTGCGTAGAACTCATGTGTACCGATTGTGCCAGCATCGGGTACAACATTGGTATCGAAGCTTTTACGATCCCAGGACATGGCACGAGGCAAACAAGTTGTCGCGGCCCCGGAAGTTTAGCCCGAGAAGGAGGCTCTTGCCTCCGCGGACAACCCGAAAGTGCCAGAATCCAATGGCGAGCCTACTCTGGTGAAAATCATGGCAGAGATTAGGACCTTGAGCGTGGGAGTATCCAAGGTCGATGCTCTGGGCTTGGCCGTGGCGCAGCTTCAAGCAGAGCAATCAGCACCCCTTTTGCCCAGGCAGCCAACTGTATTCATGGAGAAGGGGGGTCCGTCCCAGGCCCCCGAACTGCACCCCTCTGACTTTTCGGCACCAGCAAACCGAGATATGCGCTTTCCCCAAGGTATAGTGTGCTTTGGCATAGTCGATCAAGCCATGGATGGGAGGCGTCAGGCCTGGGATACGCGAGGCACACCAGGTGTTCGGGAAAATGCCCCAGTGATGCCGCCTCCTAGAAACTTATTCCAGGAGATGGAGGATGACTGGGAGGAGTACCCAGGACACCATGGAGCGTCCCGAGGAGGGGCTGAACCTCGTTTGGCCCGCCTATAGTTCTCACGATACTCTAGGGATGACGACCCAGTGGAATGGCTGTACAAGGCAGAGAAGTTTTTCACCTACTAAGGAACACACTCAGAGGTTAAACGATTGCGCACAACGGCCTTCCACCTAGATGGGGACGCTTCGGTAAGGTTCCAGAGTTTTGAGAAGGAGGTGCGCTACCCTACTTGGGCCACCTTCTCCGACGAGTTGTGCATCCAGTTCAACCCAAATGAGTTTCAAGACTTCAACGAGATGCTCTCCTCCCTACGCCAAACTACCACTGTCCGGGCTTATTATACGGAGTTCATGAAGGTGGCCAACCACCTCCCCGACTGGCCGGTGGCCGCCTTGGTGGGCACGTTCAAGAGAGGGCTCAAACCAGAGATTTATGAGGAGATGCGCCACTTTCCCTGCTCTAGCATGCTGGATGTCATGTGCCACGCAGGCATTGAGGAAGAGAAACTGACTAGACAGCGACGAGGAGGCCAACTCAAGACTTTTCCCCAGCCTACTGTGAGTGCTTCTCCCCTTGCCATTCCGGCCAGCAGCCCAATGGCCGGCCGCTTTGGCCAACCACCCTCTCAGACCGGCCCGATTGTTCGGCAGCTCACTCCAACCCAGATGGAAGAACGTTGGTCGAATGGGCTTTGTTTTGCTGTGATGAGAAGATTGTCCTGGGGCACTGTTGTTCCATCAAGGGCAGTCTCCTAGTGGAGGAGATCGATGAGGAGGGGGAGGTGGCGAACGGGTCTGACTCGTCGCACTATGATGACATGTTGCCGGAGATTTCTATCCATGCCTTCTCGGGGGCATTCACTCCACACACGATGCGAGTCCAAGGCCACCTCAAGCGGCAGCAAGTGGCCATTCTGATCGACAGTGGGTCAACCCACAACTTCACTAACGATCGGGTAGCCCAACAGCTAGGCTGCTTCGTGTCAGACTCAAAGCCCTTTGACGTGCTGATTGGTGACAGAAAGCACCTCCGGAGTGTAGGAGTCTGTGCCCAGGCCACACTCTCCATTCAGGGTCACTCCTTCGTTCCCGACCTATTTCTGCTGCCTACGAAAGGGGTGGACATGGTGTTAGGGTTGCAGTGGCTCTAAGAGCTTGGGGATGTGTTATGGAACTTTAAAGACATGGTGATGGATTTCGCGGTTCAAGGGCAGCGGGTTCGGCTCCAGGGATCTCAGCCGGGCACTCTCCTTTCTCATCAGCCGGCGGGTTCCTCATTTCAGTTTGCCCCACAGGGATTCCTCCTTTAGCAGTGGGCAACTGTCGAAGTCCTTCAGGATGAGCTGCCGCAAGATCTTGTTGACTTATTGGCGGAGCAGAGTGCGGTGTTTGCTGAATCACACGGCCTTCCTCCGGTGCGGCCTCATGATCACTGCATTCCTATCCTTCCAGGGGCATCTCCAGCCAATGTCCGGCCATACCGCTACACGCACATTCAGAAGGTAGAGATAGAGCGTCTTGTGGAGGACATGCTTCACTCTGGTATCATTCATCTGAGCACGAGCTCCTTCTCCTCTCCGGTGTTGCTCGTACGCAAGAAGGATGGCACATGGCAATTCTGTGTTGACTACCAAGCCTTAAACGCTATCACAGTCAAGGACAAGTACCCTATACTAGTGATTGAGGAGCTTCTGGATGAGCTCGCTGGATCGACTATCTTCAGCAAACTTGACCTCCGATCGGGCTACCATCAGATACGGGTGCAGCCAGCCGATGTGCACAAGACCGCCTTCCGGACTCATGATGGCCACTTCGAGTTCCTTCTCATGCCATTCGGTCTGACCAATGCCCCTTCCACATTTCAGAGCCTCATGAATGACCTCTTCTAGCCCTTCCTCCGCTGCTTCATCTTGGTTTTCTTCGATGATATCCTTGTCTATAGCAAGTCATGGGCGGAACACTTAGAGCATCTCAGGTTTGTCTTCGCTATTCTGAAAGATAATTCTTTGTTTCTTAAGCGTTTGAAGTGTTCATTTGGCAGCCCACAGGTGGAATATTTGGGGCATATCATCCCTCGCAACGGTGTCGCCACTGACCCCTCAAAGATGGCCGCCATGCTTTCCTGGCCGGCCACTACTTATATCCGGGCACTTAGGGGCTTTCTCGGCCTCACTGGCTACTATCGGAGGTTCATTAACTGCTATGGCGAGATTGCTCGCCCCCTTACAAAGCTCTTGAAGAAGGGGGCTTTCAGCTGTTCCAAGGCTGCCTAAGCGGCCTTTGCCGAATTGAAGAGGGCTATGGCATCCGCCCCTGTTCTGATCCTTCCAGATTTCAGCCGGCCCTTTGTGGTGGAGACAGATGCTTCTAATGCCAAACTTGGGGCGGTGTTACTGCAGGAGGAGTGCCCCAATGCTTACTTTAGCAAAGCTTTGGCTGGCCACTCCTTGTCCCTATCCATGTAGGAGAAGGAGATGCTGGCCATCATTCTCGCGGTCGACAAGTGGCAGCCTTATTTGCTTGGCCGCAGGTTCCTGATCTACAATGACCACCAGCCCCTGAAGTATTTCCTCGAACAGCGGGTGTCCACTCCATCACAGCAGCGGTGGGTTAGCAAGCTTCTTGGCTATGATTATGAGTTTGTGTACAAAAAAGGATCGAAAAACACCGTGGCCGGCGCCCTTTCTCGCCGTTCTTCCCCAGGTTCGTGTTTGGTTATTTCTAGTCCAGCTTGCCCCTTTTTTGCTGAGTTAAAACAGGCGTACCAGGATGTCCCTCCGACCCGCACCTTGATTACTTCCCTCCAAACCGACCCAGCTGCTCGACCATTCTTTGCATGGAAGGATGCCCTTCTCTTTTGGAAGGACTGCCTATGGGTACCCGATGTGGCTGATCTTCGCCGGCGTATCCTCTCACACTTCCATGACACTCTCGTGGCCTGTCATGAGAGAGCACTCCGCACTTATAAGCGGCCAGAGCTTTATGTGGCAAAGTATTTGCCAATCTATTACTGAGTATGTGGCCTCTTGTAATGTCTGTTAGCAAGCTAAAGCCACCACGGCCTCTCCTGCGGGGTTGCTTCAGCCCTTGCCTATTCCCGATAAGGTTTGAGAGGACGTTTCCATGGACTACATGCAAGCCCTGCCCTTGGTGCAGGGCAAGTCGGTGATTATGGTGGTGGTGGACCGGTTGTCCAAGTACGCTCACTTTTGTGCTCTGGGACATCCCTTCACTGCCAAGTTAGTGGCCGAACTCTATGTTCGGGAGGTGGCCAAGTTACACGGTATGCCTCGCACTATTGTCTTTGATCGTGACCGGGTTTTCATATCTCAGTTTTGGTGGGAATTCTTCACTTTACAGGGCACCTCTCTTCACATGAGCACCGCTTATCACCCTCACACGGATGGTCAGACAGAGGTGGTAAACCAATGCCTAGAGTAGTACCTGCAATGTTTCACTATGTCTCAGCCCCGCCGATGGCTTCAGCTTCTTCCTTGGGCGGAGTGGTCTTATAACACCGCTTATCATACATGTGCCAGTTTCACTCCTTTTGAGGTGTTGTATGGATGACCGCCCCTGACAGTGTTATCGTATGTTCCTCATCGCTCTTCAGTGGTTGAGGTTGATTATATGCTCCAGACACGAGATGAGGTTCTTAGACAGCTTAAGGAGAACTTGTCTTCGGCTCAGAATAGGATGAAGCAGATTTATGTTGGTCATCACACTGACCGGGAGTTCCTGGTGGGCGACTTGGTTTATGTCTATGTTCTTCCTTAGCGCCAAACTTCCTTGTTTCAGCCCAAGCATGCTAAGCTCACCCCCCGTTTCCATGTGCCCTATGCTATGGAGGAGCGTATTGGTCCAGTGGCTTACTGCCTTACCCTGCCGCCTAGTTCCATTGTCCACCTTGTCTTTCATGTCTCCAGGCTACACTGCTGCATAGGAGACATCTCTTTGGCCACTGATGCTCCACCACTGCCTCTGATGGGCCGAGTTGCTTCCTCTGACCCAGTTCTTGCCTCGCTGCTCGATAAGCGTTGTGTTCTCCGTTCCGGTCTCATTATTACTAAGGTCCTGATTTCTTGGCAAGGACAGTCACTTGAGGAGGCCACATGGATGCCTGGGGATGAGTTCACGTCTCGCTATCCATCTTGGACGCCTTGAGGACAAGGCATGTGTGGAAGCATGGTGGAGTGTTGTGCGCGTGTTGTGCACACTCACACGATTCCTCATTTATTTATCTTTATTTATTTACAAACATTAGGTTAGTTTCCCTTATGTTGAGGATGATTTATATTTATATTTTACTGTTGAACTGTAATGGGTGCGCTAGTGGACCACGGGATAGCCGGGCCCACTAGCAGCACGATTCCCAATGTGGGAGGGCACGACTCCCCATAAAGGGTTGCCTCCCTCCTTGGTTTGGGTGATGCTAATAGAGAATTCCAGTTATTCCTTCCCTTTCTTCCTACTTCTTTCCTTTTCCCTGCGTAGAGGAAAGGGAATACAACATCCGAACCAAGGAGAGAGACGACCCTTTATGGGGAGTCGCGCCCTCCCACATTGGGAATCATGCCGCTAGTGGGCCTGGCTATCCCGTGGTCCACTAGCGCACCCATTACAGTCAACAGTAAAACATAAATATAAATCATCCTCAACATAAGGGAAACTAACCTAATGTTCGTAAATAAATAAAGATAAATAAATGAGGAATCGTGTGAGCATGCACAACACTCCACCACGCTTCTGCACATGCCTTGTCATCAAGGCATCCAAGCTGGATAGCCAGACGTGAAGTCATCCTCAAGCATCCATGTGGCCTCCTCAAGTGATTGTCCTTGCCAAGAAATCAGGACCTCACTAATAATACGACCGGAACGGCGGACACGACGCTTATTGAGCAGCGAGGCAGGAACCGGGTCAGAGGAAGCAACTCGGCCCATTAGGGGCAGTGGTGGAGCATCAGTGGCCAAAGAGATGTCTCCTATGCAGCGGCGCAG
Organism: Saururus chinensis; assembly: GCA_035235625.1. Taxonomy (NCBI): domain Eukaryota; kingdom Viridiplantae; phylum Streptophyta; class Magnoliopsida; order Piperales; family Saururaceae; genus Saururus; species Saururus chinensis. The sequence continues at coordinate 31,517,171 of CP141146.1, read as the reverse complement.
CCTGGAGACATGAAAGACAGGGTGGACCATGGAACCAAGCGGCAGGGTAAGGCGATAAGCCACTAGACCAATACGCTACTCCATAGCATAGGGCCCATGGAAACGGGGGGCGAGCTTAGCATGCTCGGGCTGAAACAAGGAAGTTTGGCACTAAGGAAGAACAGAAACATAAACCAAGTCGCCCACCATGAACTCCTGGTCAGTGTGATGACCATCATAAATCTGCTTTATCCTATTCTGAGCTGAAGACAAGTTCTCCTTAAGCTGTCTAAGAACCTCGTCTCGTGTCTGGAGCATATAATCAACCTCAGCCACCGAAGAGTGATGAGGAACATACGATAACACCGTCGGGGGTAGCTATAAGATCCTTGATCTTGAACCAGTTTATTTTAATGATTATTTATCGGTTATCGTGTGGTTAAAGCGTTTTTTTATTTATTCGGTGGTTTCAAAAATAAATGGTGTTTCTTATGGTATTAATCAAAATCAACTTTACAATTATTGGTTTTAAGTGTTTTTGGGTCAAATCTGAATTTTTGAAATTTTTCTGATTTTTCACTAATTTTTCCGAAAATTAGGGCTTGGCGGGACCTACTGTGGGCCCCACTGGCGAAATTGAGGTTTTTGGACCAAATTAACCCAGGCATCAAGACAAGCGTTTATAAAAAAATTATAATTTTTCAAGGTTTAATTAGAGCTCAAATGATCAAAATACTCATTTTTAGCCCAAATTTCTATTCATACCCCACTAGTTAATTATGTACACCCCAAGCCCTACTATAAATAGAAAGGGCTGAGCCATTTCTATTTTGGGAATAGGCTGGGAGAAGGTGATTAAGGCCTAGTTCCCCAGTTAGGCCCGAATTAGAAGGAGATTAAGGTATGTTCTCTTTAATCAAGCCTAAATCCCAGGTTTTCTTCTAATCCATTCTTAATCCATCATTTCCCCTTTGATTTGATTCGATTTTAAGCATCAAAATCACTTATTTACTCCCTTACTTCAAACCCTACTTCTCAAAATTTATTTTTTATGCTTAACAAACCCTAGATCTAAGATTTCTTTAAGGTTTTCAATGTTAAACCGATTTTTAATGGAGTTTAACTTAAACTCTATATTTTTAGAAGGTTTCCGAGAAGGGTGAAGGTCAAATCCGAACCTAATCAAGTGATAAGGTAATGGGTCTTCGAAATCTCAGTTTTCCTATGGTAAAAATCTCGATTTTTATGGTTTATTTGGAATGGGTTTACTTGATTTAGTGCTCTAATGGTGGGATTAGTAAATTTTAATTTCTTGTCCCAATTTTTTAGGGTTTTGTCTTAATATGGTGTAGATTAGCTTTCTGGAATGTATGATGGAATTTTAATGGCGCTTGGGTTGATAGATGAAGGTTTAAGTTACATTAATGGAGTTTCGGTTTGAAATTCGAAATGAAGAAGAAGGTTGAATCTGCCTTGTTGGCGTTCAAACGGCTTACTAGGGCGTTCAAACAGCAACACTGCAGTTTTGACATATTTCTTGTTTAGCCGATCGAACGCCCCTGCAGGGCGTTCGAACGGCTACACAGTAGAATTGACCATTGTATGTATGTTGCTTATTTCGATGTCTCTACTCTGAAATATCATTTTTATGTTTATGTAGAGTGTTTTGAGCTAGAGTAAGCTACTGGAAGAGCATGCTATTGATGTTTAGAAGTTGTGGTGTATATTTAAAGTTATGTGAAATGGCTTGTAGTTGGATATATTTATTGGAATTGCTATCTTGAAGATATGCGTGGTTGATTCCCTATGGTTTAAACATGTTTTCAATAGAGTTACAACATGCTAATGGACTGATATGTCATTATAGGATGTGGTTAAATAATGGGTGAATGTTAGTGTTATGCCTAGACTCAAGTATTAGCATGTGGTTATGTTTTGACTTGAGTTATGATTTTAATGGTTCTTCTCCTATGAGTTCTGCTGGAATCCATGATTAGATGTTAGTGCGCATGTGTAGTATGATGGCGAGTTAATTACAAAGAATGTTGATATACATCGAATGAGGTGCTTCTACCATGTACACACACATGTGGGGTTAATGATTATGATGAGGCTTGGTATTATGATTATGAATGATGCATGAGGGGCTGATGAGAGCACTTATCATTAATTAGGATTCATGTGTGCCTTGCCCACGTATGTATCATGTTGCATGCATCATGAAAACGGATTTCCAATTGAGGCTTTATCGAGATTAACCGAGTTTGATCGATTGAATGCAATGTTGTGAAATTGTGTGCCGGATTAATCGATCATTGGCTTCATTGAAACTTGATTGGTCCGAAGGGTCATGTTTTGATTTGAGTTCTTTTGTGAAACATGTGCACTCCCCGGGTTGAGTCTAGTTAAATGGAACTATGTGGGGACGAGTTATGTACTTGTCTTGCGGATTGAGATTATTATGATTGTCTTCTGGACCCTAAGAATCCAGAGTGGTACGCTTTGTGCACCAGCTACCACATGTTCTAGGGTTCCCTATGTGGGAACTCGGACTCTCCCCCAGCGCAAGAGATGTCCCTCGGCGAACACCCATGCTCTAGGTTCTCTATGTGAGAATGGGACATCCTTGGCTAGAATCGTCCAGGGCGAGCAACTTTAGGGGCTGACAACCCCGACCTTCTTATATTCTTGTGTAGGATTTGGACCATGACACGCCTTCGTGGCCTTATCTATGTTCCCGCCTGCATGGCACTAATTGTGTTTACTCTTTGATGGAGGCATTCTCTATTTATGTTGATGCATGTATATGATGTATGCAATGCATGTTTGTGTAACATGTGATTTGACACGTTTGACATGGAGAATGGATGAGATGTATTATGAATGTCGGATTAGAGAATTGTGATTGAGACACTATATGCAGGATTATGTGATCTGAAAGTATGGTTTAGACACTATGATGCAGGTTTTGGTGATGTGTATGTGTGATCAGAAAATGATACATCTTGTCAATCATTGATCTGAATTGTTATATTACTATATCGTTGTGTTTCTTATGATTATAGTTATATTAAAACCATTATTGAGTTTGTTATACTCACCCCTCTTTCTTGTGCTTTTGCTTTGGGGCTGCGTGGCGTGACATGCAGATGGACAGGATCCTCTCTATGAGGAAAGGTCAGAGAGGACTTGGGAGTAGACGTGGAGACCTCTTATGTGGCATGTTTCTTTGATTTTTGCTATGATGTTAGAACCTATGTGGTGTAATTCTCGTTTTGGATTTGTGCTACATTATACATTTAGATTGATTGAGACATAGTTTTGGAGCCTAGTGTAGGCTATGGATTAATTAGTATGTGGGTTTGAGATTGTGGTTTATTTTAGAGTTAAAGTAACTCTTTTGATTCTACTTATTTACTCTTGCTTAAAGTGGTGTGTTTACTCCATAAATTTTTAGATTGCCCGTGATTAGGGCATAAGTCTTCTACTAATTGTTTTCAATCTCCTTGTCGCCCCCATGCGCTTGACCGGCCCCTGGACCGGGTTTGGCTCGGGTCGGGCAATGCCAGGGCGTGACAGCGACTGTCCATACAACACTTCAAAAGGAGTGAAACTAGCACGAGTATGATAAGCGGTGTTATAAGACCACTCCGCCCAAGGAAGAAGTTGAATCCATTGGCAGGGCTGAGACATAGTGAAACATCGCAGGTACTACTCTAAGCATCGGTTTACCACCTCTGTCTGACCATCCGTCTGAGGGTGATAAGTGGTGCTCATGTGAAGAGAGGTGCCCTGTAAAGTGAAGAACTCCCGCCAAAACTGAGATATGAAAACCCGGTCGCAATCAAAGACAATAGTGCGAGGCATGCCGTGTAACTTGGCCACCTCCCGAACATAGAGTTTGGCCACTAACTTGGCAGTGAAGGGATGTCCCAGAGCACAAAAGTGAGCGTACTTGGACAACCGGTCCACCACCACCATAATCACCGACTTGCCCTGCACCAAGGGCAGGGCCTGCATGTAGTCCATGGAAACGTCCTCCCAAACCTTATCGGGAATAGGCAAGGGATGAAGCAACCCCGCAGGAGAGGCCGTGGTGGCTTTAGCTCGCTGACAAACATCACAAGCAGCCACATACTCAGTAACAGCCCGGCGAATACCCTGCCACATAAAGCTCTGACTGACCCGCTTATAAGTGCAGAGTGCTCCCTCATGACCGGCCACGGGAGTGTCATGGAAGTGTGAGAGGATACACCGGCTAAGATCAGCCACATCAGGTACCCATAGGCAGTCCTTCCAAAAGAGAAGGGCATCCTTCCATGCAAAGAATGGCCGAGTAGCTGGGTCGGTCTGGAGGGAAGTAATCAAGGTGCGGGTCGGAGGGTCATCCTAGTACACCTGTTTTAACTCAACAAGGAAGGGGCAAGTCGGACTAGAAAGAACCAAACACGAACTTGGGGAAGAACGGCAAGAAAGGGCGTCGACCACGGTGTTTTTCAATCTTTTCTTGTACACGACCTCATAATCATAGCCAAGAAGCTTGCTAACCCACCGCTGCTGTGACGGAGTGGACACCCGCTGTTCGAGGAAATACTTTAGGGGCTGGTGGTCTGTAACGACCCGACCCGAGCCGGGCCCACAAAATCACTGATAGGAATTTGAAATTTTCCTCAAGCCAGGAATCATCGTCTGAGTGCGAGAGGTACAACGTTCGCCTACGCACTACGGAGCTTAAGGCTTCCTCGTACGTAGACTTAGGTTGTAACGACCATTTACACACAACGAAGCTTCATAGTTCGTCGCGTGTAAAACAGAATAAAACATATTATTTATAATGATTTGGATCGGGCCAACATTGCCTTGCCGTTGGTTGCCTACGTACGTATTGGATATTATTCCAATACGATCGGATCCGAACGTAGTTATGCCTAATGGCTACTACATACAACAAGCATTACAAAATCATATATGTATAACATACGTATCTCCGAATATTTAATCGGAGTATACAAAAACTCGTCATATATCGGAGTCAAGCGGAAGTTAATGAAATCGTACACCTCGCTCTACCACAGAGCGGGATCAAAATCACATACGCATATCTCGCTCCATTACTGAATCGAGACTGAGCACATCAACCGACTCGCTCTATCACTGAGCCGAGACCGGACACACACATCACACGTCTTGCTCTACCCTAGAGCAAGACATCACACTTCATAACATATAAGCGTACATCATAGCATATAAGCTCACATCATGGCATAGCACACATCATGACATATAAACACGCATCATGACATAGCACACATCATGGCATATAAACACGTAACATGGCATAGCACGCATCATGGCATGACACACATCATGGCATAATTAAGACGGGAGATCAGAAATGCTTACAGCCCTCATGACTCGTAAGGTAGCGGTATTCGGAGTTGCTCGTATGAGCATCCTCCCCTTCAGATCCGAAGATATGAAAGAAGCTTCCTCTAGTCTCCATATGTTCTTCGTCTTGTGTCGAAAGATTACGTATAACGTCTTCCTTGCCGGAGACTCTTCTCGTTTTCTGTGCCGTGAGCGGCGGACAGAACCTTCCATACTCTGGATTACTTCTCTTGATGTAGCCCGACAACTTTGGACAGAACCCTGTCTTGCTCTGGGCCCTTACTTCTTGTTTGGTGCTCGAAGATAACGGGCGGAGCCTTTCCTTGTCTCAGGATATTTCCTCCTTATATAGTTATCAGCTCAAAGAACGGACCTCTCCATCGCGTAGAACATACTCGATTTAGTCAAGAACGCCTCTTGGATGGACTAAATCGGAGTTAGGATGCTTAAGAACGGGGAGAAAGAAGTTTGTCGATGCTCGGGCAGAACCTCTCCTTGTCTCGAGGTATTTCTTCCTTATACGGACTCCGAATCGAAGAAAGGATCATTCCATCGCGTAGAGCACACTCGATTTAGTAGGAAACGGGTCTTGAACGGCCTTAATCGGCCTCAGAACGGTCAGAAACGGCGTAAGAAGTTCTGACTGAAAATTGGAACGAAATGGGGTTTATAAAGACCCCCGAGCCGCCGAAACTGCGGCGCCGCGCCGCCAAAATCGGCGGCGCCGCTGTTTCGGCGGCGGCGCCCGCAGAAAACGCGCGGCTCGCGCTCGCGCTGCGCGTTCCGCGGGTCACGACCGCGCGCGGAATCGCGGTCCGCGCGGAACCGCGTGCGCGCGAAACCGCGGCGCCCGCGGTAATGCGGGCGCACGTCGCGCGGCGCCGCGCCGGCTCGCGCTGCGGCGTGCGCCAGTCGCGCGCCGCCCGCGCCGGCTCACCCATTTTCCATTTTCTTATTATTTTTTTTTTAAATACTTATCTACTTCAAACGCGCGTATCTCCCCACCCCGGAATCAGATTCGCGCGTTCTAGGTACCGTTGGACTCGTATCGATGAGCCCTTCAATACAAACCCACTTAAAGCAGCAAATCACACTATTTCTAAGTGGGTCCCACCTATTTTCTACGCTCGTCGAGGTCGTAACTTTCGGTCCCGACCTCCGTTTCGCTCATTCTTCGAATCGTTACGCTCGTTTCTTTGAGCTCAACTTATATACAGAGGTTTCATCCTCTGAAATCCTCTAAAATTCATCACAAAATTATCCAATTAGGCCTAACCCTTGAGGTTAGACGTAATCGAAAAGCGAGTCGTTACATTCTTCCCCCCTTAAAAGAATTGCGTCCTCGCAATTCGCCTAAACTACTCTTCTAAACACAACAAAATTCAGTCATTATTCAAGCACAAATCACAGATAAAATTCCGATAATCTAATATCGGAGGAAATCTTCACAAAGAAAATCTAATAACTCATAAACAAACAAAATACCTTAAACAGAATCTGATAATTTAGATCAGATAAAATCATCATAACATAATCCGATAACTTATGACCGGATAAAACACTCTAAAACACAATCTGATGCTTATGTCAGAATCGGATAGATTGAAATTCAAACTCAAAACACAAACGTCAATTCCGGATTAATCAATTCCCGTCAAACATAAATCCAAAACACTCTCGGATTTCTTTATCCGATAAGCACAATTCGACAATTTGGTCGAAAAATCATTTCACAAAATTCAATCACATTTTTCTTTTCAAAAACACAGTGGATCTTTTTGGCTCAAAACACATACCGTGATACCAAACGGTGTTCCTTCCGATGCTCATGGGGTAATCGAAAGGCTCACAAGGATAGGAGATTGCCCATGTCTCCACACCTGAGTGCATGCGTCACTAGCCGATTATTTTCTATCGGCGGGCATCTCACTAATCACCGCAATGCCCAACGGCCTTCCCTCGTGCTCATGGGGCAACGAGAGGTCACTAAGAATAGGAGTTTCCCATGATCTCCACATCTATGCACGCTCAACCGATTTCTCAGTCAGTATCTATTAACGATAGCTTTTGGGCTTTATACCAAATCGCTATCTATAAAGCTTGAAGATCCAACAATTTAAAATCACACTTTTCTTTTTGAAAACAATGTGGATCTTTTCAGCTCATACCGTGATACCAAACGGTGTTCCTTTCGACACTCATGGGGAAATCGAAAGGCTCACAAGGATAGGAAGATTACCCATGATACTCCACACCTGTGTGCGTGCGTCACTAGCCGATTATTTTTCTATCGGCGGGCATTTCACTAATCACTTCACACGCCGCGATGCCCAATGGCCTTCCCTCGCGCTCATGGGGCAACAAGAGGTCACTAAGAATAGGAGTTTCCCATGATCTCCACATCTATGCACGCACAACCGATTATTTTTCTCGGTCAAGATTCACTAACGATAGTTTTTGGGCTTTATACCAAATAACTATCTATAGAGCCTGGAGATCCAAATCATCGAAAAACCTCATATTCAAATCAATTCCAGGGAAAATAATCCCGATTAAACCAGACTCAAAATCGAAATCTATTTCAATACACTAGTGGAATCAACCTTGAAGCTATCCACTAACACCTCATGACCCATACCACAGGTGTTTGATAGTTTCTTCTTAGTAATTCCACCGGCGATTGAGATAAATTTACAAAATTTTAAATCTGTTTTCAAATAACCAAAGATTTGAAATAAAATTTTCATATCAAACCTACCAACAGATTCAACCCTAGGGTAATCTAGTAACACTTTGCATCTCATACAACATGTATTTAGTGATTTCTCTTTAGAAATTCCACTATTTTTCAAAACAAATTCACTTCTTAATTAAACACATTTTCTAAAATTAACAATTTGAAATTAAATTTTATTTCAATACTCGAGTAGAATTAACCGTAGAGTTTTCCACTAGCTCCTCATGTCCCATACCATGAGCGGTCGGTGGTTACCCTTTGGTAATTCTACCGTAGTTAAAAACATATCTGAAAGTATATTTTATTTCAATACCCGAGTAGAATTAACTGTAGGGTTTTCCACTAGCACTACATGTCCCATACCATGAGCGGTCAGTGGTTACCCTTTGGTAATTCTACTGTAGTTAAAAACATATTTGAAAGCATATTTTATTTCAATACCCGAGTAGAATTAACCGTAGGGTTTTCCACTAGCACTACATGTCCCATACCATGAGCGGTCAGTGGTTACCCTTTGGTAATTCTACTCTAGTTAAAAACATATTTGAAAGCATATTTTATTTCAATACCCGAGTAGAATTAACCGTAGGGTTTTCCACTAGCGCTACATGTCCTATACCATGAGCGGTTAGTGGTTACGCTATGGTAATTCTACCGCGGTTTAAAACATATTGAAATCAAAGTCGTTGAAAACATGTAACGAATTCAAGACAAAATTTTCGATCAAATCGAATTCAAAATCACAATTCATAAAAATCAAGGTTTCTGATTAAATCCAAAGCCATACGAGAAAACAAAATTTCAACTCATTCTCGGTGAAAAATCAAAATTTGAATCCGTCTTAAATTCAATGCAACACATGTAGAATGAAATTCTAAATTAAATCTAAATCAACTTATTTAAAAAGAATTTTCATATAACTCACGAATAAAAATCAAATTTCATAAAATCGGACTTCATATAAGTCACATATACAAAATGAAAAGTTCAAAAACAAAATTCATATGAAATCCAATTTCTAAATTGATTAAAATTTAAAAATTAAACATGATGCAACAAATTCATATTTAAGCTACAAATAATTTTCAATTGAAAAGTCAAAATAATCAAATTGATATTTACATTAAATCTCATGCAACATATGACGACAAAAATCTCAATTAATTCTTCAATAATAAATTAGATGCACCATATTCAATGCAAAAATTCCAAATCAATTCTCATTTACAATTGACATCTATAAAGTATAAGCTTGCCATCAATCAGATACACATACATAGTATAAAACTTTAAAATTACTTCTAATTAAATAAATTAGAATTTATCATAATCAAAGTTCGAACTAATTTTCATATCATATCAGCAGAACAAGAATCAAAATTTGATACGACATGTTCATAACAACGTATTCAAAACATGTTCAATTTAAGATCAAAATTAATAAAATTTATGTTCGTAACAAATCCATTACAAAGCACGTACACAAAAATTAAAATATGCTTAGAAATTGAAGTTCTCAAAATAATAGTTCATATTAAAAAAAAATTATCGATGTAAAACAAAAATTCAAAATTAGAGTTTGTGTTAAATTTGATAACACATAGGCATACCAAAAGATAAAAATCGGATTTTATTTGAAATCCACAACAACACGTCCAGAAGAGAAATTTAAAGATCACAATTCATTTCAAAATACTCAGAACACATTCAAAACAAGAATTCTATTTATTTCAAAATTTAAATCAAAATACTTATGAAATTAATAAAATTTTATACTCTCGCAGACAGATCAACGCTCCGATACCATTTGTAACGACCCGACCCGAGCCGGGCCCACAAAATCACTGATAGGAATTTGAAATTTTCCTCAAGCCAGGAATCATCGTCTGAGTGCGAGAGGTACAACGTTCGCCTACGCACTACGGAGCTTAAGGCTTCCTCGTACGTAGACTTAGGTTGTAACGACCATTTACACACAACGAGGCTTCATAGTTCGTCGCGTGTAAAACAGAATAAAACATATTATTTATAATGATTTGGATCGGGCCAACATTGCCTTGCCGTTGGTTGCCTACGTACGTATTGGATATTATTCCAATACGATCGGATCCGAACGTAGTTATGCCTAATGGCTACTACATACAACAAGCATTACAAAATCATATATGTATAACATACGTATCTCCGAATATTTAATCGGAGTATACAAAAACTCGTCATATATCGGAGTCAAGCGGAAGTTAATGAAATCGTACACCTCGCTCTACCACACCGCGGCATCAAAATCACATACGCATATCTCGCTCCATTACTGAATCGAGACTGAGCACATCAACCGACTCGCTCTATCACTGAGCCGAGACCGGACACACACATCACACGTCTTGCTCTACCCTAGAGCAAGACATCACACTTCATAACATATAAGCGTACATCATAGCATATAAGCTCACATCATGGCATAGCACACATCATGACATATAAACACGCATCATGACATAGCACACATCATGGCATATAAACACGTAACATGGCATAGCACGCATCATGGCATGACACACATCATGGCATAATTAAGACGGGAGATCAGAAATGCTTACTGCCCTCATGACTCGTAAGGTAGCGGTATTCGGAGTTGCTCGTATGAGCATCCTCCCCTTCAGATCCGAAGATATGAAAGAAGCTTCCTCTAGTCTCCATATGTTCTTCGTCTTGTGTCGAAAGATTACGTATAACGTCTTCCTTGCCGGAGACTCTTCTCGTTTTCTGTGCCGTGAGCGGCGGACAGAACCTTCCATACTCTGGATTACTTCTCTTGATGTAGCCCGACAACTTTGGACAGAACCCTGTCTTGCTCTGGGCCCTTACTTCTTGTTTGGTGCTCGAAGATAACGGGCGGAGCCTTTCCTTGTCTCAGGATATTTCCTCCTTATATAGTTATCAGCTCAAAGAACGGACCTCTCCATCGCGTAGAACATACTCGATTTAGTCAAGAACGCCTCTTGGATGGACTAAATCGGAGTTAGGATGCTTAAGAACGGGGAGAAAGAAGTTTGTCGATGCTCGGGCAGAACCTCTCCTTGTCTCGAGGTATTTCTTCCTTATACGGACTCCGAATCGAAGAAAGGATCATTCCATCGCGTAGAGCACACTCGATTTAGTAGGAAACGGGTCTTGAACGGCCTTAATCGGCCTCAGAACGGTCAGAAACGGGGCAGAAGAAGTTCTGACTGAAAATTGGAACGAAATGGGGTTTATAAAGACCCCCGAGCCGCCGAAACTGCGGCGCCGCGCCGCCAAAATCGGCGGCGCCGCTGTTTCGGCGGCGGCGCCCGCAGAAACCGCGCGCGGCTCGCGCCTGCGCGTTCCGCGGGTCGCGACCGCGCGCGGAATCGCGGTCCGCGCGGAACCGCGCGGCGCGCGCGAACCGCGGGCGCCCGCGGTAACGCGGGCGCGCGTCGCGCCGCGCCGCGCCGGCTCGCGCTGCGGCGTGTGCCAATCGCGCGCCGCCCGCGCCGGCTCACCCATTTTCCATTTTCTTATTATTATTTTTTAAATACTTATCTACTTCAAACGCGCGTATCTCCCCACCCCGGAATCAGATTCGCGCGTTCTAGGTACCGTTGGACTCGTATCGATGAGCCCTTCAATACAAACCCACTTAAAGCAGCAAATCACACTATTTCTAAGTGGGTCCCACCTATTTTCTACGCTCGTCGAGGTCGTAACTTTCGGTCCCGACCTCCGTTTCGCTCATTCTTCGAATCGTTACGCTCGTTTCTTTGAGCTCAACTTATATACAGAGGTTTCATCCTCTGAAATCCTCTAAAATTCATCACAAAATTATCCAATTAGGCCTAACCCTTGAGGTTAGACGTAATCGAAAAGCGAGTCGTTACATTCTTCCCCTTAAAAGAATTGCGTCCTCGCAATTCGCCTAAACTACTCTTCTAAACACAACAAAATTCAGTCATTATTCAAGCACAAATCACAGATAAAATTCCGATAATCTAATATCGGAGGAAATCTTCACAAAGAAAATCTAATAACTCATAAACAAACAAAATACCTTAAACAGAATCTGATAATTTAGATCGAGATAAAATCATCATAACATAATCCGATAACTTATGACCGGATAAAACACTCTAAAACACAATCTGATGCTTATGTCAGAATCGGATAGATTGAAATTCAAACTCAAAACACAAACGTCAATTCCGGATTAATCAATTCCCGTCAAACATAAATCCAAAACACTCTCGGATTTCTTTATCCGATAAGCACAATTCGACAATTTGGTCGAAAAATCATTTCACAAAATTCAATCACATTTTTCTTTTCAAAAACACAAAGGTGGATCTTTTTGGCTCAAAACACATACCGTGATACCAAACGGTGTTCCTTCCGATGCTCATGGGGTAATCGAAAGGCTCACAAGGATAGGAGATTGCCCATGTCTCCACACCTGAGTGCATGCGTCACTAGCCGATTATTTTCTATCGGCGGGCATCTCACTAATCACCGCAATGCCCAACGGCCTTCCCTCGTGCTCATGGGGCAACGAGAGGTCACTAAGAATAGGAGTTTCCCATGATCTCCACATCTATGCACGCTCAACCGATTTCTCAGTCAGTATCTATTAACGATAGCTTTTGGGCTTTATACCAAATCGCTATCTATAAAGCTTGAAGATCCAACAATTTAAAATCACACTTTTCTTTTTGAAAACAATGTGGATCTTTTCAGCTCATACCGTGATACCAAACGGTGTTCCTTTCGACACTCATGGGGAAATCGAAAGGCTCACAAGGATAGGAAGATTACCCATGATACTCCACACCTGTGTGCGTGCGTCACTAGCCGATTATTTTTCTATCGGCGGGCATTTCACTAATCACTTCACACGCCGCGATGCCCAATGGCCTTCCCTCGCGCTCATGGGGCAACAAGAGGTCACTAAGAATAGGAGTTTCCCATGATCTCCACATCTATGCACGCACAACCGATTATTTTTCTCGGTCAGTATCCACTAACGATAGTTTTTGGGCTTTATACCAAATAACTATCTATAGAGCCTGGAGATCCAAATCATCGAAAAACCTCATATTCAAATCAATTCCAGGGAAAATAATCCCGATTAAACCAGACTCAAAATCGAAATCTATTTCAATACACTAGTGGAATCAACCTTGAAGCTATCCACTAACACCTCATGACCCATACCACAGGTGTTTGATAGTTTCTTCTTAGTAATTCCACCGGCGATTGAGATAAATTTACAAAATTTTAAATCTGTTTTCAAATAACCAAAGATTTGAAATAAAATTTTCATATCAAACCTACCAACAGATTCAACCCTAGGGTAATCTAGTAACACTTTGCATCTCATACAACATGTATTTAGTGATTTCTCTTTAGAAATTCCACTATTTTTCAAAACAAATTCACTTCTTAATTAAACACATTTTCTAAAATTAACAATTTGAAATTAAATTTTATTTCAATACTCGAGTAGAATTAACCGTAGAGTTTTCCACTAGCTCCTCATGTCCCATACCATGAGCGGTCGGTGGTTACCCTTTGGTAATTCTACCGTAGTTAAAAACATATCTGAAAGTATATTTTATTTCAATACCCGAGTAGAATTAACCGTAGGGTTTTCCACTAGCACTACATGTCCCATACCATGAGCGGTCAGTGGTTACCCTTTGGTAATTCTACTGTAGTTAAAAACATATTTGAAAGCATATTTTATTTCAATACCCGAGTAGAATTAACCGTAGGGTTTTCCACTAGCACTACATGTCCCATACCATGAGCGGTCAGTGGTTACCCTTTGGTAATTCTACTCTAGTTAAAAACATATTTGAAAGCATATTTTATTTCAATACCCGAGTAGAATTAACCGTAGGGTTTTCCACTAGCGCTACATGTCCTATACCATGAGCGGTTAGTGGTTACGCTATGGTAATTCTACCGCGGTTTAAAACATATTGAAATCAAAGTCGTTGAAAACATGTAACGAATTCAAGACAAAATTTTCGATCAAATCGAATTCAAAATCACAATTCATAAAAATCAAGGTTTCTGATTAAATCCAAAGCCATACGAGAAAACAAAATTTCAACTCATTCTCGGTGAAAAATCAAAATTTGAATCCGTCTTAAATTCAATGCAACACATGTAGAATGAAATTCTAAATTAAATCTAAATCAACTTATTTAAAAAGAATTTTCATATAACTCACGAATAAAAATCAAATTTCATAAAATCGGACTTCATATAAGTCACATATACAAAATGAAAAGTTCAAAAACAAAATTCATATGAAATCCAATTTCTAAATTGATTAAAATTTAAAAATTAAACATGATGCAACAAATTCATATTTAAGCTACAAATAATTTTCAATTGAAAAGTCAAAATAATCAAATTGATATTTACATTAAATCTCATGCAACATATGACGACAAAAATCTCAATTAATTCTTCAATAATAAATTAGATGCACCATATTCAATGCAAAAATTCCAAATCAATTCTCATTTACAATTGACATCTATAAAGTATAAGCTTGCCATCAATCAGATACACATACATAGTATAAAACTTTAAAATTACTTCTAATTAAATAAATTAGAATTTATCATAATCAAAGTTCGAACTAATTTTCATATCATATCAGCAGAACAAGAATCAAAATTTGATACGACATGTTCATAACAACGTATTCAAAACATGTTCAATTTAAGATCAAAATTAATAAAATTTATGTTCGTAACAAATCCATTACAAAGCACGTACACAAAAATTAAAATATGCTTAGAAATTGAAGTTCTCAAAATAATAGTTCATATTAAAAAAAAATTATCGATGTAAAACAAAAATTCAAAATTAGAGTTTGTGTTAAATTTGATAACACATAGGCATACCAAAAGATAAAAATCGGATTTTATTTGAAATCCACAACAACACGTCCAGAAGAGAAATTTAAAGATCACAATTCATTTCAAAATACTCAGAACACATTCAAAACAAGAATTCTATTTATTTCAAAATTTAAATCAAAATACTTATGAAATTAATAAAATTTTATACTCTCGCAGACAGATCAACGCTCCGATACCATTTGTAACGACCCGACCCGAGCCGGGCCCACAAAATCACTGATAGGAATTTGAAATTTTCCTCAAGCCAGGAATCATCGTCTGAGTGCGAGAGGTACAACGTTCGCCTACGCACTACGGAGCTTAAGGCTTCCTCGTACGTAGACTTAGGTTGTAACGACCATTTACACACAACGAAGCTTCATAGTTCGTCGCGTGTAAAACAGAATAAAACATATTATTTATAATGATTTGGATCGGGCCAACATTGCCTTGCCGTTGGTTGCCTACGTACGTATTGGATATTATTCCAATACGATCGGATCCGAACGTAGTTATGCCTAATGGCTACTACATACAACAAGCATTACAAAATCATATATGTATAACATACGTATCTCCGAATATTTAATCGGAGTATACAAAAACTCGTCATATATCGGAGTCAAGCGGAAGTTAATGAAATCGTACACCTCGCTCTACCACAGAGCGGGATCAAAATCACATACGCATATCTCGCTCCATTACTGAATCGAGACTGAGCACATCAACCGACTCGCTCTATCACTGAGCCGAGACCGGACACACACATCACACGTCTTGCTCTACCCTAGAGCAAGACATCACACTTCATAACATATAAGCGTACATCATAGCATATAAGCTCACATCATGGCATAGCACACATCATGACATATAAACACGCATCATGACATAGCACACATCATGGCATATAAACACGTAACATGGCATAGCACGCATCATGGCATGACACACATCATGGCATAATTAAGACGGGAGATCAGAAATGCTTACGCCCTCATGACTCGTAAGGTAGCGGTATTCGGAGTTGCTCGTATGAGCATCCTCCCCTTCAGATCCGAAGATATGAAAGAAGCTTCCTCTAGTCTCCATATGTTCTTCGTCTTGTGTCGAAAGATTACGTATAACGTCTTCCTTGCCGGAGACTCTTCTCGTTTTTTGTGCCGTGAGCGGCGGACAGAACCTCCCATACTCTGGATTACTTCTCTTGATGTAGCCCGACAACTTTGGACAGAACCCTGTCTTGCTCTGGGCCCTTACTTCTTGTTTGGTGCTCGAAGATAACGGGCGGAGCCTTTCCTTGTCTCAGGATATTTCCTCCTTATATAGTTATCAGCTCAAAGAACGGACCTCTCCATCGCGTAGAACATACTCGATTTAGTCAAGAACGCCTCTTGGATGGACTAAATCGGAGTTAGGATGCTTAAGAACGGGGAGAAAGAAGTTTGTCGATGCTCGGGCAGAACCTCTCCTTGTCTCGAGGTATTTCTTCCTTATACGGACTCCGAATCGAAGAAAGGATCATTCCATCGCGTAGAGCACACTCGATTTAGTAGGAAACGGGTCTTGAACGGCCTTAATCGGCCTCAGAACGGTCAGAAACGGGGCAGAAGAAGTTCTGACTGAAAATTGGAACGAAATGGGGTTTATAAAGACCCCCGAGCCGCCGAAACTGCGGCGCCGCGCCGCCAAAATCGGCGGCGCCGCTGTTTCGCCGGCGGCGCCCGCAGAAAACGCGCGCGGCTCGCGCCTGCGCGTTCCGCGGGTCGCGACCGCGCGCGGAATCGCGGTCCGCGCGGAATCGCGGCGCGCGCGAAACCGCGGCGCGCGCGAAACCGCGGCGCCTGCGGTAACGCGGGCGCGCGTCGCGCGGCGCCGCGCCGGCTCACCCATTTTCCATTTTCTTCTTATTTTTTTTTTAAATACTTATCTACTTCAAACGCGCGTATCTCCCCACCCCGGAATCAGATTCGCGCGTTCTAGGTACCGTTGGACTCGTATCGATGAGCCCTTCAATACAAACCCACTTAAAGCAGCAAATCACACTATTTCTAAGTGGGTCCCGCCTATTTTCTACGCTCGTCGAGGTTGTAACTTTCGGTCCCGACCTCCGTTTCGCTCATTCTTCGAATCGTTACGCTCGTTTCTTTGAGCTCAACTTATATACAGAGGTTTCATCCTCTGAAATCCTCTAAAATTCATCACAAAATTATCCAATTAGGCCTAACCCTTGAGGTTAGACGTAATCGAAAAGCGAGTCGTTACATGGTCAGTGAGGATCAGGAACTTGCAGCCAAGCAAATAAGGCCGCCAATTGTCGACGTCGAGAACGATGACCAGCATCTCCTTCTCGTACACGGATAGGGACAAGGAGCGGCCAACCAAAGCTTTGCTGAAGTAAGCAATGAGGCGCTCCTCCTGCAGTAACACTGCCCCAAGTCTGGCATCAGAAGTATTCGTCTCCACCACAAAGGGATGGCTGAAATCTGGAAGGATTAGAACAGGGGCGGACACCATAGCCCTCTTCAATTTAGCAAAGGCCACTTAGGTAGCCTCGGAACAGCTGAAAGCCCCCTTCTTCAAGAGCTCTGTAAGGGGGCGAGCAATTTCACCATAGCGGTTAATGAACCTCCGATAGTAGCCGGTGAGGCCGAGAAAGCCCCTAAGTGCCCGAATGAAAGTAGGGGCCGGCTAGGAAAGCATGGCGGCCACCTTTGAGGGGTCAGTGGCGACGTCATCGCGAGAGATGATATGCCCCAAATATTCCACCTGTGGGCTGCCAAACGAACACTTCGAATGCTTAAAAAACAAAGAATTATATTTCAGAATTGCGAAGACACCCGAAGAACTCCCGCCAAAACTAAGATAGAAAAACCTGGTTGCGATTAGAGATAATAGTGCAAGGCCCACCCACTGAAAAACCTCCAAAAAAAACTTTTAAGGTGTTGGGGTGGCATGAGTAAAATTATAGAGGGGTGCGGGGGTACTAAGTTATAAAAAAAATCATCTTATATATATTTCTACGGTGGGGGGCTCTAAGCATTTTTTGGGAGAAATGGACGCGTTCTTGTCAAAATCTTAAAGTCCAGACTCCCATTATCGCAAGCTGCGCAAGGATTTATGATAAGGGACATCGAGAGATTGAATATCGAGTTGGCGATCTGGTGTATTTTAAGCTTCATTTTTATTGGCAAAAATCGCTGGCATCCAAATCTTCTGAAAATTATCTCCTAGATTCTATGCGCCTTATAAAATTGTTAAAAAGGTTCTATGCTCCTAGTTTCATTGTCGAATAAAAAAATTGGCTCGTCATTTGGGGGTGTCTATTATAAGTTGCATGAATCTCTTGTTGATGAACCGGAGTCTGCTGATTTACCACAAGCAGCTTTAGAGTTTCACACTATTAAAGGGCGGAGAGAAGTGTTGGTCCATGGCAACATACCAGTCCAGCCAACGCAACTTTCCCAGCTTTGTTCTCGAGGACAAGAACCTTGTTTAAGGGGGAAGGAGTTGTTAAGAGTTCTTTTATAACTCTGTAAATTATCTATCTTTGTGTGTCTCTGTATATATGTGTTATGTTGATGTATGTAATAAAACTGGCCAATGGTGCCCTGGTATGAAAGTAGTTGTGCAGAAATCCGTAGTTGTAACTGCTGAAACAGCTTGGCCTGTTGGCTTTCCTCTATAAAACTCTCAGACATCTCTGAGAGGAAGGAGTCAGTGAATTTGCAGAAAACTGGTGACCTTCACCTTTATTACTCTTCCTTCTTATTTTCCCTGAATTTCTCCATGAGCATCACCTAACCAACAAGATAGGTTGGTCAAAGAAAAAGATTGCTATCAATATATTACACTACATCACGAACAATATAACAAATAGGCTGTATTTCAGGCTTGCAGTCAACGGTTTTAGTATTTACATCTCAACGACGATTCATTCTCCTTAAATTAGCCTGGACAAATCTTCACAAAGAGCTCGCTCAATTAGCTGTAAAAGCATTAGTGTTCTGGTCACTTTCTTCAAAGAGTGCTTCAAATTCAGTCTGCTCAATCTTTCCCTTTTTTCTGAAAGGGAGGGGAAAACAGTATGAAACTATATATTTTCCTGTAAAAAAATGTGTAATTTCACGCGGCAATGAGTCGCCAACTCAACCAGATGAGATCAGGCACCCCAAACTATTATTACTAGTCCGGGAATGAAATTTATGCAAACAATGTAAATATAAAAAAATGGATCTGCTCAAGTGTGGTGGAACCAGAAGCAACATTGCCTGTGTTTCTTTTCCTTCGTAGTCTCCTTGTTAAAAGTTTCAAGCGTTCCATTAGCCTTGATATCAGCCACCATATCAAGAGCTCCCTTCAAATTCTTCAGCACTGGCGCAGCTTCTGCATTGCTCTTGGCATTGGTTGACCCATCCCAAGATGCACTGAATTTATTTTCCCTGGTTCCAGTTGACGATGTAGACGATGGGAAAATCTGTTTCATGGAGGCAGAAGCTGTTTTGAGGCTTTCAACTTCTGCCACTAGAGGATCGAGTCTGTCAAGTCAAAGAAGAATGAGGAAAAAGCATGTTCAGCGATTGCTCAAACGCAAAACAAATCAGTATCTTTCCTTAATGCCAGAGATGCAAAATAACAGCCCCTGAATTTTTCAGCAAGAAAGTATTACAAATTCAATTTTATAATTAACTGCTGGACTTAGACCTTAGGTTTTTGAACCTTAGCTTCTAATGTTACAGTTTCGAAGAGTTCCTATGAAAATGTTAATGGTAAAAATCGCTGGCATCCAAATCTTCTGAAAATTATCTCCTAGATTCTATGCGCCTTATAAAATTGTTAAAAAGGTTCTATGCTCCTAGTTTCATTGTCGAATAAAAAAATTGGCTCGTCATTTGGGGGTGTCTATTATAAGTTGCATGAATCTCTTGTTGATGAACCGGAGTCTGCTGATTTACCACAAGCAGCTTTAGAGTTTCACACTATTAAAGGGCGGAGAGAAGTGTTGGTCCATGGCAACATACCAGTCCAGCCAACGCAACTTTCCCAGCTTTGTTCTCGAGGACAAGAACCTTGTTTAAGGGGGAAGGAGTTGTTAAGAGTTCTTTTATAACTCTGTAAATTATCTATCTTTGTGTGTCTCTGTATATATGGGTTATGTTGATGTATGTAATAAAACTGGCCAATGGTGCCCTGGTATGAAAGTAGTTGTGCAGAAATCCGTAGTTGTAACTGCTGAAACAGCTTGGCCTGTTGGCTTTCCTCTATAAAACTCTCAGACATCTCTGAGAGGAAGGAGTCAGTGAATTTGCAGAAAACTGGTGACCTTCACCTTTATTACTCTTCCTTCTTATTTTCCCTGAATTTCTCCATGAGCATCACCTAACCAACAAGATAGGTTGGTCAAAGAAAAAGATTGCTATCAATATATTACACTACATCACGAACAATATAACAAATAGGCTGTATTTCAGGCTTGCAGTCAACGGTTTTAGTATTTACATCTCAACGACGATTCATTCTCCTTAAATTAGCCTGGACAAATCTTCACAAAGAGCTCGCTCAATTAGCTGTAAAAGCATTAGTGTTCTGGTCACTTTCTTCAAAGAGTGCTTCAAATTCAGTCTGCTCAATCTTTCCCTTTTTTCTGAAAGGGAGGGGAAAACAGTATGAAACTATATATTTTCCTGTAAAAAAATGTGTAATTTCACGCGGCAATGAGTCGCCAACTCAACCAGATGAGATCAGGCACCCCAAACTATTATTACTAGTCCGGGAATGAAATTTATGCAAACAATGTAAATATAAAAAAATGGATCTGCTCAAGTGTGGTGGAACCAGAAGCAACATTGCCTGTGTTTCTTTTCCTTCGTAGTCTCCTTGTTAAAAGTTTCAAGCGTTCCATTAGCCTTGATATCAGCCACCATATCAAGAGCTCCCTTCAAATTCTTCAGCACTGGCGCAGCTTCTGCATTGCTCTTGGCATTGGTTGACCCATCCCAAGATGCACTGAATTTATTTTCCCTGGTTCCAGTTGACGATGTAGACGATGGGAAAATCTGTTTCATGGAGGCAGAAGCTGTTTTGAGGCTTTCAACTTCTGCCACTAGAGGATCGAGTCTGTCAAGTCAAAGAAGAATGAGGAAAAAGCATGTTCAGCGATTGCTCAAACGCAAAACAAATCAGTATCTTTCCTTAATGCCAGAGATGCAAAATAACAGCCCCTGAATTTTTCAGCAAGAAAGTATTACAAATTCAATTTTATAATTAACTGCTGGACTTAGACCTTAGGTTTTTGAACCTTAGCTTCTAATGTTACAGTTTCGAAGAGTTCCTATGAAAATGTTAATGGTAATGATATAACATCTATTGACTATTTGTTACAGACATAGGATGAATTTTTTATTCCTATGTTTTGGCATTGGTAAGTTCATTGTTGGGCTGCATATAGTGAAATAGTCCAGCGTTACAATTTAGGACCCCCAGAAAAACCACCTACAAGTAGTATCCATGACAGTGATATAACATCCATTCATACAGATTGAATCAAATTTCTATTCATTCAGCCTTGGCATTGCTAAGTTATCTTTAGGCTGCTTATACTTTGTATTTGCAACCTATAATGGGACAAATTAAGTATACATTTATGATGTGTCATAAATATACCAGTACCTTACCTCTCAGTTCCTCAACTTGGAACATTTTGCATGTTTTCACTTTGGTTAAGCATAAGCAAAAATAATAGACACACAATAAAACACGTTGCTATTATAGGAACCAAGAAAATATAATGAACATAATTATCAAAGGTGACCGCCTGGGCACTTTGGCAGTCACTAGGCGAGTTCCTAGGGTGGTGCATTTTCTTAGGCAAATAAAGCCTAGGTGGACATTTTTTACAACAAAGTTTCCAGATATTTTTAAGCCTAAAATGTCATGAGATGGCTTATATGCTCTTCATGGGTCATGACAACATCTCCATACATAGCTCCAAAGATCAAATATTCCAAGTGTTCCTGTATTGAATTTCATTTGGGCAAGGCCCAATCGTGATGAAACATAAATGTGATACAAAAACATCTCCCGAACTTAAACCCAGACTTAAAGAATTAGTTTTCCAAATACTAACATGCCTCCTTGCATGCCCACACAAGTAGGTTGGTGAATGTATTAAACTTCAAATTGCTTCCTTTAAATTTCCACATTAAGCATTTGCTTCAAAAGGCGACTGCCTAAGCACCCTATCACGGCAAATACCAGTATGCCTAGGCACTTCTACAACCATGGAAATGAAGCTTTAGCAACATATAGGTACTCATGTTTTTATTATCATCCACAACTTCTATCTCTTCTTTTCAACATGAATTTAATTTTTAATCACCTTACTTTTGTTACTAGTGTCCTATAAACTTTTTCACTAATGATACTTCAAGCTTAGGTATTAACATATATGAACATTCAGTATTAATCCCTAGAGGGGAAACTTTGTGAGATATAAAACAAAGAGTATCAGAGTACTTCCAATGCCAAAATTACCTGAAGACAGGAAAGGAGAAACTGCTTTCAGGTTCATCAGAAAGCTTATTTACACTTTCCGCTTCCTGCTTATCCCTCGTGTCCTCGTCACAAACTTCACTATTCTGATAAGAAGAAGTAGAGCTTGTATCTTGGGCTGTCTTTTCTAGATGTAATGTTTCTGCAGCTGGGGAGATAGATCCCTGAAAAAGAGTCATCGCCTTATCTAAAACACCTAGGGCCCATTCCACTTCAGGACTGATGAACGTTTTTTCTTTGCTTGTATGGTAATCACCAATGATTGGACTGACTGAAAGGTCATTCTTGATTTGCTTCTCTTTCAAAACATTTTCAGAATTAGTCTGATCTTCCTCTATGATCTCACATGCAAGAGTCTCATTATCTACTGCTGTTGCTATTCCATTTGCTTTTTCACATATGAGATCCACATCATGACTTTCTGAAAGCCTCTTATTATCATAAGCATCAACAGTTTCTGCAAATGTTTTCGAGGATTCTAAACATTTCCGAAGCCTAACATACATGGGAGTTTCTGCTAATGCCTTTCTGTAATCCTCATCACCATTTGCTACTGAAGTCACCGCCTGTGAAGTATTTGTTAACAAGTAACTGTTAAACCAGGGACTCATTAATAAGTTATTTCTGATAGTGGAAAATAGCACCATTCAAGAATATTATAATAACCATTACAGCAATTGTTACGCTGCTATAACCATGTTTGGCAGCAGCCGGATAAAATTCTAACCTTAAGAAGACCACATATAAACTTTACATTAACTGAATCTAAAAAATTTAAATAAAAAAAACTGTTCAACCATGGTTTGCACATTGTTCTCGCCAGTAAGACACTCCATCAACCGCAAACCTTCAAACTTTTGCATAATGCGATTAGAGAACAAGCCAATGAAAGACAGTAATGAAAAGGAAGTACGACCTTTTGATAAAGCTTGAAGCCGCTTCCTATGAGCTGCCTGGATATGAAATTAATAAGTGCAGGAGGCACGAAGTCTACTTTGATGTCAAGATTGGCTATTGTCCTGCACAAATTATATCAGGCACATTATAAGAGACAAAGAATTCATTTTAGAAAATAAAGCAAGAAAACAATAGGCATATACAATTATTGTCAGTTCAGATTCCTGCATGATGCAAGACCTTTTGCAAGAGAATGGAAGGACTGGAAACCAGACATCTCAGAAAACAAACTTCTATGTTTCGTCTAGCTCAGTTGAAAAAGACTACATGTTTAGCACACAGTTCACACATTGCAAATTGCACATCACCATCATCTTCGTATCTCTTACCCTAATATCTGTTGTTGGTTAGACAGGTTATCATCCTTTTAGCTGCTTGATTCTGTTAACTCACAGAATTATAATCCACAGTGGAATTTGATTATAAAAGCTAAATACACAAGATATAAAATTACTACCATAAAAGATAACAAAAGAAAAAGTAACTTCTCAAAAAATTACATTATTATGAGGACTTGGAGACCAATAGCTGAGTAGCCATGTTATGTATTCTACTCACCGGAAATAGCTTCTGTTTGCATTCACTTTTTGGATAGCAAACCCTCCTTCCAAGCCTATTCGTATTATATCTGAATCTTTTGGAATTCCATCACTAGTAAACCCATGAGATTTCATGTTGATCTCGTAAGGATCTGCAATCTTATGAAGAAAGAAGGTAAAAATGTCACCTCACATGCAGGAAAAGTGATAAAAGAGATATTCTGAAAAGTAACATACTTATTATACATGGCATCTATTCTTGTCATTATTGAGATTAATTAAGACTTTAATGTATATAATTACTTGTTAACACCATGTTAACAGGTACAGAAATAAAATTCATTTCGATACCATGAGCTAAAATAAGTGCTTATGACTGGCAACAGAATTGCATAAAGAAATTTTGCATGGGTCTGAGAAGGAATTCCATTTTTTTTTTACTTTTTATATCAAATAAGAATATCATGGAAATTATCATGTGTATTACCGTGTTGAGAATCACCACAACAAGATCTTCTTCAAAATATTCCAGCTCAAAATAGTGCAGAAGAGCTTCTCTAGCTGAGACCGGCCAAGGAACCTTCACCCTTTCTTCCAAGAGTGAGCATAAAAATCAACATCTTAAAGTGAACAGAGTATGAAGAGTTCAATATGTTTTTTAAGTATATTAACCTCACCTTACTAAAGATATTTCTTCCCCGACCCGAACCTTTTGTAAACAGGAAGAGGCATCAATTTTGAATGCTGGAATACTAAATTGTGGCCACCTGGAAAAATATTACCAATATAAAGACTATAGCACAATAAGTTTATAATTATTTCCTACATAAATTCAATGGTCTCTTGGGTTCTTTATTAGCAGTCTAGAGAACTTCCTTGGTTATCTTTCTGCAAACCAGGTAATTAAAGTTTTCATTCACTTATGTCTGTGTTGTTTATGCTTCAGGATGAGTGACGGTTGAAATCTAGTAAGTCATTTTCAAGTGGGAGGTCAAAGCACATAATAAAAATATGTTCTAAACGTCAAATATACAAATTAGGGTATAAAAGATTGACACAATCTCCATCAGCAAACATGACATCAATATGGAAACAAATGCGTATTAAAACACAGAAGGCCCTGACTGTTTTATATACATCATCAAATAAACTGCAGTGTTATTAATTTTCCAGCATCCTTCTATATCTTAAGTAATTATCTGAAGTTGTTAACATGTATATCAAAAAATTGGTTTGATAAGGCAGAGTTAGTGCCAATGCAGTGCCTTTGCAAAAGATATTCAACAAACTGCCGCAGCTGAAGTAAATGAGTTAGAATTACCTACTTATTTTACAAACAACATGAACTCTGTCTTCACTCTCATCGATGATGGTCGCAAAGATATATAAACAAATTCAGCAAGATATTTGAAGCAAAGCACAAAAAATATTGAAGGGAAAGAAGGTGCTACCATTTTTTGTAAAGGGTCGATTCCCATGAGACACAAAGACCTACAACAAAATTTGAAATTAATTTTTCAGGTTTGAGCCATTGATGTAGGACACATTGCAAAATTTTGTATCACCTCCCTACAATCTTGTTTTCTTTTATTGAAACTTACAGATATCTATAGGTCCATCCACGTAACCTTCAACCAGGAGTGTGTGGAAGGGTGTCCCAGAAGGGCCTTCTCGGTACATAACACGTACCTGATCATTATCCTGTTTTAACTGAAAAATCACCAAACAAAAAACACATATGAATATATAAGCTTCCCCCTCAAAAGATAAAACTATAAGTTCTTAATTAGAACACCCAAAGCAAATTACTTAAAATAGGTCAAGTTCCCAACATAGCATGCAAAGACATAAACAAAGTCACATTTTAAGATGTCTATGCAAATAAGAGAGACCAACCAGGAAATTTTTAGATAAATGATCTAAGACTAAATTATCCTACAAAATGAAGCAATGGAAAAACTTATATAACATAGACCTCCCCAAAGAGAGAGAGAGAGACCTTCCAATTACTATTTGGAGTGCCATGATCCTTTGAGGTTGCCTTGCCTGAAACACTACGCAACATCTCAAGAAAATTTGAAACTTCCATTGTACGTCTTTGCAGAAAATCTTCGATAATATCATCTGTGTCAATGAAATGTGGTTTTTTTTAAAAAAAAAATTTAACAGAGGCTCAATTGAGGGGGGGAACATCAAAACTGCATAAAGAGAAAAGGTAACTACAAATAGGGGAGGATTTAATAACCTTGAATTTGACAAGAGGGTGGGCGATTGAGTTGATCCTTCACAAGGCTCTTAAGAGATTCCTCGTTTGTCAGATTGGCTGATAACAGGGCTCTGTCGAGTCTGTCTCGGTATTCAAAAATTTTATGTTTCTCCATTTTGACATGCAGAGCAGCTGACATCACAATCTCTCAGCAAGTCATATGGAACTCTTATGCCAGGACCTCGCTGTTGATTAAGATATCTGCATATAAAATAAGTAGTTGACAAATTGACACTTCAGCTGACTAAATTGACACTTCACAAAAATCATCATCATAATCAGCACCTTATCCCAGACTCTGTTCATGAAAGACAGAACCCGATGTCACTGAATGCAAAACTACATCGTGCGGAAATCTATGAAGGAATGAAGAATTTATGGACACAAGTCTAAAGATGTCATTTTTCTATAATATAATGTCAGACCATGTTAAGCTATGAAAAACATATATATTCATAGAATTTCTGAACTTAGTTTCCAACAAACAAGAACAAAGAAAACAAAAGGCTAAACAATGAAAACTCATCGATCCATATGCAAAACTTTACTCACAGTAACCAATATTCAATTACTAAGCATTAGTTGTCAGTAAAAAGAAAAGACTAAATCTATCCAAATAGCACACACCCATATGCAAAACTTTCTCTTAAACTGATATCCAATTTCCCCAAATGATTTTCACTCTGCGCGATGTCAAACGTACCCAAAATCTACAAAAGCAACTATATCAAACGAAGTTTGATACTGATTAACAAAAGAAAAGCATGTCAACTTAACAACCATGATTAGCTTCTCAAATTTCGTTCAACAGGAACATAAATGGCCGAACCAATCCAGATCGAACAGATCCGTATGCAAAAATTCTACGAAACCAAAATCCCACTCACGCAAATGCAGAATTTATTCCCTAACCGAAATCCAAAGAGCAACTTTACCAATTAGACAACCATGGTCAGCTGTTAAACTTCTATCGAAAAAGCTTCTCAAACTTCGTTCAACAGAAACAGAAACAGCTGAACCAATCAAAATCTAAAAGACCCATATGCAAAACTTCCTCTGAAACCGATATCCCATTCACCCAGATGCAAAAACTTTCTCTTCAACCGATATCTAATATTTTAAAAAACCGATATGCAATTTACATATCTCTCCAACCGATGTCCAATCTAAAGCAAACACTACCTTTTCCGATACAATCTAAAAAGCAGTACCTATGAAGAGGCCAAGAAGGTGGATGCATCTGCATCAGGACGGTGTTCAGACCCCAAGGCTAAGGACCCAAGGAGGAGTAAATAGTTCAACAACCCCAACCGAAACCAGAAGCCGGAAGCGACAGCATACAAAAGTCGTGAAGAATCAATTTTCGGAAGAATTGACGCATGTGAGAGATTGTTGTCTGGGCATCTTCAAGGACAAATTGGCATAAAAATTCCATTGAAGCAAATTTACAGAACATACAAGCACTTTCTTTACGTCTTTTACCACAACACGGCGTTCTTGACCGGTAAATTGGGTAGTTTGGATTATATTGACTCACTTTTCGTCAATTTGGTTCGTTGGGAATTAAAGATGAAGTTTTTGCCTGAGTTTTATCTCTGTTAGTTTCACGTGTAGTGTAACGTGTGGACAACTGGACATCGCTTTTTTATTGTGCTTTTGGGCTGTGTGAAGTCTGAAAGCTGCCCTCGCCCTTCTGCTTGTCAGTACAAGAAGATCAGACATGGGCTTGTGGATGTTTTTGCCTGGAGTCTTCCATGAATGGGGAAGGCCTAGCTTCCCTGCATGCCGACCCTGGAATCAGCTGGAACATGGTAAATTTAAAAGGAAAAAGTGAACATGTGAAACGCGTCGTCAGCGTGTACTTATCGCTGCAAGCGGTTGGATTGTGATCGGAAGGCGCAAGGTAGGCGAGTTGACTAAAACCCACCTACATATACTTAAAGAATGAGCAATTTGCCACGTATATTTTAAGCAGCCCAGCCTCCTTATACACATACAAAAGATATCTAGTACACTGTCTTGGGAGGGGTTGGCTGGCTAAAATAAAGGCCGAATATGTTTAATAGAAAATAATATTTATATTTTATTTTTTTATATTAAAAGTCTATTTTAGCGTCTTATTAGATAAAGAAAATGAATTAGCTTGTTGCAAGGTGCAACTCACCTTTTTTATCCAATTAGATAATAGAGTAAGCTTTTATATAAAAAAGTGGCCTAAGAATACACCGAATGGATACAAACAGGACACAAATCAAGAACTTCTTGTATGTTGATTTTCAACTTATAAATGGGGGAGGAATAATTTTCCTGTAGAGAATCAGCTGGAACAAGGTAAATTAAAGGAAAAGGCTAAAGTGTAGTGTAGACATCATGTTTCCCCTGCGTTTAGGCTGTGTGATATCTGAAAGCTGCCCTCTGATTCTCAATAATAGAAGATCAGATGTGGGTGTGGTGGGGAAGGAAGGAGGAATAATTTCCCTGCTCATGCTCCTCCCAATCTAGAATCAGCTGGAAGTATGGCACATTATGCACTATTGATCAATGGGTCCGCCGAGGCAGGCAGATAAAAATTCATCTACCCTATAAGTGAAATTGCATGACCCAAAAGCACCTAATGCACACATAAATATAAATAAATAAATATATATATATATATATATATATATATATTAAATGCATATAAACATATTAAAATTAAAAAGAGATTCATTTATATGAGCTCAGGCTTACGTTCAACTATAAATAGTGTGTACGGTAATATTTAGATCTAACGACACACATAATTTAAAAGGCAGATTAATTTTTATATCTTTTCACCGTTAATTGAGATCTATGGGTATTATGATCACAAACCTAAATTTATAATGATCTCAAGCTTATATAAAAAAAAATTTAATTAAAAACCTCTTTGTATGTCAATTCCCTACTTTTGAAACCAGTAAGTTGGGTATACGTGAATCCGGGGTCTCTGGTTGGTGGTCACACACACATATTTAAAGTCTTTAATTAAACCACTTGCACAGCAGACAGAGGCAGGTCGGATCCTTTCTGTCAGACTGGCTTTGAGGAACAGTAATGTAAAAAGGTTTGCATTTATAGCCCGTACTAAACACATGTCGAGGGGTGGAAGCTCATATGGGACCCACGACTGTTAACCGTGAGCTGATCACAGGGTTTAAAATATTTTAAAGACATAGTATAAAAGTTATTTTTTGTCTTATACTAATAATTTTATTTAATTATTTAAAATAAATTAATAAATTTTATATACATAACTTTATTTAGATTTTTGAAATAAATTAATTTAAAAAAATCAAATTACTAGGAGATATCATAGTTGTATTTATATATGAAAAATTGAAATTAGGTGATAGAAAAAGTTTGTTCGATTAATCATTAATATAGAATAAAGAGAATATTAATTATAAATTGCAAGTGTATGAATCACAGATCTTCAAGAAAGATGGTTGGATCTTATATGTCAAGACATGCCTTTAGAAGAAAAATGCTAAACTTCTTATTAAGCATTACACTACACAATTTAATGTATGATTTTTTATATGGTAGACTCTACAAATCAACAGTTGTGGGACATGAAGTGGGTTATATAATGTGATTTTTGCAATGAGGTATAACATTGCTCTATTAGGAATTACTAGTTATTAATGTAAATCTTGATTATTAGTTGCGAGTGTGTGAATCGTGTGTAGACAAATTTACAAGGATGAAGCCAATCCCACAAGGATTATTAATTTAAGTCAACTATTAACTAATATAAAAAAGAAAATACAATCTAAAAAACTAAATTAAATATTTGTTTTAAAAAATAAATTATGTTAATTTTAAAGTGTAGAATAAACCATTAATTGTCATTGGCTCTAACTTTCAATTGCAATTTATAAGACACTAATTGACATAATATTATTCCCTTCGTCCCACATTAATTGTTCTATTTGATTTTTTTAAATAAAGTAAATTAATTTTATTTAAAAAAACTAAATAAAACTTATATAGGACAAAAAAATACCTTCACACATTGGATATATGGCTATAAAACTTCACACGTCCAAGGTTCTTATTCAATGTATGTTAACAATAAATGAATGATCCGTATTGGGCATAGTTATGGTCATGCACATGAACTTGAATGCATCTAAATTTAAATTAAAAACAAAGAAAATCCATTCTCCTTTCTTAGATCAAAATAGGCACTTAATACGCTTAAAATTAGATTGCTAGTCATACTTGATCCATGCATCCTAAATTAATAACTCTAATTAGCAAAAAAAATTGTTCCATATTAATAGCTCTATTTTGTTCAATTTAAGTGATTGAGTACTTAAAAAAGAGTATCATAAGCTTATTTTTCCTTCTCTTATATATGGGTTTCACCATTTAATAAAAATTATTATTATTCTCAATATAACTATTTATATTGGACGGGGAGAATATTAAACAACATGAAAAAAGAGTTTACATCAAATTAATATAAAATAGATTGAACAAAAAAATAATATCTAGCTAATCAATCACATTAGGGTTGCATCTTGGAAAGGAGTAAACCAATCAAAATACAAAAGACCCATATGCAGAGGTAAAATATGTATTCAGAATTCTAGTCCAGTTGGTTTTCTTCAAGGAGGCAGTCAACATTATGACGAGGTTTAGAAGAAAAAATTGAATTCATTACTAAATATTTTTGTTGCATAACTTGTGACCATAGAGAATTATTTTGAGTAGCCAATTCCCAATTTTGAGGAGGGCATCATTCAGATTATGAGCGCTGCGGGTATCCAATCTTTTAAATCTCTTAGGCAGGGTCAATAGAATTTGTCACATAAGCTGAGAGATGATGGATTGACATACTAAGGGAAGTGCAGATAAGGTAGATTGAAGGAGCGTATTACTCCCTGTTTGACTTAATAAATTGGCCTTTTAACTACCTGTTTGACTTAATAAATGGGCTTTCAGACCCGCTAGTTTAGGAGAAAATATTAGCTACGAATAGGGTACCAATGTAGGCTATTTTAGGATTTAAGATATCATCATCTTTCCTATTGTAATGTCCCTGAATTTTCTACGATTTTATGTAATTTTTCTATTATTTTTTTGATCATTTTCGGCGGGAAAATATGACGCTTCGGCATATTCGTATTTGTATATTTTTCCTCATATTTATACCCGTAGAGTTGGGTGTGGAGCTTAGTCGCAGGCTGCAGGCCTCGCTGCGCGCTTACAACATAAATTTTGGAGGTACAACGCATAACCGGGAGGTGAACGCGTGTTAGGGACATGGATAGAAAAATCAAAAAGATTAACTATAAGATCTGAAAATTTCAGAACTCGACTTCCAGTAAGAAATTTGACGTCTAGTGGTTTTGTGAGAAAACCTGAGGTTAATTCCGGTCGCTCCGTTCTCCCTCCTCCGTCGTCGGATTTTGCCGATTCTTATCAGGATCTGCTTTGCCTCACCGCCACGAGTCCATAGACACTGGCTATGACCGCCACCACGGCCTCTTCGCTCCTCCACAAGGTACCGAACATTTTTCGGGTTTTTTCTCTCCTTCAATCCCGTTTTTGAACGGTGGGTGTACGATTTTGACCGCTAGGAACCCATTGGCGCTGGCTAGAGCCACCGCCGTGCTTTCTGCGCTCCACTGTGAGCTGCCGGTCTTTTGGTCGGGTTTTTATCACTATTCCCTCTTCACTGTTCGTGGCATTATTTTGAGACGCTGGTGTTTCCAGTCATCGTCCGGCCACCGGACAGACTCCGGTTGGACCCGTCCAGCCTACCTTGACCTAGTGTCGGTAGGGGTTTACCATTTCCAACCCCGCCTCGCCCTTATTGCCTTGCTTCGCCCGATTAGACGCTTTGGGTGCGTCTCGGGTCTTGGCCATCAGCGAGCCGTGTGCCATTTGGCCATTGTGGGCTCTACCTCGGCTCGGTGACTATGAGGGTTAGCCTCACTTGGCCCGATTATACCTCCGCCCGGAGTGGGCCGCTTGCCTTTGCCCTATACCGTGCGAGATGCACAACTTCCTGCACCACGTGTATTGGTTGTAGGTGGCGATCGGCAATGTCGCCGTTTCGACTGGCCACCACTTCCTGGCCATAGCTCAGTTGCCCCTTTGTGGGCCTTGGGCCGCTACCATCCGACCCATCTCCCCCTAGAGTGGTCCGTTGGGTCACGTGTGCATGTGGCCACGCATTTGCTTTTGGGTTTAGGCACCGCATTCGCGCCGCCTGACCATCAGTTGGCTTTGCCACCAAGTGGAGTTGACATTAGAGTCCTCCTCCACCTCTCCATTGTCCTTGAGAGTCGCCCCATGCCCTCCGCCCTTATGTGGGCCCTTGTTGACGCAAAATTGCCGCTTTTGGGTGCTGTCCACGGCTGATTTCGACGTCTTGCGGCCGGCCGAGTACTTCTCAGCTGTCGGCCGACCGTTAGTGAGTTCACCTTCAATTTCTGGTTGCACCGCCATTCTTGTTGGCATGACCTTTCTCCCGACTGCCCCTAGTATGCTGCCGTGGATTGCGGACTTTGCCGCTTTGACATCTGAAACCCTGTTTGGCCGTGAGTAGTTCGGGCATTTCCTAAATCCTCAGGACGACAACTCTCTCAGCTAGACAATGCCTTTGGCCGCTAACTCCGCCGTCGATGCCGCCACCGTCATGTGCTCGCCATCGAACGTCATGATTACGAGGTAGGGGAGCTTTGAACTCTTAATTTCATGATAGCATGCTTTGAATGAATAGCAGCATGCTAGGATTGTATGATTCCATGCTTTGGATGTTAAGTAACGATCCGATTGCATGATGTGCATGATTATATAGTATGTTGAAATGCATATGACGTGCATGTTGGCTGTAAGTATGTTGGATGTAAGTATGTGCTAGTGATGACTAGCGTGTTTGTTGGTAAGTTTCGTATGTTGATTGAGTATGTGCTAGTGATAGCTAGCGTGCATGTTTGAAGTATGTTTGGATTATGCATGTGCTAGTGATGGCTAGCGTGCATGTTTGGAGTATGTATGGATTATGCATGTGCTAGTGATGACTAGCGTGTATGTCTGACGTATGTATGCATGTGCTAGTGATAGCTAGCGTGTATGTTTGACGTATGTATAAATGTGTATGTATGCACTAGTGATGGCTAGTGAGCATGGTTGTAAGCTACGTATGTATGACCGTATGTGTATGTTATACGTATGTGTGATAGACATACGTATGTATGATGACTATTTGACTATGCTATGGATATGTATATGTGGATGTGGGCAGAGGTATGAACTATGGGTGGTAACAGGTATCAGAGGTTTTGTCTGGATTTGGTTATGGATGTGTAAGCATATGATGGATGACAGAGGTTATGGGTATGATGGGTGAGGTTTGTCAGATAGTAAGAGTGTGCATAATTGTACAAGCATAACGTACAAATTATGAAGTGAAAAGTAAGCTCAATAAGTGAGGTATAAGTAAGAGGGCGACAACTGGGTTGACTCTGAGGAGCTTCATTTGATGATGTCAGTGTAAGATGATTTGGCCATAAGAAGGATGGCGAAGTATGTAAGACTATAAGGGTTGATGTACGATGTGTTGTGATCATGATGTGGACGGGTTAAGTGAAGTCTGCTGCCCTGACGAACTAGGGTTTCGATCAGGCTCAGCTTCGGTTTGATCAATCGAGGACTGTGAGTTTGTGTGGCATAATTATACCGCATAATGTACTTAATTCAAACTTGAATTATAAGCACAGCTAATGATAGCGTTGTGAGTTTGAGACCTGAGGGTTCGACGGATTAAGTTCCGTGTTTGAGCTAGCCGATAATGAGTCGGTTGAGCATTTCTCATGTCTTGCCATGGTGTTTATCCTGCGGGATGTTGTCTGTGTGCTGTATAGAGCACCGGACGTCTGATGCTCTGCTGAGAGCGACATATGTTTCCGATTTGGTCTGCGTGTTGTATAAGCCCAAACGTTTGATGCTCTGTTGAGAGCGATGTACGTTTCTGACTTTGTCTGTGTGTTGTATGAAGCCCAGACGTCTGATGCTCTGTTGAGAGCGAAGTATGTTTTCGATTTGGTCTGTGTGCTGTATAAGCCCAGACATTTGATGCTCTGTTGAGAGTGTTGTATGCTTCCGCCCAAGAGTGGCACTGTACGTTTCTGCCCAAGTGGCACTGTATGTTTTCTGCCCAAGAGTGGCATGGCACTTTTAGACCCATTATGGTGGGCAATTCTCTGGCACTATAAGACCCATTATGGTGGGCAATTCTATGGCACTGTAAGAACCATTATGGTGGGCGATTTTATGGCACTATAAGACCCATTATGGTGGGCAACTGTATGACCCCTTATGTGTGGGTGTTTATGTTTGCGCGCTCAGGTAAGTAGTATCATGGATCTACTCTTACCTGTTTGATCCAGTGCCCCATGAGCATTGGTGTGCCTTACCTTCGGAAAAGTCCATAGCGTCTAGTCACTCCCCGGAGGTTAAGGTGTTGCCCTAGTGGCATTCTTTTCCATTTCGATGTTGGAGCTTATTAGTTGTAATGAGCTTCAGTGGTCGTTGATATGTGTACGATTATGAGTTTGAGCACGACTGTAAGCGTATGTGTGTGAGAACGACTGTAAGTGTATGAGTATGAGTATGACTATAAGCGTATGAGTATGAGCACGATTGTAAGAGTATGTATATGAGTACGATTGTGAGAGTATGTTTCGGAGTAAGACAGTAAGTGTGATTTTGTGTAAGCTGTACGAGTAAGGTCGTACAGGTATGTGTAAGCTGTATGAGTGAGCATATGATTGTACGAGTAAGGTCGTACAAGTATGCGTATGTTGTATGAGTATGCATGCGATGGTACGAGTAAGTTTGTAAGACCCTGGATAAGGGTGTTTGTGTAAGTTTTGTTTGATGGTACGATTTTGGCACGATGGTGTTTTTAGTATGTTTTTGGCACGATGGTGCATTTGGTATGACTTTGGCACGATGGTGCATTTGGTATGTTTGTATGTGCATGAGCATGATATTGATATGCCTATCTGCTTCATGTTTGAGTTGCATGAACGCATGTACTTATGAACTTATTGAGTTCACCGTTTGGGATTTCCCCTACTGGGTATTTTCCTACTGAGTATGAAAATACTCACCCTACCATTTTTAGCCCCGTTGTACGGGAGGTTTTGCAGGTTTGTGCAGAGAGCTCCTGGAGATGGATGCTCATTTCAGCGGTGGATTGATTCCCGTTGACTCAGGTATATGCTTGACTCACTGCGAGTTGTTTATGCCACGATCTGATGTATTGGGTGAGACGAGACATTAAGATGTTTATTCTTTATGGACTTTAGTTTGGATTAGACTGTGGACTGTTATGGGACTTGCACTCAGGGATGCCTGGGATGGATTTGTATTTAAAGTCTATGATCATAGCAATTTATTCGTACGGTTGTTTTCGAGTAGCGCCTGAGGATATTTGCTTTGGCCGTACGATGGTTAATTGAATGATTAAAACTTTGGATGAGAAAAGTGATGTGTTATGTTTTAAATTATAAAACTGTTTTATCAAGTTCCGTATTCGTCATTTTCTCTGATTTATAGCAGTTATATTGCAAAAATTTTCCGTGAATTTTGAGGAAAATGTATGAAAAACCCCGGGCGTTACACCTATTAAGTAAGCTATTTTATTTCCTATCCGTACCTAATATTTTCTCCTAGTTTAGATTGTATTTTCTAATAGGTTCATGTGAATGAGAGGCCCTTATTTTAAGATATACTTCATCTATCCCATATTAATAGCTTTATTTTTTTTTAAATGAACTAAATCAAATGGAGTTATTAATGTAGGACAGAGGGAATTACATTTGTCTCCTAAGTTCCCTTGACCTAAATTAAATCCCTCAATTTGTAATCATGATTCTTGAATTTGTGTTAGCCAAGAAATACAATAAATAATATAATTTTAATACATAAAGTAATTTAAATGTGTTTTCTATACTTCCTAAGTGTAAGATATGTAAAATAATACGCCCACAAAGCAAATTTACCAATGAGGCAATTCAATAAACTTATGGAATGCATAATATTTTATGTGGTTCACCGAAATGACTACATCTACATGATCTATGTAGACCAATTTCACTATCAACAATAAGAATTAGAATACACTCTATTTATAGAAATTACTCTTTATATACAATGAAGATGTCTCACCCAAAAGTGAAAAAATAAAGAAGAGATGGAGAAAGAGTTACCAATATAAATCATCTTGATCTATCTTCCCTATGCCAAAAGGAACAATTTGTGCTTAAAAAGCTTTCTCCTTTCCTTTGTCTTCTTCCTTTAAGAAATCCACTTTCTTCCTCTCCAAAGTCTCTCCACTCTACACTTTTTTTCTAAAAAAAAATCATCTTTTTTTAAGGTGACTTGGCTTATTATCAAATAGTTTATTTACTTACTCTATTCCACATAACCCAGTTAAGGATGGACCACCAGAGAAGAATTCACCAATGTTTAGCTCATTGTGTGAAGAATTCCAAGTGTTTTCACAAAGAATTCTTATTTATTAGGTTTGCGCCCTTTTATGATATTTTTGCCTTCACCCCCTCATGACTCCTTCCGTTTAATGAGCCATTTAAACATGGAAAAGGTGTAATGCTTAACAGATGGATGATGGGCATGCTGACATTCATTAAATGTGGCACGCCCATTGTACCCCCCCCCCCCCCCCCACTCAAGTGTTCTTCATCATTTCAAGCATCGTCCATTCCCTCTTCCAGATAGATGATGGGCATGCATGCTGACATTCATTAAATGCGGCATGCCCATTGTACTCCCCCCCCCCCCCCCCCTCAAGTGTTCTTCATCATTTCAAGCATTGTCCATTCCCTCTTCCAGTCCACTGGGCACCAAGCATCACCCACTATCACCAAGCATTCTGCTTCGTGTGTCCTCCAGTCATCGCTCAACCTATTTGCCGACATTCTTCTTCCTCTACCTCATCATCTCTACTATTTGAAGTAAATGGCAGAAGAATCCACATTTCGTAGCTGGGGAAATGACGAGGACATCTACTTGCGCGACAGGTAGGTTAAATGTTTTGATTGTTCTACTAAAACTTTTGATAGATGTTTTATAAATGTTTGAACTATTTTCAAAACATTTGAACAAAAGAGTTAAAATATTTTGGGAAAGTTAATTTTTAAAAAAAATTGATTTGAAGAAGTAAATTTTTAAAATTTTAGACTGGTATC
The DNA here is from genome assembly GCA_035235625.1 of Saururus chinensis. NCBI lineage: Eukaryota > Viridiplantae > Streptophyta > Magnoliopsida > Piperales > Saururaceae > Saururus > Saururus chinensis. The sequence continues at coordinate 31,479,570 of CP141146.1, read as the reverse complement.
AAAACATTTGAACAAAAGGGTAAAAATGTTTTAATTGTGTTCTACCAATTTTTTTTCTTGTATTCAAACGTTTTTACATAAGTGTCAAAATAATTTGTCACAGTTGTCAAATTATTTGACAATTTTGTTAAAATATTTTAACACCTTTGTCAAAACTTCTTAACACTAGTAAAAAATATTTTGGTTTGTTGGTGTGACTCTTGTAACTCTATTTGGATCTTGTGTAGATTTAAACTTGAGAAAAAATTAAATAAAAAGACTAAACCAAATTAAGTTAGAAGAAGGTAAATTAAAAGGAAATGGTGAAGATGTGCAATGTGTCGACAATGTGTACTTATCACATCGCACATGGTTGGATTGAGATTCGATGGCCAAGGCAGGCGAGTAGATTAAAACCTACCTTCTTTATAAATAATAGAAAATAATATTCTTACTCTATTTTTTTTATACTAAAAACCTATTTCTAACCTCAGATTGACTATGCAAAAGTCAATCTTTATGCTATGAGGTGTGACTCACTTTCCATATTCAATTAAAAGATGGAGTAAGTTTTTAACATAGAAAAAGTACTAGAGCAAGAATATCAACTTTTATACGTAATAACGGCTGTGAGCAGCTGAAAAGCGCCCAATGCACACACATAGGTATACATCTAAGCACATACAAATAGGACACAAATCAAGAACTTCTCGTATGCTAATTTTTGACTTATGAATGAGGGAGGAATAATTTCCCAGTAGAATCAGCTGGAACTTGGTAAACTAAAGAAAAAAAGTTCAAATGTAGTGTAGACATCGTTTTTTCCCCCTGCTTTTACGCTGTGTGATATCTGAAAGCTGCCCTCTGCTTCTCAATAATAGAAGATCAGATGCGGGTGTACTGGGGAGTGAGGATTTTACTTTCCCTGCTCATGCTCAATCCAGAATCAGCTGGAAGTCTGGCACATTAGAACCGAGATCAAATGATACATGTATACATCGGGTCGGGTTAATAAAAATCCACCCACCCAATAAACCAAATTGCATCGCCTAATGCACACACGTGTATATATATATATGATACATGTATACATCGGGTCGGGTTAATAAAAATCCACCCACCCAATAAACCAAATTGCATCGCCTAATGCACACACGTGTATATATATATATATATATATTTATATATATATATATATATATATATATATATATATATATATATATATAATTTAAATTAAAAAGAGACTTATTTATATGAGTTTAGGCTCACACACAACTGTGGGATCGTGTACGGTCATATGCTGGCTATTTGAACCCTTATTTTCTCCCTGTATCCCCCAAACAAAAGTAAAAAGTGTGAATTTTTTATTACTTTTATACCCCACTTTCCCCCCACCGGATTACTCCTTTATCCCCCATTTACCTTTCCCTTTTTCCCATTTACCTTTCCCTTTTCCCCCACTATTTCCTCCACAAGTTAACCTAAAGAGAGAGGTTTTTTACTTTCTTTTCCTACTCAAGGGCCACCGGCAAGCACTGTAGCCACCGGCGAGTATTGTAGCCACTGGCCAGCAGAGAGTAATATATCTGCCGGCGTATACTGTAGCTCCGGCGACGATTAAAAAGCTCCGGTGGTGGGTAAAAAAGCTCCGGCGACCAACCCATTGAACCCTTTTTATAAGTTTTCTTCATTTGTTCATCAATAGCGTTTTTACACTTCCAAAGACAAGTTAATGGCAAAATTTTCTGCCAGAACGCTTTTGGAGGCGAAAGCTTCTGTTATTTTTTTGGCGGGGGCTAGCCCCTGCCACATTGTTCTGCACTTCACGGGGACCACCCCCTGCCACATATTAAATAGGTAAAAGCTTCAATTTGTATACTTGCTGAGGGTAAACCCTACCACAATGTGATTATCTGCATGGGGACAACCCACTTCTAAGTACAAAAATATATATTGATGGGCTAAAAACTTTTGTTAGCTCTTGCAAGTATTATTTGTATATTTATGATCTTCATAGGTTTTTATTGCCCCTATTTTGTGTCATTATAGGTGACTATAGCTTATTGATTAAGTCAATCAAGAATGGATCATCTTATTGGTGAATCTTCGTCATTTATGTATTTGATGTCATCTATTATAAACAATAGTGGGTGTACGGCTTCAAATGACGAACTAGATGAGATTGTTCCATGTTCATTGAAACAAATAGAGGCGAATCATCCATACAGTGAGGTTGAAAACCAGTCTTCTAAAGAGGTATAGACCATTTCTGTATCTAAAAAGAAAAATTAAGAGCAATGCAAATAAGTATGGTATTTCTAATGTTGTGAAATGAAAATCTTATGATGCAACTCTTTGTTAACAGGATGTATATGAAAGTGAAGGCCAAAGCTAGGGCGACATCTTAAATATTGATATATCTTTTGCATTTTCTGATGATAAGGTAAAATCATGAATTGTAAATGTTGTGAGCAATATGTCATATTAATTGAAGAAATGTCAAGATTAATATATTTTTATCAACTTGCAGGTGTTCACATCACGAGATGCTTTAATAAAATGGGCCAAAGAAATTTGTATGAGGCATGGTACAGTTCTTATAATCCTAAAATCGAATGCCCAAAAGCAGAAACCACGTGTTACTTTAGCTTGTGAAAGGGCGGGTTACTACAACAGAAGTATTAGTCAAAAGCCCAAGTCGGATATTCATAGTAGACAAACAACCACAAAGAAATGTGGATGCCCATTCAAGTTACAAGCAAGGGAAATGTATATTGACAATGTTGTTGGGTGGAAATTGAAAGTAATTTGTGGTAGTCACAATCACCCCCCTGGGCAGTTTGGAGAAGGACATGCATATGTTGGTCGTCTTAAAGAAGGAGAGATAGAAATTGTGAAGAATTTGTCAAAGGTAGGGTTGAAACCTTGACAAATTTTGTTATCTTTGAAGGAAGTAGACCATACAAACTGTACAACTATGAAAACAATTTACAATGTTCGTAGTCGTTTGTCTTTAACTCAAAGAGAGGGAAGAACAGTGCTACAAGAGTTGATGAAACGGATTGAGGAATCAAGGTATGTGTGCTACTATAAGAAGGATGAGGACACAGACACAATAACATCTATATTTTTTGCTCATCCATTATCGGTTCGGCTAGCAAATTTGTTCCATCATGTGTTTGTTATGGATTGCACTTATAAAACCAACAGATATGGACTCCCGGTTCTATCCATAATTGGCATGACATCGACACACAAATCATTTTTCACATGTTTTGCTTTTATCTCATCTGAGAATGTGAGTGAATATGTATGGGCATTGGAGAATTTTAAGTCCTTGTTCAATGGAACTGATTTGCCTTTGGTTTTTGTCACAGATATAGACAAAGCACTTATGATAGCAATTGAGAAGGTTTTCCCATCTTCAAAGAATTTACTTTGTTTGTGGCATATCTATACAGGGATTATGCGGAATTGTCGTAAAGCATTTAATACCGAGGAAGCTTGGGTTCATTTCTTGCAGTGTTGGAATAATGTTGTCTATTCAACCACAGAAAATGATTATGAAGAATCATTACACAGGTTGGAGATTGATTATAATGACTTTTAGGATGTGCTAAAATATCTTCATTCTACATGGTTACAACCACATAAAGAGCAATTTGTTGGAGCTTGGACAGATAAACACATGCATTTTGGCAATAAAACCACAAATAGAGTTGAAAGCATGCATGCGAAACTAAAAAGTGGTTTAACATCTTCAATGGTGAACATTCTTCATTCATGGAGTAATATTGATGAAGTTGTCCAACTGCAGCATGTTCAAATACGGAAATCTTTTGAGGAAAGTAGGTTCAAGAGATGTCACCATTATGGAATTCCGTTTTACAAAGAGGTGGTTGGATTAGTGTAGATGAAGAAAAGAAATGTGTGGAGCAGTACCCTGTTTTGAAAGCAGATTGTCAACATGAAATAAGAAATACACATGGTCTGCCATGCAAACACCAATTGTCAGAATGGATACTTGAAGGCCGCCCGATGCCGCTGAATGAAATTCATGAACATTGGCAAACATTATATGTCTTTGGCAAAAATAGGTCATCAATGGAACATGACCTTTTGGAGTACTTGGAGAAAATATCCACTCGATTTGATATGGCAAGTGATGAGGTTAAAACTCAAATATTATCACAATGTAAGGATATTGAAGATCCAAAATCAAACTGGTTGGATATGCCTTCAATGCCCACAAAGTCACGTGGAAGGCCCAAAGGTAGTAAAAAAAAGCACGATAATTCTACTAAGCGAGATCCTTCTGGTTTTGAATATGTTGCAGCAGAGTTAAAAGCTCAACAAAATGCAGGGATGAAGAAGTTGAAGATATCCAAGAAGTTAAAACAAAGTAATGTTAAAGAAAGATGTATGAATTTTCTTCCTAGTACTATTTATCCATACGTGAAGGACATTTTCGACGTTGCTGTAGATGGACATTGTGGGTTCCATGTAATCTCTGTTGTCTTAGGAATGGGTGAGCTTGGATAGAGGAAGGTAAGAGCAGATCTTGTATATGAATTGTCTACCCATACACCCAAATATGCTAGTATTTTTGGTGGAAATGAGAGGATTGATGAATTGATAGAAAGTTTATCCTTCTATGGAGATGTGGCACCACCAAAGAATTGGATGACCATGCCGGACATGGGGTATGTGATTGCGTCTTGCTACGGTGTTCCTTTGATTCTATTTTCAAATCACATTTGCATGACTATATTCCCCTTTAGAACAGCGTCGGCGAGTAAGCCAAAAAAGATTTGTATGGCACATGTCAACAGAAACCATTTTGTAGGAGTCCATGTTACACAAAAATCCCCAGTGCCTCCTATTGCAGCTGTTTGGAGAAGATATCATGAACCACCTGCTAATGCTTGGGAAAAGTTATATAAGGATCGAGTTTTGAAATGCGTCCATGTGGAAGCATTCCACCATCGTTTGCAACGGTTTCACTATGTGATAATTTTGGAGAGCCGACAGTGGAATCATAACTAAAGATGTATTGAAAGTGTTTTATACATTCAAGTTTTGGGGTAAACGGATAGATGTTTACGATAGTTTGGATACAATTGGAAGATTCATATATATGTTATTGTCTTCTTCGTGGCGGGGGGCACCCCCCGCTAAAATGCAAAGAATGTTACGGGCTTTAGCCCCCCCCCCCCCACCACTTCGTGTGAATTTGGCGGGGGGTACCCCCTGCCACCTTGAAGTCAGTAACTTCTTCCAGTTACTGTCTTCTTTATGGCGGGGGGCACCCCCCGCCAAAATGCAAAGAATGTTACGGGCTTTATAACCCCCCCGCCAAAATACAAAGAATATTACAGGCTTGAGACCCCACCCCGCCACTTCATGCTAAATTTGGCGGGGTACGCCAGCTCGAAGTCAGTAACTTCTTCCAGTTACTGTCTTCTTCGTGGCGGGGGGCACCCCCCGCTAAAATGCAAAGAATGTTACGTGCTTTATAATCCCTCCGCCAAAATACAAAGAATGTTACGGGCTTGAGACCCCCCCTGCCACTTCGTGCTGAATTTGGCAGGGGGTACCTCCCGCCAGCTCGAAGTCAATAACTTCTTCCAGTTACTGTCTTCTTCATGGCGGGGGCCACCCCCCGCCAAAATGCGAAGAATGTTACGTGCTTTATAATCCCCCCGCCAAAATACAAAGAATGTTACGGGCTTGAGACCCCACCCCGCCACTTCGTGCTGAATTTGGCGGGTGGTACCCCCCGCCAGCTCGAAGACAGAAACAAAAAAATGTCCACTGTTCAACACAAATTATATGTCCTGTACATAATTTTCAACACAAACAACCTGGGCATAATTTTCAACACAAAGAACCTGGTCATAATTTGAAACACAAAGAACCTGGTCATAATTTGAAACACAAAGAACCTGATCATAATTTTCATCCTGTTCAACATAAATTGTTCAATCCACTTGTTGACAATAAAGATCAAGGTTGCAGAAATTCAACTAACTAAAAGAACACCAAGTCTAACTCAAAAAACCGGATCACAAACTGATTCAAAGACCCTAATGACAAACACAACTTGTTCAACATAACTTGTTCAACCTATACAAATAACCAACAATTAACTAACTTGTTCAACCTATACAAATAACCTATAGCAGCACAAATAACCAACAATTAACCATCATTCGAGTTGCCTTTCTTTCTAAGAAGCTGTTTCGAGTTGCCTTTCTTTCTCCCGTGTCACTTTCCCTTTCCCTTTCCTTTGACTGCTCTATTTTAAATTCGAGTTGCCATTCTTTTTCCTATCTCACTTGGACCAGGTTCATCGTACAGAAACTCTTCAAGTGCTAAGCTTACTTTTCTCTTCCCTTCATTGTCTTGAATAGTCGTCAATGAGTCTTGTAACAAGGCAATTGCCTTTTTCTTGTGGACAAGCTGCATAATGTAAAGTATTAATATATATATATATATATATATATATAGAAGTGCCCATCAATAATTCACTAACAAAATTACCCATTCTTCTTCATTTGTTTGCTAGCGTGTGTAGTCCAATGCATAAACTTGGCCATCTGGATTTTGCACCAAGGGGTGTGACACTGTTTTATACCATTGAATGTAATCAGGTGCACAATCCCATGGATTTCTACTGAGGCTTCCACATTCTTTGGAAGGCAATGTATGTCTATTGTTTTTCTTCCAAATATTTATGTTTGCATCATACACAAGCTTGTACCCCTTCGCGTGCGCACCCCTGTTAGATCCTTTGGGTATTGGTTGTGGTTGTGGTGGGGGGATTGTTTGGATGAATCCAAACTGTCTTAGTACCCTTGCTGGATTATGGGGTTCCCTAATTTGAAAACAAAAAAGGAACCCCGAGTACAATGAATTGCTAGCTTGTGGATAATGCGCCCGTTCATCTTTGTATGGATCCCAAATGACCTATGAGGAAATACACGTGGACGTTATAATCTTACTAGAAAATAGTTATAATTACAACCAATGAAAACTGAAATTAACATATTATACCTCTCGTGCATCTAAATGATCAAGCGCCTCCCTGAATTTAATAAGCTTATGAGCAGGATTTATTGGTTGTGAGATATTGCCCTTCCATATTAAGGCTCGTGGCTGCCCCTTTTCATACAACACATTGGGGACTGATCTCTCAATTTTGATATGTTCATATGACCACGCCTACAATATAAGAACATCTATTATTATATCTCTAAGAAATATGTGATATAATAACAAATAACAATTATCAAAACAAATGTCATCATACCTCCAACAACGTAAGATAGCCACCGATTTGCTGCACTTCTGTTCTTGATGCAATCCCCAATTGTCGATATAAAAAAGCAAGGGCAGCTGCTCCCCATACATACTTACCAATACTATCCACGTTCATAAGTAAATTTAAGTACTTAGCCGGAACTTTCGTGCCTGATTTATCACACATGATTGTGCACCCTAACAAATATAGAACATAAGCTCGAGCGGCACAATCAATATCTTCTTGGGTAGCATCCTCTGGCAACTGTCTAAATGTATCCCGCAACCAATTCAATGTCAAGCCCTTCCCTTTGCATTTGCTTAATTGATCTTCAATTTCTTCTTTGTCAATCCTGAGGGCGTTGACACATAAATCAACCAACTCGCCACTATTAAAGTCAGGGGTCACCACGGCATGTCCTCTCACTTGAATCCCTATCAATTGTTGGACATCATCCAAGGTGATAGTCATCTCTCCAAAAGGCATGTGAAAAGTATTCGTTTTTAGGTACCACCTTTCAACCAATGACAAGATCCACATCCTATTAATTGTCTTGTAAGATACATACGTCAATGGATATAAGCCACTAGCCTCTATCAATGGCATTATTGGACTATCACGCATATCCCATTCGGCAAGCTTCTTATGATGATGTACACATAGGAGAGGTCCACGGTCCTATATAAAAGTGTTATAAATTGTGTTAAAAATTTTTGTGTATAATGAAAGCATTCACTAAAGGTTTTAAGGTAAATCAACTGACCTTGCTTTTCCATATATCTTTTGAGACATGATTTTGGTAACTATTTAGGACTGTAATTTCTATTGGGCCTCCAGGGAACGGATAAGTTTCATCCTCCACTGTCTGCCCTTCTTCCTCCTCCTCCTCCCCTACATGGCCTTGTTATTCTCTCTCAATGGAAGTAGTTTCTTCATCAACTTCCTGTCTTCGTTCTTGTGCATTTGGATTTGCTTCTAATTCATCATCAGCAACTCCATCTTTTGCTGCGGCTCGTCGCCTCCTATTTGATGTTGTTGGGTGTGTCCTCAACATCTAGTGTATTGAGAATCAAAGCAAATGTTAGCCTCAATATTATTTAATAGTTCTTTAATTAGTGCAAATAAATGCATAAACCCCACCAGCTATAAAGATTACGAATTAAGCAATCATAAATATGAGATAGACTCTATCACTGAACATCCTCCATCATTCAAGCAATCAAGCTAAAGTGCACATTAACAGTAAAACTTACATGACCCTGCACCAAGTATTGCTTCGCATACCAACGTCACATGTTAGCTATCATAGATGAAAAGCTTATGAAACATCAAATCAGGCGATAATGAACAACTCTAGTCAATTTTGATATGGACACACTTAGGAACACAGTACCACTGGAATTGAGCTCAAAGCTGTAGCTTTAATCCCATGTTAGTTAACCACACCTCCTAAAACCTTAAGCTGTTAGGGAAAGAACAATATTTACATACTGAAACAATATTAAAACTATTAAACTATCTCTAAGAGTGATTTCGTAGTAAATCGGTCCAAAAGCATTGCAGGTGCACCATAGATGAGATGGTATCCCGCTACCTGCTTCATATCAGTGACTGCAAACACATAATAAGGATCTTAAATAATGCAAACATATTGAAAAAGAAAGCCTAAAACTAATTAAGGGAAGACTTGAACAAATTACTTGATAGCATTATAAGACCCTTACAGCAAGAGTCCTTACAAAAGATAATTGTCCCTTAAAAGAACTACTAGAGTAACAAAAACTGTTTTTTCAACTTAAGGACAATGAATCTCTTAGTGTGTCCACATTAATTATATCATGCTTTCTTGGGTTGAATCTGTCCTAATTCACTTTTCTCAATTTGATGTCACTCCACATGATTAAAATATAAGTAGAGAACATTTCACAATAAATATGAGAAGACAATAATGGTGATGAGAACACGATAAGAGAACGAAAAAAATTAGGCGTTATCAGTATACCAATTCAGCTTGTTCTTATTTTAAGTCTTCTAACATGTAAGATGGAACAACTCAATAACACTTAAATTAGTTCAGAGAAGTCGCTAATTGGAACTCCTTCCCCAGATGAGCACCTCATCTAAAACTTATGAACCTAGCAACTTTTAGAAAGAAACAAGTCTGCGCATTGCACCAAACACAAGTAACAAGTCTGCGCATTGCACAAACTGCCTAGCCTACAAACCATGCATCTGCCCAATTCATCACACAGTATTGATGATGCCCTCTCATCAACTAGTTGCCCCTATATATAAGGGGCAAGGTTTGAACAAAGCCTAGAACTACTAGGACTCTACCAAACCTTTACAAGGTGAATAACAAGAGACCCAACCCAAATAATGAACAAGCCTAGAACTACAAACTTTTTAAAACAAACATGGGCATTTATAAACAAAGATTGCCTGTTTTTATGCTCAGCAGATTCAAGAAGTTACAAAAAATACAAATGGCCTCGACTGGTGCATGAAATAAAATCAGAAGTAGAAAAAGGGGCAGGATTTCCACCTCAGCTTCAGAAGCTCTCTGGTAGAAGGGCTTGAGCACTTCGTTTGCCATTCTACAGCCGAACCTTCTGAAGCTCGTATTGGCAGACGCATAAAAAATGTCAGTGATGGTGAGGAAATATTTTTGGGAGCATCTTAAAGTTGGGGATCTCAAAACAATTTCAGAACTAGAGCTAGAAGGAAGGCAAAATATGGGAAAATTGGTAGCAAACCTCATCAATCAGAATGATATAAAAAAGAACTATGGAAGATAACAGAGGGAAACCAAAGACGGATGACAAACACAAAATCACCAAGCAGCCAATAAAAACCTACGCATCTCAATCACAAAACAAACGGAAAATATAAAAAAAACTAACCTTTTTAATGCCAGGGGCAAATGCTAGATCTCAATTACACAACCCACGCAAATGCTGGATCTGGAGGTGGGAAATCTAGAGCTGGAGGCGCCGGAAGCGGCTAAAAAAACCTTAGGGTTCCGGTGGAGGCGAAATATGGAAAGCTCGACCTAGAGGCGCTGATAGAGAAATCTGGTTCTAGTGGAGACGATTCTGGTGGAGACGATTCCGCTGGCCAGTGACGCTGAGGGAGACCGGAGTTAAGCCGAGTACCCTATTTTTACAGGGGTGAAGCCTGAAGGGAAGAAGGACGGGGTATACACAGTTATAAAAATAAAACTGAAACACCGCCGTTTGGTATATTTTGTAACAATGGGGTTTAAGTGAGCAATTTATGTTTTCAATTCGGGGTGTATAAGTAACGGGGGATACAGAGAGAAAACAGGGGTTCAAATAACACCCTTCTTTAATTTTATGACATATATAACTTAAAGGGCGTATTCTTTTTTACCCACTTGCACTATTCATCAAGATCCGATGATTCATAATGTCTAGGCTGACAATGAGACCTGAGAGCCTATGATGATTAGATTTATAATGACTTGAGGGGGTTTATGTAAACTTTTCTCAATTAAAAACCTATTTGTATGTCAACTTTTTACTTTTGAGATTTTTATACTACTTTTTTATACCCATAAAATTTATACCACTTAGAAAAATAATATATTTACATTAAAATACATATTAAAAATTCAAACATGAATTTTAATTAATTTAAATAAATGAACTTATTGAACTCTATAATGGGTCACTTATAAAGTCCAAGAAGAGTTTTTTAAATGTTTTTGTTGGCAGAATGTCACTATCCATCCGGGCGATCATGTACGTGGTCACACTTACATATTTAAAGTCCTTACCAAGCAGACAGAGGTTGGTTGGTTCTTCATCTGTCAGACTAGCTTTTGAGGACCAGCAACGTTAAAAGGTGTCATTTATAGACCGTACCAAGCACATGTTGAGGGTGGTAGCTCATATGAGGCCACGACCGTTATCCCTGACCACGGGTTTAAAGTACGGGGTTTGTTATCTTTCTTTCAGTTACATATCATAAAAGCTATTTTTTTAGTTTTATTCATGTAAACTAAAGGGGTCTATAAAAAAAATTTAAAAAAAATGAGGAAAGAAGAGAGGGATTTTGGTAAAAAATTAAATAAATTAACTCTTGAATTATATTAACTGATTTAAAATTTACTGTGCACTATAATTTATAGAAATCTAAAATAGAATTCTTACTAAATAAGGAAAATAAGAAAAGATATTAATCTTATTTTATTTAAGAGAAAAGATTAATATAAGAAAGTAAAATTATAAACTAATGATTAAAGCATCTAATAAGGGCCACCAACAAGCAAAACGTGATGTGGTGGCTGATCTAGGAGGGCTAGGTAGGCCAGGGTGGGGACCACCTTACTTGATAGCTAATGGGGGCTATGAGTGGTAGAATGGGTCCAGACTTGTCAGCCCACATAGAAGCATTTGGAACATTAGAAGGAGAAAAAGGCTAGGCGTGTTGAGGCGCAAGTGAGCATTGTTGGAATAGTTGGTGGGCAGCGGAGGCTTTGATGGCCAACCAGGTAGGGCCGGTTGGAAGGGGGGGGGGGGGCAAAAACGTAATTGAGGTTCTAAGTAGACTTCTTGACTCAAGAAGAGGAGGCAAGAGGTGGTTAGATCTGGAACGGCTGCCCAACTGCTGATCTAGAGGCAACTAGGGCTGCAAACGATACCGGTGGAAGAGAAAAATGCTAGAAGCGGCGACGTGGCTAGCCAGTGAAGAGGCAACAAAGGGAGGAAGGGAACCATGCAAAAGGGGCAAAGTGCCAAAGGTTCTGTCATGCCCCAGCACACGCCACCCCCGAGCTGAACCCAGTCAAAAGAAAAAGCGGCACACGACACGATGAAGTATAGTTGAATTGTGTAAGACAACCCATCTTTGGGTAAAATACTACGGAGTTGCGCACATACCCACAAATTAGTCATAACTAGCCCATACATGGCTAAAGTAAAAGTCCAAGCCTACAATGGCTAATAAGAGTCTAAGCTAACACAGGCTAACAAGAAGTGTGAAGTATAGTCAAGTATATATAGGTATCAACACAATATGTTATCAAAGCTATCATAAAACCTATAATCTCTATGCAACCCTCCTAAGGATCATCGTCAACCACACGCTTTGCATAGAGCCCATCAGAACAATTTGCATGACACGTCATACAACTCCAAAACAAAACACAAACAAAGAGTTGTGAGCCACAAGCTCAGAAAGGGTTTTAATACGGAAAGTAAATCTAATATGACAACACAAGCATAATCATATAGTGCTTATGATATAATCAACCACAATTTCTGTTCATCATGGGATAACCACATAAACTTGTGCATTCGTGTCATAATTAACAATCCATAAGCATCTACTTATGCTATATACATGTCATGCTATCAATACATCCTCGTGCTACTTGCATATCATGCTATGTATATATATCTCATCAACACATATTCATGCCGCCTGCATATCATGATATATATCATATCTCATGATCACATAGCCATGCTACTTACATATCCTATATATCATATCTCATCATCACATTGTCATGCTACCTGCATATCATACTATATATATCATATCTCATAATCACATAGCCACACTACCTGCATATCATGCTATAACCCATATTATCTCATTACCATATATTTATGCCTCATGCGCATCATGAGTTAAAATATAGCTCATAATGCTCATACAACTCATTTGTAAATATGTGAAATTTATTATCATAATTGTATATTGTAAAGCCCCGAAATTTTAATATTTTAAAATTTGATCGATTTGGCCCATTAACAAGTTTTAAGGCCTAATAATGGTTTTTCTTAAAATTATATTATTTTGAGCACAATTTGTATGAAGGATCCTTAAAGTATTTTATAGGGCACGAAGAGACGAACTTATCGAGTCTAAGAACATGTCAAACGAACACCAGGATAGTAGGCTATCACCTCGAGAAGTGTGTCATAGGCAGGTCCCACTTTCTTTTGACGTGAAAACATACCCTTAAGTGGTCTTATTTCGAATGGCTCGTCCATACAAGTCCAATGGTACTAGGAGCGCACAATTCCAAGTTCAGGGTAAGGAGTTACGCACGTTGAAAGTTTTAAATTTCTTTTCAATTTAAAAACGAATTTATAAAATAAATTATAAATTTTTGCATCAGTAGGCTGACACCTGACCTGGAGCAGCAGATCTGTTGCAGGTAAATCATGGCCTACAGCTAATCTGCTGCAGGTCATGGCTACGGCCTGCCATTGGGCAGGCCGTGGTGGCTTCACCACATGCAGCATTGCTGACGCACGCTACGTGGGTCAGCAATGATGCATGACGATTTTAACCGTCAGATGCATGCCACGTGGCATGCATCTGACGGTTGCGTTTCTTTATAAAAGAGTGGGGAGGTTATTTTACGATTTTTCTTCTTTTCTTCTTTGCCAACTGTCAAAAATTTTTTCCCTTATTTCTAAGTCATTTCTCGTCCGATTTTTTATGTTTAAAAACCGTTCTTAGCTAATTCGATGATGCTCTACGTCATAGAGGGGTCTATTTTTCGAGTTAACTAATCTAAATGGGGGAAATGACCCGGGGTAAAGGGAGGCTTTGTCCACCACTTTTCGGACTAAAGAAAATTTTGTCCTAACGTAAGGGGAGGCTTCATTTGTTGCTTTTGATCCAGAAGGAGGAATCGTCTTAACGTAAGGGGAGGCTTCATTCATTGCTTTTGATCCGCCCCTTCCATGCCTGAAGGGAGATCCTGTCCTTGTGCAAGGGGAGGTTCTGCCTGCCACTCCTAAGCCCACGAACGTGACAAGGATCCAACTGCCGATCGTTACGCCGGTCAATTTAAAAAACAAAGGGTAGGTGGCATTAACTTCTAATTTCATGCTATGATTAGTCATTTTATTTCGTGATTTATTTGTCTCTTATAATAAATATTATTTTAAAAAATGATGATATTTTTTAGAGGTTAAGCGAACGCTAAGATAATAGTGTATCGTACACCTCTAAGATGGATTTTATCGTGATATGTACTTTATGATTATTATTATTTGAATTACATTCACGAATAATTATGACCGGATTTGAAGGGTAGTTATTTGGTATAAAGCCTAAAAACTACGATCGATTTTGAAGGGTAGTTATTTGGTAAGAAGCCCAAAAGCTATCGGAGTTATGACCCATAGGTACCGCCTATTATGGCATATGACGCACTCATGAAGTTGGATATCGTAGAAAGATCCTCTTCATTATGATCTCGTTGCCCCCACGAGCACAGGTGTATGTCGCTCTAGTATCGGCGACATTCTGTGAATGATATTTTATCTAATTTTGAATTATTTATCGAATTTTGGCTACAAACGAATTATCCGAGTTTACTGGATTCTACGAAGAACTATTTTGTTTGACTTTTCGTATAAGAAGTGTATTGAATTCAGTTGGTCGATAATATTATTTTAAGTACTTTTGAATGTAACCTACTATGAAATATTTATTTATGTTTTATGTTTTAGCATGCTAATAGAATTTAATTTTATCTAGTGAGTATATTTATACTCACCCACCCATAGACATTGTAGGTCCGAACGAAGATGTTGATGTCAATGCAGATTTCTTGTAAAATTTCGAAACATCTATGTTTTTTATTTACTTTACCACGTTATTTTGTTATGTATTAATTTTGGATGTGCGCGACTTTGATTGTGTTAAGGCACGATAGGTCTTATTTTGTAAAGTTTTTGTAATTACCTAAATTAATAAATAGTTACTCTTATGTACACAGTTGATCTTCACCCATATTTTATTATTATGAATTGCTGGCACTCTGACCTTTAAAGTAATTTAAAAAGTCAGGGTGCTACACATATTGCATGAAATATTTCTCAATAGAAACATATCATGAATATTTATTTCTCAATGAAAACATTCACCCTATAACGTCAAGTGTTTTAACCATATACACAATCTTGCATAACCATGCAATTCATACCATAATATCATGTGTAACACATGCTCCATTGTCCCTACACAACTTGTGGCAATGAGTATAATTTTTCATACACATGCAACAATAAATGGTGAATGTCTCACAAATTGAGAGAAATAAACTTGCTCATCAGGGTCAAAAACCCCAAGCAAAACTGCTCATCAAGGCCAAAGCCCCGAGCACACCTGCTCATCAATAACGAAGTCCCGAGCACTATTTCTCATCAAGACCAAAGTCCCGAGCACTACTGCTCATAATGACCAAAGTCTCGAGCACTATAAGTGGTGAGCCGATGCATACGGACATACTATCCTGGATTCTCAGGGTCCAAATAACTTATCAAATCACACACATGTAGCATTATGCTCTTCTCAACCCGGGGAGTAAACTCGTCCTTAAAGGGACGTAAAACCTGTCCGTTAGACATAAAACCCCATCCTTTCGAATGTAAATCCAGTTAGTTAAGCCTCCGATCAATTAATTCGATAACCAATGGCGTCCAATTGCATCTAATAGATCAAACATGGCTAATCATGATTAATCTCATTTATAAATTATTTTTATAATGCATGCAACATGGTACATACGTGAGCAATGTTACATGAGTCTAACTATAAGAGACATGCTCAAATCAGTCCACATTTGCATCAAACATGGTCCATTGGTGTCAAGTAACATCACAAATGTTTACGCAAGTGTGTACATAAGTGGTTGTGTTCAATTCTAAGCTATGACATGTGCAACATGAATAAGCCATAATCGATGTTATATACATGCATTCATAATTTTATCATAGTCCTACCCTACTGGGATCATGAAGCAAGTGTGATGAAAACATCGAAAATACGAGCTCAAGACAAGTATAACATCATGCTAGACTTAAACAAAGATAAACATCACCATACTTAAGCTAGAACATGATTCACTAAGAATTATTATCACATGTGCAAGCATATATATACATCATCATGGTTAAACCTACTGTAATCGTCAAGAAATCATGTAGTCATCAAGCATAAATTTAAGACAAGTCGAATATCTTATTAAAATTAAACAAATATAGCCTAAATCATGCTTGAGCTAAATCATAAATTCCAAGATGGTCTTCATGCATTCACAACAACATTTATAGGCAATTTAACTCATTTTAATCATAGGAAATTGGATTTAAGAGAAGAGAATAAGAAATGGCCAAAATGCACAAAAATGGCTAATGACAAAATTTGTCATTTGGTTGTTCAAATGCCTCTATCGGGCTGTTCAAAAGTCAGGCCATTCTAAAATGATAGGCCATTTGAACACCTGTTGGGCCATTCAAACACCCTTAACAGTTCATTTTATGCCCAATTTCTGATTCGTCTTCAACCTCTCAAAAATCAAACCGAAAATATCCAAAAATTCTAGGTAAATCAAAAATCACCCTAAATCATTATTATATCAAAATACAAACCTAGAACATGGTAGATCTAACCATTCTTAAGCTTAATCATGAGAAAATCAACATAAATGACATGATATTTATCATCCACCATTAAAGCACATAAATAAGCAAGAACCCACTTAAACCTTTCAAACATGCAATCCAATGCATACAATCACACGAGATGAAATCCCCTTACATTAAAGAAGTCCTTGGATAGAAAATGAAACTTTACTACTCAAGAAACCTTACCCAAAATTAGGGTTTTAGTTAATGCTTAATTAAAATCGACTAATAAGCTTAAATCCATCTTGAAAATAGGTGATCCATAATTTCCTTTGTTTAAAAATGAAAATTACTCATCTAGGGTTTGGAATCAAAATTAAAAAATAGTAATTTAATGCAAGAAATCAAGAATCCATTTGGGGGAAGTGAAGATAAGAGAGATCAAAAGTAAAACCGGAAGATTAGGGCTAAAAACTCACCTAAATCGGATTTTCTTCTTCAGGTAATGACGTTAGGGAACCACCTTTCCTCCTAGCAAGCCCTTTCTCAAATGGAAAATGGGTTAGGGTTTTCTTTTATATAATAAGTTGTTGGGTTATGTATACAAATTGTTGGGCTGTAAATATGAATTATAACGCCCTAAGTGGCTAATTAGGGTCATTTTAGGGCTAAAATGAGTTTAATAATTCTAAAACTCACTAAAATGAAATAATTAAAGTTTAGGGACATGTGGGGCACTCATCGTCCAATCATGGGCATGGGGTCACGGTGGGGTCCACACCCTTAATTACTGAAAATTTTCCATAAAATCCCTAAAAATAGGATAAATCAAGTTTGATATTAAAATTTATTAAAATGAAATTAAACATTGTTTAAATAATAATTACTATCCTTAACCCCAAAATCAAGTCAAATTGGCAAATTTAAGCAAAACCACACAATACTACACAATTAAATAGAAATTAAATCGAGTTAAAGTTATAGATCTTATAGGTTCCATGCAAAAACAACAAACGGATCTAAGGGCTGGATGCTCGGCGTGTCACGGAGGCACCTAGGAAATGCCTACCGTGCGGCACTCGCAAGGCCAAATAGCCAAGCGAGTAAGCCATTCTCGTCAAGGTCATGGTCTCGTGCCAATCGACCAAGCATCTAGCCCACAAAGTCATGCAACAAACCCGTCCCAAGGTGGACGTGCGAATGTGCCAGAACATTTCCCAAGCGAGCTAGCCGGAGGGGGACGCCTCCATGAGATGAACGAATCCAACTTAGGCAACTCGAACATCTAAACATTCCATCTCAGCCAAGTGCATGCAAGGGTCTTTGTTTCTAACACGACCATAAGGCCAGACGACCACCCCATAGGTCGGAGAGCCCCATCTCCCAGCGGACGAGGCTCCTGACATGATAGTTAGCAACACAATAAGCCTTCGCTGTCATCCGAGACAACCGGTTGCAAGGCTAGGCATTTTACCAATAGCTTATCATTTCAGCTCATCATGTCCCCCCTATATAGCATAAGAGATTTTTCCCATTCTACTCGAGTGGCAGCCAAAGTGGCTATACAGGCATGGTTCCTCCAAAGTTTTCCAAACAGCATGAAAACACTCCAAGGGACTCTCCAACAATATTTAGGTGGGAGGGGACATCTTAAGAATCTAAATCTATGCTAGCCAACCATGTGTCCCAACATAGCCAATTATGTGCACGCATCGTTGCAAGCATTCTGCGCAATGTTGCGCACACATGTTGCGCAACGTTGCGGGCCTTCCCTGCAAGGCCTGCATACAAGGTGTGTAACACTATGGGCAGTTCTCGCAATGCATACCCACTATGTATACAACACTTCCACACATGTGTGCGCCCCAACACGTGTCACAAATAGTTTGCTTCGCTACCCCATGACACTCTCCCCCACTTGACTCGTCGACGGTACAACTCCAGGGGGTCTTCCTCTTATCTCCAACCATGACAAGGAATTGCAACGAAGGGTTAACTATTTTCTTATGACACTTGAAATCGGCTCATACCATGGCTTGGATAATCCCATAGATTGCATGCTTTGGAAAAACCAACTTCCACCCATAGGCCCTCGATTCGGTTAAACCATTGCATGACAAACTTTCTGCTCAATGCGCCTTGCCCATTGACATGGGTGAAGTACTCTGCGGTTATGGTTGCTTCGATAAGTGGGTGCACCCAACTGCTCCACTTGAGTTGGTGCTACACATCGATTGGGAAAGGATACACCAAATGATGCCCACCTTCCTCTCTTGAAGCCGACCCTGCACTCGAGACACTAGCAAGTTGCCTACACTTTGGACAATTTCTGCCTACACTTCAGCCACACCTTGCAACTCCCACCGACAAGTTGACACCATGATGTCGGGCTTCGACACTCTTGTCTGCTCCCATTGACGTCTCCCAAGAATCGAATGCCGCCCCCACTTATAACAAAGCTCATTATAGCAATGCAGCAACGTCCTCAACATGTATCGTAACTTCTTGGTCTTCATAGCTTACAAAGTTCCTGACCACCCAATTCGGTCAAGTTTCCCTCCGCGATATATTCTAGAGGCCTACTCCACCCTAGGAGCAGTAGCTTTGCTCAAGCTTCGCGTAACCAATTTGGTGACCAAACTCCTACACCGCTCAGGATGCAGCAATGCCATAAGGCTTCCTCTTGCGATCTCCTCCAAAGGCCTACTCCAGCCTAAGAGCATCAACATTGCCCAAGCTTCGCGTAATGACATGGTCACCAAACTCCTACACCACTCAGGATGCAGCAATGCCATAAGGCTTCTTCTTGCGATCCCCTCCAGAAGTCTCTACTCCAGCCTAGGAGCAACAACTTTACTCAAGCTTCGCGTAACCAACTTGGTCACCAAACTCCTACACCGCTCAGGATTAAGGGTGTTCACGAACAGAAATGGACACGGACATAGGGTTGTCCGTGTCCGTCCACCATTTCAATATATCTTGTCTGTGTCCGCCATAGTCTGTATCATACTTTGTCCAAGTCCGTCCGCTACGGACACCGACAAATATTATAACACCTAAATTTTTATCCTAATTTAAATTTTTTTATACTTTTGTAGTATGTAAAAAATATTCTAATATGCTACATAGGTAATAGATTCATGTTTTCAAGCTATCTAATACCTATTTAGCAAATTTTCAAGTTGTCCAGTACCTATGTAACATGTTAAGACTGTTCTAACATGCTACATAAGTACTGAATTCCTATTTTTAAGTTGTCAAGTTCCTATGTAGCATGTTAGGACTGTCCTAAGATGCTACATAAGAACTGTATTCTATTTTTTTTAATAGCTAGTAATAATTACTAGTATATTTAAAGGAGTGTTAGTTAAGGGTGGTGGACGCGGACGTCCGCGGACATGGACAAAGGTATGTCCACATCCGTAGCTCCCTATTAGTGCGGACAAAAAACTTGGTCTGTGTTCGCCCTAGACCAAAAAAATTGTCCATTTTATATAAAAACGGACGTGGATACAAACGGACATACGAACAACGGACGTCCATGAACACCCTTACTTAGGATGCAGCAATGCCATAAGGCTTCCTCTCACGATCCCCTCTAGAGGTCTCTACTCCAGCCTAGGAGCAGCAACTCCCTTGCATATGTTACCCGCCGGTGAATGATGCCCACTACGCCACACTAGTTAGAACGATGCCTAAAA
Source organism: Saururus chinensis (assembly GCA_035235625.1). Classification (NCBI taxonomy): domain Eukaryota; kingdom Viridiplantae; phylum Streptophyta; class Magnoliopsida; order Piperales; family Saururaceae; genus Saururus; species Saururus chinensis. The sequence continues at coordinate 31,459,183 of CP141146.1, read as the reverse complement.
CTAGCCATTCAAGATGGGTGCCGCCCTGCCAACCAATTGTGACATGCAGGGCCATGTTTAGCAACCCAGGGGTGAGAACACGTCTATTCAAACACCTTGATCAAACATGCTTTAGATGCGCCGCTTGCATGCTGACCCAACGAGATCATGGGTGGGAGAGTTTTATTCCTATTCACCCAAAGAACTGTGCTGCCTCTTGCTGCAACAGCTCACAACCAAAGGCATGTCAATTTCTTCCCTCATGTGCCACTTTCCTTTCCTTTTTTCTTTTCTCTTTTTCTTTTTCTTTTTCTTTTTCCCCCCTTTTTTTTCTCTTTTCCAAACTTCGGATGTACACTTGCACACCAAATGGCTCACATCTTGCCCATCTTCATTTCTCTTTTCATCACTTGAACCAGATAGTATTCACTATGCTTGAGTCCCATAATCCACTGCTTATCGGCCCAAGAAGTTAGGATCAATGGCTTTCAACATGCCTCTTCCCTTTGCACCAAGTGTTGTTATGTCCAAACCAAGACTATGAATTAGTCTAGTTTAGATTTCTATGAATTAGTCTAGTTTAGATTTCTTTTTTACTTGTCAACTATAGTAAATAAGGTCGATCCACAGGGAAAGCCTTGTGTGACAAAGAAAACTATTACGAAGAGAATAGAATAGAGAAGGAAGTTGAAATAGAGAATAAGAGACAATCAAAGAGAAAGTGTTAAGGCATCGGAAATCCACTTATAATAAATCTCTAATGTATATTTGAATCAAATGATAACTCAATTAAGATCAAATGAAAATTCGTCTCAATCGGAAAATTTATCTTTTAAAAACACTTTGAAATAGAACAATAGTAATTGATTGTTTACTACGTGAAAGCATTAAGTATATATAATCATAGGGAATTATAAGCATTCAGCGTGCCTTTCGTCAACGCTGAATCAAATAATTATATAGATTATAAACTCATTAAATATGAAACATCAATTTCAAATGATAAAGAACTTACTTGAATCAAAGTATCCATTAAACATCAAGTACAAGCTTCATTCCTAGCCTTAGCTTGAGAACTTAGAAAGTCATTACAATAAAACTAAAACAAAAATACAAAATGAGAGAAGAAAATAGGAAAAGAAAACTCCAAAGAAGAGGGGATCATCCATCTATCACGTCCACCCCTCTATGTATTGGAATAGAAGGGGTTGCTTCAAAGAGAAAAGTCAAATCATATCTCTGGATTGCATCCTGATTGATTGTCTGATTGGTTGCTTCTTTGGCAATGATTAGATACTAAATTAATCAAATAAATCAATGATTTATTTAGCAAATAAGTATCTTTGAATCTTCCTTTAGTTAACCAATCAGCCTCCTTGTCTTTCCTTAGGTGTATCAATCATAATCAATGAAAATATTCTTCATGTGCTGGCCTCGGGTTAGTTTACTAGTTGTCCCTTTGCATACCGAATTCGACCCATGAATCTTCGAAATTTAGAATTTCTCCCTGAATATAATTTGTATATATGGAAGTCTTCTTTCCAATTCCACTAGAATAGTATCAATCCGAATTATACATAAAAAGATATGATCGAAATACTAAAGATGTGTCAATCTGTCTGAATCAGCTTTTTTCCTAATTTAGTTCTTTTGATGCAAATCTCAAATCCAACAGGTCCACAAGGTTGTGTTAGACCATTTCATGCATTTTTTGACCATTAAGAGCCCATTCTTGACTTTTAAATAGCTTTGGTAGTTGGGCTTTACTTCCTCTTCCACTTGGATCCTGTTGAAGCCTGTTTAGACATGTAAACTCAATTAAGGTCCAACTAACTTATTCAAAACATAAATAGCCTAAATAAGCAATGAATTAACACAAAATAGGATTGCAATTCAAAATATAAGAATATTTAATTAAACATTATTTCAGTGCATCACCAAGTTTAGCATGAAGCTGCCCAATAATGAGTCCCATACCTCGTTAGCAAGAAGAACCCGACTGACCTTGGTGATACTCTTTGTCCACAAACAAGTTGTGCATACATTCACATACAACCACCCCACATAGGGCACAATCTCAGCCCATCCTCATCTCAAGGAGTATCATATTTCATTGGTATAGATAACTGACTGCATACCCATCAACTTGGTTCAATATGCTCTTCCGACCACAACATTGTTGGGTAGAGAGGGTTTAAAGATTCACAAGGCTTCCTGTCGCTGATACGTCCCATACCACACCGTTAGCAAGAGCTTGCTTCCATTCACATCATTTTCGAGTCCCACGCAACTTAACATAGCTTCGGTAACATTGATGCACCAACGATCAGGGAGCAAGAGCACTAATGCATAAGGTCCTTGTAAAACCTACACCCTTGATGGCAAGTATCGCTTGCACAATCCAAACCTAAAAAGGAACTCGATCAGCCAACATCCATACACATCCATTTCAGCCCACATTTCCATCATCATTTGTTTTCCAAGTTAGTCCATCCACCCAGCACTGCTGAGGTCGAAGAACCTTGCATTTAGCTCTTTCCATCTCTTTGTTCAAACATTCGTCTTGGTCGCCCAACAAGACGGAACATTGGCTTTGATACCACTTGTCATGGAGGCGCCTGGGAAATACCTACCATGTGGCACTTGCAAGGCCAAAAAGCCAAGCGACTAAGCCATTCTCGTCAAGGTCATGGCCTCGTGCCAATTGACCAAGCGTCTAGGCCGCTAAGCCAAGCAATGAATTTGTCCCAAGGCAGACATGCGAACGTACCGGGACATTTCCCAAGCGAGCTAGCAGAAGGGGGACACCTCCTTGCGATACACATATCCAACTTAGGCAACTCGGACATCCAAACATTCAATCTCAGCCAAGTGCATGCAAGGGTCTACTTTTCCAACATGACCATAAGGCCAGACGACCAGCCCGTAGGTCAGAGAGCCCCATCTCCCAGCAGACGAGGCTCCTAGCATGATAGCTAGCAACACAATAAGCCTTCGTTGCCATCCGAAACAGTTGGTTGCAAGGTTAGGCATCATACCAACAACTTATCATTTCATCTCACCATGTCCTCCCCCCCCCCCCCCCCCCCCCCCCTTATAGCATAAGAGATTTTTCCCATTCTGCTCGAGTGACAACCAAAGTGGCTGTACGGGCATGGTTTCTCCAAAGTTTGCCAAATGGCCCAAAAATACTCCAAGGGACTCTCCAACACTATTTAGGGGGGAGGGGACATCTTGAAAATCCAAATATGTACTAGCTAACCATGTGTCCCAACATAGCCAACTATGTGTGCGCATCATTGCGTGAATTCTATGCAACATTGCGCACACATGTTGGCAAACGTTGCGGGCCTTCCCCACAATGCTTGCATACAAGGTGTGCAACACTATGGGTAGTTCTCACAATGCATACCCACTTAGTATACAACACTTCCGTCCTAGCATGTGTCACAAATAGTCTGTTTTACTACCCTGTGACAGGCGACGGTGAGGACACAACTGACAACAAAAAAAATGGTCAGTCTTGCTGGGAGTGGCTTCCAAGGAAGAGACACTAAAAGGCTATGACGACCATGATTGCTACTAGTGGACGGCGAGTGCAAGCAAAGATAAGGATTTCATAACCTCATCGAAGCGGCGACCGTTGTCTTCACTGTGGGCATCAAAAGGACCGGACGTTTGATAAGTATGAAATATATATATATATATATATATATATATATATATATATATATATATATATATATATATATATATATATATATATATATATATATATATATATATATATATATATATATTATATGCCTTTTTACCTTATTTGCTAGTATATATTAGGTTAATTTAGAGTTAGTTATGGTTTATTTAGATTAAGATAGATATTAGTATTTTAGTTTAATTATTAATAATTTTGTAGTTATTAGTAGTTTAGATATGTATTTAAATCAAGTTAGAATTTTAGTTATATTCTACATGTCTAAAATGTGATATTTTAATGCTTTGTAGGTAAATCGCTTATCGAAGTACTTGGACGATGTTTGGAATAATTCAAAATATTCTTGACATGCTTTAAAGTGATTTGGACAACTTTTCGGAGTTATAAACAAGTTAGAAATTAATATGGATATGAAAGAAAGAGCTTAATGAACAGAAAATGGATTGTCCAGAAAAACTGTCCAGATTGCAGAAACAGTGTATCCGTTCGAACGGGGCATTTTTAAGGATCAAAGGGATAACGTGATTTTGGAGAAAAATGCAGTATAGGCGTTCGAACGGGCATGTAGGGCAGTTTCCTTATTTCAGCCAATTTTGAGTCCTTTTCATATTAGACTCTTTCCTACGGTTCTTATGCCTATATAAAGACATATTTGGCTCGAAATTAGGGTTTAGCAAGTAGATTTTCTGAAGAGAAGAATGAAGAAGAAGATGGAGAAAAACTCAAAGCTTTTAATGGAGATTCAAGTGCTTTCTTCTGCAATGGAAGGCTAGACTTTTCTTTTACTTAGGAGTTGATGAAGCTATAGATAAGTTTCAGTTTCTTTTCTTTTTAATTTATATCTCAGTTGTGAATTATGACAATTGTATGATAAGGATTTCCTTTTTAATGGAAGAGTTTTTCATATTTATTTAAATCTATGTTGATTTATTGTCTTGTAGATGATAGATTGATGTGGTTTTGATATTTACATCAATTCTAATTTCTGTGATTTAGATGAGATGGTCATACAATAGTTTTAATGTTCAGATAATTAATGACTTGGATGAGTTATACTAAGATTAGACGGGTCATGCCTATAGATATTTAGTGTAGATGATTCATGCTATTGTCGAAGATAGTTCATGCCATGGAAGTTAATTAATGATTCTTTCTGAAGTAATTCTAGCTTGTAGCTGAGAATACTTACTTATATTCACACTAGATTTAGATTAAAAGTTAAGAAATTGTTATGGTTCTATAGTGGATTCGATTTCTTAAGTAAATTCCATTATATTAATCTCTTGTTTTTAAACTAGTTAATTACTTTCCTTTAATTATTAAAGTTTAAGTTATTTTAGTTTTTAACCAGCAAATTCCTCTTTAGATTTAGTAATAATTCATCCGTCCCTGAGGTTTGACAACCCTTAAATACTCATCCTAGTACAATTACCTTGTACACTTGCAAAAGGTTTAATTATAAACGATCAACGTCACGGCTTGGTTGGTGGCAAGGGCAGACTTTAAGTTAGTAAGCTCCTAAACATTTGCTTTCAATTGATGTTCTAGTTGTTGTGTGCATGCGTGAAGGCAAGTTGGGGAAGACTTCGAGATAGGCACGTCCTGGAGGGCCGAGGATTCTACCGTCGTGGGGTATGTCTTGGCACTAGGAGGCGGACTTTTCCGATTTTCCGATGTGGTGCACTCCTGGTGGCATGAGGGTGGGTGGGCAGGTGGGCACAAGGAGAAAAATCTTCCTCGGCTACCAATGATGTGGGCGGGCATAAGGAGAAAATTCTTATTGTAGATCAAGGGGTCTACACAGAAAAAATTAAGGAGAAATAAGAGAGAAGAAAGGGATTAAGGCAAAAAATTAAATAAACTAACTAAGGAATTTTATTGACTAATTTAGAATTAATTGTACACTATAATTTATAGAAATTTGAAGTATAATGAAATGAGGAAAGCAAAAAATATTGAATTTAGGAGAAGAAACTAATATAAGAAAGTGGAATTACAGTCTAATGAAGATCATATCACTAATATTAATAAATTTACTTAATTTTAAAAAACTAAACAATCTGATATTATTAACTTTATTTAGTTTTTTTAAAATAAATTAATTTTAAAAAATTAAATAAATTTATTAATGTCAGACAAAAGGGAGTATTAATAATTACAAGTGTATGAATTGAAGATCATTAAGAAAGAGGTCTTATCCGTCAAGACATGCCTTTTAGATGAAAAATGCTAAATTTTACATTAAAAATTGCATTGCATAATTCAACGTATGATTTTTTATATGGTGGACTCTACAAATCAACGGTTGTGGTACATGCAATGGGTTATATAGGGTGATTTTTGCAATGAGGTATACCCATGGAAGGCCGTATCGGCCGATACGGGTGTGTATCGGCCAAGACCGATACGGTACGGGGGGCAATACGCCCCCCCCCCCCCCCCCACATGAATCCACGATATGTATCGACCGTATCGTATCGATACACTATTAAAAAATTACTTTTTTATTTAAAAAATATTTTTTATTTAAAAAAATAAATTTTTTTGTTGAAAAAACACAATTCAAAACCAACTTCTTTGAAATTTTATGTTTTTGTTATATTAAAAATAATATTTTTAAAGTTATATGAGATGAATACAGGCAGGTCCATACAATTTACATAATTATTTTTTTACATATAGTGCTCCACAAATATACATTTATTTAAAAATATAACTTAGACTCACATTAAGTATATTATTTATTTTTAAAATAAATTAATTTTAGATCACTTAATATTGAAAAAAATGAGCAATAATTTGTATGGGACAAAGAACATAATAGTGTATGGTTCCAAATGAACTAATTTTAGAATACCTGTATTAGTTGATACGGCATTCTACGGTCTTATTATGCTTTAAAAGAAGTATTATAATGATATATTACTAGTTATAATATTTTTTTATGTCTATAAAAAGGTTTATGCCCGTTTCGACGCATACCAAGTTATCATCGGCGCGTACCCATATCCATAGTCATCGATACTATCATCAATATTGATACTGCCTTCCATGGGTATACCATTGCTCTATAAGAATTACTAATTATTAATGTAAATCTTAATTATTAGTTGCGAGTGTGTGAATTTATGTAGACAAATTTACAATGATGAAGCCAATCCCACAAGGATTAAATCAGTCAACCGATTAACTAAAATGAACAAAAAAAAATACATTTTAACAAACTAAATTAAATATTTTTTAGAAAAAAATAGATTATAATAATTTTAAAGCATAGAATCAACCATTAATTGTCATTGGCTCAACTTTTAATTGCAACATATAAAACATTAATGGACATAATATTACTTCCCATGTCTCACATTAATAATTCTATTTAATTTTTTAAAATAAACTTATCAGGGTGATTGTGACCCGAAAATTTTTCTACTTTGGTCATGGTTGATGATGAATCGACATGATAGGCAAAGGAAGAGCATTTGACTTAATAAATGGGCCTTCAAACCAGCTAGTTTTGATTGTATTTTTGCGATGAGTACATGAAAATGGGAGCCTTTTATTTTGCTTTTAACTAAAGGAACTCCAACATATATATCAATTCTCAAAGGATCCCTGAAAAATATCCCTCAATTTTGCAATCATAATTCCTGAAACACTTGGACTACTCTGCATCCTAGGCTTATCATGGATGATAGTCGGCCCAGAAGCGTGACAGTAGCCTCTTTGCAGCCCTTAGATCTAGCTCTGAGAAATAGATTAAGATCGTCAAGATATAAAAATTGGTTGATAGGCATGGCATTCCTTGAAATTTTAACCTCTTTTATAGCACTTTGCTCCAATCCCTGAGAAGCTTATTGGACAAGGCTTTATGTACTAGTGGAAGGAATAAATATGAAGAAATAGAGTCACCTTTTATGTGACTGTTGTTACCTAAAACATGAGTTTTTAGCAAAGGATTGGTGGAAGCAAAATTTCAGAAGAAATTTTTCCAGAAAACTTCATTCTCTTCTAAAATTATCCTTAACAATGTCGAACTTAACAAACACCAACCCCCCTTCATTTATTAACTTTTTGCGCTTAGAATTGGACTTGTTTTTAATTTTTATGACTAAGGTTAGGTGACCAATAATGGGAGACTGTTAGTGAGAGAGAAATTTGAAAACTGGATCCGACAGTTCTTATATTCCCCCCTCTACATGTCCTCTAGTCATGCAATCCGGTAAAAAAAATATTTTTTCTTAAAATTTATGGTTAAATTTTTTTCCCTAGGCTAGGAGGATGTTGTCATGAATGGGTCTTCCTATAATGAAAGTTGTTAGATTGGGAGAAATTATACTTTGCATTATTGACTAATATTCTAAAAATAACCTCATAGGAGACTTGCATAATCTAAATTGGTTAGAGCTGGTCCGCACTTCTAGGATTTGACACTTTGGGAATAAGAGTACGTAATATAAGTGGATTTCAAATCCCTCAAGAACATGTGAGTTTCGAAAAATCTTTTGACATAGGAGCATGCTTCATGGCCGATTGTCTCCCAAAATGTGACATTGAAAACAGTTGGGAAACCATCAGAACCGAACTTTTGAGTGCACCCAAGGATTTGACCGCCTGAAATACTTCTTCACATGAAATTGGGACATCAACGTGTTATTATCTTCAATAGAAATCACTGGGGTGCACATGATCTAGAACAGTAGAAACCTATCAGTATAATCCTCCTGATCAGAATATAGATGTTTAAAATAATTGCAAATAGTTTCTTCAATTGGAGAAATATCCGAATGAAGAATTCCCTGATTATCAATGAAAGAAACTTGTATTTGGATCCCCTTGTTGCAGCCATAATATTCTTGACTTATGCGCTCGGATGCTCCCCTAAAATTGATAGAGAAAGTTATAATTTTTAGATAGCAACTTTTTCAATTCTAAAAGGGAAAAGTTAGTGTAAACTTAGCTAATGCGCGCCAACGTGAGCCTAGGCATCTCAAGCTGTTTAGATCTCGATGGCACAAAGGGGCATGTGTTAGATTCAACCCTACTTAGATCGTGATGTTTGGGCTTATGCTGACACACCTGCCTGAGCCTGAGCTCATCCCAACGGCTCTCAGTCCAAAATGACAAGTAAGGAGTGAATTGAATAATTCTTATGCAGATTACATAGTTGATTATAAATAGAATCCACCAATTAATGTATAATCCCAATAGAATTCTTATTCCAAGACTGAAGAGAATGTTGGATTGACATAAGCTTGCATTAAAAAATACGTAAGGTTGATCCCTTGAACTCTTGAGTTTAGGCTATACTAATGACATCACGACTCCCATCTACTTGAGTCAAGCAGGCTATGAAACAGTATGACCGGGCCCTAAAGGGATTGTCATTTTCTAATCTTGTCAATGACATTAGTGACTACATCGAAATCTCCACAAAAAAAGTCACTCCAGATTGGCAGTCGACAACCGATACTATGTGTTTTTAAACTTGTTTTATTCTCCTAATTATCTATTTGGATCATTGAAATTGTTAAGTGTTGAGTGAGATACATTACTTAATATGCTATCTTATTACCCCTTGTACTAAATAAAAGTCTGGCAAATGTTGGTTCTGTCGGTTATTGTGAGACATCATTAAAAGATAAGTTTATTCAATAATAAAAAAAGCTTATAATTAAGTATAAATAAAATTGATTGTTAATTTATATATAGTTGAATACATTTATTTGTTTATTTTTTAATATTGAACTTTCTAGGAAAAAAAGAATAAATTTTTAAATGACACCTGCCAGTTGGTTTGTAGCTAGTTCTATTAAATCCGAAGGAAGGAAGAAAAGTATGAAATTGAGGAAGAGGAAGAGGAAGAAGAGGAAGAGGTGAAGGTGGAGGTGGAGGTGGAGGTGAAGAAAGTGGTGGTAGCATAGGAGAGAAGGAGGATGAGGCTTAAAAAGAGGCAGAGACAGTGGAGAGTCAATCGCAGAGGAAAAAGTATTTCTATTTAGTAAGTTAGTGGAGTGAAAAAGAAGTCCCCCAAAGTGGATGGCCATTTTTAAAATTGTTCTTAGAATTAGGCATTTTCTCTATCTTATATTAATAATTTTATTTGGCAAAAAAAATTGTTACTTATAAATAACTTCATTTTATTTTGTTTAATTTAATGGTTATGTAGTTAAAAATGAGCATTTTAAACTTATTTTCGTATTCTTTGGGTTTCACTTTAAATATAACGGAGAGAATATCTTTGAAAAAAATTAGTAATCTTTTTTTCTTTTTTTTTAATAAAATACCCATCTCATAATCAGCTCCATAAACACTAAAGCTGAGTTTGATATGAACATTTCATCCCAATAGACCTCCATCCCACCTTAATAGCTCTATTTTATTTTTTTAATGAATTAAAATTAATTTATTTTGATAGTTTATTTTGAATAATTAAATAAAACTATTAATTTAAATAAGAGGGAATAATAAATAACAATGCGACCACGTCATCCATGTACTGCTCCATGAAACACTTCTTTATTTAAGTATTGATACTTAAACTCAGGTTTTGCACTTAAGAAATATAATGGGCCTGCCACACGTTCAACTCGAACCTGGGAGATCCAATCCAGCATGCCAGTAGCTGGATTGGCCTCCTTCGCCGTTTCAATCACTTGTCCCGTGTGGCTTACTACAATTGGTATGCCTATGAAATCAAACCAAGTCAGATCCACATCAACCAAGGGTGCACTGTAGGACTGCTTTGGAGGATCCACATCATTTTCAATCAACCTCTCTCAAAAAATAAAATAAATAAATACCTTGTTGAGTGCTATAAAAAAGGGATAATCAAGGTGAATCTTTGAATAAAAAATTATTCGTTTTTGTAAAGTAAACAAAAGTTAATTTTCAGAAGTGGGATGATTGAGGATACCCCTGGACTTGTAATGGAAATTGTGCCCCAAAAAGGTTAATTGTTTCTTATTGCAGTTTAAATATTGGGAACCTAAGCCTTGTAGTCTACACTACATATTTAGTTGTCAGAGTTGGCCTGTTATGAATGGAGCCCTTCAACATATAGATTCTGTGAGTTGCTTGTATTTCGTTTGCCATCATATAAGTATGCAACTCAGTAGCACTAGCACCAGCTGGAGATCCATAAACCCCTTGAACCGAACAGAACCAAACTACTAGGGAACCAAAAACTAAGTCAAACCCATACTATTATTTTTTACCGACCAATCAGGACTCTGCTAAATTAATTTACTCTCTCTGTCCCGAATGAATAGCTCAATTTGGTTTTTCAAAATGAACTAATGAAAATGCAAATGTAGCTATTAATACGGGACAGATGGAATATATCCAATCTTGGTCCTTCCACTTGGTAACTGACTTCAGCGCTATTTTTGGTTTGAATCAGTTAACTCCAATTCTTCCCCTCCTTTGAACCACATCGAGATTTTTTTCCCCCTATATTTTTGAGAATTCAGTTAGAGTACCAACTGGTATGTATGAACAAGATGAAAGCATGTAAACAAGCATTTTTAAGCACCATAACTCTAAACAATACTAGATGCATATATAACCAGCTCTTGCAAGGAGCCTAATAACTATAACCACATTTTACTAGTTCATCAAGCCCAAAACACAACAGATTATATCACAACGGGAAGTTTTTGACCTTCCTGGGATTTTTTTTCTTTCAAAAAACACCTATCTGCTAGTTCAGGCACACCTAATTGTATATTCTAGCACACACTATAGTAGCAAAGATATAAGAAGCGATTTTTGCATTAAATAAGCAGAAGTTCTTGTACAGGCTTCAAAGGTGTCTATATATACTGCAACAAAATTAGTGTTTCATACCTACAACACTTGAAATCTTATGATATCAACTCATTGACGATCAGTAAACAGCCATAAATGGCATCAGAACAGACCCCATCCACAGCTTTCCATCCTTCTCCTCGACTTCACTAACAGCTTTCACTACTTTGCCTTGCTTGTCTTCTAAAACTTTTAATACTTTACCATCAGGGCTGTACTTGATGATCATTGCGTGATGCTGACCTCCAATTTGGAACAAGTAATGGATCTTAGCTGGAATTGGAAGCTTAAGCACTAATTTCCTGAATCTTGGATAAAGGCCCATAATGTATGCATACATGCTACGGCGACAGTGAATGGCTACCCAGAAATCGCCATCCTCATTTGTTCTTACATTGTCTGGGAATCCAGGAAGGACAGCAAATGTCTCAAAGGTTCCTGCCTTTTCACCTTTCAACCAATATCTGGTAAGCCTGTGTTCACACACAAAAAAAATGAAAAGAAACATGATGACATAAAATTATAAGAGGTCATCCAAAAGGGGACCAGGACAACCTTCAAAATATAAGATCAGCCGATAGCCATTTGCTGGACATGGGTATTATAGCCTAAAAAATCACTTCTCCTAAATCTAAACTAAGATCGCAACATTCATTTGACATATGGATTAGATGAAAAAGTCATCAAAACAGCAAAAGGGAAGTACTCTTATTTTTTCTCTTATCACTCTTACAAATTTAGTTAACAGCACATGCCAGTTGTTAGTGGAAAAAAAAAAATTTACTTCATGATCACAGACCGTGCTCAGCCTAATACAATAGTTCAGAGGACTGCCTGGCATGCTAGGAGTCTAATGATCATTTGTGTAAACATGTGAGTTGTGACTTTAGCAATAGAAGCTATAGGCTACAAGCAAATGTACAGAAAAAAGCAAAAACAAAATTAAGCCTCTAGAATTTCAATTCATACTACTCAAATAGTTTGTCCTACAAGCGGCTGATTCTTATTTATTCATCCATGGACTATATACATGAAGTAGAATATTCAGTACGCCTTTAAATCCCCTAAACCATATGGTGTGCTTATGACTTTAAACTATATATAGCCATATTGTTCTGACATCATTCTACAATATCAAAAAATTTACCCTCGGCATGAGTTATAAAAAGTAATGCATCTAAAAGCTAAAATCTTCACGTCCAAAATAATAATAACAAAAAAAGATTATTTTGTATTAATTCAAGAAATAAATAGAAAAACAATTTGATGTAAAAGTTCAAAGGACCAACTATTCCATCATTATATTTAAGTTGACTCAGCAACAAACAATTCTTTGCCTAAGTTTAGTCTGAAAAAGAATGATATCTGAAGTATAGTGAAAAAAGGGGCATATTTTCTGACCTGCCTACACATCCCTCACAAAAGACAAGAAAAGATTTATCCTTGCTCATAGATACACCATTAGGGAATTGGAAGCCCTTCTTAAGCACAGTGGTTTCCTTTGTCAAAGGGTTATATTTCAGTAATCTCCCTGAAGTCTCTGAAGTGAAGACCAGATGCAAGAAGTTTCTGCAACCACGAATGAAGTCGAATACTTAAATAATAAAATTATTCATTACAAAGCATGCAATACTTGAGAAAATTTCCAACATAAGGTACTACAGCTGACAAATTTATACAAACGTACAAAACCTTTAATTAGAAGCCCCATTGACTAGCCAAAGCAGGGCAAACTTAGAAATCTCATATTTAGTGGAAGTAATAATTTGTTATCTTCTTATTGTTCGTCCACATTTTTTTTTCCAAGCTCATCATAGTAACTCGTTACATAAGTCACTTTCAAAGTGCAATTCCATATCTAAGTTCCACTCAAGGTGAGGTTCTTTCCCTTAAATCCACAAGTAGCTTAAATATTTGTCATCTGTGGGAAAAAGGTAAGAGAAACTAGAGCACATGATAGCACTTGCACCTTAAAATTGTGCTCTGGTATAGATGGTACTTGTGCATTAAAATGGTTAGTGTCTTCCTCATCAAGTTTCTCTACCAACTACTGATTCTAAAGATTGAAAGAGAAAAAGGCTCACCTTCTCTGATAAATAGTGCTGCTGTCAGTAAAATAAATATTCCCTTTATCATCGATGTCGAGATCATTAGTAAACCTTAATGGAACTCCTTCAGCTTCGGTTGTAAGTGATGTTGCCAATCCACCCTCTGGACCTACCTTCATCAAACCAAAATAAGCATCCGCTATGTATAGATCCCCTGTTTTCTTGTCAAACCGAAGCCCAAGAGGGCGGCCACAGATGTGCTCATTCTTCAAATAGCTCAGAGGTGAAGGCTTAGGATCACAAATCTCAGATCTACACAAACACACATATACACAATACCCCCATTACAATGTTTCTCCATCAAGTCAGTTTTTCAGCTACAGCAATGCTATATATCAAAAGTAAGTCATCATATCAGATGAAATTTCTGCAATAAAAAAACACAATTCCAAAATCATTCCAAGAGAATAAGATCTATGAACGCTGCATACTATTCTATTCATAAGATCATAAATGTATTTCATAACAATTATTGGTTTTCCTAAAAAAATTAGCACTCTTAATGGAGTGTAGGCAGTAAATAATCAAAACAATGATTTCTTTGTAGGTAGGTAGCTTTCAATTATGAAATTGTGGAACTAGGATGCCCCAAATAAACGTTTCATTTTACCCACCATTAACGTCCTCCAGTTTAGATTACTTTAATTTCGACCAAGTGCATACATTTATATTTTAGCAAAAAGACGTACATTCATTTCTAAGACTTGACCACAGCGTGTAAAAGAGCTAGACCTACTTTCATTGTAACCAAGTATAGGAAAAATTATAAGATGAAACAAGAGGCTACATTCATATATTGGATATGTAATTCTGCATCAATAGGCAACTGGAGCTAACTAAGACTTGACCACAGCATGTGAAATAGTTAAAACTACTTTCATTGTACAGCAAGCAAAGGAAAGCATTATGATGAAACCAAGGGGCAGTTAGCTATCAACACCTACTAATAATCCATTAATTAATTTGACAGCACTTCAACTATGACCTTTGTCACATCTAAATCACAAATAATTGCAGATATACTATGAGATCAACACATGGTTAGTTCTAACAATCCAGAAAGATTGAAATTTGTTGATTGAATAATGCATTTAATTCCTTCCAAACGACCCCAGAAAAATAATTAAAGGAGAACATACCCGAACTCCTCTGACTAGTTCAAACCCACCCCAAAAACTCTCCTCCACCTAAAAACACTGTTTAAAAATGAAACCAAGACATGGATAGCGATCAAAATCCACGAAATAATAATTTTTTTAAAACAAAATTATGTAGATACTGGCGCTCCAAAAAAAGAAAATAAAATTGAAATCTAACGTGACCCAAATCTAGAATGTTCGAAGAAACCAATCACGAACACGAAATGGGTACTCATCAACTCCACTATTGTTACCATTTCTTCAATTTTATGTCAAGTCAATGTCCTCAATCCCAAAAATGGCAGTTCGAAGCCAACAAAACCAGAAGACTCTCGTTCTGTCACCTGTTGGGAGAAGTGTAGGCGAAGTCCACCCACTTGTCGCCGTCCCAGAACAGAATCCGGCCATCGGCGACGCCGGTGTAGGGCCCGCGGCCCTGTGGGTCGAAGGCGATGCTCTCCGGGCCCTGGATTTGGTTCAGGAACTTGATTTCGGACCTCTGCAGCAGGTTTTCCGGGTCGGACTCCGTCGGCAACTCCGACGCGGGGGGGAGGTCGACTGCGTGGGCCTCGAAGTCGGGGAAGGAGGCGAACGGCCGGTGATTGAGCGGGTCCAGCCCGCAATAGAGGGCCACGAGGAGGGCAAGGAAACCCAGCACGGCTCCGGCCGGTGGCATTGTCGGGGGTCGAGAGGCTTCTTCGGCGAAGAGGGGCGGCTGAGAGTGACAACGAGGAGAAATCGTTGTTGGTTTGTTGCAGGTCTGCATCAGAGGCGCTCCGGACTCAATAAGCAAGAAGTAGGGGTAATTTCGTCATACTACATGGACCTGACCGGACCGGTCTATTTTATTTCGGGTTAGTTCTAGGAGTGATTTTACATGCTCATTGTCTCCTTAAAAAAATGTGATTATGCAAGGGGAAAATGTGTTTTTTCTATGTGTTGGCCACATGGTAGGGAGTGAGTGGATGTGGTATTTATGTAGTAAATTTATACTCCTCTGGTTCTAATAGTTTTATTTGAGAAAAAAATAATTTATTTTATTAAATTTAAGTGATTGGATATTTAAGGGTCATTTGTGAGGCACTTTCTAGAGGTGAAAAATGATTTTTAGTTGTAAGAAAGCACTTTAAAGGGTTAAACACTTGAATTTACTTAAATTTTATTTTTTAGCTATTTTTTAAAAATAATGTGATAAGGCATTCCACCTATTATTTCTTTTATGTTATAATTATATTGAAAGATACTCTTATTATTTTACACATAAAAGACAAAAGTGAGTTAAAATTATATTTCTCTCTAAAATTATCTAAATAAACTCTAACTAAATATCTTTCATTTTTTCTTTTCTTACAAAAAAAATTGATTCTAATAAAAATTTATTTTCTTTCTACTTTAAAGTACAAGCCAAAAATACTCTTAAAAAAGAGTATTATAAACTTATTCTTCTTTCTCTTAGATGTGGGGTTTCAGTGTTCAATAAAAATTATTCTTTTTTTCTAAATACAATAATTAATTTAAAATAGAAAGAGTATAAAAAATAACCTTATTACCAAAATCACATTGTATAACTCATTGCATGCATCTCTACCTAATTGTAAGTAATGAAGGATTGATATGGGAGTAATATTCATATACGAGGATAATTGTATATTTATCTATTTTATATTTTATATTTTTTTATGTTGAGAGAGCCATCAAAATATTATATTTATGTTAAAAAAAATTAATCAGTTCGGGCTCACATGAATTCATGTGAGTGGTAAATTGATATTTGACGTGTATTAATAGAGACGCAAACAGGTGATTTAAACCTAGCTACCTCGGCAAATAATATACGTCATCGTATCAAAATTTGAATGCTCAATATGATAAGCACATGCTTGCATAAAAGCTGCTAGTCAGTTTGTTTTTTTAGTATATGTGTTTCAGTTAGTGCTCAGGTCAGCCTTTCTTCTTCGTAAATAAAGAAGAAAATGGTGAGTTGGTCAGTCGGGACTGGGCTCGTGACTGAACTGCTCAGCTGCAATTCACTGTCACTGCTCCTCCGTTTGAAATTTAGGTGTTTCACGTGGGGAAGGGCACCTCTTGTCCACCACCCAACCCTCTATCACCCCACTTTATAATTAAAAAACTTGAATGGTCTTCAAGTTTGATTGTTGCTCTATTTTATAAGTCTTCGTTCTCACTTGGACTTGGACCATTTGAAATTATCTTTCTAAGATTAGAATGGTTTGTTCAATTAAGTTCAACTTACTTTATTAAATAAAGTTAGGGTCCGAAGTTAATAGGTGTCTTAATTTAATATATCTTCATTAATTTATATTTATTTATAAAAGAAAAAATAATGTTATATTAATTATACTACTATATCAAGTAAATTAAGTGATAATAGAGTTTTGTCAAATTTTCTATATTACTTTCACATTCTCTCTACTATAATTTAAATTAGTATGTGATATAAGGAAATTTTAATAAAATAATTTACTTATGGTTGTCACTTGTCAACCCAATACTAGTTACTAATAAGGCATGGGCATGTTGTGTTAATTTTAATTTTATAAAGTTATGTCTTGTACTTCTAAATTTGGATTTGTATGTTCTTAATATTTTTAGAAAACTCACAATGAACTGTAGCAAATAAGATCCACATGAGTATATTTTTTCAAACTTTTTTGTAGCTCTTGTGCATACAACACACTTCTTAATAATAAAAAAATTATTCTTACAAAATTGAAAAACTCCATGTCATGAAACAAATTTTTAAAACCTTTTTTACTAAAGCATGAACAATAAAGCACAAAGATTTTTTTTAAATACAAGATAAATTATCTCATTAAATATCCAGGTGATGATAACTCGAGTTCACAGATACAAATTTCAAAATATATGATATTACTACACATCTCAAAAGTCCATAAATCGCAATCTAACCTTCTAAATACAAGTATGTCATCAATATGAAAATAAATAATAAAGTAAAGTTGGCTCTTATGCCAATAAATACAATTGCTTATAAAATTACAAAAGTAATAAATATATCCCACTAGTGTAATGTCATCTTTAATCTCTCATTGACGATCCTGGTCTCGCTAGTGCTCACTTGAAGAACCTCCAACCGACAGGACCAAATAATAACAGAACATCTCTTCCTGCAAGAGGAGAGTTTTCAAAAATAATAGATAACATCTTCCATGATACTTCCAATAAAATCATATCCAAACACAGTTCTGCTTAGAAATTATCACCATATCAAGAAGCATAACATCATACATAAAATACTTAAGTATTTTAAATCAGCGTATACTTTATACAAGTTCTTTAGTTATTCCACTTGTTCTAATTAAATAATCAATATTAAGTGATCTCATTAATTATCTCATGAACCTTTGTTCAATAATTAATAAACCTATCTAATCACATATACAAATAGACTCATCACATGTCAACTTAAGTTACAAACGATACAACCACCATCAACCATCCACGAAAGAGTATTATCCATAGTGAGGCTATGAAATATACTAAGAAGTATCATGGCCCAACTTAGCCCCTAAAGGACCTAGCTTGAGTAGAAGGGTATTATAATACCACAAATTTTCAAAAGAATTTTTTTATTAAGTAATTTTACAAGAGAAATTAACCCTTTTTTAGTTAAATCAGACTACAAAAAAAAACCTAGATTTGACCCATTGACTGTTGGGGCAAGAGGCAGGAACTTTCCTAATTTAGGCCAAGTCGGTCTACCTAGTCAAGTTAGCTACTCAAAAACCCTAAAACCCTAACTAGAGGTCTAGGAAGGGAAACATGTCATTTTGACCTAAAGGTGTATATATGGTAAGTTAGTGGATCCACCAATGTAATGTCCCTAAATTTTCTATAATTTTCTGTGATTTTTCTTCTATTTTTCTGGTCATTTTCGGTGGGAAAATATGACGCTTCGGCGTATTCATATTTATGTATTTTCCCTACCCGTAGAGTCGGGTGTGGGGCTTAGTCACAGGCCGTGGGCCTCACTGTGCGCTTACGACGCGAATTTTGGAGGTACAACGCGTAACCGGGAGGTGAATGCGTGATAGGGATGTGGATGTAAAAATTAAAAAGATTTTATATAAAAATCAATCCATCCATCGGTTTTCACAGAGCCGACATTCAGTAAGTTTTCATTCGCGTCCAGTGGTTTTTGGAGAAACCCGAGCTCGATTCTGGTCGTTCCGTTCTCCCTCCTCCATCATCGGATTCCGGTGGTTCTTGTCAAGATCTGCTTTGCCTCACCGCCACGAGTTCATAGACACCGGCTATGACCACCGCCACGGCCTCTTCGCTCCTCCACGAGGTACCGAACCTTTTTCGGGTTTTTTCTCTCCTTCAATCCCGTTTTTGAGTTGTGGGTGTACGATTTTGACATCGTTTGCGGCCGCTCTTAACTAGACTTATGTTTAGTTGGCCGCTAGGAACCCATAGGCGCTGGCTAGAGCAGCTGCCGTGCTTTCTGCACTCCGCTGTGAACTGCCGATCTTTTGGTCGGGTTTTTGTCACTATTCCCCCTTCACTGTCCGTGCCATTATTTTGTCGCCGGTGGGTTTCCGGTTGTCGTCCGGCCACCGGTAGGACTCCGTCTAGCCTACCTCGACCCAGTGTCGGTAGGGGGTTGTCGTTTCCTACCCCGCCTCGCCCCTATTGCCTTGATCCGCCCGATTAGACGCTTTGGGTGCATCTCGGGTCGTTGCCATTGGCGAGCCGTGGGCCATTTGGCCATCGTAGGCTATGCCCCGGCTCAGCGACAGTGAGGGCCAGCCCCATTTGGCCAATTACATCTCCGCTCGGAGTGGGCCGCTTGCCTTTGCCCTATACCGTGCGAAATGCATAGCTGCCCGCACCACGTGTATTGGTTGTAGGTGGCGATCGGCGATGTCGCCGTTTCGACTGGCCACCACTTCCTGGCCATAGCTCAGTTGCCCCTTTGTGGGCCTTGGGCCACTACCATCCGACCCATCTCCCCCTAGAGTGGTCCTTTGGGTCGCGTGTGCATGTGGCCACGCATGTGCTTTTGGGTTTAGGCTCCGCATTCGCGCCGCCTGACCATCGGTTGGCTTTGCCACCGAGTGGAGTTGACACATAGCCCTCCACCACCTCTCCTTTGTCCTCGAGTGTTGCCCCACGCTCTCCGCCCTTATGTGGGCCTTTGTTGACCGAAATCGTCGCCGTTGGGTGCTGTCCACGACCGATTTCGACATCTTGTGGCCGGCTGAGCACGTCTTAGCCACCGGCCGATCTTCAGTGAGTACACGCTCGATTTCTGGTTGCACTGCCACTTATGTTGGCACGACATTTCTCCCAGCTGCCCCTAGTGTGCCGCCGTGGATTGCGGGTTTTACCGCATTGATTTCTGACACCTTGTTTGGCCGTGATTGTTTCCGACACTTCTTAAAATCCTCAGGACAGCAGCTCTCTCAGCTAGGCAACGGTTTTGACCGCCAGCTCCTTCGTCGACGCCGCCACCATCGTGTGCTCGCCATCGAACGTCATGATTACGAGGTAGGGGAGCTTTGAACTAGTGAATTCATGATAGCATGCTTTGAATGAGTAGCAACATGCTAGGATTGTATGATTCCATGCCTTGGATGTTAAGTAACGATCCGATTGTATGATGTGCATGTAAGCATGATGATATGGTATGTTGAAATGCATATGACATGCATGTTGGCTGTAAGTATGTTGGATGTAAGCATGTGCTAGTGATGACTAGCGTGTTTGTTGGTAAGTTTTGTATGTTGATTGAGTATGTGCTAGTGATGGCTAGCGTGTATGTCTGACGTATGTATGCATGTGTTAGTGATGGCTAGCGTGCATGTTTGAAGTATGTATGGATTATGCATGTGCTAGTGATGACTAGCGTGTATGTCTGACGTATGTATGCATGTGCTAGTGATGGCTAGCGTGTATGTTTGACGTATGTATAAATGTGTATGTATGCACTAGTGATGGCTAGTGAGCATGGTTGTAAGCTGCGTATGTATGACCGTATGTGTATGTTATACATATGTGTGATAGACATACGTATGTATGATGACTATTGGCCTATGCTGGATATGTGTAAGTGTATGTGGGCAGAGGTATGGGCGATGGATAGTAAGAGGTGACAGAGGTTTTGTCTGGATTTGGTTATGGATGTGTAAGCGTATGACAGATGACAGAGGATATGAGTATGACGAGCAAGGATTTGGAGCGGTTTGTTTGGTTTGTATCAGAGCATATGTTTGGGGGAGTGGTCAGACAGTAAGAGTGTGCATAATTGTACAAGCATAACGTACAAATTATGAAGTGAAAAGTAAGCTCAATATGTGAGGTATAAGTAAAAAGGGCTACAACTGGGTTTGGCTCTAAGGAGCTTCATTTGATGATGTCAATGTAAGATGATTTGGCCATAAGAGGGATGGCGAAGTATGTAAGACTGTAAGGGTTGATGTACGATGTGTTGTGATCATGATGTGGACGGTTAAGTGAAGTCTGCTGCCCTGACGAACTAGGGTTTTGGATCAGGCTCAGCTTCAATTTGATCAGTCGAGGACTGTGAGTTGTGTGGCATAATTGTACCGCATAATGTACTTAATTCAAACTTGAATTATAAGCACAGCTAATGATAGCGTTGTGAGTTTGAGACCTGAGGGTTCGACAGATTAAGTTCCGTGTTTGAGCTGGCCAATGATGAGTCGGCTAAGCATTTATCATGTCTTGCCATGGTGTTTATCCTGCGGGATGTTGTCTATGTGCTGTATGGAGCACTTAGATGTCTGATGCTCTGTTGAGAGTGATGTACGTTTCTGACTTTGTCTGTGTGCTGTATGAAGCTCAGACATCTGATGCTCTGTTGAGAGCGAAGTATGTTTTCGATTTGGTCTGTGTGCTGTGTAAGCCTAGACATTTGATGCTCTGTTGAGAGCATTGTATGCTTCCGCCCAAGAGTGGCACTGTACGTTTCTGCCCAAGTGGCACTGTATGTTTTCTGCCCAAGAGTGGCAATAGCACTATAAGACCCATTATGGTGGGCAATTCTCTGGCACTATAAGACCCATTATGGTGGGCAATTCTATGGCACTATAAGACCCATTATGTTGGGCGATTCTATGGCACTATAAGACCCATTATGGTGGGCAACTGTATGACCCCTTATGTGTGGGTGTTTATGTTTGCGCGCTCAGGTAAGTAGTATCATGGATCTACTCTTACCTATTTGATCCAGTGCCCCATGAGCATTGGTGTGCCTTACCTTCGGAAAAGTCCATGGCGTCTAGTCACTCCCCGGAGGTTAAGGTGTTGCCCTAGTGGCATTCTTTTCCATTTCGACATTGGAGCTTATTAGTTGTAATGAGCTTCAGTGGTCGTTGATATGTGTACGATTATGAGTGTGAGCACGATTGTAAGCGTATGTGTATGAGAACAACTGTAAGTGTATGAGTATGAGTACGACTGTATGAGTATGAGTATGAGCACGACTGTAAGAGTATGAGTACAATTGTAAGAGTAAGACTGTAAGCGTATGAATCCGAGCAAGACAGTAAGTGTAAGATGTGCGAGTAAGGTCGCACGAGTAAGTGTAAGATGTACGAGTAAGGTTGTACGAGTAAGTATATGATTGTACGAGTAAGGTCATACAAGTATGCGTATGTTGTATGAGTATGCGTACGATGGTACGAGTAAGTTTGTAAGACCCTGGATAGGGGTGTTTGTGTAAGTTTAATTTGATGGTATGATTTTTGGCACGATGGTGCATTTGGTATGACTTTGGCACAATAGTGCATTTGGTATGTTTGTATGTGCATGAGCATGATATTGATATGCCTATCTGCTTCATGTTTGAGTTGCATGAACGCATGTTTTTATGAACTTTTGAGTTCACCGTTTGGGATTTCCACTACTGAGTATTTTCCTACTGAGTATGAAAATACTCACCCTACCATTTTTTAGCCCCGTGGTTCGGGAGGCTTTTGCAGGTGTGTGTTGGAGAGCTCTAGGAGATGGATGCTCATTTCAGCAGTGGATTGATTCCCGTTGACTCAGGTATATGCTTGACTCACTGCGAGTTTATTTGTGCCACGATCCGATGTATTGGGTGAGATGAGACGTTAAGATGTTTATTCTTTCTGGACTTTAGTTTGGATTAGTCTGTGGACTGTTATGGGACTTGCACTCAGGGATGCCTGCGATGAATTTGTATTTAAAGTCTATGATCATAGCAATTTAGTCGTACGTGTGTTTTCGAGTAGCGCATGAGGATATTTGCTTTGGTCGTACGATGTTTGACCGTGTGATGAAAATATTTAGATGGAAAATGAATGTTTAGTGTTTTAAATTATAAACTGTTTTATCAGGTTTTGTATTCGTCATTTTTCCTCTGATTTACAAACGTTATATTGCAAAAATTTTCCGTGAATTTTGAGGAAAATGTATGAAAAACCCCGGGCGTTACAACCAATGTGACTTGACCCAAGTGACCCAAGTATGTAAGAGTATCTGCGGATGGATGAGATTCGTTTTGGTGCTATGAGTGATCAATTTAAGTAAAGGAATAACTGGCTGAATGGGTAAGCAAGTAAAAGGGCCTTAGATGGGCTAAGGCATGCACCAGTTTAGCCCACCAGCTAGTCTTCCTAGTGATTTGGTTGCCAAACTACCCAGATCACCTAGAATCAAGATCAGATCAATCAGAAAACTACCTAATAGGGTCTCACTAAAATAGCCATACATCCCTACAGAAAATTCAGATTCATAAAATCTTAGATAATTTGGAAAGATGGTTTAAAGAGATACAAAATTCTCTCTAATAGCAATTTTGAGATTCAAATGTTTTAGGGGTTCACATCTAATTAGAGTCTAAGAAAAGACCCTTTCCTTTTAGAGTACATCCGCTCCATGCCTCTCTCCCCTCTCATATTTGGGTTGTCCCCTCCCTCTTTCTTGTGTGTTATCGATCCCCCTCTCCACTATCTCTTTGTGTGGCTAGATCAGCCCTCTTCTCCTCTCTTTCTCTACTTGTTCCCCCTCTCCTCTCTCTACTCCTTCCTCTTTACTTGATTATATGTGGTGTCTGCCAATTTAAAATGATATAATAAATATCATAAATTCATCTGACACGTGTAAATTATACTCATGTGATCGAACGTAACGGTCGTCAATGCATATAACACAAAATTAAACATGACATCACATGTAATATAAAAAACATCAGAGTAATTGCACAACCAAAATATTACAAATATCAAGTTCACAGAGCATAGTAAAATTTAATTACATGCATAAGATCATTGTGCGTAGAGCAAATAGTTATACAAAATTGAGGCATATCATGCCTTTACATACTGGTCATAAAATAATTACAAAGATTATATCTAAAGCAGCAACCAGATAAATCGTTTGGATAACTCTTCCTCTTATATCTCCGTTCTAGTTGTAATTCCTGCATAATCTGGGGGTGGGTGAATATATTTATATTCAGTAGGTCGTGTTAATATCTAAAGTAATGCTAAGACAAAAAATTTATGATATAATTGAATACATAATATGTACCTCAAAACAATTATGTCAGAAAATAATTCAGAAACAAAATCAGAAATCATCAGTTCGGCAGATGACGATCAATCTAGAAGTTGTGATACCCAATGGTGTTCCTCCTAGAACTCATTAAGCATTGAGAGGCTCAGAAAGAGAGGAGCATTCCCATGATGCTCCACACCCTTGCATGCACCATATTGATTATTTTTCTCGGCGAGTATTAAGGAGTCATGCTCCGATAGTTTTTGGACTTTATGCCAAATAACTACCCTTCAAATCCGATAAAAATTATCCAGAAAATGTACACACCAAAACATAAAAAGGAGCATGTACAACATTTCACAGATAGAACATTCCTAAAAAATAAACCAAATGAGCATAATTGAACAAAAATGGTATGGAAAGATTAATTCTATGGGCAGAGTATCACTTTACAATTTAAGACTCGCTACCTCGAACTTTGAGTATAATTTTATATTGAAAAAGGCCTCAAACAGAAAAACTAACCCCACCATCCTGTCTAGCATGCTCGATTTAGCTGGAAACGGCTCTTGAATTGTCTAAATCGGACTCCAAACGGAGGAGAAACGAGAAAGATAAATTTATGGGGTGTGCAAAAGAAAAAAACTGGCGTGTGAAGCCTATTTATAGGCTAGGTGCGCCAGTTAGCACGTGAAGCATCAACAGGCACACATTGCACATCCGTTGGCATGTCACGTGAGTCGTGACATATCGCGATGATGTGCCACATGGCGGCCGTCACAAAGCGCGCATGCCGCCATTATTATTTTCATATCTTTTCAAACAAATATAAAATTTCAAAACTCTATATCTTTATACCCCGATGTCTGATTTACATGTTCGAAGTACTGTTGAGCTTGTTTTGACGAGCCCTATGAAATATGCCACATACGCATGTTATCTTGCACTTTTGAACCTGGTCCCACCTATATAGTGCGCTTCCTAAGGTCATACCTTTCAACCCCATTGTGCGATTTACATGATTCAAGTACCGTTGTGTTCATTTTTCAAAGCTATAATGTAAACTCTATACAAATCTCTAAAAAAATCCAAATTTACTAAAACTTGAAATAGAATCTTACCGAAAATTCAAGGTCGTTACATTATTAAACCACCATTGAAGCACTTTTAAGAGCCTTGGAGTTGAATCATTGAAGCATCATCTTGGGGGAAGTCTACATCAATTTGGTACGCCAATTGAGGAATTTCTAGTGTGCTTTTTATCAAATCAAGGTAGGTGGAAATCGAATCTCCATTACCCTTGAATATGGTTGTGTGTGATTTTTGAGTATGCACCTCAGGGTTTTTAGGGTTTTGATCAAAGACCAAAGGCTTGGTTGGAGGAGTTTCATCATCTAAAAGGTAGGAACTACCTCCTCTATGTTAGATTATGATAAAGTAGGGTATTGTATGCATGTTTTTGGGTGAACCATGTTATGTGGTTAATGCTTCCATGACTATGCTATAGATTTTGATCATGTGATCATGTTTTTTAGCATGTGCTAGAAACCTAGTATGATGAGATATATGGAGTTTTAGGGTGTTTCTCAGGTCTATGATTAGTGTTTTCAAAAAGTTCTTATTGGAGTTAATTAATAGAGTTATATTTTGTTGATTTTAAAAAAGATTTTCAACCTTGGAATTCTCTATATGCCCAAAAAGTCCGAATTGTTTCGGGACCATCTAGTGCTCAATTTGACCGAAATTTTTTATGGGAGTTCAGGAACTTCCTAAACTCCCTTTGGTTAAAATTTCAAGTGATTTTGGGAAATTTCATTGATGAACCAACTATTTAAATCTAAAATTAGTTTTCTCCTAGATTTTGATGGAACACCCTGAGTTTTCATGATCAGAAATAGATAGACACTTTGAAACTCAGGGTGTTATCATATGCGGCCATGCATCACATAACATAAAAATGAACCACCTAATGTAATATGATTGTCATAGTCCAGGATCTTAGCCATGTGCACGTGCAATAACATAAATGAAATAACATGAAATAATCTTTTGGGCAACACAGTGCTTTATTACAAATCAATATTAAAATAAAATTTATAGTCCTAGTAACTTCAAAAGTCTACCCTGCTAGCACTATGTATCGCCTACTAACGGAAACCTGCTACTCTGATTCTGGAAATGAACCTTCATCGCAGAGATGCATGAGTATTTCCACTAATATTCAGTAAGATGCAAGAAAACCACTCACAATTAAGCCATGGAGATGGATATAGAAACTAGAGGAAACATTTAGATAATGTGTTGCTTGACACCAGTTAAACAATAATACAAGTACACCATGGCATATTAAACACTATATGCCAATCTGAAACATTACTCATAGGGTCCGACCTCTAAGTAATAAAGGACCATCTAAAGCCAATTGAAAGTAGACTCTGCTCAGCAAATAATTTAACTTATTGTTGACTAAATGCAAACTCCTACTCAAAGGAGTAAACTATAAACTTACAATAAATCCTAGTTGAAAGTAGACTCTGCTCAAGAAACAAATTCACTTATTGTTGCTTGAATGCAGACTCCCACTCAAAGGAGTAAGCTGTATGCTAACATTAAATCCCACCGTCCCTAGAGATTCACTTGCATTAGCCATGGGCCTAGAGATGTAGGTACCATCGTGCTCATGGACATGTTGGCAGGAGGTAGATGAGCCTTCAATGATGCTCAAAAACCTAAATGTGCGCAAAGTACTCAAAAGAGTTGGGGACCAAAGCCCTGAAAGTACCAAGACCTCAAAGCCTGTGACCACATGGGTCGGTGCTGCCATGGTTATTTGCGGTGAGCTTACTTGAACTGTAATTCAGTCACAAAGGAAGTGAAACTAGACACTTTAAACTTTTAGCTGAGAGGCAACAAGCAATAATATGCCTATTTGGAATCAACCCTACTGACATCA
Organism: Saururus chinensis; assembly: GCA_035235625.1. Classification (NCBI taxonomy): domain Eukaryota; kingdom Viridiplantae; phylum Streptophyta; class Magnoliopsida; order Piperales; family Saururaceae; genus Saururus; species Saururus chinensis. The sequence continues at coordinate 31,431,952 of CP141146.1, read as the reverse complement.
TCATGTCTAAGAGTGTTGAGGAGTAAATTGGACCTATGCAAAAGGCCTCAAAACTAGCTAGCATATCATCCTATGAGATTAGTGTCATGTAAGAAGGTTTAGTCCATGTACAATTCAGCTAGTACTCTTCTAATTATAAGTAAGTCTTACATTAATCATAAGACAATACTAACACCATTGTTTACATTAGTATCTAGGGGTCTTTGTACACCCAAGGGCTCAGTTCAATTCAAGAGTTAAACATCGGTTTTCCCCATCCAAGTCAGTCCAACACAAAGGTAAAATTGAACTCAGCTGGCTACAATCTGAATCATATTAGGTAAGTTACCCATTATAATCATCTTAGCACCATTGATCCAGGTAAAGTTATTCATTTATGCAACCTTAGGCAATCGTAAGACAATTATACTATGTTTGGAACACAACCTTCAGTTCACCACTAAAATCAATTACATATATTTAAGATTTATGCACTACAATTACACCATTCATTATTGGCCCAACAATAATTCTGCCAATGATCTATAATTACATGAACTCATATGAATAAGTAAAGTATAAATTTAGTCAGCATTCCGGTTGTAGCAAGACAATGAATAAAACCATAGAATGATGTGAACAAATTATGGATTAATCTCAGCATGTAGAATTCTGTACTTAATAATATGCAGGATTTCAGCAAGGAATGAGTCTCACGAACTTAGGTATAAGAAATAATTTACAGCACAAAACAACATACGGTTGCAGCAAGACCATGACTAAAACAAAAGAATAATACAAGTAGAGTATGGATTAATCACAGCATAAAACTACATGAAACTGACTCTAACAATTTAGGCTGAAACACAATACTACATGAAACTGACCCTAATGATTTAGGCTAAAACACAATACTACATGAAACCGACACTAATGATTTAGGCTGAAATACAATACTACATGAAACTGAGACATATTGAGAGTATTGACTGATCTTAATGATTTAGAGCTGAACCACATAGAATTAATTTGCAATCAACTAAAACGTAGAGAGGGCAGTAACCGATCCTAGGGATCCAAGGCTGAAACACATAAAATTAACAACTTGATGACAACTCCAGCCTAGGCAAAGAATCATACTTGTCAGGGTATAGGTCATAGAGAGCATAAAGATTATGACCAGCAGGAATATGAGTGTAAAAAGAGCATCCTACCTCTACCAGCCCCCTCTAAAACCTTGCTCCCTCACTTCTATGTTGGGTTCAATGGTGCTGAAATACCCTCTCTTCAAGTTATCGGAGTTCGTGGTTTTTTTTAATGGAAAAAAGATGAAAAGAAGAGGCCAAGCTATAGGTTTTGTGCATCCCCCCTATCTCTTTATAAACCACTTTCCTATTTTCTAGGAGGCATGCATACCAGGAAAGGCTAAACCAGGGACTGGTACGCCCTCACAACTAAATGCTCGCTCCCCTTACACCCTATATGGTTATAATAACATGATTCCAATCAACCAAGCAAATAGAACAAACACATACAAATAAAACTCCATAGCTGACCTAAATTCTACAATTAGGGGTGTTACACAAAACCTTAGTTCCACAGGGCAGCAGACTTCACTTAACCCATTGATTTCATAATCATAACTCACCGTACACCAAAATCTTACATATTCGTACAATCTCCGCCATCCACCTTATGGCCAACACATCTTACTCGGAAGTCATCAAACTGAGCTCTTCATAGCCAAACCCAATTATACCCTCTTACTTATACCTCACTTATTATTCTTATTTTTTACTTCATAATTTGTACATTATGCTTGTACAATTATGCAACACTCTTACTGTCTGACAATCCCATACGCTCTGATCTAAACCAATCCACTCTAATCCTCGCCTGTCAAACTTATATCCACCGCCTTCCGTCATACGCTTACACATCCACATCCAACTCCATACCAAACCCTCTGTCACCTCTTACTGTTCATCACCCATACTTCTGCCCACACACATACATACACATATCCATCATAAAGGCGTATAGCCACCATACATACATATGTCCATCATACATACTTTTATATACACAATTCCATACATAGCTTACCAACAAACACGCTAGCCATCACTAGCACACACATAATCCACATAAGTAGCTTACCAATATACTCGCTAGCCATCACTAGCACACACATAATCCACATACATTAGCTTACCAACGTACTCGCTACCCATCACTAGCACTTACATACAAATCCATACACGTAGCTTACCAACATACTCGCTAGCCATCACTGGCACATACACAATCCACATACGTAGCTTACAAACATACTCGCTAGTCATCACTAGCGCACACAAAATCCACATACGTCGCTTTCCAACATACCCGCTAGACATCACTAGCACATACATATTCCACATACGTAGCTTACTAACAAACATGCTAGCCATCACTAGCACACACATACTTCAAACATACTTACCACCCACATGCATGCCATATGCATTTCAAAAAAGCATAATTTATCCTATTACACCATGCAAATAAATCATGATTTAATATTCAAAGCAATCCTAGCATGCTGCTATACATTCAAAGCATGTTATCTTGAAATTATGAGTTCAAAGCTCCCCTACCTCGTAGTCCATGACGTTTGATGGTGAGCACACGACGATGGTGGCCTCGGTAGCGGAGTTGGTGAACAAAAGTATTTCTAAGTTGAGAGAGCTGATGTCTCGAGGATTTAGGAAATGCCAAAAGTAGTCACGACCAAACGGGGTGACATAAATCAATGCGGCAAAGTCCGCGATCCACGGAGGCACACTAGGGCATCCGGGAGAAAGGTCATGCCAACATAAGTGGTGGTGCAACCAGAAGTCGATGATGTACTCACTGAAGGCCGGTTGGTGGCTGATAAGTACTTGGTCGGCCGCAAGACGTCAAAATTGGCCACAGACAGCACCCAACGATATCGATTTTGCGTCAACAAGGGCCCACATAAGGGAAAAGGGCATGGGGTGATGATCAAGGATGGAAGTGTAATAACTCTAATTTTTAACACGATCTTCTTATAAAGTTTGTTATTTATAAATTTCCTAACTGTTGGTTAGAGCTCGTAGAGACGAACATATCAAGTCGTAAAACACATAAAATAGAGGTCAGGAATAAAAGTTACGACCTCGGGAAATGTGTTCAATTGGCGGGACCCATTTTTAAAATTTGCGTAAAACAATTCATAAGTGGTCTAGTCTCGTAGGGCTCATCAATACGAGCTCAACGGTACCTAGAACACTCAAAACCGAGTTCGGGATAGGAAGTTACAATTTTTTGAAATTTTATGGAAATTAAAATAAAAATATTTTGGATCGGCGCGGCGCTACGCGGCGTGCGGCTCAGCCGCATGGCGCACTCCAGATGTGTGCATCATGTAATATGAGCACATGTGACAGGCGTGCGCTCGGGTGACGAACACTCATTCGTCACCGCGTGCGTGACGAACGCGCGTTCGTCACGCGAGCACCCAGTTTCGGTGCCGCCAGTGGGCGCCAGCTATCTTCTGCAGCGGCGCTGGCGGGCGCCCACCGGCTCCGGCGGTGGCACCGGCAGGCGCCCATTGGCTATGGCAGGGGTGCCCGCTGGAAAACACCCCCTCCTCCCCTATTTAAACCCTTCTCCGGCCAGTTTTTCACCCACATCCGATTTTCAACCTCTTTCACTGTTTTCACCATTCCCGACCCGTTTTAAGTCCGATTTTCACGTTCCAAGACCCGTTTCCTACTAAATCAAGGGTGCTCTGTGCACCGGAAGTGTTTTTTTCTCAAGACGACCCCTCTAAGACCTCAAAAATGTGCCCCTTCTCTAATCTTCTCCTTTCATCTTTTTACTATTTCCGGACCATTCCTAACTCTTTTTAGCCTGTTCCAAATCCCTACCCTACTAAATCAAGGGCATTCTACGCGTTGGAGTGGTTATTCTACCAAAATTCTCGCTCGAAGGCTGATATCTTAAGAAGGGACTTTCTTTACTCTGCGAGGAAATTTCATCATATTTTGCACGTGTCATAGGTAGGTAGCTTTAAATTCTAATCGTATACCGAGATTTTTACTCGCCAAAGTTTTATTAAAAGTTTTCTAAAAACAAAAGCTCTGACTTTAAAATCATCTCCTCTTTTTGAAAATTTCTCCGAGTTTTGGGCAATCGTGCCGTCTGGATAGTTCTTGGTTCCTCAGAACTAAGAATTATTATGATTTTGGATATTGCCAAATTTGGCATCTGGCACGCACAAGACTGGGATATCATGAGTAAATTCCTTTCCTTCTGTTACCTGTTGCCCATGAGCGCGGGTGTAAGTCGTTTGGTATCGCGACATTCTAAGATCGTATTTTCAGATTTTCTGAATGATTTCAAAAGAAAAATAACACAATATTTCCTTATATGCACGAAGCATATTCTTAGAACTTAATTCGACCTACTGAGTATGAATTTTCTCACCCCCCCTCAGATTTTGCGGGTGTATTACTCGAATCTGAAGGAGTCGACGAAGAATTTCCTTAAATTACAGTCTTGTACTGTTGTTTTTTGTATTCTATGTAAATTATTGTACTGACTGATGTATAAAGGCATGTGATGCCCAATTTTGGAAATCTTTGTATAATACAAAGTGTGTTATAAGTACTGTTTTAGTACACGGTGATCCTTGACAATTGTAATTAAATTTTGTTACGTTTTCAAATTTTATTTTATTTTATTCGAAAATACGAGGGATGTTACAGGAGGAGAGGTGGATGAGGGCTCTGATGTCAACTCCATCTGGTGGCAGAGCCATCTGACAGTCAGGCGGCACAAATATGACGCCTAAACCCAGAAATACACGCGTGGCCACATGCACACGCGGCCAAAAAGGGCCACTCTAGGGAGAGATGGGTCGGACGGTGGCGGCCCAAGGCCCACGAAAGGGCAACAAGGCTAGGTCCAAGGAGGTGGTGGCCAACTGAAACAACAACATCACCAATTGCCACCCGCAACTAACACATTTGGTGCGGAGAGCTATGCATCTCGTACGGTATAGGGCAAGGCAAGCGGTCCATTCTGGGCGGAGGTGTAGTCTAGCCAAGTAGGGCTGGCCCTCACTTTCGCCGAGCCAAGGCAGAGCCCTCGATGGCCAAATGGCTGATAGCTCACTGATGACAACGACTTGAGACGCACCCCAAAGCATCTAACCGGGCAGAAAAATAGAGGAATAGTGAGGCAGAGGTAGAACAAGGCAGAGGAGAGAGGCGGAGGTGCATAGGAGGTCGGTCTAGGCTAGGAGGGGTGGCCCACCGTTGGCCCAAAACGGACCAAGTGGAGCTGATTTGGAGGGTAGACAATGACAAGAAACACACTGGCGGCTCAAAAACAATCCGGACAGTGAAAAGAGAAAACTGAGGAAATGTTTGGCACCTCATGGAGGAGCAAGGAAAGCATGGCGGCAGCCCTAGCTGGCGCTTATGGGTTCCTAGCGGCCAAACAAAGATAAGTCTAGTTGAGGGCGGCTGCAAATGGTAGCAAAATTGTCGTCCTATGGCCCAAAAATGAATTTATTAGGTGAGAAAAATCGAAGAAAAGATCGGTACCTCGTGGAGGAGCGAAGAGGACATGGCGGCTGTCATAGCCAGTACCTACGAACTCGTGGTGGTAAGGCAAAGTGGATCTCGACAAGAACCAGTGGAATCGGATGCCGAAGGAGGGACAACAGAGCGACCAGAAACTCACTTTGGTTTTCTCACAAAGTCACTGGATGTAAAAATTTTATGGACGTCTTGAAGCATTCTGGAATGCATCGACCCATTCCAAATTTACAAACTTTTTTTTTTCACATATGTCCCCATCACACATTAACCTCTTGTTTACACATTGTATGTCTAAAATTCATGGGGAAAGCGCATGTCAAGGGCCGTGGCCTGCGACTAAGCCCTACACCCGACTCTACGTGTATAATACTGAGGTTAAATATGCCAAAGCATCACATTTTCCTGCCAAAAATGATCAGGAAAATCACAAAAAATCAGGGACATTACATGTGGCGAGATGAAGTGAAGTGGAAAGATTTGTGGAAGACTTAACCCATCTTGGGTAAAACACAATGGAGTGCGCGCATGTACCCTTTGTGGAAAAGCAAGTAGAGGAAGAAAATAAATAGACTATTTAACAATCTTAGTCCACACAATACCCACATCATCTATATAACAACATAATATCAAGCCTCAAGGGCTACACATGTCTAAAGTCAAAACTGGCTAATTATAGTGTGAAGGAAAGTCAAGTAGTATAAGTTCGACATATCATAAGACAAATCTAACACAACCCAAATAACACTAGCCCCTCTCATTGTACATGTCCATCTTCATGCTAGACATAGAGCCCATCCGTAGTACCTGCATGGCACAACATTCAACCCTAAAACAAAAACCACAACAAAAGAGGGGTGAGCCTAGCTCAATAAAGGTTTGAAATGGAATATAAACTTATGAAAATACCACAAGCATTCTCATTCTAATCATGCATTACATATTCATTCTTTACACCTGTACATCATGAGATAAATCACATTTCATAAACACATACATGTCACATGTGCATCATGATGTAAATTGTAAAAACTTTCACTTTAACCTGGTTTAATTTCCTTTTAATTATGTGAATTTGTGTGGTTTTACTTGTTTGCCGGTTTGACTTGATTTTTGGGGTTAAGGGTTAGTAAATATGGCTTAAATAAGGTTTAATTCCATTTTTTATAAGTTTGTGTAAATTTTGATTTGTCTAATTTTTATGGATTTTATGAGATTTTATTGTATTTTTTCCTTAATTAGGGGTGTGGACCCTGTAGTGGGCCCCACATCCACATTGGACGGTGTGTGACCAAATTGACCCCTAAACTCATATTATTTCATTTTAGTGGGATTTGGAATGATTAAATTCATTTCTAGCCCAAAAAATAACCCCAATTAGCCACTTAGGGTGTTTTTACCCTATTTTATAGCCCAACAGTTTGTGAACCCAGCCTAAAACCTTATTATTTAAGGAAAAATCTTAGTCACTTGCCCATTTGGGGAAGGGTTGTGTAAGGGAGAAGGAGGTGCTCAACCCCTATTTCCCAAAGAGGAAAAATAGATTAAGGTGAGTTTTCTTACCCTAATCACCCTTAATCTTTCGATTTTGGTTTTAATCTTTCTTATTTTTATTTCCTCAATTTGATTCTTTATTTCTTCCATTAAAAATCTTATTTTTAATTTTGATTAAAACCCTAAATGGGTAATTTTAGTTTTTAGCCAAATGTTAATCTAGATCTACCTATTTTCAAGTTGATTTAAGCCTATTAGTGATTTTTAATTAAGTTTTAACAAAAACCCTAATTTTTGGGTAGGATTTCTTGAGGATTGAAGCTTCTTCGTAGATCCAAAATCTATTATGTGGTTTTATCCATGAGAATACATGATTTTAGATCTATGTGGGTTCTTGCTTCATTTTGTGCTTTAATGGTGATATGTTAAAAACATGTTATTTATAGTTATTTTTTAGCGATTAAGCATGAAAATAATTAGATATATCATGTTGTAGGGTTAGATTTTGACATTATGATGTGCTATGGTGATTTTGGAATTTATCTTAAATTTTGGAATGTTTTCAGTTTAAATTTTGAAAGTTTAAAGATAAACCAAGAAATGGGCAAAAAACGAATTGTTAAGGGCATTCAAATGGCCCAATAGGTGTTCGAATGGCTTGCTAGGTCGATCAAACGCCAACACAACATAATTGTGTTTTGGCCTATTTTTGAGCATTTTAAACCAGTTTTTGTCCTCTTCTCATAAATTTAATTCTTTGTGATTAAAATGACTTATAATTACCTATAAATGTTGTTGTGATTGCATGAAGACCCTCTTTTAATTATAATTTAGCTCAAGCATGATTTAGGCTATATTTGTTTAATTTTAGTATGATATTCTACATGTTATAAATCCATGTTTGATGACTTCTTCATAATTACTTGATGATTCCAGTAGGTCTTAACCATGATCATGTATATATATATATACTTGCACATGCTATATTAATTTTAGGTGAATCATGTTTCCCATGTTTTAGCTTAAGTATGGTGATGTTTATACTTGTCTAGGTTTAACATGATGTTATACTTGTCTTAAACTCATATTTTGATGTTTTTATCACATTTACTCTATGATTCCAGTAGGTTAGGACTATAGTAAGATTGTGGATGCTTGCATACATAACATTGATTATATCTTGTTAATGTTTCATATGTCTTCGCTTAGGTTTGCACACTACCCCTTATGTACATTCTTGTGTAGATAATTATGATTCTATTTGATATAAATGGACCATGTTTCATGCACATGTGAACTAATTTGAGCATGTTTACTTATACTTGGACTCGTTTAGCATTTGTCGACATATGTTTCATGTGGCATGCATCATGAAAATGATTTATAAATGACATTAATTGTGATTAGCCGTGATTGATCGATTGGATGACATTGGATGTTGGATTAATCCTTTGGAGGCTTTTTGAATCAGTTTTGCGTCCGAAAGGACATGGTTTTGTTTTACGTTCCATCGAGAATGTGGTGCCTCCCCTGGTTGAGATGAGATGATTGTTATATGAGTTATTTGATAAGTTATCTGGACCCTGAGAATCTAGCTAGTTTGTCCGTGTGCACCGGCTTACTAGAAATTGCTCAGGCTTTTGCCAGGGTGGGCAGGTCTGGTTAGGCTTTTGGCTAGGGTGAGCAGGTCTGCTTAGGCTACTGCCAAGGTGAGTAGGTCAGCTTAGGCTACAACCAGGGTGAGCAGTAGGTCTGCTTAGTTTTCAGCCAGGGTGAGCAGGATAGTTATTTTTCTCAATTGTGAGACATTTATCATTGATTTGTTGCATGAGTATGGGTGATAATGCTCATTGACACAAGTTGTGTAAGAACAATTACAAATGTGATTATGGTATGATTTGCATGGATATGCGGGATGGTGTATGGTTGATGCACTTGATGTTGGAGGGTGAGTGTTTTTATTGATAAATGATTATGCATGAGTTTATATTGAGAATGATTAATGTAGGATGTGATTGTTATAATGAAATCTGTATGTTTACACATGAGGTGTATAAGTGTTATGAGCTATATTTGAACGCATGATGCACATGTGACACAATATATGCTTATGGAATGTGGGTTATAGTGTGATATGCAGGTGGCATGACTATGTGTTGATAAAATATATTATATATAGCATGACATATGGGTGGCATGAGCATATGTTATGAAATGTAAATTATGACATGTTGCACAGGTGGTATCGTTATGTGTGATTGTCCCACGGTGAATGGGTATAGTGAATGATTATGTGATAAATGTTATGTTGATTATGCATGTGATGTCATTATGAATTTACTTTCTGTATTAAAACCCTTGTTGAGCTTTGACTCACCCCTCTTTGTTTTGTGTTTATTTTTGGGGTTGCATGTCATGTCATGCATGTTGTTCAGATGGGCTCTATGTTGAGCATGTGGATGGCGCCGACCATTGAGAGGGGATTCATAGAGATGTTGGGTTGCTATGTTGCATTGATAGTATGCCATATTGAGATATATACACTTGACTCTACTTTACACTCTCTATTTAGACATTGTTGGCTTAGACTTATTTAACCATGTGTAGGCTTGTTTATGATTAGTATGTGGGTATAAGTGGACTAATGCTTTAATTAGCAGTTCTTTCTTTGCTCTATTTGCTTTTGTACAACATATATGTGCGCAACTTCGTTGTATTTTCTTCCCAAGGATGGGTTGTCTTCTGCATTTCAACTCCACCTTGTTGCGCCTCATACTGCTTCCTCCTTGGACCGGGTTCAGATCTTGGTGGCATGTGCCAGGGCGTGACATAAATCACACTGCATAAATACATTTATGCCACCTGTGCATTGTGATGTAAATCACATTCCATAAACACATTCATGGCACATGTGCATCATGATATAAGTCACTTTCCATATACACATTTGTGCCACATGTGCATCATGGGTTCATTCATATTTCATATCACACATGCACATCATGTGCAAACATCTAAATTTCATAGTTCATTCACATCCTGCATAAAGCATATATCAATATTCACATTCACCTTGCAAAATCAAATATATCAAACCACATTCCATCCTGCATGTTCAAGTATAATCATGCCATATGCACTATGTGTAAAATAAACATAATTTTCTCTACACAATATGTGTCAATGAGTATATATTTCATACACGTGCATAAATCAACTGGTGAATGTCTCACAATTAAGATAACAATTCTGCTTAATCTTGCCGAAGCACAAGCAGACATGCTCGCCTAGGACAATCCCTAGCGGGGATGGTCCAAAATCCTTAAAAAAGAAAACTAGAGCAGTTTGGGTAAGTTCCCTAACTGGGAAAGTACCCCCAGCTCACCCAGGATAATCCCTAAAGGGGAAGGTCTGAATTCCTAAAAAGAAAAACTAGAGCAGTTTGAATAAATTCCCTAACTGGGAAGATACCCTTGGTAAGCCGATGCACACAGACATACCATCCTCTATTCTCAAGTCTAGAATACATATCAAATTAACTCATTATAACATTCTGCTCTTCTCACCTGGGGAGGACCATCCACTAGGGATGAAAACCTCGTCCACAAGGGACATAAAATCGATTCGATAGACCTCTGGGCAGAAAACAATGGCATCCAATCAATTAATCATGGCTAAACACGGAAAATCATAGCTTAAAATATTTTTATGATGCATGAGACATGATACATATGTGAGCAAATTTAATGAATGTAAGCATAAATAAGCATACTCTAATCAATCCAAATGTGCATGTAACAAGGTCCATTTATAACAAATAAAATCATATAAGCATAAGCAACAATGTACATATATGGTAGTGTTCATATTTAAACTAAAACATGTGGAACATGAATACCTATAATCAATGTGACATGTGCAAGTATTCATAATTTATCATAGTTATGACCTATTAGAAACATGGAGTAAATCTGAAGAAATCATCAAAATATGGGTTTAAGACAAATAAAACATCATGCTAAACCTAGGCAAATATAGTTATCTTCATGCATAAGCTAAATTATATCCAAAGAAGGCTCATATGCAATTAAGTGACATTTATAAGTAATCATAACTCATCCTAGTCATGGAGCATTAGAATTATGAGAAGAGAACAAGAAATGGCCCAAACTATCGTATGGCCGTTTGAATGGCCTTTGTGGCCTGTTACGCCTTGACTTTTAAATTAACTTAAAAGTTGGAATTTCATAAAATTTGTAATCAAAGAGGGCCTGGATCAACCGTGTATAAATGAAAAATGTTTAAAAATATTTAAATTACAAAAGGTACAAAATTTCAAAAGTAAGGGCTATATATGCCACAATATCATGTTAGCATAAATATACAATGTGAACAAAAGACATTAAGCAAAACTAGCATATCAGCCCTTTTTTTTCCACGGACCTTTTTGCTACAACCCCAAATTGGTATTTAAACTTGCAATATCTAGGGGTGGGTGAGTATAACATTTATCCAGTCAGTAGCATTAAATTCTACTAACATAATGGGGCAAAAGAATCATATAACAAATTTATAACTTAGAATTTAAAGTCAAATTATTTACATAGCTTAAAACAAATACATTTCATTCACAGAATGTCACGAATACTAAAACGATATACACTTGTGCTCGTGGGGCAACGTGATCAAGAGAAGAGATATTTTCCTATGATACCCCAACTCTTGAGTATGCTAAAAGCCTCATTAGGCAGTATCTAGGAGTAATAGACTGATAATTATTGGGTTGCGTGCCAACGAACTACCCTTCAAATTCTAAAATTTAAAAACGACTAGAATAATCGAGTGATATTCAAATATTGATGCTTTGAAAAATCTCGTTAAGGGTAGACATTCATCCTAACCCTAATGGTATTTTAAACCTGTTACTTTAAAAGTTAACCTCAGTGTATAAATTGAAGGTACTTTGAAAATGAAGCTTAGCCCTAACATGAAAATAGGATTTAGAACCATGTACCCTGGTGAGGCCTTCACTCGTAGTCGGCTTAAGTGCGACGGGTAGCACCTCCCCTTGCACTGAGATAGTCTCCTTGTCTGGCTTGAGTGAGACAGACATAACTACCCCTAGCGCTGAGACGACCTCTGCTTTTAGCCCAAGAGTGGCAAACAAGGCCTCCTCTTGCCTCGGGTCATTTTCCCCTTTTAAAGAGGCTAACTAAAAAAACGGACCCCCTCACGACATAGGGCATCCTAAAATTAGCTAGGATTGGTCTTTGAATGGAAGAAATTGGGCAAAAAATGGCTTAGAAACAAGGTTTAGAAGTTTGACAATAGGCATAGGTCAGAAGAGAGGAGATGAGAAAGGGGTGAGGTGAATTGGAAACCCCCTCCCTCTCCTTAAATAGACAAAGATGACCGTTGGATGTGCGATACGACAACAAGAGCATGGTGGCCCATGCTCATGTAGTCAACCGCAGGCCTACCCTGCGGTTGACATGCTAACCATAGGCTAGCCTGGCACGCTAGCATCAACAAACGCTAAGGCACTGGCTTGCGACTATCTTGGCACCTGCTGACACCAGCGCGTCAGCGTGCTGACACCAGCGCGTCAGCGTGCTGACACAAATCAATCTTAGAAGGCTCACTATTCAAGGTGTTGTGAGTGATAATCTAATTGATACATATGAGAACAATAATGTGGATCTTGAGACATCTCTTAAAGAAGATATTGATGAGTCACCACATGAGATAGGAGATGTAGAAGATGAGAACTTTATGAACCAATTGCATGAGGAGTTGATGTTCTTACGGTAAGGAATATATAATTTAAAATTTATAAAATAGTACTATTTGCACACACACACACACATATATATATAAGAATTAATGCTTTCACATATATATTGACTATGCGAGCAAGGACATGGAGTCTAGGCGACTCGATCAATGTTTTATTTAATACCGGTCACCTCACTAGAGTATTTGTAGGTGGTTTGTTATGTGTTTTTTAATGTATCAAAATTGTAGGATATAATGAACACAATCCTTTTGTGTCTTTTAATGTTTTATTCTAAGGAACAATTTATTTGTTAGGGGTTGATCTTGTTGCTATTTGAGCTGGCGCAACTTATTTCGATTTCAGCAAAAAAGTGAAGGGTTTGTGACTTTCTCAGTTTTAATATGTTGTTAATGGTTTACATGCATCCATCATATATCCCAATAATATGAGACCTACTATGGTTGGTAGCTTTGTAATTAAACTTGGTTTTGCATTTACGTGGTTTCTCTCAATGGAGTTTAGTCACTTTCCTTTTGGACTCTTAGCCATTTATTCCCTAGAAAAGCTTGAGTTAGATTGCTTAAATAATAGCCAAATTATTCAATGAAATAAGCAATGAAAGTAATTTTTTATTTGCGGCGAGCATCAAGCGCAAACACACCAGTAGTGTGGATGTAACTCACAAAAAGAGTTAATTTGAACTTTTTCTATACATATTATTTTTACTGTAATAAAGTTTTTTAGTACAAAATAAAAAAGAGTTTATTTTAAAATTTTAAAAATTGAATGTATTCAAATTCATATTTAGATTGGATGAGGAGTTTGCGTCCCCCTATTATCTAGCCCACCCCCTTAATACAGTTGGTAGATATCCACCGTTTGTATATATCTGGCTGGTAGATATCTACCAATTGTATAAAAGTGGGGTGGACTGGATAAAGTAGGGGGTGACAAACTTCTCATCCATTTAGATTTAGATCTGATTTGTATTCAAATTCATAATGAAATTCAGATGTAGGCTTTTCAGAAATTTCAGATGGCTTTTCAAATTTAGATTTAGACAAAACAAATGGATCCTAAGAGTCAATTGCACTCACCACGCATTCCATCACTAGCAGTCATATATGTTGCAATCCTAATATTCGTGTTTCTCACATTTTGAAGTGAGGTACAAACTTCGATGGATTGTTTCACACATTTAAATGTGAGAAATAAGAAGAAAAGTGATTAGCTCATATCACCCCATAATGCAAAGCCTTAGTAAGTATTTTTTTTATTAAAAAGAGACTTTTCAAGATTGAAATCCATTTTGATGTTGTGCTTCTTTTCGTCCATAACTTATGTAAAAAGTACACATAAACCTATCATTTATTAAAACTACACAACCTTTATCACCCACTGAAAATTCAACATTTAAGACTCATCATTTAACTTCCCATAATATGAAGTGTTAATATTATCAAATTTAAATTGTTTAGAATAATTTAATATTTATAAAATTGTTGTTGTAGAATGATAATTTGCTCCTCAATTATAGACATTATTTTTATATATTAGGCATTTGTCTCACTAATAAATAAAAATTAAGGGCAGAATGAGCTAGAACTAGTCGACCAAAAATAATTAATGAAAATTTACTAACAAAGATATATGAAATATTTCATCGATCTCATATTAATAACTTCATTTAGCTCAATTTGAATACTTGCATACTTAAAAAATTTCCCATAAGTTGTTTTCTATTCTCTTATCTATGGATCCCACTATTCAATAAAAATTACTCTCTTATATTAATAATTACATTTAGAAAAATAGAGAAGAAAAAAAAAAACTTATGATACTTATTTTAAGTATCCAACTACTTACATTAAATAAAATAGAGTTATTAGTCTGAAACAAATTTTGTTGTCAAATAGAGCTTTAATGTAGAACAAAGAGAGTACTATTTTTTCAAATAAAGTTATTAATATGCGACATTGGGAATATACAATATATGAAAGAATTTCTAAATTAAAGGTAGATTATCATATTAAATTATGAGCATAAGGTAGAAAATTAAGCTCAAACAATACAAATTTAATTTTGTTATGAGAAAAATTAAGTGACGTAGTTTGTGGAAATAGTTTACAGTTTTTAATGGGTGATGAGGTTTATGTGCAATTTTGATATAAGTAAGGAGGTTAGTGCAATTGAGTCATACAAGTAACAAAACTGGATTTCAATTTCAAAGAAGTGGCTTGGGTCTCAGAATCTGCTGATCGTAGCGCGCGGGCCACCCAAAAGCACCTCACTTCCACTCAAAATTTCCCAATTTCGTCCGCCTCTTCTCACAATTTGGCCCTCTTTTTCGCCCGCCTTCGAATAAAACCCTAGACCGATTCGTACCGCCACTCCCTCTTTCGCTCGCTCTCTCTCTCCGTCGGCGGTAGCGAACAACCTCTCGGCATGTCGACGGCGGGCGGCGCTTCTTCCCTTGAGGGCGGCGTCGGCGGAGGTGGAGGGAAGATGCGGCGCCGCACCTCCCGCCGAACGGCGGCCACCCCCTACGACCGCCCGGCGCTCGCGCCTGTTAACCCCGGCGCCAGCAACGGCTGGCTCTCGAAGCTCGTCGATCCCGCGTCCCGCCTGATCACAGTCGGCGCCTCTCGAATCTTCCACTCCGTCTTCGGGCGCCGGGGACCCCCGCCTCTCGCTGCTCCTCCCTCAGGTGCGTATCTCTATTTTTTCTTGATTTCTTGTTTTAGAGTTAGTGGCTTGGTGTTGGGGAGCTTAAAAGGTCGTTTATTTGCTCATTCATTCATTTGATTGGTTTTATGCTGATTGCTGTTTGGAAGACTGTTTCTTGTAATGTTGCCGAAATTGAAGAAATGCGTTGGAAATGCCTGATCTTTTTCTTGTCCGGTTCCTTTCTTATTTTGGAAGGCTGTGTTCTTTAATCTTTTGCGGGAAATTTGGTCACTTTAGCGTTTATTAGGGCGTGGTGGTTCGAGATTTAAATGAAATTTGAGAATTTACTATTTTATTGGAAAAAATGGATGTATTTGTTGCTGGTCATGGTTAGTTTTTGTTGTTAGAAGTGATAAAAAAATTGCGTCGTTATAAATTGTTTTTGGAAAATTTCGTAAAATTGTGAAAAGTGTTTTGTTGAAGTACGTAATTCTGTATTGCTTGTACTTTGTCATTTGGTTTCTCATTCTGGTTTTGCCCTGATTGCACATATTTGGTCAATTGAATGATTTCCTTATCGAGGAATCCTGATCATAGTGGTGCACTGTTGGTTCTTCTGTTGCTGGTAATATGTATTTATGAATATCCCATAAATGATGGTTTATATCGTTTGAAGGATGAAGTAGCTGTGACTATAAAAAATAGAATTGGAGAGCACACAACTTAGTTGAAGATTAGCTTTTTGAGGAATGAGAAGGAGATGGTCAAGGAGACACATTGGGAATTATGATTTTTTCCACGCGAGTGGCAGTCAAATTCTCAAATCTGTGTCCTTGTTATGTAGAAAATTGTATTTGATCCTCTTTTTTCCCTACTCTTTTCCACCTTTCCTGTTTTGTGTCTCAGATGAATATTTCTATATAGAAACGTTGAGAAGGGATTCACTCGAAGATTTTTGAGGAATAAGGAACCTACAAACCTCAGATTTCTGCAGCTCTAAATAAGATTTGGGCTTGGTCTCTGCATCTTTCAAATGAGCTCAAAGCTGAATCTTTTAAATTTCTTTTTCATTTGTTTGGTAAGCTTAGCAATGTTAAATTTTCTATTATTACAGGTGCAAAATAATTGTTCGATATCTTTTGTCATTTAGATTATTTTAGGTTAAATTTGGTGAACCTGTGTTTTTTTTAATCTTATTTTTCTATCCAAGTTATATAGTCCTTCTTTTGCAATTTTTTCTGAAATTTTGTGAGTGAACCTTACTGCATATTTATTGAGATGGGCACGGTTGCTTTCTGTAGGACTAATGACGTGAACTAACTAATAGCTTTTGATGTTTATATGTCTTAATCGCATTGTGCCTTCTATATAACAGTATATGTTTGCCTAAGTTGTTGGTATTTTCCCTTTGATAATCGTACTGACATGTCTTTATTTGATTATAGTTAATTTTGTGATCTTATTGCTGATATATTGCTTATTTTTTTCTGTTGTGTATTTTTGTGTGGACAGATGTGAACCATCAATCTGGCAATGATTTTGCTGAACCAGTTGCCGTTGTAAGTTAACAAGTGCCATTGTTGTTGTGATTTGTTCATTTTGGTTCCATTCTTTCTTTTATAAATTTGGAGGAATTCTCTATTTTATATTCTGTGTTGATAAATCCTGGAAATTTGTTTTACATAATAAAAATATGCAATTATTTTTCAATGGTTGCCTGAAAGAACAAGAATATTTTGACAACCTTGAATCTCCATTAAAAATTAAATAGTTATTACTTTGTTTTGAATGGTTAGATGAAATCAGTCAGTAACTTCCTTTCATGATCTTTTTTACCCATAGTTGAGAGGGCCACTTTGTTTCCTGCACTGTTTTTTGCACACTTTATGTAACAGTTTGAGCAGCTGTGGGTGGCATCATCATGCTTTGGCTTCTCCACTTGTGATATGGCTAGTTAATTATGCACATTTGCTTGGTTGAGGCTCGTGTGGATTTTTTTAGCTATATTATAACTAGCCGTTGTATTTCCCTAGTATAGTTTTAACTGGGACTTCAGAGAAAATTTAATTAGTCTAACAGCCAATTGAATGCGTTTTACTCCCTATTGATAGTTCACCAGATGGTGCACAAGGTGGCCTGGCTTAGATGCTATATATTTTGCTCATTGTGGATGAGGCCCTTTTCCTTGGAATTCTTGTTTTTTAAGTATACTCGTGCCTGAATAAAATCACCTTTTTTCTGGGTCTGTCAGGTTTTATATAACTTTTGGCTGGGAGCTATAAAAGGTGATATTTATCGTAGTGCCGCTGTTCTACCTTAAACTTTTAGGCTTATCACATGGTTTGTAATTAAATGATCATAGATTAATGGCAGTGTCCTGACCATGAGGTCTGAGAGATTGGAAATGGTAGTTTAAATTTGTCTCAACCTTGACAGTTTTCATACTGAGGATGAGACATGGAGCACTTTGGAGCTGTCCTGTATTCAAGCCGTTGGCTTAGTTTAAAAGCTCATGTTATTGACTGGAGGATTTCTCTGCAGGTTGAGATAGATGTTTGTATTGCTCCTAGTTCAGTGGCATATTGCTGCTTCTGTCATACTTTTACCTCGAATTTTCCTTGTATGTGGTGACTTGAATTTGCAAGTTTATACAATTTTTACCCAAGAAAATCAGGTCATTAGGTAGAGGGCCTTATTGATTCATTGGAAAAGCTTGATAGGCTTCTAGTAAGCTGATTTTCCCAATATCCCTCTAGCTATGTTATGGAATTCCCCAAAATGCTTGCTTCTTCTTAATGAGATAGGACATTTTCCATATTAAATTGGGTGGTTCTTTTTCTATATCTTCCTCTCATGCTTGCTATACTTGATACCTTGTTGGATGAGCCTTTTTTTGGAAGTCTAATTCTTGCAATTATTTTTATATTTTAAAGTAGTGCATGTAATTGTGCTAGTTACAGAGTAGTATGCTGTGTTCTAACAATTTTTTTTCTCATATATTATCTGGGATTGCCTTCCAGAAATCATCTTTTGCAGAAGGGGAGGCAGGAAATGTCAAGGGTGGTTGCATTGACACTAAACCAGAAAATGATGGAATTAGCAAAGTTGAGCAATTGCTTATGCAGAAAACCTTCACCAGGCACATTCCACAACTTTGAACCTGCGGATAGGATTTGTTTTGAATCTCTTTCTCTTTCTTGAGATCTTTTTTATATGAGTGAATCATTTTTTCTTCTACAGAGATGAGATTGATCGCTTGAATGGAATTCTGCGGACAAGAACTCTTGATGTATTTGCTGATGAAGTAAACACAAGTGCTGCAATTGATGAAAAGAAAAGATTTGAAGCAGCTACATCACAACCAATAGCCACTCATGAGGTGAAGGAAAAAAATATGCCAGCCAAAATTGGAGTAGGAAACTCTGCTTTATTTGGGAGCGTCTCTACTGGAACTAAAGTATGAAAAATATTTTAGTTGCGCATGTCCCTTTATAACCAAAACACCATTGTCTTGTTATGTGTATTTGGTATTTCTAGACTGTTTTTTAATATTAATTATGATTTAGAGGTTTATCTGTTTAACAATATCTCAGGTTCTTGAGGATGATGCTGCATCGCCATGTGAACTAGCTAAGGCTTATATGGGTACAAGGCCTTTAAGGATTTCACCAACAACATTAGGCTGGCGAACTCAAGCATTGAGAAGGGATCCACCGATGTTTAATAATATTCAGTTTACACCAAAACCATCCAACAGGTCCCTTACTCCAAAACCTACTGGCCATATTTCTGATAATGGGTATCTGACCCCAAGGACACAAGGAAGGTCTGCAATCTATAATATGGCCCGCTCCCCATATGCTAGGTTTCCTTCTCCAGCTGTATCAAAGGCATGCAAGATTTATGTTATAACTTGTCTTGTTTCTTTATTTTAGATTTTACTTTTTCATTTACATGTGCTTTATCTATTCAGAATTTGCATGTACAAGATGATGGTTATGCTGGCCAATCAACATCTTTACAACGGACTCACATAAATAATTTGCAGCTCAGTGATAGACAGGTGTGTAATTGCTTGGTAGAAATACTGGCTGCGTAGCAAAATGATTTCTTTCACGTGGTGGCTTTTATTTGTTTGTTTCTGGGTCAAAATTTTTTTGTCCTTTTCCTGATTGGTGTGATTCCATTCAGATGCTGAAGCGGCGAAGTTTGGTCTTGGATAATAATAGTGGCTATGGTCCTATACGCAGAGTCCGTCAAAAATCTAATTTGACAATCCCATCGAAAGATACGGACTCTTATATTTGTGGAAATGCTCTTCCTATTCCTTTAACCCCAGTCCATTCTGATACTGGGAAGTCACATCCATTGGATGCAGTAAATTGTAATACCTCATATGGACAAATCAAAGAAAATGGAGACGGCGGGATATCTGCCGCATCTTATTCTTCAGTTCCTTCACAATCTTCTGAAACAGCTAGAAAAATATTTCTGCATTTAGAGACAATGACATCTTCACCAAAGGAAAAATCATCAGAAATGAAACTAGCAATAGCCAGGAGGGAGCCACCCAGTACACTGACGTCAAATATGTTGAATGAACGGGCCCTTAAAAGCATGGAGGAAATAGAATTACCAAAGCTGAAAACCACATCCAGCAGTGATGGAAGTTTGGATCTTCCTGTTGGTGGGACCAATTTACTTGGTCCTGGACTTTCTTTACCCCAGAGCAACAAGAAAGCTGAGGGGAATGGTGTCACGGAATTTGTTAGGGGGTCAAAATCATCATACGACATTAATGGCTTTGCAAATTCCATCTATTTACCTATGCATTCAGCATCTAGTTCAAAAGTGGGAAGTTCCAACATTAATTCTGCTGCAAATCAACCACATATCAAACGAGGTTTCCAAATGAAAGCACCTGAGGTTTGTAGCAATTTTTCTTTTATTTTACTGAAATAAGAAATTGTATGCTTGTGAAAAATATTTACTGTTACCTTCATCATGGAGGTAAATAAACAAACATGCTCTAAGTTTGAAGTATTTAGCTGATCAGACTCTATTAGTGAATCATTGCTCTTCTAAACACTTGAAATTCACCGCTTTGGAAGAAATTTTATCTGAGGTATTTGTAATTGATTTTGAGTTATTGTGTGAGGCCTTTCTTTCTTGGCGTAGTCTTCCTACTTCTTGTATGGTCGTTTGCCTTTGCTTAGTTATTTTCTTGTTTTTATCCTGACGATTAGGTGGAAACTTTAAATATTCTCTTGGCTTATTATTTGTTTGAAGGATTATCCAGAGCTAGATGATGATGGCCAGAATTCTAAAACTCAATATGCTACTGGGGGCACTGAAAAGGAAGCACATAAGGATGCGGCAGTTGCTTTTGCTGATGTGGGGGTTGCAATTAAAGTTCCAATGCTTTCTTCCGATAGTAAGAAATTTGATTATAAATTTGACAATGGGGCTGATGTGGCTAAGAAAGCTTTGGATCCGCCCCTTGTTGCTGAAAAAGAAACAGGATTTACTTTCCCAGCCACTTCTACAAATACATTCTCTGCATCTGCATTTGGTCAGACCTCATTTTTTAATAAAGCTGACATGCAAAAGGAAAAAACTAGTGACAATCCAATCATCAGTTTTAGTGGTAAAAGCGTTGATAAAGGTACAATATTTCCGTTTTCCTCGTCTACCAATAACACAAGCAGCACAACGGGGTTGAAATTTGGTGCTGGATTTGATCATAAACCAGAGCTATTGAGTAGGTAAGTTTAAGCTTTATGTTTGATACTGAGAAATAAATTCATGCTTTTTTGCTTCTAGTTCAGTTCAAGTGTCCTGAAAAATTTGAAAAGCTGGTATGTAGCTGTTATTTTTCACAGTTTCGCTGTTTGACTTTTTTTCACTCAGCACACGGTCAAAGTATGGCTGAACTTTGCTAAAAATGTCAACTATCTTGTGATTTTCTTTCTTTCAATGGGATCTTTTTTTTTTCTTGTTTCCTTGGTCTTTTTACCAGGGTAGGTGGGATTTAGAGAATTATAAATGCTTTGTTGGATCAAATAGTTTTTTTCAGTGGTTCCATTAGCTATGGTGGTCTCAACCTAATCAAACTGGAAGAATATGCTTGGTAGAGACCCAGGAAATTGTTCATACCATCAGATGTTGAAATGTAGCTGACCTTTCAAGTGAGAAGAATAAGGGATTGAAAACTTGAATTTGAACAATAGGAGAAA
The DNA here is from genome assembly GCA_035235625.1 of Saururus chinensis. Classification (NCBI taxonomy): domain Eukaryota; kingdom Viridiplantae; phylum Streptophyta; class Magnoliopsida; order Piperales; family Saururaceae; genus Saururus; species Saururus chinensis. The sequence continues at coordinate 31,410,188 of CP141146.1, read as the reverse complement.
CTCACCCTCTTTGATTCTTACTCATAAATAGGAAAAAAAAATTGCCAGACCTGATTTGAATTCTTAACACACGCACATGCACACTTACATGCATTAAGGGCGACCTTGACATTCCAAATTGTTTCCTTGTTACAGCAATGCAGCGGCGTTTGTGAGACAATCAGATAGCATCACTTTTGATAAAGAATGGAAAAACCAAAACGAAGTGGAATCATCCAGGCCACCTGAAAGTTTCAAACCATTAGGCTCTTCAGTTATTTCAGGCAGTTCAAACGTAAATAATGGGGCTCTTGCAGCATCTACATCTGCATTCTCTGTTTCTTCCACTACAGCAGTTTTCCCTTTTGGCAGTGGATCAGGAACTGTGACTTCTTCCACCGTTAGCCTATCCAGCTCCGCCACACCAGCCATGTCTTCTGCAGAATCCATCAAATTTGGGCCTGTGTCAGCTCCACCTTCAAATCTTTTTCCTATGCCTCCAGGCACCAGACTCAGCGATGTGGAGATAAAGACAAACTTGGCTTCGCCCATCTCTTCATCTCTATCCACATCTACTAGCACATTTTCAAACGCGAGCAGCCTTTTGGGATCTGGAGCAGCAGCTCATTCTGATGGAACAGGGACTTTATCTGCTAATAACCAGGCTCCAAGCTCCTGTTCTTCTTTTGATGCCTCCACGGGTTCCTTGTTTGAAAACAGTGAGGCTCCTTCAATTAGTCAAAGTGCTGGGAGTCAGTCTGGCATGTCATCTGCTCTATCCCCAACATTTGGTTTGAACAATTCATCCTTATCGGGTTCGGCGACCACTCTGTTTCAAACCTCTGGAAGTGCTCCTCTGTTTAGCTCGGCTGGTCCAACGTCTAGTATGTTTGGTGGTTCTGGTTCCCAGCTGGCCAGTAGTACTACTATTGGTTTATTCAATTCAAGTTCGCAGCCTGTCAGTACTGCAGCTACCACTAGTCTATTTGGATTAAGTTCTCAGTCAGCAAGTTCTACGATTACTAGCATATTTGGTTCCTCTCCACAATTAAGTGGTAGTGGCAGTGTATTTGGCTCAAATTCTCAGTCGGCTGCTAGTACCAATTTGTTTGGTTCCAATTCATTACCAGCCACAAGTATTGGTGTATATGGTTCTAGTTCTCAGCCAGCATCAAATACCGGTTTATTTGGTACAGGTTCTCAGCCAGCCACTGGTACTAGTTTATTTGGCTCTCAACCAGCCGCGAGTTCTAGTTTATTTGGTTCTCAGCCAGTTGCATCCTCTATCTTTGGAACAGTTACTTCAACTTTGCCTTCAACTGGATTTTCATTTAGTGCTGCTTCTGGAAATGGATCCCTTGCATTTGGTTCTTCATCTACTGGTGCTTCTTCTGGCCCCTCTATGTTTTTCACTTCAAATGCCACTGCTACATCTTCATCTGGCTTTTCATTGCCTAGCCCTGCATTTTCGATTCCTAGCCAACCAGTTAGCTTTGGGTCAACTTCTCCCTCAAATGATCAGATGAATGTTGAGGACAGCATGGCAGAGGACACTTTCCAGGCCTCTAATGTGCCCTCAAGCCCGTTATATGGGCAGGTGGCAAATGCACCACCCTCTTCGACGGCATTGCCATTTGTTTTTGGTACTCCGACTGTTCCATCCGGTGGTGCCCCCGTGTTTCAGTTTGGTGGTCATCCAAATCCTTCTACGCCGCAGACACCATCTCCTTTTTCTCCGCCTGGTGCTGCGACAGGAAGCTTTTCATTGGGTGCAGGAGGCACAGAGAAGTCAAGTAGGAGAATAGTCAAGGTCAGGAGGGATAAGGTGCGGAAGAAGTGAGAGGACAAGTGTGGCTCAACAGTGCCCGTGTTATTATTAGACTGTGGCATTGGACTGGAAATCTCCTATTTTCCTAGTTTATGAAGCACCGGGTAAAGGTGGCAGATGGAGAACGAGCTTGAGCTGTACCCTTGGTGATTCCATCGGTGGCTTTGGAAGGTGTGTGCCAAGATAAAAAAAAATGCCTGTTCTATGTCACAAAGATGGCTTGAGAAGCTGTCTTCCTGTTTTTCATTGAATCTTTTTTGCCCTGAGCCCTTTTTCTTCCTCAATTTTGTTTTAGTGGGGTCACTGCTTGAGGCTGAAATTAATTGGTCAGGATTGCTAGACGGGGATAGAGAGATATATGCAAGGGCAGTTTATATGTTGAGTTTGGCTGTAATATAAACGTAAGGTAGAGAGGGGAAGGGGTTGTGTTTGTATCAGTAAAACTGTAAAAGTATTTAGGGTGGTTCTTTAGATGTACACTTCTATCTGAGCAAGCAATTTGCAGAGTGCCATGCATCAGTTTTGTATACTCAGCGCACGTCATATGCTTAAAATGTTGTATTGACATATTTCATATCAAATTATTTTTTGATTTACTGAGGTTGATAACAGTGATATCAACGCGGGGTTAAAGATTCAACCATTGATAGGCTGGCACTTGAAAGGACTTAGCTCGTAAGGCCCTATTTATTTTGATAACCTACAGGGGGGAAAATTGAATAGACCAGGCTTATTATTTTGAGTATGCTTGCTCTGCAGCTTTAGGCAGGCAGCAGGCTAGTGAGCAATATCCTCTAGCCGTTGGATCATGGCCAGGGTATCTCTACCCGTCGGTTCATGGTTTTGGGAGTGTAAATTCAAGAATTTGGATTATATTCTGGAATCCCATATTCTAATTTCAGCATTCCAGAATCCAAATTGCCTAACCCCCTGCAAGACTGCAGTCATTACAGACCTGCCTGTGCAATTCGGCAAAGTTATCAATGCGTGTGGATAATCAGCACATTACCGAAGGGAGCTGTAGTGGAAAAAACAGGAGGGTACCGCCGTACCGGGGGTGGTTGGGAGAGGGAGTAGGTGGAGAAGGAAGGCCTTGGTTGAAGAAGGGAGAGGAATAAGGTAGGTGGTGTGATTCACCAACCCCAGAAGAGAGCGGTGTTCCTCTATAAACATCCTTCTTTGTTCTTAGCTTAACAGTAACATCACTCCAGCATGGTTTTCTTGGCCGTGCTGGTTTTAACTGTTAAGCTTAGCAGCGGTGGCTGCTTCTTCCAGCAGCTCTGAAGCTGAGAATGTGGGAGGTGCACTGCAGGAAAGGCCTTGATGAGCATCAAGGCATCGTTCATCGTTCAGCAACTTGGCCATGCTGATGGACGGGAACCAGACCACCATTGAGGAGCATTACCGCTCCTGGCGTGGAGTGACATGCGAAACCGTCACCTTCTCGGTGGTCTCACTAAATTTGTCGTACTTGAAAAATGGGTGGGATTATTCATGTACGAATGTTTTTGCTTTGGCTTTCTTCTTCTTCTATCTTTCGTTCTGTGCTTATGCTAAAGATTTGAAGGAAACTATAATCAGGGCCAACTAGAAACAAATATGGCCTGCGACGAAATCTTAAATGAATCATTTTTATATTTAACATAGCCTAACATATTACTTGAATAATTGTCTTCCAGTTTTGTGTTTTTCTCATAAGCAGATTTATATATATTAATATTCTCTACTTTATTTTTGCGATGGAATAAATTTATCTACTTTTTAAAGCTTGTCATATCTAGATCTAAATGTATTAAGATACACACTAAAAAAAAAGATTATGCTAATAATGCGACGCTCTAAAAACATAAATATTTGCCAGTTTTTTTAAAAGTGTTGTAAATTAAATAATTATAATTTTTTCACTATTTGCTATGTTTATAGATAAATATCCAAAATAGTTAATTGTATTTGTAGCACTTAGAATCACAAATACAACATAAAAATTTATATTTTAAAAAACTTATTTTATTTGCAATGCCTTTTTTCGAAAGCATCGCCAATAGTACTATGTATTTGTGACTCATGGGTATATATACCGCAAATATGATATTTATTTTAAAATAATATACATATGTATATATATATATATATATATATATATATATATATATATATATATAATATTTACTAAAGAGAGAGAAGAGAGTGGGAGAGAGGAGAGAGAAGAGAGAGAGAGAGAAGAGAGAGAAAAATAGGGAGAGAGGAGAGAGAGAGAATATAGAGAAAGAGAAGAGAGAGAAAAATAGGGAGAGAGGAGAGAGAGAAGGGAGAGAGGGATCGATGAAGAGAGAGAGGGAAAATATAGAGAGAGACAAGAAAGAGGGAGAGAGAGAAAAAAGAGAGGAGAGAGGGCATTTCTAACGCAGAGTTCTATGCGTCGCAACTACTCAAAAGTTCGACTTGGCTCGACCTTAACTCAGCTCGATTCGCATTCGAGCTCAAATTCGAAGTTAGTCAAGCCCAGCTCAAATATATATGTATTCGGCTCAACTTGGTTAGAAGCATAAATTCATACTTGATCAACAAAAGCAACTAGACTAATATTAGAATGTCCACCAAAGCATAAGTTCATACTTGAAGAACCTCGTAGGTATCTAAAGATCCACTTTGCTGCCTCCCGATGAATTTGCCTTGGATCAACCATAAACTTTACCACTTGGCTAACTTCATAAGAGATGTTTGGCTTGGTACAGGTAGCAACATACAACAGACTCAACTGCCGAGGTATATGAAATGTTGTGCATGTAAGCTTTTTCCTCATAAGACTTCGGAGATTTCTCCTGAGAGAGTTTGAAATAGGATGTCAGAGGTGTACCCAATGGCTTAACATCCTACATGTTGAATTTTATTAGAACTTTTTCAATATAATGTGTCTGAGACAGCCTGAGTATTATATTCTATCTGTCTCTTAGAAATTTTCGTGCCAAAAATATGCTTCGACAGTCCTAGATCCTTCATAGCAAATTTATGAGATAGATGTTTCTTGAAATTACTAATCTCATTTAAATTAGCTCCTACAATTAATATATCATCAACATAGAGTAGTAATATAATGTATAATCCGCTAGTTTTATGTAATAATAGCTATGATTATAGTGACATCTATAAAATCCAATGTCCTATATGAAACTGTCAAACTTATAATAACCCGTCTACCAAGTCTTCTTTACCTTTAACAACATAACCTTGGGGCTAGTGTATTAAATTTCTTCCTCTAAATTACCATATAGAAAATTGTCTTTAAATATAGTTGCTCTATATGAAGATCTTCCACTGCTATAAGAGACAACACTATGATGATGGTAGCAATCCTGATAATTGGAGCAAATATCTATGTAATCAACTTCATACCTCTATTCAAAGCCCTCGACTACCAGTCTAGCTTTAAACCTCTTACTTCCATCTAATTCCTGTTTCAACCTGTAGGCCCACTTGTTATGGAAGGTCTTCTTACCTTCAAGTAACTCAACTGGTTCCCATGTTTAATTGGATATCAACGAGTCCATCTCATCATCCATGGAACACTCCCACTCAACTGAAGTATCTATCCCACATGTTTCTTCAAAGCTCCCAGGCTCACATTGTCTGTAAGGATTGAAATTTTGTTTTTGCACACTTGGCGATGGATCAAAGATTTTCTTTGCATTTCTTTGTCTAGAATAGGTACACCCTAATGTAGTTTGTAGTAGGGCTGCTGGGCAAATTTTGTCTAATCAACTTGCTCATCATCTTAGTCATCTTGGCTATTTGGCGTGCTGGTCCCCTAATACTAGCACCTTGAATATTTGGAAGGGGGATGCTGGGTGTGTAGTCAACATCAAGTTCAATACATTATTTGACAATTTCTTTTCCCTTTTGTTGAACTTGGTGTTGCTTGTAGAGCATAGTTTCATTGTAGCACCCTAACTTTTTAAATTACTTTAAAAGTCAAAGCATCACCAATTTGTAATAATGAAATATTAGTCAAGATCAACCGTGTATAGAAGAGTAACTATTCATTAATTTACGTAATTATAATTTTTTTTAAAAACAAGGCTTATCATGCCTTAGCAAAATCAAAGTCGCGCACGTTCAAAATTAATACATAATAAAAGAACATGATAAAGTAAATAAAAAATGTAGATCTTTCGAAGTTCTATAAGCAATCTCTATTAACATCATCTTCTTTATTCAAACCTGCAGCATCTAGGGGTGAGTGAGTATAATTATACTCTATAGATAACGTCGAGTGAGTTGTGAGAAAATCCAAGTGTGATTTCGGTCACTCAGTTGTCCCTCTTTCGTCGTCGGATTCCATTGGTTCTTGTTAGGATCCACTTCGCCTTACTGCCACGAGTCTGTAAGTACCAGCTATGACCACCGCCATGTCCTCTTCGCTCCTCCATGAGGTACAAGTCTTTTCTTCGGTTTTTCTCTCATTCAAAATTTGTTTTTGGGTCGTGGGGGTACAATTTTGATGCCGTTTGTGGCCGCCTTCAACTAGACTTATCTTCGTTTGGCCGCTATGAACCCATAGGCATTGGCTAGAGCTGTCGCTATTCTCTCCTTGCTCCTCCATGAGCTACCGATACTTTGTTCGGTTTTTGTTCTTGTTTTCATTTTATTGTCCGTGATAATTTTTTGATGCCGGTGTGTTTTCGGTCATGTCTGGCTACCAGATAGACTCTGGTTGGCCTCCATCCAACCTACCTCAACCCAGTGTCAGATGGGGGTTGCCATTTCTGACCCTGCTTCGCCCCTATTGACCTGCTCGGCCCTTATGCCTTGATTTGGATCATACCCGTACAATCATTTGTGGCTGTTTTGCCATTACGAAGCAATCGGTCACCGATTGGCCTCCAGCTGGCCTTGGGTTTAGCCTTGTTTCACTATGACCTTTGTTTTGCCACTGCTCGACCTTGAGTCACTCTTCGCCTTTTTTACGTGCGAGATGCACAACCGCCTGCACCATTTGTTTTGGGGGTGGGTGGCGATCGACAATGTCGTTGCAGTTCTGGTAGGCCACCACCTCTTGGCCTTAGCTCGGTTGTCCTTTTGTGGGCCTTGGCCCTTTTTGGTAGCGTGTGTATGTGGCCACACGTGCATTTTAGGGCTTAGGTGCCAATTTTTGCTCAGTTTGACCATCGGATGGCTCTGCCATTGAATGGAGTTGACATAAGAGTCCTCCATTGTGAAGACTTGAAACCTTGTGTTTTCATTTCATTCACCCGGTATAAATATTGTTTATAAAGTACAACTGTATGGGTCTAAGTCTAGTATATTACAACAATTTAAGGAATATTTGATGTGATTGAAATCGTAGCAAGTTCTACCGGTGTGTCACAATAGATTGGCAGATTACAATACTTTGAGGAAGGTTTGCTTTGATTGAAATCACAGCAAATCCACTGGTGTATCACTGTCCAAATTTCTTGTGGTGATATCGCCCATATCCACTACCTCTCTTCCATCCTTGAGCATCGCCCCATGCCCTTCGCCCTTATGTGGGACCTTGTTGACGCGAAATTGCCGCCATTGGGTGCTATCCATGGCTAATTTCAACATCTTGCGACCGGTTGAACACTTCTCAGCTGCTGGCCTACCTTCAATGAGTACACCTCGAGTTCTTGTCGCACTTGCCATTTTGTTGGCACGACCTTTCTCCCGGCCTCCCTAGTGTGCTGCCGTGGATCGTGGATTTTGCCGTATTGACTTCTGACACCCCATTTGGCAGTGAGTACTTCCGGCGCTTCCTAAACATTCGGGACAATAGCTCTCTCAACTTGGCAACACTTTTGGCCGCAAACTCTGCCACCGACGCTGCCACTATCATGTGCTCACCATCAAACATCATGATTACGAGGTAGGAGAGCTTTGAACTCGTAATTTCATGATAGCATGCTTTGAATGTATAGTAGCATGCTAGGACTGAATGATTTAATGCTTTGGATGTTAAATCATGATCCATTTGCATGATGTAAGAGAATGAATTATGCCATGCTGAAATGCATATGACATGCATGTGAATGAGCTGTAAGTATGTATAATGTATGTGGATTGTGTGTGCTAGTGATGGCTAGCAAGTATGTTGCTAAGCTACATGTATGGATGTGTATGTATGTGCTAGTGATGGCTAGCGAGTGTGTTTGTAAGTGATGAAAAAAAATGAAGAGGCACAACAGATTGCAACAAGAGGGAACAAACAAACAGAATCCGATTCCAAGAGCAATCTGGCTTACAAACTGTCTGAGACCTCCAAATGCAAGTAATGGCACTCACAAACAAATAGGCATCTGAAACTACCTCCCACAAGAGTGAAGAGATGAACCAGGTACAAGTGGTTTGGAAGGGCACACCTTCAACAAAACCTAATTTTTAAAGTGACACACACTCAACAAACAATCACCATATTTTTGGATTCAAAACAAAACTTCCATTACAATTTAGCAAAGGCGTATTTATAGGCTTACAACATTCAAATTCGGAAAAGGGAAGTACAAAATAAATGCACTTCAACAACATTTTAGGTGTAATAAAAGTAAAAATTACTACTCCCAACCATTCCTAGGGAAGGTAAGAGGCCAAAATAGATTACTATGCCACATTTAATGCTTGGTTGGCCCTGATTTCTGTACCATGAATAAATGTAATGAATTTGACTTTGTTTTATGGGTTTTCTTTAACTTTTCCTTCCATGCGCTTTATGAGTCTTCATCTTTAACTTCTTATGCTTGATTTTTTGTTGGCCTTTCTTCTATGCCATGCTCCTGGATCCCACATAAGATTTTTACCCCTTAATAGTGCATGCACAAGTGCACTTTCAAATTCAATTATGCCTAGAAGGATACATTGTTTGAATTGAACCATGGAGTTGAACTTCTCTTCTTCATCAGCTAGTTTCACCACAAAAACTAGTCCATTTCAATTTACATTAGTAAGCTACATGTATGGATGTGTATGTATGTGCTAGTGATGGCTAGCGAGTATATTGGTAAGCTACATGTATGGATGTGTATGTATATGCTAGTGATGGTTAGCGAGTATGTTGGTAAGCTATGCATAAAAGTATGTGTATGTTATACATGTGTGTGATGGACATGTGTATGTATGATGCACATGGATACGTGTGTATGTGTGTGGGGGCAGAAGTATGGGTGATGGATGGTAAGAGGTAACATAGGGTTTTGTTTGAATTTGTACAATGGTTTTTGAATAGCGCCTGAGGATATTTGGTTTGGCCGTACGATGTTTGATTGAATGAGGAAAAATTTGGATGAGGAAATTGATGTGTAGTGTTTTAAACTATAAACTGTTTTCACAGGTTTTGTATTTCATCATTTCCCCCTGATTTACAACTGTTATATTATAAATATTTTCCTTAAATTTTTGAGAAAATGTGATGAAAAATCTCGGGCATTATAGTTTGTCATAAGGGAATGAGAACTTCAAGGAAAGAAGATTGTGTAGATGGGCGGGGCAGTGAATCAAAACTAGATTCGTCTTCTGCGTCACCTATGCTTCCCATCGATGCAACAATGACCAAAACTGGCACTTTGAATTTCTGACAAGGGCGACTACCCAAGTGCTTCCAATTTTCGACAAGTGTGATTGCCCATAGACACCGCTAAAGCAACTCCTCCTTGTTAGAGTAAAAAAACAGTGCCATCGGTAGGGAGAAAAGAGAACACATAATAGATGAGTGAAAGATGTCACTATAAGGGTAATTTAGGTATTAGAAATAAAATATTTACATAAATATTTTATTTGTGACATTATGTGTAAATATAAAGTTTATTATGAACATCATTTGATTAAAAATTTCAACTACATAAGTTATACAAAGATAAGTTCAAATTAATGAAGATATGTAGAATGTTTTCAAAAAACCTATCGCTGCAGTAACCATAACATCTGCCTGCAACACCTTCCTCTCCCTAATATATCTCCTATGCAATGGCAGCTGATATGCCTCGTTTTCTACCTACTTGAGTGATGACCGTACCATACTCAAAGATAAGCCTGGGTTCAAGAAAGTTTACCAAGAATGAAGAACTCAAGATCTTCATCACCGAAAAGTACTTTAATGGAGGAATGGATGATGACAAGTTGCAGAAAAGAGAGCAAGCCGTGCGATCCTCGAGGACTCTTAGCAACAAAACTAAGGTGGGTAACCTGAGTTCTTGCTATGAAGTGAGTTGGAATAGTCATATTGCACTTCTGCCCAATGTTCCCAAAGACCATGATCACATTCTACAAAAACAGGAGAGTGGGAAATGATTCATCCTCAGGTTTAGATGCAATTGTTTAGAAGAGGTGAGAAGCTCAAGCCATGGAAGGCTTATTGGCTTGATAGCTCCAATTAACAGGAACATGGTGATGATGATGAAGGAGCCACTCAAGGTTGGCTGGATTCAGGCTAGGCCAATTGAGCACACGAGGGAGACTACCACCTTCACTTTGCCAACTAGAAGTCACGGGGTAGGAAATTTGACCATTGGGGGGCGGCCACAACTTATGAGAGGTCACCTAACCGGGTAACTAGGTTAGTGCATTGGGCTTGGTTGGTGGATTTATGAACAATGGGTTAATTATGGGAAGCTGTAGGTTTCAGGAATGCTCGAAAATCGAGGCAAAATCCAGAACAGGGTTCAAAAAATATCAAAATATTTTTTTTTCTACAAATCACTAGGTTCCTCATCCATGTCAAGAGTAGCGACTGGTTTTGAAAACAATAACAAGATTAATTATTATTGTTTTTTGGATCACACCAACATTGTCGTGCTGCTAGTTATCTACGTACTTGTTAAATAACATCTCCAATGTTATTATAATGAGATCGTGCCCATACATAGTTTTGCCTAATTACTAAGGACTTTTAATGAGCATAACTTCATACATATTGTACTTAAGTATTTTTCATACGCAATTATATATTACAATCAATGTAGAAAATAAAAGCGTTAACAAATCAAACAAATTATTCTTTCACGAAATCTGATGAATAAATTATAAAATCAGATAAATCATCACAAAATTCGATAAATCATTTTTATAATCGGATAAATAATTTGTTCATCGAGCTGTGATACCTAACAGCTTACTCCCGCGCTTATGAGCCACATAAGCCAAAATGATAGAAGCTTTCTCATAATGCTATGAACCTGTACGTGTCAAAATTGATTATTTCTCTTTTTCTTTATGGGTATCCTTATTTAATTCATAATACCTAAGGCTTGCCCCCACACTTATGCGCTACGGAGGCCAGAAGGATAAATGCTTTCCTATGATACTTTACATTTCTGCATGCCCGAACATATTATTTCTTTCTATAGGTATCCAGAGTTGATAACTTTTGAGATTTATACTAAATATCTAACCTTTAAATCAAATCATTCGAAATTCAAAATATAGGAGAGTTGAAGATCCAAAATCGATTGGGAATTTATCCATCAATCATATTGTTTAGCATAACATGCATTTGTATAAGTCAATTCTATAAAGAGGCAGCCAAGAGTCCTCCTTCTTAAAGACATCTTCCTTTCAAGGCCCAAAGATGGAGGGCATAGCCTTTCCTTATTCTAAAACGATTCTTTCTTTGCGGCCTAGTGGTGGTAGACGAAACTACCATTTTCCTGGGAATATTTCTTTAATTTCTGTGCGAAGGCTGAGGACAAAGCCTCCCCTTACTTGAGAACGTTTCTCTCATTGCAGTTTGTATACTACAAATAGAGCCTTCCTATACCTGGGACCATTTCTCCTATTGTGGTTCGTAGGCTGCGAACATAGCCTCCCCTTACCTAGGAACATTTATCTTATTATGGCCCTAGGCCGGGAACAAAGCTTCCCTTTACTCGAGAACATTTTTCTTATTACGACTTAAAGGCTGTAGGCAAAGGCTCCCCTCTCTAGGGACTTTTTGCTTCACTGGAAAGGTTATCTCAAAACTAACCTCCCGTGATGTAGAGCACCTTATATTTAGATAGGTTTGCCTTTTGAATAGACTAGTAATAAACGAAGGAGAAGTTTAGAAGACAAGCAAAATCAGCATAGGAGAGGAGTGTCAAAAATGAAGTGGGAAACTTGTGTCCCAGAGAATGAACTGCCCTTCTTTTTATAGGGGTAGAATCAACATATGCATGCCACATGGTGCACATTCATTTGCCAAAATGGCCTTGCATGGCTAGCATGTGCCAAGCCCAGTATGGCTGACCCATGCTGGCCAACATCTGCTTGATTGAAGCTATTTTTTTTTGTCTTTATTTAAAATTTAAAAATAAATTTCAAATGATCATAACTCCCTGCCCCGAACTTAGAATTATGTACTCTTAATACCGTTAGGCTCGTATCGACGAGGTCTACGCAAATAAGACCACAGAAAGATATGTTATCTTGTAAAATTAAAGTAAGGTCTGCCTATAATATGCTTCTTGAGGTCATAGTCTATAGTACTAGAGTTCGAGATACGAACTTGGGCTTGATTTGTTTGTTTCTCTGAACTCTATTAAATACTTTAAGGCTCTTATTAATAAATGAAGTTCAAAATGGTTTGAATTTATAAAAAAATAGTCAATGGGCGCACAACTCTCTTTTGGGCCCAACAAAAAAATATAGGTCATAATAGTAGTGGGCCTTCATAACAACTAGTTTGGCTGATTTTCTATTTTTTTTTCTCAAGCTTGGGCCCAACCCTAATAGCTATAAGTTTTTAAATTTTAAGCCCAACCTAACCCAACCCACAACCCATATTTTAAAGCTCTAGTTCTCAAATTTGTGGGTTGGGCCAGTTTGTATTACTTGCAACCCTACACCTTGGAAAGGAACGCGATGGTGATAAAAGACCTATTTAACAACCAAATTTAGAAATTAAAGTAATGGGGCATCTTTTACGGAAAAATTATTTAGGAGAACCATTCTATAAGCCATATGGTAGATATTCTTATTTAATAGTTGACATGTTCAAAATATTTATAAGTTTTTGAAAGTGAATAAATTAAAAAAAAAAGACCTAGGTGAAGATAGGCTACCAAACCTTGCCTAGCATTACTCCGGACCAATTGGTATGTCTAGAAATAATTGTATTTATTTTTACAGAGTCAATAAGAAAATAACTATTATTTTATCATTGGTAATAGGTATTACATAAATGTACTATATAAGTACTATATCTGTATTTAAATATTTTTTAAATTAAACATAAATTTAAGTTTACGTAGTAAAACATGAATTTTACCACTGTTCCACTAAATACCTCCTCATCTAGGTAGCCTTAAATTACAAGATTAACAATAGGTTCCGGAAGGTTCTGTGACTTGGACTTTGTCAATGTAAAGTGTAAGGATTACAAGTACCTCTCATGGCGGCCCTGAAATTTGACGTTGAGGCATTGCTTCTGACGCAAGCGATGACGTCGTCTGGTTTGGAAGGCCCAGGAAGGTTCTGTGACTTGGGCTTTTGCTATAAAGAAGTGGGCAGTCGTCTCCCAGACAACAGCATTGGGCGCGGCCTGTATCGACTGCCGACCACCGCTTGTTGGTTGATATCCTGAACGGAGCGAGCAACACAATCGGAGGCATGGCCGCTGACCAAGTCATTCTCTTGGATTTCTGGCCGAGCCCCTTCGGCATGAGGGCGAGGATCGCCTTGGCGGAGAAGGGGGTTGTGTACGAGTACAGGGATGAAAACCTGGCGGACAAGAGCCCCTTACTGCTGCAAATGAACCCCGTCCATAAGAAGATCCCCGTCCTCATCCACAACGACAAGCCCGTCTGCGAGTCGGCTATCATTCTCGAGTATATTGATGAAGTCTGGCGCGACAAAGCCCCTCTCATGCCCTCCGACCCTTACGCCCGTGCCCAGGCCAGGTTCTGGGCCGATTTTGTTGACAAGAAGGTCAGCCTGTTTCCACTTCTCTTTTCTTCTTTATTTTCACCTCATTTTTGCCCTTAGACACAATTTGTTTCTTTTCTTTTTAATCTGCTAAATAATGACAAATTTACTCTGTATTTGTCACTGAGTGGAAGAGCTATGTACAAATTGTTACTTCCCCAGCCGGATCCCAAAGTGTCCAAATTTTCACTGTTAGAGACAGAGAGAGTAAAATGGACAAGCAATTCTAGGCTGACTAGGAACTGAGTCTCTATATTGTGGTGGACAAGACAAGTTCAGCCAGTTTATGTTTTCTCTTAACTTTTGTACTTACAATTGGCCAAAAGGTTTGCCAAAAAAGCAAAAAGGTTGGGCAAAAGGCAAAATCTAGTCGATTGGACTTCGAATACAACTTTTCACTTTTATGTGTAATGAACAAGTACAAGCACTGTATTTGGCATTTGTCATTAAGAGATTTTTAGCATCCTCTGTTACGATTGTAAGACTGAGAGTGGAAGAACTGTGTACTACTTTGCTGACTGATCTTAAGTGTCCATTTTTCAGAGTAGGAACTATATATGGAGAGAGTAAATGTAAAAGCAATTCTAGGCCTGGTACTGACTGATGCTCTGGCTGGTGTGTGGAATATACAGGTATATGATTCCGGGACTAGAACATGGAAGAACAAAGGTGAGGCCCAGGAGGCGGCCAAGAAGGAGCTCATCGAGAGCTTGAAGCTGCTGGAAGGGGAACTGGGGGACAAGCCTTTCTTCGGTGGGGACAGTCTCGGGTACGTGGATGTCACCTTGGTACCCTTCTCCTGCTGGTTCTATTCGTATGAGACTTGCGGGAATTTCAGCATCGAGGCTGAGTGCCCGAAGCTAATTGCTTGGGTGAAAAGGTGCTTGGAGAAGGAGAGCGTCTCCAAGTCCCTTCCTGACCCACACAAGATCTACGAGTTTGTGGGAGTCTTGAAGAAGAAGTTTGGCATCGAGTAAGTGAAGGATTAAACGGAGAAGAGATAAACAGGCTCATTTATCTTTGTATCCGGATAATAATGGCGATGGCGAGATCTTAGCATCTTTTTTCCCACTGCGTGCTCCTCTAGATATTACTTGTCTTGAAGTTCCAATGCTTTTAAGTTCCTATTTTTGAGTTTATGACAACCAAAAGTTGTCTGTTTATGTGGGTAATTCTACTTATCATATGTATGGTTTCTCTCATTTCTAATAGCTTCAGCTGCTATTTCTATGAGGTTTTGTTTTTGGCACTATACCTCTAAAAGGTAATAGTTGTCTGCAGGCCCGCATCAGCGGGCTGGCCTGGCCCTGTCTCTAACAGAGCACGGGCCAGGCCTTCAATTGCATGTGGGTCGTGGCCAGGGCCAGCTCAAGACAATGCGAGGCCTGAGTCTAATATTTTGAACAATATTTTTATAATAATAAAATAACATTAATACGGTTAACTACTTACATGTAAAATCGTTAATCAAAATCTGCTAACAAACCATTTTCAATAAAGAATAGTTACATGTATAGTCAATAAAATTATAAAGAATAGTTACTTGTATAGTCAATAAGAATTTGGTGAATTTTATCTTTTAATAAAAAATAACTAGAAATAGCATAAATAAAATATAAAAATTAATACAATATATCTGGGTGAGTTTTTTATTTTTTATAAGAGAGAAAATTTGTGGGAGAGACCTCCACTCAGATTTGGAAAATTGAATTATTGAAGAAAAGGTTTAAGTGAGTGTCAATCATATATCACCTATGATACCAAATAGGTTTGCTAATTTGGGGCCTTTAGGTTTGGTTAATAATTGCATTGGAGAATTAACTTGTATGTGCCTATACAATATAAAAGTAGTTCAAGGCCTTGGGGCTTGGTTAATAGGTGTTAATAGATCCTAATAATAAAATTGTAACCATCATGGTAAGTAATGGTAGTAGTTTATGGCTAAGAGAATTACCCACTTACAGGTTCATTGAAAAAAATATTTTATTATAATTACTCGTTATGTCTTTTTATTGATGGGAAAGATGGGATGAAAAATGCATGTTCTGGATAATAAAGGAGATTCTAATATTTTCTCCTGTGTAGCATCTATAGTAGCTTTATTTTTTATTCTCTCTTATTTACATATAATATATATACATATGGGGGCTTTTTTATGTTGGGGCCTTAGGCAACTGCCTAAGTTGCCTAGACCTCTAGCCGTCCTTGGTCATGGCCTATGTGGAGCGAGGGCTTGGCCGGGCTTATGAGCCGACAGGGCCACGACCATGACAAACCACTCCGACCTCCTTTCTCACTTGTTAAAGGTGCATCCCTCCCAAGTGTCATCCCTTGCTTGTCCCTTCACACCGCTTTTTCTCTTCTTCTTCTTCACTCTCCAATCAACTCATGGCATCCCAGACCTTGAAACAACGATCCAAAGATGAACCAGCAACTCCAATTGTTGCCAACAACACCAGAAAAAAGTGAGCCTAAAAGATGGCCATGGCTCAGTGAGGTTTGAAGGCCTGTCTCGACAACAATCCTATCTATCTACCTATTTAGCTAGAGACGTGGCTATTGGTGGATTGCCTGGCTCTTATGGTACCCACCCATGTGAGCCTTCCACCTTGCCACTCTTTGTATCTCCCGCCTCATGAGCCTCTCAGGCTGGCTCATGTGGGCACGCTTGGCCCCGATGGCCATTATTATTTTTTATTTTTGTAAATATTGGGGGTTGTTAGTTGGGGCGGAGTCGAGTGCCGAAGCGGGCTAGGCAGGTTGGGCGTCCTTTCTCCCCCATTGGGTTGGGCCTATCCCGACCCTCTCAAAACAATAAGTGTTTTTCATGCTTGGTTTTGACAATGGGCTGAACACAAAGGACATATGTGAAGCGTTTATTTTCGAGATCGATGGTGCACACTCTAGTGCACATTAGTGTAAGTATCATTTGCGCTAAAGTATGCTAGCATGTGCGCCACCGATCTTGAAAATGAATGCTTCACATGTTTTCTTTACGCTCACGATGAGCAGTTAGCATGAAAAACGCTTCCCTCAAAACATGCCAGTGCCCCCCCTAATATCACCCAACACGAACCACATTTTTCTATTCATTACCCTAGAATCTAAAATACCTAAATTGCCCTTGTCATTACATTTTTACACTCCCCTTTAATGACAATTTTTTGAACACCAAACATTTTTATGAATTGATGAAACTTGTCTCTTGGAAGATCCAAGAGCTTTGCTAAAGATATCCTCCACTTGATATTGGGTCTTGCAAAATTTTAGCTCTATTTCTTCATCTTCAATTGCTTCTCCAATAAAGTGATGCTTAATTGTAATGTGCTTTGTTTCACTATGGAAGATAGGTTTCTTTGCTGTTGCAATTGCCGATTTGTTATTACACATAAGTGAAGTAGCCTCGTCTTTCTTTTTTCTCATATCTTTCAAGATTCTTCTCAACCATATTGCTTGTGTAGTTGCAATTGAGGCCGAAACATATTCGGCTTTGGCAGAAGATAATGCAATACTATATTGCTTCTTTGTCACCTATGAAATATACCTGATCCAAGAGAGAAAGCCTATCTGAAAGTACTAAAACTTTTAGCCCAATCAATATCACAAAATTCAATTAATTTGGCATCAACATTTTTCTCAAAGAAAATTTTACAATTAATAGTACCTTAGATGTATCTCAACACTCTCTTAGCCGAGAAAATTTTACAATTAATAGTACCTTAGATGTATCTCAACACTCTCTTAGCCGCTCCAAAATGAGTTTGACTTGACTTAGCTATAAACCTTGCCAATAAGTTAGAAGCATATGTGATGTCCTATCTTTTAGCCCCCCAAGTACAATAAGCTTCCACTCAACCTTTTATAAAGAGTACTATCAAATTCTTTGTTTTAATCTTTTTTTTGAGATTTTTTCATTCACAACCAATGGTATATCAACCCAATTGCAATTTTTCATTGTAGACTTTTCAAGAAGAGTTTTTGCAATTTTCTTTTGACAAATAAATACACCATCAACATTTTGATTAATTTTCAACCTAAAAAGTAATGCAATAGTCCCAAATCACTCATTTCATATTTGCTCATCATATCTCTTTTGAAATCTTTAATCAAGTTGGTATAAGAACTAACTTTTTTGTACTGCCAAAATAATGAGAGCTTTAATTGTGACAAGGCTAGCTACTAGTGCATATGTCTCTTGAAAATCAACTATGAGTTGTTAAGAATACCCTTTAGCTACTTCAATTTCTTTGTACTTTTGAATTGAGCAATCACTTTTGAATTGAGCAATCTGGATAAAGTTTTATTTTGTAGATCCACTTCACACCAATGATTTCTTTTTCTTTAGGTCTTTCCACTAACTCCCAAGTTCTATTTTTCACTATCACATGAATTTCTTCTTCCATGGCCTTTATCAATGCTTCTTCTTTAATTGCTTCTTCAAAGTTCTCTAATTCAACAAAGCAAAAGTTGCAACTTGGATAAACATCACTAAGTCTTCTTATTTTTGTCGGTGTTGAACTAGGAGATGAGCTTATAGAAGTTAAGGGTGCTTGCGGACTAGTATTTGGAGAACTTTGTTGTCGAGTATCTTGAACATCTTCATTTTCTTAATTCCCTAATTCTTCATTGATAGGTATAACTTGCTCTTGAACCTTCTTCTCTTTCCAATCCTAAGAGGCCTTCTCATTAAAGAGAGCATATATACAAATGATTACTTTGTTTCTCTTCAAACTAAATAGTCAATAGCCCTTTGATTTTGAGCTATAACCCATAAAGATGCACTTTTCACTAGCTTCATCAAGTTTGTGCCTCACATCTTTTGGGACATGATCAAAACAAATAGAGCCGAATACTTTCAAGTGATTTACCGAAGGTTTTCTTTCATTCCAACATTTAAATGGTGTTTTATTTTCAACCGCCCTTGTTGGACATCTATTCATCAAATAAACCGCCGGAGAAACTGATTCTCCTGAAAATGATTTAGGTATTGCCTTCTAATAGAGTATTGATTTTGTCATTTCAACAAAAGTTATATTCTTTCTTTCCATTAGCCCATTTTGTTGAAGGGTATATCCAACACTCAATTGTCTATTCAAGCTTATATCATCACAAAAGTTGTCAAATTGACGAGAATTGTATTCTCCCCCTCTATCACTTCTATGAGATATCCACTTTGCCTTTCAACAAACTTTTGAAACTTATTAAAAATAACAAAGACATTTAATTTTTGTCTCATAAAATAACCCGTCATTTTAGAAAAATCATAAATAAAGTGATAAAATATTTATTACCTCCATTAGTTGGGGTGACCATTGGCCCACACACATCGGTATGAATAAGCTCCAAGGGTGCTTTAGCTCTCAATGCATTTTCTTTTGAAAATGACTCCCGGTTTTATAAATTCTTTAAACTTTAGAAATTCGAGTGTCCAAGCCTTCTATGCCAAATCCATGATTCATCAACTACATCCATCTTTAAAGTTACATTCTTTGAATAGGGAAAGTGAGTGGGAAACTTCTATTTTTCTCCATTTTGACCTTTTCCACAATTTGTCTTCTATCACCTTTATCATAAACATTGCAGTGGTTGTCATCAAAGTAAATAGAATATTCATGTTCAACAAGTTGTCTAACATCAACAAGTTTTGCTCCAAATCCGGAACTCGTAAGACATCTTTGTTTCCCATCTTTGTCTTCATGACAATAGTCTCTTGCCCTTTGTTTGGACCAAGACACCATTTCCCATCTTCACTTGAGAAGAGATAAACAAGCTCATTTATCTTTGTATCCGAATAATAATAAAGGACATATGTGAAGCATTTATTATCGAGATCGATGGTGCACACTCTAGTGCACATTAGTATAAGTATCATTTGCGCTAAAGTATGCTAGCGTGTGCGCTACCGATCTTGAAAATGAATGCTTTACATGTTTTCTTTACGCTCAGCTCACGATGAGCAGGGAGCATGAAAAATGTTTCTCTCAAAACAGGTCTATGCCACCCCTAATATCACCCAACACGAACCACATTTTTCCATTCATTACCCTAGAATCTAAAATACCTAGATTGCCCCTTTGTCATTACCTTTTTACACTCCCCCTTAATGACAATTTTTTGAACACCTAACATTTTTCTAAAGTGATGAAACTTGTCTCTCAGAAGAGCTATGGTAAAGATATCCTCTACTTGATATTGGGTCTTGCAAAATTTTAGCTCTATTTTTTCATCTTCAATTGATTTTCTAATGAAGTGATGCTTGATTGTAATGTTCTTTGTTTGACTATGCAAGATAGGTTTCTTTGCCATTGCAATTGCTGATTTGTTATCACACATAAGTGAAGTAGCCTCGTCTTGCTTTTCTTTCATATCTTTCAAGATTCTTCTCAACTATATTGCTTGTGTAGTTGCAATTGAGGTAGAAATATATTCGGCCTTGGCATAACATAATGCAACACTATCTTGCTTCTTTGACACCCATGAAATGCACCCGATCCAAGAGAGAAAGCCTATCTGAAAGTGCTATTCATATAATTAACACTTTTAGCCCAATCAATATCACAAAATCCAATTAATTTGGCATCAACATTCTTCTCATAGAAAATTTCATAATTAATAGTACCATAGATGTATCGCAACACTCTCTTAGCCGCTCCAAAATGAGTTTGACTTGACTTAGCCATAAACCTTGCCAATAAGTTAGAAGCATATGTGATATCCTGTCTTGTAGCCCCTCAAGTACAATAAGCTTCCAATCAACCTTTTACAAAGAGTACTATCAACTTCTTTGTTTTCATCTTTTTTTTTTAGATTTTTTCATTCACAACCAATGGTATATCAAACCAATTGCAATTTTTCATTCTAGACTTTTCAAGAAGAGTTTTTGCATTCTTCTTTTAACATATAAACACACCATCGACATTTTGATTAATTTTCAACCCAAAATGTAAGTCAATAATCCCAAATCACACATTTCATATTTGCTCATCATATATCTTTTGAAATCTTTAATCAAGTTGGTATAAGGACCAACTTTGTTGTGCTGCCAAACTAATGAGAGCTCTAATTGTTACAAGGCTAGCTATTGGTGCATATGTCTCTTGAAAATCAATTATGGGTTGTTAAGAATTCCCTTTAGCTACTTATTTTTCTTTGTACTTTTGAATTGAGCAATCCGGATAGAGTTTTATTTTGTAGATCCACTTCACACCAATGACTTCTTTTTCTTTAGGTCCTTCCACCAACTCCCAGGTTCTATTTTTCACTATCACATGAATTTCTTCTTTCATGGCCTTTATCAATGTTTCTTCTTTAATTGTTTCTTTAAAGTTCTCTGATTCAACAAGGCAAAAGTTGCAACTCGAATTCACATCACTAAGTCTTCTTAATTTTGTAGGTGTTGAACTAGGAGATGAGCTTGTAGAATTTAAGGGTGCTTGCAAACTAGTATTTGGAGAACTTTGTTATTGAGTATCTTAAACATCTTCATTTTCTTAATTCCCTAATTCTTCATTGGTAGGTATAACTTGCTCTTGAACCTTCTTCTCTTTCCAATCCTAAGAGGCATTCTCATTAAAGATAACACATATACAAATGATTACTTTGTTTCTCTTCAAACTAAATAGTCAATAGCCCTTTAATTTTAAGTTATAACCCATAAAGATGCATTTTTCACTAGCTTCATCAAGTTTGTGCCTCATCTCTTTTGGGACATGATCAAAATAAATAGAGCTAAATACTTTCTAGTGATTCACCAAAGGTTTTCTTCCATTCCAACTTCAAATGGTGTTTTATTTTCAACTGCCCTTGTTGGACATCTATTCATTAAATAAACCGTGATATACACTGATTCTTCTGAAAATGATTTAGGCATTGCCTTCTAATAGAGCATTGATTTTGTCATTTCAATAAAAGTTCTATTCTTTCTTTCCATTAGCCCATTTTTGTTGAGGGGTAAATTCAACACTTAATTATCTACTCAAGCCAATATCATCACAAAAGTTGTCAAATTGACGGGAATTGTATTCTCCTCCTCTATCCCTTCTTAACACTTCTATGAGATATCCACTTTGCCTTGCAACAAACTTTTGAAACTTATTAAAAATAGAAAAGACATTTAATTTTTGT
The DNA here is from genome assembly GCA_035235625.1 of Saururus chinensis. Taxonomy (NCBI): domain Eukaryota; kingdom Viridiplantae; phylum Streptophyta; class Magnoliopsida; order Piperales; family Saururaceae; genus Saururus; species Saururus chinensis. Next base: position 31,388,350 of record CP141146.1, on the reverse strand, counting down.
CTCATAAAATAACCTAAGTCATTCTAGAAAAATCATCAATAAAAGTGATAAAATATTTATTACCTCCATTAGTTGGGGTGACCATTGGCCCACACACATCGGTATGAATAAGCTCCAAGGGTGCTTTAGCTCTCAATGCCTTTTCTTTTGAAAATGACTTGCGGTGTTATAAATTCTTTAAACTTTAGAAATTCAAGTGTCCAAGTCTTCTATGCCAAATCCATGATTCATCAACCACATCCATCTTTAAAGTTACATTCTTTAAATAGGGAAAGTGAGTGGGGAAACTTATATTTTTCTTTGTTTTGACTTTTTCCACAATTTGTCTTCTATCACCTTTATCATAAACATTACAATGGTTGTCGTCAAAGTAAATAGAATATTCATGTTTAACAAGTTGTCTAATACAACAAGTTTTACTCCAAATCCGGAATTAGTAAGACATCTTTAATATATTTCTTTCCCATCTTTGTCTCCTTGACAATAGTCCCCTTGCCCTTTATTTGGACCAAGACACCATTTCAAACCATCTATGTCTACAAATATGCTCTTGTCACCGGTCATATAATTACTACACCCTTCAAGAAACCATATATCATTCTTTTGCATAAATGCCGATTGATAAACATAAAACATGATCTCATTACCTTCTTGCTCTTCAGAGTAATTGACTTGTTGGTTATTTAATCCTACACTCCTTTTGAATATGTCCAAATTTCTTGTAATTGTAACATTGAAGTTTCCCCTTAAACCAACTTTCATCTTCAAGATGACTATTACTTTTGCAAAATCCATATTTTTGTTGATTGCCGTAACTCCACAACAAGCTCAACTTGTTCTTTGACTTACTTTCTTTGAGTTTTTCATTCCTTTGTTGAAGACCATCTATGTCTACAAATATGCTCTTGTCACCGGTCATATAATTACTACACCCTTCAAGAAACCATACATCATTTTTTTGCATAGATGCCGATTGATAAACATAAAACATGATCTCATTACCTTCTTGCTCTTCAGAGTAATTGACTTGTTGGTTATTTAATCCTACACTCCTTTTGAATATGTCCAAATTTCTTGTAATTGTAACATTGAAGTTTCCCCTTAAACCAACTTTCATCTTCAAGATGACTATTACTTTTGCAAAATCCATATTTTTGTTGATTGCCGTAACTCCACAACAAGCTCAACTTGTTCTTTGACTTACTTTCTTTGAGTTTTTCATTCCTTTGTTGAAGACCATCTATGTCTACAAATATGCTCTTGTCACCGGTCATATAATTACTACACCCTTCAAGAAACCATACATCATTTTTTTGCATAGATGCCGATTGATAAACATAAAACATGATCTCATTACCTTCTTGCTCTTCAGAGTAATTGACTTGTTGGTTATTTAATCCTACACTCCTTTTAAATATGTCCAAATTTCTTGTAATTGTAACATTGAAGTTTCCCCTTAAACCAACTTTCATCATCAAGATGACTATTACTTTTGCAAAATCCATATTTTTGTTGATTGTGAATTTCTTCATTTTTGGCTAATTGAATTAATCGTCAAATCATGAAGTTGAATGAAAATTTTATAAAATGGAGGGAAAATATCAAAAATATAATCTCTCTCTATGCTAACAATGACTTCCATGTTCAAAACACCCTTTACATAGATAATTAAGTCGATTTAGGTGTTAGACCTTGAAAATGTATCAAATTCAACTTGGAATAACCTATTTTGAGAAACTATGGGTTCTAGCAATCAATTGCTGTAATAACCAATCGTTCACCAATAATCTTGGCCAAAATTTGTGAAGTTTGCTACAATAACCGATCAATCGCTATAGTAGTTGATCGATATATTATCAGTAATTGCGACAATACAACTACATCGATTTGTTATAGTGCAGAAAATTAAAATTTTTCCTTATTAATCCCAATTAATCTTGGATAAAAACTTTACATACTTATATAATTTTTTACTCATTTTCCACTCATTCATTTTCTCACACTCTAATATGATAAACCCTTTAGCCTAAGTGTGTAAATGTGATGTGTATGTGCAATTTTATATATAGAAAAACACTTTTAAGTCTTTTGATTTACTTTATCTTCATCGTGTAATCTTGAGCAGGAAATATATTATATTATGACTCAAATTACACATCAATTTGACATTATTTTGTTCACCAAAATAAGCTAGTATAGTACACATGACCACATATGTTCTTATGGTCATTAATGGGCCAGACTTAAGCCCAACCCTTAGGGTTAGCCTTGACCACATCTAGGAACAGAGGAGAGTGGGAAAAAGAGATAGTGATTTTTGATGGAAGATTCATATACTTGTACACATAGGTTAATGGTGTATTAATATTAAAAATTTCATGGTAATATAAGATTAATTATAAAAAATAGTGGGTATTATAGGAAAAAATTGAAAATTGCATCGCACACCTTTCGTGTTTTATATAGTAGTGTATATATATACTCCCTCCGTTCTAAATTAATAGCTCCATTTGGCAAAAAAGGTTTGTTCTATATTAATAAATCCATTTTGTTAAATTTAAGTACTTAGGTACTTAAAAAAGAGTCTCACAAGCTTATTTTTTCTTCTCTTAAATGTAGGTTTCATCATTAAATAAAAATAATTATTTTTTCAAATATAGATATTGATATAAAATGGAGGGAGTATATCAAAAAATTAGCCAGAGTTGTAGCTCCCTAGGCAATCAAATCATCGTATGACTATCTAATATACTATGTGTCATAATATGATTTTCCGAAGGATTTTGTTTTAAAGAGTAATGAATTCAAATAGAATACTTGTTTTGTACATTGAATTAAGTACAACACAACTACAATCTTAATTTGATTTTCTAGGAAAGACAAGACCATGAAAATGAGTATTCGTCGATGAGGGTGGACCATCGTGCCTCATGTCTATATGATGGCTTCTTTATATTTTTCTTTGCACCCTACACGCAAGAATACACCCAGTAGAATGGAGATTCCACTTGTGAGCTTTTGCTAGCCCAGTGATGGTAACTCAAGCATACAATGTAGTCGCATTCAAATAAGACATGCATACTAAACATTGTCATATGACCAAAATTAGGCATGACTAAATTTCAATAAATTTATGAATAGAGGACATTGCGTTATAATGTCCCTGATTTTTCTACAATTTTTTGTAATTTTTTAGCTATTTTTTGATTATTTTAGCAGGAAAATGTGACACTTCAGTGTATTTGTTTTTGTATATTTAACCTCAGTATTATACCCTTAGAGTCGGATGTGGGGTTTAGACGTAAGCTGCGGGCCTAGACGCTCACTTCCGGAGCAAAAAAGAGAAAACAAAACGAGGAAGAAAATGGAAGAGAGAGGAGATAAGGAGAATAAAAAAAGAAAAAAATGAACATAAAGATCAGGCGAGTGTGATCCCGTTTCAAAAAAAATCGAGAAGCATAGAGAAGCCCCCTCCTCCGGCTTGTTTTTACTGAGCCGCCGGCTTTGCCTCGGCGGTGCGACGATAAGGGGTCACCATCCCGGCCCCCATGGCCATTCTGCCCCATCTTCTGCCCCGATTATCTCCTCCCTCTCTATCTCTCTATTTTGAGTTTTGGCTATTGCTTCCATTGGTTGGCAAAGGCCGCCCAGCCGCCGTGAACTCCACCCCGGCCCGACAACTATAGGGGGCTGCCCCTCCCGGCCCCATGGGCCTCTTCATTTTGGGCCTTGTAGCCGCTGGTGATTGTCGGTAGTGGCCAATCGGCCACCGTGGGTTCTGCTCCACCCTGGCGATGACCAGGGACGGCACCCAACAGGCTCCACCTCCACCTCCTCCCCTACCTCTTTTCCCTCTGCCTATTTTTCCACCATAATCACCCCCTTTTGGTTTTTGTTTTCATCACCGGTGACCGGTTGGACTCCGTTTGGTCTGCCTCAGTCCAATGATGGTGGTGGACCACCCCACCTGGCCCAATTTAGCCTCTGCTTCAGAACTAGACCCACCGCTTATTGGTTGTGGGTGGCTTGAACATGATGCATTTCTTTCTAGTCGATTTGAGTGAGATACTCTATTTTTGGCTGCCACTATTGTCGTTGGTGGATGATTGGTAATAGCCAGCCTTTGTTCGGCTTTGCCCCAGCCAGGTGATGATGGCAAGGGCCACCCTAGCTCAGCCCCGCTGCCGGTTTGGTCTCAGTCCCCTCCAGTCCTTTCCTCCGCCTCGATTGCGGACGAGGTTTGCTCCACTCATCTGTTTCTCTGTTCTGCAATTGTCATAAGTCATTGGACTCTTTCCGGCCTCTGTTTGGTCTCTAGCTAGCCAGCCCTGGCCCAGCAACGGCCTCGTGGCCTTCTCTCTTCCTTTGCTCGACCCCGAGACACACTCTTCCCTCTACGGTGTGAGATGCATAGCCGCATGTACGAATTGTTTTTGTTGTGGGTGGCAATTGGTAGTGTTGTCGTCTCCATTGGCTACCACTAGGGCCTTAGCCCTGTTGCCCATTCGGGCCTTGGGCCTCTACAGTCTAGCCCTCTCCCGCTCCCCTTCGACCATGTGTTCATGTGGCCATGTGTGCAATTTTGTGTATTGGCACCATTTTTGCTCCACATGACCATCGGGTGGCTCTACCACCGAATGGATTTGACACTAGAGCCCTCCTCCACCTATCCTCTATCCTTAAGTGTCGCCCCACGCCCTCCACCCTTATGTGGGCCCTTGTTGAAACGAAATTGCCGCCATTGGGTGCTGTCCATGGCCAATTTCGACATCTTGCGGCCGGCCGAGTACTTCTCAGCTGCCAGCCGATCTTTAGTGAGTACACATCGACTTCCATTTGCACCTGCCACTCGTTGGCACAACCTTTCTCTCGGCTGCCCTTAGTGCACTGCCGTGGATCGCGAATTTTGTTGCGTTGATATGTGGTACCCTCATTTGGCTGTGAGTACTTTCGACACTTTCTAAAACCTTGGGACATCAGCTCTCTCAACTTGGCAATGCTTTTGGCCACCAACTTTGCCACCGACACCACCACCATCGTGTACTCGCCATCAAATGTCATGGATTACGAGGTAGGGGAGCTTTGAACTCGTAATTTCATGATAGCATGCTTTGAATGTGTAGCAGTATGCTAAGATTGTATGATTCAATACTTTGGATGTTAAATCATCATCCGTTTGCATGGTGTAAGGGGATAAATTTTGCCATGTTGAAATGCATATGACATGCATATGAGCTGTATGTTTGACGGATGTGGAATCTGTATGTGCTAGTGATGGCTAGCGAGTATGTTGGTAAGCTATGTATGGAAGTATGTGGATGTTATACGTATGTATCATGGACATATGTATGTATGATGACTATACATTTGTGCGATAGATATGTGTATTGCAGAAGTATGGGCGATGGACAGTAAGAGATAACAAACGGTTCATATGGATTTGTTGTGGATGTGTAAGCATATGACAGATGATGGCAGATGTAAGTTTGATGGGCGAGGATTTGAGTAGATTAGTTTGGTTTGAACTGGAGTTTATGTTGGGGGATAGTGAGGCAATAAGAGTGTTGCATAATTGTACAAGAATAACATATATTAAGCCAAGACATTTGATGCTCTATTGAGAGCGTTGTATGATTTCTGCCCGAGTGGCACTGTATGATTCTACCAAAGAGTGGCATTATATGATTTCTGTCTAAGAGTGACACTGACACTATAAGAGCCCTAAAGTGTGGGCAATTGTATGACCCCTAATGTGTGGGTGTTTATGTTTGCGCGCTTAGGTAAGCAGTATCATGGAGCTGCTCTTGTCTGTTTGATCTTGTGCCCTATGAGCATTGGTGTGCCTTGCCTTAGGAAATGTCCATGACATTTAGTCACTCCCCAGATGTTAAGGTGATGCCCCAATGACACTCCTTTCCATTTCGACGTTGGAGCTTATTAGTTGTAATGAGCTTCAATGGTCGATAGTATGTATACGACTGTATGAGTAAGTATACATGTTTCTGAGTAAGCATATGATTTTGAACAAGACTATAAGCGTAAGTTTTTTAGCAAGACTGTAAGTGTAAGGTCGTACAAGTAAAGTAGTACGAGTAAGATTGTATGAGTAAGGTAGTACAAGTATGTGTAAGTTGTATGAGTAAGCGTACGATTTTGCGAGTAAGTTTGTAAGATTCTGATTAAGAGTGCATGTGTAAGATTGGCTTGATTGTATGTATTTAGCATGATTGTATACGTATGTGTATGATTATTATATGCTTACCTACTTCATGTTTGAGTTGCATGAACGCATCTATGTATGAACTTAATATGTCTGTATGCTTCATGTTTGAGTTGCATGAATGTATCTATGTATGGACTTATTGAGTTCACTGTTTAGAACTCTCCTACTGGGTATTTTCCTACTGATGATGAAAATATTTATTACCCTATTTTTTTAACCTTGTTGTTCAGTTGGATTTAGTAGGTTTGTGATAGAGTGCTTCTGGAGATGGATGCTCATTTCCATGGTGGATTGATTCCTTTGACTCAGGTATATCCTTGACTATTGCGAGTTTTATTTGTGTCACGATCTGATGTATTGGGTGAGATGTGAATTAAAGTGTTTATGATTTCTAGACTTGTAATTCAAATTAGAGTGTGGACTATTATGAGACTTGCACTCAGGGATGCCTGAGAGAGATTTGTATTTAAAGTCTATGGCCATAGCAATTTACTTCGTATATTTATTTTCGAGTAGCGCGTGAGGATGTTTGGTTTGTCCATACGATGTTTGAATGAGTAAAAATTTGTATAGGAAAAACTAATGTGTAATGTTTTAAATTATAAAACTGCATTCAAAGGTTTCATATTCGTCATTTTCCTTATTTATAGCCATTATATTGCAAAACTTTTTCGTGTATTTTAAAGAAAATGTGATGAAAAATCTCGGGCGTTACATGCATGGACAGAAGTATGACACATAATCAAACCATGCTTCGGTGCTAAAAACAATTCAAGTTTATAGAATATTTTTACAAAATAGACTCGTCAAATTGCCAAATAATGCCATAATTATTAGAAATTCACAAGAAAATTTCAAAAATTCATAGATACTCTAATAGGTCAGACCTACCGATTTAAACCCTTTTTTTATGTGCTTGACGTGAAATCCAATCATTTTAAAACCTTGAATGACTAGGGGTGTTTTGGTCATTATATCTCATCTCACGTCGTCAAAGTGCCAGCCCCTCGGACATGTCCTATTGGTCACCATGAAATACTGCTTCATGGGACTTTATCATGTTAGTGATCGTGGGTGAGCATATGTCCAGGAGCATAGTAAATATGAACTCTAGTCAAACATGCATATGCGATAAGTATCGTTGAAATCATAAACTTTCAGCATATAGGCTGGAAGCATGATTCATTGCTTTTGAGTTCACTGGTTTATTATTCTATAAAGATTTCCTTCCTTAAATTTGAAAGAATGTCAAAAAAACTTTAAATCTATTAAGATGTCACATAACATCAATAATGGATCATAATCTATAATACTTAATGTGCAATGAGCTTTATTAATTAGAGCAGAATGTATCTGTCTAGAATGTGGACAAATTAACATGGTCAATGCACTATGTAATACTATTAATATGCATAGATTTCACCGACAATGATTCTACCAAGTTCTTGATTCCAATTGCAGAACCTTCATTGAACTACTACAACTCGAGACCACATGAGATTCGACCGGGTAACAAAAACATCACTTTACAGTTAGCACGTAACTCACATACATGTCTATGTGCATAAATTAATCATGACTACTAGGACAATAATTCTATTAATAGATAAGCATAAGTTGAATAAATAAAAATAATAATAGAATGGATATTCAGGTGATGTCTATCTCACACATAGAAAACTTTGGGAGATATGTTCTTCATCGATCACTAATGAACATACTGCGAGGATTGATCAATTGGCTCGTGAAATTGTTTTTGTAATTTTTAGCCGAGAGGTTTCCGATCAATCAATATTTAGGAGAGATCAATCGCTTGATGAATTTCTTATGAACAACAATAGTGAGGGATCGGTCGTTGTTGGAACGGATTGATCACTGTTGTAACCAATTGATCGTTGTCTATTAAAGTTGTATAATTTAAGCACTTTTGAAAAGAGATCAGTCCATATTGGATTCTCTTACCTGAACTGACTTAATGGTGTATAAAATAACTAGGTAAACATGAGATTGAGAGAAGAAAAAGGGAAAGTCGTTTTGCTTTAGTTTAATATCTATTATAATCATCATTGTTCTTGCGTGAACAGTTTTAATGGTGATTGAAACATAAGAGGACACTATAAAAAGTACTTTACACACACAAAGTTGAGTAGAGTGCCAGCTAAGTCTTCAATGAGAGATTAAAGAGATTCAAAGCCAAATCAACAATTAAGAAGAGCTTAATTGATGAGACTAGAAAAAGACAGAGACAAAGCAAGGAGGGAGAAAGTTTAAAGACTTTAGGATAAAACTTAAAGGCCAATAACAAATAGAAAATGAGATCTAAAAAGGAAGGAGTTGTATTATGGTCTTCTAGAGAGGCCGGCGGTTTACTTGTGTCATATAAGAAGTCTCTTTGCTAGTGCCTTGATTTTGGGTTGAGAGTAGCTAACCGCGGGTTTTCACCCTAGTTAGGGTTTTTCACATAAAATATTTTGTGTGAATTTGCATGATTGTAGTTTGATATTTTATTAATAGAATAGTCATAACATATTTTTAAGGTTGATTAATCATTCTGCTATATAATAAATTTCTCCGCATAGATGCCACAATTTTCAATTCTTACTTTTATTAAGTATTAGGGTTAGGAGCAATTTGATGATCTGCTTCGTTAGAGACGGATATTAAACTCTCAAGATCTTGAGTAGGACCCAATTTTGTGAGGAACAAGCTCTAGTAATAGAAGATTGGATGAGTCATTTCATCGAACAATTTGTATTTGTTCAATATAAGGCACTAGGGGTAGTATTGGATATGACTAATAAATTATTTTTTTATGTTCTTTAATAGGGTCAATTTGGTTAGCCCACTTATCTACACATAAGTGAGTCTTTGAAAGTGAGGGTGATGTTGCCTTTTGAGTCTTTCTTCCTGCCTAAGTCTATAAAAATGGTTCTTTATAAAAAAAAAGTTTATAAATAGGAAAGATAAGTGTTAGTTTCAGTTTTTGAATTTCAAAATTAAATAAGTTTGTTCTTAATTTGAGCTTAGATCAAGTTTTTTGCTCATGGATTTGTGTAATTTTTTACATTGTGGATTTAGCTCAAGTTTGTAATATTTGTGGATTTAGATTTAGTTCATGGATATTAACTTTGTAGTCCTTTATTTTCTCTCAAAATGCAAATAAAAAAGGGTCCCAGATTGGTTTCTTTATGCTTGTGTTGGTTACATCAAATTGGTTTTGGAGACTCCATAGCTAGCTTCTATGATGGTTAACAACACAAAAGAAGTCAGCGTCCAGCAGCTAATAGCGTCGTTGTTGCAGCCCCAACAACAAACCTGTGAACAATTATAGCGCATGACCTACTAGTTCCTACAACTTGTAGTGTGACAAACTCAACAGTGGCTACCTCTTCAAGTTTATTGAAGGAAGGCAACCTCAAATTCCTCCAAATCTAGTGCCTCCACCATTTCATGATCTAGATCCACAAATTTTAGAAGGACAATTTCCAGCTCAATTTCAGGCTCAAAATGCAAACCAACCCCCCATGAGAGATAATCTAGTGATTGTGGATGAATCCAATGAAGATGAGCAAGAATTTCCTGGATTTTAGCCTCCTAGATGTGAAGTTCCAAGAGGTCAGCAACACAGGTGAATCTTAGGACTTGTACCAATTTCAACCAAAATTAGATTTACCAAATTTCAATGGAACTATACAAGTAAAGAAATTTCGGGATTGGGAGTACGAAGTGGAAACATATTGTGAATTGGTTGTTTAGAAGTTCATGAAGATATTAAAGTAAAGTTAGTGGCTTGTGAACTAAGAAGTAGAGCTGCTGCCCGGTGGAATCAAGTCCAGACAAGCATAATGAAACAAGGAAAGCATCTTAGTCATTCTTGGAATCGAATGAAAAGTTTGATTAGAAACATGTTTTTACGAGTGTACTATGAACAATTGTTATTCGTCTGACAATTTCAAGCGTGTAACACCATGTTCTATTGCTTTTATTAACAATGTTGATGGTAGGAGGCTAAAATCTTCTTTGATACAATTTTCCAAACAACTACAAGCATAAATTTTCTTGATTGTTGTCATCTACAGTCAACATATATATATCAGCTCCCAAATATTGTGTAGCAAACTCAGTGTTAAAGCTCAATCAATGATCGAACACCCAACCCCGGTGTGATCTTGTATTCCTTAAAGCCTGCATCGTTGAAGATTTTGCTCCACTCTTGCTCGTCCCTCTCCCACCCTGTTGTCAGTGCCATCATTATCACATCTGCACAGTACTCAGCTTGTGTATACATGTGGTCTTCAGTCTTGGAGTTGACCACCACTTCGACTATGATCACCTTCCCTCCTTCCTCTTTACTAGGCACCGCCTCCTTGCATTTGCACAGAATTTGTACGCACTCCTCATCGTTCCAGTCATGAAGAATCCACTGCAGAATGCCATAAGCATTAACTCATTTATCATACGGTCAATATGCAAACATCTAGATTGGTTAGATGAAAAGTTCTATTGAGCAGTATACTTACACAAACCTTGAGAAAAACTGCATCTGCGTGTGGGATGTGCTTGAACATGTCCCCTCCTATTACTTGAATTCCTGCCTCCTTTGGCATCTGTGCAGCCACATGGGGTAGATCTTGAACTTTGACATTCAGGTAAGGAAATGCCTTGGCGATGTTTATAGCAGAGCCCCCGATCCCACCACCCACATCTATCAGAGATTGCAAGCCTTGGAAGACATGACCGCACTGTGAAACAATAGAGCTCATCAAGAACTGGCTGTCGCTGGCCATAGCCGTATTGAAGCCATTATTGAACTCACGGCTCTTGGCTGCTACCTCCCACATGCTGCCACCATGGCAGAGCTCGAAGGGCATGGAGCCCTCCATCTTGAGCCAGTCACCAAAGTAGAAACATGGGCTCACCAGGTAAGGGTCCAGCACCATCCTTGAATAGGGTTTGACGCTGTTGCGGCCTTGGTCGCTTGCAAGGAGGAGACTTGAGGTAGGAGTAAGGAGATATTTCGGTTCATTTCCACTGTCCTCTGAGGTAAAGATGCCCAAGTGGACCAGCAGGCGCATGAGACGGCCGAGGTGGGCAGCCTTGGCCGTGGGGATTGGAATTGCAGTGGCAAGGTCGGATAGGGATACGGGGGTCGAGTCATTGGAGTGGATGATGTCGGCTATGCCCAACTGAATGGCACACCTGATGGCCATTGAGTTGACAAAGCAGAACTGAAGATTGAGCAGATTGGTATGGGCCTGAGAGAGCAAGCTGGGCGTCTCTTCTACCTCAGTACTGGTCACCATTCTTCCTTTGCTGGTAGATTGCTCTTCTTAGTACGAAGCTTGCAAGTTGGGAGTGCAGATTTCCTTGTGGCGTGGTAGATTACTGGATACGTGCTGGTCTATATATACACATCTGGGTGATGATATTAGAGCATGAAAAATGTGCAACAACAATGGGAACTGTTTTGTTGGATGTTTCGTTGCTCTCTACAGGTTGTGGCGTCCAACTTGTAAATGGTTTTTTTTTGTTTGAACAACTTGTGAATGATTTGTAGCATTGTGTTAAACAGATTAAAGAATTCTTCACGTTCACGTGTTTTGGTTGTTGGCGGTGACCAATTTTTTATTGTGGTCTTACCCCTCCTTGGCTCGTTTTTTAATTGCACTGTACACGTTTTGTCTCTTTATTAAACGAGGTTCAGCTTCATGTTCTATTTTATGTCAATAGAAAGCCATTAAAAAGATCTTCGGTATCTAAAAAGTTTAAAATTTAATAATCAATGAAGACCCATATTTAGTGCAGCTAAAATGATTCAATAAAATATCCATAAAACATGTTCCTCTTCAGATCTTATGTTGTATAACTTTTATGTATACAATCACCGAGAACTTTGTTTTATCTCTACAACAAAAAAGACTTTTACCGACGTAAAAATATGTCGCTAAAAGCCCCTAAAGTATCGTTAATGACTATTAGCGATGTATACAAAATGTCGTTATAAGCATCATAAAAAGTACTATTGATATTGCCTATTAGCATAACACAAAGCGTCGCTAATAGTGCATATTAGAGACGTATATTTATCTGTCGTTAATTTTAAAATTGCGCCGCTAACAATAAATTATTAGCGATATTTATTTATTTGCGTCGCTATTGATTAGTGATTAGCGACGTTATTATATACTTAACTAATAGAAACACTAGTTAAAAAATTAAAAATAACTTATTAATGACGTATAACTCTAAGTGTCGCTAATAAGTTCTTATGAGCGACGTTTGTGTATACATTGCTAATATAATAATTTTTAAAAAAAATTTATTGAATACGCCGCTAATAATATAATATTAACAACACTAATAAATAAGCTTTAGCGACACTTTTATATGCGTCGCTAAAGACAAAAAAATCCTCGGTGGGCCACCGGGGAGGGGAGAGGGGGCCAGAGGATAGCGGGGCGCGGGAATCTAGCCCCCTCCTCAAGAGGAGGAAGAAGGGGTGGGGTGCCGAAACCCGGCGGGGGAACGGATTCCGGCAGCCCCTCCTCAAGAGGAGGCAAATGGTTGGGGGGGGGGGGGGGATGGGCGAGGGGAGGGGAGGAAGGGAGAGGGGGGAGTTGGAGGGAGGAGGTGGGAGAGGAGGGGAGGAGGGGGTGGGGTGCCGGAATCTGGCGGGGGAACTAGATTCTGGCAACTGGAGCCCCTCCTCTAGTGATGCCACCAGGTCGGGTTTCGCCAAACCCGAACCCACATCACAAAGCTGTGACTTGAACCCGACCCCACCCGAACCTGAGCCGAACCCAACCCGTTTGACCCGAATAGATTAAAAAAATAATTTTTATATAATTTTTTTCAATTTTTAAAAAAAATATATAAAAAATATAAGTATTATATTTATATTTATATTCGGGTCGGGTCGGGTTGGATCACTAAAACCTTACCCGACCCATTAGGGTTATTTTTGAAAACCAAACCCGACCCATTAGGGTCGGGTTTACCATTTACCCGACCCGAGTGGCATCCCTACCTCTGCCCTCTATTTCCCCTCTCTCTCTCCTCTCTCCTCTCCTCCCTCTCTCCTCTCTCTCCTCCTCTCTCTCTCCCTTCTCTCTTCTGAGGCTGGATTTTGGCCCCCTCTCACTCCTTCGTCCCGCTGCCCCCTCTCCCTTGGTCCCCCCCACTTCCCCTCCCCTCCCCCCCTCCGACTCGAAGAGAGAGGACCCACCCCCCGGATTACGAGAGATAGAACTGTCAAATTCTGGCGGGGAGCAGGAATCCGGCTCCCTCTCCCCTCCCAGGGCTTGCCACCGGCTAGTTTTTTTTTAAAAAAAAAATTAAGGCTTTTAGCGACGCATCAAAAAATGTCACTGAAACCTTTTTATTTTTTTTTATTTTCTTACTTATTAGCAACGCTAGAGCGTCGCTAATACATGAAATTTTTTTTTTTTGCAATATATTTTTTTATTAGTAGCATTTTCCATAAGCTTCACTAAAAAAAAAATTTTTAATCTTTTTGGCGACGCCTAAATAATGTCGCTAATAAGCAGTTTTAATTCTTTTTAAATATTTTTTATATTAGTGATGCTTATATTTTTAAAATTTTTTAAAATATTTTTTATATTAGCGATGCATAGAATTATGTCGCTAATAATCGATCATTAGCGACACTTATAATTATACGTCGCTATTAATTGACTATTAGCGACATTTTTCTATGTGTCGCTAAAGAAAAATAATGACACATAAATAAAATTGCTAATGGTACATTATTAGCGATGCTTTGTGTTAGGCGTCGCTAATGAGTAATAGTGATTGCAGTTTTAGCGACGATTTGTAAGCGACAATTTTAGCTAATAACTACAAGCGTCGCTAATAGTACTATTTGTTGTAGTGAGATGCTTTTTAAGCGTATCTAATAATTTATTATGAGTGACGCTTGGCAACCCATCGCTATTTAAAAGATTATTAGTTACACTTGTAAAAGCGTCACTAATAATTAGATTATTAGCAATGATTCTTAGAAATAGTGGCTCATAATACATTATTAGCGACGTTTTTCAAAGCGTCACTAATACGTTAATATATCATGAAAAAATATGAAAACATTTGCGACATTTTTTATCCATTGCTAAAACTTTTTAGCAACATTTTATAAAAATGATGCTAGTAATATAAAAAAACAAAAATTTAAATAATCATCGTTAATATTACATTATTAGCAACACAACTGAAACCGTCACTAATAATGTATTTTTTTAGAATAAATAGTGATGCTTGTTAAGCGTCGCTAAATTATAATTTTTTTTATAAAAAAATGCTTGCCCCCTGTTTCATCTTCCTCCAGTCGGGAGGAAGAGGAGAAGGCTAGGGTAGGGGGGGTGCAGTGCCGAAATCCTACAGCAGAGCCAAAATTCAGCACCTGAAGTCCCTTGCTCCCTCTCACTCCCCCCTCCCCGGCTCCCCCCACCCTCCTCTGGAAATAAAGGAGGGGAAGGAGGGTGGGGGGAGAGCGGGGGACGATGGTGTTGGGGGGCCAAAATCTGGCTCCCGAAGCCCCCTCCTCCCTCCTGGTCCCCCCCACTCTCCCCAGGTCCCCCCTACCACCAGTAATATACACAGGTTGAAAAATTTTAGTGAATCAAAGAATGAAGAAAAGTCCACTTCAGCAAAAGGTTGTTCACAATACTAACAACATCGTCTTACATAAATAGTGCTTTACAAGATAAACAAAAGTACTTTAACTTAAACTTGGATATTTATTAAAGAAATTGCTACAACTAAGCCAATATCTTTAGAAATTCCCCTCATGGAAGGTACATCAATAAGCTTTCCACATGCAGTTTAAGGTCGTCATTTGTTCTTATTTACATCTATTATATAGATACACAATGAACCTCACCTGCGGAGGCACTTTTTACGCATTTTATAAAAAAAACACACAACTTAAGGGAAACAATAAATAATATTCAAATGTGTAAGTTATTAATCTAAAAATATCACTCTTAAAGGCAAAGAGAAAGTGTTAAATTTATTATTTATAGATTTACAATTTTAAAACTTAAGCAGTCTTATTTATAGACAATTCAATCCATATATTTATAAATTACGATATGCCCAGATATAATTATGTTTAGAACAAATTTTAAGACTAAAAATCAAAATTTTTAGTAGTCAACAATGAACAAATAATGCACTTTTATATAATTTATCAAATATAGTTTTTAATCCAATTCATTGTGAACATTGCTTAGATATAATAAAATACAGTTTAGGCTACATTACTTTCGAATATTCTGTGAATTAATTCTACAAATAATTTAAATGAATTTTTTGTATAAATAAGTATGTAAAGTAGTAAGATTTTAAATCACGTTTCCAGAAATTAAGCTTAACTTCATCAAATTAAGCTTGGCATAATTACCAGAAACCCCATCATTGTATAATCAATTCAATCACTACTAAAGGAAAAGAACATCATGTCATGGTACAAACACTTCTAAAACGTAGTTTCCACAATATAGGCACGACACAAACTAGGAAGTTTCCCTGATTGGAAACAACCGCCTTTTCCCAACTGAACTGCAATAGAACTAGGTGGGGTTGTGTATATAAAGGAGGGTGTGGGCATAGGAGAGGTAGAACTACGTGGGGTCTGATCCCTTCGGGGTAAGTAGGCAACTCTCAGATCCCTGCGAAGGATTTGTTAGCCCGACCAAATTAGTGGGGTTACTGTTCATCCTCCCTGGATCTGTGCGAGGTCCCAGAGAATGCACAGACTACCTGAAATTACCCCTTCTACATCACCTAGGTGGGGTCCACAGACTAAGTCCTACCCTTTCCACATCAGCTAAGTTTATGTGGGTACGTCACCGACAACCCAGCACATGTTATAGATTGTCGCATAGCTCCAACCCTTTTGCTTTTGTTCAATCACTGTCGTTGGAACATCATTGGACTGTTGTGGTAGTTTTTGTGGCTCCTATACCATTGCTTAACGAACCTTATCCCGATAATCGATCAACATATGTTAATCGAGCTGGATTGTTCAATGGGAGAGTGCCATTAGAGCTCAGTCGGATAGCCAACGAACTATCGCATGAGGTTTGGCAAGCTCTATTGGAATGCTTTCAAAGCTCCAATAGATTTGTCCATATTTTTAACACATATGTACTCTTTATATATGTTAAAGGGATTAAATATTTACTTTTTATATATAATATAAAGTAATAAATTTTACTCTTTATATAGAATGCACCTAATATGTACCCCCAAAATTCATCACTTATAAATAAATGTTCATTTTGTTTTATATTAAAAAATTTATTTTATTAAATTTAAATAATTAAATATTTTAAAAATATTATAAACTTATTTTTTCATTTGGTTTTATTATTTAAAAAAATAATTCTTTTAAAATATACTCCCTCCATCCTATATTAATAGCTCCACTTCTAATTTTAATCATTTTTTTCAAGATGATAATCATATCTCTCTCCCGCGTCTTACGATAGTAAAAACCTATTCTATGAGTTCTGGGATTTCATGCCCACGATCACCTTATTTTTGGTCACCCTGGCACAAATCCTTTTCTTTTAGATCAATGGGCCAAATGCGGGTGGCCATGGTGGCATACCAGGGGCAGAGTGGATCTGGTCGGTCGACTAACGCCACCTTCGCCAACATGGAGTTCCGCCTCCTGCTCGCCCGGTATCGGGACCACAACCTTGTGGTTCACGGCTGGCTAGAGATGGTCTACTTGTTGGGTGGTGCAGCTGAAGCTTTGTGGTGAGCCCGGCCTTGTGGATGTGCAAAAATTTTACCTTTATGTCCCTTTCAATCAAATTACATGCATATACACATAAACACATATAAGCAGTAGTAAATTCAGATTACTTTAAATTAATATAAAATAAAGCAAAAATTAAATATTACTAACCTTTAGGGGCTGAGCGTCAAGGACGTGGTAATCACCCTGCACGACCTCTTAGTTATATCAAGTATAATGGGGAATTAGAATTACCTCTTGTGATGAATCCTTCTCTTGAAAGTTAAGAGAAAAAAGCCCTCCTTCCTCTTGCTAATTCGCTGGGAATTATTAGCTTGGATAGGGCTTTTTCCTGATTCTGTCTTGTGCAATTCAATAAACCCATGAGAGAGAGAAAGGAGATGATGGAGACCTTATTCTCTGATTCGTCAAGCGCACTCAGAGAATCAATGCATGTGAATTTTTTGTTTTACAGAGAAGACAAAAAGGCAACACACACACACTACTTTCTTTTTCGTCTCTGGGAGAAGACCGAAGCCCAAAACTCCTCTCTGTTTTTCGTCTCTGGGAGAAGCAAAACGAAACACACGGTTTCTGTTTTTGCGTCAAGTTTTATAACTGCCCACGAAATAACCTTGTCAAGATAGGACTTGGTCAATCCTATCTTGACAAAGCCTCTCAACTCACATTTCTCTCAACCCAGAATCATATTCCCGGTTTAAGTTACGTGGGTACAAACCCAGACCCAACATCTTCCTCTAAATCACCATTTAGGAAGGCAGTCTTTACATCCATTTGGTGCAACTCTAAGTCTAACTGTGCCACTATAGCCAACAAACACCTAATAGATGTAAATCTAGTCACAGGTGAGTAGGTTTCCTTAAAGTCAATTCCCCTGACTTGGTTGAAACCTTTAGCTACCAGTCTTGCTTTATATTTATCTATAGACCCATCTGCCTTAAGCTTTTTCTTGAAGATTCACTTATAGCCAATAGGCTTTCTTTCACTGGGCAAGTCAACAACTTCCCAAACTTTGTTCTTCATAATGGAATCCATTTCCTCTTGAATAGCTGATTGCCATTCCTTAGAATCTGGACTATCCATTGCCTGCTCGTAGGTCAAGGGATCATCAAATAAAGGTTCATCTATTGTTACTTCATCCTCTCCTAACATAGCATAGAAGTCCCGCAACAAGGTTGAGGGTCTTCTATCTCTTACCTCTCTTACTTCAGACACTCCCCTAGGTTCAGATCCTATAACCACCTCTGTAGAAGTAGTAGTGTTTTGTTCTTTTTCTACTTCAAACAGTTCTATTCTTTTACTAGGAATTTTAGGGTCTAAGTCTTCTTCTAGGAAATAAGCATCCCTAGATTCAATGACCCCCACTGTCCCATCAGTATGGTGCACTACAAACCTGTACCCCTTAGAGTGTTCACTGTACCCTATAAAGTTACACTTTATTGTTTTAGGGTCTAGTTTGCTTTTATGTTGGTCAGGCACTTTTACATGTGCCTTAGACCCCCACACTTTAAGATGACCTAAGTCTGGACATCTGCTTGTCCATAACTCATAAGGTGTTCTCTTGACAGCCTTAGTGGGTACACGATTCAGCACATACACAGCGGTGTCTAATGCCTCACCCCAAAAATTTACTCCTAGTTCTGAGTGGTTTAACATGGATCTAACCATATCTAAGAGGGTTCTGTTTCTCCTTTCAGCAACTCCATTTTGCTTAGGAGTATAGGGTAAGGTGTATTGGTGTATAATTCCTAGGTTGGTGATATAGTCCTTAAACTCATCAGAAGTGTATTCTCCACCTCTGTCCGTTCTTAGGACTTTAATTAACCGACCTAATTTAGTCTCTACTTCAGCCTTGAATTCTTTGAATTTCTCAAAGGCTTCAGACTTACGCTTTAGGAGGTATATATAACCAAACCTAGAGTAATCATCTATGAATGTAATAAAATACATCATCCCTCTATGGGTTTGTACATTCATAGGCCCACATATGTCTGAGTGAACGACCTCTAAAAGGTCTGTGGCACGCTTACCCTTTGGGAAGGGCTGCCTACTCATTTTGCCTGCTAAGCAGTCTTCACACACACGCATATCCCTAGATAACTTAGGGAGGAGTCCAATGTTGGACATTCTGTGTAATTTGTTAACATGCACATGACAAAGCCTCAAGTGCCACATCAAAGAATCAACATCAGACAAACACACCACATAATCAAACTTAGCTACTGCATTAATAGAAGAGTCATCTGCTACATCTAACTTAAATAAACCATCAACAAAAGAAGCAGTAAATAAAATTTTATTGTTCTTGCCAACTGTTGCCTTTGACCCCTTAAATCTAGTCTCAAACCCCTTACTAGTGAGGAGGGGAATTGAGATAAGATTCCTTCTGATGGTAGGGGCAAAGAGGACATCTGTCAGCACCAAGTTCATCCCCTGAGGAAGAGGGATCCTGTAGGTGCCTGTAGCAGTCACATCACAAAATATGTTGTTCCCCATGTAGTTCTTGTACTGCCCTGGAGATAGATCAGTCATCCTGTCACCCCTAGTCATAGCCACATGCTTAGTGGCTGCAGAATCCAGCCACCAGCTCTTCTCATTGGAGTCAGCAATCAAAACCTCTGAAATCATGCAAATGATATCTTTCCCTTTCTGATTTGTCTTGCTTCCAGCTCCCTGATCCCCATTAGGGCAGTTGTTTTTAAAATGACCCATCTGGCCACATTTAAAACAAGCCCCTTTAGGTTTGTTGTCATTGTTGCCCTTTCCACCACCTTGGGGTTTCTTGCCCCTTCTCTTAAAGTTCTTCTTCCTCTGACCTTGACCACCACTTCCTCCACTTTTCTTAGAGCCACCATGCTGGGCAAGGTTGGCAGATGCACTCAGAGCACTCACATGGTTCCTCCTCTCCTGCTCTAAGCCAAGCTTGGCAGTGAGATCATCCATTGTGAGTTTCTTATCAGAGATGTTTAATGCAACAACCACACTCTCCCAAGACTTAGGGAGGCTATTCAGAACAGTTGAAACTTGGATCCCCTCATTTATGGGGTTCTTAAGGATCTCCAGATCACTTGCAATGATGGACATAGAGTTAATGTGCTCAAGCACATTATCTCCTTCCCTCATGCGACTGTTTTGATAACGGGTCTGCAACATCCTAATATGAGCCTCTGTGTGCTCTCCATACCGCCTAGCTACTGCCTCCATCATTTCCTTAGCAGTCTTATGCTTTTCAAAAAACATTTCAATGTTTAGCTCCATGAATGTAAGGAGGGTAGTTCTTGCTTTGGCATCTTCCTCCTTAAATTTTTCATAAGCTCTCTTCTAAGCCTGAGTAGAGGAATCTGTAAGCGGGTCTGCACACTGGTCCAAAATATGGGTCAGGTTATTTAGGAAAAGAATATGTCTGATCCTCCTCTTCCAGGTGAGGTAGTTGGTGGATTTGAGCTTTTCAGTTTTGCTAAGTTCACTAGCAACCATACGAGACGCCATGGAATAAACAAAAAATTGTCTACAAAGGTAAACAAGGGAATGAATAGGCAATTAACTAATACTGCTAACTTATTTAGATGGATATAAAAGAAGTAAAACTCTATCTAATCTCAGCAGCAAGCAAGTTCACTCCTAAGAATAATTTTGGTGTGTGTTGGTGAAAATAGAGTAAATTACTATTTTACCCTTATACAAGATTATTTATAACAATAATCCTCTTAATTAATCAAGTAAGCAATGTATGTGTGCGTACTATGCTAAACAAGCAATGAAAAGGAGTGAACTTTATAAATAAAGATAATATACACTTCTGTCCAGAAAACAAAATTGTAATTTGTGTGAAGTTACTAAACTACCCTTGGGCTAGTTAAGTATAATCAATCACATACAACAATTGTGCACTTTATATAATGCATCAGTTACTTCACACAAAAGATTATGCATATAATCACCTCTAAACAGCATATAAAATAAGCCTCAATAATAAAATTCAGCAAGGTGAATTTTCTATAATGCCCTTGAAATCAAGTCTTACAAAACAAGTCTCTTTTAGGGCAAAATCTATTTATAGAATAAATCTATAATTCAAATTCACTAAATCAATTATACTTTCAGCCAATTAGGGTCCTAAAGAACCCAGTAAAAATACTGAAAAAATTTAATTCGAATTCGGGCGAATTTGGTCCAAATTGACCAAAATACCCCTGCTCTTGATGGCAGTGTTTGGCACACTTCCCGAAATCCAAATAAGCTCAAATTTGTTAGAGGCCTAATTTATACAGTAAGTAAAAATCCTATTCAAACGGAATTTTAATTACTATCTTTATGAGAGAGATATAACAAGCCCTAGCCCTAGCCTTATTAGGGATAACAAGGGGCAAAGAGGTAATTTCCAGCACCCAATCCACAAACCAGGGCTCCAATACCACTGTTGGGTGGTACATCGGAAGCTTCGTGGTGAGCCCGGCCTTGTGGATGTGCAAAAATTTTACCTTTATGTCCCTTTCAATCAAATTACATGCATATACACATAAACACATATAAGCAGTAGTAAATTCATATTACTTTAAATTAATATAAAATAAAGCAAAAATTAAATACTACTAACCTTTAAGGGCTGAGCCCCAAGGACGTGGTAATCACCCTGCACGACCTCTTAGTTATATCAAGTATAATGGGGAGTTAGAATTACCTCTTGTGATGAATCCTTCTCTTGAAAGTTAAGAAAAAAAAGCCCTCCTTCTTCTTGCTAATTCGCTGGGAATTATTAGCTTGGATAGGGCTTTTTCCTGATTCTGTCTTGTGCAATTCAATAAACCCATGAGAGAGAGAAAGGAGATGATGGAGACCTTATTCTCTGGTTCGTCAAGCGCACTCAGAGAATCAATGCATGTGAATTTTTCGTTTTGCAGAGAAGACAAAAAGGCAACACACACACACACTGCTTTCTTTTTCGTCTCTGGGAGAAGACCGAAGCCCAAAACTCCTCTCTGTTTTTTGTCTCTGGGAGAAGCAAAACGAAACACACGGTTTCTATTTTTGCGTCAAGTTTTATAACTGCCCACGAAATAACCTTGTCAAGATAGGACTTGGTCAATCCTATCTTGACAAAGCCTCTCAACTCATGTTTCTCTCAACCCAGAATCATATTCCCGGTTTAAGTTACGCGGGTACAAACCCAAACCCAACACTACTACCAGGACACGGCCAGCTAGACCAGCCTCAACGCAGGAGTTTTCCTCATCCGGAACTGCCAGTGGTCGATGGACCTCATCGACCACCGGGCTTCCATGGGTCCTCAGAGCCCGGGATACACCGATCGGTGGAAAACCCTCCGAACCTCCTTGTCGAACAAGATATTCCCGGAGTCAGATAACCAGTCCGGTCTCATCTACCTCCTCAAGGCTGGTGTGATCCATGATTAGATGCATGAAGTATGTTAACTGAGTGGAAGGTAGTGAATGTGATGCAGGAGGAGATGGATACCACAGAATGTTGCATCCCACCAGGCTTTCGATTCCATCCGACTGACGAAGAGTTGGTGGGCTACTACCTGAAGAAGCAAGTGGCATGCCAGAAGATCAACCACGATGTGATCTGAGATATCGATCTCTACCGGATAGAGCCATGCGATCTACAAGGTATCATCACATAGAAATCTCCATTTTCGGGATTAGAGAGGTTCAAAATTGGTTTCAAGGAGCAGAGCGAGTAGTACTTCTTCAGCCACAAGGACAAGAAATACCCAACTGGGACGAGGACGAACAGGGCAACCATGGCCAAGTTCTGGAAGGCCACCAGTCGGGACAAGGCCGTCTACGACAAGTC
The DNA here is from genome assembly GCA_035235625.1 of Saururus chinensis. NCBI lineage: Eukaryota > Viridiplantae > Streptophyta > Magnoliopsida > Piperales > Saururaceae > Saururus > Saururus chinensis. The sequence goes on along the minus strand of CP141146.1, from coordinate 31,365,524 downwards.
GAGGCTCATCGGCATGTGCAAGACGCTCGTCTTCTACAAGGGAAGGGCTCCCAACAAGCAGAAGACCGATTGGATCATGCATGAGTATAGGCTCGAGTCTGAAGAAAATGGGCCACCACAGGCAAAGTCCTTCTGCCTCCCTCTCTCCGGCCACTAAGAGCCCCGGGACTTTGTGCTCTCCATCCGCTGGCCCTATTAGAAGTGGGTATTTGAAATGGGTTAAGCCCATATTAATTGGATGGGCATCATAATGGTTATGTGGGTCAAGCCCATATTACTCAAGTGGGTCAAGCCCATTTGGTAGAGAGAGCTCAAGCCTACTTCATATTGAATGAGAATAACACATGGGAATTGGTTGAAGGAGTGAATAGTCCCACATCGCCTAGGTGAAGGTAATGGTGTTGGTATATAAGGCATTAGTTTGGCCTTACTAGTTAGGCCCTTGGGCCAACCCACTTTTGTAGGGGAGAGAGATGTTGGACCAATGCACGTAGGTGGGCTAACCTACACGCGCGCGGCCGGCAGGTCGGGTTGGGTCAACATGATAATATTATTTTTGGGACAAATTCATTTGGTCTATTTAATTGATTTGGGTCCGGTTTGTTTTCACTTTAGATTGTATCCTTTACAAATGGACGCATCCATTTGATCAATCCGATTGTGTCTGTGTTGGCATACTCACTGTGGTTCGCCGGATATACCGTCTTGGAGGTGCTCCTACGGTGTATGGTGGACCGTCTTATCCTAGGAGATAGACGCCCACGAAATCCTAAGTACTTATAAGGGAGGGCGAATTCTGTCTTAAGGACAGAGTGGATTACTTGATTCGATCATAATCATTCGAGGAAGAATTCTCATCACAAACAAGGCAAAGGTATAAAAATAACAATCTTAAGACATAATTCTTACGTATTTTTGTATTTCACTGTTATGCATGCAGAATAGTATTCCCCACGTTAAATTTTGAAATTTTTTCACTGTACAAGTATGTTTTAGATTTACTCTGTGCATAAACAGTGAAAAAAAAAATTTCTGCTTTTCTTTTACTATGCTTATAATGCTGCATCTATACTATTCTGGACGTGCTATTTGAAATTTTACTGTTCTACATGTGAATTGTGGAATTTTTTCATTCTGTACGTAAAAATTTACTATTCTGAACTTTTCAGTTTACTGTTTAAAATTTTTTTCGAAGTTACTATTCATTAAATTTGAAGTTTACTGTTTGAAAATTTTTTGATAGTTCACTGTTCAAAAATTTTCAGAAGTTTCCTGTTGATTATTTTCTGAAGGTTACTGTTTAAAATTTTCTGGAAATTCACTGTTCACAAATTTCGGTAGTTACTGTTCATAATTTTACTATTAAGTAATTAACTTTTCTAAAGTTTACTGTTCCTTAATTTTTGAACTTTACTGTTTGAGACTTTTCAGAAGTTTACTGTCTAACAATTTCTGAAAATTCATGACGTTTACTGTTTATCAATTCCGGATTCACTGTTCATTTATTTTTGAACTTTACTGTTTGAGACTTTTCCAGAAGTTTACTGTTTACAAATTTCTGAAAAATTCACTGTTCAAAATGTTCGAAAATCTAGTATTCATCAGATAGTTTACTGTTCATAAATTTTTGGACTTTTATTGTTTCTGAAATTCCAACATATAATTCACTGTGCATGTATTCCGAAATTCACAATTTTATATAGATTTCGAAATTTAATATTCTGTGCCTAGATTTTAAAATTTATTGATTTTTGAAAAACTGAGTTAATCTTCTGTTCTTTGGAACAGAAATAGATACTGAAGGTACCCACTTGACATCGGTACTTATTCCCACTTCAGTGACTGCTCCTCTTCAAATTAAAGGGGAAAAACTAGAGAAGTTTAATGGGGAGGATTTTAAACGATGGCAGCAGAAAATGCTCTTCTATCTCACTACACTGAACTTAGCCCGCTTCCTTCAAGAGGAAGTCCCCATTCTCACTGAGGAGAAAAGGGAAGACAAGACGGCTGTTGCGGCAGTAGATGCATGGAAACGTGCAGATTTCTTATGCCGTAATTACATCCTTAACGGGTTGGACAACACATTATATAATGTGTATAGTTCAATAAAAAGTGTTAAGGCACTGTGGGAGTCATTAGACAAGAAGTACAAGACTGAGGATGCTGGAACGAAGAAATTTGTGGTCGGCAAATTTCTGGACTTCAAAATAGTGGACTCTAAAACTGTGATCACTCAAGTTCAAGACCTCCAAGTTATCTTGCATGATATTCATGTGGAAGGCATGACTTTAAGTGAGTCTTTCCAGGTGACAGCTATAATTGAAAAATTACCACCTTCCTGGAAGGATTTCAAGAACTACTTAAAGTATAAGAGAAAGGAGATGAACATGGAGGATTTGATTGTGAGGTTAAGGATTGAAGAGGACAACTGTGCTTCTGAAAAGAAAATCGGGGGTCATGGCATGGAAGCCAAGGTCAACGTTATGGAACAAGGCCATAAAAGCAATAGCTTCAACAACAAGAAGAGGAAGCATCATGCTGGACAGTCAAACAATGACTCCAACAAAGCCAAATTCAAGGGCAAATGCTATGTCTGTGACAAAATGGGCCACAAGGCTAAGGATTGTCGGAAACGGAAGAAACAAGATGATTCAAAGAAAAAGAATGCACAAGCCCACATGACTGAAGTGGAGACCCTCTCCACCAATGTGAATGACATCAACCTTTCTGCTGTTGTATCGGAAGTGAACATGGTCACGAACGCTCGTGAATGGTGGGTCGACACCGGGGCTACTCGACATGTTTGCTCTAATAGGAAGATGTTCTCTACTTATCAGCCCGTGGAGAATGGTGAACAGCTATTTATGGGCAACTCTTCTACTGCGAAGGTTGAAGGACTTGGCAAGGCCGTGTTGAAGATGACTTCAGGAAAAGAGCTCACACTCAATAATGTGCTACATGTGCCGAAAATTCGAAAGAATTTGGTGTCCGGATCCTTGCTGAGCAAGAATGGCTTTAAGTTGGTTTTTAAGTCCGATAAATTTTTATTAACCAAGGGAGGGTTGTATGTGGGCAAAGGGTACCTAAATGAGGGGCTTTTCAAGCTCAATGTACTCACCATTGTACCGATTTCGGTTCGGTTCGCACGCGCGGCCGGCCGGTTGGGTCGGGTTGGGTTGGGTCAACATGATAATATTATTTTTGGGACAAATTCATTTGGTCTATTTAATTGATTTGGGTCCGGTTTGTTTTCACTTTAGATTGTGTCCTTCACGGATGGAGGCATCCATTTGGACGGGAATGGGTGTCTTCAATGGGCTTTCCTATAAAATCATTGAAACAAATTTCTTGATCAATCCGATTTGGGATTTTCTGTCGTTTTCATTCTCTGTGTCTGTGTTGGCATACTCACTGTGATTCACCAGATATACAGTCTTGGAGGTGCTCCTACGGTGTATGGTTGACCATCTTATCCTGGGAGACAGACGCCCGCGAGATCCTAAGCACTTATAAGGGATGACGAATTCTATCTTAAGGATAGAGTGGATTACTTGATTTGGTCATAATCATTCCAGGAAGAATTCTCATCACAAACAAGGCAAAGGTACGAAAATAACAGGCCCCACTCCATCGTCATCCTCGTCAAGGCTGACGCCCCCATCGACCAGGCCATCGCGGCCCTCTCCTAGTACATGGAGCCCGGTGATGCCATCATTGATGGCGGCAATGAATGGTATGAGAATACCAAGCACCGCGTAGCTGCTTCCAACGGCCACGACCTTCTCTACCTCGACATGATCATCTCCGATAGGGAAGAGGGTGCCCACCGCGGGCCTTCCCTCATGCCCGAAGGCTCTTTCCCGTGGGCCGAGGGAGGAAATATAAATGTAAGTAGAAGAAACCTGAGCAGTAGAGGAGAGGAGACTGATCTAAATCCTTAAATTAAACTAAATAGAGCAATTAATACGGAACATTGATTTTATTGTATTCGAGCTATTAAAATAAGACGGAGGGAGTAACACACAAGAAATATTAGAAAAAGTTGTAAGGAAATCATTGCGGTATAAATGCATTTTATACGTTTTATTGTCCTCAGCTCGTGAGTATTCTGATTGGAAAATCATCTTGCCACTCTTCTCGCCCCCAATCAAAAACTCAAAGACATCCCCGCAGCAGCGCCACCCATGGCAGAAGCTCCGGCCATCCGTATCATCTCTAGCACCACCATCCGGCCCGGCACAGCCCAAGAAGACCCCCCACTTCTGCCCCTCACGCCGTGGGACCTTCCCGTCCTCACCCTCCACTACATCCAAAAGGGCCTCCTATTCTCCCACAAGCCCGCCTCCCTCTTGCCTCACCTCACCGGCTCCCTCTCCCGGGCTCTCACCCTATTCTATCCCCTCGCCGGACGCCTCGTCACGCGCCCCTCCCCCGACTCATGCTCTGTTTCATTCTTCATCGACTGCAATGGGCGCGGAGCTGAATTCATCCACGCCTCCGCCGACGGCCTCTCAGTCGTCGACGTTGGCCCAGTCAACGTGCCGACTGACGTTGTCTACTCCTTATTCCCGCTCAATGGCGCTGTCAACCATGATGGCCACTCCCTCCCCCTCCTCGCTGTGCAGCTCACCGAGCTCAGCGATGGCTTCTTCCTCGGCTGCGCCTTCAACCATCTAGTAGGCGACGGCACCGCCTTCTGGAACTTCTTTAGCTCATGGGCCGAAATATCCCGAACCGGTTCTGACCATATCTCCTGCCTCCCGGTCACTCAGCGGTGCTTTCCCAGGGCCGAAGATGCTCAGATCGTCCAGGTTCCCTTTACAAACCCAGGCGAAATCATTGAGCGGTTCGACCTCCCGCCTTTGAAAGATAGGTTCTTCCACTTCACGGCCCAATCCATCGCCAAAATCAAGGCTCAGGCTCAGCAAGAGGCGCAGACCCCAACGATCTCCTCATTCCAGGCTCTTTCCGCCATGGCCTGGCGCGCCATCGCCCGCGCCCGGGGGCTCTCGGCCGGTGAAACTACTCTCTGTTGCTTTTCCGGCGACATCCGCCCTCGACTTTCCCGGCCTCTTCCCCGCGAATACTTCGGCAACGCCATCTGGGGCATTTCCGTGGAGGCAGTAGTGAGCGAGCTTCTGGGCAGCGGGCTGGGCTGGGCTGCACTGCGTCTGCACAAGAGCATCAAGGCATTCGATGTCTCAGCGGCGCGGGCGGCCGTCGAGTCGTACCAGGAGGCTCCAAGGTTGCTCCGGTTGAGCGAGATTGATGACAGGCGGACGGTGGTGACGGGCAGCTCACCTAGGTTCGACGTATACGGGGTGGACTTCGGTTGGGGGAGGGCAGAGGCGGTGCGTAGCGGGATCGACAACAAGTTCTCAGGGAAAATTACGGCGTTTCCAGGAAGAGAGGGGGGCGGCGCCGTCGAGCTGGAGATCTGCCTGCCCCAGGAGGCGATGGCGGCGCTTGAGGCGGACGAGGAGTTCATGGCCGTGGTTCGACAGTGACTCGGTTCTCTTTTTCTTTCTCCGGTGGGCGACTGGTTTACGTGGTCCTCCACCCGTTACTACGGGCCACGTTAGCTTTTTATGGGTGACAAGTTTTAATAAATTTGAACGTGTTCACAAGTGAATGGGCAAGGCGATTTTCTACATTAATATATTATTTTTTTATGATTTTAGGTGAGCGACTATTAACCTTTACCATCTAATCACGACTTAAAGTACGTGGGAAGAAAACTAAGCCCATGGCCCCGCTTTGAAAGGATTGCGGGCTACCTACTTTTTTTCTTTGTTTTTTTATCTTTATTCAAAAGAAAAAATAAAAAATTTAAATAAAAAATTATTAATATTTCGCTTAGAGGGGGCTGTGGGCTGCCCGCTAAACCTGCTGTTCCCTTATTTTTTTATTATTTTTATTTATAAAAAAAAATTAAAATTTTTAATAAAAAATTATTACAATTTTTGTCATTTACAAAGTGGAAATTAGAATTACATTATTGTAAAATGACTATATCTCAATTAGGTTGACACCTACTCACTTACCTATAATTTATAATTATAATCTAACACTTCAAATATAAAAATAAGTAAAAATTATATTATTGACTAATTTATTATTAAGTCTTGTAAATGTTTTTCTATTTTCTCTTTTAACTTGGGAGCTTGTGCTATTTTCTCTGCATCTAATTAATTTTTCGAGTATATGTATACCTCCACCACATCAGGAGTTAATCGGTTTCACCTATTATCTAACATTTTACTTTGTACACTAAAAGTAAATTCTAATTCTACTATTGGGGGGGGGGGATATTAGAAGGTAAGACAGATGAATGTGTCATTTCCACCCCAAAAAAATATTTAGAGCCCCCTACCACAGAAAAATAACTAGCATTTTTTAATAGCTCGTACCCCTCACATCCCTTATAATTATACTCATGCTCACCTTAACACCTCAGAACTTTTGGATTTTTTTGGCAGGTAGTACTCACACTATAACAAAATGTAGTATTAGCGACGCATTTATTAGTGACGCAAAGCTAAGCATCGCTAATATTACATATAGTAGCAACACTTTTATTCAAACGTCGCTAATATTACCATTATTAGCGACGCTTTATATTAAGCGTCGCTAATAATACAGATATTAGCGACGCTTTATATCAAGCATCACTAATAATACAACTATTAGTGACACTTTAAGAACTGTGTAGCTAATAGTATATTAAAAAATAAAAAAAATAATACTTTTAGTGACGCTTTTATAAAGTGTTACTACTAATAAGTGTACTATTAGTGATGCTTTCTAAAATGTGTCACTAATAAGTGTACTATTAGTGACGCTTTCTACAAATTAAGCGTCACTAATAAGGGTACTATTAGTGACGCTTTCTAAAAAGTGTCATTAATAAGTGTACTATTAGTGACGCTTTTTAGAAAGCGTCGCTAATAGTATTTGCTATTCGCGACGCTATTTAGAAAGCGTCACTAAAACATAAAATTTTAAATATTTTTATTTTAAAAATAGGTTTAAATGGGTTGCGTTATTATATATATCATGATAAAAGAATTATTTTTGTAATTAGATAATAAAATTAGTATTTAATTTAATAATTTATATCTTAAAATTAAATAATATAAATTATGAAATAATTAAATTAATATATTATTTAATAAAATTATTAAATAATTATTTATTATGTTATATAATAAATTTATTTAATGTGCAAAAAATAACTATTTACTAGTACTATTAAATTATATGAATATAAATATCTTGAAAAATATTACTACTATGGTAACATGAAGACTTGCAACTTATTAATCTATTTATGACTATAGCATTATTAATTTGTCAAAATAGTGTTATTCCATTTCTTATCCATCAACATTTGATGTTAGTGAAAAAGTTGGGTTGTCGAGCTCGAGTTCATTTATCTAAAGTTAAAATATGTTCCATTTTAGAAATAATAACTTATCGACCTAATCAAATTCAAACATTTAGAAAACTTAAAAATTAACCTTATTATGAAAATAAATAAAAATAAAATTTTAAATGATTATATATTTATTTTATCTTATCTTTAACTTGTAAAATTTTTAAGAGCTAGTAATTATCAAATTAAAAAGTAAATTATAAAAATTATAAAATTATATATAACTTTATTTGAGTACGGATACAAGTTTACTCGATCACATATAACTACAACAACAAACGAGATCCAACGACATCTTTTGATAGGGATCAAGTTAATTTTTGACAAAACAAATCATCACTTCCTAGTATGATCAAAATTTATTTTTTAAATTTAAAATAAAAAAATAATTATTTATATGAGGGTTGTTTAAAACATGCCCCCATCTGGGTACTATTACCAACCATACTTAATATATGTTACAATTTAGAAAACTAAATTAACTAGGCCCATTATGCCTGGGTTGGGCCTAGTTCATCTATGATATAGTGTTTGTTTCCCTAAATGATGTAATAAAATTGAAATGCATATGACACTGAAGTAGAGGCATTATTATCAACATTCAGCGTTAGTGAGAGTGTCGGGTCGTCGAGCTCGGGTTGGGTTATCTAAAGCCCGAATATGTTTTCATTTTAGAAATAGTAACTTCGGTATGATCCATGCATACTTAAACATGACTTAATTTAAATATTTATAAAACTTAAAAAATAACCTTCTTATGGAAATAAATACAAAAAAAGTTTAAATAATTTTTTTAATTTTACCTATTAACTTGTAAAATTTCTGTGAGTAAATATAATTATCAAAATAAAAAGTAAATTATAAAAATTACAAATTTTTATATAACTTTAGTTGATTACTTATACAAGTGACATTTTTACTTGATCACACATATATGACTACAACAACCACAAACCTTCATCGAACTAGGGTTGTCTCTTGAGTCGAATATACGGTAAAACCCGAACTGACCAAGCCCTAAAAATTTATGTTTGAGTTCCTAAATTCAACCGGAATAGTTATGCAGTTTGGTTTATAGGTGATGCAACCCAACCCAACCCAAATAAAGTTATTTATAAATATTTTTGTGTATTATGATAAAAAATATTAATATTCTTTAATGTGCCAGAGATAAAAATTAATAAAAAATATTTAGTTTTTTATGTATTTTGTATATGTTGTTAGTGATTTTTTAAATAATTAAAAAATAATAATTTTATTATAAATGAATAAATTTGGATTATGTGAGGGTTTAGAATAAGTGGGTCATGTTAAGCTTGGTTAATATATTTTAATAGGTTTCAGTTACTTTTTGGAAAAACAAGACCCAACGACATCTTCACTTCCTTGTACGTTCAAAAAATATTTTTTAAATTTAAAATAAAATAAAAAATATTATTTACACTTCAATAATTATATAATTAGTTTTAATATTTATATCTTACCATGTAAAATTTATGAGAATAATTATCAAAATAAAATGTAAAATATAAAAAATAGAATAGTTAATTAATTGTTAAATATAAAATGTAACAATGTGTTATATATGCATGTATGCACTTCTGATCTCTTGTATCGTCGGACCATAGATCAAACGACTCATAAAGCATGAGTTCATACATGCAGTACACTTAATTATGGTGTCAAATTTTGATGTGATAACTTATGATGCATGGGCCTACGTGCGACTATATATGAATTGTATGGATGACAATTGGGTGGATGCATAATGTATGGCCTGTACGTTTCGATAAGGATTAAGTTAGATTTTTTTAAAATATTTTTAAAATTAATTGACTTATTACCAAAATAAATACAAATTTATAAAATTTATCTATTAACCATATAAAATTTATATGATAAAATTTTAAGTTAAAAACGTAAAATTTTGAAAAAAAAAGTTTAGGTGAGTGCCCTAGGCTCTGATCAGTTGTACTCATGGAAGGCCCCGTATCGACCGATACGGGTACGGGGGTGGTACGCCCCCCACAGAGTATCGTGATACATGTTGGCCGTATCGATACGGCCGATACGTATCGATGCTATATTAAAAAATAAATTTTTTTTATTAAAAAATTATTTTTTAATTAAAAAAATTAATTTTTTTTCGAAAACAAAAATTTTTTTTTGATTTTTTCTTAAAAATGAAAACACAATTTAAACTCAACTTTTTTAAAATTTTAAGTTTTTTTATATTAAAAATAATATTTTTAAAGTTATATGAGATTAATACGGGTAGGTTCATGTAATTTACATAATTATTTTTTTTACATACAGTGCTCTACAAATATACATTTATTTAAACGACTCATATTAAGCATATTATTTATTTTTAAAATAAATTAATTTTAAAGTACTTAATATGGGAAAGAATGACAAAAAATTTATATAGGACGAAGAGCATAATAGTGTATGGTTCCGAATGAACTAATTTTAGAATACCTGTATCGATTGATACGACATTATACAGTTTTATTATGCTCTAAAAGAAGTATTATAATGATATATTATTAGTTATAATATTTTTTTATGTTTATAAAAGGGTTTATGTCCGTTTCGGTGCGTACCAAGCGTATCATCGGCGCGTACCCGTATCCATAGTCATCAATACTCTCATGCATATCGATACGGCCTTCCATAGTTGTATAATGTTTACTCAAGTTTTAAAGTAATATGCATCATTGAATCTAAATTTGTTGGGCTACAGGCTCAAGCAATTGTGCGTACACTTATGTTTTCAGATTTTGATGTGACAACTTATGATGCATGGGCCTATGTGCGATTATATATGAATTGTATGGATGACAATTGGGTAGATGTATACATAAAGTATGATACGTATGTTTCGCCAGGATGAAGTTAGATTTTTTTTAAAAAATTAATTGACTAATTACCAAAATAAATTCAAATTTATAAAATTTATCTATTATCCATATAAAATTTATAAGATAAAATTTTAAATTTAAAACATAAAATTTTGAAAATAAAAGTTTAAGTGAGTGCATGCCTTAGGCTCTGAGCTGTATTACATTTACTCAAGTCTAAATTTGCTGGGCTAAATAGCTTGGGCGCATGAGTTGAATCCCTTTAAAAAGAGAACCTGGTTAAAATAGTTAATATAAAATATAATAATATTGTGTTATATTGTAGTATTAATTTCTCTTGCATGGCAGGGCAAGTGGACTACGTTTTCTGGTAAATTTTTTTTTATTTTTGATTTGATAATTTTTATGAAATTTTGTCTTCAATCTTCTTTTTTCAATTAGTAGAATCTAAATTTTCGTTCCATATGCTATATTGGACAGAAAACATGGTCTCTGAAGAAAATTTCCTTTCAGCGTCCAAGTTTTCTCAGAGACCAGAAATTCTTCAAGGTCAGAATTTTATTCTCAGAGTCGATTTTGGTTTCCGACTACTATATAATAGTGCTCGTCTCACGGCCTTAAGCTATAGACTCGAATAGGTCTTTGATTCAACAAAGTCGTCTGCAGTGTCTAGTTCGTCTCGCTCGTTTCCTCTTTAGTCGACGTTACGAAGGCTATACTTTACATCAAAGACTAGCAGTGCAGGGAACAGAGGTGTGTTCTTTTTCTTAATCGCTGAATTTGAAGTTTTGAATAGATTTGGTTATATACCACCAAACTATCTTTCAATCTAAATATGATGGTACTAAACTCTGAGAACATCAGTTCTGTTTGTAAGTTGTTCTGTGAATTCCCAGCGGACTTGAACTTTGATATTGTTTCCCTGTAAGGTCTGACTCTGTTATACACCAAACACTGATTTAAGCATCTTTATGCTGGACTTTTGGCCACTTTTTAGAAAAAGTTCCTTTAATGATGAGGAATAATTAAGACATAGTATTAATATGCATGTGTTGAATAATTATTTTAACTTGTGCAGTGTTTTAATTGGCAATATAATCAGTTTTATCTTTGAAAATGTCTAATGTGTGTTCTTCTGTTTAATTTTTCCATCCTCTGTAGTTGGCCAAGTTTTTGGAATCTGTTTCTCTTGTAGTTACTACCACCACATTGAGAGACTTTTGTGCTTTTTTACTTATGTTACATGTATCTTTCTTTGCCAAATATCTCTCCATGGGCAAAGTAATCTGTTTAAACAATTTGAATGTAGAGGCTGGGGGGAAATGGAGTTACAAACCAAGGTGGTTAGGGTTACAGTTTTGTCTGTTCACAATATATGCATGGGTGACGCTGACTTTGGCTGGAATTGAGGGCTATAAATGAAAAGAGATTGTCTCACGTAGTTATGCTTGTTTAAAAAATTTGAGCATGAATTGAACTTTGGCACCTATTCCCTCTTTTTTGATCGTTTAGTCCTCATATCCAGAAGATATATATACTTATGATCTATAGCATTTTCCCATTCTGAACCGGACAGAGTTTCCATTCTTGATGACCTTTCATTTTATTGATTTCATTTGCTTTCTTTTGTCCACTCTCTCTCATTTTTTATGTTTTTCCGGTCCCTTTCTTATCTAACTCATTGTATTTAACATGTTTACTAGATATATGAAGTGACTTATGAACAGAAAATTTTACTCCATGGTATCAACTAAAAACTGTATTCTCATTATGTTTAGGTTCAACAGCCACTTCTAGCTCTAGCTTTTTGTTGGAATAATAACTGTAAATGTAGAATCAGCAGGGAGAGAAGTATATTTAATGAGAAGATTGCCAAAAAGGATCAAGTACAAAGATCCCGCAGAACATTTATCTTAAGCTTAACTGTTTTTCGGTAGCTTTTCAATTCATTGATAAGTTTTCCTTTCGCTTTTATATAATGATGGCTATACTTAGTTGTAGTTGCAAACACTTGCCCTGCTGCTTGTACATTTTCCCAGGCCTCATTCATTTCCACTTTGTTATGGGTACGGTTAGATTCAAGGGTTATTTGGGTATTTTGCAAACAAGGGGTTGGTTAAGTATATGGTGTGACAGAGTGAATTTGATTTTATTGGGTTTACGGTGGTTTTGGGTTTGGTTGAAAAGGCAAGGGAGTAGGGACAATGGACTTTTTAATAGAAGGAGGCAAGTAGGCGATGTTTAAAGAGCCCTTCAATGTTCTGCACTTGAACTGGAGGGGGAATGGTCCTATCCTTTCTGGAGATTTTGGTGCTTCTCTGTCTTATATATTAAATGATCAAAATCCCACTCTTGGCAAAAAACCTCCTGTGATGAATTTCTGGATCCATTTCCTTTTTCTTTACTTCATTCTTTTATATTCTTCCCCATATAAGCATCAGGCTCTTCCTAATCATTTTTAGGAAATCAGGGTGTATATCAGGGGGAAAAGTGGATCACCTTCTCGTAGTGATCTAAAGTTACTTTACTTGAACTTGTTCTAGTGATATAATGAATAAAATCTATGTCAGTTGTCTTTCCTCTCTATGCCTAATTTTATGAAAGTTAGCAATTGCAAATCATTCCACTTTATTAATAAGCTTAAAAAAAGAAAACTTTCTGACATTTACTGCTTTTTATATGTATGAAGGTACTATACTAGATATAAAGGTGGATAAGGTACATTTGGGTGGTCTAGACGAGCAGGAACGCTTATTTGATACATCTACTATACACAGGGTAGAGGACAAACATCCTAGGCAAAAGGAACATACACTACAACAAAAAGGACTATTAGCGATGTAATTATGTGTCACTAATAGTCTCCTAAGCATCGCTACTGCCTTTTAGTGACGTATAATAAACGTCGCTAAAAGCGTCGAAAAAAGTGCCGTCGCTATTACCTATTAGCGACGTATATAAACAAACGTTGCTAGTAATACGATGTTTATTATACGTCGCTAATAATAAGTTATTAGTGACGTATATTGTCTTGCGTCACTAATGATAATCTATTAACGACGCTTTTCTTACGTCGCTAAATAAAAATTAATTTTAAAAAAAATAAAAAAAATAAGTTATTAGCGATGTATATACATAAACGTCACTAATATAAAACAATTTAAAAAAAATAAAAACAAAGTTATTAGCGACACATAGAGAAAGCGTCGCTAATAATTCCTTATTAGCGACGCTCTCTATACGTCGCTAATAAAATTAAAAAAAATTTAAAAAATTTAAAATTATAATTAATTAGTATTAACGACGCTTACAAAATGTCGCTATTTAGTAGTAGCGACGCTTTGTAAACGTCGCTAATACTTTAATTATTTAAAAAAAATCCCCGGTGGGCCACACCGGGGGAGGGAGGAGGGTGTGGTTGGGGGGGGGGGGGGATGGGGAGGCGGCTGCGGAGAGGGGGCCAGCTGGGGGGGGGAACGTTGGGGGAGAGGGGCCTGCTGGGGAAAGGGAGGGGGAGCTGGGGAGAGGGAAGTGGAGCCGGGGGGGGGGGGAGTGGGGAACTGGGGAGAGGGGGGATTGGGAGGGAGGGGTGAGCCGGAGGGGGACTGAGAGGGAGGGGTGAGCCGGGGGGAGGGGGAGGGGAGTGGGAGGGAGAGGGGAGCCGGGAGAGAGAAGGGAGCCGGAGGGGGGGACCGGGAGGGAGGGGTGAGCCGGGGGGAGGGGGAGCGGGAGGGAGAGGGAGAGGGGAGCTAGGGAGAGAGAAGGGAGCTGGAGGGGGGACCGGGAGGGAGGGGGGCCGCCGGAATCCGGCCCAGAAAGGGGAGGGGAAGGGCTGTGGACAGGGGAGGGAAAGGGTGGCGGAGGAGAGCAGGACGGCAGGCGGTGAGTGGACAACGGAGGAGGGAGGAGAGGAGGGGCGGCTCGGCAGTTAAAGCCCGGCAGAGGAGAGCAGAAAGGCGGACGGCGGGTGGTCAACGGAGGAGGGAGGAGAGGAGGGGCGGCTCGGCGGTTGAAGCCCTGCGGAGGAGAGCAGAGCGGCAGACGGCGGGTGGTCAACGGAGGAGGGAGGAGAGGAGGGGCGGCTCGGTGGTTGGAAGCCTGGCGGCGGAGGAGAGCAGAACGACGGTGGGGGAAAATACAGAGGGGGGGGGGGGGAGATATAAAGTGTAGGCGAAATTTCGCCCGCGCATGGAATTCACCGCCCAGGCAAAATTTCGCCTGCGGCGGGAATTTTTTTTTTTTTAAAATAGGTTTAGTGACGCTCTTTACGAGCATCGCTATTAACTTATCTTTAGCGACGCTTATTGATAAGCGTCGCTAATATATGGGACTTTAGTGACGCAGATTAAAATGCGTCGCTAATTAGATGTGTCTTTAGCGACGCTTACCAATAAGTGTTGCTATAAATAATTTTTTTACATTTTTTATCCTCTCTCCACCCTCCTCTCTCTCTCCTCCCTTCTCTCTCTCCTCCCTCCCTCCTCTCTCTCTCCACCCTCCTCTCTCTCCCTCCCTCTCTCTCTCTCTTCTCTATCCTCTCCTCTCTATCTCTCTTCCCTCTTTCTCTCTCCCTCCTCCCTCTCTCTCTCTCCTCACACTCTCCTCCCTCCTCTCTCTCTCCTCTCCTCCCTATCTCTCTCTCCCTCTTCTCTCTCTCCTCCCTCCCCTCTCTCTCTCCCTTTTCTCTCCTCTCTCTCCCCTCTTCTCTCTCCTTTAATTTCAATTGTTTATAATTTTATATTTTTAAAAATTAATTTTAAAAATAAAAAAATAAAATAAAGTAAATACTAATAACGACATATAGCAATATACGTCGCTATTATTAGAGGTATTAGCGAGGTATAATATTATACGTCGCTAATACATGTACTAATAGCGACGTATATTCCTATACGTCGCTATTAATATTTTATTTTAATTATTTTTTTATTTAAAAAAATTTAAAAATTTAATAAAAAAATTTTAAAAATCAAAATAAAATCCTCTCACCCTCCCTCTCTTCCCTCCCCTATCCCCTCTCTCTTCCCTCCCCTCTCCTCTACCTCTCCCCTCTCCTCTCTTTCTCTCCTCTCTCTCTCTCCCCTCTCCTCTCTCTCTCTCCTCCCTCCCTCTCTCCCCTCTCTCCTCCCTCTCTCTCTCTCTCTCTCCTCCCCCTCTCTCCCTCACCTCTCTTTCCCTCCCTCGCTCTCTCTCTCCCTCTCTCCTCTCTCCTTTAATTTAAATTTTTTATAATTTTTTATTTAAAAAATAAAAAAAATTAATAAAAAATTTAAAAAAATCAAAAACACAATTCTTCTCCCCCTCTCCTCTCTCTTCCCTCCCATCTCTCTTTCCGCTCCCCTCTCTCTCTTCCCTCCCCTCTCCTCACTTCACCCCCTTCTCTCTCCTCCCTCTCTCTCTCCTCCCTCTCCCTATCTCCCCCTCTCTCCTCTCTCTCCTCCTTGCTCCCTCTCTCTCCCCCCTCTCCCCTCTCCTCTAATTTCAATTTTTTATAATTTTATATTTTTAAAAATTAATTTTGAAAATAAAAAAGTAAAATAAAGTAAATACTATTAGCAACGTATAATATTATACGTTGCTAATACCTCTAATAATAGCGACTTATATTACTATACGTCATTATTAGTATTTTATTTTAATTATTATTTTTTATTTAAAAAAAATAATAAAAAAAATTAAAAAATCAAAATAAAATCCTCTCACCCTCCCCTATCCCCTCTCTTCCCTCCCCTATCCCCTCTCTCTTCCCTCCCCTCTCCTCTCCTCTATCTCTCCCCTCTCCTCTCTTTCTCTCCCCTCTCCTCTCTTTCTCTCCTCTCTTTCTCTCCCCTCTCCTCTCTTTCTCTCCTCTCTCTCTCCCTCTCCTCTCCTCTCCTCTCTCTATCTCCCCTCTCCTCTCTTTCCCTCTCTCTCTCTTTCTCTCTCTCTCTCCCCCTCTCCTCTCTCTCCCCTCTCTCTCTCCCCACTCCTCTCTCTCCCCTCTCTCTCTCCCCACTCCTCTCTCTCCCCCTCTCCTCTATTTCCCTCCATCTCTCTCTCTCTCACTCTCTCTCCCCTCCACCCTCTCTCTCTCTCCACCCTTTCCCTCTCCTTCTCTCCCTTCTCTCTCTCTTCCCTCCCCCTCTCCCTCTCTCCCTTCTCTCTCCCTTCTCTCTCTCTCTCTCTCTCTCTCTCTCTCTCTCTCTCTCTCTCTCACTCTTCCCTATCCTCTCTCTCTCCACCCTCTCTCTCCTCCCTCTCCCTCTCTCTCTCTCCCTTCTCTCTCTCTCTCTCTTCCCTCTCCTCTCTACCTACACACTATCTCTCCTCTAATTTAAAATTTTTAAACTTTTTTTATTTTTTAAAATTAATTTTAAAAATAAAAAAATAACTAAATAAAAATACTAGTATTTTATTTAATTATTTTTTTTATTTTTAAATATAAAAAATAATAAAATTTTTAAAAAATTAAAATAAAATTTTAGTAAAAAATAGGTAGTAGCGACACATGTTTTTATGTGTCGCTACTACTATTAGGTAGTAGCGACGTATAGTATATGCGTCGCTATTAGTTCTTATTTTTTAATTATTTTTTTAAAATTAAGAATTATTAGCGACGCTCATTGTTAAATGTCACTATTGTGGAAACGTATAGCGACATTTGTAAGTATACGTCGTTAATAGTGTTGAAATTTATTTAAAAAAATTAAATATATATCTTTTAGTGACGCTTAAAAAAGCGTCGCTAATAAAGTAAGTATTAGCGACGTTTGGAGTTATGTGTCGCTAATAGACCATTATTAGCGACGCTTAATGTTATGCGTCGCTAATAGTTGTATTTTTTGCGATGTTTTATTATATGTCGTTATTAGCACTTTTTAGCGACGCATAGTATTGCAACTCATATATAAGCGTCGCTAATACCCAGTTTTGTTGTAGTGATAGGTTTTTTTTTTCTATGTCTATTTCTTGTTTCTGAAACTTCTTTCACTATAATGTGGCTATTATTGGCTACAGCAAGATATGTAAGTAATTGGGCAATGCTTCTAATTATTTTAGGCATCATGAATGTGTCAATATTTTTTTATGTCATGAAAAATAGTTACGATTATCTTTAGTTATGATTTGGTTGGCTAATTGTAGATTGCTATGGATAAAAGTTGGATGATTCTACCAAATAGGTATTCGTCGTCATACATTGAAGGAATTAAAAAGTTTATTGATATGGCAAGTCTACATACAGATAGCGCCAACAGATGTAGGTGTCTATGTAGGAAATGCGTTAATAGATACTATAAACATATCAGCGAGGTTGAAGAACATTTGTTGGTCAATGGAATGGACATCTATTACACTCAATGGGAGCATCATAGAGAACCTATGCCTCCATTAAATAAAACTAATTTGGATTGAGACTTTAGGTCCCTGTCAAATTTTGCATATTGTGGCAGTGACCACCCCTTTCTAGAAGTTTTCTATAACTTTAAAAAACTTCAAGAGGTTTCATGGTGGGGGTACCCTCGTCAAGTAAAACTATATTATACAGGGAACAAAGGTCCCCGTCAATGTGTGCATATTGTAGCAGTGACCTTCCCCCGCTATAAACCATCTAGAAGTTTAAAAAAGTACTTCGAAAGGTTTCTTGGTGGGGGATATTGTCCGCCAAATAAAACTTATTTGTACGGAGATCTTAGTTCCCTAACAAATTATGTATATTTTGGTGGTGACCACCCCTTATTAGAAACCATTTAGAAGATTTCTAGAGAAGCAGTAAGGCGATGGGGAGAAGGAAAAAGATCGTGGAAGATGAGCCACGAGCAAGGGGGAAGAAGGAAAATGGTCGAGGAAAAGGAGTCACAAGTGATGGAGGAGATGGAAGAGCTCACGCCAGAGGAGGAAGATTGGGAATGGGGCAATAAAAGAGCGAAAATAAAGTTAAAAGGAATAGCGGGGGTGGGGGCTATTTAGTAATTTGTTTAATTTTTTTGGGGTATGTAAAGTATCCTTCGGGGGGGGGGGAGTAAAATAGTCGCTATCAAGACATATCTATCTATCTATCTATATATATATATATATATATATATATATATATATATATATATATATATATATATATATATATATATATATATATATATATATATATATATATATATATATATATATATATATATATATATGATAATTCTATCCATATATATGTCATCAACTTAAAACATTAAAATTACAATTTTCCTCGATAAGAAAAAGTGCAAAATCAGTTTGTAAATACTTGGCTAATTTATTAGTATAAGAAGTATATTTATGTTTATTTTTTTCAAGTAAGATCCAAGACTTAGTTTTATGTGAAGTAAGATGCATAGCAGCAGAAGAAGTTGATTCAAATTATCTTGACTCATAAGATAGTTCATATACATTATATTAAGAAAGCAAAGTAGTTTCTCCAATCTTATACATATTATCATTAATATTAACATAGATATTCATGTTATCACGTATATTATCTATTAAAATTTGTACACAATCCAATCTAACCTTAGGATTCATAACAACTCCTAAATAATAAATTAAAGGATTTAGTCTCTATTTCAATTACAAGATGTGTAAAAGTTTCATTACTTTTATAATTTACAAATGCATAAGTTATATCATACAAGTGATTTAGAATTGAACAAGAAGTGACATAATAAAACTGTAGATATCTTTAGTAACATTATAAAATATAGATAGAAGGTGCATCAAATAAATAGAAATGACAAAATGACCTTTGTTAAGTTCTAGATTAGGTAACTTTTCTGTAGCCCAATTTATGATCAAACTTTCTAATCCTTTACATGATTTCAACATTAAATAAGTGTTACTCAACCTATGACGAACATCTAATTAAAACTTCATATATTTCTTACCATATAATTTACACGTTTCTAAATTCTTATATTCTAGAAGGTGAAGAAGTGATATGTAATAAGGTATTTTTAATTAATTGAATGTGTTATTTAACTACATTTAGACCAGCTTTAACAGATAGATTAATTATGTGACTACACATCTAATATGAAAAGTAAGGGACTCTAGTGTACTAATGTTTTCACAATGAGATTCTAAATATTCTACCCCAAAATGATTATTAGAAGCATTATCTAAAATAATAAATATAATTTTATCTTCAGTTGAGTATTTATTTAAAATTAAAATCCATGATTTTTCAATAATTGAGGTAGAATGAGGATATTTTATCATGTTAAAATAAAATATTCTCTTATTTAATCTCCATGCTTCATCTATAAAATGATTTGTATCACATGCATATATGATATCTTGGTTATTTGTCTAAATATTGGCCGTTAAAGAAAATTTACCCGGATTTGTAAGTAAAGTATTCATAAGTTATACCTTGTAAACTTTGTGTGGTTTGAAATTTTATTTTTTAAAATGTTACACTAGATTTTGTGGAATGTCGGGTTGAGAGCTTGACTCATAGAGGTCTCAAATAGGTCGTCATGGGCAAAGGAGAAGGGTTGCTTGGCACACAAACATACTTCATGAATTACCTCCAATTTATATCTTGATTGAAACTGTGCTAGGAGAGGTAGAAGAGGTACTCATAACACTTAGCTGAGCTTATTTGGGGTCATTTGGGTTATGCTTGGTGGAACATATTCTAGCATGTCGGAGAAGATATCCGGTTGAGCATGATCTAATACTTAGAATTGCTTTGCAATATTTACATTCGGCTCTTACGATCTTCATTCTAGCTTTGTTGGGGTCGTCCACCTTAATTTTCTTTATGTGGCTCCACACGATGAAGGTTTGCCATTTTTTTCAAGTCACCGAAGACGTTGGTGGAATACCTCCTTCATAATCGGCATCATCCATCTTTCTAAAAATTCCTCATTTAGGAAAAAAATACTTCATTGTTGGTTGTGACGACTTAGGAGGAGCTATTATAGTTGGAGCGGGAAGTCATTTTCTTAAAAAAAAAGTAAATTTATAAGAGAAAAAGGAGGCAAATTAAAGTGTAAATTTAAATTACTTAGTAAAAACTTTAAATTATAAAATCAAAATTAATTATCTTGTGTTTTATACTTAAGTTGAACTTGCCTACTTGATGCTTTGATAAAAATGGAAAGGAGGAGGAGGCTTGAGAGTTTAAGAGCTTAATCTTTTCATTAAAAAATAAAAATTAGAGAGATTAAAAAGCTTGAGAATATGGAGTAGAGGAGAGTAGATGAAACAAAGAAGAAAATGTTAAACTCCCCTTTATTTATAAATTTTTAAATGTAATAATTACCCTTTCTACCCTTGAAATGACCGTTATTTTAATGTTGAGAGGATTAAAATTATCTTTTTGAGTGGGGTGGCGATTTTGTAATAACAGCCCCCTCCAAATCATGATTTCTAAAAAATAATAATAAAATAGCTATTACAACCATAAGGCTCGATAGAGGGTGATCGATTAGCCTAAACAACTGTGAAGGCAGTTGTTTTCATTTAGTCTCAACCCTCTAGAGTCGGTCTGCAGATCACCCGCAGGGGTCCCGTACTTTTGCCACATCGAAAGAACTCATTATGTCATGCCAAAGTTTGAGTTGGGAGGAGGCCAAAGGAATTAGTAGCAAATGGAGATTTGTATCATAAATTTGGCAACAAATTCTTCTGTATGCGGTTAATTTTACTTTTAGCCCCCCCCCCTTCCTAAATAAAAACAAAAGATTGTATTTTTTTTATTGCTCAACCCTTCAATGGTCCTCTAATATTTTACTACTAGCTACCCCAACACTCTGTCTTCCCTTCCCCTTCTTCTTTAGCGTTAGTGCTGGCGGATGCTTAACTTTTTTTTTTTATTTCTTTTCGACTAGCTAACATGTGTGGCCTGCATGTAGCTACGGTAATTGTCATTGCCAATGGCTAGATATGGTTGTGGTGCTGGTTTCACCTAGCTATAACAGTTGTCGCTGCTAGATCTGGCTACTGAGTCTGGTTCTGCATCACGATTTGGTTATTCTCCTGTAGAAGCTCCACGAGCTCGTCGCCTAACCTGAACAAAGAAGTGATTTTTATTCATCGAGAAAGAAAATCGGGTACTCAGAAGAGGGAATAAAGTAAACTGCCTCAATCAGCAAATCACGCGGTGGTTGCGGCTGGGCTAGGCTAGGCCATGGTCTTTGCAAACTGGCCCTGGCAAGGCCGATGCGGCTAGTGCCAGGACATCTAAGCTAGCCATGCTAGATTTGACACTAGCCGCCAAGGGTTGTTGGTGCCGGAGAAAGAATGCTTCCATAGCCTCTGTTCTTCATCCAGCAGCGACCTCCAATGTGGCCCTCGTACATGCTTTTGCACCCTCGTCAGACAACTACCTGCAAGTCGCGTCCCAGATTCCTTTTTTTTTCCATTATATTAAAAGAGCATAAAGACTGATCTAGGGCTTGGCGGCACCATTGCCGTCGTAAGGCCTCCTTGCCGGCTGCAGAAGCAACCAAGAAGTGCAAGAAACCACGTGACTCGTCATCTCCTTGCTCAGAAGAACTGCACCAGAGAAGACCCTGTTTGTTGGGCAGCAAACCACGCAGGGAACTTCGTCTCTACTTTGCACCAGAGAAGCCCAAACAGGACCCTGCTGGTTCATATTCACGCAGTACTGCTCCGGCCGGCTGAAGGCATCCTTGGTTGCCGGGTCCTTCTTCTTGTACTGTTGGTTTAATTGTTAATTGCCCTTGAGAGAGTAAAAACTAGACAGGCTTATTAAGAGATCGAAATATTTTGGCAACCAGTATCGCCAGAGGATGACAACGCTCAAGAACGGGTCTGTGCTATTCTAGAACATCCGAATTTAAATTTGGTTGAGATAGTTTATTGAACGCCAACAGCATTATCCTCGTATTGTTGCTTATAATCCCATATGGAGGAAAACGCTGGACTTTTAAGGAATGCCCAGGGGAAAAGGCTTGTTCGTTTTCTAGTATAGTTTCTAATTTGGAACCTTTTATTTGTTGAAGTAAAATTCCTATTTTTTTGAGAGGTCTTTGGATTCACAATTTTTTCTTCCAACGAAGCTCAAGGAAATAAAATATGGTTCTTCTTTAAGTAAAGTGGTTCCCTATTTATTTTCTGAAGGTGGGACATAGTCTTATGCATCAAACATTGGTTGGATAAGATTAAAGGTATATGTGGTATATGGAAGAGATTTCAAACAATTTGTTACTAAAAGTTGGCAAGTTCCATCTCATAATGACCCTCTACCAGTATTTAGTAATAAGCTAATAAGGATTAAAATTACTCTCAAGGCCTAGAAAAAGAATGTGTTGGGCAATATTGAGCAGCATGTCCGTGACGTGCCAAAGGAGAATCCACCGTCTTATATATGATGTTTATCTCAACACATTTATGCAACTAAAACAAATCCAGAAGATTAAAGGTTTAAGAATTTATCCTTTTACCATCCTAAAGGCCCTAAAGTTGAAAAATTAGCTAGCTTGGAAGTATAAAGTTTTCCTCATGATGTGAGTGGAAACTAAAATACATAGTTTTCAACTAGAATACTTAGTTTTCCTGATACAGTTATCAATTGTTGGGAAAACATAATTTAAAAGCAAAAACAATATTTCCAATTTAACATAATACAATGTAATTTGTCCATCTAAAAAAGTGTATAATGACTATGAAAAATGTAACTCTCCCATTACGAATAGAGTCCAACTGCTAGCTCCACACAAAAGCTATGTAATACAAGTCACTTTTCAAATTTGATATTGTATCTATGAAGTGGTCACTACAACAAATTGTACTTTTAGCGACACTTTTAAGCATCGTTGCTAGTACTCTAAGCACGCTAATGACTATTAGCGACGCTTACAAAGCATAGCTAAATGCTTCGATAAAACTTTAGTCGTTATTGCTCATTAGTGACGGTTAAGACAAGGATTGCTAATAGTCTACCATTAGCGACTTTTGTTTTGGCATCTATAATTATTTTACATTTGCGATGTATAATAAAGCGTCGCTAATAGTAAATTATTAGCGATGCATAATTCTAAGTGTCGCTAATAATTAGTTATTAGCAATGCTTTATTAAGAGTCATTAAAATAAAAAAATGTTTAACAAAAAATAAAAAACATGATGCTTGTATATGTGTTGCTAATAATAACAATAATAAAGAAATTACTAGCGATGATTATGTAATCATCCTTAATAAAAAAATTAAAATTATGAAAAATAGTTTTTAGCAATGCTTCTAAAAAGCACCGCTGATGAAAAAACGTATTTTATTAAGATTTTTTATGTATTAGGCACACTTTCTAATGTGTTGCTTATACGTTAATTTTTTTTAAAAAAAGCCTTTAGCTATGCTTTTGTAAGCGTAAGTAAAAGCTTTAAATTATTTTTTTTTAAAAAAGGAGGCAGGATGACTGGAGGGACGCCAGCGGAAGAGACTGGGGTGGGCGATGGGGGCGGCACCAGAATCCCGTGAAGGTGCCAGATCTTTTGGCGCCGGGGTGGGGGAGGGAGAAAAACTGGCTGGGGGTGACTAGGGATAGAGGAGAGGGGTGACCTTGGAGGGGGACCCGTGGGTGGGGAGAGGGAGCAGGAATCCGGCAGGGAACCGCATTCTAGCCCCCTCCTACCGTCGGATAGATCGGAGAAGGGGCGGAAATCAAAAGAGGGGGAGGGCTGCGGAGAGAGGGAGTGACCGAGGAGAGGGGGGAGGTGGGGAGCCGGATTCCAGCCTCAAGAGTCCCTCCTCTAGTCGGACAGATCAGAAGAGGGGTGGCTGAAAGCTGAGCTGGGGGGGGGGGGGGAACTGAGGGGAGGGGAGGTGACGGGGGAGAGGGTTGGCCAGATTCTAGTTCACTAAGGGATGGGAGGGGGGTGGCAAAAGGAGAAGGAGGGGGCGGATGGGATTTAAAGGCAGCTGGGCAAAATTTTTGTCTGGTCGTGCATGGGAAGAAACCATGGTGATTTTGCCCATGTTTCATTTACATTTGCGATGCACCTTAAGCGTCACAAATTCAACTTATTGTGATATTATGTTATAAACGTCGCAATATGTAACCCATTAGCGTCGCTGAAATGCGAATGTCGCTAAACATACAAAACAAAGAAAAGAAAAGAGAGAGAGACAGAGGAAAGAGGCGAGAGAGAGATGAAAGAGGAGAGAGAGGAATGAGGGGAGAGGGTGGAAAGAGAGAGAGAGAAGAAAGAGGAGAGAGGGGAGAGAGAGTAATAGAGAGAGGAAAGGAAGAGAGTGTGAATAGAGAGAGAGGGAAGAGAGAGAAAGAGGAGAGAGGTAGAGAGGGAAGAAAAAAATGTTCAAAAAAATAAGGCTATTAGTGACACTTATAGTACATTAAGTGGTGACTCTTACTCTTAGCGTCACCACGACTAATACTATTAGTAGCACTCATTACCTAGCATCGCTAATAGACTTATTTTTTTTTAAATAATTAGCTATTAGCGACACTACATAGTGGCCGTCACTAATAGTATAAGTATTAGCGACATTGGCGAATTAGCAACGTAAGTATTTATGCTATTAGGGACGCTCGCTCTTGAGCGTCGCTAATAGTTTAAATTTTTTTAAAAAAATAATTCTCTCTCTTCCATCTCTCCCTATTCATTCTCTCTCCTCTTTCCTCTCACTCTCTATCTCTCTCCTCTTTCCTCACTCTCCCCTCTCTCTTTCTTAACTCTCTCTCTCCTCTTTCATTTCTCTCTCCTCTTTCCACACCCTCTCTCCCCTCTCTCTTCCCTCCCTCCCTCTCTATTAACTCTCTCTCTCTTTCACTATCCTCTTTCCACACTCTCTCTCTCTCACTCCACTCTGTCTATTCACTCTATCTCTCCTCTTTCTCTCACTCTCCTCTTTCATCACTCACTCTCTCCTCTCTCACTATGCTCTCACTCACCTCTATCTTCCTCTCTTCTCTCTCTACCCACTCTCTCTTTACCCTCTCACTATGCCCCTCTCTCTTTTCTCTCTCTAGCATCTCTCTTCACTCTCTCTCTTTCTATCTCCACTCTCGCTATCTCTTTTTCTCTCTTCACTCGCTTTCTTTCCCCCTCTGTCCTCTTTCTGTCATCTCTCTCCTCTCTCTACACACTCTTTCCCCTCTAATGTTAATTTCTTATGATTTTTATTTAATAAATTTATTTTAAAAATAATAAAATAAATATTATTAGTGACACCTAGTAATGTGTCACTAATATACTAGGTATTAGCGATGCATAATTGTATGTGTTGCTAATGCCTAGTATATTAGCGACACATATTACTATGTGTCGTTAATAATAAGTTTTTTGTTTCTATTTTATTATTTTTAAAATATAATATTTTATAAAAAAATCTGTAAAAATTAAAATAAATTCATCTCCCTCTCATCTCTCTCTACACACTCTCTAATGCCCCTCTTTCTTCTCTCTCTAGCCTCTCATTTTCTCTTCACTCACTCTCTCTCTCTCCTTTCTCTCTTCTCTCTCTCTTCATTCTCTCTCTTGACTCTCTCTTCAATCTCTCTTCCCCTTCTCTTCTTTCTCTATCATCTCTCTCCTCTCTCTATACATGCTCTATCTCCTCTAATTTTAATTTTTTATAATTTTATTTTTAAAATAAAAAACAAAATAAATATGATTAACGATGCATTGAAATATGCATAACTAATATACTAGGTATTAGCGACGTATAATTATATGTGTCGCTAATACTTAATAATATTTATTTTTTTTAAATATAATATTTTATAAAAGAATCTTCAAAAATTAAAATTAAATTCATCTCCCTCTCCTCTCTTTTTAGCCTCACTATCTCTCCTCTCCCTGTTCACTCTCTTCATTCTCTCTACCCCTCTATCTTCTTTCCTTCTTTCTCTTCTCTTTCTCTTCTTTCTTTCTCTCTTCTCTCTCTCACTTCTTTCTTTCTTTTTCTCTTCTCTCTCTCATCTCTCATATTTCTCTTTTCTCTTCTCCTCTCTCTCCACCCTATTATATATTTAAATAATAAATATAAAGTAAAATAAAATAAAAAATTATTATCGACATTTTTCTGTAAGCGTCGCTAATTATCATACTTTTTTAAAAATAAATTTATTTTATTTGCAATGCATTTATGAAAGGGTCACTAATAATTGGTTATTAGCAATGCTTTCTTAAGAGTCACTAATATAAAAAAATATTTAAAAAATATAAAAAATAGCTTATTAGTGATGCTTGTATATGTGTTGCTAATAATAACAATAATAAAGAAATTATTAGTGACGATTATGTAATCATCGCTAATAAAAAAAATTAAAAATAAGAAAAAAATAGTCTTTAGCGACGCTTCTAAAAAGCACCGATGATGAAAAAAACGTATTTTCGAAAAGAATTTTTGTGTATTAGCGACACTTTGTAATGCATTGCTAATACATCAAAATGTTTTAAAAAAACCTTTAGCTATGCTTTTGTAAGCGTTTGTAAAAGTTTTAAAATTTTATAAAAATCTCCCCGGAGGTGGGATGACTAGAGGGGCACCGGCGGAAGAGATTGGGGTGTACAATGGGTGGCACCAGAATCCCTTGGAGGTGCCATATCCGGTGTTGTCGGGGTGGGGGGAGGGAGAACAATGTGGCTGGCAGTGACTGGGGATAGAGGGGAGGGGGTGACAGGGGTCAATGCAGGGAGATGCATTCTAGGCCTTAGAGCCCCCTCTTCCTGTTGGACAGACCAGAGCAAGGGGCAGAAATTGGAAGGCGGAGAGGGATGGGGTGACCGGGGAGAGGTGGGAGGTGGGGAGCCAGATTATGGCCTCGAGAGTCCCCTTCTTCAGTCGGACAAACCGGAAAGCGGAAAGGTGAGCCGGGGGTGGCAGAAAACTGAACGGAGGGGAGGTGACAGGGGAGAGGGTGAGCCAGATTCCAGTTCACTGAGGGATGGGAGGGGGTGGTGGAAAGAGAAGGAGGGGACGACAGGGATTTAAAGGTGGCTGGGCAAAATTTTTGCCTAGCCGCACATGGGAAGAAACAATGGTGATTTCCCCCTCATTTCATTTAAATTTGGGATGCATTTTAAGAGTCACAAATTCAACTTATTGTGACATTATGTTATAAACATCACAATAAGTAACCCATTAGCGTCGTTCAAATGCAAATGTCGCTAAACATACAAAACAAAGAAAAGAAAAAAGGGAGAAAGAGAGAGGAAAGAGGACAGAGAGAGGATAGAGGTGAGAGAGAGAGGAGAGAGGAGATAGAGATGAAAGAGGTGAGAGAGGAGAGGGAGAGAGTGGAAAGTGGAGAAAGAGGAAAGAGGAGAGAGCGTGAATAGAGAGATATAGGAAAGTGGTAGAGAGTGGGAAGAAAAAAATGTTCAAAAAACATAAGGCTATTAGTGACGCTAGGTACTGAACTTCACTAATAGTACATTATGTGGCAACTCTTATTCTTAAGCGTCACCACGAATAATACTATTAGCGACACTTATTACCGAGCATCTCTAATAGACTTATTTTTTAAAAATAATTAGCTATTAGCAAGGCTATGTAGTGGTCGTCGCTAATAGTGTAAATATTAGCGACGTTGACGAATCAGCATCGAAAATACTTATGCTATTAGCGACACTTGCTGCCGAGGGTCGCTAATAGTATTAGTATTTTCGACGCTGATTCGTCAATGTCACTAATACTTACACTATTAGCGACGCCCACTACGTAGCCTTGCTATTATTAGTGGCGATGCTTAAGAATAAGTGTCGCCACTTAGCGTAGTATGAGTGACGCTCAGCATCGAGCGTCATTAATAGCCTTATTTTTTTAAATCCCTTTTTTCTTCCCTCTACCTCTTTCCCTCTCTGCCTTCTCTCTATTTACTCTCTCTCCCCTCTTTCCACACTCTCTTTGCCCTCTCTCTTTTCCTACTCTCCTCTTTCCTCACTTTCTCTCTCAGTTGCCCCTCTCTCTCTTCCCTATCACCTCTTTCTCTCTCTATTCACTCTCTCTCCTCTCTCTCTCCTTTTTCCTCACTCTCTCTCACTCTCCCCTCGCTCTCTTCTCTCTATCTCTCACTTCACTCTCTCTCCTCTCTCTCTCTCTCTCTTCCCTCTCTCCTCTTTCCTCATTATCGTAAGAGGTTTGCCTTGTGACTACTAATTCCCTATTCTAAGAAACTTGTTCACATCATTAATTAATATGAGGACTTGAGGCTACTGCGGTAGGTGACCATAAAAACTAATCTTAGAAGAGAGTACTATTTTGTGCAATTCAAATAACTAATATAGGAATCAGGCACTTAGGGATACAAGATGATTATAGAAGCCTCCTATCGCTTGCACCAAAAATATCACAACTTTTAATAATTTAGCAAATATTACTAATTTGCACTTCATAATACAACATTATTTGCTAATATAAAATGTCTTATATATATGCACCTTCCCAGAAAGTGTGTATACCCATTCACAAACAACTATGACAAACCTTGCAAAAATTCCTACCATATAAACAGTCTTTTTTTTTTGCCTTGTATGTAACAAGATAATGGCAATTTAGTTCTATAAGCGCAATCCATTCATGCTACAAACAAACACAGGCAACAATAATTGTTCCTCCAAAACCAATAAAAAAATTACTACTAAAAATCATCTAAATTATATGCCCACTCGAACCTTGTAACTTCTTTGACAAGAAAAATATTACCTTTACCCAGCATCCTATCTTGTTCACTCAGTAGGTGTGATGGTTTCAATGCAATGAGCATCCAAGACAAAGGTTATCGCCTCCATTAAGGATCCTCGTGAGTTGGCCTTCCCTTCCCTCTAAGAAGAAGCCCCTTCTGCTTCACGCATTGATTCCGCCACACATGAACATAGAGGACATCATTCTCATTAACCCCCCCTCAATCCTTACTGCAACACCACTGGAGCCAAGTCACTCTCCTTGAGCATTACTCTTGTGGTAGTTGCAGGCTCGGATGTAGGAATTGAGGCAGCCCAAAATCACCGTGGAGTTGAGGGCCTTGCTGCTGCACATAGGGGAGAGATGGCTCCACCGGGGTAGGGACGATGGTCAGTGCTGGCAAGAATGTGTTGTGGGATGGGGCCACGAGGCTTGTAAGTGGTTGGGCTGGCCTCTAAGGTGACTTGCGGACGAAAGGAGTGGTAGTTGCAAGCTCGGTTGTGAGTGTTGAGGCAGCCCAGAAACAAAAAAATTACTATGTTCTACGATATGATTTAATTGAGAATGATTGCACCTACAAGACTCTTCAAGATGTCCGCTGCAGTGGTCGGCTACTACTAATGTGGCGAGTGGATGATTTACATGGTGACAGTTGTCTATCTAAGTCAAGTTGTTCCTTATGAGGCAACGTGTAAGTTCCAACAACCGTAAACCCTCATATAACATTGTCCCTCCTTTAGGGATTGATCTAGGAAGGGCTTCTCGTGTTAAACAAATTGCCAACCTGTCTCAGATGAATTCCAAGTTCATATATCAATTTACTGTAATAAGGACTAGGACATATCACAACATAGGTTATTATATTTTTTTTAATGTATGTTCATAAACTAATTAGTTGAATTAATTTTCTTGTACTAGGTGTAAGTTCTATAATTAGTTGGGAGCTATATGATAATAACCAATGTATTTAAGTACAAAGCTGTGGCAAAAGATAAACTTCAAAAGATGGTTTATGACTATTATTCTTATGGAGCTGAGGATCAGTGGACCGCTAGAGAGAACAGAAATGCATTTTCAAGGATCTTGTGAGCTTTCCATCTTTTCTGCTCCTTTTGCTTTGATGTGTCTATATTTCAATTATATACAATCAAATATGTATTTACAGTCAAATTCTTCCTTTGTTTTTGTAGAAGTTCATCTGACGTGATTGGTGGTGCTGTTGTTACCAAATACAAACTGCCTAGATAAATTATAAGAATAGTCTGGTATTAAATGTGTACATGTATTAAACATATGATCACAAAGTAACACCTTATTTAGCTGCAAAACAAAATATAAGTTTATCTATCTCTTGACCATAGAAGAGGCAACTCAATCAAATGTTACTAAACAAATACTATGTTTCTACTTTACATAAAGTGGTTCATGTTGAAATTAATGTTTTTAGAAATTAAGAACATCTAGTGAAGTGAGAACATTACTAGTGTAAGTGAAACTAGGAGAATGATGAAAAAGCAGATTTATAGAACAAAAATCAGGGAACTCACCCTACAGGAAAAAGTTCGAACATACCCATATATGCACAAGGAAACAGCCTTCCTTCTTTACACTGAATCTTATATTTTATGACAATGTCCACATTGCTCAATTGGATTTAACAGAACCCAATATAAGAAGCCTGAAGAATTGCCCCTCTGGACAACTACATCTCTCGTCATCCATAAAAGTTAACAGACACAAATTACAAGCACACTTTTTTTTCTTTGATAAGTGATTACAATTATACGAGCGATGGATCGCCCCTATATACCCTTCCATTGCACTTTGTAATTGTCAACATAACTGCAGCATGTGTAGTTACTTTCGCCATAAATTAGGATAGTCTACCAAGACGTGCATCTTGAATCCTATATGAGCATCTAACAAATTAACCATTAGATTGCTTTCCTGACTGTGTGTGCTACTTTCCACAGCCAAACACTTCGATCTCCCCTATCTCAGCCCATATCTGAATCAAAACGCAGAGTTCAAGAATGGTATCAACTTTGCTGTTGCCGGTGCCACTGCCCTTGATGCTTCAGACCTAAACAGTAATGACATCCAAACTCCTTACACAAACAGCTCTCTTAATGTGCGACTTGCCTGGTTCGACAACTATGTCAAGTCCATCTGTTCTTCAGATTCAGGTATACATACTGACTTTATTATTGTAATATTTACAATGCTAGCTCTTATTGTTTTCCCCCCCCTCCTTAACTATATAGCCATCATATTTGCAGAGTGCAAGGAGAAGTTTGCCAACTCCCTCTTTATGTTAGGCGAGGTAGGAGGTAATGACTATAACTACACATTTGTTGGGGGAAAGAAAATTGAGGAGGTGATTCAATTGGTGCCATATGTGGTACGAACCATAATTGATGCTGCTAAGGTAAGTTTGTACATCTTTTTTTTCAAATTTGTATCATCATAATGTAGCATAGCTACAATCTTCTTTAACAAATCATTACATCTTCATTCAATTTTATTCTTCTCCTTGTAGAAATTGATTAATTATGGGGCTAGGCATTTGGTGGTACCTGGAAATTTCCCATTGGATGTTTTCCTATCTACCTCACTCAGTTTCAAACCAATGATACTTCGTCTTATGATCAAAGGATGTGCTTAGTTGATTACAACGCTTTCGCTGAGGTTCATAACAAACAGCTTCAGATGGCCCTAATGCGCCTTCGTGCGGAATTTCCAGATATTGATATCAAGTATGCTGACCATTATAGTGCTGTCTTGAAGCTAGTTGATAATGCAGTATCTGGTCCAGGCAAGTTTCCAACACCTCCAATTAATTTCTCTCATAGTTACTAGTATGGGTTGTTCTCATAATGGTATGCCTTCTTTTTTGAATGCCAGGATCTGAAAAGGCTTTAACCGCTTGTTGTGGAGCCAGAGGGAAATACAACTTCAATCCAATCCAAATGTGTGACTCTTCGTCTTCAGTTTGCGAGGATCTATCATCACATATCAGTTGGGATGGCATTCATCTCACACAACAGGCTTATAAGAAGATAGTGTAAAAGCTGGTTGCAGATGGCATTTTTGACTAATTTTAGATATTTGTGCTGTCTAATGTACTAGGTTTAGGTAGGTATTCTTCATTCATGATCAGAGTATTCATGAAGCAAAATCAGAGTTGTAGAAGCTCATTGCAAGTACTGTTTGCAGCAATTATGTTTTATTTATGTAATCATTATATTCTAATAATGAACAAGTGTTATTCAATTCAGCAATGTATAAACTGGTTTCATGAACTAATGTTTTAATTTGGTGACCTGAGTTTTTGAGCCATTTAAACTAGGTTGTGCTCTAGGCTTAAGGTCCTCGTTTGTTGGGCACCTTACCTTTGGCCCATATCTACGTTGGAATCCCCATTATAACATGCGCCAATATGGATCTCTAAAACTTATGCTAATTGCCTTATTAGCTATTAATTAAGCTTTATCTATGCATATAAAAGAATTGATAAAATAATGTTTTCCCTCAGTCGATGATAAGTTACGTCATCCAAAGCATGTCTAATGCTATAATTCATTTCTTAAAATGGGAAAAATTTTCACTTGCTTATATTGAGGTGAGGTCAATTGACCAGATTGGTCAATACTTTGTCACCCTCCTAGTCGTAGATAAGTTTTGGTAGGCTCACCCATTGGTCAATCATAGAATGTAGGAAGTGGAAGAAAATACTTCGCATATTCCACTATCTTCTGGCTTATCTTATTTAATCCCAACCACACAATGCTGGTGCATGAAGTATTTGATAAGCCGATGATATATCTGGACGATAAAGTGGTATACATTCTGTAAAAGACTGATGTGTTATTGACTTAACCAAACATTTCTAGAGGCTTTTGTTGGATAAGGATTCCCTTTGGATTAAGGAGATGCATGAATATTATATTCAAGGTTTCTCTATTTGGCATTGTAATATTCCTTCTCATGTCTCTTATTCTTGGAAGAATATCATCTCTCTTAGAAGTATGACGATTAATTTTATTTCATATAAGATAAATGATGGTATGTCGACCTTCTTTTGGTTGGATCCTTGGGTAGGAAATTTTAACCCCCCCCTTTCATAATTATGTTCAACGTGTGTTGTACCAATTGGAAAGCTATCAACTTGAGAGTATATCTTATTGTTTGATTAATGGGCATTGGAAATGGTCTCCTCACATTAACTTGAGTGCTGACTATTTTCTTCACGTCATTGAAAATCATACTCCAAATCTTTCTCATGATGGTGACATTGTATGGAAGCCAAATTATTCAGGTAAATTTTCAACAAAATTGGCCTACAAGATTTTTTCTAATCATGTTCCCAAGTGAAAATGGATCTCTCTTGTTTAGTTTAAATATCACACTACAACAAAAATAACCTTTTGCAACAAATTTGTTTGCGACACAAATAATTTTGTTGCTAATAGTGAGCTTTTACCACAAATTTTTTTAAATGTTGCAATAACTCAACGCTTTTGAAAAACGTAAGGTTTTTTGCCACAAATTGTTTAGTTTATCGCTGAAAGGTGGACCTTTTGTGATAAAATTTTGGCCACAAATACATGTATGTCACTTATAAGGAATTTATGCATTAATTTTTTATCTTTGTCACAACAGAGCTTATCTGCTCAAAAAGTGATTGTTCTTTTTGAGACAAAGCAAATGTGATGTTGCAAAAAGGCATATCTTTTGCTACAAAACTTTATATTTGTCGCAAAAATAATTTACTTTTTGCAAAGAATCGCTTTGCATTGCAACAAATTGAATGTTTTTGCAACATAATATGATTGTTGTCGCAATCGATTTTAATAAATATTTATATAGATATTTTTAAATCAAAATTTGGAAGTCATATTTAACAACATAGATTAATCGTGGCAAAAAAAATATACATATATATATATATTTTATGTTAATAATTAAATTTATTGAAAGGGTATTTGCAACAAATAAATTGTGGTGTGACAAAAAGTTCTTAAACGAAGATATTTAGGGACAAAAATTAAATTGTGGCAAATGGTTTTCACTAAAATAATGTGATAATGAAAAAAGAATAGTTTTAAACAAATGAGACGAGCTTCAAAATATAATAAATAATATAATATTTGCAACACATTGTTCCTAAAGTGTCAAAAATGTGTTATTTGCGACAATTGTTAGTTGTGGTAAAAGAGTTCCTATTTGTAACATTTTATATAATTTGTTGAAAAAATAGGATTATTTGTAAGTAAATTTGGTCTTACCAATTTATCAAATATGCCAAAGCCTTACCCAGTTCAACATGTTTTTCTGGCTGGTTGAACGGGAAAAATCGAACTGGGTCACCAATCAAGTTGGTACATGTAAAGGTCAATTTTTAAAAAACACTGTCAATGTTTGATTTTGATGAACACCATTTAGAAAACTTGCTATTATTAAACGCGAACACGACCTGACCCTTTTACAATATAAATTTTTTTTATTAATCAATTTTTTAAATGTTAATTGAGTAATATTATATTATAAATAAACACATATATA
This sequence comes from Saururus chinensis, assembly GCA_035235625.1. Taxonomy (NCBI): domain Eukaryota; kingdom Viridiplantae; phylum Streptophyta; class Magnoliopsida; order Piperales; family Saururaceae; genus Saururus; species Saururus chinensis. The sequence continues at coordinate 31,331,040 of CP141146.1, read as the reverse complement.
AAAAAAATTGTAACTAATATTGCCAAAACAAAAGGAATAATATTGAAAATGTAATATTTATAAATTTAGCAAATTCAAGGTGAGTCAAGTAACATGAAACCCAAACTCTATTTAAATAAATTGTGAACATAAATATGCCCCATTTTGGTCAGGTCAGGTATGGATTGCATATGTATCTAACATAAGTGGCATCCTTGACCTTGAGTAAAGTGTACAGTTAGATCAAAAGTAATCAATATGCACGAGCATGAATGCATTTGGACAATGCACTATTATTAAACTCATACATAATTATATTCATTTAAAAAATAAAACTTTATTTTTATTTTTTATAAAAAATATGTGTTAAAAATAATTTTAAATTTTAAATAGGTACTTGGTCTATATTAAAATAGTAAAAATGTTTGAGAAAAAATTTGTTCCATATTAATAGATTCATTATGTTAAATTTAAGTTAATAGATACTTAAAGAAAAGTATCATAAGTAAGGGTGCTAATGAGCAAAGTCAAATTGAGTTTTGAGGTTTTTTTACTTACACTTGATTTTTTAAAACTCAGCTCAAGCTCGATTCAACACTTACACTCTCATCTTGGGCTCAGTTTGCCAAGGAACTTGAAACTCAACTTAAGCTCGAGATCAAAAATATTGTACAAGAGTTGAACTTTACATTTGAATTAGGCTCGAATCCCATTTATAGCCCAAATACATTTTTTTATAAAAAAATATTTTAATTTAGAGAATCACACCAACATTACGAAAATAAAAAAATAATATACAAAAATATATGGGTTTCACTTTTCAACCAAAACTACTATTTTCCAAAGGTAGATATTAATATAAAACCAAAAGAATAACATGTAAGATAATTCCATGTTTTCATGATGTGAACAAAAAAATAGTTAATTTTATGTCATATTATTTTATTAATTGGTATGTTTATTATATAAATTCTAATATATGTAATTATTACATAAAAATGTTTATAAGCACCCCATGCATATTTGAGCGCAAGCATCAATTGCATCTCAGCCAGTGTGTTACTCACGAGAGATACACGATTGTATCTACTAACCTCCCTCATGATACCCGCATATCAACAACGTCCTATACAATAGGAGTAAGAAACATCACAAATGTAACCTGTTACATTAAATTTTTTTGGATCCTTATTATTTATGGATCCACTTCAGTATGCACACATGCTAGTCGATCAGACTAAGTAGGTAAAAGTGGTAAGGTTTGTGTCGGGATGATCTAAACCTTCAAAATGTATGTCCTACATGGCCCATAGGACTTATGCCAACCCATAAATCAATCATAAAGTTATAAATACGTTTAAAAAGAATTAAAATTTTATATTAATAATGTATGATATATGAGTCTCGTTTATATGAACCCGGGCTCATTGGGCGTTGGATGCCCATCAAACTCACGGGGCATTTAAACCTGTGAGTATGATGGGCCGTCAGATGTAAATCTGATGGCCCAATAAGCCCGGGCGCACACCAGCGCACGTAAGCCTGGGCTCATATTAACTTTTCCCATGATTTATACATATATAATATGTTTTTCTTATGTTATTATTAATGTATATATATAATAATTTATATTGATATAAAATTTTTAGAGTCCCGTTTATATGAGCCCGTTCTCACAAGCGATTGTGTGAGACTAGACATTGTGCATTTTAGAATTTTGATATGATGACATGCATTACTCGGGGGCAGATTAGTTTTTGCCTTGTGCCATTAAATATTGGTATAACGATTCTGACTTCCGAGCTCACGCATACAAGCATGAGCATAGGCTCATAAATTTTTTTTCCAAATAATTATTTTAATTTCAAAGCATATATTTATATTAAACTTTTTAAATTTTTTTTATAATATTATATTAAAATGGCTAGGTTGAGCATATTACTGACCATGGGTTAAAAAATATGGACCGACCTGCTGATTTGGCTTGTGTTTAGTGGGATGGGCATAAACTATTACTATTATAAAAAAGTAATCACTTGTGCATGCACTTAAGTAACTATTTTCCTCACCCGCCAATCTCACGGGCCTAGTATAGGTGCTTATTGCGCGTTGTAGATAGCAAAACCTGGACCGACCCATTAATTTGGACCCATACTTAGTGGTCCTAAATTAATATTTATAAAAAAAAGAAACTACCAAATATTAATAATCAACAAAAAAAAAGAAATTACAAATCTAGCCGCGCTTCCCTTTCCCGCCAATTGTCCACTCCGCCTGCTGGTATCCAGGAGGATCTTTAATGAGCCCCCTCGTCCGCGTGCCTTCCTACGTAACAATGTTGATCACTACTTAGCTAGGTTAGTAAAATTGTTCTTCTCTTTGTAGGTTTGGTTCCTCCTTTATACCCTTTGTGTGGACCACTCTGTTCTTATGGTGTAGCTTACCTTTTGGCACTAGAGTAGTAAAAAAAATAGATGAGGTGAAAGTAGTCGCTCTTTTTTCTTTCCTAAAGGTTAGCTTGTTTAGTCCCCAAAGTCACCCAACAACAATGGTGAATGAATTGATTGTACAACACTTCTTTCTCAAATATTCCTTTTCTCTTTTCTTAACAAAATGACAAAAAAAAACAATAATCCATAGTCGACACATACACTGGAGGGTACAAAATGTAATTCATTTGATTTCAAAGGAAAAAGAGAATCTATAATTGAATGGGAGAAGAAGGACGAGCCCTTTTTGGCTCCATGGTGCGGCGATAGAGTTGCTCTCTTCTTGAATGCATTGTAGTCTATATTGGGGCAAAATTGTATACTATAAGCTCTTATAAGAAAAATGATATTCCTATTCTATAACAAAGGCTTTATACCACCTTTAATTGGATAGGGAAGGCGGGTCCTACCTGACAATATGAGATTCACTTTTTCATATCCTTAAGGTCTTTGTTGTAGAGAAAGTGAAGTAGGAATATCAGTTTGCATCCTATAAACAACCATGACTCCTACACTTTTTCAAAAGATATTTAAATGCACCCACATATAATTAGCATGAAATGAACCACATATTACGTAGGTGCGTGCCAGTGAAAACCGGCTGCATGCCCCTATAACAAATCAAGCTTTCCATCTTGTCCATTTTTTAGTAAGTCCTAATGCGGTCAAATTTGGAGTTAGTTGACAACTAGAACCTGACTAATTGTTTATTGAATGTCTTATCAGGAGCTATTTAGGATGGATTCAGCTAGACTTCTGAGCTTGTATGCTAGAATGAAGCAAAAGGCAGACGATCTCATGAGCTAAAGTTGCATAAGTATGGCAAGATGTCCCCAATAGTATTGTCAAAATGTTAAAAGTGAATAACAAAGATTTTCGGGCATATGATGTTCACCACTTCCCCTCTTTACGTGAATGGTAAACATTAGACCCTAGTTATGCTTGATCTAAGGAGGGATGCTATTTACATCATGGACCCTTATTATTCTCAAGCTGAACTTGAACAATACTACAAAATCTTGGCTATTATGGGACATGTCTTACCAATAGTATTGTTGAAACTTGGATACAAAGAAGGGCCAACATTGAGGCTACCCACGATGGAGGTGTCTGAACGACCAAAAAATATCAATAACAATGATTGTGATGTATGTGTATGCATTTAAATGTGGTAATCGCCATACCCATTGAACATTGTAGGTGATGACATGCAAATAATACGGTCGCGGCTTGCATTCCAAATTATGTACATGTTATATGATGTTTAGAGGAGGGGGAGTGGGGGAAGAAGGGGTGGGGTGCCGGAACCCGACAGGGAAACCAGATTCCAGCAGCCCCCTCCTCAAGAGGAGGCAAATTGTGGGGGGGTATGGGGGGTCGGAATCCGGAGTGGGAACAAGATTCTGGTAGTCGGAGCCCCTCCTATGGTGGCAGCAGTGAAAGGCGGGGGGAGAAATGAGGATGAGAGGGGATGAAGGGAGAGAGGGGGGGGAATGGGTGGGGTGCTGAAATCCAGTGGGTGAACCGGATTCCAAGAACCCCTCCTCCGGCTGCGGCAAATTGGGGGGAATGGAGATAAGGGGAGGGGAGGAAGGGAGAGGGGGAGGGAGGAGTGGGTGGGGTGTCGGAATCCGGTGGGCGAACGCGGACGGCAGCGGTGGGGGCAGGGCATGGGGAAGGGAGGGGGGCTGAGGGGAGGGGAAGGGGGTGGGGGCCGGGGAAGGGGAAGGGAGGAGGGCAAGGGGACCGGGGAGGGGAAGGGGGACCGAAGAGTGGGGGGGGGGTGAGGGAGGAAGGCGGAGGCGGAGCCGGTACGGCGGGAGGGCTAGCGGTGGATGAGCCCATATGGCGGAGGCAGGGGTAGGGCAAGGGGAAGGGAGGAGGGGAGGGGAAGGGAAGTGGGACTGGGGATGGGGGGAGGGGAAGGGAGGAGGCGGAGCCAACATGGTAGGAGGGCTGGCGTTGGTGGAGCCCGGACGGCAACGGCGGGGGTATGGCAAGGGGAAGGGAGGATGGCGGAGTGGAGTGGACGGGAAGGGGGACCGGGTGGTGAGGGCAGGAGAAGGGAGGAAGATGTAGCCAGGACGGTGGCTACGGGGGTCTGGTGGTGGCTGAGCCGGAACGGCAGTGGTGGGGTGGATGCAGTAAAGTAGGGTGGAAGGCAACGTGGGACAGAGGGTGTGGGCGGAGGCGAGGCGGAGGCAGGGTGGAGCCGCGACGGAGGCGGGGTGGGGACACGGCAAAGGCGGGGTGGAGGAACAACGGAGGTGGCTGGGGGAATCGGAGAAGAAGCGACGCGCATGGGGGGGGGGGGGGAAGGGAATAAATACTCCGCGGGCAATTTTACTTCACCGGTGCGGGCAAAATTTCGCCCACGCGGGCGAACAAATATTTCCTATGCGCAGCTGAATTTTAGCGATGTTTCTGTATAAATGTGGCTAAAAAATTACCTATTGTGACGTTTATCAATATACATCCCAACTATGTAGATTATTTGCGACGCTTAATGTTAAGCGTCGCAAATGTTATAGTATTTGCCACACTTACAACCAAGCGTCGCCAATACTATTTTTTTAAAAATTAAAATATTCTCATCTCCCTCTCTTCTCTCTTTCCCTCACTCTACCCTCTTTCTTCTCTCTCTCTACCCTCTCTCCCCTCTTTTTCTCTCTCCTCCCCTCTCTCTCTCTTTTCCTCTCTCTCCCCTCCTCTCTCTCTCTGTTTCTCCCCTGCTCTCTTTCCCTTTCCCTCTCTCTCCCCAGCTCTCTCTCTCCATTCCTCTCTCTCCCCTCTCTCCCTTCCTCTCTCACTCTCTTTTCCTCTATCTCCCTCCCTCCCTCCCCCCTCTCTCTCCCTTCCTCTCTCTTTCTATTTTAATTTTAATTATTTTTAAAATAAAAAAATGCTATTAGCGACACATACGTGTACGCGTCGCTAATAGTATAGTGTATTAGCAACATATAGAGCTATACATCGCTAATACACTATACTATTAGCGACGCATACACGTATGCATCACTATTACCTAGACTTATTTGCGAAGCATGCATATATGCATCGCTAATACTTTTTAAAAAAAAATTAAATAATCTCCCCCCTCTCTCTCCCTCCTCTCTCCTCACTGTCTCTCTCTATCTATTTTAATTTTATTTTCTTGCAAAATAAAAAAATTGCTATTAGCAATGCATACGTGTATGTGTTGCTAAAAATTCTTAGGCATTACACTTTCCAACCCAGAGAAGATGAGTTGTCTCCTTGGCGGTGGATAAGGGGTGGTCCCGCATCTTTTCCAAGGGGGATTGCTTCTCAGCCATCGCCATGTCTAGGGTGTATTCTTTTGGGGAGTCTAGGCTCAGTCCCCTCTTAGTTGAGGTGGCCGGTTTCAAAGATGGCCCGTTTTGAGAGCACGATTTTCCTTTTTGTTAAGAGGGATGGTAACAATGTTGTTCACTACCTAGCTAGGTGAGAAAAATTGTTTTTCTCTTTGTAGGTTTGGTTCCTCTTTTCTACCCTTTGTGTGGACAACTTTGTTCTTATGGTGTAGCTTGCCTTTTGGCACTAGAGCCATAAAAAAATTAGATGCGGTGAAAGTAGTCTCTCTTTTTTCTTTCCTAAAGGTTAGCTTGTTTAGTCCCCAAAGTCACCCAGCAACAATGGTGAATGAATAGATTATACAACACATCTTTCTCAAATATTCTTTTTCTCTTTTCTTAACAAAATGACAAAAAAAAACAATAATCCATGGTCGACACATATACTGGAGTGTACAAAATGTATTTCATTTGATTTCAAAGGAAAAAGAGAGTCTATAATTGAATGGGAGAAGAAAGGAGCCTTCTTTGGCTCCATGTTGCGGCGATAGAGTTGCCCTCTTCTTGAATGCATTCTAGTCTATATTGGGACAAAATTGTATACTATTAGTTCTTATAAGAAAAATAATATTCCAATTCTGTAACAAAGGCTTTATACCACCTTTAATTGGATAGGGAAGGCGGGTCCTACCTCACAATATGAGATTCACTTTTCCATATCCTTAAGGTCTTTGGTGCAGAGAAAGTGAAGTAGGAATATCAGCTTGCATCCTATAAACAACCATGAATCCTACACTTTTTCAAAAGATATTTAAATGCACCCACACATAATTAGTTTAAAATGAACCGCATATTACGTAGGTGTGTGCCAGTGAAAACCGGCTGCATGCCCCTATAACAACTCAAGCTTTCCATCTTGTCCATTTTTTAGTAAGTTCTAATGTGGTCAAATTTGGAGTAAATAGACAAATAGCAACTGACTAATTGTTTACTGAATGTCTTATCAGGAGCTATTTAGGAGGGATTCAACTAGACTTCTGAGCTTGTATGCTAGAGTGAAAAAAAAGGCAGACGATCTCAAGGGATAAAGTTGCAGAAGTATGATAAGATGTCCCCAATAGTATTGTCAAAATGTTGAAAGTGAATAACAAAGATTTTTGGGCATATGATGTTCACCACTTCCCTCTTTATGTAAATGGTAACATTTGACCCTAGTTATGCTTGATCTAAGGAGGGATGCTATTTACATCATGGACCCTTATTATTCTGAAGTTGAACTTGAACTATACTACCAAAACTTGGCTATTAATGGACATGCCTTACCAATAGTGTTGTTGAAACTAGGATACAATGAAGGGCCAATATTTAGGTTACCCACGATGGAGGTGTCCGAACGACCAAAAAATATCAATAACAATGATTGTGATGTATGTGTATGCATTTAAATGTGGTACTCGCCATACACATTGAACATTGTAGGTGATGACATGCAAATAATATGGTCGAGGCTTGCATTCCAAATTATGTACATGTTATATGATGTTTAGATGTTTTTGTGAGCATGGCAAAGTTGTGGAAATCAAAATAAGTGCAAGTATGTTGTTTTGCTGTTATGCGGTCATTTATGTACAAACCTGTTTTGGCTCTATTTAAAGGGGCACGGAGTAATTATGAAAATTTTTTTAAGGCCGATCGATTGGCCCCCACGTGCTAAAAATGACTCACAATCATTTTTTGGCACTGTGGCCGATCGATCGGCCGTCCAACTACACTTTTTAGACCCGTTGATTCCTGGTGGGGTGTGGTTTACGTGGGCCCACAGGCTCTCACCAAACCTTGTTGGGGCCCAGGCGTAGACCAAGTCGTGATGATTTTTGCCAAGGGCCCGAAATCCATTGCCCGACCAACCTATTTCATGGGGTCGGTCACAGCCAGGTCATTGAGAGTTTAATAGTCGTCTAGATTGCGATAGAGGATTACTAGATTACTCTTAAAACTATTACTTTGAAAAAGTAAGAATGAAGAGTTATTGCATCTATGTGCATGAATTTTTATTAAGCAACAGAAATGGCTAAACTAAGTATATATGCATTCGTTTTTTAATTGCACTATACACATTTTGTCTCTTTTTTAAACAACGTTTAGATTCATGTTCTATTTTATATCAATGGAAAGCCTTTAAAAAGATGTTCGGTATGTAAAAAGTTTAAAATTCAATAATCAATGAAGATTCATATATAGTATAGCTGAAATGATTTATAATTAAAATATCTATAAAACATGTTGTTCCTCATATATGAAGTTTAACTTTTATGTGTGCAATCAACGAGATTTTTGTTTTATCCTTAATAAAGTTATGTTAATTATGTGTGCATTAATGAGTAAAATCCAACCAGGGGAGACAATACAAGAGGATAAAACCCCTTAAGAATTACAAATGTCGTTTAGTCATTAAAAAAAGAAAATCCTTAAGTACAGATGATGGATCACAAATTAAGGACGGAGGAGACATAAGTTTTATCCAGACTTCAAATTTCATACTTCAAATTTGACATCGAACAAGAAGGTTCTTCTTATGCAAAGATTATTCGTGAAGGATCTTTGATTCATGCTCACACAGAATATGATAATCGAAGGAATTAAGAAACTGAAAAGATAAATGACACCTTTTGCCTAACATCAAACCTATAGAAGAAATAAATCAACCACTTGAAGGTAGGCTTCGCTTTACAGCTACTGCATTCCCGTTACCTCTAAAGTTGTCAACTTGGGAAACTTACACTATAAAGGATATTGATTATATGGGTATACTTGGTGGAATTATATTCGAAAGAAAATAAATAATTCTATAAACCTACTCATAGAGAATATGTGGTCAAAATTAATACAAATGATAGAGAAAAAATTCACGCATAACTTCCGGTGTCAAGTATATATACAACATTGAACTCTACCTTAGGTTTCTATAGATTAGTAACCTTATTTAGGAGTTCTCTTTTTGACTAGATATTGGACTGCCACAATTCGACCTTGGTCTTTGCCTGAAGCCTGCCTCATCTCATCCACAATATGAAAAAAGGGCTCACTAGGCTCATAGACCCTCATGCCGAGATCTCATCTGCCTTGATTATTAAAACCTCTTATATTGCACTGTGTAGGACCAATTATTTTTTAATGCTCTAATTCATTCGAACCTAACTCCCAAGCAATGGAAATTGCTCTATATAACTCTCATCCATAGAAAGCTTGAAGACCATAATCTTATTTCATAAGCTTGAAGACCATAATATATTTCATAATTTTTCTAAAGGGAGGCATCTTGTTTCTAAGTGGAGCCTCCCCTTAGAAACGGGGAAGAGAAGTTTGACAGCGGGCTGAGGTCAGAAGAGAGGAAAAAAAAAAGGAGATGGGACTAATTGAAACCCCCCTCCCTCTCCTTAAAATGCCAATAGGCCAGCAAGATGCACGACACATGTCAGACAACCAGTGGCTGCAAGAGCCAGTATGGCTCCTGTAGCCTGAATCGTAGGCCTAGCCTGCAACATCATCTTCTGTGGTAGGCGTTGGTTGTCGCAATAGGCGATACATGCCCATGGCGGCAGGTGAACCTTCCATAATGTAGCTAGTGCTGGTTAACGCACATTAGCACTGGCTTATGCTAACTTCAGCGTGCTGATGCAGAGATTATAATTTTTTTATATTTTCGTATTTATTATAAATCAAAATTTAAAACTTTAAACGGGCATAACTCCTTAACCCAAACTCGGATTCACACATTCTTATTATCGTTGGAATCGTATCGATGAGCCATATCAAACAAGACCACATAAGGGTAACTTATCTTGCAGAAATAAAGTGGGCCCTGGCCATAACATGCATATCGAGGCTATAGCCTACTATCATTGTGTGTGATTGACATGTTTTTGGGCTCGATACATTCGTCTTTTTGAGCCCTATCAAATACCTTAGGCGTCTATGAACGAATCAGGCTCAAAATAGTCAAATTTTATGAAAACCATTATTGGGTGCTAAAATTCTATTATGGTCCCAAAACAAAAACATTAAAAATTCTGAGGTATTACAGTTTCCTACCCCAAGAAGATGAGTCATCTCCTTGGCGGTGGACAAGGGGTGGTCCCACATCATTTTTGAGGGGGATTGCCTCTCATCCATTACCATGTCTAGGCTCAGTCCCCTCGTCATTGAGGTGGTTGGTTTCAAAGCTGGCCCTTTTCCAGAGCACGATTTTCTCTTTTTGTTAAGAGTGAAGGGAACACCGTTGTTCACTGCCTAGAACAATGAGAAAAATTGTTCCTCTCTCTGTAGGTTTGGTTCCTCCTTTCTACCCTTTGTGTGGACAACTCTGTTCTTATGGTGTAGCTTGCCTTTAGGCACTAGAGCCATACTAAATATATATGAGCTGAAATTAGTCCCTCTTTTGTCTTTCTTAAGGGTTAGCTTGTTTAGTCCCCAAAATCACCTAGCAAAAATGGTGAATGAATTGATTCACTACAATAAAATTGGGTATTAGCGACTCTTATATATGCGTCGCAATCATATGCGTCGCTAAAAAGTGATAATAACGACATATAACAAAACACCGCAAAAAAAACCACTATTAGCGTCGCTAATGGTAGTCTAGTAGCGACGTATAAATACAAGCGTCGCTACTACTTAAACTTTTAGCGACGCTTTCATTTATGCGTTGCTAATACTTACGTTATTAACGACGCTTTTATAAGCGTCACACATATATATATATATATATATATGTATTAATTCTTTTTTAAAAAAATTCAAAACTATTAATGACTCATTTTTACAAACGTCGCTACTATTTTCAACAATAGCGACGTTTGTAAATATGCGTCGCTATTACCCTTCGTAGTAGCGACGCATAGTCACATGCGTCGCTACTACCTAATTTTTAAATAAAAAATTTAATGAAAGAGAGAGAGGAGAGGGAGGAGAGAGAGACATAGGGGAGAGAGGGAGAGAGATAAGAGAGAGAGAGGGAGGGAGGAGAGAGAGAGCGTGTGTGTGTGTGTAGAGAGAGAGAGTGTGTAGAGAGAGGGAGGGAGGAGAGAGAGAGGGGAGAGAGGGGGAGAAGAGAGAGAGGGAGGGAGGGAGGAGAGAGAGAGGGGGAGAGAGAGAGGAGAAGGAGGAGAGAGAGAGGAGAAGGAGGAGAGAGAGAGGAGTGGGAGGAGAGAGAGAAAAGAGGGGAGAGAGAAAAAAATTAAATGAAAAATAGAGGGGGAGAGAGGGGGAGGAGGGAGGGAGGAGAGAGAGAGGGAGGGAGGGAGGGGAGAGAGAGAGGAGAGAGAGGGGGAGGGGAGAGAGGGATGAGAGAGAGTGTCTAGAGAGAGAAAGGGGGAGAGAGAGAGAGGAGAGGGAGGAGAGAGAGACGAGGGGAAATAGGAGAGAGAGACGGGGAGAGAGAGAGGAGAGAGAGAGAAGGGGAGAGAGTAAAATTATTTTAAAAAATATAAAAAATTTTAAAAAAATAAGTAGTAGCAACGCATAGTGCTATGCGTCGTTACTACATAAGGGCAGTAGCAACACATAGACGTACGCGTCACTACTGCCTAAGGGTAGTAGCGACGCATAGTAACATGCGTCGCTACTACCTATGTTTTAAATAAAAAATTAAATGAAAAATAGAAGGGGGAAGGAGAGAGAGGGAAGGAGGAGAGAGAGAGAGACAAAGGAGAGAGAGGGAGAGTGAAAGAAGAGAGAGAGAGAGAGAGAGAGGGAGGAGGAGATTGGAGAGAGAGGAGGGAGGAAGGAGAGAGAGAGAAGAGAGTGTAGAGAGAGGAAGGGAGGAGAGAGAGAGACCGTTTTAGTGACGCTCTTGACGAGCGTCGCTAGTAGCCACTCACTAGCGACATATAAATTTATACGTCGCTACTGAATGCCTAATAGAGAAGAATGTTGCAAAAAAGTTTTATTTATTTATTTTTTTGCCGGAGGCGAAATTCGGTTCGCGGCATAAGTTTTAATCTTTAGCGACGCTCGTCAACAACGTCGCTTATAGAACCTCAGTAGCGACGTATAAAGTTATACGTTGCTACTGAGTGCATAATAGCAATGCGCTTCGAGAGCGTCGCTAAAACATTTTATTTACAATTTTTTTTTTTGTCACGGGCGAAATTCTGCCAGCGGTAGAAGTTTTAAATTCTAGAAGAGCGTCGCTAATAGAAGCTCAGTAGCAACGTATATAGTTATACGTCGCTACTGAGAGCATAATAGCAACACTCTTTGAGAGCGTCGCTAAAAAGTTTTATTTTAAAATTTTTTTTGTTGTGGGCAAAATTCTGCCCGCGACAGAAGTTTTAATTTCTTGCGACACTCTTGAACAGCGTCGCTAATAGAAGCTCAGTAGCGTCGTATACAGTTATACGTCGCTACTGAGAGCATAATAGAGACGCTCTTCAAGAGCGTCGCTAAAAGTTTTATTAAATTTTTTTTTTTGTTGCAGGCGAAATTCCGTTAGCAAAATTCTGCCCGCGTGGGGAAATTTTGCCCGCACCTAATATCTACCCCCATCCCCAGTGTATGCCCTTGTCACCTCGCCGCCCGGCACCTTGCCGCCCCGCCGCCCAGCTTCCGACAGCTCCAATGCACAGAATCCGGCCCCCCTCCCACCCGCTCCCCCCTCATTCCCAGTCCCCCCATCTCCCCTCCCTCCCTCTGGTCTCCCCCCTCTCCCCAGCTCCCCCTTCCTCCCGGTCCCCCCTCCATCTCTCCCCGGCTCCCCTCTCTCTGCCGGGCTCCCCTCTTCCTCCCGCTCCCCCCTACCTCTACCCTGCTTCCCCCTCCCTCCCGCTCTCCCCCTCTCTCTCCCCGGCTCCCCCTCCCTCCCGCTCTCCCCCTCTCTCTCCCCGGCTCCCCCTCCCTCCCAGTCCCCCCTCTCTCTCCCCAGCTCCTCCTTCACTCCCGGTCCTCCCCTCTCTCTCCCAGGCTCCCCTCTCCCTCCCGCTCCCCTCTCTCTCCCCAGCTCCCCCTCCCTCCCGCTCCCCCTCCCTCCCAGTCCCCCCTCTCTCTCCCCGGCTTCCCTCTCCCTCCCGCTCCCCCTCTCCCCGGCTCCCCCTCCCTCCCACTCCCCCCGGCTCCCCCCGGCCCCAAAGGATTGTCCGGATTTTGGCGGGGCGCTGGAATCCAACCTCTCTCCCCTCCCCGGGATCGCCTTATTCATATTTTTAAAAAAAAATTTAAGGCTTGTAGTGACGCTTTTAAAAGCGTCGGTAAAGCCTTTTTTTTTATTATTAGCGAAGCTTGAGTAAGCATCGCTAATACATAAATTTTATTTTTTTAAAATATATTTTCATATTAGCGACGCTTGCAAAGCGTTGCTAATAAGAGACTTATTAGCGACTCATATCATTATGCATTGCTAATAAAATATTTTTTATTTATTTAAATTGTTTTTTTCTTTGTAGTGATGTATAGCTAACGTAATAATTAAGCGTCACTAATATTTTATTATTAGCAACATAATGATTTTAGTAGCGACGTATAAATATACGTCACTAATAGGCACTATTAGCGACGTTTTTGTTATGCGTTGCTAATAAGCAATAGAGACGACACTTTTTTTGACGTTTATAGTGAGGTTATTTATGCGTCACTAATAGTCATTAGCAACGCTTACAAGATTGGGGCAAAATTTCTTTCTCAAATATTCTTTACTAGAGTATACAAAATGTAATTCATTTGATTTCAAATGAAAAAGAGAGTCTATAAATGAATGGGAGGAGGAAGAGCTTTCTTTCGCAACATTTTGGGGCGATAGAGTTGCTCTCTTCTTGAATGCATTGTAGTCTATATTGGGGCAAAATTTTATACTATAAGTTCTTATAAGAAAAATGATATTCCTATTCAATAACAAAGGTTTTATACCACCTTTAATTGGATAGGGAAGGCGGGTCCTACCTAACAATATAAGATTCACTTTTCCATATCCTTAAGGTCTTTGGTCTAGAGAAAGTGAAGTAGGAATATCAGCTCGCATCCTATAAACAACCATGAATGCTACACTTTTTCAAAAAGATATTTAGATGCACCAACATATAATTAGTTTAAAATGAACCCCATATTATGTAGGTGTGAGCTAGTGAAAACCGGCTGCATGCCCCTATAACAAATCAAACTTTCCATCTTGTCCATTTTTTAGTAAGTCCTACTGCGGTCAAATTTGGAGTGAATTGACAACTAGCAACTAACTAATTGTTTACTGAATGTCTTATTAGGAGCTATTTAGGATGGATGTAGCTAGACTTCTGAGTTTGTATGCTAGATGAAGTAAAGGCAGACCATCTCAAGGGCTAAAGTTGCAGAAGTATGACAAGATGTCCCCAATAGTATTGTCAAAATGTTAAAAGTGAGTAACAAAGATTTTTGGGCATATGATGTTCACCACTTCCCTCTCTATGTGAATGGTAAACATTAGACCCTAGTTATGCTTGATCTAAGGAGGGATGTTATTTATATCATAAAACCTTATTATTCTGAAGTTGAACTTGAACAATACTACCAAAACTTGGCTATTAATGGACATGTCTTACAAATAGTGTTGTTGAAACTAGGATACAAAGAAGGGCCAACATTTAGGTTACCCACGATGGAGGTGTCTGAACACCCAAAAAATATCAATAACAATGATTGTGATGTATGTGTATGCAGTTAAATGTAGTACTCTCCATACCCATTGAACATTACAGGTGATGACATGCAAATAATGCGACCGTGGGTTACATTCCAAATTATGTACATGTTATATGATGTTTAGATATTTTTGTGAACTTGGCTAAGTTGTGGAAATCAAAATAAGTGCAAGTATGTTGTTTTGCCGTGATGTGTCCATTTATGTAACAAAATTGTTACTTCGGCTCTATTTGGGGGGTGAGGGGTAATTTTGGACTTTTTAAAATGCCGAACGATTAGCCCCCCACAGTACCAAAAAAATGACTTACAATCATTTTTTGCCACACAATATTTACGTGAAAAATCCCAATTATGTAAAAAACTACATGAGATTCGCCCAAGTAATAGAAACATCACTTTATAGTTAGCACGTAACTCACATACAAGTCTATGTGCATTAATTAATCATGATTACTAGGAAAGTAATTCCATCAATAGATAAGCATGAGTTGAATAAATAATAATAGAATGGATATTTAAGTGATGTACATCTCGCACATAGAAAACTTGGGAAATATGTTCTTCATCGATCGATCGCTGATGAACATACTGCGAGGATCAATCAATTGGCTCGTGAAACTATTTTAGAAATTTTTAGCCGAGAGGTTTCTGATCGATCAATATGTAGGAGGGCTCAATTGCTGGATGAATTTTATATGAACAAGAACAGTTACTGATCGATCGTTGTTGGAAAGGATCGATCGCTGTTGTAACCAAATTAGCACTATCTATTAAATTGTATAATTTAAGAATTTTGGAAAAGAGATCATTCCATATTGGATTCTCTAACCTAAACTGACTTAATGAAGTATAAAATAACTAAGTAAACACGGAATTGAAAAGAACAAAACCTATACTTTGAGAGAAGAAAAAGGGAAAGTCCTCTTGCTTTAGTTTTTCATTACAATCATCATTGTTCTCGAGTAAATAGTTTTAATGGTAATTGAATCATAAGAGAGATACAATAAAGAGTACTTTACACACAAAGTTGAGGAGAGTGTCAGCTAAGTCTTCAATAAGAGATTAAAGACATTCAAAGCCAAATAAATAATCCAGAAGAGCTTAATTGATGAGACTACAAAAAGACAGATACAAAACAAGGAGGGAGAAAATTTTAAGAGAAGACTTAAAGACCAACAATGAATAGCAACAGAGATCTAAAAAAGATGGAGTTGTGTTATAGTGTTTTAGAGAGGCCGGTGGTTGTCTTGAATCATATAAGAAGTCACTTTGCTAGTGCCTTGATTTTGGGTTGAGAGTAGCCGAACACTATTTTTTACCCTAGTTTGGGTTTTCTAATTTTTTTTTGTGAATTTGCATGATTGTACTTTAATGTTTGATTAATAGAATAGTCATAACATATTTCTAAGGTTGATTAATCATTTGCTATATAATAAATTCCTACGCAAAGAGGTCATAATTCTTAATTCTTACTTTTGTTAAGTACTAGGGTTAAAAGCAATTTGATGATCTGCTTAGATGGGGATAGATATTAAACTCTCATGATCTTGAGGAGGACCCAATTTGGTGAGGAACAAACTCTAGTAATAGAAGATTAGTTGAGTCATTTCATCGAACGATTTGTGCTTGTTCTATATAATGCACTAGGGGTATTATTGGATATGACTAATAAATTATTTTTTTATGTACTTTAATAGGGTAAATTTGGTTAGTCTACTTATCTAGACATAAATCAGTCTTTGAAAGTGAGGGTGATGTAGCCTTTTGAGTCTTTCTTCCTGCCTAAGTCTACAAAAAAATTCTTCGTAAAAAAGAAAAGTTTTTAAAAAGGGGAATATAAGTGTGTTTGAGTTTTTGAATTTCAAAATTAAATAAGTTTGTTCTTAATTTGAGCTTAGCTGAAGATTTCTACTCATGGATTTGTGTGATTTTTTATATTGTTGATTTAGCTCAGGTTTGTAATATTTGTGGATTCATATATAGTTCATGGATTGTAACATTGTAATCCTTTATTTTCACTCAAAATGCAAATAAAAAAGAGTTCCAGATTTGTATCTTTATGATTGTGTTGTGTGAATTGATCTTTGTTACAACAAGTTGGTTTTAGAGATTGCATAGCTAACTTCTATGATAATTAACAACACAAAAGAAGTCAGCCTCGAGCAGCTAATAGTGTAGTTGTTGCAGTCTCAACAGCAAATCCATGCACAGTTATAGCTCTTGACCAAATAGTTCCAACAGCTTGTAGTGCAACAAATTCAACAGTGGCTACTTCTTCGAGTTTATTGAAGGAGAAGGCAACCTCAAATTCCTCCAAATCTAGTGCGTCCAATATTTCATGATCTAGATCCACAAAATTTAGAAGGACAATTTTCTGCTCAATTTCAGGCTCAAAATGTAAAACAAAGCCCATGAGAGATAATCTAGTGAATGTGGATGAATCCAATGAATATGAGCAAGAATTTCTTTGATTTTAGCATCCTAGATGTGAAGTTCCAAGAGTTCAGCAACACAACGGTGATTTTCAGCAACACATAGCTAATTCTTAGAACTTGTACCAATCTCAACCAAAATTAGATTTACCAAATTTCAAGAACTATACATGTAAAGAAATTTCTGGACTGGAAGTATGAAGTGGAAACATTTTTTGAATTGAATGTTTAAAAGTTCCTAAAGATATTAAAGTAAAGTTAGTGGCTTGTGAACTAAGAAGTAGAGCTGAACCTGGTGGAATCAAATCCAGACCAGCTGAATTAAAAAAGGAAACCATCCTATTCATTCTTTGAATCAAATGAAAAGTTTGCTTGGAAACATGTTTTTACCAGTGTACTATGAACAATTGTTATTCTGACAATTTCAAGAGTGTAACCAAGGAAGCAAATCAGTGGCATATTACACTACAAAATTTCAGAAGCTAGTAGCCAGAAATGATGTGATAGAATCTGAACAAAAATTGGTGTCAAGGTTAATCTCATGCCTAAAACCCTAAATTAAAAAGACGGTTTATTTGCCTCCTAGACGTGAAGATTTACCAAATTTCAATGGAACTATACAAGTAAAGAAATTTCGGGATTGGGAGTACCAAGTGGAAATATATTTTGCATTGATTGTTTAGAAGTTCATGAAGCTAGTAAAGTAAAGTTAGTGGCTTGCGAACTAAGAAGTAGAGCTGCTGCCTGGTGGAATCAAGTCCAGACAAGCATAATGAAACAAGGAAAGCATCTTAGTCATTCTTGGAATCGAATGAAAAGTTTGATTAGAAACATGTTTTTATGAGTGTACTATGAACAATTGTTATTTTTCTGACAATTTCAAGAGGGCAACACCATGTTCTATTGCTTTTATTATCAATGTTGATGGTAGGAGGCTAAAATCTTCTTTGATACACTTTTCCAAACAACTACAAGCATAAATTTTCTTGATTGTTGTCATCTACAGTCAACATATATATATCAGCTCCCAAAAAATTGTGTAGCAAACTCAGTGATAAAGCTCAATCAATGATCGAACACCCAACCCCGGCGTGATCTTGTATTCCTTAAAGCCAGCATCGTTGAAGATGTTGCTCCACTCTTGCTTGTCCCTCTCCCACCCTGTTGTCAGTGCCATCATTATCACATCAGCACAGTACTCTGTTTGTGTATACATGTGGTCTTCAGTCTTGGAGTTGACTACCACTTCGACTATGATCACCTTCCCTCCTTCCTCTCTGCTAGGCACCGCCTCCTTGCATTTGCGCAGAATTTGTACGCACTCCTCATCGTTCCAGTCATGAAGAATCCACTGCAGAATATATGCCATAAGCATTAACTCATTCATCATACGGTCAATATGCAAACATCTAGATTAGTTAGATGAAAAGTTCAATTGAACAGTATACTTTCACAAACCTTGAGAAAAACTGCATCTTCGTGTGGGATGTGCTTGAACATGTCCCCTCCTATTACTTGAATTCCTGCCTCCTTTGGCATCTGTGCAGCCACATGGGGTAGATCTAGAACTTTGGCATTCAGGTAAGGGAATGCCTTGGCGATGTTTATAGCAGAGCCCCCGATACCACCACCCACATCGATCAGAGATTGCAAGCCCCGGAAGACATGACCGCACTGTGAAACAATAGAGCTCATCAAGAACTGGCTGTCGCTGGCCATAGCTGCATTGAAGCCATTATTGAACTCACGGCTCTTGGCTGCTACCTCCCACATGCTGCCACCATGGCAGAGCTCGAAGGGCATGGAGCCCTCCATCTTGAGCCAGTCACCAGGTAAGGGTCCAGCACCATCCTTGAATAGGGTTTGACGCTGTTGCGGCCTTGGTCGCTTCCAAGGAGAAGACTTGAGGTAGGAGTAAGGAGATATTTCGGTTCATTTCCACTGTCCTCCGAGGCAAAGATGCCCAAGTGGACCAGCAGGCGCATGAGACGGCTGAGGTGGGCAGCCTTGGCCGTGGGGATTGGAATTGCACCGGCAAGGTCGGATAGGGATACGGGGGTCGAGTCATTGGAGTGGATGATGTCGGCCATGCCCAACTGAATGGCACACCTGATGGCCATTGAGTTGACAAAGCCGAACTGAAGATTGAGCAGATTGGTATGGGCCTGAGAGAGCTCGCTGGGCGTCTCTTCTGCCTCAGTACTGGTCACCATTCTTCCTTTGCTGGTGGATTGCTCTTCTTAGTACGAAGCTTGCAAGTTGGGTGTGCAGATTTCCTTGTGGCGTGGTAGATTACTGGATACGTGCTGGTCTATATATACACATCTTGGTGATGATATTAGAACATGAAAAATGTGCAACAATAGGAACTGTTTTGTTTTGTTGGATGTTTCGTTGCTCTCTACAGGTTGTGCCGTCCAACTTGTAAATGAATTTTTTTTTTGTTTGAACAACTTATGAATGATTTGTAGCATTGTGCTAAACAGATTAAAAAATTCTTCACGTTCACGTGTTTTGGTTGTTGGCGGTGACCAATTTTTTATTGTGGTCTTACCCCTCCTTGGCTCGTTATTTAATTGCACTGTACATGTTTTGTCTCTTTATTAAACAAGGTTCAGCTTCATGTTCTATTTTATGTCAATAGAAAGCCTTTAAAAAGATCTTAGGTATCTAAAAAGTTTAAAATTTAATAATCAATAAAGACCCATATTTAGTGTAGCTAAAATGATTATCAATAAAATATCCATAAAACATGTTCCTCCTCAGATCTTATGTCATATAACTTTTATGTGTGCAATCACCGAGAACTTTGTTTTATCTCTACAACAAAAAGGACTTTTAGCGACGTATAAATACATCGCTAAAAGCCCCCTAAGCATCGTTAATGACTATTAGCGATGCATACAAAATGTCATTATAAGTGTTGCAAAAAGTACTGTCGATATTGCCTATTAGCAACGCATAACACAAAGTGTTGCTAATAGTGCATATTAGAGACGTATATTTATCTCTCGCTAATTTTAAAACTGTGTCGGTAATAATAAATTATTAGCGATATTTATTTATTTGTGTTGCTAATGATTAGTGATTAGCGACATTATTATATACTTAACTAATAGAAACACTAGTTAAAAAAATTAAAAATAACTTATTGGTGACGTATAACTCTAAGTGTCGCTAATAAGTCCTTATGAGCGACGTTTGTGTATACATTGCTAATATAATAAATTTTTTTTAAAAAAACTTATTTAATGACCCGCTAATAATATAATATTAACAACGTTATAAATAAGCTTTAGCGACACTTTTATATGCATTGCTAAAGACAAAAAAAATCCTCGGTGGGCCACCGGGGAGGGGAGAGGGGGCTGGAGGATGGTGGGGCGCTGGAATCTAGCCCCATCCTCAAGGGGGAAGAAGGGGTGGGGTGCCGGAACCTGGCGGGGGAACCGGATTTCGGCAGCCCCCATCAAGAGGAGGCAAATGTGTGTGTGTAGGGGGGGAGGAAGGGAGAGGGGGGCAGGAGGGGGTGGGGTGGCGGAATCCGGCGGGGAACTAGATTGCGGCAGCCGGAGCCCCTCCTCCGGTGGCAGCGGTGAAAGAGGGGGGGAGGAAGGGGTGGGGTGCCGGAATCCGGTGGGGGAACTAGATTCCGAGAAACCCCTCCTTCGGCAATGGCTAATTGGGGGGGGGGGGGGGGGGGGGGAATGGAAATAAGGGGAGGGGAGGAAGGGAGACGGGTAGGGAGGAGTGGGTGGGGTACTGGAATCCTGCAGGCGAACTCAGATGGTGGCGGTGGGGGTAGGGCAAGGCGAAGGGAGCAGGGCAGAGGGGAGGGGAAGGGGAAGGGGAAGGCACTACAACAAAATAGAGTATTAGCAACGCATATATTAGCAACACTTATTTAAGCGTCGCTAAAAATAACTATTTGCGACACATAAATAAGCGTCGCAAAAACTTAAACTATTAGCGATGCATTTTCATATGCGTTGCTAATAGTTATATATTAGCGACGCTTTATAATAAGTGTTGCTAATAGTTCCTCTATTTGTGACGCTTTGTCTAACCATCGCTAAAAGATACATATTTTAAAAAAAAAAGAAAAAAAATATAACTATTAGCGACGTTTTTTATAAGCGTCGCTAATAACTTTCTTAATAGCGACGCATATAACCAAGCGTCGCTAATAGTGTTGGTATTAGGGACGCTTATAAAAGCGTCACTAATAGTATTGAATTAAAAAAATACAAATTTTAAATTAGTAGCGACGCTTGTAAATAAGCGTCGCAAATACTATCTCTAATAGCGACCTTTGTTAACAAACGTCACTAATAGCTTTATTAATTGATTTTATTTAATAAATAAATATTAAAAAAATTATAATAAACTTTCTAAATATAATATATTTTATTCAATATTTACTATTTGTATATACAATGAATAAATATTAAGTTTTCAATAAAAACTAGTGTTAATAATTCACTATTTATAAATAATATATTTTATTTGTTAAATTTTATTATTAATTTTAAAATATAATTTATAATAAAAGAGGGAGTGAAGAGAGTGCATTATGAGAGAGAGAGTGAGAGTGATGAGAGAGAGGGATCGAAGAGAGAGGGAGAGGTGAGAGACTGAGGTGAGAGAGAGAGGGAGGAGAGAGAGAGGAGGAGAGAGGGGAGAGAGAGGAGAGAGGAGGTAGAGAGAGGGGGAGGTGAGAGAGTGAGGTGTGAGAGAGGGGAGGAGAGAGAGGATAGAGAGAGAGGGAGGAGAGAGAGAGAGAAAGGGAGGGGAGAGAGGAGAGAGAGATGGGATAGAGAGGAGAGAGGGAGAAGAGAGAGAAGAAGGTGGAGAGAGATAGAATATTATTTATATTTATTTTTTTGTATTTGTTATTTATTTTTATAAAATTAAATTAAATAAAAAAATAAAAGAGTATTAGCGACGTATAAGCATATGATACCTTTAAGTATTAGCGATGTATATGCCTATACATCGCTAATACCCATTAGTATTAGCGACATATAAGGATATACGTCGCTAATACCATTAGTATTAGCGACGTATAGGATATACGTCGCTAATACATTTTTATTTTTTATTAATTTTTAAATAAAAAATATAAAATAGAGAGAGGGGAGAGAGGGAGGAGTGGAGAGGGAGGAGAGAGAGAGAGGAGAGAGAAGGGAGAGAGAGGGAGGAGAGAGAGAGGAGAGAGAGAAGAAGGTGGAGAGAGAGATAGAATATTATTTATATTATTTATTTATTTTTACATATTTAAATAAAATATTTAAAAATAAAAAATAAAAGAGTATTAGCAACGTATAGGCACTACTACCTGTGAGTATTAGCGACATATAAGGATATACGTGGCTAATATCCTTAGTATTAGCGATGTATATCCTATACGTCGCTAATACATTTTTCTTTTTTATTGATTTTTAAATAAAAAATATATAATAGATAGAGGGGAGAGAGGGAGGAGAGAGGAGAGAGAAGGGAGAGAGAGGGAGGAGAGAGAGGGGAGAGGGAGGAGAGGAGAGGGAGAGAGAGGGGAGAGAGAGGGAGGAGAGAGAGGGGAGAGGGGAGGAGAGAGAGGGAGGAGAGAAGAGGAGAGGAGAGAGAGAGGGGAGAGGAGAGAGATAGATAGAATATTATTTATATTTTTTTATTTATTATTTAATTTTATTTAATTAAATAAAAAAATAGTATTAGCGACATATATGCATATACGTCGCTAATACCTTTAAGTATTAGCAAAGTATATGCCTATACGTAATAATACCCTTTGAGTATTAGTAACATATAACGATATATGTCGCTAATACCCTTAGTATTCGTGACGTATATCCTATACGTCACTAATACATTTTTATTTTTATTAATTTAAATAAAAAATATAACATAGAGAGGGGGGAGAGAGGGAGGAGAGAGAAAGGGAGGAGAGAGGAGGGAGGAGGGAGAGAGAGGGAGGAGAGAGAAGGGAGAGAGAGAGGGAGGAGAGAGAGGGGAGATGGAGGAGAGAGAG
Organism: Saururus chinensis; assembly: GCA_035235625.1. Lineage (NCBI taxonomy): Eukaryota > Viridiplantae > Streptophyta > Magnoliopsida > Piperales > Saururaceae > Saururus > Saururus chinensis. The sequence goes on along the minus strand of CP141146.1, from coordinate 31,308,137 downwards.
AGGGTAGAGAAAGGAGAGAGGGGTGAGGTGAGAGAGAAGGGAGAGAGAGAAGAGGGTGGAGGGAGGGAGGAGAGAGATGAGGGTGGAGGGAGGGAGGAGAGAGAGAGAGAGAAGGGAGAGAGAGGGTAGAGATAGAGAAGGGAGAGAGAGAGATGGGAGAGATAGGGGAGAGAGAGAGAGAGAGAGAGAGAGAGAGAGAGAGAGAGAGAGAGAGAGAGAGAGAGAGAGAGAGAGAGAGAGAGAGAGAGAGAGAGAGAAGAGGGTAAGGGGGAGAGAGGAGAAAGAGAGGGGAAGGGAGAGAGAGGAGAAAGAGAGGGGAAGGAGGAGAGAGGAGGGGAGAGGGAGGGAGGAGAGAGAGAGGGGGGAGAGCGGGGGAGAGGCGGGAGAGAGAGAAGAGGGTGAGGGAGAGAAAAGACCAAATTATCAGCGACGTTTACTGTAATCGTTGCAATAAGGTTATATTTTAGCGACATTTTCTTAGAAACGTCACAATAGAACGTTTGGAAACAAACGTCACAATATGTAAAATGTCTTGTGACGTTTACTGTAAACATTGCAATAAGGTTATATTTTAGCGACGTTTTCTTAGAAATGTCGCAATAGAAATACCGAGGGGAATTTTCGTTTGCCTGCATGGTCAAAATTAAAATACCACTCGGGCGAAATTGTCCGCGCAGTATTTAACTCCTCTCCTCCACAGTTTCTCCACCCCGCCTTCATTGTGCCTCCACCCTTCCGCCACCGCCTTGGCTCAGCCGCCTCCAGCCCCTTCAACCATGGTCCCGCCTCGGCCTCGCGCCATGCCACTGCGCCCAGCAGTCCCGATGTGCCTCGCAGGCCCCCACCATGCCCCACTGTCCCCCGTCGTGCCCCGCCGCACATAATCGCATCACTGCCCTTTCCTGCCCCGAGCATGTCGTCCTGGCCCTCGCCCGTCGTCCAGACCCGCACAAGCCAGCCCGCACCGTGCCTGCCTTCTCGTCTCCCGCAACACCATACTTCGCCCCGTGCCCCTTCTCGCCGCCCCACGCGCCCTAAGCCCGCCGTCCAGCCCCGAGCCCACCGTCCCGCCACGACCCGGCATTCCGCTCCGTCCCGCCACGACCCGGTGTTCTGCTCCGTCCCGCCGCAGTCCCGTCCCGGCCGCTCCTCCGTAGATGCAACTGCACCTGCGCGGGGTGCAGTGACCCGCGACCCTGGTCACTGCTAGCCCGCCATCCAGCCCTGAGCCCACCATCCCGCCATGACCCGACGTTCCGCTCTGTCCCGGCCGCAGTCCCGTCCCGTCACGACTGCTCTTGCGCAGATGCTTAAGCACTCGTGCGGGTCAGCAGTGACCCGTAATCTTCCAAACCGGGTCACTTGGGTAGTGACCTGGTTTGGTAAAAAAATTCTTTATTCAATTATGGAGTGTCGCTAGTATGGTTTTTTTAAATTTTTTAATACTTTTAGCGACGCATCTCTAAGCGTCACCAATTACGATAAATTATTTTTTATTTTTAAGTACATTTTTTTTATTTATTTAAATAATTATACACATTAGCGACGTTTATATAAATGCCACTAATGCTAGTATTTAATTTTTTTTAAATTATATTTTTAAAAAAATTTTAAAATATATTTTAACAAAAAAATAAAAAATATATATTTTTAGTGACGTTTACAAAATGTCGCTAATACTATATTATTAGCTTAGCGACATTTTTTATGCGTCGCTAAGAATTATTAGCGACATTTAGAAGGCGGGAGTGGGGAGTGGGTGTCGCTTTTATTAGCGACATTTAAAAGCGCCGCTAATAGTTAGTTTTGTTGTAGTGAGGGAGGAGGGCAGAGGGACCAGGGAAGGGAAGGGGGACCGGGGAGTGGGGGTGCGGGAGGAGGGGAAGGGAGGAAGGCAGAGGCGGAGCCGGTGCGGCGGTGGATGAGCCCAAACGGCAACGGTGGGGGTAGGGCGAGGGGAAGGGAGGAGGGCAGAGGCGGAGCTAGCATGGCAGGAGGGTTGGCGGTGGCTAAGCCCGGACGGCGGCGGTGGGGGTATGGCAAGGGGAAGGGAGGAGGGTGGAGTGGAGGGGAAGGGTAGGGGGACCGGGGGGCGAGGGGCGAGGGGAGGGGAAGGGAGGAGGGCGTAGCCCGGACAGCGGCTGCGGGGGCTTGCGGCGGCAGGATGGATGCAGTAAAGTAGGGTGGAAGGCGAGGTTGGCCTGCGGGTGTGGGTGGAGACACGGCGAAGGTAGGGTGGAGGAACAACGGAGGTGGCTGGGGTAATCAGAGAAGAATAGGCACGCAGGGGGAGAGGGGGGAAGGGAATAAATGCCACGCAGGCAATTTTACAAAAGTGTCACTAATAGTTATGAATTTAAAAAAAATTAATATATTTCATAAATTTTCTAAAGCGAGCCCTTTTGTTTCTAAGTGGACCTCCCCTTAGAAACGGGGAAGAAAAGTTTGACAGTGGGCAAAGGTAAATAGATTATGTTCCGTGTTTGAGCCAGTAGGTGATTAATTGGCTAAGCGTTCTCTCATGCCTAGTCGTTGTTGATCTTATGGGATGTTATTTTGGTGTTGCACGTAAGCCCATGCTTTGATGCTCTATTGAGAGCATTTTATGATTCTACCCATAATTGGCAATATATGATTTTTTACTCATAGATGACATTGTATGATTCCGCTTATATATACACTAAAAGATGTCGAGAAAATGACACTATATGCTTTCTACATTTGGCATTATATGGTCATAGAAAGTGGACATTTGCCCGCTCATGTAAGTATTATCATGGATTTACTCTTACTTGTCTAATATTATGCCCCATAAGCATAAATGTGTCTTGCCTTCAAAAAAATCATCGGCATCCAGTTGCTTCCCAGAGGTTAAAGTGATGCCTAGTAGCATTCCTTCCTGTCGATATTAGAGCTAATTAAATTGCTAATGGGCTAGTTATCAATGGTAAGTGTAAGATTATTTGAGTATGAATAAGATTGTATGAGTTTGAGCACAATTGCATGAATAAGATTGTATGAGTATGAGCATGACTATATGAATAAGACTATATCAACAATAATGTAAATGTAAGTGTAAATATAGGACCGGGTTCGGCTCGGGTCGGGCAGTTTCTGGGTGTGACTAATAATATATAATATTTTTTTGCAAAGTGGCACTCAAATGCCTAAAGTCATGCATACAAAGCAAAAGTTTAGTCAATGAAAGTATCAAGAGTCCTATTTTTGTCAAGCAATCACCTATTGTCCTTTTCCCTGTACACCACATCTCCTATTGATTCACTCTTCAGGTAAACAAGCGTCATAAGGATGTTGAGTATACGAATATACCTAGTGGGATGGCTAAAAATGAACCATATACAATTGATATATAATGACAATTCAAAGAATAATATATAACATGATAAAGCAACACAAGCATTCATAAAGTAAATACAATGACATAATTAAACAATATCACAATAATATAATCACTTTAACATTGTGATAGCACTAAGGAGTCCATCATCCTCACTAAGTGCATACCACAAAGGGTTTCTATGAAACAATAGCCACATCCAAGAGTCCATGGACTACTCATCTCTTATCCTTAAGTGTCAAAATGCATTGGTCAGGGGTACGATGCATTAAAAGGATTCACACATGCATTAGGGTTTACTTACCCATACATAATAAATGCTCAACACCATACAATCATGCATACAAATGCAAAGAGTTCATGTTATTATAATACTTGGTAATAGCACATACATTATCATAAGTCATGCTTGAAAATACTCATACTGATGCATTGTCAATAAAACACTAATGTGTCATCCAAGGAGTCAATGACCTTCAACATCCCATTGATGCAACGAACCTAACTAACAATGGGTTAGCTGTGGAATCCTACCTTATCCATACCACATTGATGCATGGACCTCACTCTTGGGGACTAGATGAACACTAACACACCATAGCATGTCAATGTCAATATTGTTGTCTTCCCACTTCAACCAACGCTGTGACTTATGTGCAGGTGATCGTATCGATGATCGGGAGGAAAACAACATAGACTAATTTGGTTTACCTAAATCTCTCTAAATAGATATCATGGTTTAATCCTCACTTCATGCAACCAACCCATCATGCATGCAAACTATAGTACCACGGTTTAATAAAATCTATCGTAATAGATATCATGGTCTACCCAAATCTCTCCTAATATATATTGATGGAGTCAAAACACATAAAATAATATTATTATACACAGAATATTCATAATAAATAAACACAACAAATATTCTACAAATAACTTAGGTGTCACATCCTTCACTTCTTGGAGAAAATTTTGTCCTCCAAATTTGGTCACGTAACATCCCTAATCGTATGTAATTTTTTTTTCTTGTATGTGCATGTTCCATTTGCTTTGTTGTTGAATCGAATTATTGTGATGATTATAACCATATACAGTATAAGGGGTGTGAGCTGAAAGTTGTGAGGGACCCACTTTGGCAAAGGGGAGTCGAGCCTTGCTACGGATGCAATGGATGAGAGGGAGTCTTAGCCAAAATTGGTAGGGTTTTTCAAAAAATAGGATTTGGTTATGAGAGGAGTGTGATCTTATGTCCCCTAGAAAATAGGGGAGTGGTTTGCGAGGACTCTAGGGGGTGGACCACCAGTCCCCTGTCTGGCCACTCCTGAGCGGTATGTTCCTTAGAAAATAGGGGAGTAGTTAGCAAGGAGTCTAGGGGGCGAACCAGTAGTCTCCTGCCCAACCACTCTTTATTAGTACGTCCCCTAGAAATTAGGGGAGTAGTTAACAAGGAGACTGGGGGGGGATGCAAAAAGCTGATGTCCGGCAACTTCTTTCCATGTTTCTCCTATCAAAAACCACAACCTCAAACAACAATTGAACGGAGGGGGGTCCAACACCGTCAAACCCCAGCATAGGAGGATGGGAGCAAGGTTTTTGAGGCGGGCTAGTAGAGGTAGGATGTTTTCTTTGCACTCCTAATCATGTTTATGGCGTAAAACCCTAAACCTAATTGATGTGATGTGTTACAAATGCCATTACCCAGAGATTCCCTTCTCCTTTACTATAAAATATATATGTTCCTTCATTCAGGCTAATAAAGGGAAGAACGGAAGTTGTGTTCTGATTGTTAATTATGTTTACCCCTCTTTCCAAAGTCTTTAGACCTATACTTTGCTGAATTACACGCTGCATATGGTTAAGTATAGAGTCCTACATGCTATTAATTTGATATATTGCAGCCCTAAATTATTAGGATCAGTTAATATTCTCCATTGTGTTTCAGCCTTAAATTGTTAGGGTCGGTCTCATATAGTTTTATGCTATGATTAATCCATACTCTGCTTGTATTATTATTTCATTTTAGTCATGGTCTTGCTGCAACCGGGTAGTCATTAGACGTTTACCTCGTGAATTATATGTTTGATAGGGTCAAGTACAAAGTCTTCCATGCCGTGGCCAATATATAAATTTGTTTGCCTTATTCTTCAGTTTTTATTCACTGTCTTGCTACAACCGGAAAGTGTATTCGATCTATACTTTGCTGATTCATATGAGTCTATGTGAAGAATGATCATTGGCTGAATTTTGGGTTATCCTAATAGTGAATGATGTGATTATAGTATATAAATATTGAAGTTATGTAGTTAATTCAGGGCTAAATTGAAGGTTGTGTCCCAAAAATAGTATAATTGTCTTACAATTGCCTAAGCTTGCAGAAATGAATAACTTTAACCTGGACCAATGGTGCTGATATGATTATAATGTTTGACTTACATAATATGATTCGGATTGCAGCCAAAAGAATTTAGTTTTACCATTGTGGTTGGACTGATTTGGATGGGGTAAACTGTTGTTAAACTCTTGAATTGAACTGAGCCTTAGGTGTGTAAAAACCTCTAAATACTAATGTAAACAATGGTGTTAGTGTTCTCTTGTGAGTAATGTAGGAACAACTTATAATTAGAAGAGTAAGGGCTGAATTGTATCTGGAATAGACCTTTTAACATGACACCATTCTCGTAGACTTATATGCTACTTAGTTTTGGGGCCCTTTGCATCGGTCCAATTTACTCTTCACTATTAGACATGATGATGTCAGTAGATTTGATTCCAAATAGGGACATTATTGTTGGTTGCCTCTTAGCTATAAGTTAAAAGTGTCATGTCCCACTTCTTTTGTGACTGAATTAGAGTTCAAGTAAGCTCACTACAATAGCCTTGGTGATACCGATCCGTGTGGTCACAAGTCTCTTAGGCCTTTGCACTTTCGGGGCTTTAGTCCCCAGCTATTTTGAGCACTTTGTGTGCATCTAGTTTTTTGAACATCATAAAAGACTCATCCACCTCCAACTAGCGTGTCCATGAGCATGATGGTACCCACATTTTTTGGTCCATGGCTGATCCGAGTGGTACTGTAGGGATGCTGGGATTTACTGTAAGTTTATAGTTTACTCCTTTGAGCGAGAGTCCATATTCGGGCAGCAATAAGTTAAACTATTTCCTTAGTAGAGTCTACTTGCAATTGGGTTGATATTGTCCTTTATTAGTTAGAGGTTGGACCCTATGAGTAATGTTTCGAATTGACATATAGTGTGTCATATGCCATAGTGTACTAGTGTTATTATTTAACCGGTGTCAAGCACCACATTATCTAAATGTTTCATGTAGTTTCTATTTCCATCTCTATGGTTTGATTATGAGTGGTTTTTTTTGTCTTACTGAGTATTAGTGGAAATACTCATGCATCTTTGCGATGCAGGTTCAGTTCTAGATTCAGAGTAGCAAATTTCTATTAACGGGCGATACACAACACTAGCAAGGTAGACTTCTGAAGTTACTAGTACCACAAATTTTATTTCAATGCTGATTTTTAATAAGGCACTATATTACCCAAAAGGTTATTTCATTTATGTTATTGCACTTGCAGATGGCTGTGATCCTGGATTATGACAATTATATTTCATTAGGTGGCTGATTTTATTGTTATGTGATGCTTGGCCACGTATGATAACACCCTAAGTTTCATATTGTCTATCTGTTTATGATCATAAAAAACTAGGGTGTTATAGATCACTCCCCAGTAAATATATAGGCATAGTCTTTCTTGAACTAAGCTTCCACTTCCCAAGCCATTTTCTCCCGAGCTAGACTTTTCCAAAGAAACTTTACCCTGAGAATTTCCTTATTTTTTGAAGTGGATTTTCTATCCAATATTTGTACCAGTTTCACCTTAAAAGTAAGATTAGGTTGAAGTTCCGCCTTTCTACATTGACTACATGGGTAGAGATGTGTGTGTACTTTCTCAACATAGAAAACATCATGTACTTTAGCAAGGCCATGTAGCAAAGCTAATTTTTAGCCACACTTGTGTTTGCGTTGCTAATAGTACATTTTGTTGTAGTGACAAGTCTCCACAAAACCCTACCACTTTCTAATCTTCAAGGTATCTTTAACTCTTTATTGCTTTCAAGCAAGTCATTAGCGGATTCTACTAAAGAAAAAACAATTTAATTGTTTTCCAAAAAATAGATCAAGGACTAGGGTTTTGAAGTATCAAACTTTACGGTTTATAGGGAAACTCTCATCAAGTTTGAAAAGGCAAAGTCCTTAGACTGAGAAACTTGAGTAGATTCAGATAGAAGCAAAGAACACTACAATCTGATTCTACATTAAAAGTTTTTTTTAAGGAACTTCGAAGAAAACTATTATAGAATACACTCTCAACAAAACCTTTCAACTGGCCACTTCCCAACTTCCTTCTCTTCAGAACTAACATAGGAACACCTATTATAGACACCCATGACGGTATTGAGTTTGAGTTAAAATAGAATCGTATCAAATTAAATCTTTTCATTTTCTTGACAGTCGAACTTGCGCATAACTTCAAAGTCAAACTTGGGCATAGTTGTTGCATCTTTGACTCTGAAATTGTATAACAAATCTCGGGGAGGTACTCTATCATTCAGCCAAGTCAAACACTGACCATGACCTTGACCAATATTCTTATGCGTCACTAATAACCTCGGTTGTAGCAACACACATTCCTATGCGTCGCTATTACCTTCTAATTTATTGTATTAATTTTAAAATATGTAGAGTGAGAAAAAAGGAGAGAGGATATAGAGAGACAGAGGAGAGAGGGGGAGAGAGAGGAAGAGAGCGAGAGAGAGAGAGAGAGGGAGGGAGAGTGAGGAGATAGAGTGGAGAGAGAAGAGAGAGAGTGAGGAGAGGGAGAGAGAGAAGAGAGAGAGGGAGAGGGAGGGAGGAGAGAGTGAGGGGACAGAGAGAGTGAGGAGGGAGGTGTGAGAGAGAGGAGAGGGAGAGAGAGGAGAGAGGGAGTAGAGGGGAGAGAGAGAGAGCAAAAAAATTAATTTTAAATTTTTTATTTAAAAGTTAATCAAAAAATAAATAAATAAAAATGTTTCATATACGTCACTAATACTCTTGTTATTAATGACACATATTCCTATGCGCCGCTATTACCTTATAATTTATTATATTAATTTTAAAATATGTAGAGAGAGAAAAGGAGGGAGGATGTAGAGAGAGAGGAGAGAGGGGGAGAGTAGGAGAGGGAGATAGAGAGGAGAGAGAGGGAGGAGATGGATAAGGAGAAAGAGAGTTGTGAGAGAGGAGAGAGAGAGAGGGAGAGAGAAGATAGAGAGAGAGCAAAAAATAATTTTAAGTTTTTATTTAAAAATTAATCAAAAAATAAATAAATAAAAATGTTTCATATGCGTCACTAATACTCTTTTTATTAGCGACACATATTCTGATGCATCGCTAATAATCTCTGTAGTAGCGACACATATTCCTATGCACCGCTATTACCTTATAATTTATTATATTAATTTTAAAATATATAGAGAGAGAAAAAGGAGGGAGGATGTAGAGAGAGAGGGGGGAGAAGGGGGAGAGTCAGAGATGGAGATAGAGAGGAGAGAGAGGGAGAGAGAGCGGGAGGGAGAGAAGAGAGAGATGGAGGAGAGAGGGAGGAGAGAGAGAAGGAAAAAGAGAGTGGTGAGAGAGAAGGAGAAAGAGAGTGGTGAGAGAGGAGAGAGGGAGAGGGAGAGGGAGAGGGAGAGGGAGAGGGAGAGGGAGAAGGAGACAAAGAGGAGAGAGAGGGAGGGAGAGAGAGAGAGAGAGAGAGAGAGAGAGAGAGAGGCGAGAGGGAGGGAGGGAGAGAAGAGAGATGGAGGAGAGAGAGAAGAGAAGAGAGAGGGGAGAGAGAGAGTGAAAGTGAGGAGAGAGAGTAGAGGGAGAGGTGAGAGAGAGGAGGAGAGGGAGGAGAGAGTGTAGAGAGAGAGGAGAGAGAGAGGGAGGTGAGAGAGGGGGTGACAGAGAGAGGAGAGAGAAAGTGAGGAGAGGGAGAGAAGAGAGAGAGAGTGAGGAGAGAGAGAGTAGAGGGAGACTGAGAGAGAGTGAGGGGGGTGAGAGAGAGGAAGAGAGGGAGAGAGAGGAGAGGAGAGAGGGAGTAGAGAATGCGGGAGAAAGTAATAGTATTTGCGACGCTTATGGATAAGCGTCACAAATAATCCAGTTTTTGTGACGCTTATTTATAAGTGTTGCAAATGAAAATAATTGGCGATGTTTATCAAAATATTTGCAACGCTTTGATAAAAGCCTCGCCAAAAGATTGATTCTTGCGATGCTTAGAAGTGTTGCAAATGACAGTCATTTGCGACACTTTTTCTAAGCATCGTTAAAAAGAAAAGGTGCATGCTTAACATTTGACCATGCGCCATTCACCCTGCTCCTCCCCTCCTGTGGCCCACCCCCCGCCGCACCCTGTCCCACCCGCCCCTCTTGCCCAGTTGCGCCCAGCCGCCCTCCAGCGCCCGTCCTACCCACTATGCCTCCACCGCCCATGTGCACCCCATGTTGGCTCTCGCCTCCTTGTGCCCCCGAAGCGCTTGTGTCTCCCCCCCATCCACCCTGCTCCTTGCCGCCCCCTTTCCCTCCCCGTTTCCCACCCCTCCTTCCCCTCCTCTAAAAAACAAAGGAGAAGGAGGGGAGGGGGGGTCTTCTGAGGCCGGATTCCGGCCCCCTCTCACTCCTCCGTCCCGTTTCCCCTTCTCTCCCTTGGTCCCCCCTCCCCCTCCCCCCCCCCCCCGACCGGGAGAGAGGACCCACCCCCCAGATTACGAGAGATAGAACTGTCAGATTCCAGTGGGGAGCAGGAAGCCGGCTCCCTCTCCCCTCCCAGAGCATGCCATCTGCTAGTTTTTTTTTAAAAAAGAATTAAGGCTTTTAGCGACACATCTAAAAAACTTCACTGAAGCCTTTTTATTTTTTTATTTTCTTACTTATTAGTGATGCTAGAGCGTCGCTAATCATGAAATTATATTTTTTTTATTAGTAGCGTTTTCCATAAGCTTCGCTGAAAAAAAAATTTTCAATTTTTTTGGCGACGCCTAAATATGTGTCGCTAATAAGCAATTTTAATTCTTTTTAAATATTTTTTATATTAGTGACGCATATATTTTAAAAAAAATTTAAAATATTTTTTATATTAGTGAGGCATAGAATTATGTCGCTAATAATCGATCATTAGGGATGTTTATAATTATACGTTGCTAATAATTGACTATTAGCGACATTTTTCTATGTGTTGCTAAAGAAAAATAATAAGTGACACATAAATAAACATCGCTAATGGTACAGTTAAGCGTCGCTAATGAGTAATAGCGATTGCAGTTTTAGCGACGATTTGTAAGCGATAATTTTAGCTAATAACTATAGTACTATTTGATGTAGTGAGATGCTTTTTAAGCGTATCTAATAATTCATTATGAGTGACGATTGGCAACCTGTTGCTATTTAAAAGATTATTAGTTACACTTGTAAAAACGTCACTAATAATTAGATTATTAGCGATGCTTCTTAGAAATAGTGGCTCATAATACATTATTAGCGACATTTTTCAAAGCGTCACTAATATGTTAATATATCATGAAAAAATATGAAAATATGTTGTTCACAATACTAACAACATCATCTCACATAAATAGTGCTTTACAAGATAAACAATAGTACTTTAACTTAAACTTGGATATTTATTAAAGAAATTGCTACAACTAAGCCAATATATTTAGAAAATCCCCTCATGGAAGGTACATCAATAAGCTTTCCACATGCAGTTTAAAGTCGTCATTTGTTCTTAATTATTTACATTTATTATATAGATACACAATGAACCTCACCTGCCGAGGCACTTTTGACACATTTTATAAAAAAACACACAACTTAAGGGATATAATAAATAATATTCAAATGTGTAAGTTATTAATCTAAGAATATCACTCTTAAAGGCAAAGAGAAAGTGTTAAATTTATTATTTATAGATTTACAATTTTAAAACTTAAGCAGTCTTATTTATAGACAATTCAATCCATATAATTTATAAATTATGATATGTCCAGATATAATTATTTTTAGAACAAATTTTAAGACTAAAAATCAAAATTTTTAGTAGTCACCATTGAACAAATAATGCACTTTTATATAATTTATCAAATATAGTTTTTAATCCAATTCATTGTGAACATTGCTTGGATATAATAAAATACAGTTTAGGCTACATTACTTTCGAATATTCTGTGAATTAATTCTACAAATAATTTAAATGAATTTTTTGTATAAATATGTAAAGTAGTAAGATTTTAAATCACGTTTCCAGAAATTAAGCTTGACATACCAGAAACCCCATCATTGTATAATCAATTCAATCACTACTAAAGGAAAAGAACATCGAGCTTAGTGAACTGAAGTAAGAGAGACAACCTCATCAAATTAAGCTTGGCAACCATCATGTCATGGTACAAACACTTCGTTTCCACAATATAAGCACGACACAAACTAGGAAGTTTCCCTGATTGGAAACAACTGCCTTTTCCCAACTCAACTGAAGTAGAGGAGGCAACTGAACTGCAATAGAACTAGGTGGGGTTGTCTATATAAGGGAGGGTGTGGGCATAGGAGAGGTAGAACTACGTGGGGTCTGATCCCTTCGGGGTACGTAGGCAACTCTCAGATCCCTGCGAGGGATTTGTTAGCCCGACCAAATTAGATGGGGTCTGTGCGAGGTGCCAGAGAACTCTCCGTCCACTTCCACTTCCATAGCCTCTGTTCCTCATCCAGCAGCGACCTCCAATATGGCCCTCGTACATGCTTTTGCACCCTCGTCAGACAACTACCTGCAAGTAGCGTCCCAGAATTCCTTTTTTATCCATTAGATCAAAAGAGCATAAAGACTGATCTAGGGCTTGGCGGCACCATTGCCGTCGTAAGGCCTCCTTGCCGGCTGCAGAAGCAACCAAGAAGTGCAAGAAACCACGTGACTCGTCATCTCCTTGCTCAGAAGAACTGCACCAGAGAAGACCCTGTCTCTTGCACTAGTAGATCTGTTGGGCAGCAAACCACGCAGGGAACTTCTTCTTGCACCAGATAAGCCCAAACAGGGCCCTGGTTCATATCCACGCAGTACTGCTCCGGCCGGCTGAAGGCATCCTTGGTTGCCGGGGCCTTCTTCTTGTACAGTTGGTTTAATTGATAATTGCCCTTGAGAGAGTAAAAACTAGACAGGCTTATTAAGAGATCGAAATATTTTGGCAACCAGTATCGCCAGAGGATGACAACGCTCAAGAACGGGTCTGTGCTATTCTTGAACATCCGAATTTAAATTTGGTTAAGATAGTTGCTTTGATTATTGAACGCCAACAGCATTATCCTCGTATTATTGCTTATAATCCCATATGGAGGAAAACGCTGGACTTTTAAGGAATGCCCAGGGGAAAAGGCTTGTTCGTTTTCTAGTATAGTTTCTAATTTGGAACCTTTTATTTGTTGAAGTAAAATTCCTATTTTTTTTGAGAGGTCTTTGGATTCACAATTTTTTCTTCCAACGAAGCTCAAAGGTATATGTGGTATATGGAGTAGATTTCAAATGTTACTAAAAGTTGGCAGGTTCTATCTCATAATGACCTCTACCAGTATTTAGTAATAAGCTAATAAGGATTAAAATTACTCTCAAGGCCTAGAAAAAGAATGTGTTGGGCAATATTGAGCAGCATGCCCGTGACGTACGTGCTAAAGGAGAATCCACCGTCTTATATATGATGTTTATCTCAACACATTTATGAAACTAAAACAAATCTAGAAGATTAAAGGTTTAAGAATTTATCCTTTTACTATCCTAAAGGCCCTAAAGTTGAAAAATTAGCTAGCTTGGAAGTATAAAGTTTTCCTCATGATGTGAGTGGACACTAAAATACATAGTTTTCAACTAGAATACTTAGTTTTCCTGGTACAGTGATCAATTGTTGGGAAAACATAATTTGAAAGCAAAAACAATATTTCCAATTGAACATAATACAATGTAATTTGTCCATCTAAAAAAGTGTATAATGACTATGAAAAATGTTACTCTCCCATTACGAATAGAGTCCAACTGCTAGCTCCACACAAAAGCTATGTAATACAAGTCACTTTTCAAATTTGATATTGTATCTATGAAGTGGTCACTATAACAAATTGTACTTTTAGCGACACTTTTAAGCAACGTTGCTAGTACTCTAAGCACGCTAATGACTATTAGCGACGCTTACAATGCACCACTAAATGCGTCGATAAAACTCTAGTCATTATTGCTCATTAGTGACGCTTAAGATAAGGAATCGCTAATAGTCAATCATTAGCGACTTTTGTTTTGGCATCTACAATTATTTTACATTTGTGATGCATAATAAAGCGTCGCTAATAGTAAATTATTAACGATGCATAATTCTAAGTGTCGCTAATAATTACTTATTAGCAATGCTTTATTAAGAGTCATTAAAATAAAAAATATTTAACAAAGTATAAAAAACTTGATGCTTATATATGTGTCGCTAATAATAACAATAATAAGGAAATTACTAGCGATGATTATGTAATCGTCCTTAATAAAAAAATTAAAAATTATGAAAAATAGTCTTTAGCAAAGCTTCTAAAAAGCACCGCTGATAAAAAAATGTATTTTATAACGAATTTTTGTGTATTAGGGACACTTTCTAATGTGTCGCTTATACGTCAAAAAAATTTTAAAAAAGCCTTTAGCTATGCTTTTGTAAGGGTAAGTAAAAGCTTTAAATTTTTTTTTAAACAAAAATAGGAGGCGGGATGACTGGAGGGGGCCAGCGGAAGAGACTGGGGTGGGCGATGGGGGTGGCACCGGAATCCTGCAGAGGTGCTAGATCTTGTGGCGCCGAGGTGGGGGAGGGAGAACAAACTGGCTGGGGGTGACTACGGATAGAGGGGAGGGGTGACCTTGGAGGGGGACCTAGGCGTGGGGAGAGGGAGTAGGAATCTCGCAGGCAGCCGCATTCTAGCCCCCCCCTACAGTCGGACAGACCGGAGTAGGGGGCGGAAATCAAAAGAGGGGAAGGGCTGGGGAGAGAGGGGTGACCGGGAGAGGGGGAGGTGGGGAGCCAGATTCCGGCCTCGAGAGTCCCCTCCTCTGGTCGGACAAACCAGAAGAGGGGTGGCTGAAAGCTGAGCCGGGGGGGGGGGGCTGGCGGAAAACCGAGGGGAGGGGAGGTGACCGGGAGAGGGTTGGCCGGATTCTAGTTCACTGAGGGATGGGAGGGGGGTGGCAGAAGGAGAAGGAGGGGGCGTATGGGATTTAAAGGCAGCTAAGTGAAATTTTTGTCTGGTCGTGCATGGGAAGAAATGATGGTGATTTTGCCCGTGTTTCATTTAAATTTGTGATGCACCTTAAGCGTCACAAATTCAACTTATTGCAATATTATGTTATAAACGTCGCAATATGTAACCCATTAGCGTCGCTCAAATGCGAGTGTCGCTAAACATACAAAACAAAGAAGAGAGAGAGAGAGAGAGAGAGAGAGAGAGAGAGAGAGATGAGAGAGGAGAGAGAGGAGAGGGAGAGAGAGGAAAGAGGAGAGAGGGGAGAGAGAGTAATAGAGAGAGGAAAGGAAGAGAGAGTGTGAATAGAGAGAGAGGTAGAGAGGGAAGAAAAAAATGTTCAAAAACATAAGGCTATTAGTGACGCTAATAGTACATTAAGTGGTGACTCTTATTCTTAAGTGTCGCTACGAATAATACTATTAGTAGCACTCATTACTTAGCGTCGCTAATAGACTTATTTTTTTTTAAATAATTAGCTATTAGCGACACTACATAGTGGTCGTCGATAATAGTATAAGTATTAGCAACATTGGCGAATCAGCAATGTAAGTACTTATGCTATTAGGGACGCTCGCTCTTGAGCGTCACTAATAGTTTAAATTTTTTTTAAAAATAATTCTCTCTTTTCCATCTCTCCCTATTCACTCTCTCCCCTCTTTCTACTCACTCTATCTCTCTCCTCTTTCCTTTCTCTCTCCTCTTTCCACACACTCTCCTCCCCTCTCTCTCTCTCTCTATTAACTCTTTCTTTCACTCTCCTCTTTCCTCACTCTCTCTCACTCACTCCACTCTCTCTATCCACTCTATCTCTCCTCTTTCTCTCACTCTCCTCTTTCATCACTCTCTCTCTCAGCCTCCCTCTCTCTCTCTCTCTCTCTATGCACTCTCTCTCCTCTATCTTCCTCTCTTCTCTCTTTACCCACTCTCTCTTTACCCTCTCACTATGCCCCTCTCTCTTTTCTCTCTCTAGCATCTCTATCTCCACTCTCTCTCTCCTCTCTATCTCCACTCTCTCTATCTCTTTCTCTCTCTCCACTTGCTTTCTTTCCCCCTCTGTTCTTTGTCTATCGTCTCTTTCTACACACTCTCTCTCCTCTAATTTTAATTTCTTTTGATTTTTATTTAATAAATTTATTTTAAAAATAATAAAATAAATATTATTAGTGACACATAGTAATATGTGCCACTAATATACTAGGTATTAGCGATGCATAATTGTATGTGTTGCTAATGCCTAGTATATTAGCGACGCATATTACTATGCATCGTTAATAATAAGTTTTTTGTTTCTATTTTATTATTTTTAAAATATAATATTTTATAAAAAATCTATAAAAATTAAAATTAAATTCATCTCCCTCTCATCTCTCTCTACACACACTCTCTCATGCCATCGTTCTTCTCTCTCTAGCCTCTCATTTTCTCTTCACTCTCTCTCCACTCTCTCTGCTCTCTCTCTCTCCATTCTCTCTCTTGACTCTCTCTTTCTCTATCTCTCTCTTCAATCTCTCTTCCCATTCTCTCCTTTCTCTACCGTCTCTCTCCTCTCTCTCTACACACTCTATCTCCTCTAATTTTGATTTTTTATTATTCTATTTTTAAAATAAAAAATAAAATAAATATTATTAGTGACGCATAGAAATATGCATCACTAATATACTAGGTATTAGCGATGTATAATTATATGTGTCGCTAATACTTTTTAATATTTATTTTTTTTATTTTTAAAATATAATATTTTATAAAAGGATCTTCAAAAATTAAAATTAAATTCATCTCCCTCTCCTCTCTTTCTAGCCTCACTCTCCTCTCTCTTCACTCACTCTCTATCCTCTCTCTCTTCACTCTCTCTACCCCTCTCTCTCCTCTTTCTTTCCTTCTTTCTCTTCTCTTTCTCTCTCTCTCTTCTTTATTTCTCTCTTCTCTCTCTCTCATCTCTCATATTTCTCTTTTCTCTTCTCCTCTCTCTCTACCCTATTATATATTTAAATAATAAATATAAAGTAAAGTAAAATAAAAAATTATTAGTGACACTTTTCTGTAAGCGTTGCTAATTATCATACTTTTTTAAAAAATAAATTTATTTTATTCGCAATGTATTTATGAAAGTGTCGCTAATAATTGGTTATTAGCAATGCTTTATTAAGAGTCACTAATATAAAAAATATTTAAAAAAATATAAAAAATAGCTTATTAGCGACGCTTTTATATGTGTTGCTAATAATAACAATAATAAAGAAATTATTAGAGATGATTATGTAATCGTCGCTAATAAAAAAAGTTAAAAATTAGAAAAAAATAGTCTTTATCGATGCTTCTAAAAAGCATCGCTGATGAAAAAAACGTATTTTCAAAAAGAATTTTTGTGTATTAGCGACACTTTGTAATGTGTCGCTAATACATCAAAATGTTTTAAAAAAAACCTTTAGCTATGCTTTTGTAAGTGTTAGTAAAAGTTTTAAAATTTTTAGAAAAATCCCCCCGGAGGTTGGATGACTAGAGGGGCACCGGCGGAAGAGACTAGGGTGCACAATGGGGGCGTCACCGGAATCCCACGGAGGTGCCAGATCTGGTGTCGCCAGGGTGGGGGAGGGAGAACAATGTGGCTGGCAGTGATTGGGGATAGAGGGGAGGGGGTGACCAGGGTCATGGCAGGGAGCCGCATTCTAGGCCCTAGAGCCCCCTCCTCTAGTTGGACAGACTAGAGTAGGGGGCGGAAATCGGAAGGGGGAGAGGGATGGGGAGAGAGGGGGTGACCGGGGAGAGGGTGTCATGCCCCGGCACTACCCGACCCGAGCTGAACCCGGTCCAAGGGCCGATCAAGCGCACGGGGGCGACAACGAGATTGAAAACGATTAGTGGAAGACTTATGCACTAATCACAGGCGATCTAAAATTTACGGAGTAAACCCACTACTTTGAGCAAGAGTAAATAGGTAGAACCAAAAGAGTTACTTTAACTCTAAATTAAACCACAAATCTCCAACCCACATACTACTTAATCTATAGCCTTCACTAGGCTCCAAAACTAAGTCTCAAATAATCTAAAGGTATAATGTAGCACAAATACAAAACGAGAACTATTCCACATGGGTTCTAACATCATAACAAAAATCAAAGAAACATACAACATCTAGAGATCTCCACGTCTACTCCCAAGTCCTCCCCGACCTTTCCTCAAACAGAGGGTCATGTCTGTTTGCGTGACAGGCCACACAGCCCCAAAACAAAAGCACAAGAAAGAGGGGTGAGTATAACAAACTCAATAATGGTTTTTACTATAACTATAATCATCAGAAACACGACGGTATAGTAATATAACAATTCAGATCAATAATTGACAAGATATATCATTTTCTGATCACACATACACATCACCTAAACTGACATAATAGTGTCTAAAACCACACTTTCAGATCACGTAACCCTGCATATGGTGTCTCAATCACAATTTTCAAATCAGGCATTCATAACACATCTCATCCATTCTGCACAACAAACGTGTCAAATCACATGTTACACAAACATGCATGGCATACATCATATACATGCATCAACATAAATAGTAAATGCCTCCATCAAAGAGTAAACACAATTAGTGCCACACAGGCGGGAACACAGACAAGGCCAAGAAGGCGTGTCTTGGTCCAAATTCTACAGAAGAATGTAAGAGGGTCGGGGTTGTCAGCCCCTAAAGCTGCTCGCCCTGGACGATCCTAGCCAAGGATGTCCCATTCTCACATAGAGAACCTAGAGCAGGGGTGTTCGCCTAGGGACATCTCCTGCGGTGGGGGAGAGCCCGAGTTCCCACACAGGGACCCATAGAACACATGGTAACCGGTGCACAAAGCGTACCACTTTGGATTCTCAGGGTCTAAAAGACAATCATAATAATCTCAATCCACAAGACAAGTACATAACTCGTCCCCATATAATTCTATTTAACTAGACTCAACCCGGGGAGTGCACATGTTCCACATAGGAACTTAAATCGAAAACATGTCCCTTCGGACCAATCAAGTTTCGATTAAGCCAACGACCGATTAATCCGGCACGTAATTTCACCACATTGCATCCAATCGATCAAACTCGGTTAATCTTGATAAAGCCTCAATCGGAAATCCTTTTTCATAATGCATGCAACATGGTACATACGTGGGTAAGGTATACATGAATCCTAATTCATGATAAGTGCTCTCATCAGCCCCTCATGCATCATTCATAATCATAATACCAAGCATCATCATAATCATTAACCCACATGTATGTGTACATGGTAGAAAAACCTCATTCGATGTATATCAACATGCTTTGTAATTAACTCGCCATCACACTACTCATGCTCATTAACATCTAATTATGGATTCCAGCGGAACTCATAGGTGAAGAACCATTAAGATCATAAATCAAGTCAAAACATAACCACATGCTAAACATATGTAAGCTCATTCACCTCATACTTGAGTCTAGGCATAACACTAACATTCACCCATCATTTAACCACATCCTATAATGACATATCAGTCCATTAGCATGTTGTAATTCCACTGAAAACATGTTTAAACCATAGGAAATCAACCACTCATATCTTCGAGATAGCAATTCTAACAAATATATCCAACTACAAGCCATTCACATAAACTTTAAATATACACCACAACTTCTAAACATCAATAGTATGCTCTTCTAGTAGCTTACTCTGACTCAAAACACTCCACATAAACATAAAAATGATATTTCAGAGTAGAGACATCAAAATAAGCAATATATATACAATGGTCAATTCTGCAGTGTAGCCGTTTGAAAGCCCTGCAGGGCCGTTCGATAGGCTAAATAGGAAAAATGTCAAAACTTCAGTGTTGCCGTTCGAACTCCCTGGTAGGCCGTTCGAACACAATAAAGCAGTTTTTACCTTCTTCTTCATTTCAAATTTCAAAACCGAGGCTCCATTAAAGCAACTTAAAACTTTCATCTATCAACCCAAATACTATTAAAACTCCATCAAACTTTCCAGAATGCTTATATACACTATCATAAGACAAAACCCTAAGAAATCAGGACAAGAAATTAACATATACTAATCCCACCATTAGAGCACTAAATCAAGTAAGCCCATTCCAAATAAACCATAAAAATTGAGATTTTACCATAGAAAAACTGAAATTTCAAAGACCCATTACCTTGTCACTTGATTAGGTTTGGATTTGACCTTCACCCTTCTTCAAAACCTTCCAAAAACATAGTGTCTAAGTTAAACTCCATTAAAAATTGGTTTAACATTGAAAACCTCAAAGAAATCTTAGATCTAGGGTTTGTTAAGCATAAAAAATGAATTTTGAGAAGTAGGGTTTGAAGTAAGGGAGTAAATAAGTAATTTTGATACTTAAAATCAAATCAAATTAAAGGGGAAATGATGGATTAAGAATGAATTAGAAGAAAACCTAGGGCTTAGGCTTGATTAAAGAGAACATACCTTAATCTCCTTCTAATTCAGGCTTAATTGGGGAACTAGGCCTTAATCTCCTTCTCCTAGCCTATTCCCAAAATAGAAATAGCTCTGCCCTTTCTATTTATAGTAGGGTTTGGGGTGTACATAATTAACTAGTGGGGTATGAATAGAATTTTGGGCTAAAAATGGGTATTTTGATCATTTGAACACTAATTAAACTTGGAAAAATTATAAATTTTTTTATAAAATCTTGTGTTGATGTTTGGGTTAATTTGGTCAAAAAACCTCAATTTCACCGGTGGGGCCCACAGGGGGTCTTGCCAAACCCTAGTTTTTGGAAAATTAGTAAAAAATCAAAAAAATTCCAAAAATTCAGATTTGACCTAAGAAAACGCCAAACCCTAGTAATTGTAAAGTTGATTTTGATTAAAACCATAAGAAACACCAATTATTTTCGAAACCACCGAATTAATTAGAAAACGCGTTAGCCACACGATAATCGATAAGTAAAATAAAAAGAAAACCGGTTGAAGAATGAGAATCCTTACAGAGGGGGGAGCTGGGTAGCTGGATTCTAGCCTCGAGAGTCCCCTTCTTCAGTCGGACAGATCGGAAAGCGGAAAGGTGATCCGGGGGTGGCGAAAAACTAAAGGGAGGGGAGGTGACGGGGGAGAGCGTGAGCTAGATTCCAGTTCACTGAGGGATGGGAGGGGGTGGTGGAAAGAGAAGGAGGGGGCGGCTGGACGAAATTTTTGCCTAGCCGCACATGGGAAGAAACAATGTTGATTTCGCCCGCATTTCATTTAAATTTGCGATGCATTTTAAGCGTCACAAATTCAACTTATTGTGACATTATGTTATAAACATTGCAATAAGTAACCCATTAGTGTCGCTCAAATGCGAATGTCGCTAAACACACAAAATAAAGAAAAGAAAAAAAGGGAGAAAGAGAGAGGAAAGAGGACAGAGAGAGGATAGAGGTGAGAGAGAGAGGAGAGAGAGAGAGTTGAAAGAGGAGAGAGAGGTGAGAGAGGAGAGGGAGAGAGTGGAAAGAGGAAAGAGGAGAGAGCGTGAATAGAGAGATATAGGAAAGAGGTAGAGAGAGGGAAGAAAAAAATGTTCAAAAAAATAAGGCTATTAGTAACGCTAGGTACTGAACTTCACTAATAGTACATTATGTGGCAACTCTTATTCTTAAGCATCACCACGAATAATACTATTAGTGACACTTATTACCGAGCATCTCTAATAGACTTATTTATTTAAAATAATTAGCTATTAGCAAGGCTACGTAATGGGCGTCGCTAATAGTGTAAATATTAGCGACGTTGACGAATCAGCGTTGAAAATACTTATTCTATTAGCGACGCTCATTGCCGAGGGTCGCTAATAGTATTATTAGTGGCGATGCTTAAGAATAAGTGTCCCCACTTAATGTACTATTAGTGACGCTCAACATCGAGCGTCATTAATAACCTTATTTTTTTAAAACCCTTTTTTCTTCCCTCTCTCTACCCTTTCCCTCTATGCCTTCTCTCTATTCACTCTCTCTCCCCTCTTTCCACACTCTCTCACACTCCGCCCTCTCTCTTTTCCTACTCTCCTCTTTCCTCACTCTCTCTCTCTCAGTCGCCCCTCTCTCTCTTCCCTATCACCTTTTCTCTCTATTCACTGTCTCTCCTCTTTCCTCTCTCTCTCTCTCTCTCTCCTCTTTCCTCACACTCTCTCCTCTTTCCGCACTCTCTCTCACTCTCCCCTCGCTCTCTATCTCTCACTTCATTCTCTCCCCTCTCTCTCTTCCCTTTCTCCTCTTTCCTTTCCCTCTCCTCTTTCCTCATTAACGTAAGATGTTTTCCTTGTGGCTACTAATTCCCTATTCTAAGAAACTTGTTCACATCATTAATATGAGGACTTGAGGCTACTACAGTAGGTAACCATAAAAACTAATCATAGAAGAGAGTACTACTTTGTGCAATTCAAATAACTAATATAGGAATCAGACACTTAGGGATACAAGATGATTATAGAATCCTCCTATTGCTTGCACCAAAACTATCACAACTTTTAATAATTTAGCAAATATTACTAATTTGCACTTCATAATACAACATTATTTGCTCATATAAAATGTCTTATATATATCCACCTTCCCAGAAAGTGTGTATACCCCATTCACAAACAACTATGACACACCTTGCAAAAATTCCTACCATATAAACAATCTTTTTTTTTTGCCTTGTTCACAATACATGACCAATGATATGTAACAAAATAATGGCAATTTAGTTCTATAAGCACAATCCATTCATGCTACAAACAAACACAAGCAATAATAATTGTTCCTCCAAAACCAATAAAAAAATTATTACTCCTAAAAATCATCTAAATTATATGCCCACTCGGACCTTGTAACTTCTTTGACAAGAAAAATATTCCCTTTACCCAGCATCCTTTCTCGTTCGCTTAGTAGGTGTGATGGTTTCAATGCAATGACCATCCAAGACAAAGGTTATCGCCTCCATTAAGGAACCTCGTGAGTTGGCCTTCCCCTCCCTCTAAGAAGAAGCCCCTTCTGCTTCACGCGTTGATTCCACCACACATGAACATAGAGGACATCATTCTCATTAACCGCCCCTCAATCCTTACTGCAACACCACTGGAGCCAAGTCTCTCTCCTTGAGCATTACTCTTGTGGTAGCTGCAGGCTCGGATGTAGAATTGAGGCAGCCCAAAATCACCATGGAGTTGAGGGCCTTGCTACTGCACATAGGGGAGAGATGGCTCCACCGGGGTAGGGACGATGGTCAGTGCCGGCAAGAATGTGTTGTGGGATGAGGCCACCGAGGCTTGTATGTGGTTGGGCTGGCCTCTAAGGTGACTTGCGGACGAAAAGAGTGGTAGTTGCAAGCTCGGTTGTGAGTGTTGAGGCAGCCCAGAAACAAAAAAAATTACTATGTTCTACAATATGATTTAAGTGAGAATGATTGCATGTACAAGACTCTTCAAGATGTCCTCTGCAGTGGTCGACTACTACTAATGTGGCGAGTGGATGATTTACATGGTGGTAGCTGTCTATCTAAGTCAAGTTGTTCATTATGAGGCAACGTGTAAGTTCCAACAACCGGAAGCCCTCATATAACATTGTCCCTCCTTTAGGGATTGATATAGGAAGGGCTTCTCGTATTAAACAAATTGCCATCCTATCTCAGATGAATTCCAAGTTCATATGTCAATTTGCTGTAATAAGGACTAGGACATATCACAACATAGGTTATTATATTTTTTTTAATGTATGTTCATAAACTAATTAGTTGAATTAATTTTCTTGTACAAGGTGTAAGCTCTATAATTAGTTGGGAGCAAAACGATAATAACCAATGTATTTGAGTGCAAAGTTGTAGCAAAAGATAAACTTCAAAAGATGGTTTATGACTATTATTCTTATGGAGCTGAGGTTCAGTGGACCCCTAGAGAAAACAGAAATGCATTTTCAATGATCTTGTGAGCTTTCTATCTTTTCTGCTCCTTTTGCTTTGATGTGTCTATTTTTCAGTTATATACAATCAAATATGTATTTACAGTCAAATTCTTCCTTTGTTTTTGTAGAAGTTCATCTGATGTGATTGGTGGTGCTGTTGTTACCAAATACAAACTGCCTAGATAAATTATAAAAATAGTCTGTTATTAAATGTGTACATATATTAAACATATGATCACAAAGTAACACCTTATTTAGCTGCAAAACAAAATACAAGTTTATCTATCTCTTGACCATAGAAGTGGCAACTCAATCAAATGTTACTAAACAAATACTATGTTGGTTCATGTTGAAATTAATGTTTTTAGAAATTAAAAACATCTAGTGAAGCGAGAACATTACTAGTGTAAGTGAAACAAGGATAATGATGAAAAAGCAGATTTATAGAACAAAAATCGGGGAACTCACCCTACAGGAAAAAGTATATTCGGGAAGACTCGAACAGACCCATATATGCACAAGGAAACAGCCTTCCTTCTTTACACTGAATCTTATATTTTATGACAATGTCCACATTGCTCAATTGGATTTAACAGAACCCAATATAAGAAGCCTGAAGAATTGCCCCTCTGGACAACTACATCTCTCGTCATCCATAAAAGTTAACAGACACAAATTACAAGCACACTTTTTTTTCTTTGATAAGTGATTACAATTATACGAGCGATGGATCGCCCCTATATACCCTTCCATTGCACTTTGTAATTGTCAACATAATAGGACGAAGAAGAAGAGAAAATCTCAGATGAGTTGGCCTTCCAAACGGGTCTTTCAGGACGCTTACCAACAATTCCGGTTACCTTCCGTCAACTAAAGTTGAGGAAGACGACGGTCGTCTTGATATTGTCGTCTAATGCGGACTTTGGACTGAATAAGAAACCCCTTGCTTGATGAAAGTGGAAACTAGAATGCTAGTAGAAAGAGGGTTCAAAACTGGTATCTTGCCAAAAGGGACACTTCGAGTTGAACTTAGTTCATTGCACTTAACGTGAAGACCAGTCTTCTTCTGAGTACTAGTC
This sequence comes from Saururus chinensis, assembly GCA_035235625.1. NCBI lineage: Eukaryota > Viridiplantae > Streptophyta > Magnoliopsida > Piperales > Saururaceae > Saururus > Saururus chinensis. The sequence goes on along the minus strand of CP141146.1, from coordinate 31,283,428 downwards.
CTATACGGACATGGGACTGAATAAGAAACCGACTCAGAAGATCCAACCGACAATGCATCTCTATATATATATCAATGAGTATCATCTTCTTCTTCACTTGTCTCGTCCAACTTCTTCTCTTTCCAGTCTAGCTTCAGCAATGGCTGTTCTTCGTCTGCTTCGCGGTTTTGGCTTCTTCGTTACTGTCTTCTTATTGCTTGTTGCTGTTCCTGGTGCTTCACAAGCCAAACAGTTCGATTCCATCTACAGCCTCGGTAACTCGCTGACGGACACGGGGAACTTAATAAGGCATGGCGACCTGGGACAGTTTCAGGCCATCGCCAGCTTGCCTTACGGGATGAGCATTGGCAAGGCTACAGGAAGGTGTTCTGATGGGCTACTGATGATAGACTTCATTGGTAATGAACCTATGCTTTGATTTCTTTTCTTCTTTCGCTGATTTTTGTTTTCCCTTTAGGTGACTTTCTTGTTTCTGATCTCTGATTTTCATTTTTCATGTTCGGTTTGAACGACATATTTGCTGATCTTATTTGCATGCACCATGCATATGATTTTATAACTGCAGCATGTGTAGACGTGTAGTTACTTTCGCCATTAATTAGGATAGTCTACCAAGACCTGCATCTTGAATCCTATATGAGCATCTAACAAATTAACCATTAGATTTGCTTTCCTGACTGTGTGTGCCACTTTCCACAGCCAAACACTTCGATCTCCCCTATCTCAGCCCATATCTGAATCAAAACGCAGAGTTCAAGAATGGTATCAACTTTGCTGTTGCCGGTGCCACTGCCCTTGATGCTTCAGACCTATACAGTAATGGCATCCAAACTCCTTACACAAACAGCTCTCTTAATGTGCAACTTGCCTGGTTCGACAACTATGTCAAGTCCATCTGTTCTTCAGATTCAGGTATACATACTGACTTTATTATTGTAATATTTACAATGCTAGCTCTTATTGTTTTTCCCCCCTCCTTAACTATATAGCCATTATATTTGCAGAGTGCAAGGAGAAGTTTGCCAACTCCCTCTTTATGTTAGGCGAGGTAGGAGGTAATGACTACAACTACGCATTTGTTGGGGGAAAGAAAATTGAGGTGGTGATTCAATTGGTGCCATCTGTGGTACAAACCATAATTGATGCTGCTAAGGTAAGTTTGTACATCTTTTTTTTCAAATTTGTATCATCATTATGTAGCATAGCTACAATCTTCTTTAACAAATCATTACATCTTCATTCAATTTTATTCTTCTCCTTGTAGAAATTGATTAATTATGGGGCTAGGCATTTGGTGGTACCTGGAAATTTCCCCATTGGATGTTTTCCTATCTACCTCACTTAGTTTCAAACCAATGATACTTCGGCTTATGATCAAAGGATGTGCTTAGTTGATTACAATGCTTTCGCCGAGGTTCATAACAAACAGCTTCAGATGGCCCTATTGCTCCTTCGTGCGGAATTTCCAGATATTGATATCAAGTATGCTGACCATTATAGTGCTGTCTTGAAGCTGGTTGATAATGCAGTATCTGGTCCAGGCAAGTTTCCAACACCTCCAATTAATTTCTCTCATAGTTACTGGTATGGGTTGTCCTCATAATGGTATGCCTTCTTTTTTGAATGCCAGGATCTGAAAAGGCTTTAACCGCTTGTTGTGGAGCCGGAGGGAAATACAACTTCAATCCAATCAAAATGTGTGACTCTTCGTCTTCAGTTTGCGAGGATCTATCATCACATATCAGTTGGGATGGCATTCATCTCACACAACAGGCTTACAAGAAGATAGTGTCAAAGCTGGTTGCAGATGGCATTTTTGACTAATTTTAGATATTTGTGCTGTCTAATGTACTAGGTTTAGGTAGGTATACTTCATTCATGATCAGAGTATTCATGAAGCAAAATCAGAGTTGTAGAAGCTCATTGCAAGTACTGATTGCAGCAATTATGTTTTATTTCTGTAATCATTATATTCGAATAATGTACAAGTGTTATTCAATTCAGCAATGTATAAACTGGTTTCATGAACTTATGTTTTAATTCGGTGACCTGAGTTTTTGAGCCATTTAAACTATACTTGGTTGTGCTTTAGGCTTAAGGTCCTCGTTTGTTGGGCACCTTACCTTCGGCCCATATCTACGTTGGAATCCCCATTATAACATGGGTCAATATGGATCTCTAAAACTTATGCTAATTGCCTTCTTAGCTATTAATTAAGCTTTATCTATGCATATAGAGAGAGAGAGTGAGAAGGAGAGAGGGTAGAGGGAAGAAGAGAGGGAGAGAGAGAGGGAGAGAGAGAGGGGAGAGGGAAGAGAGAGAGAGAGGGGGAAGAGAGGGAGAGAAAGGAGAGTGAAGTGAGAGAGGCAACATTTTAAAATTATATTAATATATTATTTGCGACGTACATAGAAGTGTGCCGCAAATTATATTATATTAGCGACATATTGATCGTGTGTCGCAAAAAATTATTGCCAAATAGCGACGCTTCTAATGAAGCGTCGCAAATAAAATTCTTTTTGCTACAGAAGCGTCTCAAAAACTTATATTTTCGCCCCCGCGGAATCGCACGCGGGTGATTTACGTATCGGCGGGAAATTCTCGCATGGGGGCGAAATTCGCCCGCACTTATTAACCTGCTCTTCCCCTCCCATTTTTGACTCGAGTTCCCTCCCCTCCCCTCCTGTTTTCTCCTCTTTGATCCCTCCCATTTTCTCCTCCGGCTCCCTCCCTTCCCCTCCCGTTTTCTCCTCTGGTTCCCTCCCTTCCCCTCCCGTTTTCTCCTTTGGTTCCCTCCCTTCCCCTCCCGTTTATCCTCAACTTCCACCCTACGCAGCCGGCCACTTCTTGTGGAGGAGCAAGGCCGGCGACCCGGTGCCACCCACCAAGGTGGGGTTTTTATGGGTCGTGCCACCAAAATGGAGACATTGGGTGGACGCAGGGGGGATGGCAGAGGCGAGCTCTGAGGCGGGTTGGATGGAGGATGACAGAGGCGAGCTCGGAGGGGGGTTGGACAGAGATATTGGCGGTGGATTCTTCCGGTGGGAGGTGAGGTGGACCAACTGGGCCTGGGAATCGCAGAGGCCTGCCTGGGCCAACTGGGCATCATCGTGGTCTCTTCCTGCTCGTCCTTGACATGATTCGGATTTGAGTTCGATCATCTCCAAGCTCCGGGATTTTTGAGGATGGTGCTCATCTTCTTTGTCTTCAAGATCTCCCTCTTCGATGACGACCACTCTCTTTTGGATCTCCTAGAAGCGCCAAAACTCCTGCTCCGTCTTCTGAAGCTCCCCCAAGTGTCGTCCCCTCTCCACCCCTCCACCCCTCTCTGCTCCCTCCTTCTCTATTCTCTCCTGAATCTCCCCACTCCCCCTCCCCCAGTTCCACTGGCCCCATTCACCCCCACCCCAGCGTTGGATCTGGCTCGACAGCCGGATTCCGGCACTGTCTCCTCTACTTGCCCCTTTCTCTCTTCTCCCTTGTTCCTTCCCCACCGCCTCTGTTCTCCCCTATTTCCTCCCCCTCCTCCCCATCCTCTAGCCGACGGCTGAGGGGCTCCCGTGTCTCTAGCCGGAGCCCCTTCCCTTCCCTAGGCTCCCCCTGCCAGTAGACAGGTGCCAAAATCCTGCACCTGTCCCCGGTTTTAATTTTTTATATATTTTTTTACTACTAGCGACGCAAACGAAAGCGTCGCTAATGTTATTTTTTTAATTATATATTATTAGCAATTGATTGTTTAGCGTCGCTATTAATTTAATTAACGACGCTTATTTAAATTACGATTTTTTAATATTATTGGCGATGTTTTTAAAAAAGTCGCTAAAAACGTTTAGCGATAGATAACAAACATCACTAATAAGTTTTGTATATTTTTTAAAAATATGTTAATTTATTAGCGACGCTTAGGTAAGCATCACTATTAATAAATTATTAGTGACACTTTTGAAAAAGCGTCGCTAATAACTTATTATTAGCAATAAAAACTTAAATGTCGCTAATGTATACTATTAGTGACGCTTATTACAAGCGTCGCTAATGAGCAGTTGTGACGGGGTTATTATCGACGATTTTAGCGAAGCTTTTTAATAAAATATGAGTACTGAAAATTGATCTGTTACAGTACTGAAAATTAAAATTTTTCCCAATTAATCTAGGATAAGCACATTGCATACAACAATTTTTTACTCATTTTCCACTCATTCATTTTCTCACACTCTAATATGATAATCCCTTTATCCAAAGCAAGTAAATATGATGTATGTACGTAATTTTATATGCGAAAACACTTTTAAGTCTTTTGATTTACTTCATCTTCACCATGTGATCTTGAGTAGGAAATATATTATCTTATGACTCAAATTACACATCAATATAACATTATTTTGTTCACCAAAATAATCCAATATAGTTCATATGACCACATGTTCTTATTGTCACTAATGGGCCTGGCTTAAGCCCAACCCTTGAGGGTCAGTGTTTGCCACGTTTAGGAGCAAAGGAGAGTGGGAAAAAGAGATAGTGATTATTCGATGGAAGATTCATTTACTTGTACACATAGGTTAATCAAGTATTAATATTAAAAATTTCATGGTAATATAGGATTAATTATAAATAATAGTGGGTATTATCGGAAAAAAAATGAAAATTGTATCGCACACTTTTCGTGTTTTATACAGTAGTGTATATATATGCTCCCTCCATTCTAAATTAATAACTCCATTTGGCAAAAAAAAATTTGTTCTATATTAATAACTCCATTTTGTTAAATTGAAGTACTTAGGTACTAAAAAAAGAGTATCACAAGCTTATTTTTCCTTATCTTAAATGTAGGTTTCTTCATTAATAAAAATAATTTTTTTAAAAATATAGCTATTGATATGAAATGGAGGGAGTATATTGAAAAATTATCCAGAGCTGTAGCTCCCTAGGCAGTTAGATCATCGTCTAACCATCTAATATACCATGTGTCACAAACTGATTTTTTGAAGGATTTTGTTTAAAGAGTAATGAATTCAAATAGAATACTTGCTTTATACATTGAATTAAGTACAACACAACTACAATCTTAATTTGGTTTTCTTGGGAAGACAAGACCATGAAAACGAGTGTTGTTCGATGAGGGTGGACCATCGTGCCTCATGTCTATATGATGATTTCTCTATATTTTCCTTTGCACCCTACGCACAAGAATATACCCAGTTGAATGGAGATTCCACATGTGAGCTTTTACTAGCCTAGTGATGGTAACTCAAGCATAACATGTAGTCGCATTAAAATAGGACATGTATAGTAAACACTGACATATGACCAAAATTAAGCATGACTAAATTTTATTAAATTTATGTATAGAGGACATTGCATTATAATGTCCCTAATTTTTCTAAGATTTTCTGTAATTTTTCAGCTATTTTCTCAGCATTTTCGGCGGGAAAATGTGACACTTCAGCATATTTGTTTTTACATATTTGACCTTAGTATTATACCTGTAGAGTCGAGTGTGGGGTTCAATCGTAAGTTGCGGGCCTGGTCGTGCACTTCCGGCGCGAAAAAGAGAAAACAACATGTAAAAGAAAATTGAAGAGAGAGAAGAGATAAGGAGAAGAAAAAAAAAAAAAGGAACAGAAGGATCGGGCGAGCCTGATCCCATTCTAGAAAAACCGAGAATCACAGAGAAGCCCCCCCTCCAGCTACTCTTTTCTAAGCCGCCGATGATGGCAGACATTGGCCAGCCAACCTAGGCCTGGCGACAGCCAGGGACGGCCCCCAACCGCACGGCTCCACCTCCACCTCCTCCCTGGCTTCTTTTCCGTATGCCCTATTTTTTCGCCATAATGACCAACTTTTGATTTTTGTTTCCGCCGCCAGTAACCGGCTGGACTCTATCCGGCCTGCCTTAGTTCGATGATGGTGGTGTGTCACCCCACCTGGCCCGATTCAGCCTCTACTTCATAACCAGACCCACCGCTTATTGGTTGTGGGTAGCTTGAACATGATGCGTTTCTTTCACGTCGATTTGAGCGAGAGGCTCTATTTTTGGCTGCGACCATTGTTGTTGGTGGCTGGCTGGTGCTGGCCAACCTTTGTTCGGCTTTGCCCCTGGCTTGGTGATGATGGCAAGGGCCACCCTAGATCAGCCCTGCTGCCGGTTTGGTCTCCGTCCCTTCCACTCCTTTCCTCCGCCTCAATTGCGGACGAATTTTGCCCAACTTATTTGTTTCTCTGTCCTGCAATTGTCGTAAGTCGCTAGACTCTTTCTGGCCTATGTTTAGTTTCTAGCCAGCCAATCTTGGTGCAACAATGGCCTCGTGGCCTTCGTTCTTCCTTTGTTCAACTCCGAGACACACTGCCCTCTACCATGTGAGATGCATTGCCGCCCGTACCAATTATTTTTGTTGTAGGTGGCGATTGGTAGTGTTGTTGTCTCAGTTGGCTACCACTAGGACCTTTGCCTTGTTGCCCTTCCGGGCCTTGCTATGCTACTGTCCAGCCCTCTCCCCCTCCGCTTTGGCCGCGTGTACATGTGGTCGCGCGTGTGATTTAGTGTATCGACACCATTTTTGTGCTGCTTGACCATCGGCTGGCTTTGCCACCGAATGGATTTGATACTAGAGCCCTCTTCCACCTATCCTCTATCCTTGAGCGTTGCCCCACGCCCTCCACCGTTATATGGGCCTTGTTGATGTGAAAGCGTCGCTAATAGTTTTGACAATACCGATGCTTGTCAAAAGCGTCGCTAATAGTTATGCTATTTGTGACGCTTAATAAAAGTGTCCCTAATAGTAATGAGTTTAAAATAAAAAAATAAAGATTTCGAACTATTTGCGATGCTTTTAAACAAGAGTTGCAAATAGCAATGATAATAGAGACTCTTGTTTACAAGCTTGCTATTAGCTTTATTAAATAAATTTTTTTAATAAATAATTACATAATAAATAAATATTAAAAAATTAAAACAAACTTCTTAAATATAAATATAAAATTTTCAATAAAAGGTAGTGTCAAAAATAGAATAAACTTTCACTATTTATATTTAATATATTTTATTTCTTAAATTTTCTTATTAATTTTAATATATAATTTATAATAAAAGAAAGAGAGTGATCAAGAGAGAGAGAGAGAGGGAAGAGAGAGATAGATAAGGAGATAGAGGAGAGGAGAGACAGAGAGAGAAGAGTGGGGGTGAGGAGAGAGAGAAACAAGAGAGAGAGGGTGATGAGAGAGAGAAGAGAGGGCGTGAGGAGTGAGAGAGGAGAGCGAAAGAGGGGAGATGAAATAAAATTTTAATTAAAAATTATTTTAAAAAATAAAAAAATATTTATTAGCGGCGCATAACCGTATCCATCGCTACTACCTTAGGTTAGTAGCAACACATACATATATGCGTCATTAATACCCGTAGGCTTTAGTGACGCATACCAATATGCAGCGCTACACCTTCGGGTAGTAGCGACGCATATAATTATGCTAAAAGAGAGAAAAGGGAGAGAGAGGAGAGAGAGAGAGAGAGAGAGAGAGAGAGAGAGAGAGAGAGAGAGAGAGAGAGAGAGAGAGAGAGAGAGAGAGAGAGAGAGAGAGAGAGAGAGAGAGAGAGAGAGAGAGAGAGAGAGAGAGAGAGAGAGAAGATAGAGTGTAGAGAGAGGGGAAATTTAATTCTAGTTTTTTTATTTAAAAATTAATCAAAAAATAAATAAATAAAAATTTATTAGTGATGCAAAAGACTATGCATCACTAATACTCTTGTTATTAGCGATGCAGGTTGAGGAGAAAGAGAAGAGAGAGTGGAGAGAGAGTAAGGAGGGAGGTGGGATAGAGGAGGAGATGGAGGAGAGAGTGTAGAGAGAGAGAGTAGAGGATGGGGGAGAAAGTAATAGTATTTGTGATGCTTGTGGATAAGCGTCACAAGTAATACAATTTTTTCGACTCTTATTTATAAGCCTCGTAAATGAAAACAATTGGCGACGTTTAAAAAAGCACCGCAAATATAGAAATATTTGTGATTCTTTTCTAAAAGTGTTGCCAAAAGATTGGATTTTGCAACCCTTCGATTAAGCGTCGCAAATGACATTCATTTGCGTCGCTTTCTAAGTGTCATTAAAAAGAAAAGGGGTGTGCGCTGTGCAAAAATTTTGCCTCTCGCGGGCGTTATTTTGACCGTGCGGGTGATATATATTCGCCCGCGCGGGTGTTTTTCTCCCAACCCCTCCCACTCCTCACCCCCCCCCCCCCCCGCCCGCCCCTGACATGTACTCTCTGCCGACATTCGTCCAGCTTCACCCCCGCGGCTTTCTGTCCAACGCTCGTCCCCTCCTATGCCCCACCCACACCCCGCCGCACATGTGCCCGCTCGCCCCTCTCACCCAGTTGTACCGGAACGCCCAGCCTTCCTCCCGCTGCCCATCCACACACTCTGCCCCTGCCTTCTGCATGTACCCCCCTCCCGCAACCCCCCACCGCCCATGTGCACCCCCGCTGCCTATCGCCTCCTTGTGCCTCTTAGTTGACCTCTACCACAAGCGTCCATCCCTGGCCACCCCATTTCGCTCCGCCCCTAGCACCCCGCTTCGCTCCACCCTCGGCCACCCCACGTCAGCCCCTGGCCCTCTCTCCCTAGCCTCTCAACCGCTCCCCCCTCTCTCCCCGGGTCCACCCACCTCCTTCCCCTTCTCTGTTAGGGGGGCGAACACAGAGAGAGAAGGGGGGGGGGGGGGGGGAGGAAGGTGCTAGATTCCGGCCACCTACCCCACCTCCTCCCTCTCCCCGGGTCCCTCCTCGTCTCCCCAGTCACCACACCCCCTCCCTCTGTGCCCCAACCTCCCACCGGCGCCAGATTCGGCACTTCCGCTGGATTCCGGTGCTGCTCAAATCATATCGCCTATCACGTGTTTTTTTATTTTATTTTTTGAAGTTTTTAGCGATGCTTATAAAAGAGCCACTAAATGCTTTTTTTAATTTTATATTTGTTTTATGAAGTATTAGCGACGCTTCATAAAGCGTTAGTAATACACAAAATTCTTTTTTTTTCAATAGATTTTTCATTAATGACGCTTTACATATGCGTCATTGGAAATTATTTTTTAATCATTTATTAGCGACGCTTATAGCTATGCATCACTAATAAGCTGTTATTTATTTTTATTAAAATATTTTTTATATTTAGCGATGTTTAGTAAAGCGTCGCTAATAATAAAATATTAGTGACACCTAATCATTATGAGTAGCTAATAATTTACTATTAGCGATGATGTATTATTCGTCACTAATAATTTACTATCAGCGACGCTTTATTATGCGTCATTATTAGTAAAATAATTAGTGACACATCAATAAATGTCGCTAATGTTGCACTATTAGCGACGCTTTGCGTTAAGTGACGCTAATGAGCAATATTGACTAGTGTTTTATTGACGTATTTAGCGACACTTATACTATTATTAGTGATGCTTATAAGCATCGCTAATAGTCTTTTTTGTTGTAGTGTTACTTAATTCAAACTTGACATATAAGCGTAGATGTTTGATGGAATATTGAGAGTGTTGTATGAACCTGCCTTACAGTGGCACTGTATGATTTCTGCCCGAGTGGCACTGACACTATAAGACCCCTAGAGTGTGGGCAATTGTATGACCCCTAATGTGTGGGTGTTTATGTTTGCGAATTCAGGTAAAAAGTATCATGGAACTGTTCTTACCTGTTTGATCTTATGCCCCATGAGCATTGGTGTGCCTTACCTTCAGAAAAGTGCATAACATTTAGTCACTCCCCATAGGTTAAGGTGATGCCCCAGTAGAATTCCTTTTCCATTTCGACACAGAAGCTTATTAGTTGTAATGAGCTTTAGTGGTTGATAGTATGTGTATGACTGTATGAGTGAGCATGTATGTTTCCAAATAAGCATATGATTCTGAGTAAGACTATAAGCGTAAGTTTCTAAGTAAGATTGTAAGTGTAACGTTGTACGAGTAAGGTCCTACGAGTAAGATTGTAAAGTAAGGTCGTATGAGTAGGATTGCATGAGTAAGGTCGTACAAGAATGTGTAAGTTGTATGAGTAGGCATACGATTATACGAGTAAGTTTGTAAGACTCTGATTAAGAGTGTATGTGTAAGATTTGTTTGTATTTGTCATGATTGTATGCGTATGTGCATGATTATTATATGCCTACCTACTTCATTTTTGAGTTGCATGAACGCATCTTTGTATTGACTTAATATGCCTCCCTGCTTCATGTTTGAGTTGCATGAATGCATCTATGTATGGACTTATTGAGTTCACTGTGTAGAACTCCCCTACTGGATATTTTCCTATTGAGGATGAAAATACTTATTATCCTATTTTTTTAGCCCCGTTGTTCGGGAGGATTTTGGAGGTTTGTGACAGAAAGCTCTTGGAGATGGATGCTCATTTTCGCGGTGAATTGATTCCTTTAACTTAGGTATATTTTTTACTCACTGCGAGTATTATTTGTGCCACGATATGATGTATTGGGTGAGATGTGAATTAAAGTGTTTATGCTTTCTAGACTTGTAATTTAGATTAGATTGTGGACTGTTATGGGATTTGCATGGCCTGAGAGAGATTTGTATTTAAAGTCTATGATCATAGCAATTTACTTCGTACATTTATTTTTGAATAGCGCATGAGGATGTTTGGTTTAGTCATATGATGCGTAAGGGAAAAATTGGTGTGTGATGTCTTAAATTATAAAATTACTTTTAAAGGTTTCGTATTGGTCATTTTTCACGATTAACTACCGTTATGTTGCAAAACTTTTCCATGAATTTTAAAGAAAATGTGATGAAAAATATCAGGCATTACATGCATGGACACAAGTATGACACATAATCAAACCATACTCCGGTGCTAAAAACATTTCAACTTTATAGAATATTTGTACAAAATAGACTCGTCAAATTACAAAATGCCCTTGTCTTCGCAAATTCCAAATAATGCCATAATTATTATAAATTCACAGGAAAATTTCAAACATTCATAGATACTCTAATATGTCAGACCTACTGATTTAAACCCCTTTTTTATGTGATTGGCATGAAATTCAATCATTTTAAAACCTTGTATGACTAGGGGTATTTTGGTCATTATCTCTCATCGCACGTCGTCAATGTGCCAGCCCCTCGGACATGGCCTATTGGTCACCATGAAATATTGCTTCATGCGGCTTTATCATGTTAGTGATATATCGTGGGTGAGCATATGTCCAGGAGCAGAGTAAATATGAACTCTAGTCAAACATGCATATGCTATTATCGTTGAAATCACAAACTTTCAGCATATATACTGTAAGCATGATTCACTGCTTATGAGTTCACTGGTTTATTATTCTATCATGATTTCCTTCCTTAAATTTGAAAGATTGTCAAAAAAACTTTAAATCTATTAAGATGTCACATAACATAACAATGGATCATAATCTATTTAACACTTAATGTGCAATGAGCTTTATTAATTAGAGCAGAATGTATTTGTCTAGAATGTGGACAAATTAAAATGCTCAATGCACTATGTAATGCTATTAATATGCATAGATTCACCGACAATGAATCTACCAAGTTCTTGATTCCAATCGCAGAACCTTCATAGAACTACTACAACCCGAGACCACATGAGATTCTACCGGGTAAAGAAAACATCACTTTACAGTTAGCATGTAACTCACATACATGTCTATGTGCATAAATTAATCATGACTACTAGGACAATAATTCCATCAATAGATAAGCATGAGTTGAACAAATAAAAATAATAATAGAATGGATATTCAGGTGATATGTATCTCACACAAAGAAAATTTTGGGAAATATGTTCTTCAAGGATCGATCACTCATGAACATATATACTATGAGCATCTATCAATTGGCTCATGAAATTATTTGTGTAATTTTTAGCCAAGAGGTTTTCGATCAAATAATATTTAGGAGAGATCAATTGCTTGATGAACTGCATATGAACAACAATAGTGAGGAATCGACCGCTGTTGTAAACAATTGATCGTTGTCTATTCAATTTGTATAATTTAAGCACTTTTGAAAAGATATCATTCCATATTGGATTCTCTTACCTAAACTGACTTAATGATGTATAAAATAACTAGGTAAACACGAGATTGAAGAGAACAAAACCTACACATTGAGAGAAGAAAAAAGGAAAGTCCTTTTGCTTTAGTTTAATTTTTATTATAATCGTCATTGTTCTTGCGTAAACAGTTTTAATAGTGATTGAAACATAAGAGGACACAATAAAGAGTACTTTACACACACAAAGTTGAGTAGAGTGTTAGCTAAGTCTTCAATGAGAGATTAAAGCGATTCAAAGTCAAATCAACAATCAAGAAGAGCTTAATTGATGAGACTAGAAAAAGACAGAGACGAAGCAAGGAGGGAGAAAGTTTCAAGACTTTAGGATAAGACTTAAAAGCCAACAATAAATAGAGAAAGAGATCTAAAAAGGAAGGAGTTGTGTTATGGTTTTCCAGAAAGGCTGGTGGTTTACTTGTGTCATATAAGAAGTCTCTTTGCAAATGCCTTAATTTTGGGTTGTGAGTAGCTAACCACGGTTTTTCACCCTAGTTGGGGTTTTCCACATAAAATATTTTGTGTGAATTTACATGATTGTAGTTTGATATTTGATTAATAGAATAATCATAACATATTTTTAAGGTTGATTAATTATTTTGCTATATAATAAATTTCTACACAAAGAGGCCATAATTCTCAATTTTTACTTTTATTAAGTATTAGGGTTATGAACAATTTGATAATCTGCTTCGTTGGATACGGATATTAAACTCTCAAAATCAGGAGTAGGACCTAATTTTGAGAGGAACAAGCTCTAGTCATTTCATCGAACAATTTGTGTTTGTTCAATATAAGGCACTAGGGGTAGTATAGAATATGGCAAATAACTTATTTTTTTATGTTCTTTAATAGGGTCAATTTTGTTAGTCCACTTATCTACCCATAAGTCAGTCTTTGAAAGTGAGGGTGATGTAGCCTTTTGCGTCTTTCTTCCTACCTAAGTCTATAGAAAATGTTCTTTATAAAAAATAAAGTTTATAAAAAGGAGAAGATAAGTGTTAGTTTCAGTTTTTGAATTTCAAAATTAAATAAGTTTGTTCTTAATTTGAGCTTAGCTCAAGCTTTTTGCTCATGGATTTGTGTAATTTTTTATATTGTGGATTTAGCTCACGTTTGTAATATTTGTGGATTTAGATTTAGTTCATGGATTGTAACTTTGTAATCCTTTATTTTCTCTCAAAATGCAAATAAAAAAGGGTTCCAGATTTGTTTCTTTATGCTTGTGTTGGTTACATCAAATTGGTTTTAGAGACTCCATAGCTAGCTTCTATGATGGTTAACAACACAGCAGCTAATAGCGTCGTTGTTGCAGCCCCTACAGCAAACCTGTGAACAATTATAGCTCATGACCTACTAGTTCCTACAACTTGTAGTGTAACAAACTCAACAGTGGCTACCTCTTCAAGTTTATTGAAGGAAGGCAACCTCAAATTCCTCCAAATCTAGTGCCTCCTCAATTTCAAATCAACAAAATTTGGAAGGACAATTTCCAGCTCAATTTCAGGCTCAAAATGCAAACCAAATGCCCCATGAGAGATAATCTAGTGAATGTGGATGAATCCAATGAAGATGAGCAAGAATTTCCTGGATTTTAGCCTCCTAGTTGTGAAGTTCCAAGAGGTCAGCAACACAGGTGAATCTTAGGACTTTTACCAATTTCAACCAAAATTAGATTTACCAAATTTCTATGGAACTATACAAGTAAAGAAATTTCGGGATTGGGAGTACGAAGTGGAAACATATTTTGAATTGATTGTTTAGAAGTTCTGGAAGATATTAAAGTAAAGTTAGTGGCTTGTGAACTAAGAAGTAGAGCAGCTGCTTGGTGGAATCAAGTCCAGACATATAAACAAGGAAAGCATCTTAGTCATTCTTGGAATCGAATGAAAAGTTTGATAAGAAACATGTTTTTACGAGTGTACTACGAACAATTGTTATTCTTCTGACAATTTCAAGAGTGTAACACCATGTTCTATTGCTTTTATTATCAATGTTGATGGTAGGAGGCTAAAATATTCTTTAATACAATTTTCCAAACAACTACAAGCATAAATTTTCTTGATTGTTGTCATCTACAATCAACATATATCAGTTCCCAAAAATTGTGTAGCAAACTCAGTGATAAAGCTCAATCAATGATCGAACACCCAACCCCGGTGTGATCTTGTAATCCTTAAAGCCTGCATCTTTGAAGATTTTGCTCCACTCTTGCTCGTCCCTCTCCCACCCTGTTGTCAGTGCCATCATTATCACATCTGCAGATCTAGAACTTTGACATTTCAGGTAAGGGAATGCCTTGGCGATGGTTATAGCAGAGCCCCCGATCCCACCACCCACATCGATCAGAGATCACAAGCCTTGGAAGACATGACCGCACTGTGTAGATATGGTTTGACGCTGTTGCGGCCTTGGTCGCTTGCAAGGAGGAGACTTGAGGTAGGAGTAAGGAGATATTTCGGTTCATTTCCACTGTCCTCCGAGGCAAAGATGCCCAAGTGGACCAGCAGGCGCATGAGACGGCTGAGGTGGGCAGCCTTGGCCGTGGGGATTGGAATTGCACCGGCAAGGTCGGATAGGGATACGGGGGTCGAGTCATTGGAGTGGATGATGTTGGCTATGCCCAACTGAATGGCACACCTGATGGCCATTGAGTTGACAAAGCCGAACTGAAGATTGAGCAGATTGGTATGGCCCTGAGAGAGCTCGCTGGGCGTCTCTTCTACCTCAGTACTCTCGAAAATTTCCCAACGCACACTAGTCCCTACCGCCAACCAGGAAACCATCTGTTTCATGAACTTGAAGATGATGTAGCCGAACAAGCTTTCACGCAAGCTGCAAGAAACTTAAAACTCCAATTTCCAAAATATGATGGAGCAGAGGATCCAATAAGTTGGATATGTCAAGTTAAGCAACTTTGTGAATACCATTTTGTGTTGGAGGTAGAATGGGTTGACATGTCTTCCTTTCATTTGACTGGAGATGCTTAGCCTTGGTTTCATAATTTAAAAAAAGCAGGGGGAATTCCAACGTGGGCTAAATTTAAGAATGCTATCTCTAGAAGGTCTAGGCCAAATCAATATCTAAACTTTTATGGGGAATTGTCCAAGCTTTAGCAAACAGGATCGGTGGATGAGTATCAACGGGCATTAATTTGTGAGGTTACTTCCTAAAGCTGGTATCTTGTCTGTGACTAGAAACATTGTTGGGTTTGTAAGTGGATCGAAAGAAGTCATTTGAATAGAAGTATTGGCTGGGCAAGCTGTTAATTTCACATAGGCGTCGAGTCTCACTAAACTCTTTGAGGCCCATCCATTGAAAATAAAGACATATGGAACACCTCAAAAAATTTATTCTCCATCCACACATGATGTTCAAAGAATTCAAGATGCTCAATTTCCTCATACAACTTTCTAGTGATGTGCCCATTGAAGCTAATATAGAAATTTCTTTGAATGCTCAATGGAACTATAGTGCCTCAAACCATGAGGCTGAAGGGTATTATTAATAATGTTCCATGCAATATATTAATTGATTCTAGTTCAACCTGTACTTTCCTGAGTGAGAGACTAGCTTGCATAGCACGGTTAAAAGCAGTGGAGGATATGAGCTTTTATGTGACAATTGCTAATGGAGCAAAGTTAATGAGTGTATGAAAATGAATGGCAGTCACCTTAAATATTCAGACAATTCGTATTGTAGTGGACTTCTATTTGTTGTCAAATACTAGCCATGAAGTTGTTTTAGGGGCACATTGGTTGCAAATTCTAGGAGCAATTTAATTTACATGGACGAAATATTACCTTGATGAGAGTGTCATCACATACGAATAAGATCACAGAGGATTTCCAAATATTCAGCGTTATGAGGAAAAGAAGGAATGGTCTTCTATAGGGCATGATTTCTAACAACCCTCATGATATCACAACAAAAAATCTTGTGTAACAAATTGGAGCCCCTGCTAAGCCACTTGCATGACATTTTTTTATTAAACCGCAAGGTCTTCCACCGCCATGTCAACAAGATCATCAAATGTCTCTATTGCCCCATCTCAATTCGATCCTACCTCTATCCTTATTTTTAGAAGGCAGAAATTGAAAAAATTGTGTATGATATGTTACAATCTAGCTCAATAAGACCAAGCAATAGCCCTTACTCCTCTCCTGTGTTATTGATGAAAAAACATGATGCGTCATGGCGAATGTGCATTGATTACCGTACAACTAACAAAATGGTATTTAAAGATAAATTTCTCATTCTGTTGGTGGATGAATTATTAGATGAATTGCATGGCACCAACATATTCACGAAATTGAATCTTAGGTCAAGCTCTCATTAAATTCGAATTTTTCCTCCTTATATTCCTAAAACTCCTTGTCGGACACATCAAGGGAACTGTGAATTTCTTGTCGTGCCCCTTGGCCTAACAAATGCACCATCCACTTTTCTGTCTTTAATGAATATTTTTTAGCCATATTTAAGAAAGTTTGTGCTAGTATTTTTTTATAATATTTTAATTTATAGAACACATATGGACAAATATGTCAAGCAACTAGGCATTGTTTTTGATATATTGAGGACTAACCAATTATATGTTAAGAAGGAAAATTTTGCTTTTGCCACCTTGCAAGTGCAGCATTTAGGTCATGTCATTAATCTATTTGGGGTGTCGGTTGACCTAGAAAAAATTGAGGCAATGAAAATTTGGTCAAAGCCTAGTATTATCGATGTATAAATACAAAGCATGGAAAATAAACCTAGAAAATTAAAATGGTCCTAACTTGTATTTAAGTTACAAGGTATATCCTCATCTTCTAAATATAAAGAAAAATCAAACTTTTGATTTTACTTAATCTAGCACACATTATTATAATGTTTTCTAATTAAAACCAAACAAAACAAAGCGAACACACCAGAATTTTTACCTTCAACAATAACAACTTTAGGGCACTTTGTCCAGACTAACTATGAACTATGTAAACTTGAGATTATAGAGTTGTCATTTACAAGACAAAAAACTTTTTCTTTTTCTTCAATTCAATTGGTTCTTCACACTACTCTAACTCTAAATCAACCACTCATTAGTTATTTAACAACATCCAATTGGTCATTATGCCTCCTTGTGCTTTGGAATGATCAAGGTTTTCATGTCTTCTCTTATTGGCATGAAACTCTTTGCACCTGATCTTCTCATCAACAAGCACTTTGTCACTCAAGTGTTTTTGTGCTCGAATCTCACTACTAATCACTTTTTTGATAAGGTAGACAACAACTTATAAGTTAGAAGACTTATTTTCGCTAAAACACCATTATAGAATCCTTTTATTCGATCTCTAAATTTTTCTAAGCATTCTCACTCCTTTCCTCACATTCTATACTCTTTTTTATAAACCCCATGTCGAAAAACAAAAAGTTTAATCAAACTAAGAATCTGAATTAAACTAGAATAGACTAATTTAAATAATTGTTGCTTGAAATGATTAATGTTTTAACCCCCATATGTTATGGAGGCTTTTTTAGTTCTTTGATGGGAACTTCTTGTGATGTGCTTTTGTTTCTGTTGGTGGACCAATATCTGTTGGCTTAGGTATACTTTTGATTCATTACGATCCTTTATTATTTTGCCATGATTTAATGTATTGAGTAAGCTTAAAGTTAGTTATGCTTATATTTTTCTGATTTTGTATATTAGATTATAGATTTCAAAATATTGTGCAACTTATACTTAGAGATGTCTGTGATGTATTTGTAACTAAGCCCATGGCCATGGCTGTTTATTTTGTATGCTTTCATTTTCAATTTATGTCTGAGGATATTTAGTTTGGTCGTACAATCATTTGAAAAAAAATATGTAAGTTAGGTAGGATGAATTAAAGTTATAAAAATTATTTTTACATATTTCAAATTCCATCACTTTTCTTAATTTATAGTTGTTATTTTGCAAAATAAATTTGTGAATTTTTAAGAAAATGTGTGTAAAAATCTTGGGGGTGACAAAGACCCTCAACCTTGTTGCAGCACTTCTATGTCATGTTAGAGAGGATGAAGTAACAATAGACAAACCCTTGTCTGATGATCTTTTGACCCATGAGCAGGCAATAGATAGTCCAAATTCCAATGAATGACAAGTAGTTGTTCAAAAAGAAATGAATTCCATTATGAAGAATTAAGTATGAGAAGTTGACTTGCCTAGTGAAAGAAAGCCTATTAGCAGTAAGTGGATCTTCAAGAAAAAGCTCAAAGAAGATAGGTCTACATATAAATATAAGGCGATTTCATTTAAGTCAGGGGCATTGACTTCAAAGAAACCTAGTCACTTATCACTAGATTTGTATCTATCAAAGTGTCTATTATCAAATGTGGCTCAGCTAGACTTAGAGTTGCACTAGATAGATAGAAAGATTGTCTTCCTAAATAGTGATATAGATGATGAGATTTACATGGAATAACATGATGCCATTATTATTCTTGGAGATGAATATAAGGTGTGTAAACTCATAAAGTCTCTATATAGGCTTAAATAATCTCCTAGGCAATGATATTTCACTTTTCATAAGGTGATTGATGAGTATGGGTTCATAGCAAATGATTAATATCATTTCATCTATTCCTTTAAGGATACTAGTAGATTTATATTACTCTCCCTCTATGTTGATGATATTCTATTAATGGGAATGACACAAGCTTGATTGTTAGTCTTAAGGAGTGGTTTAAAACCTAGTTTGAGATGAAAGATATGAGTAAGGCTTCTAACATTTTAGGGATAAAATTGATAAAGGTAAAAAAGCTTGTAAACTTAGTATATCTCAAGAAGCTTACATTGAAAGTATTTTGGAGTGCTTACTATTGAATCCCCTATATACAAGGGTATACTTCTTTCTAAGAGGATATCACCCTCAAACAGTTAGGAAATGCTTAAAATGAAGTCAATGTCATATGCACATGCTTTGGCAACTTGATGTCTTGACCTATACTCAACTTGATTAAAGCTTTATTGTAAGCTTGTTGAGTAGATACCATTCTAACCTAGGAATGCAACACTCACAAGCTGTAAAGTGGGTGTTCATGTACCCATTTGGCACTAAGGGTATGAGACTCTCCTATCAGTCTAAAAATTTATCATTAGTTAGGTATAGTAATTCAGACCATACGGGCCACCCAGATGATAGAAAATCCACTGCAGTTATATTTTTATGTTTGGAGGCGGAGCCATCATATGAGCTAGCAAGGAACAAACAAGTGTTACTCAATCTACTATGGAAGCTGAATTTTATGTATGCAGTTTAACAACTTTAGAACCAGTGTGGAATAAAGAATTTCTATCTAAGCTCATGCTATAAGACTAGTATGATTCTCCGGTCTATATGTGTTATGAGTATATAGCCACTGTGTCTGAAGAATAAGGAGATCAGTACTAGAGGTTAGCACATTGAGGAGTATTTTTACCTTTGTTTTTGACATGTTATAGAAAAAAAAGTGTTGACAGCTAGTCATCTTCTTACCTCTGAGATGTTAGCAGTTAATTAACTGATGAACACCTCACTAGTGTTATCAAGAATGAACAATACTAACTCTTTCTAGGTAATAAGAGTTAATGCTTTCCACTAGTGTTATAAGGAATGAACAATCTTTCACTGATGAGCTGACAGATATGTTTTTTTGTTGACTGTCTCCTTTCCTCAATGGTCATGCTATTGATCTGACAATTAGGGGACAAACCCTAGGGTACATTCAAAATAGTCTAGAGAGTAGGAGATTGCCTTAATACTGCACACACTGTATTAATCTCACTCTTCGTATGTATATTGTGATATGTGATATTAGCTGAAGTTGTCGAATGCGTCTCATGTATTGGTTGGCAGTCTTCACAAGTCCATATTTGGTTGTCCCAAAGAGCTCTTTCACGACCACCAGAGACATCCTCGTGCAAAAACGTGATTAAGAAAGCTCGGGGGTTGTCTCCAACCCAGCGAAAAAGGAAATAAATTGCGTTCAACTCATTCTATTTTGTAATAAAAACAAAGACCAAGTCGAACAGAGAAGAAAAATGTTTTTCATGACCACTTCTCACGCTTCTCTCTTACAATTTTTGGTGATATGGCAGCAGGACATTTACAGTCGGGGGGGTGCAGGGGCCAAGTTGCCACGTTGGCACCTACATAGCAAGTCAAAATACTATTTTGATTAATATTTTTCTCTCTTTAATATTTTAATAAAATAATTTAATAATATTATTTTAATAAATTTTCCTGGAATTTAAGGCCCTTCAATTTGTCTCCAAGTGTTTCAAACTCCAATGAGAAATCTTTTGACACATATGCCAATACAACATTTCATGCAGACTGTTTTTTATGTTTTTTCTAAGCATAATGTTAAGATGGAGACTCAAAATTGATGCAAGAACGTCAGCAAATTGCTGGGTCTAAGACATGCGATCAAGTTCTAAATACGGGACACAATATTGAGAAGAACACTGCCAACGAAATGCACCGAGTAAAGATTTAATTACAAAAAACAAAAACAGCCCAATCATACTTTGCTCATATTACATGCATCACATATTCGCACACCATTTCTTCAACTCTGCCAACAGAAGAAATTACGATATTTATGATGGAAAAGTTAACACACCAATCGTACAAGGAATTAAGGTATCGAGAACTATCATATTAAGATCTATATGAATGATACTTCTGTCTTATATTAATAGTTATATTTTAAAAAATAATATTTTTTATTAAATAGTAAAACTCACATCTAATAGAAGAAAAAATAAACATAATTTTTTGAAGTACCCAATAACCTAAATAAAATAAAATAAAATTATTAATATAGAATAAATTATTTTATTAAATAGAGTTATTAATTTAGGACAAAGAAAGTACACACCATCATATTGAAATATGACAACTCAACATACCCAAGCTTAAGTGGTCGTGCATAAGCCTGGGCCCTCATCAGTTGGTGAACCTTCCCAATGTAACGGTAAGTGAAAGGTTTGTTAGCCCTCGATTTCTCGAAATCAATGATGCATGTATTACGTATTAGTGTAGTCCCCCCCGGTAAGTGAAATGTTTGTTAGCCATCAATTTCTCGAAATCAATGATGCACGTATTACATATTAGTACACTTCTCTCCTTGTTGTCCCCCCTGCCCCCCCACCACCATCCATCCCAGAAAAAAAAAGTAAAAACAATTAAGAATTGTTTATTCCTCAATTCCCCCCATATCCCCTACTGTTTTACTATTAGCCACCCCCAACATCCACTCTTCCGTCCCCCTTCTTCTTGGGCACCAAATCAGTCGCAACTAGTTATTTTTTTCTTTCTTACTAATTAGCAGACGCACCGGTAGCTTGCACATGGCCTACAAGCCGTGGCATCAGCTACTAGCCGCCCAGGCTAGAAAAGCCCTCTCTTTCCTGACCTTAGTAGCCACTAGGGCTTATGTCATGGGTGCAGAGCTTTGCCTAGCGTCCACACCCGTGATGGCCTGGCTGCAACGCACAACCAGTAGCCTTCTCTCGCAACCTTCCCTCTCGTATGCGCAAGGGGAACAATGAATCAACCTACACAGCCGTCTCTGGTGCAAAGGGGCTTCGCCCAATGCTTGTAATCACATTCCGTCCGGTTACAATGGCAAGGAGAGGGCCGGGGCTAACAAGCCAAGTCGCTGTCCAGAACTCTCTGGTTCGTCCTCACAATGTTTTCTGTCTCTCATGGCCGCCCCATCCTCTCCCCTTATATAGACTCAGCAATGCTGGTCCGTGTCTCACTAGGAATACAATAAGCCCAGCCCAATACAGCATCCCTCCCTGTCCCAAACTCTCCCAGCCCAATACAACGTCCCTCCCTGTCCCAAACTCTCCCAGCCCAATACAGCAGCCTGGGAACAACTTGCATGATGAAGTTGTTAGATCGCACATTACTCAAGAGGGGCAAGGGGCAGGATTCAAATTTATAAAAGTTGTCTTTAGAGGATGATGGTTAATCTTCACAACGGATGACAATTGGAGATGTATTATGACTTATCTTCACAACGGACAGCAGCTGGAGATGGATTCAAGAACTCGTCATTGAAATGTCGGTGAACATAAAGCTTTTAGGCTTTGAGTCATGTACAAGTATAGTTTTCTTTAGGGAATTACTTGTCTCCCTTGGATAGATCCAAGTTACTGATGGGCTATACAACAAACTTCCTCCCTTGGATAGATCAAAGTTATTGATGGGCTATACCAGAAATGTTGAAGAATTCTCCCTAAATTCTCCATGAAACTGTATAAGAATGTGACTCAAATTTGCGTTTGAAAACACAAGGGAAAATATAAGAGAAAAAAGAGAACACAAGAGAAGAAAAAACTGTAGTGTGTGTTTTATTCTGCCTCTACAAATTGTGCAATTGCCCAGGCTTGGGTCTTTATCGGTCTCTATTTATAGACTCCTAAAGGGTATGAAGTGAAGAGGTATGTCCCTTTATAAAGAGGTGTATCATCACAATCGAAGGAATGCAACCATTCCTAATGGTTGCAACCCATGTACAATATTTAAAGGAGAAGACCTTTCACTAAGTGGTGCAATATAAATGAAGGTCACAAAAATCTAAGGGATGCAACCCTTCACCAAAAGTTACAACCCTTCATTGAAATTTATTTATTATTTTTTAAAATATCAACAATCCCCCACTTTTCAAAAACAATAAATGACAAATTTCAGCTAACATCATTATTGACATTATTTTGCCTACAAGAAGGTATTATAAGATTAAACCTTCAATTAGTACAAGGGCCATGTTGCTGCGTCCGAACCAAGACTATGAAGTAATCAAATTTAGATTTTTTTTACTTGTCAATTGTAGTAGACAAGGTCGATCCATAGGGAAAGGCTAGTGCAACAAAAATAATAATCTCTAATGTATATTTGATTCAAACGATAACTCAATTAAGATCGAATAAAAATTCATCTCAATCAAAAATTTTAACTCTTAAAGAAATTTGAAATAGAACAATATTAATTAATTATTTACTATGTGAAAGCATTAAGTATATAATCAAAAGGAATTATAAGCATTTGGTGTGCCTTTCGTCAATGCTGAATCAAATTATTATATAAAATATGAACTCCTTAAATATGTAAAATTAATTTAAAATGATAATCAAAATAGTCATTAAACATCGAGTACAAGCTTCATCCCTAGCCTTAACTAAGAAGCTTAGAAATAAGAGACGAAAAGTAAGAGAAGAGAACCCCAAAGAGGAGGGGATAATATCTTTCTTATGTCCACCCCTCTATTTATAGGAATAGAAGGGTTTGCTTCAATGAGGAAGGTTCAATCATATCTCTTAATTAATTGCTTAATTGGTTGCTTCTTTGGCAATAATTAGAGTCTAAATTAATTACATAAATCAATAGTTTATTTAGTAAATAAGTATCTTTTAGTTTTCTAATCAGACTCATTATCTTTCCTTATGTATATCAATCACAACCTGTGAAAAGATCCTCCATATGTTGGCCTCAGGTTAATTAACTAGTTATCCCTTTTCATGTAAGATTTGGTCCATATATTTTTTAAATTATGAATTTCTTCCTGAAATAATGATTGTAGCTACCGAAGTCTTCTTTCTAATGACACCAAAATCATATCAATATGAATTATACATAAAAAGATATGACTAAAATACTAAGTTTATATCAATCTGTCCAAATCAGCTTCTTCCTTAATTTGGTTCTCTTGAAGTAAATATGAAATCCAATGGGTCCACAAGGTTGTATTCGAACATTTAATGCATTCGTAGACCATTAAGAGCCTATTCTTTAACCTTTAATAGATTTAGGTAGTTGGGCTTCGCTTCCTCTTCCACTTAGATGCTATAGAAACGTATTTAGACATGTAAACACAACGAAAGTCCAACTCGCCTATTTAAAATATAAATGACCCAAATAAATAGTGAATTAACATAAAATAGGATTGTAATTCAAGATTTTAAAACATCTAATTGAACATTATTTCAGTGCATCATGCTACAAAGTTAAGTAAAAATAATTGGTGTGTTATGCATTAAACCAAGTACTCTAGTTACTAAACCGGTAGCCCCGTACACAAAACAACATCCAGTCTCATTGAGAAGTTCAACATATTCGCTCAAGACTATTATGACTATGTGCTTGCCTGGTTTAGGAGAACAATTCTAGAAGTAAACACTTATCTTCTGTGAGAAGCGGTACCACTTCTATGTTTCCATAGTTGATGTTCTTTTGTCTCTATTACTAGACATGTTCACTCGAACTTCATTAAGAGTTAAACTCAACTGCCAATCTGTAATGGTCAGCACTAGCAATTTCACATAGGGCCTAAGGTTCTAGTACTACTCAGCCAATGCAATAACTTGTTCTTACCCATTAAACCATAAGACTAGTAGTAAACTAGCGTTAGGTTGGGTTACCATCATTGTTGACATTTTTAGGGTTTTAACCTCATCTCCAAAGATATCATTCTTACTAACTCCCTAAAAAGCCCTTTAGTAAGAGGATTTGCCAAGTTCTTACTTGACTTCCTTGAAAAGCCCATTAGTTATGATACCTTCCCGTATCAATTATTTGACATACTCATGTCTTAGACTTATATATCTAGACTTGCCATTATAAGTGCCTACTATAAGCTCTTGTCAAAGTAGCCTCATTATCACAATTTATTAAAATAAGTGGCATTGGATTAGGCTCTAACTTGACGTCAAACAACAAGTTCTTAATGCACTCAGCCTCTTTCCTTATTGCAGCTATGCCAATAAACTTGGATTCCATGGTTGAGTATGAGATACATATTTGTTTGTTGAAACTCCAAGAAATAGCACCTCTTCCCAGGGTAAAAACCCATCCTGAGGTTCAAATGTTATCTCCAGCTCGTGTCACCCAATTTGCATCAGAGTACCTTTCAAGTACTACTAAATATTTATTATAATATAGTTTATAGTCTATGACCTTTCAGTGTTCAACACTAGGATTACTTTACAAACTCCAAATGCAATATCTTGTATAGTACAATGCATAACATACAATAAACTACCAATTGCACTTGCAAATTCAATTTGTGCTACTTCTCTTCCAATATTTTCACATAAGGTGACATTAGAGTTAAAAGGGGTTTCGAATTCATTAAATCCAAGGTGATTGAATTTAGATAAAATTTTCTCAATATAATGTGATTAATTTAAAGCATAACCCCTATCCCTAATATGGTATCAACTTCACCAAGTCCTTCATTTTAAAATTAGAAGTTAGATGTCTTTTGGTCTCAGTCACCCCAAATATGTTGGTACTCAAAATCAACATGTCATCAACAATCACAAAATAATCATTAGTGGACTTAGTATAAATGCATTTATCAACACTATTGTGTCTAAATCCACTAGGTAAATTGATAGTATCAAAATTTTCATGCCATTCTTTGGGTGCTTGTTTAAGTCCATATAGAGACTTCACCAATTTGCACACTTTGCTTTCATTACCTAGAAGGACAAATCCTTCTAGTTGTTGCATGTACACTTACTTCTTCATCAAGGTCACCATTCATAAATGCAATTTTAACATATATTTAATGAATATGCAATTTAAATATAGATGCTAATGCAAACAAAATTCTAATAGAAGTAATTCTAGCAACAGGAGCGTAAGTGTCAAAATAATCAATCCCTTCTTTTTGTCTATAACTTTTTGCTACTATTCTAGCTTTAAAGGTGCACGATGAACCATCGAGATTGTATTTCCTTCTATATATCCATTTGCGACTAATAGGTTTTGAACCCAAAGGTAAGTCTACTAAGACCCAAGTGTTATGGACATTATAGAGACCATCTCATCATTAATGGCTTCTTTCCAAAAGATGGAATCTCTAGAGGCTATAGCTTTACTATAAGTCTTAGGATCTTCCTGTAAATTTAGAGTAATAGGCATTAGGTTAACAACATGCTATTTATCTCCTTCTATTAGAAGAATGATGTGCTCTAGGGATATGAAGTTTGAATCAAGTGATTTTTTCTTTTCTAGGTCTTAGACTCATTCTAAGCACACTTGGAGGGTTAGAAACCTTCTCAGTTTTAGTAGACTTATCTACTTCCAACATTTGAGGGTCTTGACATTTAGAATCTAAAATAAAAATTGTTTCTAAAAACTCTACATTCGTAGATTTAACAATCACATTAGATTAAGTCTAATAATCTATAGGACTTACTATGTTGGGCGTATCCGATGAAAACATATCTCAGGCTCTTGGACCGAACTTGTTCCTTTTAGGATCAGGGACTCTATAATATGCCACACACCCCCACACTTTAAAATATGGTAAATTAGGTTTTCTTCCCCTCCATATTTCATATGGACTTTTATGTGTCTTGCGTAAAGGAATCCGATTATGCACATGACAAGTAGTCATTAAAGCTTCACCCCAAAGATTAAATGATAATTTTAAACACAAAAACATGGAATTCACCATTTCTACAAGTATATGGTTTTTCCTTTTAGTTAACCGTTTTGTTGTGGTGTATATGGTGCAATCAACTGATGAATGATGTCATATTCTTTACAATATTTTGTAAACTCATTTGACAAATATTCTCCACCTCGATCGCTATGAAGAACTTTGATTTTCTTTCCTATTTGATTTTTAACCTCTTATTTAAAAATTTTAAACATGGAAAAAGTCTCATCTTTTATTTTCATAAGATAAACATACGTATATCTTGAGAAATCATTGATAAAAGATATAAAAAGCTTTCGGCCACCGTGAGTTAAAGCACCATTCAATTCACAAATATCAAAATGAATCAAATCCAAAATTTCAGAACTTCTGTCAACCTTTGGAAAAGGTTTCTTTGTCATTTTATATTGAATGCATATCTCACACTTATGACTATGATTATAATCATGAAAAATTAGCCCTAATTTTCTCATGTCATTCATAGATTGAAAATTCAAATATCTTAATCTACCATGTCATAGATCGAAAGAGTCCACAAGGTAAGCAACATCAACTTTATTTTCATTCAAACTGAATTTAAACATCACATTACAAGTGTAGCCATTTCCCACGAAAGTTCCATTCTTTGACAAAATAACTTTGTCATATTCAAACACAATTTTAAATCCTATCTTGCAGAGCATGTTAGCGGACACAAGGTTCTGTCTCATGTTAGGAACATGGAATACATTGTTGAGAATCAATTTTCTTTTGGATGTAAAGGTGAGTTTGATAACACTCTTTCCCATGACTTTAACTCGGTTTTGGATCCCCATTTGAACCTCTTTGCCATCAGTTTCCTCGATGAAGTCCTTAAAAAGGAACTTGTTTTTACAGACATGGACCGTAACCCCCAAGTTCAGCCACCATCCCGAGTTGGACTCTGCCATGTTGATTTTAGTAATCATGGCTACAAACTCATTTGATTTCTCAACCACAGAACTTTGAGCATAATGCCTCTTTTCTACACATTCAAAGAAAGAAGAATTTATGTTCTTTTGACTTTTGTTGAACTTACTTTTGAAGTAAGAATCAAATAAAAATTGTGCATACCTTGTTTGTTCACATCAGAATTTACTCCAAGTCCGCTCCATAACTCCTTTGTTGCAAGAATAAACACCATCTTCTTAACACAATGAATGTAGTTAAAGGAACCATCAAATCTGTCAAATTTGACAAGAAGTTGGTTCATGATTTTGATGGACATCATGTTTGATTCTAAATCTATGATGATGGCAAATAATTCCTTAAAATTTTTGGTAGCGGCAAGGAGTAGGATTCATATCTCCAGAAGTTTTTAGAGGATGATGACTGCTCTTCAAAATAGACAATAGTTGGAGATGTATTATGGATGATCTTCACAACAGACGATGGTTGGAGATGGATTCAAGAACTTGGCATTGAAAAGTGGATGAACACAAAGATTTCAGGCTTTGAGGTACATACAAGTACAATTTTCCTTAAAGAACTATATGTCCCCCTTTGATAGATCCAAGTTACTAATGGGCTACACGACAAACTTCCTCTTAGGATACAACAAAGCCTTTGAAATACTATAACCGGCAATGCTGAAAAATTCTCCCTGAACTCTCCTTGAAATTG
The DNA here is from genome assembly GCA_035235625.1 of Saururus chinensis. NCBI lineage: Eukaryota > Viridiplantae > Streptophyta > Magnoliopsida > Piperales > Saururaceae > Saururus > Saururus chinensis. The sequence continues at coordinate 31,255,229 of CP141146.1, read as the reverse complement.
TATAAGAATGGGGCTGAAATTTGCATTTGAAAATACAAGGGAAAACACAAGAGAAAATGGAGAACACAAGAGAAGGAAAGACTATAGTGTGTGTTTTCTTCTATCTCTACAAATTGTGCAATTGCCTAAGACTGGGTTTCTATTTATAGACTCTTAAAGGGTGCAAAGTGAAGAGGTATGTCCCTTTATGAAGAGGTGTTTCATCACAACCAAAGGGATGCAACCATTCCCAATGGTTGCAACCCATGCACAATATTTAAAGGAAGACACATTTCACAATATTCCAAATGGTTGCAATATAAATGAAGGTCACAAAAATCTAAGGGATGCAACCCTTTCATTGAAATTTATTTATTGTTTTCAAAAATATCAATAGAAAACAATCTAGATGATCGGGTCGGATCACCCGTTTCCCATGTTAGTCCCCAATAGACGAGCCGACAAGGGCCTGGGTTTGATGCAGGCAAATGCAGGTAGTGTTGGAGAGGGGGTTGTTAGATGTATATGAGTTTGCAGGATTATCACTTTGGGAAAAAGCATAAGACAAATAATATAATATTTAGAGATAAAAAGTATATCTTGCGCAATTGAAATGATGTATATATGAGAATCCACCGATTATGAATACTACTAAGGGTCCATTTGTTTAGTCTAAATCTGAATCTGAAAAGCTAACTGAAAATTCTGAAAAGCTCACAATCTGAATTTCACACTGAATTTGAATCTAAATTAGATATAGATCTGAATCTAAATCTAAATCAAGTAGTCATTATCACCTCCTTTTTGTCATCAACCAGCTCATTTTGCACTCTTGAGAGGCGGAATTAGAAGTAGTTGTGTTTGTAACGGGTCAATTAAATACCATCCTGTCCAAGGGACTCTCTTGATCATCAAAAAGAGAGTCCAAATACTGCAAACATACTGTAACACGCTGAAAATGTCAACCAAATACATTCACTTTATGTGTCCACCAATTTTCCATTAATTTATCTGTCTTTTTGGAAGAATAGAAAATGGCAATGAAACCACAACGCTAGATTCCCTTTTTCTTGAATTAGGCATCATCCAAGGTTGGACAGACCTCAGTTTCCTATAGATCATAGCAATTACCAGGCATATAGCCAAGGGAAACAAAATAGGAATAGAAGAGACAAATATAAATTTCAAATCAAAATTTCCTGCTAAGCTTGCTGTTTTTCTCGACCAGAAGTGCCCATCTTCTAAAAACAAGTTGACAAGAGAGCATTTCCCATTCAATTGGAATATGCTTACATAAGAAGCTCAGTCGATTTCGATTCCTACATAAGAATTCATGCAATACCGAATAATCAAGTCCACATTCAAAGTAATTATGGAGATCATAAGTCCATCAAATCATAAATAATATAACAACAGAGTCAAAATGCTACCACTAACCAATAGAGTCAGAGGATGAGTGTTCTTTGCAAGTTGTATCATATGGTAATTGCAACAGATCAGAACTGTTTGTAAGAATTGCAACAACTCTTACAAGTTTTCTACACTGCATCCAATCAGGATTACCAACCAAAAGAAACGTAGTAGGCTGATTATTCTGATATTCAATACCAGTATTTTTCCAGTGGGTTGTATTAGGTACAGTACTGCAGCCAAAGCAAGTATAGTTTTGCTGGAATCCAGAGTTAAGACAGGAATGCCTGAGCTCTGATCTTCCGTTCATATTAATCCTGTCAAATTTCCCTTGACTCAGCATTACGATGGACCTATCAAATGCCGCATTCAGACCAAGCGCAGGTAATGAATACAATAGGAGTTCACGTCCTGGTCTTGCACCACCTTCTCCTGCCAGACATCACCATTTCCGTGACAACCCATTTCCATTTTCTCCACATTTTTTCACGCATGGACACGAGATTATGAAGAATAAACCATGAAATTGAGCATTTAGAGCAGAAACCCCAAATGGATCAATCAGATCCAGCAAATATTGAGCCAGGATCGATTGTAAGAGCAAAGGCAAGAAGGACTGACCGTGCTCCTCCTCTGCTCGGCGGCGATGGAGAGGCCGAAGGCAATGAGGTCCAAGATGAAGACAAGGGCGAGGATCAACTTGGAGGCCATGTTTGCGGCGGCTCTAGCGTCTCCTCCGGCAGCTTCTCAGGCGGCACACGGCGGCTTTGCTTCGCACTAATTCAGAGAGAGGGAGGGAGGTTACTAGAGAGAGAGGGGGTTGAGGGGCCGGCGAGGAGGCGGCAGCGAAAAATGGCGGGGACGATATGCGCTGAGATGGGGGACAAGAGAAGACAAGCAGGGACCGCAGTTGGGAGGACGAAGTTGGGCTACGTTTTCAGAGCCATTCAGTCGATATAATAAATCTGACCGACGACCTCATTTTATCAACTAACCTCTGATTTACTGACTGGTTAAGTGTCTGAATTCAGTGCAAAACAAATGCACTGAAAAGCCAACTTTTAAACGACTTTTCAGTGGCTTATTCAGTTTAGGTCTGAATAAGACCAAACAAATGGACCCTAAGTCTTATTTACTCTTTCATAAAAAATAAATGGGAAACTTTAAGATTGACAAGTGAGTGAAGGGACTAGGCATATATATATATATATAGCCTCATGGTGACCTTTCTCATTAGAGGGGCACAAATAAATAGCCTCACACACACCCCTTCGTAACCAACTAAGTTAATTTTGAATTTTTATTTTAATTAATACAAAATATAACTTTTTATTTTTAAATAACTTTTTATTTTCTTCATGACTTTTAGGATTCTAATAGAATTCAGATGTGGGGACACACCAACATTCTCCCATTGTTTCATACTTGTGGGGACATGTCATAATGTATACTCCCACTTAGACCTACAAAGGTTGAAGAAATGAAACAAATTCTAAAAATTTTAAAAATCTGAAAATTCAGAGTTTGCAAATCACATTAGCTCACAATTTTCAAAAATAAAAATTTAGTCATAAAAGGAGAATCTAAATAGATCGATACAACAATAATTACCAATAAAGATTAAGGCAGTAAAAGCACTCATTTATGCAGTGCTAGGACTAACATGGTCACAATATCAATATTCCTACTAACATGACCTCTGAATGGATTTAGTGTGGCATGAACATAAATGTCACAAGCACTCCAAACTTTAGACTTTATTGCTACTTCAAAAACTTAATAAAGAGCAACAAAATAACCACAATTAATAGTAAGTTTCACTGACTGAATGAAACATAATGTGGTTCTCAAGTCATAATTATCATTACAAAATGTTTGCAGACATATATACACTCTCACTGACTTAAACATCAAAAGAAGCTCTTACACCCATATCATATGAGTGTTCTTTAAACACTCTAAGGGGTAAGCTTTTTGTCAAAGGATCAGCTATCATCTTGTCAATGCTAATGCATTCAATAAAGATTTGATGATTCTGCACTCTTTCTCTAACAACAAGATACTTAGTTTCTATGTGCTTTGATCTGGTTAAACTCTTATTATTTTTAGAGAAGAGTACAGTTACAGAGTTGTCACAATACATTTTCAGTGGCTTTTGAAATGAGTCAACAACCCCAAGCCCAAAAATGAAGTTTTGCAGCAAAATAACCTCCTTGGTGGCCACAAAACAAGCCACAAATTCTGCCTCCATAATGAAAGATGCTATAAGAGTTTGCTTAGAACTACCTCCATGAAATAACTTCTCTTACCATCATGAAGACATAACCTGAAGTGGATTTCTTGCTGTCAAGGCAACCATCAAAATCTGAGTTTTTATCTTTCAACTATTAGGGACTTGATCTCTTGAATGTGAGCACTAAATCTTTAGTGCCTTAATAAATCATAGGACTTTCTTTGCAGCCTTAAAATGAACCATACTAAGATTACGGTGATAATGACTAAGCATGACTACTGCAAAAGCAATGTCTAGGCGAGTGCAAACTTGAGTATACACGAGACTCCAAACAACATATGCATAGGGGATACTTGCCATATGAGATTTTTGAACCTCATTTTCTGGACATTGCTTTAGGCTAAATTTGTTTCTTTTTAAAATAAAAACTTCACATGGAGAACAAGTTTTTATCTTAAATCTCTTAAGCACGTAGTCAATATAAGCCCTTTGAGACAAACCCAGAAGACCATGTCGTCTATTACAATATATCTCTAGTCCAACCACAAAAGATGCCTCCCTAATGTCTTTTATTTCAAAATTTTGTGATAGGAACTCCTTAGTCTTTTATCAAAGATGAATATCAATGCTCGCCAGAAGGATATTATCCAGACACAAAATATGTAATATAAAATTGTTCCCCTCAAACTTGGAATATACACATTCATCAACAACATTCACCTTAAATCTATAGGAAAAAATAATCTGGTAAAATTTTAAGTACCATTATCTAGATGCTTGCTTCAATCCATAAATATATTTTTGAGCTTACAAACCAAATTTGTATTTCTGCCTTTTTTAAAATATTCTAGTTGCTCCATATACACTTCCTCCTCTAAGTCTCCATTCAAGAAGGTTATTTTGACATCCATTTGGTAAAATTTCAGATTGTAATAAGTAACTAAAGTGATAATCGCTCTAAGTGAATCTTTCTTAGAAATTAAAGAGAAAGTATCACCATAGTCAATGCTTTTTCTTTGTGTATATCCTTTTGTGCCAAGTCTTACTTTATATCTTTTTATTTTTCCCTTTGAATCACGTTTTGTCTTAAATATTCATTGGAACTAATGAGTTGAACACCACCGGGTAATTCAAAAAATTATCAAATTTGATTTTGGTTCATCGATTTCAATTCATTCTCTATAGCATCATTCCAATTTTTAGCATTTACACTAGATAAGGCCTCTTTGACAAAAGAATGATCATTCTCAATCTAAATATCATAATCTTGCTTCTACAAGTATACCAAAAAATCATCTAAAATTGTCAATTTTCTTTGCCTTTTATATCTCCTTAGAGATTCATCATCAGTCGGCTATTTTATGTCATCTTCTAGTTTATTATAGTTTTTCCCTTGCGGCTGATGATGTTCTAAAGTAGTAGGTATAGATAAAGGTAACAAAAGATGTTCTTCCAAGATGACTTCCCCATGAGAACTGCTTCCACTAATAGTATCATCCTCAAAAATTTTAGCATTTTCAATCTCAATGATTTTGGTAGAATGACTTGGGAAACTAATAAAGAAACAACTTATGATTTTGGAGTCATGTTTCTTTTCCTGAGGGTGATAAGGCCTAACTTTAGGTGCCCAACCCCAAACACACAAGTGCCTCAAACTTGGTTTTTTACTATGTCATAATTCAAAAGGGGGTTTTGGCACTGATTTAAAAGGCACTCGGTTCAAAATATAGGCAGCTGCTGTTAATGCTTCTCCCCATAAGGATTCTAGTAAGTGACAATTTGTAAGTATACTACACACCATATTCATAAGATTCCTATTGTGCCATTCAACAATTTCATTTTATTCATGAGTTCTAGGCATACTATATTGAGCAACAATTTCACATTCTTGTAATAAAAGATAAAATAGTCCTAGATGTTACCCTATTCCATCAAACTTTCCATAATACTCTCCACCTTTATTTAATCTAACAACTTTAATCTTTCGATCAAGTTAATTTTTAACTTCAGCCTTATAGATTTTAAAAGCATTAAATGCTTAAGATTTCTTATGAAAAAGAAATATATAATCATATTAGGAGAAGTCATCAATGAAGGTGATGACATACTTTCTTCTTCTTCAAAAGTAGGTATACTAAATGGACTACAAATATCTGTATAGATCAATTCTAGTAGACCTAAGCTTCTAGTGGTAGTTTGCTTTTGTGTCTTAGTCATTTTCCCCTTATTACACCCAATGCAAGTGCTGGAATATGATAAATTAAGATTATACAAAATATCATTCTTTATTAGCCTCTTCATTCTATCCCTTGGTATATGACCAAAACGTCTATGAGACAAGGTGGATGAGTTTTCCTTTTGGAGTTTACGTTTAAGGCCAAGCACTTCACCAATATGCAAGGACAATGACTTAGAGAAGTCATATAAATCTAGGTGGTAAAGACCATGACTAAGGAAACCATTTTTAATTACAGAGAAATCAATATATAAAGTAAAACCTTTATTTATGAAGTTAATATAGTAGCCACAAACATCAAGTCTAGAAATAAACAATAAGTTATGGACAATGGAAAGTACAAAAAATGTATCAGGTATGTCCAATACATATCCAGTATATAGTTTTAATCTATAGACTCTAATGAATTTTACTTTTGGCTTTAACTCTATTTTCTATCAAAATGGCTCTCTCATTCTCATTTGGCTTCCTTTGACTTAGAAAACTCTGCATATTATTACGGACATGAATCGTGGCTCTTGTATCAATCCACCAAGTGTTTGAGGGAGCATCTGCTAAGTTAGATTCAAAATTCACAAAAGATTGAGGAATACCTTTCTTCTCTAACCAAGTTTTAAACTTCCTATATTCCTTTTTGGCATAACCCTTCTTCTTATAGAAAAACAAGTTATTCTTTTTTTATTTTGAGGGTTTGAGGTCTAATAGGTTTTACTGATGTCAGAATCAAAATCCTTTGATTGTTGATTTTGCTGCTTTATGTTCTTGTTCCAATAGAGACAACCATTAAAGTTCTTATTTCCAGTTACAACATTTGCACTCCAACGTTTTTATAATGCAACTTATCATGATTAAGGCACTTTTACTCATTAACTGTCATGGAGATTAGTTCATTCAAGGTCTATTTCTCCTTTTGGATATTATAGGTTATTTTGAATTGACCAAATTTAGAAGGGAGAGAATTAAGGGCAAGATGGACCATAAAATTATCATCAATATTCACTCCATGTTCCTTGATTTTTCTAACAATATGTGACATTTCTAAAATGTACTCACGAATATCCCCAATACTAGTATATTTCATGTTCTCCAGCTTATTCATAAAAATACTTGTCTCAGTTTTTTCAAAATTGGAGAACCGTTCTCTGACCTTTTCTAAAAAGTCTTTATCTTTGTCACATTTTGGAATAGATCCTCTAAAGGAATAGGGAATGAACTTCATCATAAGGTGTATAGTGATACGATTAGATTTTTGCCATGACTTATATTCAGCCTTTTGGTCATGGGTACTTTTATCTGTAGACACAGGTGGCTCATTCTCATGTAGGTGATGTCCAAATTATGAATGCCGAGTGGTAATTCAACATCCTCTTTCTACTCTTTAAAATTGGTTCCCGTTAGAGTTTGAATGAAGAACATGGGGTTAAACATAGAATGAATAGTTGTTATCCAAGCGACAAAATAAATACACATGTTAACACCGACTGAATATCTTGCTTAAAGGAGCATCAGCCAGATTCCTAGGGTGATCTAGACATCTCCCTTAATGTCTCTGTTAAGAGTCTAAGTGCATCAATTGCAATCACTCTTATGGGATGAAATCACAACATGCTAGTAGTCCTCTCATTCTTATGGGATTCGACCATGCCTAGCGAGAAACTGAGTGCATCACTTCAATCCCTCATATAGGATGAGATTTCAGCACGCTAATAGTTTCCTCGGATATAAAATTCTCCACAAGTTTAAATCAACAATAAGTAGTAGTCTCTTATAGGATAACTACACTCATCATGATCCAAACTCACAATTCAAATTCAATTTCATAAATTATCATGGACGGATTGTGACAAACAAGATCAATCTAATAAATGAGATTAAATCAGACTGCTTGCATATAGAACTACTGCTCCAAGTAGATAACTTAAACATGATAATATCTTAATAATAAAGTTGCATGATGATAAATCATGATATCAAAATCACATGAGCAAGATGTATATCAGAATCATACTAGTTCACAAATTAATCACAACATTAGTAAGCTAATCAACTCAAAAGAGGTGAAATTACACTAAATGTGAGTGAATTAATATAAATCAGCACTAAACCAGCTTAAAGAGATTGAACCGGGTATTTAATTGAGTGAACCGGATTAAATAATTATAAATTTGAATTTTTTTAATAAAAACTTTAAATTTAAATAAGAAATAAGTTCCATTAAAACTTCAGTTTTTTACTTAGATCTTGAAGTTTATGATGGGTTTTAATGAGTTCCACATCCAGATACTCAAATATGGAACCCAAAACTTTAAAAGTCAAGTGAAAATCAAGATATTGTCACAACTCTAAAAAATGAAAAAAAACATAAAATTTTAAAACCTATGTTATTCCTATGTAAAACCTGACTTCGGTATCACATGTTAGATGTATATAAATTTATAGGATCATCACTTAGAGATAAAGTATAAGGCAAATAACATAATATTTAGAGATAAAAAGTATACATTGCTCACTTGACATGATGTATATATATAGATATAAGAGAGAATCTATCAATTATGATTAACACCAATTTTTCTTCACTCTATTATTAAGAATAGATTGGGAACCTTAAGATTGACAAGTAAGTGAAAAAACTAGACATATATATAGTTTCATGGTAACTCTTTCTAATTGAAATGGACACCAATAAATGGCTACACACACACCTCTTCTTACCTGACCAAGTTAATTTTAAATTTTAATTTTAATTAATATAAAATATGACTTTATTTATAAATAATTTTTTATTTTCTTCATGATTTTTAAGTTTCTAATAGAGTCTACATGTGGGGATACACCAACAAGGACCTCCCCAATTGAGCTAGTGGACTCGGAGGTTGGTAGGAAGGTTTTTCTGGCCGGCCTAGGCCAAGAAAGCATGATTCTTGTGATAGTCACAACTGAAAGTTGGTCCTGGCACGCCAGAGAAAGAGATTTCTTTTTTTAGTAGAAAATATTATTAGGGTGGGGTGGGGTAGGGTGGGGTAGGGTGGGGTGAATATTTTTTTAATTTTTATAGGGGTGTAGAAGGCATAGAGGATTCTAAATATTTTTTTGGGGGAAATAAATATATTTTAATTTTAATTTTTTCTTACAAATTCATGTGACGACTACCAAGGTTGATGCCAGGTAGATTATGACTCCATATATATTAACGGGCCTCTTTTTACAACACAATTAAAAAACAAACTATCAATATATTTACTCATTTTTTCAGCACCGTCCCACACTGCGGAACATACATAGAAAGCTTTGGCTTGGGCTTATATCAAGTAAGATAATTCCTTGAAAAGCTAAAGCTGTCGAAATATCCGTATGTATAATATCCATATGTTTACTGCACTGTCAAACCACATTTGTCCCTTCACTTCTTCCGACACTTGTCTCTTCTGACCTTCACCAGTCGGTTATGTGACTTGTGTGTGCCCCCGGTACCTAAGGAGTAGCTACCTGTTGTTGCACCGACAAATGTAAGTGGATTCTGTTGACCGCCGAAGTGGAAGATAGGAGCACCACCAGATGGAGCAGCTGGAGGACCGAAAGTGAAAGTGGATGGAGGTAGAGCTGGAGATGGATTCTGTTGACCGCCGAAGTGGAAGATAGGAACACCACCAGATGGAGCAGCTGGAGGACCGAAAGTGAAAGTGGATCGAATTAGAGCTGGAGAGGGTACATGTGCCATGCTTGAAGGCACATTAGAGGCCTGGACAGTGTTCTCTGACGTGATGTACTCAACATCCATCTGATCATTTGTCGTAGAAGTTGACAGGGAGCTGAATAGTTGTGAAAAAGTAGGACAAGGTGCTGAAAAACTGTCCCGAGAAGTGAACATAAAGGAGCCAGAGGGAGATCCAGTAGATGAAAAACCAAATGCAAGCAGGGATCTAACTTCAGAAGAATCAGTAGAAAAAAATCTGGTTGAAGGCGAGGTTGGACAACCAAACCCTGTTCCAGAGATAGTTGTTGTAGCTAGACGAAAACCCAATAAATCAGTACTATCTATTGGCCGTGAAGAAGAAGCAAACATGCTATTATCCGTGTAACTTGCTGCACGAGAGTATGAACTGAAATTTCTGGCAAGTGGGATGCCCGAGCCATCAATAAAAATGGAGGTTGAACCAGCCGAGCTAAATGAAGGTGCTGTTCCAGAAGCAAATGACAGTGAAGAACTCATTCCAAAGCCTGCACATGAAGAAACAAAAGATTTAAAACCGGAGATTAGGCTTGAGAGTCGAGACAAAGTGGTCGCAGAACCAGACCAAAAATGAATTGCTAAATGCAAAACATGGGGAATTGGGGATAGAGCAGATTGCTTCTGCTAAAGAAGAAAAGAGAGATGAGAAGGGAGGAGGGGAGGGAAGAACCTTCTCGTCCTGGTGGAAGGGGACTGAGACGTGCAGCTTCTTCGAAGCGTGCCAGAAAATGATCATGCCCAGACTCAATGTCTTCCAGAAGACGGTCGCCTCTGGCCACCCGCACCATCTCTCTCCTTTCTGCAGCCTCTCTCTCCCTTTCTTTCCTTCCGAGCTCTATACACACCGCAGCAAAGCTGTGATTAGAGTGGGTTAATACATAATGAGATATAAAATCTACCCTTTCATTTGAAATTGAATTGGAGGCATTCTAAATCCCAACTAACTTCTATCGTTTTAAAGGGTAGATTCTAAATCCTCACTGACTGACAGTATTTTTAAATTAATCTAAGGATTTGATTTCAGATATTAGAATGACAATAGTCTTATCTACAGTAGTTGTGGGGCCAGAGACAATATGGTGGCCGACCGGGGACGCGAATCTGCTGGGGAGGCTTTTTCGCTCAGCACCCATTGGCCACCAATGAGTGGCTTCCACATCACAAAGACTAGCATCAGAACATAGACGCTTAAATTAACGGACGGAATTTGGGTCATGGTTCTCGCTCAAATTAATAGACACGGAACCGGGATTTGGGTCAGGTTCAAATTAATAGACACGGAAATGGGAACTTGGTTTTCTAACAAAGACCGAACCAGCATCTGAAACTCTGAAACAAACAGAGAAAACCCGCCTCTCGTACAGAAGATGCGAATCAGAAAGATGGGAGAAAACAAGTTCAAAAAACACCTGACTTTTTTCCCGCCTCTCGTACTTGCTCCCTCCTAGTCGACCATCGCCACCGGAACTATCCACTGCAGTGCCTCCCTCTTGATCGCCACCGAAACTGTCCACTGCAGCGCCTCCCTTTTGATCGCCACCGGAACTGTCCCTTGCAGCGCCTCCCTCCTTGTCCACTGCATAGACTCGACCTTGACCAAATCCCCACTTGAAAACTAGTCAAAAGAACACGAGAGAGAAGATCGGGAGAAAAAGCCTATACTTTTTTCCCGCCTGCCATACCTCCTCCCTCCTAATCGACTGTCGCCGCTGGAAAGGAGGAAGTTGGAGCGCCTCCCTCTTGATCGCCAGTGACCAAACTACCGCCGGAAAAAGCCTATATTTTTTTTTGCCTCTCACACCTCCTCCATCCCGATCGACCGTCACCATCGGAACAGAGGAAGTCGGAGCGCCACCCTCTTGATCGACCGCGACCACTTAGCTACCGGAAAAGCCTCCCTTTTTCCTGCCTCTCACACCTCCTCCCTCCTGATTGGCCGTCATTGCCGTAACCGAAGAAGTCGTAGCGGCTCCCAAATAGTAATGCCAAATATCTCTTCATCTGTCTCTTATATCATTGTGTTTCTGCATTAATTTTCTTTGTCTAGTCCCTACTTATTCTGTATATGTTGGTGAAGCATGGTGCGGGGGGAGCCTGCATTTCGTGCTTTGTTTCTCCTCTGCCTTCTGTTGGCGTTGGCCAATTTTGAGACATTTTTGTTGGTTTGCCTTAGTGGGTCTCGGCCTCACCCGTTCTGGAAACTCCCCTATAACAATTTTTTTATCTGGGTTCGATTTCTGTCATCATGTTGTGTTTATCTCCATATCCCGACCTGGGTCTATTCAATCTCTCAATTGGTTCATTGCATTTGTATCTAGTTGAGCAGTTATGTGCTTTCATTTGGACGTTGTTTTATTTTGTTCATTTGGGACTTGCTCCGTTATGCCATATTCATTTATTTTTACTTTTTCTGATCTGGGTCTGTCCAATTGGTTCATTGCATTTGTGTCTAGCTGAGCAGTTATGTGCTTTCATTTGGACATTTTTTTCTTTTGCTCATTTGGGACCTACTCCGTTTTGCCATATTCATTTGTTTTTAATTTTTCTGATATGGGTCTGTCCAACTTTTTGGTTATTTTTGTCAAATGAATAATAGTCACTTCATTCTTCTTTGAATAATAGTCATGTCTCCATCAATACGGTGAGAGAGTGAAGGCATTTGAGAATTTAATACAATGCATAAAATGAGTACATTTTGGCATTCAAGCATGTATATGTGCCGCTCCTTAATCGATGTGTTTATGGACTTGTTATAATATCTATATCTGTATAATTTAATTATTGTAGTTGATATCCTGTAGCAAGCCAGATTCAATAATGGGAGCTATGCACAATGCTTCTCATCTTCCATTGGATCAAGGTGGGGGTGAGGGAAAGCATTGTACATTGATGCAGAGGGCACTTATAGGCCACAAAGACTTCTACAAATTGCTGATAGGTATAATATATTTCATTTATTTTGTATGGTAGTATATTATAAATATATAATTAAGTCATAAAAGAAATTAATGTAGAATCCTTACCTGTTATGGGTGCTGATGTTTTGTTGTAGATCTTTCTTAATTATTCCTGATCCAATTTGCAGGTTTGGATTGAATGGAGCTGATGTTTTGGAAAATGTTGCTTATGCTAGAGCTTATAACACTGATCATCAGTCAAGGCTTTTGTTAGAAGCAGCATCTATGACGGTGGAGGCCAGCTGTGTCTCATAATTTCTGCAATTTTAAAGAGATGATTTGAGTAGTTTTCCTTCTCTTTGTTGATCCGTCCTTAAGATTATAGTTGCTAATTTTCTTGTTCCGTTGGGATTAATGTTAGCTTGCTCAGCAAAGGGAGAACTACCCTTATGTTAAAATCTTATTCTATTGTGTTTGATTTTTCTTTAGGTTTGCTCTGCAATGTTTGCTGGGCCGCAGATCAAGCCAATTGGTGGGAACATCATGGCTCATGCTTCCACAATGAGGTAGGTGCTTCAAATGTTTGTCTTTTATGAAAAAGTTATTACTTTTTTCTGCCTTCATTACTCATATATACTATTTAACTCTTTACCTTTCAGGCAAGTTTAACAATTGATATAATTTCCTTTTTGCAGTTTATCTATAATTTGTTAGATTCGAAATAGAATTTGTTTTTTTTTTTGGCTAACAAAAACTACAAGAAATTCATGCAATAAAAAAAGTCAGATCTTTCACTCAGAAATGCAGAGTTTATAAACGTATAAATTTTCATTTGTTAGCAATATATGCGAAAATGTAATATGATTTTATAATATCAAATATACCTTTTTCACCAGCTTTTGAAATAAAAAAGGTGTTCCATCCAAGTGGTGATACTGATGCCTCAAATAAAAGCCAATATTGTTGTGGAGCTTTTGTTGATGTTCCCTGGTAAGCTTCCATATAGAAACTTCTCAAATTACTTGTAGCATTATCAATCTTTATATATTGCATTTCCAGAGTATTTCCACTAGAATCTCGTACAATGAAATCATCATGATTGTCCTAGTAAAGAAATTATAGTAGACAAAGATTAATTTTATTTACCACAAAAATAGAACATTGGTACTACCAAAAATAAGGAAGAAAAGGGAAAAAAGAAAACCATGGTTCAGTGTCAAAATTAACTCTGTTTATTTATGCAACAAAAAAAGTGATTTTTACGGTTTCAATAACAAGTATCAGCATAAGATTGTACTCACTAGAATTCTGATTATGTCCTTATTTAATGTATGAACACCCTTCATGATAAATATCCATTCTACGAGATATATATTATAAATAACTTGTCTGTAGTAGATAGTGAAAAAGCTAATAAGTGAACTTGATATTTTCCTGCTAATCTTGACAGGAATTGTCTTTTTTGAGAAGCTGTTTGCAAATGTATGTAGCTAGCCAAACAAGTATATAGGTGACAGCCTTCTTACTAAGTTCTTTCCTTCTGGAATTTCATCCTCTGTTAGGGGGCAATAGCTTATATTAAGCAAGGGGCACTAAAATGAAGCAGAAAAAACTACTGTTCAAAATTTTTACTCTAAAAACTTCTGAAACTATATAGAGAAGTAGACTGGTCACATATATGGAGAAGCTGAAATTAAACAATTCACTTTTTTCTCACTATACATCAACAAATAAGATACTGCTTTGTTAAGTAGAGTGTAGAAAGAGTTTGGGATATAGATTGATGAAGATTGACTTGACTGAATTTTACTGAAGCTAGTCAAAAAGAATTTGAAAGGATGATACATGTTATGATATCTAGCTACAGTTTGTTTAAGGATACAGGTTATAAAATGGTACTGTTGATGTTATGAATGAGATTGATAAAATGGCTTTGCTGTGAATGTTAAAATCCTTTTTTGTCAGTCAAATCTTATATATCTATTAATGGTCTGTTCCAGATTTCTTTTTCTTAATAATTTTGTCACAAAGCTTTGTAAGTCTTTTACTCTTTTCTAATGTGTTTAGTATATAATATTTTGAATCATGTCATTTTATTTCTGAATATCTGAGGGGTACTATTTATTTCTAAATTGCAGTCACATGTTGATGAAAAGCCAATGCTCCTAATGCCTGAAGAGTCAATCCATTTAGTGGGAAAGTAAACCTCTATGGAGAATGAAATTTCTAAATTGCAGTCACATGTTTATTATGAGGTGCAGCGCATGTTTATTATGAGGAGCATCAAACCTCTATGAAGAATGAAATTTTGCGCAAGCAGGCAACTCCAAGCTATACTCCATTTAGTTCTTATGATTGTCTGATGGATTGAAAACAATCTGTTGATGATAATGGCTTCAAATTATTTGTAGGTTGAAGAATTACGAAGGATTCAAACAACTCCAGTGGGAAAGTATCTACAGCTGAGCTCTGTTGATGGGAGACAATCCTGCTTGACACTTATCAAACTCCTAAAGTGGGAGATGATGCTGAATTTCAGAACCAGGAAAATTCAACCACGACTTTTACACTTGGGGTACTTGTCCCTTTTAAACTGTTTTATATTTCCACTCATCTTTCATTCTCTCTGGTTCGTCATCTTTGCAATTAGAAGTTTATAACCACTAGATGCAGGTAAATAGTTTTCGCCATTTCTCATGGAAAAGAATAAATGAATTATCGAATCATAGTTGTTAAAATAAACATATGTTATGTGTTGTTTTTTATTACAAGACAAGTAATGACTAGCATTCTCTATCTAACTATGTTATGTGCAATTTTTTAATACAATTTTGGTGAATAGTAAATCTCAGTCTGCTTATCATAAGATACCATCAAAGAACAGAAAATTTCAAGTTGAAGATTAGAAGTCAGCAACTAGTTTAAACCTATTCTTGTATGCAACACCCTTGTAACTTTTAATGCATCATCATTATCTTGTGGTTAGTAATGCATCTGATCTATACCAAATAGCATAAAATAATAGAGAACATTATCTTATCTATTTGCAACAGTGAATATTTAAAAAAAGCAGAGAAACAAACTGCAACTTTTAGTTTTGGAAATATATAGGTAGAATAACTATAGCAAGAATAAGCGTATAAGCCAAATAGTAGAACCATAAAGACAACCACATGAGTTAAAATAAGTTGAGTTTCCTGCTTTGAAATGTGATATTACGTGTTAAATTCTCTCGTCGCAAACTGCGTATACAGAACCTTGTTTAAATATAGTCAAATAAAAAGTTGGATTGAGTCATATGACTGTTGATTATGTTTAAGAAACTGTATTTTGATAAAAATATTGTTCGTTGATATGTCCAGAAAAACCTATAAATGCTGAGAGTTCATGTAACTTTACTTCGTTTATTTATATCTCATTTTTACTATGACTCTGTTGTGTCTTGACTTCAATTCCTGATTTCCTTATGTTGCTCCACCTTTTTTAGTTTAAAACTCTCGTGTTTCCCATCATTATCACTTTTTGACAGAATGCTCTGGTCTTTGTCCCTAACCATTATGAATTTCAGTGCCTGGTAATATTGTTTAATTTCTTACCTTACATTTTTTATTTGGTCACATGTGCAGGTACTGTAATTAGTCTGATCAACTAACAACATCTTATTTATATTGCCTGTCTGTGTGCTATGTAACTACTTTTTCCCACATCATGAACTGCTATGTCTTCTTCGGATCTTGCAAAAGTGTTTGGAAGCATTTTTTTATCATGGGAATACTGGGAGGTCCTTATGAGAGGTGGATCCTTTGATTCTCAAAGTAGCAGAAACATATGTCCAAGTTAGTTGGGCGGATCATCATTTGAGTTTGTGTTGAATGCATCAACGAACAAAGTGACTGCTTCAGCTATAAATGGATGATATAATTGAAGAGCAGTTCTGGATGCATGAGTTCATGCTATTTTGGATGTTCTTGTGAATGGTGATGCATCTCTTGCCAGGCCATGGAAGCTATTGTTTCTATTTTTCTTTTTTCCTTCCCTTGTTTTTTGTTAGCTCACTATGTGGCCCAAGAAGCCACATTGAATCACAAACCTTGGTATAGAATGCTTTTGATTCATTTTAGTTTGACAATCAGAAAGTAACTTTTCACCATGTCCATCATACACCGCTTTTGTCATGTGACGATTTAAAAGGTGATGGATCTTTAGACTCAACTTGTCTACTTAGTGAGAATTTGCAGCTAGAGGATGATTTGATCATATATGGAACAAGAAATCTTGAGATATCTTCCCATGTTTTTACTGGTTTATTTATGTTAAAATAAACTTTCACATTTATGTTAAAATAAATTTTTACATAAGTAGTGGCCATTTAGCTATTAATGCTCTAGGGTCTTTGTTTATTGACAAAGAACTGAAGGAAGAAATGTAATTTATATGCCTTCTATTCCCAACAACAAAATAGATAGAACTGGTATATTTCCAGCATGACTTATTGGGCTCACATTATAAAGATGTACTTGGTTGTATCACTTGCCGAATTTGGTTGTATCACTTGCCGAACCCCTGTGATTTTCCATGATCAAGTTTTTTGTGATTGTCCCTTAGTGAGTTTTTCCTTTTAACACGAGAGAGTGAATTGTCTGAGCAAGTAAACAGAGAAGTGATAAATCTAAAAATTTGACAAAGGCAAGACAGGTAATGAACTTATATAGGGTGGTAAAATTTTGACTATTTCAGTAAAAGAAGTAAAAATATATGGAATAGACACATATCTCAGTATCCCAGGCATCATTGGTAAGTTTCAATCTAGAAAATTTCATATGCTTTAGCTTCCAATGTCATAATTAATTAATGTAGTTGAAAGACATACCTGTCATCAAATAGTCAACCTATTAACTAGATGTTTGTTAACCAAATTAAGAACTCGTTAGGAAAATACTCCTAAGCCACTAGGATAATTGCCCAGATCACGGAATGATAACATTTCTGTGTGTTTTGTTTTTTAACTGGTGGATGGAAGTGTGAAAATTCTAATACAACGTCTGTTTGCATAGTTGAGTTGGGAATAAGAAGTGTGTGTATATATATATATATATATATATATATATATATATATATATATATATATATATATATATATATATATATATATATATATATATATATATACTTTGAATTAAGGAACCATTAAACCACGCAAACATACACTGATAATGCTATCACGTTTCAGTGATAACGCTGCAATGTTGTCGTAATAACGCTGCAACGTTGCAGTGATAATACTACAACGTTGCAGCAATAACGCTCCAACGTTGCAACGTTATTGCTACAACGTTGCAGCGATTACAATGTTGCAGCAATAATGCTCCAACGTTGGAGCATTATTACTGCAACGTTGTAGTGATAATGCTACAACGCTCAGTGTTGCAGCGTTAATGCTGCAACGTTGCTGCGTTAATGCTACAACATTGCAGCAATAACCCTCCAACGTTGCAGCGATAATGCTACAATGTTGTAGCGTTAGTGCTACAACGTTGCAGCGATAATGCTGCAATGTTGCAGCGATAATGCTACAGTGCTCAATGTTGTGGTAATAACGCTGCAACGTTGCGGCAATAATGCTCCAACGTTGCGGCGATAATGCTGCAACGTTGTTGCGTTATTGCTACAATGTTGCAGCGATAATGTTACAACGCTCAATGTTGCGGTAATAACGCTGCAACGTTACGGCGATAATGCTGCAACGTTGCAGCGTTATTGCTACAACATTGCAGTGATAATGCTGCAACGTTGCGGCAATAATGCCCCAACGTTGCGGCAATAATGCCCCAACGTTGCGGCAATAATGCCCCAACGTTGCGGCGATAATGCTGCAACGTTGCAGCGTTATTGCTACAACGTTGCAGCGATAATGCTACCACACTCAATGTTGTGGTAATAACGCTGCAACGTTGCGGCGATAATGCTACAACGTTGCAGCGTTATTGCTACAACATTGCAATGATAATGCTGCAACGTTGCGGTAATAATGTTCCAATGTTGCGACGTTATTGCTCCAACATTGTAGCATTATCGTTGCAACGTTGCGGTAATAACGCTGCAACCTTGCAGCAATAACGCTCCGACGTTGCGGCAATAACGCTGCAATGTTGCAGCGTTATTGCTACTACGTTGCAGCGATAAGGCTGCAACATTGCGGTCATAACGCTGCAACGTTGCGGCAATAACGCTCCAACGTTGCGGCGATAATGCTGCAACGTTGCTGCGTTATTGCTACAACATTTGCTGTGATTACAACGGTCATGGACACGGTCACGAACATGGAAATGGTCAGACCGTTTTTGTTTTTTATTTTTTTTTACTTAGCTTATAGTATTTATTTTGGATTATATGAAAAATAAATACTTTTCCCACCCAACCCTCTCTCGCCGTCCTCACACTTCCCCCCACATTTTTCCCGCCCTTCCCTCTCCCTTATATGTGTCCATCTATGGCCGTCGTGCTCAATTTTAGTTTGGCCGCCATGCTCAAATCTCACTTGCCTCTGCAGCCCGCCGTATTCGAATTGCATCATGATCAAGTTGTCTTTCTATATCTAGTACAATTGCAAGTATGAATTTATAATAAATATTATCAAAATTTTGTTTACTTGTGTCTATAGACATCACCGTATATGCAAATTAGGGTTTGATTCCTTGGAAAAAATATACTTAAGTTCCATTTCATAGGTCACTCTAGTTCTACAGATCATGATGTCACCTATTTTCTTTTCTAATACTCGTTGATCTGCAGTAATTTTATTTTTAGCGAAAATAAAATGTCTGAAGGAGCATACAGAACTGAATCTGAGTGAGGAATCAACTTTCCAACTCAAGTAATTATGTCAGTCACTCTACCCTTAAAACAACATCATTGGGAGATCATTCCAGCCAAACACAACTAGTAGATCTACAATATCCCTTCTCTGCCATATTCATAAGCAAACAAGACCCTGATAAGACATTTTTAAGCATTCCACAGCAAACAGTCAAATGTCCTTCACTAGATTTATCTTTCTACAAATAAATATAGGAAGAGATCATATCTGCCCCTATCAATTTTCCTCAATACAATGGCCAATATTGTTTCAAACGTGATCTGAGCATTTTTTGTTATAAATACATTAATCATCCTTTGATTAATGTTCTTTACAACACCTAATGGATGTGAACAAGACAAGCTCAGGAACTCCAAAAAGAGATGATACACTGTTCATTTTAGCATTGATTTGTCAAACCACAATATTAATTTTGCGCTGGAGCAGATCACCAACAAAAAATGGTCAAGCAAATGCTATTAGCCGAATAGAACACGTAATTTGGTTCAAAAGCATTTCTGGTGGACAACTTTTTTATATATCAATACATCTTTTCACCAGCATGCCTCCCAACCAGAGTTGTGTATTCTCTGGTAACAACCTCCTTCCTGCCCTTTCCCTTCTCAACCATTTTTTCTGCTCCACACAAATGAGCTCTCAGAACCTTTTTTGCTGCTCCACACAAATGTGCTCTCAGAACCATTTGTTGCTGCTCCACACAAATGTACTCTTACAACCTACATTGATAGAACAAAAAGCTAATATTAATCCCTCTCTATACATATACATAATATATATATATATAAGAAAATCACTGAAAGGAATACAAACAAGCACATCTTTGGACTACCACATACAAATATGATAAAAACACTAATTAATTTTCTGTAGATTGCACATAAATGGACCTGAGGCGTTGCTACACCAATTAATACATAGAAGCACAGAATGGAGATAGCTCAAAATGGACAACAGATCAATATCAAAGGTATTGATCCCATTATCGCTGCAAATTATCCTCAACTAAGAGTATTGATTTATCTGCACCTAAGAGATAAAAGCTAAGCAAGAAACGTAAAAAAAAAACCCTTACATGATAGTATAGTGTAGTCTGATCCCAAAGAAGAACAATTAAATTTCATCCTAGGATGGAGAAAAATGACAATAAAACAGAGATAATGGCTGACACTAATGAATATGCAAGCTTCCTAAAATTTCTCAAAGCAACAACAAATGCAAACCAAAAAGAGAGTCAATAGATTTAAATCCATCAAAGTGATAACAAGAGAAAGAGAATTGTGAACCATTGGTCAGCTATCTGGAAAACAGTTCAGAGTAGAACCACATTTATATCATTCAAAATAGAGTGCATAAAAAATTGGACAACTTATAAAATAACTGACCTGGATAGCCTCTTTATATTGGGGGCAGACAGAATATACATGAGCTTCATGCCCTTCAAACGTATATTGCCAGACTGCCAGATACAACATCCCAAACCTACCATTCGTGTAATATGTATAAATTAATGATCCATTTGTGTTTACTTCTCCTTATTTATATTTCTCTGTTCTCCATCAAAGTTCTCATAAAAATTTACCTTAATTGTCTTGTCATAACCACATGTGACAATGCAGAGTAACTTGTTATGATGGGAGAATACTATATCATTGACCCCACCTACATGTGCATCAATCTACAGATACATACAAGTCAGCTGCCAGAACACAAGAGGTACAAAATGACACATCGTCCTCTAGATTATGAGATTTGTCTTCCAGGCAACTCTCAGTTCTCTGGTTGGACTATAAGTGTACACCTGGACTATATGCTTGGAGAACGCCACACATGATATTCAAGCAGCAGAATGAAAAGTGGTTCTTTTAAGATGAACATGTACATATTAGGATCATTTAAGACATAGAAACACTGATAAAGATTAGGGAAAAAAATTCTACCCAGTATTGACCTCTGGACCCCAAATGCACCGATTGACAGAAATTGTGGCATCTTTCATTAAAGTTGTATGGTATACAGTTCACTGGAAAAACAATTAGAATGAGCTCAATGGTGTAACCTCTGAAAATTTAAAAATTGGGAAGAACGCATAACACCGTATACATTCAGTGGCATTGTTCATGCTGAGATGTCCCAAACTGTGAAAGTGTTATGAGCCAGTCTTTATCGAGAACCAACCTTCCATATACCAATGTCGCCAACATTTGTCCCTTTTAGACGTTAATAAATAGCTCTTACGAATGTTGTGACATCGTAAATGTCGTCCAGAATATGCGTTAATAAATAGCTAATGTCATATGTATAACATAGAAATTCTTAGTGAAGGTGTTGTTGCTCACAATTGTATAGAATTTAGGCATATACCAAATGAACTTGCATGTATTTAGACGTTATTTGTTATTTTTTTTAAACCTAAGGTTTAAAAATTTATCTTTTAAGAAGAAGAAAAGAACTAATTAACCAGGATAATCAGAACAACAACTCATTCAATAGTTAGAGTATGCATCAAAGCTCAGTGCATGCAGAGTACTGAATTTACATCAGTGTCATTATTATCATTATACACCAAAAGAGAACTTTTGATAGACGTGACGCGGATTCTGCTCAGCATCCCAAAATACTGAGGATACATTTTAGAACAAAAAGATTTAAAGAAAAATCTCACTAGCTGCAGTTACGAATGCAAGAAGAACCTTCTCATCAACCGTGAAGTGGCGTAGTTCACTCTCAAACAACAACGATGATAGCTGACCTGACACAACCAGCAATTCAAAGCAATTTAGAGGAACTGCTACTAGGCTTTCTATAGAATTTCTATCAAATTTAAATAATATTCTTGACTTTAACCTTTTAAACTAACCATTATATGCTGAATGCTAAGGGACAGCTCCACTAGCCGGAACTAACAAAGTAAAATCTACATTAACGGATTTTGTTGCTGAAATATATGTGGTGTCATTATCTAAATGAGTAGTTTTCTTGTCCACTGTTGTCTGAGAAACATAAACTGCAGTTCCAGAGCAATCAAGAAGACGAGTAACTTGAACCAACTTCTCTTCACCTCCTTTCAAATACTTCTTCCGGTCTCCAAAGGGCGAGAATGAATAGAGAAAGCCGTCTAGTGAGCCAATAGATACCCAGCCTAAATTCCAAAAGATTTTGACACAGAGCGTCACAAATACTGTAAATTTAAATGATTCCTTCAATCACTAGTCTCCAAAGGCTAAGCACTAATAGAAGCTGCTACTAATACCATATGCAAATTAAACCCATATGGCAGGAAACTGGGAAAAAAAAGGAATATCTTAAGATCATGACACATACATCAGAATCTGTCACATAGATAATATGTCAAAAACATTTACCATTGGAATCAACCACAGGGGAACTCTCCTGTGTATTCAAGGGGCCAACACTTTGTTTCCAAATAACATTTCCAGATGAAACTTCAAGTGCCATTATGATAGATCTCCTCGGGAAAGCCAGGTAGAGGCGGCCATTGTTTCCTGGAGCCACTGTAAAAATGCTGTCTACTTCACTAAAATCCTGTATCTAGTTATAGTGAGGCTTTTGAATAGACAAGGAATAAAGCTGCCCTTCAGTATTTACCCTCTGCTTGAGCAGGATGAGAATGGTGAAAAACATTCCAAATTCAATGCTGGGGAAGGTGAAAATCAAAAGAAATGGACGGTAATAGCGGAAAGATAAACGAGGAATGAAATGTAAAATAGGTTTAATGAGACCTCACATGGAGACTTCCTTGGCAATGATCTATAACAGGGGCTGAAGTGAAATAACAATTGGTCACATTCTCCTTGCAGCCTTGGCTATAGCCGGCCCTGCACTCCAAAGATGATGCCCATGCAGCGTATATGCAAAGAGGTGTGAGAGGCAGTGACGGCCAATCGGGAGGGAGGAGGTGTGAGAGGCAGGAAAAAGGGAGGCTTTTCCGGTAGCTAAGTGGTCGCGGTTGATCAAGAGGGTGGCGCTCCGACTTCCTCAGTTCCATGGTGACGGTCGATCGGGATGGAGGAGGTGTGAGAGGCAAGAAAAATAGAGGCTTTTTCCGGTGGCAGTTTGGTCACTGGCGATCAAGAGGGAGGTGCTCCGACTTCCTCCGTTCCAGCAGCGGCGGTTGATTAGGAGGGAGGAGGTATGACAGGCGGGAAAAAAGTCTGGGTTTTTTCTCCCGATCTTCTCTCCCGTGTTCTTTTGACTAGTTTTCCGGCGGGGATTTGGTCAAGGTCGAGTCTATGCAGTGGACAAGGAGGGAGGCGCTGCAAGGGACAGTTCCGGTGGCGATCAAAAGGGAGGCGCTGCAGTGGATAGTTTCGGTGGCGATCAAAAGGGAGGCGCTGCAGTGGATAGTTTCAGTGGCGATCAAGAGGGAGGCGCTGCAGTGGACAGTTCCGGTGGCGACGGTCGACTCGGAGGGAGCAAGTATGAGAGGCGGGAAAAAAATTGGGCATTTTCTGAGCTTCTTGATTCGCGTCTTCTGTATGAGAGGCGGGTTTTCTCATAACCTGGTTCTGTCTTGGTTAGAAAACCGGGTTCCCGGTTTTGTGTCTATTAATTTAAACGTGACCCATATCCCAGTTCTGTGAACGTGACCCAATTTCCGGTTCCGTGTCGCCGTGAACCCAAATGTCATCCAATTTGAACGTCTCTGTGCTGATGCTGGTCCTTGTGACGTGGAAGGCACCTATTGGTGGCCAATCGGTGCTGAGCGAAATACCCTCCCCAGTAGATTCGCGTCCGCCGACCGGATGTGAAAAGTTTGGCCCATCGTACGAAAAAGACACATTTAGGGCTTATACGACGAGTAAATCATGTCTGTCACATAAAAAATTAATAAAATATTTTTTATTTATTATAAAATTAAAAAAATTTATATAAGCCCGGGTTCATACGTGCCTATATTTTAAACCCATAAATATTATAAGTCACCAGATGTATATTTGACGGCATAGGGAACCCGGGCTCACGTAAGTACGCGTGAGCCCGGGCTAATATAAATAGGACACATAAAATTATTTTCTAGTAATAGTAATAATGGGATAATTGATGTGTAAGTTTTATACATCAAGAGTACATGTCATCATTTAAAATAAGTAGGCTCCAAAATAATACAAAATACATATAAAATTTAATAATATTAAAATATTTTAAAAAATATAACTATTTGTACCCTATTAAACTCATATATATCCCATTTCATATTTATCTTAACCTTATATATTAAAATCTTTTATTTATTTCTCATATTTAAAAATATATTTTAATATCTATAACTCCATATTTTTTTCACCTTATCCAACATTGGCAGTCAGGGGCACAACCACTGTTGATAGCACATACTCTAGCCCCTCCTTACAACACTGCTAGATTCCCCGTCCCTCTATTGACAATTATAGCTAAAGTTGCAACCTTTTTGGCCACAATGTACTTGTTAGCTGCTACTCGGGCAAACTAATTTGGTTTTGGCTAAGCCAAACCAAGATAGATTCGGCCATGACCTAGCTAGTCGCAGCTCAATTAAGCCAGACGAAGGCTATGCCATATCTGTCTACGACATGGCTTGCCACTACTTGGCTAGGCTAAACCTAGTCTTGCCTAAGGTGACCCTGGCCTATCTAGTCTCAACTCGGCCAAGCCAGGCCAAATCGAGCCACTGCCTAGCTAGTCATAACTCTGGCCGCATTAATTGGGCTAGATCTAGCCTAGTTGGGTGTCCTGTCTTTGTTGGCCGTGGCTAGCCAGTCTAGCTTATGCCAAGCCATTTTGCAACAAGAATTGGACAAAGAGTTTTTTAGATATTAGGGGAAGTGATGGAAACTGATAAAAAAGATGGGGTACTGGAGTAAAAATAAAAGACATATTCTACACTCTTTGGGGGACAATAGAGTTTACTAGGTACGAATAGCCACATTAAAAAAACTATCTTCTTCCTTTCTTGCTTAATACATGATCTAGGTTGGGGTAGGAAGAGCCACCAGACAAACAAGTCTAGGGGCAAAGCCTAGCTGGTGAGTCCTCAAGCAGAATGCGGGCCAAGGAGAGGAAGGGCAAGGGTCATGGCCAAGGAAGAACCAAAGGGTAGCCCCTAATTTTTAGGGTTATCAAGAAAGGGTGAAGCCTGTGAGGGCCAGGTCTCCGATAATTTCATAAAAGCCCGGCTTGGGAGGAGGGAGAGGGTTGGGCCCGAGAACTAGAGACCTCTGCCCTTGAAAGGAAAGGAGTGGTGGATAGGAGGATTGTCAATGGTTCTAGGAGCTGAGTGTGGGTCGAGGGGAGGGCTGGCCGGATGGGGAAGGAAGGTGATCAAACAGGGGATGAACTACAATCCCTGACCACTTGATTTGTAGGTTGGGGTTGGGAGTAGGGCTACTAATGAAATGATTCAGTTACAATATAACTTCTTCTATTACCATAATTATTTATCAAATTTTTATAACTGTTCTATTAAATCAAAAGGCATAGGTACTTCCATAACGATTTTGTCTACTAATAATTAGTTGGTTAATTAAATAATCATTATCTATTATACATGTTCAAATGTCCTAAAAAAAGCCAGAAGAAACATGTGTTATTTACTGAATCAAATATTATTGAGGTAAAAGGCTAACATCATTATTAATATAGTTGTTGCAAATAAATTATAAGGATCAAACATAAAACGTAAATGGACATATATATTAGGTTAATGCCTAATAAAACTCCTTGTTTTCTAATAATTCTTTCTTATCATACAAGTCAACTCTAAAATGAAGAATCTTAAATCTGAGAAGAATGATAACTGCTTTCTCGCAGCTAGCTATCTTTGAAGGTGTTTTGCCGGCATTAGTGAGACTACATGCACTTATGAACATAAGCTATTAGTGTCTCTTTGAAGTAATATTTTAAAACCCAAACTGAACCTTGATCTAGAGTAATGGCTAGGCTGGATCAACGGGGTTGAACTATAGGTTAACCCAGGTAGGCCTAGATGACATTATTACCTAAAATAAATTTAAAAGAGCAGCCCCCTCCCACCCACATATTTAAGAAAAAAGATTCACTTAAACTTGTTCAAATTATGTTCAAATTTTCATTTAAACCTATTTGGTCATTCAAAAATTATTTATTCTAACCTATTTCAATAAGTAAATCATCATTCTAAATTTTCAATCGAATATATAGTAATATGATTTGTGACATAATTATGATTCTAATCAACATATATCAAATCTTAAAATAAATTATATGTATTATTAATTCAAAGTTGGGCCAACTACTACTCAAATTAAGCAGTTCGAGATAGGTCAAGTAAGAGTTTAGTTCTATTACCCTATGTTTGAGGTATATTTTGAGCTAATTTGAGTCTAGCCTCAAGTAGAATAAAGCTGACTTTGCAATCCTACTCTGAACCTGCCGTTCATTTTCTTGCACAAACAAACACTCTATGAGTTTAATTATCAAAAACAAAAAAATATTCATAGGTTTAAGTTATCAGAATAGAATTTAAACTAATTTGAAAGCTACAAAATTTTTTGTATAAAGTATATTTGTAACTAATTAATATTTTGGACATATGATTAAAGATGAACCCTAACATAATAAAACCAGATAAATTAGACAAAGTAACCAAGTGGAAAACATCAAAGTAAAGTAAATTTAAGACAACATATAATGTAAATTACAAATAGATATTTTTTATCAAAAAATCACAGATAACTAAGAAATATTAAAAAGAGTAAATCATCTTCCCAGTAGCAGTTTGTAATAATTAAAATGAACAAATATAAGTAGTTAAATTAATTTAATAAATATTTAAAATTAAATATCATCTTCTATTAAGTAAATTACAGTGGTAAATCATGACATAAAATTAAAAACTTATAAGCCAATCTCTCTTGAAATTGAACCAATTATAACTAATAAGTATAATATATTTATAATTTTTAAATATGGTAAATCAATAATAAATAAACATGTATGAAAGAACTTTTTTCGTTACTTTTTATTTAGATAATAATTAAATAAAATTATTTTTTATTTACTTGTTAAATAAATTTAATTATATTATTTAATTTTTTAATAATATAATACAAACAATACAACAACAAAATGAATACCATTAATAACCCAAATTAAAAAGCGAGGCAAAGCTTGTGTCTCTAACAATGCGGTCAAGCTGGTGGAGCACTATCATTGCTCCACACAAAGGTCCATTTTATGATGTCACGCCATCTCTTTCATCGGTACGCGTTGCGTCGGTGCATCATGCTCAAAGCGGCGAAGAGTGTTATTGGTGACGATTAAGGCTGCTAACGAGCCGAGCCAGCTCGTCGAGCTGAACTGGCTCGGCTCGGTTCGACTCGAATTTGGCTCGGCTCGAAGTGAGCTCGACTCGAGCTCGGTTCGAACTCGAAATCAAATGAGCCGATCTCGAACATGGGCCAACTCAAATCGACTCGACTCGAAACCTGATCGGTTCGACTCGAACTCGACTCGAAGCTCGGCTCGAACTCAACTCGATTTGTTATATATCATTTTTTAATTATTATATCCATATTATATAAATTTTTTAACTTTTACCTTTCATGTACCCATAATATTTTATATTAATTTATAAAATATATATCCTATATATACATTAATATATGGTATATGATATATTATATAATATGATATATAATACCTATATTATACTATTATATTTTAAAAAAATATAAATCTTACTACTAATAAAATTGAGAATGTAGGTATGATAAATTAATTTATTTCTATTCTACCCCTATTCATCTATATAATATTATTTAAATTTTAAATACTACCTTTAATCATTCTAATCCTAACAAATATAAATATGTTATTCTACTTGCAAATAAACATTCTTAATTCAACCAATTATATTAGTTTAGATTTAGAGATTTAGTGAATTATATCTAGATTTTTCCTATAAATATATCCAGTGAACCAAGTCTAGATTTTATTATTGAATTTCAATTATATTGATTTTTCTTTTTACAGACAATCTACACATCATGAAATATGTTATTGCTGAAGTCCAAATAATTCTCTTATTATGAACTTTTTTGTAGTTACTAGAATAATTAGATATGAAATATGTGAATAAGAGTTGTCATAACTTTGGTGACTAGTTCAGTCTTTTGTGACTTATTATATAATAAATTTTATATAACTATCAAAATAACGGAGAGAGAAAAATATTTACCAATATGATGTTCTTTTTCACTGATTAGGCGCTCACACTTGCATGATTTTTTTTAATATTTTTTTATAATTTTATCCTTTAGAAAGATAAAATAAGTACACTTAAATTAATACAATATACTAACTTTGTCATTCCAAATGACGAAATCAATAATGAATTGATTTTTTTTTCTCTTTTCTCTTTCCTCTCTTGCTCCACTCTCTATTCACTCTCTCCCTCCTCTCTCTATTCTCTCTCTCCTCTCTCTTTCGGTTATCTCTCTTCTCTCTCTCCTCTTTCTCTTTTCTCTCTCCTCTCTTCTAAAGGATAAAATCATGAAAAATTTAAAAAAATATTATTTTCATCATTCACAAATATATTGTATTTTATTTTAAATTTAATATTTTAATATATAAATAAGAAAAAATTAAATTAAAATTTTATACTTTCTCCCCACTTCTCAAAGCTAGGGCTCACGTCACGCACATGAGAGAGAGATAGGGAGAGAGAAAGCGAAAGAAGAGAGGACAGAGAGAAGAGAAAGTGTAGAGAGAGAGTGAAGAGAGAGAATAAGAAAGATAGCCAAAAGAGAGATGAGAGAGATTGAATAGAAATATAGAGAGGAGAGAGTGAATAGAGAGTGTGTGAAGAGAGAGAAAGAGGAGAGAGAGAGATAGCCGAAAGAAAGAGATAATGAATAGAGAGAGAAGAGATAATGAATAGTGAGAGAAGAGAGAGCAAATAGAGAGAGGAGAGAGTGAAAAGAAAGAGGAGAGAGAGAGAGAGAATGAAGAGATAGTAGAGAGAAGAGAGTACAAAATTATTTCATTATTGATTTTATCCTTCTAAATGATGAAATCAATACATTGCATTGATTTCATCTTTTAAAAGCACGAAATTATATTGATTTCGTCCTTTAAATCACAAATTAGTACATTATATTGAATTTTTCCTCTTTAAGAATGAAATTAAAAAATAAATTAAAAAAAGTCATGGAGGCACTCACGAAAAGAAACACCATATTGGTAAATATATTTTCATTTATGTTATTTTGGTAATTATTATTTTTAATATTATTCATATAATGGGAAAAGTTAATATTATTTAAACCCGTGAGTTTGATGGGCTGTTGGATGTAAATCCGATGACCTAATCAGCCCGGGCGCATGCCGGCGCGCGTGAGCCTGGGCTGATATTAACGAGACTCTTGTATAATTATATTTATTATATGGGATATTTGAATAACATTAGTTAAATTTTTGGTGACAAATGAAATTTTTTTGTTGGGTATTTATTTACTCTTATCTTAACCATGGATTTTGAAATAATATTTACAACTTTAATACAATAAAATTATGTTTATTATAATTTTTTTTATTTTTGTGTTGGTGTGATTATCTAAATTAATATAGATTTTTATAGAAAAAAAAATTTGTTTGTAAATGGGATTCGAGCTCAATTCGAACATAAGTTTGAGTTTCTATAATATGTTTTTGAGCTCGAGCTCGAGTCGAGTTTCGAATTTTTAGTCGAACCGAGCTCGAGCCAGGAATCGAGCTTTTCAATCGAGCTCAAGCCGAGCTCAAACCGAGCTTTCAGAAATCAAGCTCGAGTCAAAAAACCTAAAAACTCGGTTCGACTCGGCTCGTTAGCACCCTTAGTGACGATTGCCCATGGGATGACGCTGGGGGACAAAGGGAAGTGGGAGTCTTGGTCAAGCTTTTTATTTTTTTGACTCAAGTCTTCCCTTCGCTGGAAACTAGCTGGTCCTGAATATAAGCCGGGCCTGGGGTCGAACACTGACTTGAAGGCAGGGAGTGACGTCGTGAGTTTTTCCGTGAGAATCTAAAGTACTACTCACATGTAAGTTGCCGTTTAGAAGAGACTTTTCACTTCTGAGATTACTGTAAAAAGATAATTGGGGCGCCCTATAAGTTGGCAGTGATAAATAAGA
Source organism: Saururus chinensis (assembly GCA_035235625.1). Classification (NCBI taxonomy): domain Eukaryota; kingdom Viridiplantae; phylum Streptophyta; class Magnoliopsida; order Piperales; family Saururaceae; genus Saururus; species Saururus chinensis. Next base: position 31,224,717 of record CP141146.1, on the reverse strand, counting down.
TTCATTCCAATTTTATAAATTGAGAAGTTTGCCTCCTCTATTTTATCTAACCGCTTATTTTGTCTAGCTTACCCTTTTAATACAGTTGGTAAATATCTATCGTTTATATCGGGCTGATTGATATCTCTACCTGCTTAAAAGTGGGGTAAGGTGGATAAAATAGGAGGTAGAATTTTAATTAGTAGCAGAGGGCAATCTATTATACTCTTAACCCCTGAAAAGGCATTTGATTAAGATTCATGTGAATTTGTATACACTGGAGGACAGATCATTTTGTTTTTGTTTTTTGTCTCAAATAGTAAGGGGCGTAGGGCACATATGTGACGGATTAGGATATTCAGCTGAGTGTAATCTAGGCAAGTGTCCAAATTCCTTGAATTAAAGCAATCACACGCTCTCTGGAATATGATTTCCGTAAAAAGGAGGAAGAGCATGACGTTGAAAGAAAATTGGGGCATCTCGCAATCACCATCAGATTTCCCTCCTCTCCTCTCCATTGAGGTCAATGAAAAAACTTGCTCCTTGTTCCCACAAGGAAGACCTCTCTTTGCCCCACTTCCCTGAGTCGCACAATGTGATTGAGAATGATGTTGATCAACAAATTGATAGCTATATTGGTGGCATCACATGCTGGTGGGGCATTTCCTTGGAAAATAACTATTTTCGCTGTCTTAAATTCATAGCTATGTTCTATATTTTAAAATGAACTATATTTAGTTCATTTTGAAGAATCAAATATTACTATTAGTGTGGGAAGTTGTGGAAGACGCAATGAGATAGTGATTACATCACTCTGTGATGACTTGTTTTTTTTCTAATTTCCTACCGAACAAGATTGCCTTCAGGTGTTGGGATCGGTCTAGTCCATTGTTGGCCATAATTTCATTTTGAAGTGTTGGAGCATAAATATCAAACTTGTTATATGTTATATGCTAAATATTTTATGTTTTTTCATTTTTTCGTAGGTACTTGTCATTGAACACACTTCAAGGTGACATCTCCTTTTTACATAGCAACGCTTGAACAGTTGGAGAAGCACTAAGTAAGAATTACTTTTTTGATGGATAAAATTTTTCGTTGAAGGTGATTCAATTGCCTCTGCTCCAATTTTAAATTTTGATGTCAATAGTTTTATTGCATGCACTTGCATTGATTGGGCCCAATCCTTCAACTCTTTCTTTTGTAGATTTCATATTTGAAAACATTCTAAGTGTTTACTTTTCTCCTGTTCAGTTCTTATTAGTCTCTTCTTTCTTCGTATCTTGATGCGGATCTGCTTTCAAGTAAAATACCAAAGTAAATCTATTAGTATGAAGGATTAATATTATTGGGAACAAGACCACAAGTAATGGGTTTAAATCTAAAGTGAAATAACCAGTCATTATCCCCAACTTAGTTAAGTAATGATCTCAAGATCAATAATTATATAAGTTCAGACTCAATCAAGCTCAACAACAAAGCAGGCAACTTTAATGTAGTTTGGCCAATCACTTAGTAGCTACTAAGCAAGTTTCTCAATAATTCAAAAGAAAGTTACAAGAACTTTCCCACAGGCAAATCTTTAAATAATTTATCAACACCCTCTTCCAAAGCATATGAGACGAGCACAAGCAATCTCAAATTCATAGTGAAACTCCCAAAACTTAGCAAAAAATAATAACAAAACAAAACCCACCTTTTATTTTCTCTCTCCTCTTTTAGAAGCCATAAAAACCTCAATACTTCTCAGAACCCCATGTCCTATTTATTATATGTATGGACAATAGAAAACTAACATGAAAAAAAGTCCAACTAGGATTCAAATTTGTCATTCCCTACTTCAAGTCATTTTTTCCTTTTTGTTTGTTCCATATAAGAGTCAAAACTACAAAAGTCATTCACATGACTTACCAAATTCAAGTTACAATATAATCTTTTTTGCATAAAGCATATTATAACAATCTCAACCTTAACGTCAATTCTCCAATACATTAACTTCAATTCGAGTTGATCTAGAATCCCCCAAGCCAAGCACTTTTAAAGGTGCCAAGATACACCTAAAGGTGCTCAGCTCAAGTAATGTTGATTATTTCATAATTTTTTAATTCTTGTAGGGACTATTCAACGTTCACACTTCATCGTGATATCCCCTCTTCCATAGAAAAGCTTAATGACTAGAAAAGTTGTGACTAGGATTTACTTTTTTAACATAAAAAATTTCTCATTGAAGGACATTCAAGTTCCTGTGCTCTATATTTTAAAAATTGATGCCAACGTTCTTATTGCATATACTTGAACCATAATTCATTGACTAAGCGTATTCCTTCAATTAATTGGTAGCTTCCCAATTTGAAAACACTTAGTGTTCTTTTCTATCGTTCAATTCAGCTTCACCTCTTCTCTCTTGAAATATCATTTACAAGTGGAGGCCTAAACTTTCAAATATGTGCCGATGGTTAATTTAGTGGTAATTTTTGTATAAGAATCTTGTTGCAAATATGCTTTCAGGTGAAATACCTAGGAAAATCTATTGGAAAGAAGGATTACTATTGTTGGGCACAAAAGTACATCAACTTTAATGTGGTTCCAAATTTAGGTGAGTGATCGTCAAGATCATGAATTATTTAAGTTTATTCACAATTAAGCAAACACAATAAACCACACAACTTTAATGTGGTTCAGCCAATCACCTACGCTTCCAAAGAGAGACTGTTACAAGAATTACCCACAAGAAAAGCCTAAATTATTTCCAACACTCAAGGCACAATCAATCCCAAATCTAAAGTGAAACACCAAAAATTTAGCATAAACCAAGAGCAAAAGATAACCCTTCTTTTGTTTTATCTCTCCTCTCACAAAAGAATAAAGGCCTCACTACTTCTCACAAGCTCATGTCCTACGTACTATATTTATAAACAATGGAAACCTAACATAAAGTAGAGTCCAACTAGGATTTTCTGATGTCCTTTCCTACTTCAAGTCACTCTCTTCCTTTTATCTTATTCTAAATACAAGTCAAACTACAAAATTCATTCACATGAGTTACCCAATTTAAGTTACAAAAAGAAATCTTATTTGCATAAAGCATATTCTAATAATCTCTACCATGACTTGAATTCTCAAAGATATCTAGAAAAATAACTTGTACATGTCTGTATGTAGATATACTATATCTCCGCACCTTGACAAGATCGTCACCATATAGATATAATATGCTTCTCCACCTTGACAAGATTTTTAGCCCAACAAATCAACGGAATTCCATATCACTACATTGGACTAAAAATACCAAGCCAAGTGCTTCACAAGGCACCAAGATGCACAAAAAGGCTAATTCCAGTAATACTAATTATTATTATTATTATTATTATTATTATTATTATTATTATTATTATTATTATTTACTTTTTGTAGGGACCTGTCGATGAACGTACTTCATGGTGATGCTCCCTTTTCCAACGAAAAACTTAAAAAATTAGAGAAGTTGTAAGCAAGTTTTACTTTTTTGTTAGAAAAAATTTCATGCCAAAGAATAGGGATTTTAGGCCAATGTAGAGATCGACTCAGTTACTAATAGTCTGTTGATTTAGTGGACTAAAAATCTTGTCGAGGAGGAGAGATGTATTGTAGAATTCTAGTCAAAGTAGGGATAATTGAAATATGTTTTATGCAAATAAGGTTCCTTTTGTAACTTGAATTGGATAAATCAATTAAATGACCTTTGAAGCTTGACTTGTATTTGGAATAAGACAAAAGGAAGAAAGTGAGTTGAAGCTGGAAAGGAAAAAAGTGAATCCTAGTTGGCCTCTACTTTAGGTTTCCAATTTATATAATAAATATAATACGTAAGACATGGACTTGAGAAAAAAGTAGTAGTGAGGCTCTTTTTGCTTTTGTGAGAGAGAGAAAACTAAAGGTGGAGAGGAGAGACAAAGCAAAAGGTGGGTTTTCTTTTGCTCTTGTTTTGTTGCCATATTCTTAGGGTTTCACTAAAGATTTGGAATTGCTTGTGCTCCACTCGTATGCTTTAGAAGAGGGTATTGGCAAATTATTTTGGGCTATGATTGTGGGTTGGGTAAGTTCTTGTAACTTTCTCGTGAATTATAGTGAAACTTGCTTGCTGGCATAGGTGACTAACCAAAACCAAATTAAAGTTGTGTGTTTTATTGTGTTTGCTTGATTGGGCATAAACTTAGGTGAATTGAGTTCATTGACAAGTCTCTACAATAAGTAAGATAACATAAATTAAACAACATTACTGAAATTGGTCACCTTTGGGTGTGTCTTGGTGCTTTGGGAAGCTCTTGGCTTAGGGTATTTTATGCCAATGTGGAGATAGACTTATGTACTAAAGTCAGATTAAGTTAGAGGGCTAAACATCTTTCGATGTGGACAAACATATATTAACTATATAGAGACATGTACTAGAGTTTGTTTCATATGTCTTGGAGAATTCTTGCAAATGTAGACATTATTGAAATATGCAATATGTAAATAAGATTCATTTCATAACTTGAATTGGGTAACTATAACATCCTGTGTTCCGATTTTACCTAAACCGAAGGATTAGCAGTAGTTATGTAATTTTACTTAATCTATAAGGGGTTTAAATTGATAAAATTTACATATATGGGTAGGGCTCGAAGTAACGAGAGTAACGATTCTAATAACACGTGAAATGGAGGTTGGGAGAGAAAATTACGACCTTAGAAATTGTGACATATGGGCAGGACCCACATAAAAAGTCTACAATAACCTACCCATATATGATTCTGACTTCAGAGTAGGAAGTTATTGCATTCTGAAGTTTTGAAAAAAATAAAAAATAAAATTCATCCATCGCCACATGGTAACATGTGAGCCGATCGCGAACCACACAGTGATGCATTAGATAAGACTAAACCCTAAACCTTAACACATGTTAGTCTTATCTGACAAGCAATTGACACGCACACATAAGTTCTAACACACGTCAAATACGTGTCAATGACGTTTCCCTATAAATACCGTTGGTTCTTCAAAGTCTCATACGTTCAAAAACTTCTTTTTTTCATTTCTCACTCATTTTAAGTTTGATTTGAGTCAATTAAAAGATGTTCTTAGCTAATTTGAGGGTGTTCTATGTAATGGAAGCATTTATTCTTCAAGTTGGAGACCATATAATGGAGGAACGTCCTTAGGCAAAAGGAGGCTCTCCCTGTTACCCTTAAGCCCTAAAGAAAGAGAAATGAAGGAAGGAAGAGGAGGTTCCATCCTTTGTCATCAGGCCACAACGAGGAAAGTGGCCCATAGTAGGGGAAGCTTCATCGCCCACCAAAGGGCCACATAGAGAGAGAAACATCCCCGGGTTGAGGTGAGGCTCTGTCCGTAGCCTATGGGTGTGGAAAAAAGGAAAGAGTCTCTAGGAAAGAGGATGGTATGTCCGTCGCATATGGGTACATAAAGAGAAAAATTCTCTGGGTAGGGGAGATTATGTTCATCACCTACATCCATGGGAGGTGCAAAGTGTGTCATGCCCAGACCTGGGAACACCCGCCCGAGCCGGGGTTTAACCACATGGGAGACAACCCATGCCCCGGGCTATCCCGAAGAATAGTTAAAACTAAAACCCGGCCAAGGTAACTAGGTCCGGGAGCTGCACGCTCTGAGTGAGAAAGTCTTCTCGTTCCACTACGCGCTACAGAACTTTAGCGCTCCGTTGCGCATAGGCTGGAAATAACCTAATTACATAAATAATTCAAATCAAGCCAATGTTTCATTATCGTTGGTTGCCTACGTACGTATCAGATAACATCTACAATTTTACTCTAATACGATTGGATCCATACATAGTTCTACCTATCGGCTATTGCATACATCATGCCATATAAAAATACACATATCAAAATACATATATTCAAATATTTAATTGGAGTTATATGGAAGCTGATAAATCACCAAAACACACATCTCGCTCTATCACAGAGCTGAGCGCCACACTGACACATATCTTGCTCTACCCTAGAGCAGAACCATCACATTCACACGTCTCGCTCCATCACTGAATTGAGACTGCACGCACCACACGTCTTGCTCTATCACTGAGCCAAGACCACAAGCATCATACGTCTCGCTCTATCACTGAGCCGAGATTGAACTCATGCCACACGTCTTGCTCTATCCCAGAACAAGACAAAACACATTCACAGGTCTCTCGCTCTATCACTAAGCTGAGACCAAATACACATCACACGTCTCGTTCTACCCTATATAAAGAATGAACACAAATAGGTCACATCAAAGCATAGCATATACCCTAACTATCAAATGCATTCTATAATTAAAATGGGAGGTTATAAATGCTTACTCCCCTGATGTCTAGGGGAGGTCATGGCAGTCGGTGTTGCTCGTTTATGGGCGTCCTCCCCCTTCGGATCTAGAGATAGATGACGGAGCCTCCTCTAGCCTCTGCTCGTTCTTCACCTTGCACTGGAAGACGATGGACACACACTCCCATTTCCCAGAGACATTTCTCATTTTCTACGTCTATGGGCTGAAGACAAAACCTCCCCTACTTGGGATGTTTCTAACGCCTCGTGGACCTTTGGTGGAGGGCAGAGCCTCCCCTACTCAGGGCCACCTTCCTTAGTTTGGCCCAGTGATGGAGGACGGAGCCTCCTCTCTCTCCTGGCCATCTTTTCTCTCTCTTCGGGGACACGAAGTCGGTGGACAAAGCCCACCCTTGCCCCAAGCTAATCCTCCCCCTTCCTGATGACACTTAACACGCAATGTGCCTATAGACCGCAGATGGAATCCCCTTACCTAGAGACTCTTTCTTTTCCGTGCTTTGGTGGAGGACAGAGCCTCCCCTACTCTGAGTCACAACACTAGATGCAGCCCGGTGGTGGAGGACGAAGCCTCCTCTCTATCCCAGGCCATTTCTCTTTCTCTTGGTGCAGGAGGGTAGCAGATGAAGCCTCCTCTTACACTGGGTCATTCCTCCACTAGGGATGCCAACTCGAGAAATGGACCATGCTCTTTCGTAGATCATCCTCAAATTAGCTACAAAAGCCTCAAGAACGGAAGAAAACGGAATCAGAACAAGCCGAAAAACTCTTCCGAAAGTTTGAATGGGATTTCCGATTTATAGGGGAAATTCGTGGACCTACACGATGCATGACATGTTGGCCATGCGTGTTCACGCCTTGCATTTAGCGGGGCCTGGCCCCATGCAGCACGGGAGCAGTCCCGCATAGGCGGGGCTCGACCTACAGACTAGTAGGCTCCTTGGCATGCCGCGCGATCATGCGGGCCCGTGGCCCCCCGCCATGTGGTGATGTGCCGCACGTCTAGCAGCGCAGTTGATGCCAGCCGCTAGCATTAGGATGATGCTAGATATTTCTGTAACGACCCATTTTCTGGTTACGCTTAACCTGGGTGGGTTAAGGGTAATTTGGTAATTTCTAATTAAGTGTTAGGGGTTTCAAGGGATGAAACTCCTATAGATGGGTAGAGCTTGGTGTAACGAGTGTAGCGAATCAAAGAACAAGCAAAACAGAGGTCAAGAGAAAAAGCTACGACATCGGGAAGTGTGCCACATGGGTGGGACCTACATGAAAGTGCGGGATAACCTACCCATGTGTAGTTTTGTTTCGAAGGTCTCGTCGACATGAGTCCATCGGTAATAAGAACGTACGATTCCAATGTCAAGGTTGGAAATTATCGTGTTTTGAATTCAGGATATTATTTAAATAAAATAATATCATTTTGGATAGGATCAATGACGCAGTGGATAAGACTGATGACGAGTAGATAGGATTGTTGACGAAGAGGATAAGATCGCTGATGCAGTGGATAGGACTGACACGTGTCAATCCTATCTTCCACATGTCAGTCTCACGTCTATCCATTTTTTCTATAAATAGCGTCCAGAGTCTTCAGTTTAAAGGTTCGGATATTCTCCCACGGTTCTGAGTTCTCTTCCACGTCCTAAATTCTCTCTCACGTTTCTGTGTTCTCTTCCTCATTCAGAAACTTATGTTCTTCATTTCTCACTCATTTTAAGTCCGATTCGATTTGTTCTTGAGGCATTCCTAGCTAATTTGAGGGTGATCTACACAATGGCATGGTCCATTCCTCGAGTTGGTACTCCTAGAAGGGAGGAACGACCCGGGGCCAGAGGAGGCTTTGTCCGCCACCCTTGTGCCCCAAGAGAGAGAGAAAGACGGCCTGGAGAGAGAGGAGGTTCCGTCCTCCATTACCGGGCCGAATCAAGAGAAGTGGCCTAGAGTAGGGGAGGCTCTGTCTCCACCAAAGGGCCACGATGTGTGAGAAACATCTCAGACTAGGGGAGGTTTTGTCTGCCGCCTACGGGCGTAGAAAACAAGAAGTCTCCGGGAAAGGGGAGAGCTGGTCGGTTGTCTTTCGGTGCAAGGCGAAGAATGTGCAGAGGCTAGAGGAAACTCTATCCACTATTTCCGGATCTGAAGGGGAGGACGTCCAGAAACGAGCATCCCGAATACCGCTACCTCGTGAGACATAAGGGGAGTAAGCGTTTCTAACCTTCTATTTGAATTATAGAATGGATATGCTAATTATGATGTATGTTATGCTTTGATCCATATGCTTTCTATGCTTATATGTTATGATGTGTGCTTATATGTCATGATATGTGCTTATATGCCAAGATGTGTGCTTTTATGTCATAATGTGTGTTGTCTCGCTCTACAGTAGAGCGAGACGTGTGGTGTGTGTTCGGTCTCGGCTTAGTGATGGAGTGAGACGTGTGAATGTGATGTATCTGCTCTGGAATAGAGCAAGGCATGTTGTGGTGGTTGTGTGGTGCTCGTCTCTATGATAGAGCGAGATGTGTGTTGCCGGTGTTTTATTGGGTTTTCGTATAACTTCGATTAAATATTCGAAGATACATACTTTATACGTATGTGTTTTTGGTATGCTTGTTGCATGTAGTAGCCAATAGGTAGAACTACGTCCGGATCCAATCGTATCGGAGTAACATAGTGAATGTTATCCGATATGTACGTAGGCAACCAACGGCAAGGCAACGTTGGCCCGGTCCGAATTAGTTATATAATTATGTCAGTTCTTGCCTACAAGCAACAAAGCGCTAAAGTTCCGAAGCGCGTAGAGGAACACAAAGACTCTCGCACTCAAAGTCGGCCGCTCCCGGTTCTAGGTTTGGTTTTTATCATTTTCGGACCCCCGGCCCGGGTCAGTTTTTGGGTCGGGGTGTCACAATTTCATCTTATATGATTAAAATAATATTTTCTTCATATTATTTTAATCCAAAAATACCTAAATTTCAACATGCGATAACTTCTTACCACAAAGTCCGAATCGCGTGTTCTTGGTACCGATGGACTTGTATCAACAAGTCCTACGAAACCAGACCATTCATAGGTATGCTATCCTTCTCTTTTCAAGTAGGTCCCACCCCATGTGGCAAGCTTACTGAGGCCATAACTTTTGTTCCAGACTTCCGTTTTGCGTGTTCTTAGATTCATTACACTCGTTACTCTGAGCTCTATCTGGGTATAGGGGTTTTATCTCTTGAAACCCCCTAGTACATTTATAAAATTACCAAATTACCCCTTAACTCGTCGGGTCAGGTATTACCTAAAAATAGGTCGCTACAGTGTCCCTAATGGAAGTTATATCTATCGCCTTCGGGCCATAAAGAGAGGAATATCCTAGGTTAAAAAGAGGTGATGTCTTACACCTTCAGATGCAATGAGAAAGTTGTTCCAAAGCAAGAGGAAATATGGCCGCCATCTCCTAACATAAAGGGGAGGATACCGAGAGAAAACTAGCAACACTGAACACGTGACTTTCAAAACTACATGGGAGTAAGCATCTCTGATTTTTTGAATTAATTCGATTTATATGCATGCGTATCTTAATTAGTAATATTAATATATCACTTAAGATATATGATTTCTTATGATCTGATAAATTTTGATATGTTACGATCTGATTTTATTAAATGCTCTATTTAATCTGATATGTTCTACTCACTTCTATGATAGATTGACATGCGTGATTCTGCTAGTGTTCAATTCACTTCTATGATAGAGTGTGATGTGTGTTTCTGTTGACTTATTGGCTTCCGTTCAACTCCGATGATTTATGAGGTTTTTGTATGATTTTGAGCGATTTATTCGGATATAAGGATATATGTATTTTACGCATATGATTTTGTGATACAAAATGCATGTACTAGCTGTTAGGCAAAACTACGTTCAAACCAATCATAATAGAATAATGTTGTGTGATGTGTGTTTCTATTGACTTATTGGCTTCCGTTCAACTCCGATGATTTATGAGGTTTTTGTATGATGTTGAGCGATTTAGTCGGATATAAGGATATATGTACTTTACGTATATGATTTTGTGATACAAAATGCATGTACTAGATATTAGGCAAAACTACGTTCAGACCCGATCATATTAGAATAATATTGTGAATGTTATTCAATATGTACGTAGGCAACATTGGCTCAATCCAAATTAGTTATAAAATTAGATTTGTTCTGGTTTACGCACAACAAAGCATAAAAGCTCCGTAGTGCATAGGGGAATGTTATGACTCTTGCAACAGAGTCCGCCACTCTTGTCTAGATGGTCTCATTTTGATTTTTATGAAAAAAATAATTTACTCCGATTTTGTTTTCCAAACCCCGGTCTAAGTCAATTTCTGGGTTGGGGTGTTTTAAATGGTATCAAAGCTTTTCTCAGTATGCGAGAGGAAAATATCTTAAAAATATACTATGATTTGATTAGAATTCTAATTTTTAATTAATATCGACATGTCGTGACTGTGTACCTCAAATTTATGATTTGTACATTGCATTTTCCTCATGTGTTGCAATGGATTTGGCACGAACATCAATTTTATGAATTTTGGTCCTGAATCTAAAATGATTTGAAAATTTTATTATGAATAAGTCATGTCGGGTTCTGATTTGTAATTATGTTTTGCTAGTATGGCATCAAAATTGCTCTCAACTCTGATATTTATAAATTTTGATTTGTTTAATTAGAAATGATTTCGAATTTTCGTCCTACTTGAGTTGCATTAGATTGATATAAATTCTGATTTGATGAAATTTGCTTTTGAAACGGTTATTATTTAAAAAATTCTATTCTAAATCTTGTATTGATATAAATTCTGATTTTAAATCTAAATTAATTTGAAATTTTGTTTCAATTGTGATAGTGGATTTAATACAAATTTCAAATTTGAACTTTTTCTTATGTATGTATGACATTGGATTTAATAAAAACTCTGATTTTACAAATTCTAATATTTAATTGTAACGTCTCGGATTTTTATTACGATTTTCTGCAATTTTTCTGATCATTTTCGGCGAGAAATTGTGACGCTTCGGCATATTTGGCCTCAGTATTCGTACCCGTAGAGTCGGGTCTCAGGTTTGTCATAGGCGACGGGCCTAGACCCGCGTTTTGGTGCGAAAATTCGAGAGAAAACGAACTGCAGAAGAAATAAGGTGAGAAAAAAAAAAGAATAAAAAGAAAGGAAAACGGGCTCGGGCTCGGCCGAGCCCGATCCAGATTTTTTTTGGAACAGTGTGACCCCCTCCCTCCGGCTTCTCTCTGTCCCAGCCGGCGGCGGCTGCAGGGCCGCCGCCACCGGCTCCGCCCCGGCCGTGCGACGGTGAGGGGGCCACCATCCCGGCCCCACGGCCGCTCCGCTGTCCACCCCGGTGATCTCCCCTGTTCTCCCCGGTTTCTCTCTGCTCACTCTCTGTTTTGTGTTTGGATGGCGCCGGTGATGGCCTATGAGCTCCGCCCGGCCTCCGTCCGACCTGCCACAGGCCGGCGACGGCAAGCCCAGCCACCAGCCAGCTCCGCCGGCCCCCTGAGTTCGTTTGTCCATGGTTAGTTTTCTCTCCCTCTCTCACTGTGATTTGATTTGAGCCGCCGCCATGGGCCGCCAAGGGCCGGCCGTCCAGCCACGGCTCCGCCATGGGCCGGCGACGGCGAGAGGCCACCCCTCCTGGCCCAGTGGACCTCCGCTCCGCCGCCCCATCCCATTTCCGCCTCTACCCTGTTTTGTTCCGCCCCTTTGGTCACCGATTCCGCCGCTGCCGTTAGCCGGTGAGGGCCGGCCGACCGCCCACAGCTCTGCCCCGGCCCGGCGACGGTGATGAGCACCTCTCCCGACCCCAGAGGCCTCCGTTCCGCTGCCCCGTCCTCAGATTTCCCTCTGCCCTGTTTTCTGCTGCCTCACTGTTTTGGTGAAACAGTGGCTGCCGGCGGCGAGCCACCGCCGACCGGATCTCCCTCCAGCCTCGCCTTGATCCGGCGATGGTGGGGAGCTACTCCTCTCAGCTCAGCCTAGCTCCGCCCTCTGCCGGTTTTTTTTTCCCGGTCAGTCCCTTTCCCCCTATTTCTGTCTATGACGGAATTTGGGGCTGCGCCCGGTGAGAGCCAGCCTCCGGCTCGCCTCTGGCCGGCCAGCCTTTGCCTAGCAACACTGGTGTAGCCGCCTCCATCCTGCCAGCCGCGGTCCAGTGACTGCAAGGCCGACCCCTAGCTAGCTCCGCCGCCCCCTTGGCCGTTCCGCTCGGTCCGATTTGCACCCTATTGTGGGTGGATTCTTCGTTGAGTTGTCGCCACTGTCGTTGGCCAGTGAAGCCAGCCCAATCGTTGTGGGCTCCGCCCCGGCCTGGCGATGGCCCACGGACGGCCCCATCCGGACTGGTTCAGCCTCCGTCCCCTCCGCTTTGTCGAAGCCCGATCCGCATCCCTTGCTCGGGTGCTCTCATTCGGAAAAACCGAGCCTTTGCTCCTCACTGTGTTGTTTGTCCGGCGTGTTGCCATTGACTTTGATCGTCAACTCTGGCCGGAGATAGCTCCTCCTGGCCGCTAGAGCCACGACACAGCCGGCCAAAGCCTTTGGTAACCCTTACTCCTCCCTGTGTTCCCCCGGCCCCTCTATGCTTTTGGCCATTTTTGTGTTTTGGGCTATCGAGCATCGTTGGATGCCGAATACCCTTTGGACCACTTAGTGTGGCGGGTTTCAGCCTAGAGATGGCTAGCCGCCTTACTGCAGCACCGCCCCTCTTCTTCGGCATGAGGCAGGTTCCCCCTCTGCCAATGATATGTGTTTGACCGCGCCACTTAGAGCGCCACCGTTCTATCTCGCCGAACGCCGATTGGCCTCTAGTTGGCATGTCTCGGCACGGAAACAGCAAAGGCCGTATTGTTGGTCTCCGCCCTTGGGCATGGCCCTACCGCCTTTCCGAGTCTTGGGCTGACACCGTCTAGCACTCTCCCCCTCCTTTTGGCCGCGTGTGCTAGTTGCCACGCGTGCGGGTTAGGGTTTTGGTGCCGCTTTGGCTCCGCCCGACCGTCAGATGGCTCTGCCATCATCTGGAGTTGACATCGGAGTCCTCCATCAGTCTCCTCCGTCCTTGAGTGACGCCCACACCCTCCGCCCTTATGTGGGCCCTAGTAAACAAGAAATCGACGCCGTTGGGTGCTGTCCACGGCCGATTTCGATGTCTTGTAACCGGTTGAGTATGGTTCAACCACCGGTCGAATTTTAGTGTACGCCTAGATCTTCGGTCGCACCTGCCACTCGTTGGCACAACCTTCCTCCCGGCCGCCCGTAGTGTGCTGCCGTGGATCACAGATTTTTTCGCGTTGATCAGTGTCACCCCTGTTTGGCCGTGAGTGCTTCCGGCGTTTCTTACACCCTCGGGACAGCAACTCTCTCAGCTGGGCAATGGTTTTGACCGCCAACTCCGCCACCGACGCCGCCACCGTCATGTGCTCGCCATCAAACGTCATGATTACGAGGTAGGGGAGCTTTGAACTCATAATTTCATGATAGCATGCTTGAATGAGTAGTAGCATGCTAGGAATTTCATAATGTGCATATAAGCATGATTATATGGTATGTTTAGATACGTATGACATGCATATGAGTTGTACGTATGATTGATATGTATGAGTTGTACGTATGTTTTATGGATGTGGAAATTGTATGAGCTAGTGATTAGGTTAGTACGCGATGGATGCGTATTATGGACATGCTAGTGATGGCTAGTGATTTTGAGTAAGTTATGTATGTGTATGTGCATGTGGGCAGAGGTATGTATGATGGACGGTGAGAAGTGGTAAGGGTTTGGTACGAAGTTGGACGTGTAAGCGTACGACGGAAGACAGAGAAGGTAAGTTTGATGGGCGATGGACGGTAAAAAGTGGTAAGGTTTTTGGTATGGAGTCGGATGGGGACGGCTAAGCTTGTGATGGAAGATGACAAACATAAGTATGACAGACGAAGAATGGAGCGGATTGGATCGGTTTGGCGTGGAACAAAGTCAAGGGTTGGTTTCTGTAAGTAAGAGAACTTAGGCTTGAAGCCTGAGGTGGGGTTTGTTAGATGACAAGAGTATGCATAATTGTACAAGCATAACGTACAAATTATAAAGTGAAAAGTAAGCATAATCAGTGAGGTGTAAGTAAGGGGGTAACGGGGATCTGCTTTGAGGAGCTTAGTTTGACGGTGTAAGTAAGATGTTTTGACGGTAAGGTTGATGTCAGAGACTGTATGAGTATGTAAGGATTTGATGTACGGTGAGCTTGATCACGATATGGACGGGTAAGTGAAGTCTGCTGCCCCGACGAACTAGGGTTTCGATCGGGCTCAGCTTCAGTTTGATCAGTCGAGGACTGAGTTTGTGTAGCATAATTGTACCGCATAATATACTTAATTCAAACTTGAATTATAAGAAAGCTAATGATATCGTTGTGAGTTTGAGACCTGAGGGTTCGACGGATTAAGTTCCGTGTTTGAGCTAGCCGATAATGAGTCGGCTGAGCACTTCTGTGTCTTGCCATGGTTGTTATCCTGCGGGATCTTGTCTGTGTGCTTTATAGAGCACCGGACGTCTGATGCTCTGTTGAGAGCGATGTATGCTTTGTTTTGGTCTGTGTGCTGTTAAGCCCAGACGTTTGATGCTCTGTTGAGAGCGCTGTAAGTTTCCGCCCTTCGTGGGCTCTGTATGTTTCTGCCTAGATGGCTCTGTACGTTCTGCCCAAGAGTGGCACTGTAAGATTCTTGCCCAAGAGTGGCACTGTATGTTTTCTGCCCTTAGTTGGCACTGTATGGCCCTTGTTGGCAATGTATGGCCCCAAAGAGTGGGCATTTGCGCGCTCGTGTAAGCGGATATCATGGACCTGCTCTTACCTGTTTGATCCTGTGCCCCATGAGCATAGGTGTGCCTTGCCTTCGGAAAAGTCCATGGCGTCTAGTTGCTCCCCGAAGGTTAAGGTGACGCCCTTGTGGCATTCCCTTCTTTCCCGACATTGGAGCTTGTTAATTGTAATGAGCTTCAGTCGTTGGTAGTATGTGTTCGATAGTGAGAGTATGTTGTATGCTTCAGATTCTGAGTAAGTTGTACGTGTAAGATTCAGAGTATGTGTAAGTGTAAGCTCCTAAGGAAGACGTAAGAATACGTTTGTGTAAGCGTATGATTGTACGATTAAGGTCGTACAAGTATATGTAAGGATTTGAGTATGTGTATGATGGTACAAGAAAGTTGTAAGACCCTAATTCAGGGTGTTTGTATAAGTTTGCTTCCATTTGGTGTGCTATGCGTTTTTATATGCATATATATGATTGTTATATTTGCAGATTGCCTCATGTTTGTGTTGCATGACGCATGTTTTTATGAACTTATCGAGTTCACCATTTTTGGGGTTTTCCCCTACTGGGTATTTTCCTATTGAGTATGAAAATACTCACCCTACTATTTTTAGCCCCGTGGTTCGGGAGGCTTTTGCAGGTTGTGTTGGAGAGCTCCGAGAGATGGATGCTCGTTTCTGCAGATGATCGTTCCGCCTTTGACTCAAGTATATTTGACTCAACGAGAGTTTTTGATGCCACGATCTGATGTATTGGGTGAGATGAGATTTAAATGTTTATACCTTCTGGACTTTTAGCTTGGATCAGATAGTAGACTGTTTATGGGACTTGTACTCGGGGACGCCTGGGAGTTATTTGTATTTGAAAATCCATGATCATGGTGATTTAATCGTACGTTTGTTTTCGAGTGACGCCTGAGGATATTTGATTTAGTTGTACGATGTTTAACCGTATGATGTTTTAAATTATAAACTGTTTATACGGGTTTTGATTTTGTTAGTTTTACTCCGATTTAAAAATAAAAAAAAATTTCTGTGAATTTTATGAAAAATGTATGAAAATCTCGGGCGTTACATTAATTGAACGTGATTTTAAAATTCTATTCTGAATAAGTTGTATCGAATTTGATTTGAAATTATGTTTCGTATGTGTTATATTGGATTCAAGACAGACTTCTTTTTTGTGAATTTCGATGTGGAGTGATTAGAAATTTTATTTTTCATGTGTGGCATCGGATTTGATCTGAACTCTGATTTTACAAATTCTAATTTTAAATTTGAATAAATCAGAAATAGCTGTTTTGAATATGATACATGAGTTGTTTAAAAATTATTTTAGCAATTTCGATTTCATGCGGTTTGTCAAATACATTTTGAATGCTAATAGAATTACCAAGGAGCAACCACGAAACACCCATGGTATGGGACACAAGGTGCCAATGGAAGACTCTATGGTTAATTCTAGTGGGTATTGGAATAAAAATCAATTTTGTATCTTCTATTTCAAAAAATTTATTTGACTTTGAAATGCATTTATTTTAAAAAATGGTGGAACACTTAAGAGTACACACTAAACACCTGTGGGATGTGAGGTTTTAGTGGATAACTCTAGGATAAGTTCTGTCGGTGTGTCAAAAATATGCTTCGATTTCAAATTATTGTTTCAAAAAATAATTATTTTTTATAAAATGAATATATTTTGAAAGGATGTAGAGTTGTCGAGAAGAAACCACCAAATACTCACAGTATGGGATGTGAGGTGCTAGTGGATAGCTCTACAATAAATTATACTGATATATAGAAACAACATTCAATTTTGAAATGTCAGCAATTTGAAAGTTTGCTTTTAGAAAAATAGTGGAACTACCTAGGAAGAGCCACTGAACGCCCATGGTATGCGACACATGGTATTACTAAATCACTCATGGGCTAGTTTTACTGGGATGAGGAAATTAAATTCATTTGTTTTTTTTTCAAAGATAGTGGCATTCCCCAAGATAAACAGGCAATCTTTGCATCTGTTTTTGAATCGAATTGCTTCTAAATCACTAGTTTTGCTACAAACTCTTTTATGGAAAACATTATAATTATTTTATAGATTTCTGCTTAGCATTAATTTAGAGTTTAACCTATCAAGAGTGCAGGGAGTCTTAAGCCCTAAATTGATGCTTTGCTCATAGAACTAATTTTTCTAAAATATTTTTGTTCAATTATGGTTATTTAGTTTATTTTTTGAAGAATGTTATATCTATGAAATGTTTTGGATACGCCTTTTTATATTTTGGTGTTTATGCATTTTTTGGATAATTTTGATCCGAGTTTTTGAAGGGTAGTTATTTGTTATAGAGTCCAAAAGCTACCGAATTTTTAAAGGGTAGTTATTTGTATTATGTCTAAAAGCTACCAAATTTTTGAAGGGTAGTTATTTAGTATAAAGTTAAATGCTACTAAATTTTGAATGGTAGTTATTTCGTATAAAGTCTTAGAAAAGTAATCGGTATGCAGTGCACTTGGTGTGGAGCATCATGAAAAAGCTCCTCATTTTTTTAGCCTTTCGATGCCCTATGAGTGCTAGGCAGAACATTGTTTGATTTATCGATTTATCGTCATTGTATGAACCAATAATTTCTAATTCTAAAATTTTTTATCTAAAAATAATAATTAGATTATGTTATCCGATCTTAAATTATCAAATTTTGATTACGAGATCTATCAGATGATTTAATTTCAAAAATTTATGGATTAATGTCTCCTCTCTTCTGATTTGTCTTGCTCTGATTTGATATGCTCCAATTCCAAAAACAAATAACGATGATTTCTTTGATTTTAAAGTTCATAATTGGATTTTGTGTAATATGCTTTATCCCATTTTAAATTAATAATCATATTTTGTTTAAAGTGTTTTATCCAATCATAAATTATTAGATTGTGTTTTAGCATGAGTTTTCAGATAATTGAATTTTCGAAGGGTTTTGGAATTATGTTTATGGATTTCATTAACCTTGTTTGGCTATGTTGTGTTTTGACTCCGAATAATGACCTATATGATTTTAAAGTAATAATCAGATTGTGTTTACCATGTTTTATCTTATTATAAACTATCAAATTATGTTTATGGAGGTTTTATCTGATCATCAATTTTTGGATCTTGCTTATGTGATGTTTGATTTTTATCTATCAAATTCTTTTTATGAAGTGTTTAATCTGATTATAATTTATTGGATTTTGTTTTATCTTATCTGAGTAATTATTAGTTTCTATTTGTTTTCAAATGTGTTAACTGATTATTAACTATCATTTATGCTTTTTCTAAGTATTATCCAATTTTAACTATTGGATGCAATTATCCATATAATTATTGGATTATGCTATTCGATTATAACTTATCGGATTGTACTTTTGTATGCTATGCTCGATTGTAAATTAATCGGCTTCTTGTTTGTGATTGCTATTTGAATATCATTTTGTTCTAATTTTGTTTGTGTTTTGAACAGTGTTTTTAGGTAAATTGCGAGGACAAATTCTTTTAAGGGGGGGAGAATGTAACACCTTGTTTCTGATTTCACCTAAACTAAGGGGTTATGGGTAATTACATAATTTTTAGTTAATCTCTTAGGGGTTTCAAGTTATAACATTTCTATATTTTGGTAGGGTTGAAGTAACAAGTATAACGTTCCGAATAACACATAAAATGGAGGTTGAGATAAAAAATTATGACCTCATGAAGCTTGCCACATGGGCAGGATCTACATAAAAAGTGCAGAATTACCTACCCATGTAGGTCTATTTTTGAAGAGCTTGTCGATATAAATCCATCGGTACCAAAAATGAGCAATTTTGACTTTGAAGGAGGAAGTTCTCACATTTTGAAGTTTTGAAAAAGAAAATAAAATAAAATTAATCCATCATCACATGGTAGTGCACGAGCCATGCAATGATGCATCATATGTCATTCTTATTTGACAAGCATCTAATGTGCATCAAATACATGTCAACCATGTTTCCCTATAAATACTATCGGTTCTTCAGACTATGTGACATTTAGAAATTTCTTTTCTTCGTTTCTCACTCAATTCAAGCCCGATTTAAATAGTTTAAAAGACATTTTTAGCTAATTTAAAGGTGTTTCACACAATAGAAGTATCCATTCCTCAAGTTAGAGACTGTATAAGGGAGAAACATATTGAGGTAAGTCTTTCCATAGTGCATATTGGCTTTTCTTGGTCTTAATCTGATTTCTAAGCAACAGCCTTTTGATTTTATCTTGCTACTGTCCTTTGGCTTCTCTAAGTGTTTGTCTTTTGGCTTCATCAAGTCTTCACCTGTTTGGTGTGCAGTAATTATATTTTTATTAAATGCAACGCTCTGCATATAGATACCTTGTTCTGCTGCCAGTGTGTGATAGTATCCTTGTATTGAAGGCAAACTTTCACCTAGTTGCTTGCTAGATGGCTCCTCACATCCATGGTTTCACCATGAGGGATAAATACTCTCGTTCTATTGCAGACAATCAAAATCCTCTGAAACCAGGAATGTAGCGTGAAATCTAGCTTAGCAAAACAGAAGACATTTTATCATCAGTGGTACAAGAAACTTCATGGCCAATGTCAGAAGTTCGTAGTGGGAGCTTGTCAGCTCCTCAAACTATATAATACAGTGAATTTCAGCTATCTTCATCAGAAAATAATGGCCTCTTTGGTCGATACCTTTGGGTTCAAGTTGCACTTTACGACTGAAAATGACAAAGGAATTAAAACGAGAAAACTAATAGTAATTTTTGAAAGTTGTACGAGTAAAATCTTATAAACATTGATAGATGCCGAAAAATGCGAAGGAATAACACGTAAAAATTAATATTGACAATTGAAAATTTTAGTAAAATATGGAAAATTGATAGAGAATTACATTGTCCATCAGAAATTGGAACTAGAAATTGCATAACAAGAATGCAATGTTGGAAGCGGTTGTAGCCTGCTGAGGGAATTGGGGGATATCTGCCAGTCTTCTTCAGAAGCGCTGTTATTGTAAATAACTATTGAACAACAATCTTCGTGCATTAAAACGTTAGTGGTTTCTGTTTGATTGTCAGATCTATTTGTTTTCTTTTGCTCTATGTTGCACTGCAACAAATTATGGATTTCACTTTGTATTAGTCATTAAATCTCTTCATTAAATGGAAGTATAACAAGCTTATGAACAATATGCATGATGGACTTCGCCAATTCTAGAGTAGGCAATGTGAATTCAACACACATGCTGGGGCATACATGAAGCAGGTGACATGCTTACTTCTGAGATGGGTTATGAAGCTTGTAAGTCAATGATTACTGCAATGATTTGGGACATAAGCTTATTCTTGAACCGCCGTACATGAAAGAGGGACCAGAGGCCAGTAGCAGAGCCTCACGTAGTGCCAGTGATACAGCACTGGACAAGTAAGGAACCGTAATCCCTGACATTCTTTGCGTCATCCTTGAAGCGGACTACATGAATTTAAGAGATGAATTGTCAAAAGTGATTGCTGATTTTAAATCTTAATTGGATGGCTCAAACTCTTTAGCAGCTAATTCAATAGGGCATGAAATTTGGATTTGGCTCAAGATTTGTAACGCCTTAGAATTTCAATATTTTGAAATTCGGGCGTTTGGGCCCATTAATGGGTTTTAAGGCCTATTACCGGTTTTTTTTTAAATTAGATTATTTTGAGCTTGATTTGTTCATAGAAGCTTTAAGACATTTTATAGGGCTTATAGAGACAAACTTATTGAGCTCGAGAACGTGTCAAACGGACATGGGATAGTAAATTATGGCATTGGGAAGCGTGCTATAAGGCGGGAGTCACTTTAAATTTGCAAGAAAACATGCCCTTGTGCAGTCTTGTTTAGAAGGGCTCGTTAATACGAGTCCAAGGGTACCAAAAACACGTGATTCCAAGTTCGGGGTAGGGAGTTACGCTCGTTTAAAGATTTAATTTTCGTTTTAAATTTAAAAAACGAGAATAAAAAAAATTATGAAAAAATTGTTTTGTGACCCTGGTGCAATGCAAGCTAGCCCTGCGGCTAACCATGCATGTTAGCAATGCGGCTAGCCTATTTTTTTTAACGGTTGGATGCGCACCACGTAGCGCGCATCTAATGGTGGAGTTTCCCTATTTAAGGAGAGGGAGGGAGGGGGCTTCAACTCGCCCCTTCTTCTTCCTCCTCTTCTTCTCTTTGGGACACGCCCGTTCTTATGTTTTAAACGTGTGTTTTTATGCCATTTCTTATCTGTTTCCTCTTGTTCAAAACTTGTTTTTACCTAATTCAAGGGTGCCCAATGTCGTGAGAGTGTTTGTTTTCTTAGTTAGACTTTCTAAAAGGGGGGAATGACCCGGGGCAAGGGGAGGCTCCGTTCGTCGCTTTCGGGCCGAGAAGAAGAAATCGTTCCAACACTAGGGGAGACTATGTCCGCCGCTCTCAAGCCCGAAAGGAGATCTTGTCCCGGTGCGAGAGGAGGTTCTGCCCGCTACTTTTAAACCCACAAACGAGAAAAGACTTTGACCACCGGCCATTACTCCGGTCAATTTTTAGGACGAAGGGTAGGTGGTTTTAAACTCTAATTCTATACTATGACTAGGCGTTATATTTTATAATTTATTTATTTGAAATAGATATGATTAAGGGTGAACATGCACTAAAATAATAGCGTCGTGTATGCCTCTTAGTGGGATTTTGTTGTGATACATCTATTAAAATATTATTATTATTTGAAATATATTTATGAATGATTTGACCGGATTTGAAGGTTATGGCATATGGTGCGCCCTTGAAGTTAGATATCGTGGGAAGATCCTCTTCATTCTGATCCCGTTGCCCCACGAGCATGAGTGTATGTCGCTCGGGTATCAGCGACATTTTGTTTCCCTCGAGCTTTGAAGAAAAAGATGTGGGGGTAGCAAGAGGAGGTTTCTTCCTTTGTCGTTGGGCCACAACAAGGAAAGTGGCCCATAGTAGGGGAATCTCCATCGTCCACCGAAAGGCCATGCAAAGAGAGAAACATTCCAGTCAAGGTGAGGTTCTATTCGTAGCCTATAGGTGCGAATAAAAAAGGAAAGAGTCTCTGGGTAAGAGGAATGTCTGTTGCCTACAAGTTCATAAAGAGAAAAGCGTCTTTGGGTAGGGGAGATTATGCCCACCACCTACGGACATGGGAGGTGCAAAGTGTCCCTAAGGGAAGTTATGTCTGTCGCCTTCGGGCAGCAAAGAGAGGAATATCCTAGGTTAAAGAGAGGTGTTGTCCACCACCTTCGGATGCAATGAGAAAGATGTTTTGATGTGAGAGGAAGTTCTGGCTGACCTCAAGGGGATAATGCCAGAGAAAACAAGCAACACTGAACACTGAGACTTCCAGAACTATAGGGGAGTGAGCATCTCTGATTTTTCAATTTAATTTGATTTATATGCATGTGTATCTTAATTAGTAATTTTAATATATTACTTAAGATATATGATTTGTTATGATCTGATAAATCTTGATATGTTACAATCCGATTTTCTCTAAAATGCTTTGTTTAATCTGATATGCTCCGATCTGATCTGTAATGATATAATATGGTTTGATGAGATTTGATATGTTCCAATCTGCTTTGTTGTGTATTTGGTCTACTCTGTGATAGAGTGGTATGTGTGATTTTGCTAGTATTTTACTCACTCTATGATAGAGTGAGACGTGTGTTTCTGCTGATTTACTGGCTTCTATTCGACTCTGATGATTTATGAGGTTTCCTTCTCATTTTGGATAATTTATTCGGATATAAGGATATATGTATCTTAAAGTATATGATTTTGTGATGCTAAATGCATATAATAGTCATTAGGTAGAACTATGTTTGGATCCGATCTATTGGAATAATACTATGAATGTTATCTAATATGTACATAGGTAAACAACGGCAATGTAATATTGGCCTAATCCAAATTAGTTATAAAATTAGGTTTGTTCTGGCCTACGCACAATGAAGCGCTAAAGCTCCATAATGCATAGATAATGTTATGACTCTCATATGCAGAGTATGTTGCTCCTTGCTAAATGGTCTTGTTTTGTAACATCTATAATTTTTTTTTTGTTTTATATAATTTTCATTAGGTTTATTACATAGAGCTCGATGAGACAAGCATAACAAACTTAAGAACAAGCGAAACGGAGATCAGGAGCAAAAGTTATGACATCAGAAAGTGCGTCATATGGGCGGGACCCACTTTAAAAGTGTAGGATAACCTACCCATATGGGGTCTATTTCGAAGGGCTCGTCAATACGAGTCCATCGATACTAAGAACGCGTAATTCCAATTACAGAATAAGAAGATATGATGTTTTTAAATTGTAAAAAAAATGAAAAAATTATATATATAATAGAAGCGTTAGAAATCTGACGCACGTCAGTACACGCATCAGACAAACTGATGCGTGGCTGATGCACGTCAGTGATGCATCAGACGCGTGTCTAACACGTGTCAGACACGCGTCAGCCCCATTTCCCTATAAATAGTCTTTGTTTCTCAGTTAGTTCATTAAGAAACTTCTTTTCTTCCTTTCTTACTCGTTTTAAGTCCGATTTAAGTCGTTGAAGAGGCGTTTCTACCTAAATCGAGCGTGCTAAGCGTCGTGGCAGAGTTATTTTTCTATTTCAAGATCTCTATAGCTGAGATATCTGCTATTTAATTTTGGACTACTCAGAGTATTATTTATTTTCTCGCTCGAAAAGCAAGGTAGGGGCTCTTATCCTCTTTTAAGACATGAATACTTACATTGGTTATCTTTGAAAGTTAATATAGATAATGCTAGTTATTTTCTGTGTATATTTTGATATTGCCTTGTATACTTGTTTTATCGAGTGTTTATTTCTTGAATTTAATTATGAATTATGCTTTATGTTATATGTGATATAAAGAAAATCTAGCTTCGTCATTATTTTAATTATACTTAAGTATAGTAAGATTGAAAGACAGTTTAATAGAATTAGTGCTTTATCAAAATGATTTTAGAAATACGTACAATCATGATCACCGAGTTGCTGAGATGAGATAGAGAAGGGGTAACTGTCTTGTTGGAACGAGCGACTAACCCTACCTTTATAATCATTGTCAGTAACATGACCATGACTTGTAGAGGCGAGGCTAGAATTTTGAAAGGTTAATCTTTGTGGAATATTGTTTAAAGTAAATTCCCGTTTGAGTCGGGCATTTAAGAGATTTAATAATTTGGAACTCAGATTGGTAGACGTACGGATAGAGTTCTATAATAGAGAGTACACAATACAATCCGGTTTGGAATCGGCTGCAGATATGTATATTAGCCTGGTGAGTCCTTAACGAAGGGCAAGACCCCTGATTTGCCCCTAACGAAGGGCAACTATCAAGGCTACGCACGCAAGGGTAGAGAGTATCATGGGAAAACTCTCTGCTGTCTAGATCCCGGCGCCCCATGAGCACGGGTAGCTCTTCCCTCTACAAGCACGGAGTGTTTTACAGACAATCTGTAGATGAGTAAGTGGCCGCTGCTTTGTACCCGCAGCAAATTCTTTATAATATATTATAATAAGTGTCTGGGACACTAGTAAGTCGTGAGAGCTTATAAACCCTAGAAGCATCTTCAATACGTAGGAAGAAGCCCTGGGGATGTTTTTGGGTGAGAGGCACACCCTTACTGCTTCTTCGAAAAATATTATGTATTTACTTGATTATGTGATTTACAAACTGCCAGATATTATATTTATGTCTGATAAGATAAGTACTCTTACTGAGTATTTTAAAATACTCACCACCCCCCAGATCTTGCAGGGCTCGGTGTGGAATAGACGGGTGTAAAAGAAAGCAATAAAGATACATTTGGGAGCTTCAAGTGGTGACCACAGAGTCTACGATTACACTAGTAGTTTTCGAAGTATATTTTCATATTTTTTTGGCTTGAGAAGACTTATTTATATCTTTACTTGTGTGTTTGTACATAGACAGTATATTTTCTGGGAAATAAAGTATATCATGTTATGTTACAATTATGTGTTTCCAGGTTGCGACCCGAGCAATATCTGATTTTACTTTTTAACTCTTTATATGTTTTATAAAATCTCGGGACGTGACATGTTTTGATTTGTATGAAAATTTTAATCTACTCTGATTTTATTGTTCGAACCCTTGGTTTTAGATGGTTTCGGATAGGGGTGTTACAGTAACTCATGTGAATGACTTTTGTATTTGACTTGTATTTGGAATAAGACAAATGGAACAAAGTGGCTTGATATAGGAAAAGACAAAAATGAATCCTACTTGGAGTCTACTTTATGTTAGGTTTCCATTGTATATAAATAAAGAAAAACAAAGAAGGAAAAGGAAAAAGAAATAAAATATTAAAACATGGATTGGGCTACCCCGACCTGCAAAGATGCAGCCTCCCTCTCTACCCTCTCTTTGTTCACCGCCCCTGCCAACCAGCCTCCATTTGGCCCACTTTAGCACACCAATGGTAGTGGCTGCCTCACTTACTCGCTTCACCCCTACCTCCCTTTTGCAATTTGATCCAACTTCACCTGCCCTTTTCCCCTTCCACCTACCGACCCACACCTATTGGCCAGCTGGACTAGCTCCCGTCTGCCCTATCTCAAGTTCAGACAAGCCTCCCCTCATCTCCCTTTCTTCCTCTCATGCCATTCCTCTTCCAAACAGGCCACTTTTCAACTACATCTGACCGGAGCATCACACGTATGTGATGTCTAGTGGCTATCTGCCCTAGCAATAGCGTGATTCAGCCACTATCGGTCTGAGCCACCTTTGGACATCTTTGACAACCCATGTGCCCCTCTTTTTTTGTTTTTTGTTGCACATGCATGTTGCTAATGATATTCATGATTTTTATATATTTTATATGCCTATTTAACTTATTTTCTAGTATATGATTAAGTTAATTAAGAGTTAATTAGGGTTTATTTATGTTAAGATAGATATTAGTAGTATGATTTAATTATTAGTTAATTTAGGTAATGTTAATTATTTAAGATTGTATTTGAATAAAATCAGTGTTCTCCAAATGTCTTATACGTTTGAATTATGACTGTTTATGTGATTTAGGTAATGCATGTTTCCTAAGGCATGTGGACGATGTTTAGAAAATTTTACAATACTCTATACATGCTTAAAAGTGATTTGGACAATTTTTTGGACTTGTGGACAGGTTGGAAATATATATGGACATGAACAGAAGTGTTAATAAGCAGAGAAGAAATCTGAACAAGTTCTTGGACAGAAATTGGACAAAAACGTCCAGATTGCAGTTACTTGATTTTGAGTGAAATTAAATACGAATTTGAACAAATAAATTGGGCATTTCAATACCCATTTTAACTTAGTTAATGAATAACGTGTTCAAAGTGTATAATTGAAGAATGAGAGTTGATTTTCGTAGTTGTCATTGTTGAACACGAACAAGAGAGAATGAAGAAAGGAAACCGGAAATAAAGTGGGAAAGAATTGAGCAACAAGAAAGCTTATTACATGAATGTTTAAACATAGCAAAAAGCTCTTATTTTGGGGCGGAATTGAGACTTAAACAAGGAAAATAGTTGTTGTCCAGAAATTTATAAAATGGCAGAGAATTGCAGAGAAGGGGAGAGGAGAATAGAACGAACCAGAGCCAAATTCCTTGAATCACATCCTCCGAAATTGATGAGAGAATACTTTGAAAGTGAGAGAGTTAAAGTTCCAAGCTAGAGGAACGAAGAAGAAGCAGAAACAAAAATCACAGCTCGCGGGGTTACTGTAGCAGATACTGTTTACGGGTTGGAGGTTGAAGACGATGAACAGTAACCCGTGGTTACTGTTCACTGGTACTGTAGCAGTTTCAATTTTTTATTTTTACTCAATTTTCTTGTAAATTGTAAGTCTCTTTTCATTTGTTCTAATGAAGATTTTATTTTTTAGATTAATGAGTAGCTAAATTTCATTGCTAAGGCTTGGATGAAACTTGATTAAGTTATAGAATTTCATGATTATGAGACTTGATTAATTTTTCTTAATGGTGGATTTAATGTTATTTATTTCTACCTCTTTAATTAATGAGATTGATTTGGATATGAGTTTAGTCATGCTTCTCTCATGATTTAAATTGGTTTTTATTAGTTTTTTTTCTTGGTTTTGTCTTGTTTAATATTGAAATTGGGTATTAGTTGTGATTTACAAATTGTGGATACAATTAATGACTTGGTTTTAATCCGTTGAAGTGAGGAGAAATAAAATATTTATTTATTATAGATGAGAGCTTAATGATGATATTTTTCATAATAACAAAGATTGAATTCTAGATTATTATGAGGAATATGGAAAAATTGATTAATGATCATGCTTATGAGTTTCTATGATTTAATGAATGTGGATTCCTATGCCTTAGTATTATGTTTAATTCTTAGTGTTTTCCTTATTTAAATAGTATTTTATTTGTTTTGCTTTGCTTTCTTATTCTTAGATTAAAGTTTTAGAATTTTGATTTAGATAGTTTAGTTGCCTTGAACTCTTATTTACTTTTGTTAGTTACTTTAGTCTAATTATTATTTTTATATTTGTTAACTAGATTAGAGTTTATTTGAGTTAGATTAAATTTAGTTTTCCGATTTCAAGTCTCTGTGGGATCGACACTCGATTTAGCTGCTTAACTACTATAGATTCGTGCACTTACAAGTAAACAATTAAAATTTAACAACAGCTAAACACCCGCATTTCAAGGTAAAGGTGCCACCTTTGCATAGCTTAATCAATGACTGGCACTACCACTAGCCAGATTTGATCATTCACTCACTTCTCGACCTCTCCTCTATCCTTTAGCATATACCCACACCCTCTACTCCTTTTGTTGTCCATCAACGATGAGAAATTGATGCCATTGAGTGTTTTTTACTAGCAATTTCAGCATCTCGTGGCTAGCTGAGCACCTCTAATTTGTCAGTCGACCTCCATTTAGTCCCCCCCCCCCCCCCCCCAAATTCTGGTTGCACCCGCCACTCCTTTTGGCATGGTCCATCTCTCGACAGCCCCTTCTGTGCCGACATGGACCTCAATTTTTTTTGCCCAGAGTTTAGTTACATCCTCCATCTTGTCAGTTGACTAGCTACATCATTCTCTAAACTTGGGATAGCATCCCTATCTCAATTAGTCAAAGCCTTTGGCTGCCAACTCATTCACTGATGCCAACATTGCTACCATTGTGTGCTCACCATTAAACTAGCACAGCAATGAGGGGACTTTTAACCTAAAATTTCATGATAGCATGCCTTGATTGTTTAGTAGCATGCTAGGGTTCTTTGTATTTAATGTTTGAATGTCGAATGATGACCCTTTTCACTTTCTATGAACATAGGCGGTAGACAAAACCTCCCTAAGACACTTTTCTTTCTACGCTCCAGTAGGTAATAAACAGAACTTCCCCTTAGAGACACTTCTCTCTTAGCGCCTATAGGTGATGAATAAAACCTCCCCTTTCTATGAGACACTTTTCTTTTAGCGCCACTAGGTGATGGACAGGATCTTCCCTTTCTCGAAGACACTTTTCTCAGTTCCTATAGGCGACGAAGAGAACCTCCCCTTTTTCTGTGATACTTTTCTCTCATCATCAGTAGACGATGGATAGAACTTCCCCTTACCAGGAGACACTTCTCTCGATACGGCCCCTCGACGAAGGATGAAGCCTCCTCTCATTCTCCTCTCTTTCAGCCTGAGGCCGTCAGATATAGCCTCCTCATGTCCTAGGCTATTTTTCCTCTCTAGAGTCACCAACTC
Organism: Saururus chinensis; assembly: GCA_035235625.1. Classification (NCBI taxonomy): domain Eukaryota; kingdom Viridiplantae; phylum Streptophyta; class Magnoliopsida; order Piperales; family Saururaceae; genus Saururus; species Saururus chinensis. The sequence continues at coordinate 31,195,765 of CP141146.1, read as the reverse complement.
AAGAAATGGACTCTTTCATTGCATAGACCTCAAATTAGCTTCAAATTAGCTAAGAACACCTCTTGAATGGGCGAAATGGACTCAGAATGACCCTGAAAATCTTTCAGAAGTTAGCTGGATTTCCTATTTATAGAGGAAAACCCATGAGTATATGAAAAAGACCCACGCAAGCATGCTCCATGTATTGTGAGTATGTGATTTGTGCACCTAATGTGCATTGAGCGCAGTCTCACAACTCGAGTGAGAGCCCTAACTTGCACAAAGCGGGAGCAAGCCTACTTTACGTAGCCCCGCACCACGATTAAGCAGTCCGCTAAACATTCTGCTGGGCTTCCGGTGATGAAGTGGGCCTGTGAGCCCGCGCCACACACTGCCAACACTGTTGATGCAGGCTGCTGATGTCAATGTCTATGTCAACTATTTCGTCCTTTATCCCTATATTTTATTATTATTTTAATCAAATATTAGTCCAAATTCAAAATGGGATAACTTTCTACCTCGAAGTTAGAATTGTGCATTCTTAGTACCAATAGACTCGTATCAACGAACCCTTTGAATTGTATCACACAAGGGTAGGTTATCCCTCACTTTTGTAGAAGGTCCTGCCTATGTGGCTTCCCAAGGTCGTAGCTTTCACTCCCAGCCCCTATTTCATGTGTTCTTCAATTTGTTGTGCTTGTTACTATGAGTTCTACCCATATATGGTAATTTCATACCTTAAAAATTTTTTTGTAAAATTTCTAAAAAAATCTATAGCGTGCAATTTAGTGGGCTAAAAATCTTGTTGAGGTGGAGACGAATTGTAACTATGTAGAGACATATACAAGTTCTTCTCCTGGATGTCATAGAGAATTCTAATAGAAGTAGAGATTATTTGAATATGCATTATTCAAATAAGATTCCTTTTGTAACTTGAATTGGGAAAGTCATGTGAATGACATTTGTAGTTTGTCTTGTACTTGAAATAAGACAAAAGGAAGAAAGTGACTTAAAGTAGAAAAGGACAAAAGTGAATCCTAGTTGGACTCTACTTTATGTTACATTTCCATTATATATAAATATAATGCATAGGATATGGGACTATGAGAAGTACTAGTGAAGTTCTTTTTGTTTTGTGTGCGGAGAGAGAAAGCAAAAGGTGGGTTTTCTTTTGCTTTTGTCTTTTTGCTAAGTTTTTTGGGTTCACTATAGATTTGGGATTACTAAAGCTCCTCTTATATGCTTTGGAAGAGGGTGTTGGCAAGTGATTTGGGGCTTTTCTTATAGGTATGTTCTTATAACTTTCTCTTGAATTATAATGAAACTTGCTTGGTAGCATAGGTGATTGGCCAAACCACATTAAAATCATGTATTTTATTGTGTTTCCTTGATTGGGCCTAAACTCAAATAATTCTTGATCTTGTAATCATCACTCACCTAAATTGGAGATAGTGGCTTGTTATTTTAACTTAAATTTGAACATATTACTTGTGCTCGAGCTCCCAACAATAACAATCCTTCATTCCAATAGAATTTCCAATGTATTTCACTTGAAAGTTTGTAGTAAGATTCCATTACAAAGATGACCACTAATTAAACCATTGATATGTATATGCATGTTTAGGCTTCCCCATTTAAATGATAGCTTGAGAAATAAAAGATGAAGTAGAATAGGCCTAAAAAATTTAGACTTGCATTAAATAGGGTTAGACTAGGGTCGGGAGGGGGGTAAAAAGCTTGTTTGGCCCATTTAACCCGATCCCAAGTAAATAAAATATTATTTTTACTTTTTTTTATAGTCCCACATAGGTGGAAAGGGAAGAAAAACTGAAAATATAGTATATTTTATGGAAGTTTAGGAAATTCTAAGCTAAAAGCACTCTAGTTAGGTGTGAAAGTCCCACCTAAAAGTATATAATCTTGTGTCTCATTGGGCCAACTAGCAGGACTCAACCCAAAAAATTATAAATTTTTTAATCAAAATAATACTTTTTAATAAAAATAATAAAAGATTAAAAAGAAAAAAGCATTCAGCCTAGCCTGAGCCCGTACTTTTAAGACCCATATAGGGTTAGGACATGACTAGGGCTTAGAAATAATCTGATGGGCTAGGGCCCAAGCCCACTTACGTCCCGACCCAACCCAGCCTGGTTTTAGCCCTAAGCATAGCTACTCAAATCTCCTTTATAGAGAATTTTTTTTGTTAAAAGGAGTAAACCCTGCATAAACTTCTTTAGTTGTTTAAGCTTTTCTATGGAAAATGGGATATCACCATGAAGTGCATTCATTGACAAGTTCATAAAAGAAGTAAGAAAACATAAAATAATCAGCAGTACTTGAATTGGACACCATTAGGTGCATATTGGTGCTTTGGGAAGTGCTTGGCTTGGGGGATTTTAGGACAATGTAGAGATCAGTTATTGGTAGTTGGTTGATTTAGTGGGCTAAAAATGAGGTGGAGAGGTGTGTTGTATATATGCATAGACATGTACAAATTCTTCTTCTAGTAGATGTCTTGGAAAATTCTAGTTAACATAGAGATTGTTAGAATATGCTTTATGCAATACGATTTCTTTTGTACCTTGAATTGGGTAACTCATGTGAATGACTTTTGTAGATTGACTAGTATTTGGAACAAGACAAAAGGAAGAAAGTGACTTGAAGTAGGAAAGGATGAAAGTGAATCCTATTTGGATTCTATTTTGTGTTAGGTTTTCATTATCTATAAATATAGTACATAGGACACATGGGCTTCTGAAAAGTAGTGAAGCTATTTTTGCTTTTGTGAGAGGAGAGAGAAAATTAAAGATGGATTTTCTTTTGCTTTTGTTTTTTTTGCTAAGTTCTTGGTGTTTTACTATAAATTTGGGATTGCTTATGCTCCTCTTGTATGCATTGGAAGTGGGTGTTAGAAAGTGATTTGGGGCTTTGCTTGTGGGTAAGTTCTTCTAACTTTCTTTTGAATTATAGTGAAAATTGTTTGCTGGCGTAGGTGATTGGCCAAACCACATTAAATTTGTGTGCTTTATTGTGTTTGCTTGATTGGGCTTGAACTTTAATAATCCTTGATATTGATATCATCATTTGCCTAAATTGGGGATAGTAGCTTGTTAGTTTGACTTAAATTTGAACCCATTACTTTTGCTCGGGATATCAACAATACTAATCCATAATTCAAATAGTTTTAACAAAGTATTTCACCTAAAAGTATATTTGTAGTAAAATTCTTGTACAAAGATGACCACTGAATGAATCACTGACATGTATATGAATGTTTAGGCTTCTCCATTTAAATGAAATCTCAAGAAAGAAGAGATGAAGTAGATTTAATGGGCTTAGTCAACAAATTGTGGTTCAAGTATCTGTAATAAGAATATTGTCATCAATTTTTAAAATATGAAGCATAACCACTTGAATCTCCTTTAATAAGAAATCTTTTTTGTCAAATAAGTTAAATACTACTTACAACTTCTCTAGTTGCGGCAAATTTTCTATGGAAAAGGGGATATCATCATAAATTGCATTTATCGACAAGTCCCTACAAGAAGTAAGAAAAATTAAATTTTGCTTCATCTAGGCAAGTCTATTGTACTGGAATGTTTGTTGTGAATATGCTTTTAGGTGAAATATTTAGGCAAATCTATTGGAACGAAACATTACAATACCTTTGAGCACATGTGTTTTGTCATCCAAATTGTTATTCATTGATTTCTTAGTATGTATTGGTAACATATTTATAGTTTTTCTATCTATGAGCTCAAAGGCAACTTATTGGGATGTTGTCTCCATATATGTGTCAATGGATTGGTACGTGGTATGTGATTTTTCTAAGTAATCTTTCTCTAAAGTCACTATTTTAAGTCATATTGTTAGGATAATAATTAATATCCTCTTTTTTATGTATTTTTATAATAGTTGATGCACATGGTTTTTATACATTTTATGCACCTATTTTCCTTATTTGTTAGTATATGATTAGGTTAATTGAAGGTTAATTAGAGATTATTTATGTTAAGAAGATATTAGTAGTGTGATATAATAATTAATTAATTCAGGTAATGTTACTTGTTTAGGTGTTTATTTGAATAAAGTTGGAATTCTATTTCTATCTTACACACCTAAAATATAATTGTTTATGTTTTATAGGTAATAAATGTTTCTTGAGACACTTGGACGATGTTTAGAAATATTTATGACATGCTTATGAGTGATTTGGACAACTTTTTAGATAAACGAACATATTAAAAACATATATGGACATGAACGGAAGAGCTTAATGAACAGAGAATAAACTAAACAAAAATATAGATTATCTAGTGAACAAAGGTCTTCTTCCCAAATGAGTTCTTGGACAAAAATTGGATAAATTACAAATATTTAATTTTGGTCAAAATTAAGTGTGAATTTATGCAAATAAATTGAGCATTTCAAAACCCATTTCAATTAAGTCAATGAAGAACATGTTTCAAAGTTAAAATCAAAGAACGGGAGCTAATTCTGATTGAAAAGTGGAGATTTTTGTGACTGCTATGTGAAAACTCGAACGAGAAATTTTACATGAGGAAATTCGTGAATAGGCTGCTTGGATTTATTTTGGTGTGAAGGAGAAGAAACAAAAGAGAAAAAATGTTGGAGATATTATGATTCTCTAAAGAATTGGAGTTCGATGGAACTTTGAAGAAGAAGAAAGGAAGCTTGAAGATGCAAGCTCATAATGAAGCCCAATGGAACTGGGAGTTGAAGATTGTGATGAAGATGCATTTCATCCAAGAGATGAATTTGAAGTCCAATGGAATGAGGGAAAAGGGAGAGAAGCAGTTGGAACAAGAGAGAGTTTGAATGAGAAGGAGATGGGCGTGTACAAGGAAGTTACGTTGAATATTAAGGGAACCAATCCGGAACAAGGGACTAGAAAACTATTGAACCAAAAATAGTTTTAAAGCAATGAATCTTAAGAAAAACATAGAGAAAGTTGGATAGATGGGACTGGATAGGAGGTTTCAAGGATAAGGATGGTTTTCTAATTTGGGCTGGACTCCTAATTCGCAAGGGCTTCATGCTATAGCAGCTTAACAGTTCTAAACTGGAAATAAGTCATATGGTGGAGAATTGATGATCATACAGGGGGGGAGGGGATTTCTCTGCTGGCCAAAATTTAAGCCGGAGATAGTTCTTGATAATAGTTGGATGAAGATGGAGTTTGAAGTCTAGGAGACAATGAACTGTGGGAGATGAAGATCATGGTTGAAACTAGAGTTTAGTTCAGTTGTGAAACAAAATGGATGGAGTCATGCTAGAGAAAAAAATGTGAAGAAACTACAGTTCATGATGGAAGAAGAGAAACCCAGCCCGATGTGAAGACAAATTAATGATGGATCCATGACTTTGATCCCACACATTGTAGCTAATAGAATTAAGAGCAAATGCACTGATTTTATTCGGGATGTTAGTTTCAATTCAATTTAGGACTTAGGAATATTTGAATTAAATTCTATACAAACGTCCATGAGGGAGAACAAAAAAAAAAACAAAAACCAACGACAGCTCCATGCTAGGCTATTGGATTGAAAAGAAAATTTTTTGAATTCAAGTTACTCAAGGCTAAAGTGAAGGGAGTAATCTAAGTTGCCTTCTTTTTATTTTATTTTTTTCCATCCTTGTAGTTTATTTAATTTTTTTTGTAGAGATTATGTTAATTAGTGGCTAGTTTTCTTAACTAAGATTGAGATAAATCTCTTATTAATTTTGTAAAGTTTTCTAATCTATATGATTTGGTTAAGTTTCTAATGAGTTTTAATGTTAATTGTTCTTATCTTAATTTGATTAGTGGTTTAATTTGGATATGAGTCTAGTCATGCTTTTCTCATGCTCTAAATTAGTTTTCATTAATTAAATGCTTGGTTTAAGATTGTTAGTTAGTAGAATTGCGTATAAGTTGTGATTTATTCACATGGATACAACTTATGACTTGGTTTTATTTCGTTGGAGTGAGGTAGAACATAACTTTAGTATTTTGATTGAGGGTTTAAGAGGTGAAATTTTTCATGATAAAGAGAATTAAATTCTAATTTATTGTGAGCTATATTTGGGAAATAAATTGATGAATATAGATGTGATAGTTTACACGTTAATAAGAAGGGATTTTGAAACCTTCGTCAATTTTCATTTAATATTTCAACACTTTTTAATTTCTTTCTTAGTTTAATTAAAATTTGGCCCATTCCTTCAACTATGTCTTGGATTCCTAATATGAAAACATTGTAAGTGTTTTTTGTCTTCCATGCAATTCCTCTTCATCTCTACTTTCTTGAGTAGTCATTTAAAAATAAAAGCATAAACTTTTATATACGTGTTGATGGTTCATTTACTAGTTATCTTTATACATAAATATTATTTTAAGGAATTTGGTTTTATGTGATATCACTAGGTAAATCTATTAAATTGAAGTGTTGCAAAACCTATGAGCACAAACGTCATGCCCTCCAAGTTGCTCTTCATTAATTTCATAGTATGTTTTGGTGACCTATTTATAATTTTCATATCAGTGAGCTCATAGACATCTTACTGACTGGGACGTTGCCTCCAGATATGTGTTAGTTGACTAATCTATGATATTTGTCAATAATCTTTTTCGAGTTTCACTATCTTGAGTCAAATCGTTGGGACATTATCAATATCTTTTTCTTTTCTATATGATTACAACTATGTAAGCAATAATAACTCAAATGGGAGAATATATGATAATATTAAAAATTGTACCAACTTTCAATCGTCGTATGTAGAAGTCATGCTCTTTGAAACCTCGCATTATAGTAGTTCATCTACCTTTTGGAAAATCATGAAATCTAAGTATTGTTCTTTGTTTTTAGTATTAGAAGACCAAACTTGTTGACAACTTGAAATTTGAGAATCAACAAATTTCAAGTCAAAACTTAAGCAAGTCAATATCAACTTTTGGAACATTCTCTCTTGACTTGATGGTGCTCGATAATTTCTAAGGCATCCAATTGTTACTCATGAATGACAATGTCAATGATAATTTATTATTGGAGGAGTCCAAAGCTTTGGTAGAATATACCAAGGATCTAAACAAGGAAGAGTTCTTTTATTGGCAAAAGTCTCAAGTTAAATGACTCATTGAAGGAGATGGGGGTATTAGGCTTTTCTAAGGTTTTACATCAAGGAGTCTAACTATTAAATCTATTATGGTAATAGTTGATTCTGTAAAAACAAATATTATTGTCCATATGTAGTAAGGACAATAGATGATACAAAAGACACTACTATGTAACATAGATTTTATATAGTTAGTATCGAGAATGTGATGGCTACTCATGTATAATAATGTTTCCATGTTGTGTACTTCAATGAATACATGTGGCATACTCTTGGGGCCTTGTGATCATTTATAATTAAACTCTTTGCAAGTGTATAAGGTAATTGCACTAGGATAAGTATTGAAGGGTTGTCAAACCTAAGGGATGGATGAATTATTACTAAATCTAAAGAGGAATTAAAAAGCTAAAAAGAACTTAAACTTAAATTAAACAAAGGAAAGTAATCAATTAATTTAAAAGGTAAAGATCAATATAATGGAAATTACTTAGGAAATCAAATCCATTATAGAATCATAATAATTTCTTAACCTTTAATCTAAATCTAGTGTGAATATAATCAAGTATTCTCAGCTCAACCTAGAATTACTTCAGAAAGAATTATTAATTAAATTCATGACATGAACTATCTTTAACAATAGCATGAATCATCTATACAAAACTAAACTATAAGTATGACTCGTCTCATCTTAGTACAACTCATCCAATTCATTAATCATATGAACATCAATACTATTGCATGACCATCTCATCTAAATCACAGAAATTAGAATCAATGTAAATATCAAAACCACATCAATCTATCATCTACAAGACAATAAATCAACATAGATTTCAATAAACATAAAAGACTATTCCATTAAAAATGAAATCCTTATCATACAATTGTCATTATTCACAACTAAGATCTAAATTAAAAATATAAGAAATTGAAACTTATCTATAGCTTCATCAACTCCTAAGTAAAAGAAAATTCTAGCCTTGCATTGTAGAAGAAAGCATTTAAAGCTTTGAGTTCTCTTTCATCATCTTCTTTCTTTTTCTCTTCAGAAAATCTACTAGGATCTCTCAATTTCAAGCCAAATATGTCTTTATATAGGCATAAGAACCGTAGGAAGAAGTTTAATATGAAAATGACTCAAAATTGGCTTAAACTAGAAAACTACGCGTTATCCCGATCAATAGCCTTGCATGCCTGTTCGATCGCCTGTAGTGTATTATTCTCCAAATTCACGTTTAGCCGGTTGATCTTCAAAATGCCCCGTTCGATCGGCTATACTGTTTTTGCACTCTGGACAATTTTTCACTAGACAATCTATATTCCTGTTCAGTTTTTTTACTCTATTCATTAAGCTCTTTCTTTTATGTCCATATTAATTTCAACTTGTTTGTAACTATAAAAAGTTGTCCAAATCATTTTAAAGCATATAAATAGTGTTTTGAATTATTCTAAACTTCGTCCAAGGGCCTTGATAAGTGCACTTTACCTACAAAATATTAAGAATTCATATTTTAGACATGTGGAATATAAATAAAATCCCAACATGATTCAAATATATGCCTAAACTACTAATAACTCCTAAATTATTTAATAATTAAACTAAAATAGTAATATCTAACTTAATCTAAATAAACTATAATTAATTTTAAATTTACCTAATCTATACTAATAAGTAAGGTAAAAAGGCATATAAAATAGATAAATATTTCATACTTATCACCTTGCTCATTGCACCACGCATGCTGGATAACTATTCTTGGGCACAAAGTGGTTGAAGCATTATTCAATCATTATATATCTGGACATTTATGTGCAATGCTAGAATTTTATGTATTGGTCATATACTCATTGAACATCTATGAAATTTTTCAAGAGAAGTTAGAACAACTAAATTTATTATATTGAGAGAACTCTAAAATGGTAAGATTTTAAGAATTTTGGACTTTCTAAATATGTTTGGCACCCTTTAGCCTTGAATATACAACTTAAAGTTAGGCATAAATGATTGTAGTCAATATCCAAATGCATGTTGTTGTTAACTTGGGTGAATGTTGATTTAGATATATGCAACAATTGTCCCACCAACACATTGTGATAAACTTACACCATAATTTAATTTATTTTTTGTTTTTTTTCCTTTTTGTTATATTATATTTTCATCAAACTTTTAGGTTTTACATAGAATAATTTCATGTTTGAAGAATTGGTAACAAGTAGTTTGGATGCCCTACTTTTGATAACAATGGCATTCACTTTAATTTGAGCTCACATGTGAAATATATCACTTTGATATTGATATAGTTCGATAATTGCATGTCAACAAAAACCTGGAGAAACACTTATTATTTCTCAAATACATTTTTTTTGTCAACGCCAACAAAAAATTGCATGTCTCATTATATATATATATATATATATATATATATATATATATATATATATATATATATATATATATATATATATATATGGGAAAAGTTTATAAGAGCCTGGGATCACACGAGTCCTCATGAGCCCAGGCTCTTATAGCCGTTGGATCTAAATCCAACGGCCCACACTACTCAGGGCTTAAATGCCCCCGAGTAGCGTGGGCCGCCGGATTTAGATCTGACGGCCTAAGGGCTTGGGCTCACGCAGACGCATGTGAGCCCATGCCCATTCAAATGGGACATATATATATATATATATATATATATATATATATATATATATATATATATATATATATATATATATATATATATATATATATATATATATATATATATATATATATATATATATATATATATATATATATATATAAGCCACATTGGTGGGCTTTTCTCACCTATCGTTATGATCATGTATAATGCTTTTGTATGCGTGTATGCACTAACATTTTGATGATAATGTTGATGAAACTATAAGATGCAATTGACTCTGAAATTGTAGGAAGTTATGCAGTTTAGAATTCTAAGAGATGGTTACACCCTAAACAAAGGGAGAATGGAGTTTTCCGGAGTAGAAGTGCTAGACGAGTTGCATTAGGAAGAGACTCAAAGTAATTCAAGTTTGAATTGAAAACCTTGACATTGTTTGACATTTAAATTTCATGAACTTCGTTCTTTCTTGAGTTTTTGGCTGGTTTTGAATGTTTGCATTGCTAATTATGAGAAGATTTTACCATGCTTAGTATAACCATTGAAATTTCATTGCATGTTGACCTTACAGTTCCTTTTCATATTTAAATTTTAAGAAACTAAATTTTTATGAGAGATTTATCTTGTTTTCTAAAAGAAAATATTCATGGAACCAGTATGGTTTCTGTTTGTTTTTTCCTAATCATCAACACTACTACTGATATGTCGGTGGTGGGAGGAAGATGAACAGTACCAACACCAACTAGTTGTATTGTGTTAGTGTTGAACTGGTCACTGACATTGTGACCAATGCATCAGTGGTAGGGGTGTCGGTGAGATGAGCTTCCACAATCTATCTATTATTTGTACTGGTTTGACGTGACATTGCTAATCACTGATGCCCTAACTAACACATTAGTGAAGTCACCGATGGTATATCAATTCATGAAAATTCAAGTATGTTTTATGATTAAATATACATTCTTTATAAGTAATATAATGACATGGTTTTCATGTATTTATGAACGTGTGATTGCATGATGAGATGTATGTATTATGTTTGGGTAAGTAAGCTCAATGCATGAGTGAATCCTTGTAATGGATAGTCACCTTTAACCAATGCATTTGAACTCAAGGACAAAGGGATCCTGGTGTAAGGTTGGCTCCATTTTAGCCATGTGGACAAAAGGGCATGGTATGAAATAGGGTCAGGATCTTTAGGCTCTCCAAAATGGAAGTTTATTTATAGAGCTACTCCCCTTGCCTGAGAGTTAGGTTTAAACGGATCATAACATAAAAAGATGAATAGTTTAGCATAGCACAATACAAGAGGTTTTGATGATTGTAGAAGTTGAGATCTCGACCACTTGGGTCTATAATCCCTTTTAGGCCTTCTCTTCATAGCGTGAATTATAAGATCTCTAACTTTAACCTGGTTTAATTTCTATTTAATTAGGTGATATTGTGTGGTTTTGCTTAAATTACCAATTTGACTTGATTTTGGGATTAAGAGTAAGTAATTATGGTTTTAGCAAGAATTAATTTTATTTTTATAAGTTTAATATCAAACTTGATTTATCCTTTTTTAGGGATTTTATGGTAATTTTTTATTAATTAAGGGTGTGGACCCCACCGTGGGCCCCACATCTACAATTGGATGGCATGTGACCCACATGACCCTAAACTTTAATTATTTCACTTCAGTGAGTTTTAGAATGATTAAACTCATTTTTAGCCCTAAAATAACCCCCAATTAGCCACTTAGGGCGTTTTTACCCCATATTTATAGCTCAATGTTAGTAAACATAGCCCAACCTTTACTATTTAAAGAAAACCCTAGTTCATTTTTCAAATGGGGAAGACCTGTGCTAGACGACAAGGAGGAGCTCTACCCCCATTTCCCAAAGAGAAAAATCCGATTTAGGTTAGTTTTTAGCCCTAATCATATCTAATTTTCTAATTTTACTCAAATCTTTCTTATCTTCACTTCCCCCCAATGAATTCTTAATTTCTTCCATTAAAAATATTACTTTTAATTTCGATTTCAAACCCTAAATGGGTGATTTTTATTTTTAACCAAAGAAAATCATGGATCTACCTATTTTCAAGATGGATTTAAGCTTTTTAGTCTATTTTAATTAAGTATTAACTAAAATCCTAATTTTGGGTAGGGTTTCTTGAGGAGTAAAATTTCATTGTTAATCTAAGGACTTCTTAGAGGTAAGAGGATATCATCTCGTGTTGTATTATGCATTGGATTGCATGTTTATAGGTTTAAGTGGGTTCTTGCTAATATATGTGCCTTAATGGTGATTTATTAAAAACATGTCAGTTTTATCGATTTTCTTGTGACTAATCTTAAGAATGGTTAGATCTATCATGTTCTAGGTTTGTATTTTGATATCATAAAATTTTAAGGTGATTTTAGATTTTACCTAGAATTTTTGGGTATTTTTGTTTTGATTTTCGGGAGGTGAAGACGAACCATAAATTTGGCATAAAGTGAATTGTTAAGGGCTTTCAAATGGCCCAACAGGCATTTGAATGGTCAACAGTTCAAACGGCCTATCTGGCCAATCAAATGGCCTAGCATTTGAATGGCTTGACGGCCAAACGATAGTTTTTGCCATTTTTGTATAGTTTGGCTATTTTTTATTTTCTTTCCAGGAATCTAATTCCTTATTATTAAAATGAGTTATTATTGTTTATAAATGTTGCTTTGATTGCATGAAGACCATCTTGGAATTTATGATTTAACTCAAACATGATTTAGGTTATATTTGTAGTAGGTCTAACTATGATAATGTATATATATATGTTTGCACATGTTATATTAATTCTTAGTGAATCATGTTTCTATGTTCTAGCTTAAGTATGGTGTTGATCCTTGTCTAAGTCTAGCATAATGTTATACTTGTCTTAAACTCATATTTTGATGTTTTTATCACACATGCTTCATGATTTTAGTAGGGTAGGATTATAATATTATGAATGCATGTATATAATATTTATTACAGCTTATTCATGTTTTACATGTCTTAGCTTAAACTTGAACACTACCACTTATGTACACAAGTGTAGACGCTTGTGATTTTATTTAACACCAATGGACCCTTTTTGATGCTTATGTGGACTGATTTGAGCATGTTTCTTGTATTTGAACTCATGTAACCTGCTCACATATGTACTATGTAAGGACTCTCATCTTAAATTGGTTTACATTTGATTTTATTTATTATTTAATAGTTATCGTGTGGTTTAAGCATTTTTTTATTAAATTCGGTGATTTTCAAAAATAAATGTGGTTTCCAAAGGTTTTAATCAAAACAAACTTCATATTTATGAGTTTTAAGTAAATTTGGATCAAAACGGAATTTTTGGGAATTTTTTTATTTTTCTTAAAATTTTCAAAAATTAGGTTTTGGCAGGACCTCCTTGTGGGCCCCACCGACAAAATTATTATTTTTTGACCAAAATACCCGAGACATCAAAGGAAGTCATTATAAAAAATTTTAGAATTTTTTTGGTCCTAATTTTGGGTTAAATTGCCAAATTTCCTAATTCTAGTTAAAAACTCTATTTTTGCCCCATATTTCAATTAGGTATAGCCCAACCCTTCTTATAAAAGGAAAGGGGCTGGGCCATTTTCAAATTGGGAATAGGCTTAGCCAGGAGATTTGGAGCCTAATCCCCAATTAGGCCAAAAAAGGAAACAATTAGAGGTGAGTTTTGCTTAATCGTTGATTAATCCTTAGGATTTCTTAAAATCCTCTTAGTTTTGTCTTCCCCCATCGATTCAATCAGTTTTGATAGCCTTAAATCACGGTTTTACTTTTCTTTTCCAAACCCTAACATTCAAATTTTCGCTTTTATTCTTCCAAAGCTCTAGATCTACAGTTTGCTTTATGATTTTTAAAGCTAAATCAAGTTTAAATGTGTATTAACATAAAAATCATGCTTTTGGAAGGTGTTGGTGGTGATTGAAGGATTAATCTAACCCAAATCAAGAAGGAGAGGTAATGGGTTTTCAAATCTCAACCTTGTTGTGGTAAAAATCTAGATTTTTTATGGTTTTATTTGAATAGGTTTCCTTGGTTAGGGCTCTAATTGTAAGTTTATTAAATGTTAATCTCTTGCTTCGATTTCTTAGGGTTTTACCTTAGAATGGGTTAAATTAGCATTTTGAAATGTTCAATGGAATTTTGATGGTGGATGATGCTTGGGATGATGATTTTGAGGTTCTTCAATGGGTCTCGGTTTGAATTTCGAAATAAAGAAGAAGGCCTCAATCTGCCTTGTTAGCGATCAATCGGGCCTAGTGGTCGATCGATTAGGCCGATTGAACGGCCTAGCCTGTCAGGCCAATCGATCGGCTTACAGCAGTTTGGCCATTTTTGGAAATTTATGCTCATTTCGGTGTTTTCCTTCAAATTGATGCTTCCAATGTTTAAGGAGAGTGTTTTATGTTGGAATGAAGCTACTGGAAGGGTGTGGAATTGATGATGGAGGTTTATGAAGTATGCTTAAGTATTTGTTATATGGTGTTATATGTTGATAATTATACATGTTAACATTTCATTACCTTAAATCTTTGAATGTTGGAATTCTTTTGATTAGAGCATGTTTCTAGCAGGGACATTACATGGTAAATGATGAGATGTGTCATCTTATACTGAGAATATTTTGTGGGTAATTGATGTTATCATGTTATGCCTTCATGTGTAGAATAATCAAACTTGTAGGAGTTGATCATTTGATTTCACATGAATGGATTTAAGGTTTATGGTAGATTTTACCTTAATTTGAGTTAGAAATTGTGATTTGGATGTGTTAAAGCATGTGTGTATGAGCTTTTGGCAAAGCATTGGTCATGTGCTTAGGATATGCATGAACATACACACGTATGGGGAATCTACTATGAAATCATGGTCAATTTGATTTGATTATGATGCATGAGGGGGAATGATGGGAGTACGTGTTGGAACCCACATAGATCTTGCTCACGGATGTATCATGATCGCATGCAGCATGGATCGGACTTCATGAACGAGGTTTTATTAATGTTTAACCAAAAATTGATCAATTTTATGCAATGATTGAAATTGCATGCTGGATTAATTGCTCGGTGAATTAATCGAAACTTGGTTGGTCCGAAAGGACATGTTTTCGATTTAAGTTCCTGTGTGGAACATGTATACTCCCCGGGTTGAGTCTAGTTAAATTGAGTTATGTGGGGACGAGTTGTGTACTTGTCTTGCGGATGAGATTATTTGAGATTGTCATCTGGACCCTAAGAATCCAGAGTGGTATGCTTCGTGCACTGTCTACTATGTGTTCTAGGGTTCCTTGTGTGGGAATTCGGGCTCTCCCCCACCGCAGAAGATATCCTTGGGCGAACACACCTGCTCTAGGTTCTCTGTGTGAGAATTTGACATCCTTGGCCAGGATCGTCCTGGGCGAGCAACTTTAACCCTGACCCTCTTACATTTCCTGTGTGTGAATCAAACCATGATACGCCTTCGTGGCCTTAATTGTGTCTTGCCTATGTGGCAATGCTTGTATTTACTCCTTGATGGAGGCATTCACTATGTATGATGATGCATGTGTATTATGAATGTTATGCCCAGGATTGCACAGATTGTGTAGGGATGATTTGACACATGTTATTAGGAGTTATTATGCACGATTGTGTATCATGTATTTGACATGTTTGTCGTGCAAGGTGAATGAGGATATGATATGAATGCATGATTAGAATTGTGTGATTGAGACACTATTATGCAGGTTTATGAGATATGAATGCATGATCAAAATTTGTGTGTTTGAGACACTATTATGCAAGTTTATGTAATATAAATGCATGATCTAAAATCATGTGAATGAGACACTATTACGCAGGTTTAGGTGATATGGTTGCATTATCAAAAAGTGTGTGAAAGACACTTCTTATGCGATTTATAGGATTATCATGCATGATTTGAGTTGATGTGAACTATCCTATGCAGGATGAATGTTAGGTTATAACTTGAATATTTATGACTTGACTTTGATAGGTATGTCATATGCATGTTAGCTCTTATGTTTATGGATAAATAGGGGTTTAGCAAGGAAATGATCAGAAAATGGAATATCATGTCAATTATGGATCTAAATTACTATATTGTCATGCCGTCATATTTTTCTTATTATTGCTGTTATATCCAAACCATTATTGAGTTTTTATACTCACCCCACTTTCCTTATTTTGTTTTGGGGCTGCGTGGAGTGACACATAGACGCGCAGGATATATTATACGAGGATCGATATGACTTCTCATGGGATTAGTTTTTTACATGTCCTGATGACATTTTATTTCCTTATTTTCATCTTCTTAGACCTAAATAATTTTATTTGGTGGATCATGTTTATTACTAGAGCTTACTAGTTGTGGCTAGATGCCTCTGATCTTTTTAGAACTTAAGCCATGTATGGGCTTCTGAGATGTTTATGGGATTTGTGTGTGACAAGGATGATGATGACATTTATTTTATCCTCTTTATTTCATCCCTAGTTACTTTTGATCAAAGGTTATATGGTGCGTGACTCCGATAGTTAGACCGCCCGTAGGAGGGGCATAAGTCTTCCGCTATTTATTAATGGCTTTCAATTCAGTCGCCCTCATGCACTTGACCAGCCCTTGGACTGGGTTCGGCTCGGGGGGTGCCGAGGTGGACATACTATGTTGCATGCATCATGAAAATTATTTATAAACGAGATTAATCATGATTAACTATGTTTGATCGTTTGGATGCAATTGGATGCCAATGGTTGTCTGATTAATCGATCAGAGGCTTATTGATTTTGTGTTACGTCCTATGTCCAATGGATGGGTTTTATGTCCTTTTGAGCCTTTGAGGATAGGTTTTACGTCCCTTTGTGGACAGGTTTCCTCCCTGGGTTAAGGAGAGTGGAATGCTATATGTGTGTTATTTAATAAGTTATCTGGACCTTGAGAATCCATGATTGTATGTCTGTGTGCACCGGCTTACCACGTATAGTGCTCGAGAATTCGGTCTTGAGAAGTAATTTGCTTGGGACTTTAGTCTTGATGAGTAGATGTGCTTGGGGCTTTGGCCTTGATGAGCAGTTTGCTCAGGGTTTTGACCCTGATGAGCAAGTCTATCTTTCTTAATTTGTGAGTCATTCACCATCTATTATTACATGTGTATGGGAGATTATGCTCATTGACACAGGTTGTGAGGGACAATGGAGCTTATGTTACACATGTGATTATGGTATAATTTGCATAGATATGCAGGATGATGTGTGTAACGCCCAAGAGTTTTCATACATTTTCCATAAAATTCACAAAATTTTTTTGCAATATCACTGCTATAAATTAGGAAAAATGACGAATACGAAACCTATGAAAACAATTTTACAATTTAAAACATAACACAATAGTTTTTCCCATCCAAATTTTTACTCATTCAATTAAACATCGTACGGCCAAAGTAAATATCCTCAGGCGCTACTCAAAAATAACCGTACGAATAGATTGCTATGATCATAGACTTTAAACACAAATCCCTCCCAGGCATCCCTGAGTGCAAGTCCCATAACAGTCCACAGTCTAATCCAAACTAAAGTCCAGAAAGATAAACATCTTAATTCTCATCTCACCCAATACATCAAATCGTGGCACAAATAAACTCGCAGTGAGTCAAGCATATACCTAAGTCAACGGGACTCAATCCACCGCTGAAATGAGCATCTATCTCTAGGAGCTTTCTATCACAAACCTGCAAAAGCCTCCCGAACAACGGGGCTAAAAAAATAGGGTAATGAGTATTTTCATACTCAGTAGGAAAATACCAAGTAGGGGAGTTCTAAACAATGAACTCAGTAATCCATACATAGATGCACTTATGCAACTTAAACATGAAGCGAACATGCATATCATAATCATGCACATACGCATACAGTCATACCAAATGCATCATCATGCCAAAATCATACCAAATGCACCATCATGCCAAAATCATACCATCAAATTAAGCTTACACAAACACCCTTATCCAGGGTCTTACAAACTTACTCGTACCATCGTACGCATACTTATACAACTTACACATACTTGTACAACCTTACTCATACAATCATACACTTACTCTTACAACTTACACAAACTCGTACAACCTTACCCGTGTAGTCTTACTCATAAACATACACTTACTGTCTTGCTCAGAAGCATATACTTACAGTCATGCTCATACTCATACTCTTACAGTCGTGCTCATACTCATACTCTTACAGTCATGCTCGTACTCATACTCTTACAGTCGTACTCAGACTCATACTCTTATAGTTGTACACATACTCATACTCTTACGGTCGTGCTCAGAAACATATGTACTCACTCATACAGTCATACACATACTTTTGACCACTAAAGCTCATTACAACTAATAAGCTCCAACGTCAAAAAGGAAAATAATGTCACTAGGGCATCACCTTAACCTTTGGGGAGTGACTAGACACCATGGACTTTTCCGAAGGCAAGGCACACCAGTGCTCATGGGGCACGGGATCAAACAGGTAAGAGCAGGTCCATGATACTACTTACTTGAGCGGCAAACATAAACACCCACACATAAGGGGTCAAACAATTGCCTACCATATTGGGTCTTATAGTGCCATAGAATTGCCCACCATAATGGGTCTTATAGTGCCATAAAATTGCCCACCATAATGGGTCTTATAATGCCAGTGCCACTCTTGGGCAGAAATCATACAGTGCCACTCTTGGGCGGAAATCATACAACACTCTCAATAGAGCATCAAACGTTTAGGCTTATACAACACACATACCAAATCAAAAACATATATCGCTCTCAACAGAGCATCAGACGTCTGGGGCTCAATACAGCACACAGACAACATAAAAAATATACATTGCTCTCAACAGAGCATCAGATGTCTAAGTGCTCCATACAACACATAGACAATATCCCGCATGATTAACACCATGGAAAGACATGAGAAATGCTTGGCCGACTCATTATCGACTAGCTCAAACATGGAACTTAATCCGTCGAACCCTCAAGTCTCAAACTCACAACGCCATCATTAGCTGTGCTTATAATTCAAGTTTGAATTAAGTACATTATGCGGTACAATTATGCCACACAAACTCACAGTGCTCAACTGATCAAATAGAAGCTAAGCCCGATCTGAAACCCTAGTTCGTCCAGGCAGCAGACTTCCTTTATCCATCCATCTCATAATTATAACTTACTGTACATCAAATCCTTACATAATCTTATTGTCTCTGCCATCCACCTTATGCCCTCTTACTTGTACCTCACTTATTATGCTTACTTTTCACTTCATAATCTGTACATTATGCTTGTACAATTATGCACAATCTTACTGTCTGACCATCCCCTAACACACGTTTTGATCTAAACCAAACAAATCACTCCAATCCTCGCCCATCAAACTTACATCCTCTAGCTTCCGTCATACACTTACGCATCCACATCCATATCCAAATCCAGACGAAACCTTTATCACCTCTTACTGTCGATCGCCCATACTTCTGCCCACATACACTTACACATATCCATAGCATAGGCAAATAGCCATCATACATACGTATGTCTATCACACATGCGTATAACATACACATACTTTCATACATACGTAGCTTACAAACATGCACACTAGCCATCACTAGCACATGCATAATCCGCATACATAGCTTACAAACATACACGCTAGCCATCACTAGCACATGCATAATCCTCATACATAGCTTACAAATGTACACGCTAGCCATCACTAGCACATACTCAATTAGCATATGAAGCTTACCAACAAACATGCTAGCCATCACTAGCACATAATCCACATACGAAGCTTACCAACAAACATGCTAGCCATCACTAGCACATACTCAATCCACATACAAAGCTTACCAACAAACTTCAAACATGCATACAGTCCACATGCATGTCATATGCATTTCACCATGACATAATATATCCTCTTACATCATACAAACGGATCATGATTTAGCATCCAAAGCATTTGAATCATACAATCCTAGCATGCTGCTACTCATTCAAAGCATGCTATCATGAAATTACGAGTTCAAAGGTCCCCTACCTCGTAATCATGACATTTGATGGCGAGCACACGACGGTGGTGGCGTCGGTGGCGGAGTTAGCGGTCAAAAGCTTTTCCAAGTTGAGAGAGTCGTTGTCCCAAGGGTTTTGGAAGCACCGGAACTACTCATGGCCAAATAGGGTGTCAGAAATCGATGCAGAGAAATCTGCGATCCACGGTGGCACACTAGGGGCTGCCGGGAGAAATGTCGTGCCAACATAAGTGGCGGTGCGACTAGAAATTGATGGCTACTCACTGAAGGTTGACCGGCGGCTGAGAAGTACTCAGCCGATTGCAAGACGTTGAAATCAGTCGTGGACAGAACCCAATGGCGACAATTTCATGTCAACAAAGGCCCACATAAGGGCCGAGGGCATGGGGCGACGCTCAAGGACAAATGAGAGGTGGAGGAGGCTCTAGTGGTCAACTCAAATGGTGACGGAGCCATCCGCCAGTCAGTCGGCACAAATATGGCACCTAAACCTAGAAATGCAGGCGTGGCCACATGCACACACAGCCAAAAAGTGCCACTCTAGGGGGAGATGGGTCGGACAGTGGCGACCCAAGGCCCACAAAGGGGCAACGGAGCTAGGGCCAGGAAGAGGTGGCCGATCGAAACGGTGACATTACCGATCGCCACCCACAATCAACACCATGGTGTAGGCAGCTATGCATCTCACACGGTATTGGGCAATGGCAAGCGGCCCATTCCGGGCAGAGTGTATAATCGGGCCAATCGGGGCTGGCCCACACTGTCGCCGAGCCGGGGCAGAGCCCACAATGGTCAAATGGCCCTTGGCTCGCCAATGCCAACGACCCGAGACACACCGAAAGCATCTAATCGGGTGGAGCAAGGCAATAGGGGCAAGGCGGGGTCGGAAACGGAAAACCCCTACCGACACCGGGTCGAGGTAAGCTGGACGGAATCCATCCAGTGGCCGGATGACAACCGAAAACACCGACGTCTTAAAAAAATGATCCATACAGTGAAATGAAAATCTAACCAAAACCCGACCAAAGTACCGTAGCTCACAGCGGAGCGAAGAAAGCATGCGGCAGCTCTAGTCAGAGCCTATGGGTTCCTAGCGGCCAAACAAACATTAGTCTATTTGAGGGCGGCCGCAAACGACATCAAAATCACACCCCCATTGCTCAAAAACAGGATTTGAAGGAGGAAAAACCTGAAGAAAAGTTCGGTACCTCGTGGAGAAGCGAAGAGACCATGGCGGCAATCATAGCTGGTACCTACAGACTCATGGCGGTGTGGCAAAGAGGATCACAACAAGAATCTGCGAAATCTGATGGAGGAGGGAGAACAGAGAGATCGGATTCAGCCTCGGGTTTCTCTCCCAACTCACTGGACGTAAAAAGTTATTGGGCGAAAGTTTCTGGATGTCTATTCTGGAATCCGATGGATGATTTATATATAATCATTTTAATTTTTACATCCATGTCCCTAATGCGCGTTAACCTCCCGGTTATGCATTGTACCTCAAAAATTCGTGCCATAAGCGCACGGCGAGGCCTGCGGCCTGCAACTAAGCCCCACACCTGACTCTACGGGTATAAATATGGAGGAAATACATAAACATGAATATGCCAAAGTGTTACATTTTCCCGCCAAAAATGACTAGAAAAATCATAGAAAATCATAGAAAAATCAGGGACATTACATTTATGTAGTTGATGCGCTTGATGTTGCAGGGTGAACGTTTTCATTGAGAAATGAATATGCATGATATGTTTATGTTAAGAAATGATTCATGTAGGATGTGACTATGATAATGAATTTCACATGTTTATACATGAGGCGTATATGTGCTATGAGTTATGAGCTATATTTAAACCCACGATGCATAGGGTGGCATGAGTATGTGATGATGAGATAATGTGGTTTATAGCATAATAAGTAGGTGGTAAGGCTATGTGATGATAAAATATATTATAGATAGCATAACATACATGTGGCATAAGTAAATGCTTATGGGTTGTAAATTATAACATAAATGCACAGGTTTATGTGGTTATACCATGATGGATGGGCATTGTGGTTGATTATATAATAAGTATTATATGTTTATGTCTATGTTGTCATTATGAATTTACTTTCTGTATTAAAACCTTTGCTGAGCTTGTGGCTCACCCCTCTTTGTTTGTGTATTGTTTGGGGACTACATGTCATGTCATGCTTGTTGTTTAAATGAGCTCTAAGTGGAGCATGTGGTTGGCAATGATCATTGAGAAGGGATGCATGGTGATCTTATGTTTTACAATAGCTTTGATACCATGTTGTATTGAGATCTTTACATACTTGACTATACTTCACACTTCTACGTAGCCAATGTTAGCTTAGACTCTTATTAGTCATGTGTGGGCTGTTTATGACTAAGTATGTGTATATGTGTGGCCTCATTTTGCTTTTGTACAAATTATATATGCATAATTCCATAGTGTTTTACCAAATGATGGGTTAAGTCTTCCATAATCCAACTATACTTTGTCACACTACATGTCGCTCCTCCTTGGACCGAGTTTGGCTCGAGGGTGGCATGCGCTAGGGCGTGACACGGATAGAGTTGGGCATGGGCTTAAGGAAAAGCTAAAGTCAAGTTGTGGTAGTCTATACTCTAGTGAGGGTACTCCTAGATGCATCTACTGAGTCTTAGAGATCCTATTAACTTTTATTTCATTTTTCCTTTTTCAATGGTTGTGACTTTGAAAGGTATAATCGATCAATCTTTATTGCATAATTGTATTAGTTATTTCTATTTTCGTTTTGCAATATTATTGAGTATATTTGTATACTCAACATCTATTGTAGTGGAGGTACTTTAGGCAGAAGTGTTTTAATATTGGGGTTTGAGTAGGCCATAGTGTGGATTCTTCTTGCTACTTCGGTTCTTCCCTTTTTCTTTTGGTTTGTTGTTTAGGCACACGAGTGTACCATTTATTGTTGTTATTGGTCAAAGTATATATGTGAAATACAAATGCCCAATGGTAGATCCTATAATTATTTTAATTTGACATAGATATACATAGTAATGTAATTATAATATTCTCGATTACCATGGGTTTGTGACAACGAGAAGTCATACTCCCAATGTTTTCATGGTTCATTTCAAATATTACCAGTTTAAAAAGTTATTCTGCTACATTATACATGAGGTTTTATGACATATTTTTCCCAAAAGAAAATCTAAAAGTGCACATGTAAAATTGGGGGCCTGACATAATGTGCATATATTTTATACCTAGGAACATCATAAGGAAAAAATCTCCACAAGTATATAGTATATATGTAAACAAAATAAAGATTAAATTGTTGGATTAGAAATGTATAGAATCTAATAAATCGTTGTACACCACTTTATATTCTCTACTAACAAAGCTTAATCCTAGCAAGAAATTCACTGCAAGTTATAATGCCTAGATATATATCTTATCATGTCTTGCATATTGTTCAGGTTAGTAGCAATAGAAGAAACAAACCTAGTTATAGATGAATGGATCATGAATGGATCAAAGGATTATGGTCTGAATCGGTATGTACCTAGGGAAAGTGTATTCATAGTAGCACTTTCTTGAAGTAGAACTTTATCTAACAAAAACAGTCATAGTAAGCAAAATAAACTACAAATTCCATGAGAGTACTCTATCTTCATTCACATGATTGTGGTATGAGGAAATTAAATTAATTAATATAAAAGTTATTTCATATGATCTATCTAGTGTTTAATATCAATATCCTCATCAAAGTGTCAATGTATATCTTTTGAATATGATGGACAAAGATTGAAGAGCTTTCTAAGAGCTTATCTATTGTTGAGGGTAATTATGATAATAAAATTAAAAATGACCTCATTTAATAGAGCTCATCGAGAGCTTTTCAATAGTACAAAAAATGCACAAATATGAGGTGGGGAGCTCAAGATAATTCCTAAAAAAAATATCATTAAGAAGTGCTCATATGCATGGGACCTACCTGAAAAGTTAAAAAAAAACTATTATGAGCCTAATTTGATAGAACTTATCAAGAGCTTTCTGAAAGTATAAAAAATGTACAAATCTAAGGTCACAAGCTCAAGATATGACCCTCCTAAAAATTCATTCCGAAGTATATCATATACATGGGATTTACATAAAAAGTTTAAAAAACTATACCAACCAATGTAATCTCGTTTAATAGAGCTCATAAAGAGTTTTTCAATAATACAAAGAACACACAAGGCCGGGAGCTCAAGAAGTGATCTTGCAAAGTTAGAAATAATTAATATAAATAGTGGGACCTTTGTCATGTTAGTGACCAATACTCATATGACATGTGGAAGTCATTAAAAAACCTTAAAATAATCATATATATATATATATATATATATATATGTATATATATATATATATATATATATATATATATATATATATATATATATATATATATATATAGCTTGTGGGTAGTATAGAAATAAATACAAAATTTTATAGTTTAATAACGATAAGTCTAAAAAAGTATAGATAATATAGTAAAAATTTGGATATTCATTGGTACTTGAAGTATGTTTTGTTACTTTTCATGGTAGTATGATATCACACTCTCTTTAAATTATGTTTACAACATTCCTTGTCTTTAAGCTTACAAGGCCTTTTTGTATCTCTTATAAATAAATATTTTGTCTATCTAAAGATGCAAACATTAGTCTGCCCTCTTTTTGGCATAATTTCAGTCACATTTTTTATAATGGAAAAGAAAGGACACTACATTCAAGGGGTTGTTTGGATACAAATTATTAGTTGTAGCAAATCTTAATTTATCTTAGGAGTTGTTGGGATGAAGATTCATGAATATTATTCTTAAGTATAAATCTTTTAAATTACATTACATTTGGATGCATCAAGAAATTATTTTATGTTTGGTAGTATATTATGTAAATATGATTTATAGATGAATTATGGGAATCTTGGAGGAGATTTTTTGGAAAAGTAAAAATTAACCACAAATCTAGATGAATCTAACAATTATCGCAAATTTAATATATTTAAAATTTTTTGAATCTAAATATAATTTAAAATATTTATAATTAATCTTAAAAAAATGATCCTAAGGGGTCGTTGGGGTACTGAATTAATTTAGTAGCGAATTAATTCAAAAAATTTACGACTGAATATGAATTACGTTTGGTAAGAGAATTTGTTAGAATAAATTCAGATGTCATGTTAAACCCAATTTTAAAACTTGAAACTAATATAACTCTCTCTCGAACTCGGATATGAACGTTCTTGGTACCATTACACTTCTAAATTCGAGCTATATCAAACAAGATCCCATAAGAATAGGTAATTTTGAACGTTCAAAGTTGGCCCTACCTATATAACATATTTTTTAACGCACAAATCGATATGAATGATAACTATTAAAAAATAATATAATTTGTAATTTTTAAAATGGTGATTAGGAGACTGAATCGCATCACCTGATTTAGGCCTATTCAGGCTTCAAACAACTTAAATCTAACTTCAGTGTTAAATTTTTCAGCGCAACTTCAGTACACAAACAGAATTTTAATAATTCAATACTGAATTGAGCCTGAATAAGTAAATCTTCTACATATTCAATACCCAAACATCCCTTAATTTACCCCCTATTAATACATTATATAGATATATACCACCTAAAAATAAGGTGACAAACTCCACTCATCCGGAAAAATTGAAGACGGGACGAGATTTGGAAGATCGGGAAGGGTGTTTTTGGAAGACTAATTGTGAGGGCAAATGTGTAAAAATGTGTCGTACCGATCAGAGCCAAATTAGGGTTTCTATTAAAGGGCATCCGATTCTCGCCTCGTCACTTCCTCGACCGCAGGTGCCAGCCTAAGCCCGGGGCTTCCCATCGTTTGATCTCTCCGAGGTGGGTTCCGCTCTTCGAAATTTGCTACCTTTTCTCGTTATGCTTCGTCTTTCTTGTTGCGATTCGGTGTTGCCTGCATAAAGAAAAGATTGTGCTTGAACGGGTCGTAATTATGGAATTGTTGGACCGTAGACTGTCTGGTTGTAATTCGGCATTTTTTGGAGGGTTTATTATTTTTTGCTCGTCTTTGGGTGTGTACAAGGATTGTGAATTTAAACAATGGGCTTGAGTAATTTGTGTTTTTGATCATTTAATATATTTAATTAGGTGCTGGTTTGGCCACTCCCAATTTGGAGGATAGAATTCATGTTGGTGTTGCCCTTTATATAATAATGAAAAAAATGTTCTTGAACGGATCATAATTGTAGAATTTTTGGACCTTAAATTGTCAGATTGTGGTTCGGATTCTTCATAAATTGGTTGATGTTTGCTCGTTTGAGTTCCGTACAAGGACTGTAAAATAAAACACTGGCCTTGGGGAACTAGTGATTTTTATAGGTTAAATACTTGAGATAGGCGCTCATTTAACCCTCCCAATTTGGTTAAACACTGGGCTTGTAGTGTGTAAACATTTGTGTAGCGAGTAATTTATTAAAAAAAAAATTGTGCTTGAATGAATTGTAATTGTAGAGTATACTGTAGTATCTCGTACTGAGACTTCATATTTGCTGTCTTACCCGTAATATGTCATGTTATCTCCATTATGCCTACTGAATTAGACAATAGACACTCCTCCCATCTACTGGAGAGCAATGCACACCAAGACTATCTTGCTGGTGAAGCATGAGTTGACTTCAGCAGTGGTTAAATGAGATCCGTCTTGGAAATTTCATATATTCTTATCAATTTTCGTATGTTTGATCACATTGGATTTTACCAATTAGTGAGAAACGAAATTAAAAAGGGGAGTCATGCTCTAATGGAGAATTAATGAGCTACTGGTGCCTGCTCACCTGTTGATAGCCAGTCAGTTGATCGCTCAAGTTTTGCTACATATCATTGCAGATCTTTATGTAGTAATATTTATTTAATTTCTGCATGCAGTTATAGTTGGAAGTATGTATTGAAGAGTAGTCATTTGTAGATATCATGTATATGGTCATGATTAAGATAACGATAGTACATAAAATCCTGCAAATCTACATATGCCCAGCTGGGGACACTGACCTAGCTCTTGTAGGACCATCTTATATCCAACATTACATTTTTCACATGTTCAGTGGGTACAACAGCTTTTCACCTATAATTTCCCTAATTTCTCTTTACTTGATGTTTCCAGGAAGTGAATAAGCATCTTCACTAAAATGGCAGTCACATTTTACGGCCTTAGCTCAGAAGCTGGCCTCCAGAAACTTAATGACTACCTTCTTTCTCGTAGTTATATCACGGGGTATCATTCCTTTTGCTTTGACCTGTGGCCTTGCTTTATGCTTTCTGCTGAAATTCTTAAAAACTGATGTATGACCACTTAACAATTTTAGGTACCAGGCTTCAAAGGATGACATTACAGTCCATGCTGCTATTTCTGAAGCTCCCTTGTCAGAACTTACCAATGTTTCCCGTTGGTACAACCACATTGATGCACTTTTAAAATTGAGGTAAGGTTCTTTGATTGCAAGATGTGGTTACTTCTTCATCTTTATATACTTTATCAACTTTATTTATCTTCTATTTGGCGGTTGGATGAACAGTGGTGTCTCAGGAGAAGGAGAGGGTGTGAAGATAGAGGGTTCTGCTCCCCCTTGTGACGAGGCTCCTTCATCCCCAGCTGTTGCTGACAAAAAGGTATGTCACGTTTCTTCTAATGTATGGATGCAAACAATTATAGTTCAGTGATCTTTTATCTTACTTCTGTAGAAAGTGAGTTTAATTAGTTGAAAATAGGATTGTACTGCATTGTGTGTGAGCCTTCTCAAAGGCAATCTTGTTTTATATTTCATTATCCCCATTACATTATTGTCATTGTTGCCTTGTGCAAGCCATATGGGGCTAGCGGCATGAAGGTTATTCATCTTCATCATCTGCCTACTTCAATTATTTGGTATTGGTTTCATGAAATGAAGGTTGCATGAGAATTTTTGGTATGGACATCTTCCACCATAAATTTGTTAACAATGCTGACGAGTTTACATTTACATGGAAGCATGTCACAATTACAAAATTGGCATGGTAGTAAAGATAATCAGCTCATCTCATTATATGTTGGTGTCTCATGTTGTGGAAATAATTCTTTATCAGGGTGCAAGATTTAATTTCCTTTTCAGATCACATGATTAAATATATGGTGTCCCTCCCTTTAGTTAGACAACCATGTTGCAGATACTGATTTTGAAATTATGAAGTGGCTTCAGGCCGCTGCTGCTGAAGATGATGATGATGATGATGTCGACTTATTTGGTGAAGAGACCGAAGAGGAGAAGAAGGCAGCTGAAGAGCGAGCAGCTGCTGTCAAGGCATCTGCAAAGAAGAAAGAGAGTAAGATCATTATTTACGTAAATTCCATAAACGATTATGTACTAATTTTAATCTGGAAATTATTTTTCACCATGCATGATCCTTGTAGCCTCCTCTTGTTTGACAAGATGAAGGGCAATTTGTCCTTGGCAATATTTAGTGTTATTTTTTATGACCCTCTGTATCCATGTGCTAGTGTTTTTTACGTTATATTTTTGTGCTTACCATCAGGTGGAAAGTCTTCTGTGCTGTTGGATGTGAAACCCTGGGATGATGAGACGGACATGCAGAAGCTGGAAGAAATTGTGAGAAGTGTTCAAATGGAAGGCTTGCTTTGGGGAGCCTGTAAGTCTGTGCTATTAAATTTTGCTTGCTGATATTTAAGGTTCTTTTTTCCAGCACATATTACAGGTGAAAATAAATTCACTAACATGAATTTTTTGTTTGATCATTTGTAATGTGTTTAATCTACACAGCGAAGCTCGCTCCGGTTGGTTATGGAATTAAGAAATTGCAGATCATGATGACTATTGTGGATGATTTGGTCTCTGTTGATAATCTTATTGAAGATTATCTTTTGGTCGAGCCTGCAAATGAGTATATTCAAAGCTGTGATATTGTGGCTTTTAACAAAATATGTGAGTTTCTTACATCATTACCTAAACATCAGTCAATGAGGTCAGAGTATCTTTTAGATATGTTGGAAGAAGCATTTTTCTTTGGAAACGATGGTCCAAGACTGATGTCACTCGTGTTGCTATGCATAACTGTTTCCCCAAGCTATCTTGCTGCGGACACTTTATTTAATAGTCAAATTTGTACTTGCAATATAGCATAAAATCTGGAACAGAGTTTGAGTTGTGATTGACTGCACTTTTTCTGTTGCAGAGGTAAGATGCTTGCTTCCAGAAAGAGTTGATCGTCTAGCAGCCTGAGGGAAGGGCTTTTAAGTTATTGTGTTCTTTCTTTGCGCAGTTTTGTTTACTTTCTATTCCTACTAAAGAGGATTGCATTATGAAAGAGTTGGCATAATGCTATTGGCTTTATTTAAGAGAAATTGTAGTGTTATGTTTTATGGTTGGCAATTGTGAATTTTCTGGCATCTTACTATTTAGGTTACAAGCCTCGCCCGTCAGTGATCTGTCTTAGCCTTCATTATGACGTCTTGTAACGTCTTAAAGAGGCAGAATTTTAGTCCTCAGAATTTTTAATGGGAAATCCCTTTCGTCCCGTTTTGTTAGCACGTAGTCAGCCTCTATCACCTCTAACCAAATGTTGTCAGTATCTCAAAGTTATCAAGGAAATCCGTGGCATTTGACATCGGTATTGGAAGGAGGGTTGATAATGGGGGACATGCCAGGACTTTGTCACTGGTCAAAAACTTCTCCAACACGTTGCACTATGGCATCCCACCACCGCGACATATGGAAGCTTCACCGATGTTGATAATATGTTTATGATCAACATGTTCATAAGAAGCTCCGTAGCTCCTCAAGTTCAACCACCTAGTTGGCGTCCTCTCCTACACGGTGCTGATAAACGTGAGAGAGGACTTGGGGGTGTTGAGAGACGGGGATAGTGCAGAACCGATGCCTGAATAGCGACAGTAAGGTTGCAAAGGTGGAGTGCGACCGCGTGAAGTGGCCCTTCCTATCAGCTGTGATGCACAAATTGGGCTACTGCAACAGGTAGGTGGAGCTGCTTACCAGCTGCTTCTCCTCGGTTAGGTTCACGATGCTCTTCAATGGCCAACTGCTTGACATCTAGGGGATCCCCTATCCCTCTATGTCTTCTTTTGCACAGAGGGCCCTTGTCGGTGTGGCGCTTGCTACGGGAGGCCTGCAGGTCTCTCACCTATTTTTTTGTTGATGACATTGTTTTATTTTGTTGAGCCTCTCTTCCTAACTAAAGCACCTTTTTCGCCATCCTCTCCTCCTATGAGAGGGTGTCTAGGCAAGGTGTTAATTTGTTGAAGTCCTCTATTTTCTTATACAAGAATGCACCTCTGGCTATGAAAGAGACCATCAAAGGTGCACCGGGGATCACCAAGGAAGATTTTCATGAGAAATATTTGGGGCTCCCTTCCTAGATCAGCGAGAACAAATACTTCTCATTTAGTGACCTGAAGGGGAAACTTGAAAGGAAGATGTGTGGGTGGAAAGAAAAGTCAGTCTCCATGGCAAGCTATGAGGGTCCTCATCAAGTCGGTTGCTCAGGCTGTCTCCACCTACAGCATGTCTTGTTTATTATTGCATCTAACTTGTCCAGGGAAATCTCTACCTTGATGTCTAACTTTTGGTGGGGCCCAAAGGGTGTAGAGAGACTCCTCCATTGGACCAGCTCGACGAACCTTTGCCTTTTGAAAGATGTTAGAGGGATGGGCTTCAAAGAGCTCCAAGCATTCAACCTATCCCTCTTGGCTAAGCATGGTTGGAGGATTGTGAAAGAGGAAAGATCCCTATTGGCTAGTGTTCCGAAGCAAGTACTTCCCCCATGGTTCTTTTCTCAAGGCCAAAGCCAAGGGTCATTCCTCTTTCACTTGAAGAAGCATTTTGGCGGGATGGGCAATCTTAGAGAGGGATCTCTTTTGGGGGGGGTGGGGGTCGGCCGCCAGATCAAGGTTTGGAAGGACAAATGAATTCCCCGCCCTTCTACCTACAGGTTCATTACCACTTCCTAGACCTTGGATGTTGAGGCTTGTGTGTGTGAGCTCATTGAGTAGGACACTAGGACTTGGCAAATTGACCTCATTTGGGACATTTTTCTCCCCCTTGACAGCTAGGTATCCTCTATATCCCCATCTCTGCCTCCCCTCCCCCTGACTCCCTCCTTAATATTGGCACCACGAGTGGAAAGTTCACTTTTAGGAGTGCCTACTCTCTCGCTACTAATTTGTTTTTTGAGGACATGGAAGACTACTTTAACTATTGCATGGAAGAAGATTTGGAGGATGGACGCACACCCCCCCCCCCGGTTGGCAGAAACCTGATCAATAGGGGATGGCTAGTGTGAGGAGTTGTTTCCCCGAGACCATCATCCATGCCTTGTACCCCTACCCCCGCCTCTCTTAGTTATGGCCTCCCCTTAGTGGTTCGCTCTCACTGGTCTTGATCTCTTTCCCACCCCTTGGAGGTAATCCATTTTATCATGAGCAGATTTGGGGAGTCTGACCTCGTGCGGGTGTTTGTCCTTGCCTAGGTCATCTACCTCAACAAGAATGAGCTTCAAATGAGACATTCCTCTAGGCCCCATGGGGAGCTATTGTCTTGGACCTCTAACCCCGAGAAGATTCATTCCCTCCACCTTTCCCCGAGTGTGGCTCTCTCCTCAAGTCTAGGGTGGGTAATTGTGCTCGTGATGGTGTTGGTTCGGTGATTGTTTGTGCTAGCTTCCTGGGCCCCAGCGTTCTATGCCAAGAAGAGGTCGAGGTCCTCGCTCTTGTTCATGCCATCTCATTTGAGCTGGATAGGGGGTGAACCCACGTCACATTCAAGGGGACTACCTATCCGCCATCACCATGTTTAGGGAATGCACTTTTGGGGAGTGCAGGCCCAGCCCCCTAGTGGTTGACATGGCCTCCAAGTTGGGGCTCTTCCAAGCCATGGCTTTCACCTTTATTAAGAGGGAGGAGAACAATGTTGCTCGCTGCCTAGCTAGGTGAGCAAAATTGTTCCTCTCTCTGCAGGTGTGGACTAACAAAGTTCTTGAGTTTCTTCCTATGCTCTCTATATTGATAACTTTGTCTGCCCATAGTACTTTGCCCTTTGGCTCTACTGTCATAAAAAAAAGTGTGGAGCGAGATGTGCAAGTTAATGAGGTTGACCATGTGTTGTTCTTGGACAAATCAACGAAGATGTGAATGTGTATCATAATGGGCTATAGAAAGTTAGGGTGGGTCATGGGCAAGTTCATCAAGATGTGATGATAAAAAAAAGTTTCATGAAGAGATGTGTTTGGGTCATGGTAGT
The DNA here is from genome assembly GCA_035235625.1 of Saururus chinensis. Classification (NCBI taxonomy): domain Eukaryota; kingdom Viridiplantae; phylum Streptophyta; class Magnoliopsida; order Piperales; family Saururaceae; genus Saururus; species Saururus chinensis. The sequence goes on along the minus strand of CP141146.1, from coordinate 31,163,572 downwards.
TTCTTGTGTTTTTGGCAGCATACTATTATGCCCCAGGATTTTAAAAACTCATTTATCATGATAAAATCAGAAAAAATAAATTTCTTTTTCAAAATTCCTTTTTGTCAATCATTGAAAATATTATCCTTCGAGTGACTTACTCATTTTCGGACATAAAAATATTCAAACCATTATATCCATAATTAGGACAAAGTCAAATCACACAAGGTCTTGCCTAAGTACATACCAAGAATCCATCATACACATCTAATCATAAGTAATTGTCACTCACGTATCTATGTTCAAAATACACACCATACCAAAAGTTTTATTAAACAATATAAGAAATTTTACATTTCTTCTAGATCTTGTCTTCCTTCCTATCCTCACCGATCCCAACCCGACCACTCTTCCTGTGAAGCTGCATCAAGAGGATATTAAGTATATAAATATACTCAATGGGATGGTTAAACAAATACTATATAATAACAATACACATGATATCGCTACATCATCACAACAACATTATTATCAAACATCATAACATGACTTCATAATTGCTTTCTCATGATTTCAAACATCATAATGTGACTTTACTTAGGAGTCACTTACTCCATAAGTGTAAGTCATAAGTTTCTCTATAACACGTAGCCACGTTTAGGGGTACAACCTTGCCTTAGTAGAGAACTACTCACCACGAACCCAAGTGGTTAAGATTTTGACTTCCATGATCATCAAAACGTCCTGAGGAACACCTCCCAGGCCAGGGAAGCGGTTTCACATGACACCCATCCTTATAGAGCTAAAAGACATTGGTGCTATTTCATACTAAACACTTTCTGTTTAAGTGGCTAAAGACTCACTTGAGGAACCATATTGACATAAGGATCCCTCATCCTTAAGTGCCTTTGTCTAATAATCCTGGGTGTGATCCATTACAAGGATTTTTACACATACAAGGGTACATAAACCTAAACATCATTAATCACAACATCACATATAGTTACAATTTAAGCATTCATTATTATGTTATTATATCTTGTAATAATAGCCTAACATGTGTAGCCTTCATTGTTAGAATATACCCTAACCCAACTTATTGTAGGTAGACTCATTGACATGTTGGCCAAGTCGCTAATGACCATTGGAAACTCATCGACGAGTCGAACCTCTGCTGTCTATGGAATGACAAGGAAAATCATTCTCATCAATGCATCAACCTCACTGCCAGCAATTCATCGCTAGCACACTAACATGTTGATGTATATCCATGTCACATACCTATATCTTCTCCATTTCATCGATAGCATCACCAACATGTCAGTAGACTTGCTAATGATTGAGAAAAGTAATAGAACTATCACTCTTCTTTAAAGTTAATATAAAACCCTAATGTAACATGATATTTTGCATATATTATTCCTTAACAAGGCAATAGAATAATTTTATGGAGTTAAATACTTATTTAACAAAAAAAAAATCATAATCATCATCATAATAGAATATCCTAAAAACTCATGCCTTCACACATTCAATGACAATAACATTGCAATTCAAATCCATCATGTACACTTATGATGTTAAATCATAGTACAAGGTTAGCAATCCAACCTCTTTTCCACAATCAAATGAAGTCTTCATGAATCTGATTCTTCTTCCCTTCTACTAAACTTTGACATGCCCTTAGTCCACATCTTTCTCCCCCAAAGTCATAGAATTTGTAGGATTAGGGTCAAGGTTTTGTCAAAGGTACATGGGAATCAAATAATTGAATTCTAGTGCATAACCGCCCATGAAACTACTTGGAACTACTTTTTAGTGTAATTTCATAACCCATCAGTATAAGTGACTTATGACCATCAACAGTGAATTTATTGTTTTATCGGTAGGTTCACCAACATGTTGATGCCTACCGACAAAATTTTTTACTCTAAACTAAAATTAAACAAACTTCATGTTTGTCATTGTTACTACCCTGAGTTTATCACTCACTAATTTCTTATTTATCAATGAGGTTTGTTGATTTAAAGAACATGAGGCTTTCAATACAAAATCACAAACACACTGAGGATAAATCATAAATAACAGCATAGAAATTCCTCATGGAAATTACATATAAGATGTTCAGTTTGTTTTGATTTTGTGTGATTGTTTGGTTTAATTAGGAATTTTCTTGGGTTTATTTTAATTTTTAGTGGAAAACATTAGTTCCTAGCATATTGTTAGATTGACCTATTGGGCCAATCGAATAGCCAGCTGATTGATCAGTTGCACAGGTCGATCGATCGGCCAAATGGTGAAATTGGGATTCTTTGTCCCCATTTGATCGCCCCTTAGGGCTGATCGATTGGCTATACAAGAAATGTATATGTGCTTGATTTTAAGCTTAATTTTGATATCTTCTTCATCATTAATTCATGTCACTAGTAGAGTATGGCCATGCTAAAATATGAATGCTTATACACATGCTATATTAACCATGTATGAACCATGTTCCACCTGTTTTAGCTTATATTTGAACATGACCATATATGTTTATGCTTACATAATCTCATTTGCTACATATGGATCATGTCTCATGCTTAATAAGACTGATTAGTGTATGATTACTTATGCTTGCATACATTTAACAATGTTCACGTATGAATCATGTCACATACATTACGAAAATGATTTGTTAAGTCATGATTAGCCATATTTAATTATGATTAGCCATTGGGTTCCATAGTTTTTCGGATTAGTCGGATCGGAGATTTGACAAATCGGTTTTACATCTGAAAGGGTGGGGTTTTCTATCCAATGGGTAGGGTTTTTCATTTCTAAAGGGCGAGTTTTCTTCCATGGTGAAAAGAGTAGAATGTTATAATGAGAAAATTATTGAGACTTTCTGGACTAAGAATCCATGCTTGTTTGTCCATATACACTAGCTAACTAGGGGCACTTCCAATTAGGATTTGCAAATTGCTTAGGTCTTCCTTTTTAGGATTTTTAAAGTGAGCAAGGCTGCTTAGACTTATGCCAGGTTGAGCAGGACTGATATCTTCAAGTATTAGGATTTGTCTATCTTGAGACATTCATCGTGCTATTTACACATATTGTGTACAGATTTACACATTTTGTGTAAAGATTATAATGCTCATTTGCACAGGTTTTGTGTAAAGATAATGATTTTTATGTTTACACAAATTGTGTATTGACTATGATACTTGATTATACAGGATGTATATAGATTGTGATACTTGATCATACAGGATGTGTCATGATCAGGATTTTTAAAAACCTTTTTAAAAAGCATGAACAGTAAGTCACAGAATAAAAAATTCTTAAGTACAAAACAAACCATTCGATTAAATATCCAGGTCATGATAACAGAGGTTTACAAATATGAATATCAAATCATATGATATTAATATACATCTCAAAAATTTATAAAGAACAACCTATCCATCTAAGTACAAGTCTTTCCTCAATCTGAAAATAAATAACTAAGTTGATTCTCACGCCAAAGTTACAGTTGCTTACCAAAATTGTGGAGATGAGGAACTTCATCCTACGTTTGCCCATCCTGGTCCTACTAGTTCCCGCCTAAAGAACCTGCAACCAACCAAACCAAATAACCAAACAATAACGGAACCTCTCTACCCTGAGGAGAAGAGTTTCCAAGAGAACAAAAGGTTTTATTAATATTTTTTGGATCGGGCCAATTTCACTCGATGTTAGTTGCCTACGTACTTATCAAATAACATCTTCAATGTATCCAGCAAGATCGAATCTAGATATAGTTCTGCGTAGACACTATAGTATCTCAAGAAGCATAGCATCCAACATGCAATGCTTAAAGTATTTTAAATTAACCTACATTTTATGCAAGTCCTTTAATTGTTCCACTTGTGCTAATTAAACAAGCAATATCAAACAATATCATTAATTATCTCACAACCATTATTCAATAATTAATACCCCTGTCCAATCTCTTAGATAGACAGACACATCATATGCCAACTAAAATGACATGGCACTAATCACCCTTCATTGTTTTAACCCAACTCTAGGTTTAACATAATATAAATATGTGTTCACTCAGAGATAACTTGACTCTCGAAGAAATCCCCAGACATAGGACTCCAACATTGGAGTAAACTGCTTAACACTAGCTTTGCCCAAATCCCTAGGGCTCTCAATAGCCTACCACGAATCTGGAGAAGAGGATCCCAACTGTGCTCATAGATACATATTGGCGAGAAGTACAATCCTTCCATGATGCTCATGCAACTCCTCTTTCGTACGTACTATTTTGTCTAGTGAAGACCTGCGAGAAATCCACGGTAAAGACGTCGATGGCCAATACCCAAACCGTCGTGGCAGTGAAGAAAGTGTAAGAGTATCGCAATCTCTACCCTCCCAACTCTGGGAGCAATGTCTGCTAAAACATAAATAATATATAATACATATAAGCCTAAGGTCTTTATGACCACTGACTCCCCTAAACATTTAAAACTTAGACTCGATTAATTTTATACAGTCGAGTATTTGCCAACCTATTTGGGTCCTCTTCACATTGTGAATTGGCCTAATAATAGCTCATCCACTGAACTATGACTCGAAGAACATCCCAAACCCTAATAGTCTCCATGAGACTAGGGTAAACTGCTATAACTACCATTAGTTCATTAACCAAGTTAAAATTCTATGTCGGAGCCCAATTTACTCTATGAACCAGTCCCAAACCCTATTGAAGGTATTTTAGTCTTTAGCTTGATCAGATGTTCTCCCCCATTCCAAAGTCAACTAATCTCTTTTGATTAATCTTCATTAATCTCAGTTTAGCAATACAATAATAACAAATCAACATCCAAAGCATGTATCAGAGTAAATAAATATAAAGAGCATGGACTTGCAAAAGTCCTAACAGACAACACTCACATGATTCAAGCCCATTAGTCATAAACAGAGGCCTATTGCACTCATTTGCAAGGCTAGGGCTAGACAAATTCAAGCCCATGAATGTAAATAACTTTTAACACATCATGTGAGTTACGTATGTATTACTCTAGTAGATTAAAGCGCTACGTTGCAGACACATGCAATACACTACCTAAGACCTTGGGAATTAGGGTTCTTCCCCTTGTTTCCTGTAACACTGTGACTTATAAAGGTCTTTGCGTCACCTACTAGTCACACCCCTTCCTTTTGAATCGATTTAACGTCATTATAGGGTAACCTAACTCTTTGTAAGCTAGGTAATCCATTTCGGTAGAAACAGAATATATTGCCTCTAAGGGTATTAGGGTAATTCTACCACCTAAGGTATCATACACTCTAGTGGGTCCTTTTGGTCATCTCATTTCCCTTCTATTGATTTTAAGTCATTGTCCTCTCCCAAGCCTTCACTCTCAAATCGACTCACGTTTCCATTCACACGAATATCGGTAGTCCGCTCCAAGGGGTATTTTAGTCATTTTAGTTACAACATTCTTGAATTCTAATGGGTCCATAATTAATCTCAAGGGTATCCATCAACGTCATGGACCCGGGGTAATTTTCTTAGCGTTTAACAGGGTCATAAACCCCTTGAACCGACCCTGACAATTTACTCTAAACCAAGGGGGCACAATAGTCACTTATTTATTTACTGGGATTGTAACGACCCGACCCGAGCCGGGCCCACAAAATCACTGATAGGAATTTGAAATTTTCCCTTAAGCCAAGAATCATCGTCTGAGTGCGAGAGGTACAACGTTCGCCTACGCACTATGGAGCTTAAGGCTTCCGCGTACGTAGACTTAGGTTGTAACGACCATTTACACACAACGAAGCTTCATAGTTCGTCGCGTGTAAAATAGAATAAAACATATTATTTATAATGATTGGATCGGGCCAACATTGCCTTGCCGTTGGTTGCCTACGTACGTATTGGATATTATTCCAATACGATCGGATCCGAACGTAGTTCTACCTAACGGCTACTACACACAACAAGCATCACAAAATTGTATAACATACGTATCTCCGAATATTTAATCGGAAGTGTAAATCGGAGTCAAGCGGAAGTTAATAAATTAACGAAATCATACGTCTCGCTCTACCATAGAGCGGGATTAAAATCACATACACATATCTCGCTCCATTACTGAATCGAGACTGAGCACATCAACCGGCTCGCTCTATCACTGAGCCGAGACCGGACACACACATCACACGTCTTGCTCTACCCTAGAGCAAGACATCACACTTCATAACATATAAGCGCACATCATAGCATATAAGCTCACATCATGGCATATAAACACGTATCATGGCATAGCACACATCATGGCATAACACACATCATGGCATATAAACACGTATCATGGCATAGCACACATCATGGCTTATAAACACATATCATGACATAGCACACATCATGACATAACACACATCATGGCATATAAACACGTATCATGGCATAGCACACATCATGGCATAACACACATCATGGCATATGAACACATATCATGGCATAGCACACATCATGGCATATAAACACATATCATGGCATAGCACACATCATGGCATAACCCACATCATGGCATATAAACACGTATTATGGCATAGCACACATCATGGCATAACACACATTATGACATATAAACACGTATCATGGCATAGCACACACGTCATTCTATAATTAAAACGGAAGATTAGAAAAGCTTACTGCCCTCATGTCTCGTAGGGTAGTGTTATGCGGAGTTGCTCATATGAGCATCCTCCCCTTCAGATCCGAATATATTGGACAGAGCTTCCTCTAGCCTCCATACGTTCTTCATCTTGTGTCGAAAGACTACGTATAACGTTCTCCTTGCCGGAGACTCTTCTCATTTTCTGTGCCATGAGCGGCGGACAGAACCTCCCGTACTCTGGATTATTTCTCATGATGTAGCCCGACAACTTCGGACAGAACCCCGTCTTGCTTCGGGCCCATATTTCTTGTTCGGTGCTCGAGGATAACGGGCGGAGCCTCTCCTAGTCTCGGGGCATTTCTTCCTCATACAATCATCAACTCATGAAACGGAACCCTCCATCGCGTAGATCATACTTGACTTAGTTAAGAACGCCTCTTGAACCGCCTAAATCGGAGTTAGGATGCTTAAGAACGGAGAGAAAGAAGTTTGTCGGTGCTCGGGCAGAACCTCTCCTTGTCTCGAGGCATTTCGTCCTTATACGGTCTCCGAATCGAAGAAATGACCACTCTATCGCGTAGAACACGCTCGATTTAGTAGGAAATGGGTCTTGAACGGCCTTAATCAGCTTCAGAACGATCAGAAACAAGGAAGGAGAGGAACTCCTCAAAAATGAAGCAGGATGGGCTATTTATAAGCCTCCAAGCTGCCGAAATGAAACCGCGGCGCTGCGAAACTGTGGCGCCGCGCCGCACAGAACTGCGACGCCCGCCGAAAACGCGCCCGCGGTAACGCGCGGCGCGGGTTGTGCTCGCGTTCCGCGGCGCCCACCGAAATGCCGCGCCCGCGGTTCCGCGGGCGCGCGTTTTGCTGCGCCGCGTCAGCTGCGCGCCGGCTTCTTTTTTTTTTCTTTTAATTTATTTTTATACTCAAAATTTACGAACGCGCGTAACTTCCTACCCCGGATTCGGATTCGCACGTTCTAGGTACCGTTGGACTCATATCGACGAGCCCTTCGATACAAACCCACTTAAAACAGCAAATCACACTATTTCCAAGTGGGTCCCACCTATTTTCTACGCTCGTCGAGGTCGTAACTTCCGGTCCCGACCTCCGTTTCGCACGTTCTTTGAATCGTTACGCTCATTATGCCAAGCTCTACCTGGCTACGGGTATTTCATCTAATGAAACCCCTTAACATTAATCTTAAATTACCGAATTACCCTTAACCCTCCCGGGTTAAGCGTAACCGAGAAACGAGTCGTTACATTCTTCCCCCCTTAAATGAATTGCGTCCTCGCAATTCGCCCAAACTTACTCTTCAAAACACATCTAATTCAAAACAAATATCTAGTAAAATCCGATAATTAATCGGATAAGTAATCGTAAACATCATAATCAAATAAATCATGTATAAAAGGAATCCAATCTTAAAATTGGATAACACGTTCATAAAGATAATCTGATAATTTATGATCAGATGAAATATCTTTGACAGAAATCAGACTATAAATATAGAATCGGATAAATCATATCATACGAAATTTGATACTTAATTTAGAATCGAATAAATTATCGTTCAGAAATCAGATATGCCATTCAAAATCGAACATATCATTTTCTTAAAAATTCAACGAATCAATCGTTCATCAAAATCTGATAAATCGTTCATAAACGAAATCCGACATTTAATTTAAAATCGGATAAATCCTTGTTCAAAAATTCTGATATGTCACTCAAAATCGAACATATCGTTCTTTCGAAATTCGATAAATCAATGAGTAAATCAAAATGCCGTGATACCGAACGGCTTACATATGCACCCATGGTGCCACGGAAAAACAGAAGGATAGGAGCATTTCCATAATGCCCCACACCTGTGCACATCAGAGCCAAATTTGGCGGTATCCAGAATTGATAGCTTTTGGGTTCTATACCAAATAACTATCCAGAGAGTCCGAAGACCCAAATCATCGAAATCTTCATCGTCAAATCAAATTCAGAACCGTCAAATCAAATTCAGAACAAACATTTCTAAAATAACCAGATTTGAAATCGAAATTCATTTCAATACACTCGTGGAATCAACCTTGAAGCTATCCACTAACACCTCATGTCCTACACCACGGGTGTTTAATGGTTTCTTCTTAGCAATTCCACAGGTGATTAAGATAAATTTACTATATTTCATATCATGGGATTTGAAATTAAATTTTATATCAAATCCATCAGTAGATTCAACCTTAGAGCAATCCACTAACGCGTCGTGTCCCATACCACGAGCGGTCGGTGGTCACCCCTTGGTAATTCTACTGCCTTTGAAAACAAATCAATTTCAGAAAAATAACACAAGTCTGAAAACATACGGTCATAGAATGTCGCGATACCAGACGACTTACACCCGCGCCCATGGGGCGACGCGAGACAGAAAGGAAGGGATTTACCCATGACATCCCAATCCTGTGCGCGCCAGATGCCAAATTTGGCGGTATCCAAAATCATAATAATAATTCTTAGTTCCGAGGAACCAAGAACTATCCAGACGACACGATTGCCCAAAACTCGGAGAATATTTTCGAAAAGAGGAGATGATTTTGAAGACAGAGCTTTGTTAGTAGAAAACTTTTAGCAAAATGTTGGTGAGTCAAAATCTTGGTATAAATTTATACTTAGTAGGTCGAATTAAGTTCTAAGAATATACTTTGTGCACATAAGAAAATATTGTGTAATTTTTCTTTTGAAATCATTCAGAAAATCGGAAAATACGATCACAGAATGTCGCGATACCAGACGACTTACACCCGCGCCCATGGGGCGACGCGAGACAGAAAGGAAGGGATTTACCCATGACATCCCAATCCTGTGTGCGCCAGATGCCAAATTTGGCGGTATCCAAAATCATAATAATTCTTAGCTCCGAGGAACCAAGAACTATCCAGACGGCACGATTGCCCAAAACTCAGAGGAATTTTTTGAAAAGAGGAGATGATTTTAAAATCAGAGCTTTTGTTTTCGTAAAAGTAGCGAAAGACTTTAAAAATTTGGGCGAGTAAAAACCTCGGCATACGATTAGAATTTAAGGCTACCTACGCCTTGGAAATTCTATCGTAGTTGAAAGCATATTTGAAATCAAATTTTATTTCAATACCCGAGTAGAATTTACCGTAGGGTTTTCCACTGGCGCTACATGTCTTATACCATGAGCGGTTAGCGGTTACCTCGTGGTAATTCTACCGTCTTTGAAAACATATTTCAAATCATATTTTGTTTAAATACTCGAGTAAAATTAACCGTTGAGTCTTCCACTAGCGCTACATGTCTCATACCATGAGCGATTAGCGGTTACCTCTTGGTAATTCTACCGTCTTTGAAAACATATTTCAAATCATATTTTGTTTAAATACCCGAGTAGAATTAACCGTTGAGTCTTCCACTAGCGCTACATGTCCCACACCATGAGCGGTTAGTGGTTACCTCTTGGTAATTCTATCGTCTTTGAAAACATATTTCAAATCATATTTTGTTTAAATACCCGAGTAGAATTAACCGTTGAGTCTTCCACTAGCGCTACATGTCCCATACCATGAGCGGTTAGTGGTTACCTCTTGGTAATTCTACCGTCTTTGAAAACATATTTCAAATCATATTTTGTTTAAATACCCGAGTAGAATTAACCGTTGAGTCTTCCACTAGCGCTACATGTCCCATACCATGAGCGGTTAGCGGTTACCTCGTGGTAATTCTACCGTCATTGAAAACATATTTCAAATCATATTTTGTTTAAATACCCGAGTAGAATTAACCGTTGAGTCTTCCACTAGCGCTACATGTCCCATACCATGAGCGGTTAGCGGTTACCTCGTGGTAATTCTACCGTCATTGAAAACATATTTCAAATCGTATTTTGTTCAAATACCCGAGTAGAATTAACCGTAGGGTTTCCACTATCGCTACATGTCTCATACCATGAGCGGTTGGTGGTCACGCTATGGTAATTCTACTGCGGTTTAAAACACATTGAAATCAAAGTCGTTGAAAAGAATCATGTAACGAATTTAAGACAAAACTTTCGATCGAGACAAATTCAAAATCACAATTCATAAAAATCAAGGTTTCCGATTAAATCCAAAGCCATACGAGAAAACAAAATTTTAACTCATTCTCGGTGAAAAATCGAAATTTTAATCCGTCTTAATTCCGATGCAAAACATGCAGAATGAAATTCTAAATTAAATCTAAATCAACTCATTTAGAAAGAATTTTCATATAACTCACGATTAAAAATAAAATTGGACTTCATACAAGTCACATATACAAAATGAAAAGTTTAAAAGAAGAATTCATATTAAATCCAATAAAATAAACATGATGCAACAAATTTAAACTTAAGGCTATAAATAATTTTCAATTGAAAAAAAATCAAAATAATCAAATTGATGCTTGCATCAAAACTCATGGCGATAAAGATCTCAAATAATTATTCGATTAAATCTCATATTAAATCTGGTGCAACTCATTCAAGCAAAATTTTCAAATTAATTCAAATTTAAAATTGACATCTATAAAGTATAAGCTTGTCATTAATTAGATACACATACATAGCATAAAAATAAAGATTACTTCTAATAGAACAAATTAGAATTATCATAATTAGAGTTCGAAGCAATTTTCGTATCATATCACCAGAACAAAATTAAGTATTAAAATCTGATACGACTTGTTCATAACAACGTATTCAAAACATGTTCGATTTAAGATCAAAATTAATAAAATTTATGTTCGTAACAAATCCATTACAAAGCATGTACACAAAATTTAAAATATGCTTAGAAATTGAAGTTCTCAAAATAGTAGTCCATATTAATTTAAAAATTATCGATGTAAAACAAAAATTCAAAATTAGAGTTCATTTTAAATTCGATAACACACGGGCATAACCAAAGGATGAAAAATCGAAATTTATTTGAAATTCGCGACAACACGTTCAGAAGAGAAATTTACTTCAAATGATTCATTTCAAAATAATCAGAACATATTCAAAACAACAATTTCTATTTTCAAAATTTAAATCAAAATACTTATTAAATTAATAAAATATTATACTCTCGCAGACAGATCAATGCTCCGATACCATTTGTAACGACCCGACCCGAGCCGGGCCCACAAAATCACTGATAGGAATTTGAAATTTTCCCTTAAGCCAAGAATCATCGTCTGAGTGCGAGAGGTACAACGTTCGCCTACGCACTACGGAGCTTAAGGCTTCCGCGTACGTAGACTTAGGTTGTAACGACCATTTACACACAACGAAGCTTCATAGTTCGTCGCGTGTAAAATAGAATAAAACATATTATTTATAATGATTGGATCGAGCCAACGTTGCCTTGCCGTTGGTTGCCTACGTACGTATTGGATATTATTCCAATACGATCGGATCCGAACGTAGTTCTGCCTAACGGCTACTACACACAACAAGCATCACAAAATCGTATAACATACGTATCTCCGAATATTTAATCGGAAGTGTAAATCGGAGTCAAGCGGAAGTTAATAAATTAACGAAATCATACGTCTCGCTCTACCATAGAGCGGGATTAAAATCACATACACATATCTCGCTCCATTACTGAATCGAGACTGAGCACATCAACCGGCTCGCTCTATCACTGAGCCGAGACCGGACACACACATCACACGTCTTGCTCTACCCTAGAGCAAGACATCACACTTCATAACATATAAGCGCACATCATAGCATATAAGCTCACATCATGGCATATAAACACGTATCATGGCATAGCACACATCATGGCATAACACACATCATGGCATATAAACACGTATCATGGCATAGCACACATCATGGCATATAAACACATATCATGACATAGCACACATCATGGCATAACACACATCATGGCATATAAACACGTATCATGGCATAGCACACATCATGGCATAACACGTATCATGGCATAGCACACATCATGGCATATAAACACATATCATGGCATAGGACACATCATGGCATAACCCACATCATGGCATATAAACACGTATTATGGCATAACACACATCATGGCATAACACACATTATGACATATAAACACGTATCATGGCATAGCACACACGTCATTCTATAATTAAAACGGAAGATTAGAAAAGCTTACTGCCCTCATGTCTCGTAGGGTAGTGTTATGCGGAGTTGCTCATATGAGCATCCTCCCCTTCAGATCCGAAGATATTGGACAGAGCTTCCTCTAGCCTCCATACGTTCTTCATCTTGTGTCGAAAGACTACGTATAACGTTCTCCTTGCCAGAGACTCTTCTCATTTTCTGTGCCATGAGCGGCGGACAGAACCTCCCGTACTCTGGATTATTTCTCATGATGTAGCCCGACAACTTCGGACAGAACCCCGTCTTGCTTCGGGCCCATATTTCTTGTTCGGTGCTCGAGGATAACGGGCGGAGCCTCTCCTAGTCTCGGGGCATTTCTTCCTCATACAATCATCAACTCATGAAACGGAACCCTCCATCGCGTAGATCATACTTGACTTAGTTAAGAACGCCTCTTGAACCGCCTAAATCGGAGTTAGGATGCTTAAGAACGGAGAGAAAGAAGTTTGTCGGTGCTCGGGCAGAACCTCTCCTTGTCTCGAGGCATTTTGTCCTTATACGGTCTCCGAATCGAAGAAATGACCACTCTATCGCGTAGAACACGCTCGATTTAGTAGGAAATGGGTCTTGAACGGCCTTAATCGGCTTCAGAACGATCAGAAACAAGGAAGGAGAGGAACTCCTCAAAAATGAAGCAGGATGGGCTATTTATAAGCCTCCAAGCCGCCGAAATGAAACCGCGGCGCTGCGAAACTGTGGCGCCGCGCCGCACAGAACTGCGACGCCCGCCGAAAATGCGCCCGCGGTAACGCGCGGCGCGGGTTGCGCTCGCGTTCCGCGGCGCCCGCCGAAATGCCGCGCCCGCGGTTCCGCGGGCGCGCGTTTTGCTGCGCCGCGTCAGCTGCGCGCCGGCTTCTTTTTTTTTTTCTTTTAATTTATTTTTATACTCAAAATTTACGAACGCGCGTAACTTCCTACCCCGGATTCGAATTCGCACGTTCTAGGTACCGTTGGACTCATATCGGCGAGCCCTTCGATACAAACCCACTTAAAACAGCAAATCACACTATTTCCAAGTGGGTCCCACCTATTTTCTACGCTCGTCGAGGTTGTAACTTCCGGTCCCGACCTCCGTTTCGCACGTTCTTTGAATCGTTACGCTCATTATGCCAAGCTCTACCTGGTTACGGGTATTTCATCTAATGAAACCCCTTAACATTAATCTTAAATTACCGAATTACCCTTAACCCTCCCGGGTTAAGCGTAACCGAGAAACGAGTCGTTACAGGGATTTTCCCCAAGCCATTAGCCTATAATTAGTTTACACATACACCTATCACTGGGGCTTTTCTTAATTTTTAAACTCACTCATAAGCCCTTAGACCGGAGCCCCTAAATTGGGTCAGCGAATATTATATGACAATTTAACTACAAGAGGTAAAAGGGTCATTTCATAGACATTGAGATTTTTCCACAATCTTAAACTTGATCAGGACACTCATCTCCCTCTCAAAGTCCACTGGTAATTTTTCTAAATGTTTTGAACACTTAAAGCCTCTAGAACCGAACCCGGTTCAATGCTCCCTTTTTTTTAAAAAAAAATAAAGACACAAGATGGTCTTGAATCAAGTGGTTCAGGTCGGGTGACCCAAACATGTCCTAACGACCTGCAACCCAGGCCATCTTCCCCACATCTGGCCAGAGGTGAAGGAGCCTCTGGTAGCGCTGCCGACATTCCATCTAACCCGGCCCTTCTCCCCCTTCATCTCTCTCTCTCTCTCTCTCTCTCTCTCTCTCTCTCTCTCTCTCTCTCTCTCTCTCTCTCTCTCTCTCTCTCTCTCTCTCCTCGTTGATGGACCTCCCTTTTCTCCGTCGGCTCTCTCTCCATTATTTGTTGTGCTGTCATCACCGACTTCCTTCACCTCACCACTGCCAATGACTTGACTTACACCTCCACCATGTGCCACTGGCTCTTCTTCACTCTCGCCACCCCTGACGATGACTCTACCCGCGCTACCGACTGCTCATCTCCTTCCTACCGCCTCAACATCATGTCACGGGGTAGCAAAGTGGACTATCAATGACAAGTGTTGGGGTACGCACACGTGTGGAAGTGTTGTAAACTGAGTATGCATGCATTACGGGAAATGTCCATAGTGTTGCACACCACGTATGCAAGCGTTGCGGGGAAGGCCCGTAATGTTGTGCAACCTTGTCACGAAGGCGCCCAGGGAACGTCTACTGTGTTGCACTATCAAGGCCAAATAGCCAAGCGAGTAAGCCTTTCTCGTCAAGGTCATCGCCTCATGCCATTCAACCAAGCGTCAAGCCCACGAAGCCAAACAACAAACCCATTCCAAGACAGATGTACGAATGTGCCAGGACATTTCCTAAGCAAGTTGGCCGGAGGGGGACACATCCTTGCGATGCACATATCCAACTTAGGCATCTCGGACATCCGAACAATCCATCTCAGCCAAGTGCATGCAAGGGTCATTCTTTCCAACAAGGTCATAAGGTAGGACAGCTGCCCCATACGTTGGAGAGCCCCATCTCCTAGCGGATGGGGCTTCTGGCATGATAGCTAGCAACATAGCAAGCCTTCTTTATCATTCGAGATAGCCATTTGCAAGGCTAGGCATCATACTAGTAGCTTAACATTTTAGCTCACCATGTCCCCCTATATAGCATAAGAAATTTTTTTCATTCTACTAGAGTGGCAGCCAAAGTGTTTGTATAGGCATAGTTCCTCCAGAGTTTGCCAAATAGACCCAAAACACTCCACAAGACTCTCCAACACTATCTAGGGGGGAGGGGACATCTTAAGAATTCAAATATGTGTTAGCCGACCATGTGTCTCAATATAGCCAACTATGTATGCAAGGACTCTCATCTTAAACCAATCTGCATTTAATTTTATTTATTATTTCACGGTTATCGTGTGGTTTAAGCCTTTTCTGATTAAATTCGGTGGTTTTTAAAAATAAATAGGGTTTCTAAATGTTTTAATCAAAATAAACTCCATATTTATGAGTTTTAAGTGAATTTTGGATCAATTCTAAATTTTTGGGATTTTTTGGATTTTTCTCAAATTTTCAGAAAAATTAGGGTTTGGCGGGACCCCTATGGGCCCCACCGGAGAATTTAGGGTTTTTGGTCCAAAATGTCCCAAACATCAAAGGAATTCATTATAAAAATTTTCAGAATTTTTCTGGTCCTAATTTTAGGTTAAATTACTAAATTTCCTATTTCTAGTTAAAAACTCTATTTTTACCCCAAATTTCAATTAGGTATAACCCAACCCTTCCTATAAAAGGAAAAGGGCTAAGCCATTTCCAAATTGTGAATAGGCTGAGCTAGGAGATTTGGAGCCTAATCCCCAATTAGGCCCAAAAAGGAAACAATTAGAGGTGAGTTTTGCTTAATCCTTGTTTAATCTTTAGGGTTTTTTTCTTAAAATCCTCTTACTCTTGTCTTCTGCCATCGATTCAATCCATTTTGAAAGCATTAAATTATTATTTTACTTCTCTTTTCCAAATCCTAACCTTCAAAAATTCATTTTTATGCTTCTAAAGCTCTAGATCTAGGGTTTGCTTTATGATTTTTAAGGTTAAATCAAGTTTAGATGTGTATTAACATAAAAATCATGCTTTTGGAAGGTGTTGGAGGTGATTGAAGGATTAATATGACCCAAATCAAGACGAGAGGTAATGGATTTTCAAATCTCAATCTTGTGGTAAAAATCTCGATTTTTATGGTTTTATTTGAATGGGTTTGCTTTTGATTAGGGCTTTAATGATAGGTTTATTAAATGTTAATCTCTTGCTTCGATTTCTTTGGGTTTTACTTTGGAATGGGTTAAATTAGTGTTCTGGAATGTTTAATTTAGTTTTGATGGTGTATGAGGCTTGGGATGAAGATTTTGAGGTTCTTCAATGGTGTTTCGGTTTTGAATTTCTAAATGAAGAAGAAGGCTCGAACTGTTCATTGGCGATCAATCGGGCCAACTGGACAATTGATCAGGCTGATCGGCTAAACGTCAATTCTATCATTTTTTTTATGCACACTTTGGTGTTTTTACTATATTTGATGATTCTAATGGTTATGGGAAATGTTTTATGATGGAATTAAGCTACTTGAATGGTGTGGAAATTGATGATGGAGACTTATTAAGTATGCTTAAGTATTTGTTATGTGGTATTATATGTTGATAATTATACATATTAACATTGAATTACCTTGAATCTTTGAATGTTGAAATTCTTATGATTAGAGCATGTTTCCAGTAGGGACATTACATGGTAAATGATGAGATGTGTCATCTTATAATGAGAATGGTTTGTGAGTAATTGATGTTATCATGTTATAGCTTCATGTGCAGAATAATCATGCTTATAGGAGTTGAGCATTTGATTTCACATTAATGGATTTAAGCTTTATGGTAGATTTCACCTTGATTTCAGTTGATAATCATGTTTTCAATGTGTTTAAGCATGCGTATATTGCCCTATGAGCTTATGTCAAAGCATTAGTTATGTGCTTAGGATATGCATGAACACACACACATATGGGGAATCTACTATGAAATCGCAGTTAATTATGATTTTATTATGATGCATGAGGGGATTGATGGGAGCACGTTCCATGTGTTGGAACCCACGTAGATTTTGCTCACGGATGTATCATAATATCATGCATCATGAATCGGACTTCATGAATGAGGTTTTACTGATGTTTAACCAGAATTGATCGATTGTATGCAATGATGTGAGATTGTTTGCCAGATTTATCAATCGGTGAATTAATTGGAACTTGATTGGTCCGAAAGGACATGATTTTGATTTAAGTTCCTGTGTGGAACATGTATATTCTCTGGGTTGAGTCTAGTTAAATTGAGATATGTGGGGACGAGTTGTGTACTTGTCTTACATATGAGATTATTGAGATTGTCTTCTGGACCTTGAGAATCCAAAGTGGTACACTTCGTGCACCTGCTACCACATGTTCGAGGGTTCCCTATGTGGGAATTTGGGCACTCCCCTATCACAGGAGATGTCCCTGGGCGAACACACCTACTCTTGGTTCTCTGTGTGAGAATCGGACATCCTTGGCTAGGATCGTTCTGGGCGAGCAGCTTTAGGGGCTGACCACCCCGACTTCTTACATTTCCTGTGTGGAAATTGAACCACGTCTCGCTTTCGTGGCCTTGATTGTGTCCCGCCTGTGTGGCAATGCTTGTATTTACTCCTTGATAGAGGCATTCACCATTTATGTTGATGCATGTGTGTTATGAATGTTATGCCCAGGATTGCACACATGGTGTAGGGACAATTTGACACATGTTATTAGGAGTTATTATGCATGATTGTGTATCGTGTGTTTGTCACGTTTGTCGTGTAGGGTGAATGAGGATGTGATAAGAATGCATAATCTGAATTGTATGAATGAGACACTATTATGCAGGTTTATGTGATATGAATGCATGATCTGAAATCATGTGAATGAGATACTATTTTACATATTTATGTGATATGATTGCATGATCAGAAAGTGTGTGAAAAACATTTTATATGCGATTTATGGGATTATCATGCTTGATTTGAGTAGATGTGAACTATTACCTATGCAGGATGAATGTTAGGTTATGACTTGAATATTTATGACTTGACTTTGATAGGTATATCATAAGCATGAGGCTCACTCCATACAGGTTGAGGGAATTGATATACTCTTGTGTTATTAACATTGGTTTGCATGAGGCTTATATTATGCTTATTATGGATTATGTTTTAGCGTTCATGTGAGCTTTATATTTTCAAACCCAAACTAAGCTAAGCTCACCCCATTTTTTTTGTTTTGTTTGGTTTTGAGGTTATATCGTTATGCCATACAGGTGCTCAGAATGATCTAATTTATAAGCATGGAGGAGAATAGATCCATATGGAGTGTGTGCCTAGTTCATTTGTGATGGGATAGACTTATGTTGATTTCTTATGTTATAAATTTAATATTTTACATGTTTATAGATAGCCTTGTTGATGGCTTAGACATGTTGTTGCCTTTTTAGGCTTGAGACTTATAATGTTTATTTGAGACTTATATGGGTATGTGAATGATTAATAGACTTTCTTTTATCTTCTATTGATTGTTTTTGTACAAAGGGAGTGATATGTACTTCAATCTAGTCTATTTTGGGTTAGCTTTCCACTTTGTCATGCCTTTGTCATCTCTTTAAACCATGTTTGGGTTAAGGGGGTGTGGCGGGGCATGACCTTACAAGTGTCACATATCTTGCTCTTGTTATTGAGGGGTTCGCATGAATTTTGACATGTCTATACTTGTGCAAGTGGTGTTACATTGAGAATTAACAATATAGGGCTTTAATCAAATCTCCATGGTTTCTATATTTTCTTCTTGTTGGGATTTGTGACTGTGGACATGAATGTGGTAAGAGTTGGTTGGCTGATCCGGTTTTAATTGTTCTTCAATTGCTATTTGTGATGCTACCAAACTTATCTTCACTATTGATGATGACTATAGTGCCTAGAGTTGGTACGGATGTTTCTTTTGGATTGTTGGATCTACTAGCTTTCAAATTTTTTTCCTCACTAGGGTTGATCGTTCAATAGTATTCTCCATTGGTCATTTTCTAGGGTTTGATAAAAACAACACGTAGAAGACAATTGCCAAAAAATTTGGGTCTCATCGTCATAATGCTTTCCTTTATGAGATATTTATGGAATGTGAGACTAGTTACTCATTTATCTAAAAAAAGAAAGGTGAAGATACAATTGGCTAGATAGCTTGGGTGCTCCCCGTAATAAAAATTGGCTGGAATTTTTTTATATTTTGCCAAAAGGAATCAAGAATTTGGGAGCACCTACAAAATTAGTGCGTGTCACGATGGGCGGAAATTTGAAAATGCAATTTTAATCAATTATTTAAATGTGAGATTCTATCATTGATGGAGTTTGTGAATCTTTATTTTGTGTGGTGCCCTTTGGATCCACAAACTTGACATAGGCCTCAGAAAGCATATATATATATATATATTCCAAGGTTATCCATTTCATGTCACCATACAGATAATCCAATATCTCCCAAGGCTGCTTCAGTTTCAAATGACCAACAACAACTCCAGGTTATTAGTCACCAAGGTCGCATATGATTTAAATCTTAGTGAACAACATTAATCAGAAAGGTAGGGTGGATGACTCATACTCAAAGTTAATCACCAATTTCATATATGATCCATTACCTTTTAAAATTACCAGTCCTAAACTACCCTCTTCTCCTTCCTTCTCACTCTCCCTCATATGTGTCTTCCCCATGGTGGCAGAGGGTTAGACTTGCCCGCGGGCAAAGCTCAATCCCCCATAAACTGCCCAGTCAAGGCCCAATGGGCAGGGACCATGGCCCAGACCCCGTGGTAAAAAAACTACTCCTCACTCTCACTCAATCTCTTAAATTAATCAAGAAATTCTTCAAGAAGACTCAAATAATATTCCTCTCCAAGCTCTCTACAAATTCTTCAAGAAAGCAATTTCATCCTGCATGTTCAAGCATAATTATTCCATATGCATCCTGTGTAAACGAGCATCATTGTCCCTACACAACCTGTGTCAATGAGTATTATAATCCATACACATGTATAAATAATCCAGTGAATATTTCACAATGGAGAAAACAATCCTACTTATCCTAGCCAAAGCACAAGCAGACTTGCTCACCCTAGAAATTCAAAAAGGAAGTCTTAATTCTTAGAAAGGAAAACTCGAGCAATTTTGGTAAATCCCTAATGGTGAAATTACCCCCTAGTAAGCTAGTGCACATAGGTAAATCAGTCTGGATTCTCAACTCCAGAAAAACTCATCAATTTAACTCATTATAACATTCCGCTCTTCTCACTCCAGGAGGAAACCTGTCCTCAAAGAAATGCAAAACCCCACCCTTTCATACATAAAATGTATTAAACATGATTAATCTTCATTTACAAAATCATCTTCATGGTGCATGCAATATGATACATACATGAGCCATGTTTAATGGATGAAAGCATAAATAAACATATCCTAATCAGTCTCAAATGTATGAAACATGGTCCATTTGTGTCAAATAAAAATCATATAAGCATGGGTAAAAGATACATTCATGAATATATTCTTAATTGAGGTAAAACATGTGTAACATGACTCATTTATAATTAAATTAACATGTGCAAGCATTCACATCCTCTCATGGTTATAAGCTACTGGAGTCGTGAACTAAAGAGAAATAACCAAAATACAGATTGAAATCAAGTAGAGCCTCAAGTTAAGGTTAAACATGCATGGTCATCTCTTTAATTAAGCTAAAACACATATATAGCATGCTCCATATGAAATTGAGGTGACATGTACAAGTATTCCTAACTTATCATGGTCATAATTTACTAGAATCATGAGAAAATAAAAAAGAAATGGTAAAAAATTCACTAAAAATGGAAATCTACAATATAGCCAGTCAAACGGCCAGACTGCCCATTCAAACAACTGGTCATTCGAATGGTATGTCAGCCCGTTCGAACAGTCGAGATAGTTCACTTTTTTGGTTTATCTTCTACCTCTCAAAATTCAAACCAAAATCATTCTGAAATTCTATATAAATTCTCAAATCATCATAACATCATACAATTAATATCTAAGCCTAAAACATGATGAATCTAACATTTTTTTATACTTAATTTTACAAAAAATAATAAATCATATATTTTTAATAAATTACCATTACCCACCAAGATTATTCAAAAGCTCAAATAACCCTCAATCATGGCATTACAAGCAAGAAAATCACTTAAAGTGAAAACCCCTTACCTCTATTTGGCTTGTAAATCCCTTGAACAAACTTTAACCTCAAGAAATCCAACCCAAAAATTAGGGTTTTTAGTTAGTCCTAATCAAAACCAAGGTAATAGACTCAAATCAACATGGGAATGATAGATTGAAGACCTCCTTAGATTAAAAACAAAAACAACATAGATTAGGGTTCTAAATTGGAATTAAAAATATATTCTTGATGGAAGGAAACTAAGCATCCAAATAGGAGAAGTGAAGAATAAGATGATTAAGATAAAATTCGAAAGGATTAAGGTGTGATTAGGAGAAAATCTTACCTTAAGAAGGCTTTCTCCTTTGAGAAATGGGGGTAGAGCCTAGCCTACCTCCTAAACTCAACTTTTCCCCATTTGGTTAATGGGCTTGGGTTTTTCCTTTTAAAGTAAGGGCTTGTGTGCTAAAAATTGAATTATTGGGCCCTAAGTGACTAAAGTGCATATTTGACTCAAAAATGAATTTAATCACACCTAAGCCTACAGACAAATCAATACAAGGTTGGCAGCCAAAATGGGTAGCACATCATCCCACACATACATGGGTTTCACAGTGGGGTCTGCTTCTTTGACTAAGGAAAAATAGAAAGAAAATGTCCCTAAATAGGTAGAAATTTGGTTAATCAAGCTTAACACTAATATTCTAAACTATAATAAAATTAAACCTTAAGAAATTTATAACTAAACTAACCCATTACCCAAAAAAAATTAAATCAAACTGACAAACAATTTCACACAAATAAAAGGTAATAAATTAGAAGATCTTACAAAGACTATATAGCAATTATATATAATAGCATGATTTACGAGGATTTTGAGTTGAATGTGGAATGAAGAGTAATAATGTACTAAGTAAGGGTTAGTAAACCCTAAGACATGTGTATGAGACATGTGATGTGATGATTGGGTCACCCTGAACTTATGCATTCGACGCATATAGTCCAAGATTCCTAGTGACTTATTGGCTCCTCAACTGAGTCATTTATCCATGGTGAACATCTAACAACTCGGGCTCTCTAAAGCCTCCAACCCAAAGGTAAAACCCGACCCGAGGGTCAAAATATTAGAAGAAAATTTTCTTTTCTTAGCTACAGGATCATCCTGTGTATGAGAGCTAAACAATCTTCTGGCACTTCACTGCTCACTTTAATTAAAATAAAATAATAAATAATTATTAATCAGATTGGGCCAACATTGTCATAATGTTGGTTTCCTACATATTTATTCGATAACATCTACAATGTTATTCTAATAAAATTGGATCCCAACGTAGTTCTACCTAATGACTAATAAAAATCAGATTAATCATTTTCAAAAATAGATATTTATAGCTAATAAAAATTGGATTAATCATTTTCAAAAATAGATATTTACTTACATATATTTTGATAAGTCATTCATTTACATAATCAAATAAATCATTCATTCAAAATTTGAAAGATCGGTCTTTCATCAAATTTGATATATCATTCAAAATCAAACAAATCATTATTTTAGAGAGTTGAAAGTTTTGGGGCTCTATACCAAATAACTATCCAAAAAGTTGATAGCTTTTGGGTTCTATACTAAATAACTATCTAGAGAGTATGAAGACCCAAACCATAAAAAAACTTCATTCAATTATCATAAATAATTTTTAAAATATTATATAATATTTTATAATAAGTGTCATTAGGATTTCCCCTAATGACACAGCTTTTCAAAAACAGAATGGTGGGAATAACCTCAAAAGAATCTATAAAAATCAGGTTAAATTGAGTTGTGGGAATAGCCCCAGAGAAATTCAAGAAGCTTACCCTCCTCTCTTAAGTGAAATTTGTAATGATTAGCACCTCTCCTCGTCTAAGGTCAAGGCGAGTGGAGCCTCTCCATTATGTAATCTTCCTTTTAGAGCTTTCTCTCATCTGATTAGAGGTCTCTCACTTCCCATAAGGTTTTACCCCACTTAGGTTACTCAACTCATAAAATTGAATGACTCAAATTGGACATAAAATGACTTAGAAATTATTAAAAGTAGTTGGAACACGGAGACAAGGGATAGAAGAATCAAAATATTAAATAACCCTTCCACTGCATAGCGAACCCTCGATTTAGTCAAAAACATCTTTTAAACGGACTAAAAATGACTCAGAAACAGAAGAAATGAGTTCTGGGGTTCAAAAGAACCCCCTTGCCTATTTATAAGGCATGATGCTGCCCAAATGGCTGTGCCACACAGCCAATTTTGGCGGAATAGCTCACCTACAGTGTGGGCACTTTACTGTGCCCCGTGTGTGCCACTACAGTGCACCTGGCAACATCTCAACGACGAGCACTGTGTATGTGCCGCTTGAGGCGACTCCACTACAGTATTTGCTCTCTTTTTTTAAAAAAATCTTCGAACACCCGTATCTTCTTACCCCAGACTCATATTCAAACAGTCATGGTACTGTTGAGCTCATATCGACAAGCCCTATGAAATTGGACTATTCAAGGTAGGGTATTTTGTACTTTTCAAGTGGGCCCCACCTATGAGACACACTTCTCGAAATCATAACTTTCACTCCCGACCTCCGTTTTTCATGTTTATCGACTTGTTACGCTCGTTTCTTTGAGCTCTACTCACATAGGGGAGTTTCACTCCTCCATTTTACCTAATCTCCCTCTAAAAATAATAATTATTCTCAACCCCTCCTATTTAACGAAATCAAAAAATAGGGTATCACATTCTTCCCCCCTTAAATAAATTGCTTCCTCTCAATTTGCCCAAAACCATTTTTATAAAAATCACCTTTATCTTGTGCCATCTTGCTACACTTTTGCATGTAGATCCTTTCACTCCGATACCATATGAAACGACCCAGACCCTCTAAAACCTCCAACCCAAAGGCGAAACCAGACCCAAGGGTCAAAATATCATAAAAAAAAATCTTTTCTTACCTACAAGATCATCCTCTATGTTCGAGAGTTGTGTGGCACTTCGCTGCTCACTTTAATTAAAATAAAATAAAAATTAATTATTAATTAGATTGCAACATTGCCATAATGTTGGTTGCCTACATACTTATTGGTTAGCATCTACAATGTTATTCTAATAAGATCAAATCCCAACGCAGTTTTGCTTAATGCCTAGTAAAATTTTGAGAAATCATTTTCAAAATAGATATTTACCTACACATATTTTTATAAATCATTCCTTTATAAAATCAGATAAATCATTCATTCAAAATCTAATAAATCAGTCTTTCATCAAATTAGATAAATCATTCAAAATTAGAAAAATCATTCTTTCTGTACCAAATAACTATCCAGAAATTTGATTTTGCACTCTATACCAAATAACTATCCAAAATTTGATAGCTTTTGAGCTCTATACAAAATTATTATCCAAAAAATTGATAGCTTCTAGGCTCTATATCAAATAACTACGAGAGAGTCTGAAGACCCAAAATATTAAAAAACTTCATTCAAAAATCATAAAGTCTTTTCAAAATATCATAAAATATCTTATAATAAGTGTCATTAGGATTTCCCCTTAGTGACACAACTTTTCAAAAACAAACAAAGTTGTGGGCATAGCCCGAGAGAAGACCTTAGAAATCCAATCAAAACTAATATTAGAAATTCAAGAATCTTACCCTCCTCTCTTAATTGCAAGTTTTAGTGATTAGCACCTCTCCTCATCTAAGGTCAAGGCAAGTGAAGCCTCTCTTCAATTTAAAATCTTTTGTTTAGAGCTTTCTCTCATCCGATTAGAGCTAGCTATCTTACTTCCCATAAGGTTTTACCCTATTTTGGTTAACTCATAAAATTGACCCCTCCATTGCATAACATGCTCATTAATTAGGTTGAAACACCTTTTGATTGACTCAAATTGAACTTAAAATGACTTAGAAATTGGTAAAAGAGGTTGGAACACAGAGGCAAGGGATCTCCCAAAAGATTTTCTTATTTTAGAGTAATCAAAATATGAAAATAATCCCTTTGCTGCACAGATCACCCTTGATTTAGTCAAGAATGCCTTTTGAACTGACTAAATTGAACATAAAATGACTCACAAACAGTAGAAATGAGGTATGGGGTTCAAAAGAACCCCTTTGCCTATTTATAAGGAGCAACACCACTATTAATTTTGGTAGCGCAATGTACCTGCACCGCGTGTGCTTTAAGTGTGCCACATTTTCACCGCTGCTGTAAGATCTCTAACTTTAACTCGGTTTAATTTCTATTTAATTGTGTGATATTGTGTGGTTTTGCTTAAATTATCAGTTAAACTTGATTTTGGAGTTAAGGGTTAGTAATTATTGTTTTAATAAGGTTTAATTTTATTTTTATAAGTTTTAATATCAAACTTGATTTATCTAATTTTTATGGATCTTATGGGATTTTATGGTAATTTTTCCTTAATTAAGGGTGTGGACCCCACCGTGGGCCCCACATCCATGATTGGACGGTGTGTGACCCACATGACCCTAAACTTTAATTATTTTATATCAAGGACTTTTGGAATGATTTAACTCATTTTTAGCTCTAAAATAACACTAATTAGCCACTTAGGGCGTTTTTACCCTATTTTACATCCCAACAATTTGTTTATACAACCTAAAACCCTTACTATTTAAAGAAAACCCTAGCCCATTGCCCAAATTGGGAAGGGCATTACTAGGAGATAAGGAGGTGCTCTACCTTCATTTGCCAAAGAGGGAAATCTAATTTAGGTAACTTCTTAGCCCTAATCACCCCTAATATTTTGATTTTACTCTTAATCCTTCTTATCTTCACTTTCCCCAAATGGATTATTGATTTCTTCCATTAAAATATTATTTTAAATTTTAATTTCAAACCCTAAATAGGTTATTTTCGTTTTTAACCAAAGGAAATCATAGATCTACCTATTTTCAAGTTGATTTAAGCTTATTAGTTGATTTTAATTAATTATTAACTAAAATCTCCCAATTTTGGGTAGGATTTCTTGAGGAATGAAATTTCTTCCTTGATTCAAAGACGTCATAGAGGTAAGGGGATTTCATCTCGTGTGGTTTATGCATTAGATTGCATGTAGAAGCTTTAAGTGGGTTTTTGCTTCATTTTATGCTTTAATATTGATTTATTAAAAGCATGTCATTTATGACTATTTTCTTGTGGTTAAGCATGAAAATGTTTAGATATATCATGTTTTAGGGTTGTATTTTGATATTATGAAGTTCTATGGTGATTTTAGAATTTATCTCAAATTTTTAGATATTTGCAGTTTGATTTTCGGAAGGTTGAAGACAAACCATAAATTGGGCAAAAGTGAATTGTTAAGGACATTCGAACAGCCCAACAAGCGTTCAAATGGCCAACTGTTTGAACAGAATGGTGATCGAACAGCCAAACAGCAAATTTTGTGATTTTAGCCATTTTGTGTAGTTTGGTCATTTCTTGTTCTCTTCTCTTAAACTCAATTCCTTATGATTAAAAAGGAATTATTATTACCTATAAATGTTGTTGTTGCATGAGGACCAACTTGGAATGTAAGATTTAGCTCAAGAATGATTTAGGCTATTGTTGTTTAATTTTATCATGATATTCTACTTGTTTTAAATTCATGTTTCATTATTACTTCATGATTCCAGTAGGTTTAACCATGACAATGTATATATATGCTTGCACATGTTATATTAATTTTAGGTGAATCATGCTCCCATGTTCTAGCTTAAGTATGGTGATGTTTATACTTGTCTAAGTCTAGCATGATGTACTACTTGTTCTTAAACTCGTACTTCGATGTTTTCATCACATTTACTCCATGATTCTAGTAGGGTAGGACTATGATAAAATTATGGATGCTTATATATGCAACCTTGATTGTAGCTTGTTCATGTTTCACATGTCTTAGCTTAGGCTTGAACTCTACAACTTATGTACACACTTGTGTCGATGTTTATTATTTTATTTGACACAAATAGACCATATTTCATGCACATGTGGACTGATTTGAGCATGTTTACTTGTACTTGGACTCATGTAACATTTGCTACATATGTAGCACGTTGCATGTATCATGAAAGCAATTTATAAATGAGATAAATCGTAATTCGCCGTGTTTGATCGATTGGATGCCAATGGTTGTCAAATTATTGATCTGAGGCTTATCAATTTGGTGTTACATTGGAAAAGATGGGTTTTTGTGTCCAATGGACGGGTTTTACGTCCCTTTGAAGACGTGCTTCCTCCCCGAGTTGAGAAGAGCAGAATGCTATGTGTGTTATTTGATAAGTTATCTGGACCATGAGAATCCGGGATGATATGTCCATGTGCACTGGCTTACCACGTACATATTGCTATGGACTTCAGTCTTGATGAGCATGTGTGCTCAGGCCTTTGGTCTTGATGAGCAGTTTGCTTGGGGTGTTCGACCTTGATGAGCAGTTTTGCTTGGGGTTTTTGACCTTGATGAGCAGGTTTATTTTTCTCAATTTGTGAGATATTCACCATTTATTGTTGTATATGTATGGGAGATTATGCTCATTAACACAAGTTGTGTAGGAACAATAGAGCTTATGTTACACATGTGATTATGGTATAATTTGCATAGATATGTAGGATGATGTGTGTGGTTGATGCACTTGATGTTAAAGGGTGAATGTTTTCATTGAGAAATAGATATGCATCATATGTTTATGTTGAGAAATGATTCATGCAAGATGTAATTATGATAATGAGTTCACATGTTTACACATGAGGTGTATATGTGTTATGAGCTATATTCGAACCCATGATGCACAGGTGGCATGAGTATATGATGATGAAATAATGTGGGACATAGCATAATATATAGCATAATATGCAAGTGGCATGACTATGTGATGATGAGATATATTATATATAGCATGATATATAGGTGGCATGCAAATATGTTGATGAATTATGTTATATATAGCATGATATGCAGGTAGCATAACTATGTGTCGATGAGACATTTTATAGATAACATGACATGCATGTGGCATAAGTAAATGCTTATAGATTGTAAATTATGACATGAATGCACAGGTTTATGTAAACATTCCATGATGAATGGGCATTGTGGTTCGTGATGAGTATTATGTGATTATGCATGTGTGGTCCTTATGAATTTACTTTCCATATTAAAACCCTTTCTGAGCTTGTGGCCCACCCCTCTTTGTTTGTGTTTTGTTTTGGGGCTGCATGTCATGCCATGCAGGTTGTTCGGATGGACTCTATGTGGAGCAAGTGGTTGGCGATGATCATTGAGAGGGGATGGATAAGATGTTATGTTTTATGATAGCTTTGATAGCATGTTTATGTTAAGATCTTTATATACTTGCCTATACTTCACACATCTATTTAACCAATGTTAGCTTAAGCTCTTATTAGCCATTGTGGGCTTAGACTGATACTTTAGCCATGTGTGGGCTGTTTATGACTAAGCATGTGTGTATGTAAGTGGACTAATATTTAATTAGTAGTCATTTTCTTGCTCATTTTTCTTTTATACAAAGTATACGTACGCAACTCCGTAGTGTTTCAAAGATGGGTTAAGTCTTTTGCAATCCAACTATACTTCGTCGTGCCGCGTGTTGCTTCCTCCTTTGATAGGGTTTGGCTCGGGGTGGTGTGTGCTGGGGCGTGACAACTGTAACATGCCTGGCTGTGTCACAACAACTCGCACTATGCTCATGTCTTGTGTGGCGATGGCGCCACCGCAATTTCCTAATTTTTTAAAAAAAAATCTTTGAATGCATGTATCTTCCTACCCCAAACTCGGATTCGAGTGTTCTTCATACACTTGAGCTCATATCGACTAGTCTTATGAAACTAGACTACTCAAGGTAGGCTATTCTGCACTTTTCAAGTGGGTCTCGCTTATAACACACACTTCCTGAGGTCGGAACTTTCACTCCCAACCTCCATTTATCGCTTTCTTCTATCCATTACACTTGTTTCTTTGAGCTCTACCCACATAGAGGAGTTTTACTCCTTTCACCAAAAATAATAATTATTCTCAACCCAACATGTTTAACAAAATCAGAAAATGAGGTATCAAAGAACATAAGGGTATGGTTTGGAAAAAGATAATGGTCTTTTGGCTCTCTAATTATGGGAGTTATGTAGAGTCCTTCTCCTATCTCAAGAGTCAGGTTCAAATGGACTAGAACATTAAAAGATGATTGGTCCCACGCAATACAATACATGAGGTTTGACGATCATGGCTGTTGGGATCTTGGCACTAGGGTTGAGCCCTTACTTCATGTTATGGTTGGAGTAGGGCAGGCTTCAGATAAAGATTAAGGTTGAGTTTGTGAGTAGTTCATGGTTTAGTGAGGCATAGTTGAGCTCTAAATATGGTTTACCTTGTCATAGAGAACCTTTATGACCTGCACTTAGGGAGCAAGTGACTCATAAGTGTAGTCATGGTAATAAAATGATTATGTATTTTTTTCTTTTGAGCATACTTATATATGCTATGGATTGTTTATATTCTTATGCCTGATTTGGTGTACTTCATGAAATGATGATCATGATATACTTGTATGATGCACTTAAATTATGGATGTGTTTTCATTACTTGGTTCTTATTTAACCATCCCACTGGGTATATTCATATACTTAGCATCTGTGTGATGCAAGTACCTTGCAGGTCAAAGTTCTTTTAGGAATCTGGTTGTGCAGCAAGGACAATGATGTTAGGCTACTTGTCATGTTTAATGTTTTCTTA
Organism: Saururus chinensis; assembly: GCA_035235625.1. Classification (NCBI taxonomy): domain Eukaryota; kingdom Viridiplantae; phylum Streptophyta; class Magnoliopsida; order Piperales; family Saururaceae; genus Saururus; species Saururus chinensis. The sequence goes on along the minus strand of CP141146.1, from coordinate 31,133,246 downwards.
CTTTAAAGTAGATAACTCTAGGTATGTAAGTGCCAACCTATTTACATTTATGTATATCAAGAAATTTAAACATACTCAGGCAAGACCAAGTTTCAATTTAAGATGTGATTTGACTTAGATTATTATTGTACTGTGATTTAGTATTCATATATTTGAAAAATAAGTTAGTTGCACCCTAAGATATCTTGTCATTGATTTTGACAAAAAAGTTATGAAAATGTTGTTTCCACTATTTGATTTACCAAAAATAGATTTAAAATTTTCATATTCTAAGATGTTGTTGTTGTCATATTATTAATTTATTTGTTCAAGATGGTTTAAATATTGTTAAAAATTATTAAAAAATATTGGAGAAGCATTAGTTTGTATTAGTTATTTTCCATCTAGATCTCAAGAATTTAGAGATTTATGTAAATAATACAGTAAAAAATATAAAACAATTTTGCCTTAAATGTTAAACATAGGTGGAATAGTACTTATTTTTTGTTACAATCTTTTTTTGAATTAAAAGAAATTATAAAAGTATGGTGTGCCAATAAGATGTCCCTTTCTTCATTATGTGATGATGATTTTGAAATTGTGATAGTTATTATGAATTTTTTATATGTTTTTTATGAAGCCACTATACAATTATTGGGTATATATTATCATACTTCTTCACTAGTTCTTAATCAAATCTATAGGATTACACTTATGTTTATCAAATATAGAAATAATGATGTATTTAATATGATTGTGTGGCCAGTGGAAACAAAATCTAAAATATATGGGAAAGAGCTTCCTATAATTTTTTGTGTAGGTGCAATTATGGACCCTAAGATTAAATTAGTTGGTGTACAAATATTAGTAGAGGGTATATAAACTAATATGTCTCTAGAATATAATAAATATATTGAAGATATTAAAAATATTTTGTATTTTTTATATGATATATATGAATCTATGTATGGTAGTAGAAGGACTATTGCTCCAACTCCTTTAAAGAGAAATGATACTCCTTGGTTAATACTTAGTATAAATAAATAAAAATATACTAGTACTACCTCTAATTATAAATTGCTTATGTATTTGTAAAATAATTTATGAATTATTTAACCGATGAAGAAATAAGTACCTTTGATGTTATAGTTTGGTGGCAAACACATGAAAAAAGTTACTTATTTCTTCTTCGGTTAAAAAAAATCTAAAATTATTTTGTAAATACATAAGCAATTCATTATTAGAGGTGGTACATGATTTACTAACTCCTTTAGTGTCTACAGTAGCTTTGAATTTTGCTTTTAGTGGAGAAAATAGGGTATTGGACGATCAGAAGAGTTGCTTAGATCCAAAGATGGTGGAGTGTTGCACTACTTAAAGGATTGGCTAGATGCACAAGCTCCAATAATAGAATAGGAGCTCGAAGAAGACTTTAATGAAATTTAAATTTTTTAAAAAGTTCATATGTATTTTTTTTCATCTTAGAGTTGTAGAAGTGTGCTTATATTAAATTGCAAATGATAGATAGGTTAGTAAGTGTCAACTTAGTTAGGATGTACTCATACTATAGTGATGCAATTTTCACTTCCTTAAGATTTAAAAATTTATAAATTTTTAAGATTATATTAAATTATAATTTTGTGAATACATTTTTAACAAAAATTGGCAAGCCTGTGAGCCAGGCCATGTCGAGCCTACTTTGGAGGTGCGAGCTGGGCCTAGCCCAACCCATCCCACACACATGCTTGTTTTCGGCCTAGCCAGTCCCAGGCCCAGCCCTTTGACACCTCTACTCCTCTCCTTATTCTTCTTCTATGCTCACCCCCTTTTCTCCCTACTAGGACTGAAACTGGGTTAGGTCAGGACCAACTAAAGCTAGGCCCTGGTCCAGCCCGGCCCGGCCCTAACCCTAGGCAGGGCTTTTATTTTTTATTTTTTATCTTTTCTATTTTTATATTTTAAAAATAATAATGAAAAAGTATATGTCTTTAAAGTCGGTCCCACTAGCTGGTCTCATAGGGCATAAGGCCATAAGCATTTGGATTTTCTTTTACCCTTCACAACCAACTATAATGACTTACAAGCTATAAATCCCTTAACTTCTTTAAAATATACAACCTTCACCCTTCTTCTTTTCCTTATAAGTTTAAAAATAATTTTTTTTGTACCTAAGCCATGACCTAATCTTATTTAAAGCATGCCAAAAAATTTAAACCCTAACCCACATTTTTTAGGCTAGGTAAGGCTAGGCCAGCAAGCTGGTCCTTAAAACTTTTACCCCTACTCCCTGCCCCCTCCAACCCCTTTGCCTCACTCTTTTCTTTCATCCACCCCTGCCGCTCACTTCACATCCTTCACATGTTCTCCTCCCTTTCCTCTTCCTTCTACCCCCTCTACTCTCCCCCACAAACTTTGAAGTTAATCAATGAGACATTAAAAAAAACAAGAAGAGCTGATTAACATGTGGGATAAAATAGTTGCCGAAGGCACCATGTTGTTTCCCCCATACTGAGGCACCCCACCACCAGTGATCCAATGTTCTTTAAACAAGGATTGAATTGTTATTATTAGATATCTTTATAATGTTGCTTGTTTACTTTTATGAAAGCTTAATTTTATAATAAGGTTTGATTTTCCATGGAGTTTTTTCCATATTACCTGGCCAAAGACACAATATTTCATATTCCCTAGTTTTGTAAAAAATATTCCATAGAACCTGGGTTTACATGATATTTAAAAAAAAATAGACCAACATACCCTTGTAATAAGGGTTAGGGTTTAAAATCGTGTAAATCAATTGTGACGCATAAACAAAGAGAAGATTTGGGCTCAGTGACAATTTGTGATTTTTCGCCTGACAGTTTTCATCAACAACAAATTCTGATTTCTATTCAGTGATTGTTAGCCTCCCTTACTTCATCGGCAATCTCTCTTCTCTTATTTTTGTCTAAAAATTTCTAACCATGTAAACTATTTATCTCTACAAAAGGAGATCAAGATGATGCTGCAACTCAAAAAATGAATCTCGAGTGACCATCCAGGGAGAAAATGGCTATATAAGAATGGAAAATGATGTAGATGCCAAGGAAGGACACTGTAGAATATCCATGATAGCCTCCTACCCTATTGTAAAAAGAGGGACTCTAGTATGATTTTTTATATGCAAATTTTATTATGTAGAACATCTTCTATAAGCATGTACACGATCTTAAAGGTTTTTATCCCTGACTTGATAAATAATTGTATCAATAACAAATATTGGCAAATATCGTGTTATCAATAACACGCTATAACGAATATCGTGTTATCGATAACACGTTAAGACGAATATCCTATTATAGTATATGTGATATATTGTATTATTATTAGCATATATTATTGGCATATCGTGTTATCAATAACACGTTATGGTGAATATCGTGTTATTAATAACACGCTATGGCAAATATCATGTTCTCGATAATATGCTTTGGCGAATATCGTATTATCATATATGCGATATAGAGGATATCGTACTATATTGTATTATCAATAACATGTATTGTTGGCATATCGTGTTATTGATAACACGCTATGGCAAATATCATGTTATCAATAACACGCTATGACAAATATCATGTTATAGTATATGTGATATAGAGAAAAATAAAAAATACATCTTGTTGGCATATCTTGTTATTGATAACACGCTATAGCAAATACCATGTTATTGATAAATACACTACAACGAATATCATACTATCGATAACACGCTTTGGTGAATATCGTATTATTGTATATGCGATATAGAGGATATCGTAGCATATTGTGTTATCAATAATACGTATTGTTAGCATATCCTGTTATCGATAACACATTATAGCTAATATCGTGTTATTGATAACACGCTATGACGAATATCATGTTATAGTATATGTGATATAAAGAAAAATAAATAACACGTCTTGTTGGCATATTGTGCTATCGATAACACGCTATGCCAAATATCGTGTTATCAATAACATGCGACGGCAAATATCGTGTTATTGATAATACACTATAGCGAATATCGTGTTATCGATAACACGATTTGGCGAATATCATATTATCGTATATGTGATATAGAAGATACCATAGCATATTGTATTATCAATAAAATGCATTGTTGGCATATCGTGTTATCGATAACAAGCTATGGAAAATATCATATTATCATATATGCGATATAGATGATATCATATTATGGATTTTCGGCTCAAATAATACATAATGTGTTATCAAAAATATGTTTTATGGGCATATCGTATATGCAATATAGATTAAGTGTTGGACACGGGCCATGCTGAGCGTGAGATCTTTGGTCTGTTTAGTGGGAGCCATCCTCTCGTTCTCGCTTTCTCGGAAGTCTTGCAAGTCTCGCAAGTCATAAATAGTAGATGTACTCTACCCGATTTCCTTTGGATTCGTTGTACTCCTAAAAATCTTTTCTTTTTGTCACTTCAAATCCCCATTTGTAGCAAGTCTGTAGAGTCCTTCAATTTGTTCTAAATGTAACCCAATTTTCCATATTGCCAGAACATTCCTTTGATTCCCCTTTTTGAATTTTATAATTTTTGTATTTTTTAACTAGGAACCAATTTTTGATTGAAACAGGGAGGTGGCTCGATCTGGTTTGTTCTCTGTAACACAATTGAAAAAGAGAAATTTTTTACTTTCTATCAATCATCTTTAAGTATGTGCTTTGTTTTCTGTATACTGAGTATTTTAGTTTTGCTCATACAAAATTGTGTCATGGTTGGTAATTCATCACCAATAATGAAATAAGAACTTGAGTATAGGTTTAGTTGTGACCTAAAGGTATATTTATCCTAAACCAGGTTATATGGGATTAAATATTGGGATTAAGTGTTAAAATTCAATGAATGTAGAATATTTGTATATCGAGCCGGGCAATATGTAAAAAACTCTTTTCCATGGAACTTCATATTTGGAAAGTGAAATGGGGATTTTTCTTCAATGTTAGGGATTGTAATCTACACCGTGGACCCAAACACATATATTGAAAACAAATGCAAGGATTCCCAACCTTGGATCATCTTCGTTAAGGATAAGACTCTTAAACACCCAAATGTGCCAATATCTTTCACTCAAATTTGCAGCTCCGAGTTTTGGTAGGGAGCTAGTAAACGTGAAAAATTGAATCCACTTGAACCTCAGTCACACTGCTCAAAAAGAAAAAAATATTCTGCAATTTGAGAATTGGCATTCTTGACTTGCCATTAAGCAATTTCGTTGGAAGGTGAACATGTAGATGGATAGTGATACACAACAAAAACACCCAAACGGCACAATGCAAGGAAATAAAACACCAACTATAAATTTGACTAAAAGTGAAATCATATTCTGATCAAGAATAAAAACAACAGGGACACTGGTTAAAGAACAAACGAAGATGAAAATCTAGCTTATCTCTGGCATTGAATTCACCATCTAGCCTCGTTGTGTGCTTACAGATTAAACTACAAAACGGTTTATAAAACCCTTTGTAAACTGCAATCACATAAATATGATTTCCTGTAAAGAATAAACATGAATTACACTGAATTGTGGAGCATCACCATTTTCCGAACAATTAGTAAAATTAAAAAATTAGATAGCTAGCGTATATCTTCTTTAAAGAAAATTGCTGGCTACCTCATGTACTGCAGATAACATGTGCAAAAAGGCACCCAAGTCCAGCACGGCAGCAACTACGGTAAGTGTCAACAGTAAGCCTCTGACTATAAGCTAAGATATATAGAAAATGGCACAATCTGAAAGCTGAAATGTCCTGAATGCCTCTTTCCTTCAGTTAGTCAATCAAAATGTGCATAGATCAAAAATGTGGATCTTCTGGTTGAAGCTGGAATTTCAACCATGGTGATATCAATTATAAACACCAGATGAAAAGAATTTTGACCCTCTCAAATCCAAGGAAATCATGGAGGAAACCAATAACTCAGCCATTGACACGAAAGGTACCTCTTTCATCTGCATAGCTTGGTCCCGCAAATATCCACTATCCACTAATGATGTTAGAGATCAAATAATATTCAAGTATCTAAACCATCTGATTTGCAAGCTCTTACTCTTCTGTAGAAAAGAACATAAGCAGCTGAAGTCTTGATCTTGTCTTCACTGATAGGGTAGACATGGCTATCATCAAAGTCATACCACTGATTTTCCCCTATATGCTGCAAAGGAGCATTATGTTAACAAAAGAAAATATAAATGCACCTTAGCACAAGAGATAGATAGCAAGTATGTTCTAGGTCAAAAGTTTAAAACTGAAACACAAATTATTCACTCAAAGCGTAATAAAGTGCATAAACAAACATATGCATTACTCACATTGACAAAAGCTGTATAATGACCTCCACCCATGCTCCCATAGTGATTGCTCAAAGCATACAATACATATCGGTCAGACACCTGATCACCCTTACTAGCAATATAGTTTGAGAAGTCAACGTCATGGATTGGAAAATCCACAAATGTCTCCAGCTTGTTTTTAATATATCGGCTATAAGAAAATCTTTTCAGATGAATAACAAGAATCTCTGGCAGCCTCCATAGATCTAATTTCTTACTAGCTTGACGATGCTGTTTACATGAAGGGCAGTACCTGACAGTACAACAAAAGCTTCAAAAGGCAAAGTTGCAAACAAGGCAAGGCCAGAAATGTCCAATGGCCTATTTAAAATAAAACCTACTTTCCCTATATTATTGCTGAATACCATCTAGATACTACATATGTAGATAAGAGAGTGAACAGCAATGCATTTAATGAAGTAGCTTACCACATGTCCTCTGGTCCTAGAGGCTCCTCCTTCAAAAAAGCTTCTAGACAAGAATAGAGAGAAACAGTCTCCTGAGGCCTCCTTGTTGAAAATCCATACCTGAAAACCTCCGGCAAAGTAGAAAGAGACTGCATATCATAGTGCTCAATTGCCTTCTCTGACCAACATACAATCACATGTAACCGCCCTTTTAAGTCACTCATTGAGAGTGGCTCATCCATTGTAACCTTTGAGTTCCTTGAAGATCCCTTCTCATCTGTCACATAGAACTCTAATCCAGTATCTAACTGCATATCATCCTGATGATCACATTGATTTTCAATGATTGAGACAGAAGGATTCATGGAATCGCTCATTTCAGTGCCATCGCCTTTTGAACTCTCTATATTATCATCCACATCGTCCATGGAAGTCTCTTGAGATTTACAAAATGGATTCATCAAATTTAGAAAAGTTTGATGGATAGCAGAGCCATTAAAAACACCAGATAGCCTAGTGATGAGAGGAACTCCAAATGGCTTCCAACCTTTTGATAACTTACTCATTATGTAGTGCCTGGAAATACAATGTTGTGTCAAAGACTTTACACTTGTGTATTAAGATTTTTTATTATTTTTCTTTCTTTTAATAGATAAGAACCCACACACCCTTCACAAACTACCTACGAGGATTCAACCACGGGACATCTCACTCGATGGGAAGAGATTCAACCAGCACAACACAGACTGGATTGGTAAGTGCAATCACAACTTTCGAATGCATAAAGCTAAAGCATTTATTCAGAGTACCGTACAATGACATCATAAATTAAACAAGTTGGTAGACAGGTGACTAGACTCTAAAACAATTCAAGCAATTCAAATGTCAAAATTGTATTTCCAATCAATCAAGATTAAAATTGATACATTCAATGTGTAGACAAAATGAAAGGAAGCCATAATATTAGTCACAAAAGTGAGAAATAAAACAAGTATGTTTACAGAATAAACATGAAAAAATTGAATCAATATGATCTAAGGAACCATATGCAATAGATTGGGGGTTTGACACTAAAATGAATCAAATACATGGCAGCATGTTTTTTTGGGAAGGGGTCTTCTAAAGGCCAGCAAATTTATCTGACGAGCCAAGAAACAGAAAAAAAAAATAATAACAATAATAATAATAATATAATAATCATAATCATAATCATAATGATGGAAGTAATTATGTAAAACTCATGCTTACACACATTCGGATGGAAGGCAGCAAACATGCTAACCGCCTATGTTCCCAGCTATATGATTTTTCATGTCATTTGGTTGAAGGAAAAGAGTGAACATAATGTGGTATATCTTTCTCATTAACAGCCTCATAATAATGAAAACAGTCTAAATTTTAAGTTTTATAATCCTACCTAGGTAAGGTAAGCATAATAACAAGACATGTTATTCCTCTCTGCTTGAAGGAAGTCATAGCGAGTGCAAGATCTTTGCATTAATGATTTTTCCCTATGCTTTGTAGAACCTTCAAATTAGTTTCATTATATTTGATGCTTTAGATATGAGCTTCTTTTATTTTTTACTTTTTTTGCTAAAATAAAAATTCAAGCTTCTACGCTACTACAGAAATGTTACAGAACATTTTTAATTCATGTAAGCATATTATCAGCAGATGTATTGCAGGAGAGATTCTAGATTATTGGTATCTGCCTATAGTTTCTGTAAGCAATTTTCTGTACTGCCTATTCATAGAAAAGCAGTTTTAAAATATCTTACTCTTCCAAATGTTGATGCATAAAAACAATCAATGGAGAATCCTTGAGATCTTTTTGTAATCGATACGCTACAAGCCTGTCATCATCTCTAATCAATGATAAGGAATCTGATGGCTCTTCTAGATACCGGATAATTCGGTTGGCATATATCTGAAAAAGTAATTTTTTAATCAGAACGAAAGAAAGCATATGAACAGAAAACACTAATTTAGTACACGAACCTCAGCCATCACGAGCTGCTCATCACTCCTTAAAGAGCAAGCAATGCTTAAGGCCTGAGTAAGATCTTTGCATTTTCCATTTTTGGGAACAGTTACCGTAAATGGAGTTGGCTGAACACCACAGTTGATGCTGAAGACAGTTACCGTCATAGTCCTCATGGTTGTTGAAGGCAGAGGCAGAGATAAGTACATAAACGGATCAAATGTAATCGAAACCTTATCACAAACTGGGCACACTAGTGTTGACTTGTACTGACCCTGATAACAGAAACAAAACAATGAAAATTCAATCTATAGCAAAGCTTTCAATACACAAAAGCTCCAAGTCAAATGTGGAGCATTTATGGCCATTTTGGGACTCCTGCAAATTAGCAGCCAGTCAGCCAAGCAAAGCACTTGACTTGCCAGTAGAGCATTAAAAGACCAAGACTTTCTGACATATTGACCAGGCAGCACGGTCTTATCGGTGATGCAGTAATATCCAGTCCATTTGTTGTGTTATTGTGAAAAGCGCCAATAAGAAAGCAATCGTCATTAAAATCAGGTTTTCAGTAAAGCTACCCTTGAGACCCACAACTCCATGCCCAACTACGATCCCACTCCATTCAGTTGAGCTCAGTCCTTATTTTTCTATCACAATCCAAATTACACCATCCGACATAATAAAGACTTGGATTCAGATCTTACCCTGTCAGTCTCCGAAAGTTTAAATACAAGTGCAATAACTTTTTGCAAAAATGATGGGCGTGCAGACCAATGTATATACCCTTGCACCCACGTATAATGTCAACCACTGTGGAACTCATGTGCTTGCATAACTTTTTAGGAGTAATCAACCATGACATGCATTCATATTTAGGTCAAGTCATATAACAGATTATTCATAAATTTGTGCAGCTTATAAAAAATAACATGATAAGCTTTTCTCAAAGCTTAAAACAAAAACTAGATATAGAATATGAAAAAAATATAAGAAAAATCACATAGCTAGATTTGTGTTTGAAACTGAGTCGCACTTTGTGGAGTTGGAGTTGGACTCTCCGAGACCAGACTCAAGAGTTGAACTGGATTCAGACTTCAAATTCAGAATCGAACTTTGATCTAACAAGTCTGAGATCACACTAGTCCAGAGGCAACAAAAAAGTTAACTAAAGGAAACCTATATGCAATTTAGCCACAAGCATACCTACAAACTATTTCACATGCATAAATGACCAGTGATTGAAGTTACCAGATAAAATGGAACAGAACATGACCAAACTTGTCAATGAGGTACTGTCGGGAAATAGTCATGGTACAGGTTGGCCAAGTGCACTCACAGTCAATCTGAAGGCTAGATCATGCCAAAATAATTTAATGCTAAGCCCTGATCCACAGTTACATGTCTCACTAGCAACAAACATAGGTTTCTTTTTTATATATTACCTAAATTATTTGTTAAATTAATTATAAAATAAATCCTAAATTTCCTCCTAGCGATAAATATTCAACCAGTTCTCACATAAGCACTTGATATTGTAATCAAGTTGAGCTAGATACCAAAGTACCTATACCTCAGAACCAAGAACAAGTTTCACTAAGACATGTAAGTTCTGCATATTAGAGTCAAGACCAGATTGCTCTTGGAAAACAGAACAAAATAAAGGTCCACAATAGCACCATGATAAATATGCAATAGATTTTTTTTGGGACTCGTCACAATGTAATGAGACCCCAAAATTAAAGAAAAAGAAAATCCAGAACAACATCTCAGAGAATACTTTTTATGCAATTAAAAGTTTTGTACTCACTTGGCATACATCAACAATGATAGAATTATTACGAGCCAGGTGATTTGCCCAGTATTCATCAGCCACTTCTTCATCTGGACGTCCTTCAGCATCCTTAGCTTCAATGTAAGGTTTGGATCTCACACGATTCAAATCTTCGTGAAGACCATCCAACAGAAAAGCAAGAAGTTCCTATGACAACACAGTCACAAACACAGAACCATAAGCCAGAGTCAAGAACACAAGGTTCAACAGCAGTAATCCAGCTCTGCAATATTTTCAAAACAAGAGCAGTTTACTAACTTGTGAATCATGTTGATTAAAGCCACTAAATTGCGGAGCAAACCGAGCAAGCTTTGCCTTGAATACTCGAGGTGGAATCGGAGTTCTTCCAGGAGCCCATAACATTCTTAACAAGTCTCCAAATGCCAAAGCTAGCTCACCCTGATAGGCAACAACCGAAATAAAAGTGAAAAAGAAATACTCAAACCAACACTAAAAAATGTCTCCTATTATCAAAACCCAGCAGGTGGAAAGGGAAACAACAATGTCATGAAGAGATTCTGGATATGGGAACAAATTTTAAAATTACAAGATAGCCAGATCTCTAGCCTCTGAAGTTCTGTTTTTTCTAATACAACTAACAATATGCTAGTTTCCAAAAATTTCTTAGACTTTTCATTGCTTACCAATCTTTTCTTCTTTTCATTGTGAAGTTGAAAAGAAAACATCATGTGTTGTGATGTCATGCTAACTGCAGTTCTATACACAGTGAAGATGAAGTGCACTTTATCCAGTTTCTTAACTCCTTTAGTTTTCTATCAAATATAACACCCTTAGCTTAGGCTGTAAAGAATACATTGTTTCCATTGTATCTTTGATGAAACAGCTATTATGTATTGCTGTTATATATCAGTGTGAATAACAACTACAAAGGAATACAAAAGCAGAAACTAACACAAGAGAAAAAATGAGAAGTGTGACCTACATGCATGCCTAATGGGTTCTGTGTGTTTATTTCTCTACTAAAATCCCCAAGAAAATATTCAACAAGCTCTGGAGTATGGGCCAGACACTGAATTGCACTGTTCATGAAACAAGTATTCCCAAGATTTTGTAATCCTGTCAAGCCCAAAGGTCCTCCATCTCCACCACGCCAAGTTAGGGCTGTTGATTTATTAAAGGTATTAGCATCATTGTTACTGATATTGCCATTGCCCCAAATTGAACCATTAGAGAAAGAAGGTTGCGCAGTTGTTGACTGGTTTGATGTTACTTCATCTTTCTTCCCCTCACTTCTGCATTTGACAGAATCTGACAAGCCATAGACTTGCAACTCCAGAAGAATCTGCAGAGAAGCGAGAAGCAAATAAACATCAAATTAGTCAACAAGCAGGTTTTGTTTTTCTTCTTTAGTGTCATATAAAAAAATCATATATGAATCTAAGTGACAAAGTACAGGTGTTATACACGTTTTATCTGCATACATAGCTTTTTTTCCTCTAATTGTATTATACGCCATAATACTAGCGTTTTTTAATAATAAATATTTTTCCGTTTAATACGCATTGTTCTCGTTTAATACACATTTTTTCCATATAATACACATTTTTCCTGTTTATTTGGGTTACATAATCTTATGGATACTTCAAATCAGAAAGAAATTTAGTTTTTATATTTTACTTAATTTTTAGATTATTTTTTATTTTTATTACTTTTCCATTCTTTTCACATTTTTTCCCATATTTTTCATTTTAGACATTTTTCTCCATACCGCACCCCTAGCCAAACTATTTTTCATCCCCGTACTTTGTCACTTAGATAAGAAGCAGTCCTCATTTAGGTAATTTTGGCATCCAAAGTATATTTAATATTTTGCTCATCTGTCTCTTTTGTGTAACTCATCATACTTAGTCAATTCTGGTGAGAAGAACCATTGGACTCATACTAAAAGAAATATACAAGAACAAAATGAAAACCATGCCTTTGAACTTCAATCAAACTAATAAATGACGAACATGAGCCACTTAGGGGCATTAATCCTTGCAACCCAAGTAAAATATTGGTAGAAACCAAAAATAATATCTCCCTCTTAAAACAACAATATGGTTACCCAGCAAATGCATACGAAAATCTCTTATGTTAAGTAATAACTAATGCACACCTTATATTTCCCAACGTCAACATAAAGTTTATCAAAATGTCAACTAATTACCTCTTGATCGGACTGGCGCTGACATTCCTTTGCAATTTTGTTCCTTTCATTCAATATGGTGAGATTTGTTTGCCCCGAATAGTCCCAAACACGCACCTGCACAAAAAAATATAACACAATTGAACTGTACAGTGGTACAAAAATAAAATATATTAATTCAGGAATCCAATGCATATAAAATGCCTCAGTAATCAAAACTTACTGGTTCAGATTCTATGCTGAAAATCTTGCATGCTCGCTTGTAAAACTCTGCCGCATTATCCTTTCAATGGAAAGCGTATAAAAATAGGACAATTAAAAATCCTTCTTTGTAATTGGTAAAAAACAGATAATTCTGGTCCACACTTTCAAAAAAAAAAAATACAAAAAAACAAAAAAATCAACGGTAGAGTATTTTTAATTTTAGTAATATTATAATTATAGATAAATTCCAAAACTACTTAAACTTGAAAAGAAGCAGGACTCCCCGGATCAGCCAAAATGCAGATATTTTACTTCACCTATTAATGAAATAAGAGATGCCAGAATGCTTTCCATGGGTTTCGAAATACATGATTGAAATGCTAAGCAACAACATGATACTTTATTGCCTGTGGACCTTGAAAAGATCAAAGGTTAAATTCTATAGCACAGAAGACATGTCAGCCATGTTTTACAAGGTTCTAGTGTTGTAAAATGATATGGGAGTCAACTAGGTGAATCTAGCTGAATTAAAATATGTTTACATGCATGCATAGGAACACTTTTAAAACTTGTGAGGCATGAGGCAAGGCAGTTTGCCTGAAAAAAGGTGAAATATAAGCCTCCAGGAATGACTCGTGAGGCATAAGCCTCATATTCCTACATATCTAGTACAATCTACGTATAAATGTCCAAACAAAAAAGTATGTTTGGGTAAAATAGAAAAAAAAATGAAAGTTGGGTATTTCAGATATTTACCCATTCTTAATTAGACTAGGGTTAGTGAAGGCTTTTTCCTATACAGATCCTTGTCATGGCTACTGCCAAACATCGTAGAATTTTTATGAGTTTAGTGAAATTAGTACTTTAGGAGTATCTCTTGCCTCTCGCCTCTCACTCAAACTGATCCGTGTTTCCTTCAAACTCTGAATCCCATGATCTTCCCCTTCAATCCAACATCCAACTACAACACTGGTATCAATAGCAGTTTAATCCTGAGTGCTTACCATAACAAAATCTGGTCAAGCTCCATCTGACAAACACCCAGAGGCAAGCTCTGTTGAATAGCATGTTGAAGTCCAAGTCCAAGGTGTATCCATGCCACAATTGCAGGGCAATTTTGCAGAGCTGCAGACTTGGGACTCTCAACTGTCGGAGAAACAACTCCAGAGCCTGGAGTCCAAGTTCGATTCAAATGGCATCAATCTGTGCGCGATGCTCAACGTAAGGATCAGTTCGAACAGAGGGTATTGCAACTTCTCCAGAGTTCCGACCAACCAGCATGAATGGCTTCTGCTACTTCAAGGCTCCCTCTGCTCTCCTTTGGAACTCCATCTGCAGAAGGGTTTCTCTTCCGCCAGACCACAGGGCCAGTCCATGCCACCAGTATATGTCCCCATGGCTCCAACTGCTCCTGATTTGGCTTCCGCCTCTGCACCAACCTTTCTGTGGCATCGGTACCATCACTAGCAACCGCCTTTCCACCAGCTGCTGCTGTTACACCCACCTCCACGGCCTATAGGATGGGTGCCATTGCAGGAGCCTCTTCTGCATCAGCAGAGTTGGGCACGGTGAGGCTTGTTGTTACAACCACTCACAGGTTCTCTGGCATTTTTGCGGGGGGTTTGCGCCCAGCTCCATGGCTTCTCACTTGGTTCCATCGTCCTCCAGCCAGGGTGGACCCCTCCTTCCCTCCCTGTCAAGTTGGTGCAAGTCTATGGGCGACAACTGATGCATGCTCAACAACATAGACCTCATGAGTCAGACTCCTCCCGGTCTGGCCACCCAAATGGTACTCCAGCAGGTCCACAACTCCATACAAATGGTACTCCAGTGTGTCCAAAATTTCAGACAAATGGCACTCTAGAAGGTCCTCAATTCCAGGCAATGCCAAATCCCCTCCTTGATCCCTCTCGCACTACTGTTGATGCTTAAATGGGTCATAACCCTGGGTTTGGAAACCAGTTTACGTATTACAACCAACCAAAGCGTCATAAGGAATTGGGTTCTGAAGATTGGCAGGGTCAGCTTGACATGGATGTAGCTTTTGTTGATTACCAGCATGAGTGTCTTGCACAAGACCCACCAGCGCTAGGCCAGGGTGGTCGCCCTCCTGATCGTGGTGGTTGCCCTCCTGATCAAGGTGGCTGACATGGACTGTGAGGTTGGGGTTTCAATAGAGGCCTACCCTACCAAGATTGTTATTATGAGAACGGCAAGCCCCAAATCACAAAGTTCAGACACAGGTCACCCATATTAATTTTCCTAAGTACAACAATGAAGACCAGGCAAACTGGATCTATCAAGCTAAGCAGTTCTTTGATTATAAAAATATTCCTGGTAATAAAAAGGTTGACCTCTCTTCTTTTTACTTCCACGGTGATTCACAATGCTGGGTACATTGGCTTTAATGTCATCATCCTAGAATTTCTTTGGAAGAATTCACTCTCGAGTTATGTGTTTGATTCGGTCCTACCGAGTATGAAGACTTTGACTCTCTAATGGCCCAAGATGTTCAAACTGGTATTGTTCAAAAATTTCAAGCAGACTTTGAGCGCTTGGCAGATCAAGTCCCCCATTGGCTTGAGTCCACACTCAAGAGGGTATTTCTCTTGGGCTATAAGGAGCTTATCCAAGCCAAGGTTCATTATCCATGCCCACACAATTTGCAAGATTGATTTCAACTTGCCCGCATGGCAAGGGCAATGTTACAATACTCTCAATTAGGTGCTATGTAGCGCACTCATTCCTCTACAACCTCCGTTGGCCTGCCCACCACTCCTAGCTCTTCCATTACGAGCATTCCCATCAAGAGGCTCACACCATAACACAAAAAGGGCCTTTGTTACAACTGTGACAAACAATATTCTTCTTACCACAAGTGCACACCCTTACATATGTATGTCGTTGCTAAGACCAACAAACCAGTAGCCAAGTTTGATGGAGAATTGGCTATGTTAATTAATGATATGCACTCCATGTTCCAAGCCCTTGAGAAGTAGAAGGGGCTTGTGGTCAAGGCCAGGCGGAATATGTCATGTTATGTGGGCCCAAACTATCCACCAAACTGCCCTTCTTCAAATAGCTTAGATTAGGAATTTTATTTGCTTAGCCTTTTATTTTCTTGCTTACATTATGATCCCTAGTTAGAAGCAGTTTCTTTTCAATGCAATTCCTAATTAGACTAGGGTTAGTGAAGGTTATTTCCTATATATATGTCCATGTAATTTAGAGAATTATTATGAGATTAGTGAAATTAGTAGTTTAGTAGTATCTCTTGCCTATCTTCTCTCTCTCAACTTGATAATTTCCCCTACAATCAAACATCCAACTACAACAATTTGGTAAAGCAAAAGCCCTTTGAGCCTTACTAGCCTTACTATTCATACCCAGGGATGGAGCCAAGGTGAGGCAGTTGGCAAACCTGAATTTTTAGGAAACAAGTAATGTTTTACATATGCCTTTTCTTGTCTCATCAAGCCGCATATAGGGCTGGTCATGGATGTTCGTCATCCAATGTCTAGGTTGTGTCCGAGGTGTCTATTGCCATGTCCAACCCAATTTTTTTGTCTGCCAATTTTCGGTCACGCCCATGGACCAAGACCTCGTCAGGCCGTTTATCCGAGGTCCGATTAATTTTAAATACAGTCTACACTCTTATATCATAATATGATCAAGTAGCACCTTTTCCCAGCAATTTGGGGTCGGCGACATAAATCTTACGCCTCCATTCTAGCCTGTTTAGTGTCAACTAGTTCGCAAGAAATAGTATAGTCATACTTATTAACTCCATCCTATTTCTCTTAAATCTCCCTCTCCCTCTTTTGGCATCATTAATATAAATCCCTTCTAACCTTCTTATCAGGGCATCTATGATCTGCTTTATACATGCCCATACCAACGCAACTACTCCTTGAGCTTCTTCCCTAAAGGTGTTACCCCTAAGTTCTCACATATATAATAATTTATAATCCTATCTTTCCTACCTAATCCACACATCCAACTTGGCATCTTCATTTCAGCTACATTCTTATATAAACAACATTTTTTATTTCTCCATAACTATTCTTAAACATCATTTTCTTATACATAAATTCTTAATAATTTAAATACAATCATGTTAATGTTATATTTGAGTTCTTCTATAAAGTTAATTACTAAATATTCCCTTTGTCCCACATTAAAGCTCTATTTGGTTTTTCAAAATGAACTAATTTGTTCAATAGTAATACTACAAATAAAGAAGATCACATATATAAATCTAAATTATTATTATATGCTAAGTTACTTAATCAAAAGATCCCCACCCCAACTGCCCTACTTAGTCAAAGTCACCGCTCTCTCGCTCTCTCACTCTCTCCAACCGCTTCAGCCCTCATGCAATCACCCAAGAGGCTATGTCCACAAACAATGGTTGTGTTGTCCAGATAAGAGACTTCGACTGCAAAATGCCGATAGACAAATTCTTAACAGACACAGGCATAGATAAGCCTTGTCCACCAGTGATTTGGCCGAGGACCAGCCCTAGCCACATAGCAATCTCGTCATCGTTATACCCTTGATCAGCAAGGTTCACTACCAAACTCCAGCGCCATGAGTTTGGCACAATCTAACGCTTCCTGAGATGCTCAAGAACAACTTATTTTGGGTTTTTGACACAACCAACTACTTGCCCAGGCTCCAACTCTTTCATTACAACCGTTGTGCTCTTAGGATTGACAAAGAACCTATTGGAATGTATTACCCACTCAGTTCCCAACCGTCTTCGGCCTGCAGACCAATACCATTATTCCAACTATTAATGGAATAGAAAATAAAAGGAAACCAGAGGTCATTTTCACCATAGCCAATTTGTTCCCCATCAAATTTCAACAATATTTAGGTTGTCCCTTTGTAATCAATAATCTGGACCTTTTTTTATTTTCATGGACCCAAATTATTGACATGAGCTTGATATTTTGAGTGTCATAAAACATAAAAATCATAAGTTTGGTTGCATATGGTTTTTTACTTTTTGGAAAAGAAGGTAGGATCATCCATTCTTTTTTTGGTAATGAGGCAGGTTCATGCTTGCCCTTGCCCCCCTTCTCCATAATTCCAGGTTCCACCCCTGTTCATACCAATGCCTCGCTTCGAAGCATGCCTCTAAAACACTTTTTAAAACACTGCATGGAAACTATAGAAAATGTATCCAACTTTCAGATGCTAGCCAAAGATTGACCTGAGCCCAAACATTAAAATGGATATTCAAAGAGAAAACACACAAACATATATTAATATGATGTGATAAGGAAATATTGACAGGGAGGGCAGTTCAGAAGTCACTAATATATTGTACTGGAAGAAAATGCATTCTTATTTCCAAACAACTAATTGATAAGTGTGCCTACTTAATACATATGTGAATCAGAAGGATGATTTTTCGCTGCTACTTACTGTGGAAGAATATGTCAAAGCTGTATACAGAGGAAAGAAGGAATGCCCAATAAGGCTGAAACTTCAAAATGGATCAGCAACTAGGTGACTTATAAAATCGACCAAAGGGGCATGCTTATATTGCAAATTTAAATGGAAATTTAGGAGAATCCCCAACGGAAATGGCAAAGGAAATGATGTTCAATGGTTTGGAAATGATCAAAAAGGACTTTAAGGTTTTATGTCTCATTTGATGAGTTAACGCCTTTAATCTTTATGCATTATATCAGTATCTTTGGATTGTCTTAGTCCCACCTAGCCTGAGGTCCATCTCAAAAATGCCTTATTAAACGATGCCTTTGTAAAAGATTTGTTTAAAAATTTAACAACTTTAGCAGGTTTTAGCACCTAATAATCAAGTGTAAGCAGACTTACAAAATTTATCTACATTGAAAAATATATTTCGTGCACAACTAAATCAATATGAGAAGCAAGAAGAAATATTAAAACAAATTTTGTGATACTTTGCACTCACTAGACAAGAAAAGAAAATCATTAACATTTCAGTCAGACATTTAGATCAGTTAACAAGTGTAGGAAAAAGTTTGTATAGCAATATGACATTTACCTTACAAAAATGATAAAATGCTATGCTTCACCGTAGAGTCAGAGAAGATTCACATATATCCAATTGTTATAACGAAAAAGGTTTGCAGTATCACTATGCATTAACTTAAAAGATAGTCACTATATACTGTTTAACAACAATAATAAAATAGTACGACATTAATTTTGTACCCGTTTGCTTATTCTTATGGTTATCTGGTTTGACTCTCGCACGACTGATAGTCTCAGTTGCAATGGATAAACATCCGCTATACCATCCTCAGCAACAGAAAAATTTCCTGCCGCCTTAGCTGCTGCAGTATTAGAATCACTATGCCTGAAGGAAAGAAATTAAGTTATCATGGAAACAAATTGATCAAATCCCCAAAAGACTGAACATGCAAACCAGGCCAATATTGTATTATCTCAATTTCCATAAGATATCACACTTACATTTATAATATATGTAATCTATTAGACTATTATAATGTCACATGCCATTATAGTGAACATATAAGGACAAAGTAGCTGGCATTGACAATAACCAAGAGAAAAAGGCAAAAAAATATATGCATGTTTTTCCATGATCTCTCACCATTTCAGCGTTTGCAGCCACATATCATCAGATACAAGGGCATAATCTCGACCCAAAAACCCTTCTTCAGAGTTATCCAACCGTGGAACATAACCTTCTGGTCTAAGGTTAAAAATAAGATCCGAGTTAAAAAAGTTATTGATAATCTTCATTGGACCTGCATAAGATGGAGAAGAAGCCGTATATAGGATGCATTGTCTCTCTTCTGCCTCCCCAGTTGACGAATCAAGTGCATCTTTCAACCATCTGAAAGGACAACTGAAATAAGACTCCATACATTCCACCGAACAATCATTTGATATCTAAAAAATGAGATAACTAGTAAAGTGGACAAATGAGCGTTTCAAATAAACTGATAGATGCATCTGGTTTCAGCTCTAAGCAAACCAATATTTTAAATCAAGGAGTATTCTTATGTGAGATCCACTTCAACCAGTGTATAACTTAGAACAAATAATAAGCTACCAAATAATATGAACCACAACATAAAATACACGTTACCAACTGAAGCATATATGTAATTCTCATTAAGACGATTGACCAACTGAAGTAATAAGTAAGATAAGCACAGACCAAAACACCAATCAAACGCTTTAAGAGACGAAAGAAAAGGGAAAGTTAACTACAAATCTAATACACAACCAAATTTTCACACGTATAGAAGCTCCGACCACAGGTTCACCTGTTTAGGCAATCTAATGTAAGAAGCGCCCAATCTTATATTCGAGATCCCCACTTTCTCAGCGTAAAATTCACTAATTGTAAAAGAGCCAACAATGAAAAAATGCAATCCATATCGAGACATTCAGATTTGAACACATGCTCCTTGTCATAACAAAAATTAAAAAAATATACATACGTCTGAAAAAGATAGTAAAGCCATTAGCTAAAAGATTTATATAACAAACTATTTGGGATCAAGAATAGAACCCAACCAAGTGCCCTAAACACTGATTATATCAACTTGAAAATAGAGTACAACACAGACAAAACGAAATTGTACTGATCTCTTTCCATAAAAAAGGAGTAAATTTAAAATTTCTCTCTCAACACTTCCCTCCATTCCTTCTTTAAAATGGGAACAGTCTAGATGAAAAACCTAAACCTTTTTACCACGAACCAAAAACAAATTTGAAGGTACCCACTTGTAGGGGACGATGTAGACTCGCTCCGACGCCTCGGCAAGCGGGGGCTGGGCGGAATCTGGGGCGTCAAAGGTGCCCAAGTCGTCCATCTCCGCCGGCACAGGCGAGATCCCAGATGGGTCTCTCTTCATAGAAGCATGTGGGCGAAATCGATATCTAAGACACTGGATTGAATAGATTATGAGAGAAAGGAGGAAGGGAGGGAAATGGCGGATGCTGCGGAGACCAATTTTGGCAGGGAAACGGGAATGAAAATGGCGGAGAGATTGAGGAGAGATGAAGAAGAAGAGCCTTGGCCACAGGAGAGGAGACCAGCCGGGCGGGGAGAAGAGGATGAACTGAGGAAGATGGCGGAATGTGTAAATAAATCAAAAAGAAGGGGGGGAAGATAAAAAAACTTGTGAATTTTGTCATGCACTATCCAGAATTGAATTTTGATTAGGAGTTGATCAAAAAGAATGTTATCGTTTCGAATTTCCTAATCAACCCCTAGGTCTCTAATAAATTCACAAAGCAGCCCGAATTTTTTTTGTCAAGAGAAGCCTTCTATCTTTTCAAACAAAAACATTTGGTTAGCTGTCTTGTTTCATTAGATTTTAGGGACGGTTTGGGTGTGAAATTTAAAACAATGAAAATAGATATTTTTAGAATTTGATTCACTATTAAATGAGAATTAGAGGTTGTTTGAGCGTAAAAAATTTTAGAAATGGAAGTAAAAAATGTTGAAAGTCTAATGAGAATTTAGTAGGTATGTAGTTGAATAAATTCAAATTTCATGTCAAACTCATTTTTAAAACTTTAAATTAACATAATTTTTTCTCCTGAACTTAAATATGCACATTTTTTATACTGTTGCACTCGTATTAATGAGCCATATTAAACAAGATCTCATATGGGAGAAAGTATCTAGTGGAACCACTCTACCACATATCCGTACATATGTCTATTCATCTTTAAACATGTAATCCGAAATTTATGTCTCATCTTACTCAGTTTTAAACACGTATAAATTCATTAAATATGTTATTATTCAAAAGGCACATCTACCACATGTCCCATACAACAGTTTCACTGGATAATTTTTTCTCATATGGGTAGGTAATTTTATACTTTTAAAATAGGTGTCACTTATATGGCACACTTCTTAATAGTCAAATCAATATGAGAGGTAAAAATTAAACATTAATAAAAATTTTAATTCCAAAATGGGGGCTGGGAGCTGAAATTGATAGAAATTATCTGGCAAGGTGATTTTGTTATTTCAGCCAATTTCGACTAAAAATGGTCTGGAATCAATTTTCGGACAGAATTTTAAATATTGCCTACCTTTTACACCCAACCAGGATTTTCAATTATTCTTGATGAAATTGGGCCAAAATTAATAGAATCTTACATAAATTTCACACCCCTTTATAGTCTCATATTAACTAGAGGATGTCTTACTAGCCTTATAGGTTTAGGCCAATGTTGTGTCCCAATGGGCACAACGGCTTGGAGGCCGGGAAAGGGGAGAAGCTTAAGGGAAGAGAAGAGAGATTAGACAAGAAATTATTCGTTCAAAAATCTTAATTACAGCATAGCCGTTATACTTAAATAGACTTCCTAATGGGCCTCCTAACAATTAACTCAAAACTTGTTATTAATAAATAACTAAAGATAATAAAACCTAATAAGCAAGCACTACTGGGCCCAATACTAATCCACCTAATGGAGCCCATAGGCGGGGCATTGTACCCTTATTTCAGAACAAAATACTCCACCATGCTTTGCTTGCGCATTACCTCATCCTAAAGGTAGCCCTGAAACTCTTAGCATCAGTCCCATCATAGCTCTGCTATGAACAACTGGTTTTTAATGTGACACACAAAAAGAAGCAAGGCAGTGTGGCCAGTAATAGAAACCAGACGTGAAGAAGCTAGCATAAATATTCAAGAAGTCGATCGGTTGATAGTGGCTAAGAAGAAAGGGAACCTTGTAAAGAGGGTAACACCACAGACATAGAATCCCAGGGCAAGGCATCTTCACTTGTTGGTAGGGATGACTAGAGATTATGGCAGCGGCATAGCAAAGAAGAAGGCACATCTTGTTGGTCATGATACAATAATAAACTATTCGCGAAGGTCCCCAACAATCAACGAGTCACCAAAGGAATAGTAGGGTGGCTTGAGACAACCCACAGATCAGACAACATCAATAACAAGGTCGAATTAGTGTTAAGGACAATAATCAGCATAGGCGGTAAGGGTGCAAAGGTGGCCCAAAATTGATGCACCCTAATGTTGGGGCCAACGAAAGGCCCATGTACTATTGGCACAGGTGGACCAATAAAAAGAGTGTCCAAAATCCCCGAACAAAGAGCATGTGAGTGAGGAGGGCTCAAGAAATGCTACAACATGCCCATTTGCTACAAATGCAAAGCCCGATCTAAACCATGGAACAAAGCAGCCTAGTAGAGGCTTTGGGTGGATATTGTGTATATCCGGAAAGGACCCACACTAACCTCAAGTGATCTACAGTGGTACATGCAATGTCCTTGATTTTTCTATGATTTCTTGTGATTTTTTCCTATTTTTTTATTATTTTGACAGAAAAATATGATGCTTTGGCGTATTTATATTTATATATTTGACCTTAGTATTATACCCAGAAAGTCGGGTGTGGGGCTTAGTCGCATGCCGCAAGCCTCAATGTGCACTTTTAGCGTTAATTTTAGAGGTACAATGCATACATAGCAGGTTAATGTTTGATAAGGACATAAAATAAAAAAAAGGATATAAATATAGAATCAGTCATCGCATTCCAGAAAGATGAGAATGTCCATAAAGTTCAAAGAGAAACCCAAGAGAGTTTTTGGTCACTCCGTTGTGCCACCTCCATCATCGGATTTTGCTTGTTCTTGCCGAGATCCATTTGGCCTTACTGCCATGAGTCCGTTGGCACTGGCTAGAGGTGCCGCCACCATCTCCTTGCTCCTCCATGAGGTACGAGTATTTTCCTCAGTTTTTCTCATCGTCGAAACTCATTGTTGGGCCACCAAAGGGCTATTTCGCAGCCATTTACTACCAACCTCCACTGGACTTAATCTTCGTCTAGCTGCTAGGATTCCATAGGCGCCGGCTAGAGCCACTACCATGCTCTCCTTGCTCCTCTGCGAGCTACAGATACTGTTCCTTTTTTTTTTCTTCTCATTGTGCCAAAATGATTTTGTCCATCGAATAACTATTTCGTCACCTTTGTCGGCCATTTCTGATCAGTCATTACCCCTCCATTCCATGTCTGGCAAGATCAACCTCCATGCACCCTCTGCTACTCTCCTCCACCAGGTTCCACCACTACCTCACTGTTCCACTTTTACTACACCGTGTTTTCCCATTCCCGCCCGTTCAGACGCATTGAGTGTGTCTCTGGTCGTTGCCACCGATGAGCCGCTTGCCATTTGGCCATCATGGGCTTTGCCTAGCTCAATGACAACGAGAGCCAGCCCCACTTGGTCCGATTATGCCTCCGCACGGAATGGGCTGCTTTCCCATTGTCCTTTACCATGTGATATGCACAGCCGCCCATACCAATTGTTTTGGTTGGGGTGGCGATTGCCAGTGTTGTTGTCTCCACTGGCCACCACTAGGGCCTTAGCCCTGTCGCCCTTTTGGGCCTTGGGCAGCCACCATCCAGCCCCTCTCCACCTCAAGTGGCCCTTTTTGCCGCATGTGCAAGTGATCGCGGTGCATGTAGTCACGCGTGCAGTTTAGGGTATAGGCACTGCGTTCACGCTGCCTAACCATCAGATGGCTCTGTCACCATTTGAATTGACCACCAGATCCCTCCTCCACCCCTCATCTGTCCTTGAGCATCACCCCATGCCCTCCGCCCTTTTGTGTGCCCTCGATGATACAAAATTGCCGCCTTTGGGTGTTGTCCATGACCAATTTCGACATATTGTTGCCGACCTAGTACTTCTCAGCCGCCAACCAACCTTTAGTTAGTATACCCTTGACTTCCAGTCGCACCACCACTTCTTTTGGCATGACCTTTCTCCCGGCCGCCCTTAGTGCACTACCGTGGATCACAAACTTTGTCGCATTGATCTGTGTCACCCCCATTTGGCCGTGATTGCTTCTAGTGCTTCCTAAACCCTTGGGACAGTAGCTCTCTCAACTTGGTAGTGCTTTTGGCTGCCAACTCCGCTGACCGACACTGCCACTATAGTGTGCTCGCCATCAAACGTCATGGATTACGAGGTAGGGGAGCTTTGAACTCATAATTTCATGATAGCAAGCTTTGAATGTGTAGCAGCATACTAGGATTGTATGATGCAATGCTTTGGATGCCAAATAACAATCCAATTTCATAATGTGCATGTAAGCATGATTATATGGTATGTTGAAATGCCTATGACATGCATGTGAGTTATAAGTATACTTGATGTATGTGGAATATGTATGCGCTAGTGATGGCTAGCAAGTATGTTGGTAAGCTACGTATGTAGAATATGTGTGTGCTAGTGATGGCTAGCGAGTATGTTGATAAGCTACGTATGTAGAATATGCGTGTGCTAGTGTTGGCTAGCGAGTATGTTGATAAGTTACGTATGTAGAATATGTATGTGCTAGTGTTGGCTAGTGAGTATGTTGGTAAGCTATGTATATGGATTGTGTGTGTGCTAGTGATGGCTAGTGAGTATGTTGGTGAGCTATGTATGGAATTGTGTATATGAAAGTGTGTGTGATGGACATATGTATGTATGATGGTTATACGCTTGTGAGATGGATCAGTATGATTGTGGCGACAGAACTATGGGCCATGGACGGTAAGAGGTGGCAGCGGGTTTGGTATGGAGTTGGATGTGGATGTGTAAGCTTATGACGGAAGATGACGGATATAAGTTTGACAGTCGAGGTTTGGAGTAGATTTGTGTGGTTTGGACTAGTGTATGTTGGGGGATTGTCATATAGTAAGAATGTTGCATAATTGTACAAGCATAATGTACAAATTATGAAGTGAAAAGTAAGCATGATAAGTGAGGTATAAGTAAGAGGGGGTGATAACTAGGGTTGGCTCTGAGGTGCTCAGTTTAATGACTTTTGAATAAAATGTTTTGGCCATAAGGTGGATGGCAGAGATTGTATGAATATGCAAGATTTTGGTGTATGATGAGTTATGTTGTGAGTTGGACAAGTTAAGTGAAGTCTGCCCCGATGAACTAGGGTTTCTAATCTGGCTCAACTTTGGTTTGATCAGTGGAACACTAGATGTTTGAGAGTTTTTTATGGCATAATTGTACCACATAACTTAATTTAAACTTGAATTATAAACAAATCTAATTTGATAGTCTTGTGAGTTTGAGACATGAGGGTTTCAACAGATTAAGTTTCGTGTTTGAGCTTGCCAATAATGAGTTAGTTGAGCATTTCTTATGTCTTGTCATGGTATTTATCCTGCAGGATGTTCTCTGTGTGTTGTATTTAAGCCCAGAAGTTTGATGCTCTATTAAGAGTGATGTATTTTTTTTATTTGGTCTATGTGTTGTATTAAACCCAAATATTTGATGCTATATTGAGAGCGTTGTATGATTCTACCCAAGAGTGGCATTGTATGTGTCACGCCCTAGCACCTCCCGACCAGAGCCGAACCCGGTCCAAGGGCCGATCAAGAGCGCAGGGGTGACGGAATTAAAAGAGATTAGCAGAAATAGCAGAAGACTTAGCCCCTCATACGGGCGATTAATCTAGCGGAAATACGCACCACAAAACCTTTGAGCAAAAATAAATAAGGATAAAAGAGGACTTAAACTCTAATGTAGTCCACAAGTCTCATACCCACATACTTAAAATCTTGAACCAACACACGTGGCTCGAACTAAGGGTCTCAAACCGATCTCAACACATATGACATACACGAGTCTTAAACAAGTACCACCATACATGGTGTTCTAAACACAAAATAAAGTAAATCAAAAAACATAATAAAGTCTAGAGGCCTCCATGCCTAATCTCATACTCTCCCCGACCTTTCCTCATAGAAAGGGTCCTGCGCATCTGCACGTCGCGTCATGTAGCCCCAAAACAAAAGCACAAGAAAGAGGGGTGATTAAAACTCGGTAAGGTTTTGAATACAATGACAATAATAAGAAAATATCACGACATGGCAATTTGGCAATTCAGATTCAAAATTGACATGATATACCCTTTTTCTGATCATTCTCTTGCTAAACACCTAATATCCATAACATAAGAGCTATAATACATATGACACCTATCAAAGTCAAGCAAATCATAACTTAGCATCCATCTCGCATAAGAAATGATCTCATCTATTCAAAATCAAGCATAATAGCATACATGAGAAGTATCTCTAACACACCTTTCAGATCATGCACATAACCCTGCATAACAGTATCTCAATCACAACTAATCAAATCGTGTATTCATATCACCTCAACCTGCATAATAGTGTCTTATTCACACAAAATCATATGATGCAGATCCATATAATTCATTCATAAATCATTCACCCTGCACGATAAGTGTCTTAATCACACTATTCTAAATCATGCATAATAAATCATACTCACATGTGTCACAAAGTATCAAATATCCCTACACAATCTGTGCAATCTGGGCATACTATTATTACATACACATGCACTATCATCAAATGGTGAATACCTCCATCAAGGAGAGGAATATAATCATAGCATATCATATCATATCACCCACTATGGATGCAATCCGATTTCCTAATTGGAAACCTAGGGCATTGCCTGCTTTGGACACAATCTGAATTCTAGGGTCCAGGTTTGACTATCACAATAAATAAATCTCAACCACATTAACAATTCATCATGTCCTTGCGGACCAATCAAGTTCTGATTAAGCCAATGATCGATTAATTCGGCATATAATTTCACAATATTGCATCCAATCGATCAAATTCGGCTAATCTCGTTAAAGTCTCAATTGAAAATTCGTTTCATGATGCATGCAAACATGGTACATACGTGGGCAAGGCATACATGAATCCTAATTCATGATAAGTGCTTTCATCAACCCCACATGCATTATTTATAATCATAATACTAAACATCATAATCATTTCCCCCACATGTGTGTGTACATGGTAAAAACATCTCATTCTAAGCATATTAACATGCATTGCAATTAACTCACCAACACACGACACATGCACATCAACATCTAATCATGGATTCCATTGGAAATCATAGGTGAAAATCATCAATTAAGTCAAGCGTAACCACATGCTAAACATATGTAAGCACATTCACCTCACACTTGAGTCTAGGCAAAGCACTATCATTCACCCATAATTTAACCACATCATATAATGACATATCAATTCATTAGCATGTTGTAATTCTACTGAAATCATGTTTAAACCATAGGGAATCATTCACTCATAGTCTTAAGACAAACAATCCTAACATATGTAGCCAACAACATACAATTTCACTCAAGACTTAAATAGTCTTCATAATTTCCAACATTAATAATATACACTTATAGTGGCTCATTCTGGCTCAAAATATCCCACATGGACATTTGAAATGGTATATAAGAGCAAAAACATGAAAAGAAGCATAAGAATCAAAATAGTCAAAATCTGCAGTATAGCCGTTTGATCGGCCTGTAGGGCCATTCGAACGGCTGACCTGAATATCAGCCTGCAATCCCATTATGCCGTTCGATCAGCCTGTAGGGCCATTCGATCGGCTTAATAGCAGTTTCTGGGTCGTCTTCTCCATGTTGAAAACCAACCCGAACCTCCATCAATCCAACTTAATACATCAAATCCAAGCCCCAAACTTCATCATAATCAAATCAAAGCTTCCAGAATATTAAATCTAATCATTATTAAGCAAAGCCCTAAGAAAATAACACCAAAGATTAAGCTTTTATCACATCACTATTATAGCACACATGCATGCAACCCATTTCAAAATACCTCAAATCTTAGACCCGAAAATCACAGCAAGTTTAAGACACAAAGACCTTACCTCTCAGCAAGTTCTTGATTTGAAATGGTTCCTTAAACTCCTCCAAAACCTACCCAAAACATGATCTTTTTATCAATACCTTCATAAAATCAATTTAGAACATCTAAACCTCTTGAAAAACCTTAGATCTAGGGTTCAAGAAACCCAAAAACGAAATTCCAAATATGAGATCTTGAAATAGAAACTCCAATTAGTAGTTTTATAGTGAAAATTGAGATTGATTCAAAGCAAATGAAGAGATTTGAAAGATCTAGGCAAAACCCTAATGGATTTATGAAGTATTAAACAAAATCTCACCTTAATCTCCTTTCTCCCTTGGGAAATTGGGATAAGGCTCAAATGCTCCAGGTCTCAGCCATTTCCCAATTGGGAAAGTGGTTGTGCCTTTCCTTATATAGGAAGGATTGGGTTAGACTAAAATAAATAATGGGGTACAAATATAATTTACAACTAAAAATGGATAAATTTGCTATTACAACCCAAATTAGAATCTAAAAATTTCTGAAATAATTTCCCAATGTTTTAGTTTGATGTTAGGAACATTTTGGGTTTAAAATTCAAATTTTGATCGTGGGGCCCACGGTGGGTCCCGCCAAACCCTAATTTTTGGGGAAAATAGTAAAAATTCCAAAAATTTTAGAAAAAATCCAAATGACTTAAATTAACTTAAAAACTTGAAATGTGAAGAAAATTTTGGTTAGAACCTTTTTTAACCACTTAAATTTCAAAAAATAGCCCAAAACTGATCTGAATTAACACTAAACTATACAAAAGCAATTAAATAGAATAAAGTAAACCAGTTCAAGCTTAAAGATCTTATAGTATGATTCTGCCCAAGAGTGGCATTGTATGATTTTGCTCAAAAATGGCATTGGCACTATAAGACCCCTAAAATGTGGGCAATTGTATGGCCCCTAATGTTTGGGCATTTATGTTTGCGCGTTAAGGCAAGTAGTATCATGGAATTGCTCTCACATGTTTGATCTTGTGCCCGATAAACATTGGTGTGCCTTGCCTTCAGAAAGTCCATGGTGTTTAGTAACTCCCCAGAGGTTAAGGTGATGCCCAGTGGCATTCATTTCCATTTCGACGCTGGAGCTTTGTAATTGTAATGAGCTTCAATGGTCAATAGTATGTACATATGTTTATGAGTATGCGAAAGTTTTTGAGCAAGACTGTAAAAGTAAAATTGTATGAGTAAGGTCATACAAGTAAGATTGTACGAGTAAGACTGTACGAGTAAGGTCATATGAGTAAGGTCGTACGAGAATGTGTAAGTTGTATAAAAAAATATACAATTGTACGAGCAAGCTGGTAAGACTCTGATTAAGAGTGTAAGTGTAAGATTGGTTTGATGGTATATTTTTGGCATGATTCTATGCATATGTGCATGATTATTATATGTTTGTCTACTTCATTTTTAGTTGCATTAACGTATCTATGTATGGATTTACTGAGTTTAGTGTTTAGAACTCCCCTACTGGGTATTTTCCTGCTGAGAATGAAAATATTCATTTACTTAGCCCCGATAATCGGGAGGCTTTTGTAGGTTTGTATCGGAGAGCTCCTGGAGATGGATGCTCATTTTCGTGATGGATTGATTCCCTTTGACTCAGGTATATCCTTGACTCACTACGAATATTATTTTGTGTCATGATCTAATGTATTGGGTGAGATAAAAATTAAGGTGTTTATGTTTTCTGGACTTTTAATTTAGATTAGACTGTGGACTATTATGAGACTTGCACTCAGGGATGCCTGGAAGAGATTTGTATTAAAGTCTTTGATCATAGCAATTTATTTCGTACGATGTTTTCAAGTAGCGCCTGAAGATGTTTGGTTTGGCAGTATGATATTTGATCGAATGAGCAAAAAATTGTATGAGAAAAATTGATGTATGATGTTTTAAATTATAAACTGCATTCACAGGTTTTGTATTTGTTATTTTTCTTAATTTACAACCACAAAAAATTTATGTGAAGTTAAAGAAAATGTGATGAAAAATCTCAAGCGTTACAGCCATGATGGGAGAAGTCACTAGTGGATGTCCAAGTTAGACATAGATAAGAGGTGACTCCATCTTGAGTTGGATATTTCATCAATTTAGAAGATTCCATTCGCAGGCATGCCAAAGATTTGTGATGATCGGCTAGGACACCAGAGTTGTAGTTGGTATGGATGAGGAAGAAGGTAACTTGGTTCCAATCAGCCCCATGGCCTTAGGGTGGTATCTGGTGAGCTTGGAGATAGCCTAGGTGACGGTGGCTGCATCTAGGCTGGAGGTAGGTAGAGCACTAGCAGACCAGGATGGATGTCCGTGAGGTCGTGTGTTATGGTAGATTGCTAGGAAGAGGCAGTGGCAGTTTTCTCCTCTCCCTTAGTCTCTCCTTCCCCCTTGCGGTAGTACCCCTCCATAGCTGCAAAGGATCAGGCTGCAAAAGATGGCCTGCTTTTTGTGGCAGATTGAGGGGTAGGACGACTGGGCTTACTTTCAACCGGTGGTGGTGTTGGACATCAATTGGAAAGTCACCCTCATGAAGGGTTGCGGTGTTGATTGCAGGGACCCAACCGTGGTGGAGCTCACTTGGCCAGGTGGAGAAGGTCTCATTTGCATTGTGGTCAGTGAAAATAGAGGAAGTAGAGGAGATGTTTGATGTAGGGAATGATCCATTGAAGAAATCAGGGGATGATGAGGGGGTTTGAGCGACCGCCAGGGAAAAGCTTGGGTGCAACGAACTAGGAGAGCTTCGACCTTTTGAGACTAGAGTCAAGGCAGATACGAAATCCCGAATGTAGTGCAGTAAATGACCAGGAGGAAGGGTTGTTGCACAGCCCTCAGCCAATGGTACATTTCTAGTGGTAGAAGGGGTGGGATCATTGACTAAGGAGTCGTTGGTGTAAGTAGGGCTGGAAAATCCAACTTGACCCGTTTACTCAACTCAAACCCAACCCGCCTAACCCTACACCCGATTTGACTACAGGTAGGGTCAGGGTGCGAGTTTAGGCTCTTGACCTGTTTTGGATTTAGGGTCTGGTCTAACCCAACTTGGATAACCCTGCTGACCCGACTTTTATCCAATTACAAATAATAAAAAAAAACCCTATTATTATGGTGTTGATCTATTGAATTTATTTATACTATTATTGTGGTGTTTGTTTTGTGCATACTATGTTGAACCAAAGGTGCTTAAATACAAATGTGGGCATGAATAAGATGTTTGGAGCATAGGTGTGATCACATATATTTTGCTTTGTGGTAGGCTTCCATTTTGGGATAATAGAGGATGGTATCTTCAAGATGTGGTTAATTTCTATATAGTTTAATTTTTTTTCTGTTATTCTTTTGGGTGTGGTGATTGGAATGAAAATATGACATCTTTTGTTGTATTCATCACCCATCCTCTCTCCTTAAGTAGGACACATCACATACTAGACTCAGTTCTATGAGAAAGGCCTCACAGTCATAATAGGGAGCAAGTTAGGAACATGCAACTAGAAAGGCAGATGATAAAGCTCGATGAGAGACAGTTTTCGAATGAGAAAAATTGTAAATAATTGTTACTAGTTGCTGAGGAGGGTAGGGCTACAAGTAGCCATAGAGAAGCAGTTACATAAATTTTGGAATCAAGAGATGTTGAATTGCATGATCCTCTCTGGCTATCAAGGAAATGATGTTTAATCTATTTTGTGTTTGTATATGAGTTATTGAAAGTCAAGTGGGCTGATCTTGAGTAAACAAAAGTTGAAGGTCTATTTTATTATCCTTTTCTCAGAATGGAAGAAAGGCAACACTACACCTCTAAGGTCTTCTTTGATGGCTACTACAAAAAGGTGTCAGCCACAAATCAGCTAGAGAACCAAATATTACAAATTAATGTTGTAATTATTTAAGTTTCTTTTGTGTTTGGCCTTTGCAAAGAGAAGGTATAAAATACGAGTCTAACAAAAAAAATTGAGAAAAAAAAGTTGGGTTACCCACATACCCGACCCAACCAGACTCATGTAGGGTTAGGGTTTCAATTTTCTACTGAATTTTAGTG
This sequence comes from Saururus chinensis, assembly GCA_035235625.1. NCBI lineage: Eukaryota > Viridiplantae > Streptophyta > Magnoliopsida > Piperales > Saururaceae > Saururus > Saururus chinensis. Next base: position 31,100,496 of record CP141146.1, on the reverse strand, counting down.
CAGGCCAAGGCCAACCCAACCCGATTTTGCTCGACCCGATTCCCAGCCCTAGGTGCAAGTAGAACACACAAGACAGTTCTGGCTAAGGGTGAAGGAGGAGTCGATGATGAGAGCGAGTGGGACTCACAAGAAGATGGTTCAGTAGTGGAAACATGGGTAGTTGGCAGTGAACTCAGTGAGCATGCATGTAGATCCACCGTTAGCAGCAAATTTCGGCCATGTAACCAGTAAGGACACAACCAACTGACAGAGGCCAAGAAGGCATGCCCACAGTGGCCAATAGCAATGGTGCATATGGATTGGCTGCTACGATGGGCCCTTTGGGCAAATGACAAACAATATAGGATGGCTATAGAGAGGGTTTTGTACGGATATATAGACATGACAACGTGGAAGTAGGCTCCAGGGGCGACAGATGTAGTGCGGTTGTGGGAAGTTGGTGGAGGATTTGGTGGCTCCGGTAAGCGTGGTGGCCAAGGAGTAGCTTTTAACCCCCTGACCCGGAAATCGACCCTAGCCAGGGGTTCACAAGGGATAACCCAAACTCTGGATTATCCCACAAATTAAAAATTAAAAACATAAAGCCAGGGGTGGTGGACTCTGAGTGTGAGAGTCTTCATGTTCCTCTACGCGCTACTGAACTTTAGCACTTCATTGCCCATAGGCTAAAACAAAACTAACTTGATATCTAATTCGGATCGGGCCAATGTTGCATTACTATTGGTGGCCTATGTACGTATCAGATAACATCCACAATGTTACTCCGATACGATCATATCCGTATGTAGTCTTGCCTAATGGCTATTACTTACATCAGGCCATATAAAAACACATACAATAAAATATGTATATCTAAATATTTAATCGAAGTCATACGAAAGTCGATAAATCAACAGAAACACACATTTCACTCTATCACAGAGTGAGTGCATCATACGACCACCATCACATGCCTCACTCTACCTTAGAGTGAGAAGGAACACATCATATGTCTCGCTCTACCCCAGAGCGAGACCGAGCACATATCATATCCACGCATATTAAAACATAACGGATCATAGCATAGCATAACAAAATACAACGGATCATAGCATCGCATAACATACATCCTAATTAGCACATGCATTTATATAATAAAATCGGAGGGTTGGAAATGCTTACTCCCCTAATGTCCTGAGAAGTAGTAGCATTCGAAGATGTTAGTTTCTTCTGGGCATCCTCCCCTTCCAATCCAGAGGCAGTTGACGGAGCCTCCTCTAGCCTTTGCATGTTTCTCCCATTGCGCCGGAAGGCGATAGACAAAACCACCCCCTTTCCCAAAAACTCTTCTTGTTTTCTATGTTCGGGCAGCAAACAGAACCTCCCCTTACTTGGGGTTGTTCCTCACACTGTGTGGCCAGTCGGTGGAGGGCAGAGCCTCCCCTACTCCATGCCACTTCCCTCGATGCGGCACAATGACAAAGGACAAAGCCTCCTCTTTCCCCGGGCCACTTCTCTCTTCAGGGCATGAGGTCGGTGGACAAAGCCTACCCTTGCCCCAAGTCGATCCTCCCCCTTCCCGGTAACACTTAACACGTAGTGCGCTCGTAGGCCACAGACAGAACCCCCTTACTCGAAGACTCTTCTCTTTTTCCATGCATGTAAGCCATGGACAGAACGTCCCCTTCCCCGGGGCATTTCTCACCGGGGCATTTCTCACACTGCGTGGCCCTTCGGTGGAGGACGAAGTCTCCCCTACTCTAGGCTACATCTCTCGATGCAGCCCGGTGATGGAGGATGGAGCCTTCTCTTTCCCCAGGCCATTTCTCTCTCTTTGGGGCACGAGAATGGCAGACAAAGCCTCCTCTTGCCCCGAGCCGTTCTCCCCTTCTAGGGACGTCAACTCGAGGAATGAACTATGTCATTGCATAGTTCACCATCGAATTAGCTAAGAACGCCTCAAGAACAAAAAAAAAATGGAATTAGAACGAGTCAAAATACTCCTCCTGAAGTTAAAACGAAAAACAATTTATAGAGGAGCCGAGAGGGGATGAACCCCCCCATACGCGCATGCCACACGTCGCGCGTTTATGCTACGCACTGTCATGCCGCACTGCTCCCACGCGTCGTGCGGGAGCCGGCCCAGGTACGTGGACCCTATCTCATGGACCCGCGGCGTACGTTGCCATGCGTTGGGCGCCACAGCTGACGTGAGCTGCTGGCATCATCGCTGACGCCAACTAATTCGTCATTTTTTGATTAAAATAATATATTTTTAATATTATTTTAATCCAAAAATATCCAAACTTCAATACGTGATAACCTCCTACCCGAAGTCGGAATCATGCATTCTTGGTACTAACGGACTCGTATCAACTAGCCCTTTGAAATAAAACTACACATGGGTTAGCTATCCTGCACTTTTCAAGTGAGTTCCGCCCATATGGCATGCTTCTCGAGGTCGTAACTTTTGATCCTGACCTCCGTTTTGCGTGTTCTTTGATTTGTTATGCTCGTTACTTTGAGCTTTACCTGAATATGGGAGTTCATCCCTTGAAACCCCTTCAACACTTATCTAAAATTATCAAATTACCCTTAACCCCTTGGGTTGGGTGTAACCGGAAAATGGGTCGTTACACTTTCATATCATTATTGTGTCCTATGGACACCATAAGAGAAGAGAGATTAGACAGGAAAGTTCATTCACTAATCATGATTAAGGTGTAATCCTTACACTTAAATAGACTTCTTAACGTGCCTCCTAACAATTAACCTAAAATCGTTATTAATAAACCACTGAAGACAATAAACCTAATAGGCAAGACAACTGGGACTAATATTAATCCACCTAATAGAGCCCATAGGCAAGACATTGCGCCCTTATTTCATAATACAATAGCCAGCTCATGATCTGACAACCAGTGAGTTCCAGCTCATTTGCCTACATTCAAGCTACAATGCTCGCAAGATTTTTCATATTAATGATCATATTTCATCATATTATCTTTCTCGATAACAATTAATAGGAGTACAAAAGTTAGTGAAATTGTAAGTTTTTTAAATATCATATTCTTTTAAATGTGGACAATTAAAAGGGCAATTTTTATTTCAAGCTTATAAGGAAAATTTTTGTTTTGTGTAGGAGAGAGAAAATTATATTTCAATATTGTACATGTATAAATATCAAAGATGTGTACATTAAAAATATCCTAAAATTACCCCTAAATACCCCCTTTTCCTCCACCATTTCAGGATTATATAATAAAAAAATACTTAAACTACGTCTGCAATCATTTATTCACCTTGGGACTAGCAAGCTGAGTTGGTTGGCCCTATTTCAATCATGCCCTTCTCCTCTTTCCTGCGTTGTCCCTTTTTCTTTGCCAACCCATACCCTAAGATGTGTTTTTCAATGTACAGAAGGATGTGTTTTAATATATAACGGGATGTGTTCGGTGCATTTCAATCTATTTTGGTACATTTTTATTTTTTGTGCCGAAAATAAAAGATTATTTGCAAAATTTATTTCATTGTATAGTGGGATGTATTTTAGTGCATTTTTGACCTATTTTGATGCATTTCAATTTGCTATGCTGAAAATGGAAGATTGTCACTAGGATATGTTTTAGTACATTTTGATATATTTTAGTGTATTTTGATATGTTTCGGTTCATTTAAATATATTTATGTGCATTTCAATGTGTTTTGATGTCTTGCAAATGGAGCATTATTTTAATGCCAACTTTCGAATACTTATTTATATAACGTGTTTCAGATGTGGTTTGTGGAGGTTGGTAATATTATAAAAAAAATTGGTAAAAAAATTACGAAGAAGAAAGAATATGGAAAATGAGTTATAGGCAAATGAATAGGAGAGATGGAGAAGAAGCCCGTTAGAGATGGATAGAAGGAGAATAAGCAAATTAAATATAGAAAAAAAAAACAGTAGATATGAAGCGATTGTTGATGAAGGAAAGGTACATCAATCGGACCTTTTTGGAATGATTTCACATCTTTTCAAGTTTGTATAATGGTCCTTTTAATTATTTTTTATTTATCACATCTCCCATGTCAATAAAAAAGGGTCTATTTGACTTTTTATATCTTTTCATAACTTCTTGTATTCATACGAGCTTGACTTAAAGTTTTGAAACAATACTAAAAAACACAAATGAAATAACTCTTTAGTTTGAGATATTTTTTAAAATTTGTTCCAACTAAAATAACATAGAAGGATTATATTATTTTATATATTCTTTAGAAATAAATGATCAAATGTATACATCCTTTGTCCTACGTTAATAGCTATAAATCAAATATAGCTATTAATTTAGGACATAGGGAGTACCATTGAATTAGTAAAATACTACGAGCATGTACATGACTGTTCATCCAATCTCATCAAAATGAAACATAACATTACCTTTAAAACCATATTTTTAGGGTCAGGTCTTTTTAATTTGAACTGAATAACTATTTGGGTTGGTTCAGGTTTAAGGTGATTGACCCACCTGACTTGATAAATATTTTTTTATATTTTATTTTGATAATAATTCTTAAGATTTATTAATAGATAAGAGATAAGATTAAATAAATATTTGTTTCTATAAACAGGTCAGGTGAGGTTCGAATTTAGCATATTCGAATCAGGTGAGGCTTGGGCTACCATTTCTTAAATAGTATCAAATTTGTGTTAGACAAAATCCTACTGAATTTGACATGGTGGCATCACATATTTTAATTTATTGATACAATAATAAAATTAGAAAAAAATTGGAAGATAAATTCTTATGTGGCTACAACAACATAAAGGCTCTAGAGAGATAAGCTACTAAACCTTACAATTTGAAGATAATTATTACACAAAATACCATTGGCACAAAGAAGAGTTTTATTGGGACAACTATAGAGTAGGTATAATACAAAAGATGAGAAGTCTCTCACCCCTATTTTATCTAGCCCACCTTACTTTTATAGAGTTCGTAGATATTATACAGACGGTAGATATCTACCGACTATGTTAAGAGGGTAGGTGGGATAAAGTAAGAGGTTGTAGACTCCTCATCTTTAATACAAATTGAAGATGATAAATAACTATCTTTATTATAAAAAATTAATATATAAACATTGTGGATATTTCTAAGGCAGGTCGTGATTGATTGGTTGACCTTGAGTCATTGTAGTAATATTATTTGCACCACATAGCAAGTCATCATTCGCTATATATATTAAAAATCCAATGCTGGAGAGCGAATTTGTTCAAAATTAAATGGTCACTAAATTGCATAAGAAGCAATTTATTAAATTACAAAACATGTTGATTTCCCAAACAACAATTCTTGATTCAGCGGGGAGGCTAATCATCTTTTTCCAATAATGCAGGGATGGTGAGGAAAATTTCGAGAAACTTCAGGCAATTTCATGTAATTTACAAGATTATGATATGCCCGACAACACATGTTATCACACAAGGACAAAACTGCCCCTTACTTTATGTAAAAAGCTTCAAAAAGTATAGACTTTGGAGGTAATTTCGCAGTAAGTTGCTCTATTTAAGGAAGGTATAGCGCACCCCAACGGGTAACATGCTAATTTTGAGTTGCCAAAAAAATTTGCTATTTTTGTATGATTAGTCGAGATTAATGCCCTTAATCTGTCCCAACGGCCACCACCACATGCAAACGGATAAACTGACGCAAATACCCTTGAGGGGGGACATGCAATGGCAGGAATCTCTATCTTGAATATTCGGATTTTCTGTTTTTCCTTCCACCAACGGGCTACGAGACTGGGATTATGAGCCGGGCCGGCTATCGAACTTCAATGGCTCGGCTTGTCACGCAGCTTAAAAATGAAGTCAACCAAGAAGGTCAAGTCAAGCATGCCATTTTATTTGCTTGGCTTCGAAGACTATGTTCCTTAATTTTATTATATTTTAAATTATATTATTTTTTTTATACCTTCAATATTCTTAGTGTCAACCTTGTCACTATTAATGCCCCCACTACCACCACCGTTACTACTATTGTCATTGTCACTACTACCTCCTCAACTACTACCACCATTATTATCATCACTGCCAACATTACCATCATCTCTGCCACTACCACTACCGTCATCATTGCCTCTACCATTGCGACCATTACTACCACCACTGCTGCCTCCCCTACTACCACCGCCATCATCACCACTACACCATCACTTCGACCGCCACCACTATTACTACTACTACTACTACTACCCGTGCCTCCACTACCACTACCACCACCACTATCACCACTGCCACTACTGCCCATGGAAGGCCGTATCGGTCGATACAGCCTCGTATCGACCGATACGGGTACGGGGGGTGGTACGTCCCCCACAGCGAATCGCGATACGTATCGGCCGTATTGCCCGTACCATATTGATACGGCCGATATGTATCGATATTTTATTAAAAAATTAATTTTTTTTAAAAAAATTATTTTTTAATTAAAAAAATTATTTTTTTTTTAAAATTTTTTTTCTTAAAAATGAAAACACAATTTAAACTCAACTTTTTTAAAATTTTAAGTTTTTGTTATATTAAAAATAATATTTTTAAAGTTATATGAGATCAATACAGGTAGGTTCATACAATTTACATAATTATTTTTTTTACATATAGTGCTCCACAAATATACATTTATTTAAACGACTCATATTAAGTATATTATTTATTTTAAAAATAAATTAATTTTAAAAGCACTTAATATGGGAAAGAATGACAAAAAATTTATATAGGACGAAGAGCATAATAGTGTATGGTTCCGAATGAACTAATTTTAGAATACCTGTAGTGATTGATACGACATTATATAGTTTATTATGCTCTAAAAAAAGTATTATAATGATATATTATTAGTTATAATATTTTTTTATATTTATAAAAGGGTTTATGTCCGTTTCGGCACGTACCAAGCGTATCATCGACGCGTAACTGTATCCATAGTCATCGATACTCTCATGTGTATTGATACGGCCTTCCATGCTACTGCCACAATCACCATCATTATCACCGCCACTGACATCACCACATACAACCACCACCACTGCCACGTCTGCCGCCACTACCACCCATACCACCATAACTAACTCCACCACCACTACAGACATTAGTGGATTAAAGCTTCAATTTTCTATAGCAACATTGGTGTAACTAAACAATGAAATTTTTTTAGGAATCTCCAAGTTTCTCTTTCACCCAGATTCACTTTATCTTTTTCTTTCCTTTTCTCCTAGTTTCCTCCAATCCAAACAATACCTTAGTGTATGTACTAAATAAAAAAATTTATGTTACAAATAATGTATAATTGTTTATAATCTCTCTATCCAATATTAATAGTTATATTTGAAAAAATAGTACTCCTTTGTCATAAATTAATGGCTCCATTTTGTTTCATATTAATAGCTCCATTTTGTTAGATTTAAGTGGTTGGGTACTTAAAAAAGTGTCATAAGTTTATTTCTTCTTCTTTTAGATGTCGGTTTCATTGTTGAATAAAAATTACTATTTTTTCAAATGTAGCTATTAATATAGGACAGAGGGAGTAATTTTTATTTAATAGTAAAACCCACATATGAGATAAGGGAAAATAAGCTTATGATACTTTTTTTAAAGTACCCAACTACTTAAATTCAAAAAAATGGAACTATTACTATGGAACAAAATTGTTTGCCAAATGTTACTATTAATGTGGGACAAAGGCAGTACATTATTTATTGTAAGTATATAATTAACTACATTTATTTGTATGATTGCTACTAACTTGTAATTGATTATATGATCTATTTAACATGTAGAACCAAGATTCAATGGTTGTCATGTTCTTTGATCTTTTCTTCTATTTCATTCAAAGTTAATGTTTAGACTTGTTGAGTATTTAAGAAAAAAAAATAGGGAGAGAGTTGATCACCTTGTAGGCTTGTCATAAACTCTTCTATGTTGTAGACAGATGTTTACATGAAAATAAATTAGAGATAAAAATATAAGGAAAATAACTGAAAGATAAAATAAAACTAGCTTTAGAATTTGATTTCTAAATCAATCAAATTGGGCAAAGCCCTTATATATTTATAGACAATTAAGAATCCTAATCCTAGTACTAATAGATCTTCTAATTAAAATAAGAGTTTTTTCCATATTGCCTGGTTGAATAACACAATATTCCATATTCCATGGATTTCCCAAATAAATTCCAACAAACCTGGACTTACATGATATAAAGAAACTTTTGGACATAAATACCCCTGGTCAGGGTTTAGGGTTTTATATCGTGTAAACCCCTTACACAGTCACATTTACACAAAAATGACTTCATAGACCGACCATATTTCAGTGAAAAGAAAATACGCAGCCTTGGTTCTAATTTTTGACCCATCTCATCTGTGTTTTTGGCAGTCAGAGCAGTGACAAGTGAACACACAAAGTGAGTTCCGATTTCCAACCCATTCCACCGGCGAATTCGAAAAACTCCAATCGGTTTTCTGCACAGTTGGGTTTTTCTTGTTTCCGAAAGGAGATTTCAAAAAAAACTTGAGCGTGAGTTCCGATTTTCTTGTTTTTGAAAGGTGGTTTTGAAACCAACCCCCCCCCCCCCCCCCTCCAAAGTGAGTTTTGGCTGTGAAGTAAGGTTCCATTAGGTTGTATACTAACGTGATCCCGATAAAGTAGTGAACTTTATAGAAAATCATCGGCCGATTGAGGGTTTAATCCGGCTTCGATCAATTTCATGGTAAGGCCTTTCTCTAGCTCTAGATTGTATGTCCGTATGCACGATTTTGGATATTTCGTGTTATAGAACACACAAAGTAGTCATTACATTTATCTTCATGGTAGCATATCATGTGATCAGGTATACAATAAGTAATATATCGTGTGTTCGAGAATACGATAATCAATATAGACGTCCTCCTATTGTGTATGCATAGCATACATAACGTGTCATTAATAACACGACAAGTGAAAGACAACATTCAAGTGTTGTGCTATCGTGTATGAGAAGGCATCACATCGTGTATCTGATAACACAATATATGAACTTAGCATATATAAGCATGTTAGTTACATAATGTGAATCAACACGACTCTTGATTTTGGTCACGACCCATTGTTGATATATATATATATATATCATCTTTTGTAGATGAAAATCTAGAAGAATACAAGCAACTAGCAGAATCAGTGAAGGCATCATAAGAGAAGAAGAAGAGAATCTATGGGAGGAGACTGGGTCTAGAACGAATAGATTCCCCGTTGGACTCTGAGTTTCAAAAGTCCTTGTTGAATCGAGGCTGGGATGCAAGGCAATCTTGGAGGAGACTAGGTTCTACTTCTACCTAGTATATGATTACAAGCTAATTATTATCTCCAGGTTGCTACTGGACGTTCTAATAGGTGAGTGCTAGGACGACTCACAAGAGATGTTCAACATTAAAGAAAAAATACTTCCCCTTACAGTGGAAGAAGTTGCACTGATCACGGGTTTGAGTGCAAAAGGGAACTTGTTGAAGTTGGAAAGTGGCGAGGGGAAGGCTGCCCAAGGAAAGAGGCAATTCTTCAAGAAGTTCTTCACAAGGAAGCGACAAGAGAAGAAGATAGACTGTCTTCGATGAGGACTTAGCATGATTGGCCATCGTGCACATGGGGGTCCTCGTTTTATTTACATAGAGCAACAAATCCATATCCCCATCTCTGTGTGATTTCATAGATGACCTGATAGTTGTGGGGAGGTACAATTGGGGGGCCATTCATGATATGTTGATTTGAGGCACATCATCAGCCCATCGAAACATTAGGAGTAGACAAGATGAGCGCTCTGCCACTGCCAGAATTCTCATTGGGGCTTCATTTGTGTTTCAGGTAAATCTCATATTATCAATAACACAATATGAGCACTTAGCGTAGCACGAATAACACGATATGATAATCACACTTTATGTATATCGTCATCTGAATCACATGATAGCATGTATATCATGTGTACGAAAACACGATGTGTAACACACAAGTATACTTCTCATTTTATCGGTAAGACGATTTAGTACTCTAGCATGTATACAAAATTACATGATATTAGACTAGTATGTAATCGATAACATGATGAAGTGGGTAAACGTGTTAGCCATGACACGACATACATGACATATGTACACTACTGACGAGATTATCTTGCCTTGTCCACTAGGTGTGGTATTTTTAGCATACCTCTATATGGGCTCCAAGTGGTCCTTCATATAGCCCGAGGTGCAAGAGGTGGCCTGAGTTTACACAATTGTTGATCGACGTGGAGAAGGCCGCAAAACTTGACCCAACCTACAAAAAGACAAGGAAAAAGCTACTGGCTCATCACCGGATGAGGAAGTGGTATGAGAAGGTATTCATGTGTCTCAAACCAGATTTACAAGTTATTATCAAAATAACTCCAATTGCTGAAGAGGCCCACTTGACCGATGGCCAAAGGGTGGCCCCGAAGGATGGCACGTAGACCAGGATACATAGGACAATGATACCCGTTCACACCCACCATGGGCAGACGTCAGGGCAATTCCAGTCCAGCCAAGATGTCATTGACTCCTTTGTCATGCCAGTAGATGTCATGACTGTGATTTGTAACGTGGTTTTGGAGAAGTCAGTTCTATATGGGAAGTGGGGTTGGAGTACCGACAATGTGCAAGTTGCACTCCAACAAGTTAAAAATGATCTGTCGGTGGCAACAAGCTTAATGGAACAGATGTGTAGCGCCTTGGCCTTTTCAATTACTTTAAAGGTCAGAGTGCCAACAATTCATAATAATAAAATATGGGCCAAGATCAACCATGCACAGAAGAGTAACTTTCTATTAATTTAGGTAATTACAAAAAGTTTACGAAATAAGGTTTATCGTGCCTTAACAAAATCAAAGTCGCGCATATCCAAAATTGATACATAACAAAATAACATGGTAAAGTAAATAAAAAATGTAGATCTTTCGAAATTCTACAGGCAATCTTCATTGACATCAACATCTTCGCTCAGACCTGCAGCGTCTAGGGGTGGGTGAGTATAAATATACTCAGTAGATAGAGTAAATTCTATTAGCATGCTATAATATAAAGCGTAAATAGAAATGCATAAAACATTCTCATAATAATTTATATTCAAAAGTCAACTCAAAATAATATTATCAACTAACCGAATCCAATACACTTCTTATACGAAAAGTCATATAAAATAGTTCTTCACAAAATCCGGTAAACTCGGATTATTCGTTCATAGCCCGAATCTGATAAATAATTCAAAATTGGATACAATGTCATTCACATAATCTGATAAGTAATTCAAAATCAGATAAATGATTGTTCATAGAATATCGCCAATACTGGAACGACATACACCCATGCTCGTGGGGCAATGAGATCAGAATAAAGAGGATCTTCCCATGATATCCAACTTCATGGGCGCGCCATATGCCATAACAGGCGGTACCTAGGAGTCATAACTCCGATAGCTTTTGGGCTTTATACCTAGCTACCCTTCAAAACCGATTGTAGTTTTTGGACATTATACAAAATAACTACCATTCAAATCCGGTCATAATTATTCATAAAAGTAATTCAAATAATAATAATCTCATAAAGTACGTATCATGATAAAATCTATCTTAGAGGTGTACGATACACTATTATCTTAGCTTTCACCCGACCTCTAATAAATATCATCCTTTTTCAGAACAATATTTTATTTAAGAGACAAATAAATTATGAAATATAACGCATAGTCGTAGCATGGAATTAAAGCTTAAAACCACCTACACCTCGAAATCATATGGTCTAGTCATAGCACAAAATTAGAAGTTAAAGCCACCTACCCTTCGTTCTTGAAATAGACCAGAATACAGCCGGCAATTGGATCTTGGTCACGGTTGTGGGCTTAGGAGTGGCAGGCAAAACCTCCCCTCATGTTGAGATAGAATATCCTTTCGGGCTCCAAAGCGGTGAACGGAGTCTCCCCTTACATCGGTACGATTTCTCCTTCCAGCTCAAAAATGGTGGACAGAGCCTCTCCTTCCATTAGGACAAATTCTTCCTCTTTGCCCAAAAGCGGCAGATGGAGCCTTCCCTTACCCCGGGTCATTTCCCCCTTTTAGAGTAGCTAACTCAAAAAATGGACTCCTCTACGACGTAGAGTGTTCTTGAATTAGCTAGGAATGATTTTTAAACGAATAGAAACGGGCGAGAAATGGTAAAAAATGGGCGTTTAAAATTTAGAAACGGGCAGAGCTCAAAGGAGAGGAAGAAAGAAAAATGAGACGAGTTGGAAGTCTTCCCCCCTCTATTTATAAAAACAGAAAGTCATTGGATGTGCGCCACATGGCACACATCCGACGGTTTAAAAAAATTTATATGCATCAGTGTTGATGCATGCAACTGCATGCTTTAGTGCTGATGCACTGCAGGCATGGCCTGCGTTTATGCAAACCAGTTTCTACAAGCCCTGCAGCATGGCCTGCAACTGTTGAAATATAAAATAAAAATCAAAACTTTAAACAAGCGTAACTCCTTACCTCGAACTTGAAATTGTGCATTCTTGGTACTGTTGGACTCATATCGACGAGCCCTTCCAAACAAGACTACACAAGGGTATGTTTTCTTGCTAATTTAAAGTGGGTCCCGTTTATGACATGCTTCTCAAGGCCATAGCCTATTATCCCAATGTCGGTTTGACACGTTCTTGGGCTTGATACGTTCATCTCTCCAAACCCAATCTAATATCCTAAGGCTCCTTCAAATGAATCAAGCTCAAAATGGTTTAATTTTAAGAAAAGTCATTATTGGGCCTTAAAACATGTTAGTGGGCCTAAACTTTTGACTTTCAAAACAATGAAATTCCGGTGCATTACAAGATGCAACACCCACATGAACCGGAGGTAGAGCAGCCGTAGAAACCATCTCAACTGGAAGTCCAACATGCAGCAACACATCTGCCAATCCCCGTAGAAGAGACGTCAATTCGCTTCCAAATTGAGAGAAGTTGTTCACCGATTTGCTCTTAAAGAGCATCACTTCATCCAGGAGCTCATAGAGGAGCGGGAAGGGAATTTGGAGAAGATCCACACCAAGGACAACCCGGCGAACATGTTGACGAAGGTTGTCACCATGGAGAAGTTGAGGTCATGCTCAACTTCTATCGGTCTTTTACACAAGAGGACCGGCTATCCCACACCCGTTGCTTGTTCAGATTAAGGTTTGAAGCCTTAAAGACTGTTAGCTTCGAGTGGGAGAATGTTGAAGAAGAAGATGAAGCCCATCAGACTCCAGGTGGGAGACCGACTCAAAAAGGAGAGTTTCTGAATCTTCTACCGTGTGTCCATTTTCAGCCCTGTTTTATACCTGCAAGGTCTGGACAAACAGAGCATTATTAAAGGGGCTTGAGAGAGAGCAGAAAACAAAGAGAGCGATATGTAAAACAAAGGAGAAAAGGGGTGTGTTGTTTTCTCGGATTTTTTCTTCTTCTCCATTGTATATTCTCTTACCATAGTGGATTGAGTGTGGGTCATGGACGTAGGTAAATTTGCCGAACCACATTAATTCTATGTGTTGGCTTGCTTTGCTTGTTGTGTCATGTCTGCCGCCCCCAACGATCATATGGTTTCATTCGGGAATTCCTATGCTAGGTTTTAGAACCGCCATTGTTCATTAACAGTTTGCTCATCCAACTATTTTGTGCCGGGCTATGTAGCTCGTAAGGATACATCCATGCCACAAATTTGGCCTAAACCTGCTGGTGTGTCTTCTCTAACTAGGTACTCAGAAGTTACTATTTCAGCCAGCAAGCCATCTTTCATTTGGACATGTCTATTTTAACTTCGATTTTAATTTGGTGGTTTCAGGAAAAAAAATGGAATTCTTTGCTGGAACTGTCAAACTCTAATGAACGCAAAAGGATTCTACAAACTTGGGGAAATGAGATGTATGTTTACACTCCCTGGCAGCAAATTTTGCCTCATGTCAAAGGTTTTGAAGTGAACACGGCCAGAATTGCAGACTAGTTTTATGAGTGTGTGCCTGTAATCATTGCCGACCATTATGATCTACCCTTTGCAGATATACTGAATTGGAAGAGCTTCTCTCTTATGGTTCCAAGTTCAGACATTCCCCTACTTGTTATTACGTGACTTTGAGTCCAGCATAAGACGGACTCCGGATGTGATAAGGATAAATAGTTTTCTGGTTTATTAATTCTTTTCACATGGGCTGATTTTTTTTTATCATTCCATACTTTTCTTTGACTTTTCTTCTCTTTCTATTTTGGTGAGGCAGAAAAAAGATATTCACTCTTCCGGACTAGAAACTTTTGTTGGGGCTGAGAGACTTTTCCTCTTCTATTTTTTTTCTTCTTTCTGTGTGTGTGAGAGAGGGGTGAGAAATTGAGTGTACTAAGGAGTTCTCTCAAGGGGCTGTTTGAGAGGCTTATAATTCATTTGAATATTTCTCAAGTTATAGTAGAAAGACTAACTCTTGTCGTAGACTTAGATACCTTGCCAAACCATGTAAACTTCATGTCTTGCTCTATTTACTTTTTATTATTTTTTTGCTTTATATTTGAATTGTGCCATTGTAAAATTCTACAAAGTGGTATCAGAGCTTTGGTTTAAAGAATTTTTTTTTCATGATGGCACCTAAGGGGTTTAGCAAATTTAAAGTTAAAAATTTTGATGGAAAAAGAAACTTCAGTTTGTGGCATAGAAGGGTTAAGGATTTGCTAATACAACAAGGCTTATTAAAAGCGTTGTATGGAAAATCGAAGAAAATAGAAAGCATGAGTGAATATGACGGGGAGGAGTTAGAGATGAAGGTGGTAAGAACTATTCGTCTTTGTCTTGCTGATGAGATGTTATACAATGTTATTGATGAAGAGTCGACTCCGGAACTTTGGACAAAATTAGAGAGTTTGTATATGACAAAATATCTTACAAATAAGTTATTCCTCAAGTAACAATTGTATGCTCTTAGGATGACAGAAGGGGCAAATTTGTTGGAACACTTCAACAATTTCAACAAATTCACCTTTCAGTTGCTTAGTATTGGTGTTAAGGTTAAAGATGAGGACAAGGCACTACTACCTTTGGCATCTCTTCCACCTTCATATGAACATATAGTAACAACACTGTCGTATGGGAAAGAGACGCACTACAACAAAATAGAGTATTAGCGACGCTCAAAAGCGTCGCTAATACCTTCCAAAGCGTCGCTAAAGGTTATTTGCGACGCTTATTGACCGTCGCAGTAAGCGTCGCAAATAAACCAGTCGCTAATGCTTAATAATGACAGAAAAAATTTTGCGTCGCTACTAGTACCTCTAGCGACGCTTTGTAGTTCCGTCGCTAATATATGATTATTAGCGACGGTTTCAAGACCGTCACTAAAATGTCATACATTTGTGACGCTTTGATGTCGGTTGCTAATTACATGTATTAGCGACGCTTTTCCACCGTCGCTACTTAAGATATATTAGCGACGGTTTCTATTAGTGTCGCAAATAATGTTTGTATTAGCGACGCTCAATTAAAATTTTAAAAAATATTTACAATAGCGACGCTTTCTGAAAGCGTCGCTAATAGGAGTATTAGCGACAGTTTTTGAGCGTCGCTATTGAATAAATTTAAAATTAAACATTAGCGACACTCATAGAACGTCGCTAATAATCATATTAGCGACGCTTAGGAGCGTCACTAATGAACAAAAAAATTTTAAAAAAAATATAATGAAAAGCTAAATAGAAATAAACATTGTTGTGAAAACCTCTGCATCCTGATGCCTAACCACGTCTAGCTCTGCGTATCCATCATTATCTGATGTTGTATCAGAGGTCATACCTGCTTCCCTTTCCAGCATTATGACTTTTCCTTCAAACTCCTCATCATATTCCATTCCATTACAATATTTTTTGTAACCGCTCTCATCTAAAGTCGGAAGTTTAACAAAATTTTCAGATGATGGGTTGGTGGTTTCAGTCATGCCCGTGTTATGAGCCATTTGATCAAAAACATTTCCAGAACATCTAACCTTCACTACATCCTGAGCAGCCTCAGCAGCAACTTTAATTGCAGAAGCAATGCCATTTCGGTTCATCCCAACAACAGATCTAGTCCGGTAAGAGTGCTCTTCAATGGAAGAGTCTGCTCCAAGTCTTGAGACCACTGAGCGAAATCGCTTTAATGGTCTTGACTCTGGCCTTGAATTTGATGTTAACGAATATGCCACTGCTTCCCGTACAGCAAGCAGGAAGAAGGCACTGCCCTCTAAAAAAATTGGGAAGATAGATCAAAAGTGAAGAATATACAGCATGTTTGTCAACACAATTCATTCATATTCGCTGCATTTCATTTCTACCAAATCCAGTAGGTTCAGGTTGATCTCAAATAGAAAGATTAACATATAAATTGTGTTTTGTTTATAATTTTCAGTTAAAACTGACTCCCCACCTTCCTTACACTCATAAAAAATAGATACCAACTTATGCTTAAGAACTATTTTTTAAATCCACTACAAAAAAAGCATAGATATGTAAGCTATGAACTTAACCTTAAAAGAAATTCAAGGTCTTCCATATACAAACCAAATGCCTCATCCCTTATCAATCCATCCCATCCCCTATCCCGCCTGCTTTTTAGTCCTTTCATATACTTTTTCAAGCTGATAAAGTCCCTGTTTGAAGGTTTTTGTTCTGAAGTACCTCTTCTTGAAGAATCTGGAATTGCAGCAGTCAGGATCTTCATAACTTTAATACTTATCTGGTTAGCCATGAATGCAAAGAAAATTTAGTTTATGAATACAATTTATGAAGATACATTCATATATAAAAAACAATTACATCAATGAGACTTGATAGCACAACATAGTCAAACTCTTCTCTGTATACATCCATCAACAAAAGCAGAGAGGATAGTGGTTGCTCACAAGCTTCACAGAGAGCATAAGAGTCGTCAAGAATCCCTAAAAATGAAGGAAGTCAAATGAAATACATAATTAGATCAGAATAAAACTAAATAGAAGAAACTGAGAGTAATCAAGATCACTTACCAAACCTATCTGCTGTGGCTAAAGAATTTGTTTTAATTGCAGCTCTTAGTCTACCTGCAAGCATCTCATCATATTTTACCCTGTAAAAACCAGTCTGGTCCAAATTAACTTTCACCCACAAGTCTTCATCATCAGTACTTTTTCCTTCAAGCATTATATTTCCATCCAATGATTGGAAAAGGTCAGATATGTCTACATTTCCAGTCTTATTTTCCAGTAAGAAATTCTTGTTTTTCTTGTTCAACCCAAAAAATAAAGTTAATGGAACAATCCACTGGCCATCCCCGATAGAACCACTTGCAAAAAATTGTGACTGCGAAGCAGAGCCAGATTGTGTTGGTAAGATTCAGTATTCTTAAAAATGAAGAATAGACAGTAATCACACATAAAGTAAAATATTCTAAGTATAATGGACCTGCTCAAATTCCATGATATGATCCTTAAGTTTTACACTGACAAGGGGGTATCCCTGTTGCTTGGTCCAAGTTGAATTCCTCATCACAGATACATATGCTGCCTGCAGAACAACTACAAACTAATGATCAGCTGAAACTACAAGTGAGAAAGTCTCAATACTCAGTAAGATTTCATTCAAGAACCTTTTTGGCATGAGATCTTTCCCGTCAAAATTCTGATGACCCACAGTCAACCAAAGTAGAAGATTATATAGATTATTTAGGAACATGAGAACCAAATATCTTAATTCTTTTTGTTTATGAGCAGATTTCAAAACATGTAAGTTCCAAGAAAAAAGGCCAAATCATTCTGCAGCACCGTATGAGCCAAATTAACAGACATGTTCCGCTCTATTTACGAAGTTAATTAATCTAAAGGGGTCACTTAATTAAAAAAAAAGAAAAAAATATCGTATCTAGTATTTTGTAAAAGTTCAAATCTTTACATAAACCAACACTAAAGATTATTATGCAATCCTTCCTGTCCATTATAAAACTATGACCACTGGTGTAGATGGACAGTGTCTTCCACCCATGGAGTTGGGACTTGGCCTGTTGTAGCAAAAACAGGCAGATCACTTTCCCGACACGGAAATATGCACACATGAAATTGACTAAAAATTAAATGGAAGTTCATGCACAAAGTTAAGCTGGCAATGGAGGGCATTATGTTCTGTAATCGCAAAATGGGATCAACACCCCTCTGACTGCATGATTGGTAGGAATTTAATGAAATGGAGGGCAGGAAATGACGAACTAGGAATATACCGCATTCACAAAAGCGTGCATATAATTGGGATGCATTAATAATTATTCTACTTGGTGGAATTTTTTAGTATTTCTATTTTCTTGTTGTTGAGAACTACTTTTGATTGACCAAATTTAATATCATGTGGGCTTGATGCATCCTAAAGATTATTAATCAAAACAGAACAGAACAGAACGCTAGAAAAGAAAAAAATTATATATTCATCAATATTAATCAAACAGAACGCAAAGCAAAACAGAACGCCAGAACAGAACAAAACATATATTCATCAATATTAATCAAATAGAACGCAAATCAAAATGGAACAGAACATAACAAAATGCAAATTAAAAGAACTCAAATCAAAATGAAACATATATATAGGAAAAAAAAATCAAACCAAACGTTCAAGAGATAAATTAGAAAAATTAACTAAAATAAATTCAAAATACAGAGACAAAGCATACCAATTGAAATCCTCACGCCAAGAATAACACGCAGTAGAAGCTTTGCTCGCCCAGAAGTTTCCTTAGCCTTTGAGAGCGATATGACGGCCGTTGGAGAGCGATCAAGCAAATTCTGGTCGAATGGATTATGGATTTCCCAATTAACCAATGCGCTCAACAAAATTAGCGGGATTTAATACCGCTTTTACAATTTTTTCACGGGTTTCCTCTGCAGCAGCAAAATCCACGTACCTCTTGTGCGCTCGTCGATCATCAAATTCAAGAGACGGAAATCCCACCTCTTACATGTCGATCAACAAACTCCATCGGCAGTTATTGGGATTCTATCATCCAGGAAAATGTGAAAGCGGCTCAGGCGGACGGGCCAGAGACGGCGGCTTCGTAGAGGCGGACGGGCTAGAGACGGTGGCATAGAGGTGGACGGACCAGAGACGGCGGCTTAGGCGGATTCGTAGCCGGAGGGCGAGACCGTGGCGGAGCCTGAAGGGTGAGGCCGCGGCGGAGGAGAGGGTGGTTGTCGGAGGAGAGGATGACGTCGGCGACGGCGAGGAACCGGTGGACGCCGTCCAGGATACGGTCGACGTCTGAGGCGAGGAGTCGGAACAGGCAAGATCCGGTCGGCGTCTGAGAGAGAGAGACTGAGGAAGATGGGTTAATAAGCGCGGAAATTTTCGCGCGCGGGGGAATTTCACCTTCGCGTGAAATTTTCGCGCGCAGTCGATTTTTTTTTTAAAAAAATTAAAACTGTTTGCGACGCTCACGTCGAGCGTCGCTAATTATATGTATTGGCACTTATTGCGACGCATCTACTTAATAGTCGCAATTACTTCATGTTATTAGCGACGCTCCGAAATGAGCGTCGCTAATAGTTTAAATTTAATTATAAAAAAATTTCTCATCTCTCTCCTCTCCCTCTCTTCTCTCTCTCACCCCTCTCTTCCTCTCACTCTCTCTCCCCTCTCCTCCCCTCCCTCCCCTAATAGTTTAATATTGAAAAAAATAATATTTAATACAAAATTTTAATATTATTTTTAAAATATAATATTTAATAAATAATATTAAAAAATATAAATTAAATTCTTCCCTCTCTTTATAGTTTCTGTCTTTTATCTCATTCTCTCTCTCTCTCCCTTTTCTTCTCTTCTCCTCTCTCTCCTTTTTCTTCTCTTCTCCTCTCTCTCTCTCTTCTCTCTCCCCTCACTCTCTCTTCCCTCTCTAATTAATATTAAAAAAATATAATATTTAATAAAAAATATTAAAAATTTTAAATTAAATTCCTCCATCTCTCTATACTTTCTCTCTCTTATCTCATTATCTCTCTCCTACTCTCTCTCTCTCTTCTCTCTTTCTCCTCTCTCTCTCCCCTCACTCACTCTCTCTCCCCTCAGTCTCTCTCTCTTCTCTCTCTCTTCACCCTTTCTCCCCTCACTCTCTCTCTCTTCTCTCTCTCCTCACTCTCTTTTATCTTTTAAAATATAATATTTAATAAAAAAAATATTAAAAATTTTAAATTAAATTCCTCCCTCTCTCTTATCTCACTCTCTCTCTTCCTCTCTCTCTCTTCTCTCTCCCCTCACCCTCTATCTCTTCTCTCTCTCCTCACTATCTCTCTTTCTCTTCTTTCTCCCTCTCTCTATACCATTTAATATATCAATATATTTAAGAATTTTATTAATATATTTATTTCATAATTTATATTATTCAAATTTATTATATAAAATATTAAATTAAAGATAATAATTTAATTATATTATATATTTAATTGATTAAGTATTTTATAATTTATATTTCTTAATTTGTAAGTAAGAACAACATACACAATATTCTTCTAACATAAGTTAAGAGATTAAGTCAAATGTCTTAGCACAAATGTAAAAAACCTAGTTAGCCTTTACTTACATGTTATAACATATACGTCACATTAGCCAAATTATCATTGATAAATTAATAAAACTAGTTCCAAATGTGTAAATAAGTCGTATGCCTTCATTACAATATTAGTAATGCTTTTTATATTTATGTTAAATATTCTATAATATATATTATTTTATTTATAAGGAGGAATTATACCATGATCTTCCTCTAATATAAGTCGAGATATTAAGCTAATTGTCTAGGCCCAATTCCAAAAAAATATTTCTTTAATCATGTTATAACACTTCCCATTTTAACCTATTTCCTTAACAAAAAAATGCTTAAAACTTTATGTTGTAACTAGAGTTGGGGTAAATAATATCCATAGCGCGATATCAATATGGACCACAAAATTGATAATTATGCATCAAAATTAAATGTTTCAGTAAATATATAAAGAAAGTAACTATTAGTGAAGGATTTGCAAAGTGTCACTACAAGTTGGCTTGTGATGCTATTTAAAAAAGTTGCTACAAGTATCATTAAGTAGTGACGCTTTCCATAAAGTGTCACTAAAAGTATCTTTTGTAGCGACGCTTCATAAAGCTGTCACTAATAGTTATTTTTTAAAATTTTAAAAAAATTTAAAATATAACTTATAGCGACGCTTTGACAGAGCGTCGCTACAAAACGAACTTGTAGCAACGCTTTACTGTAAGCGTCACGAATAAGACACCTTTTAGCGACGTTCTCTATGAAGTGTTGCTAATAAGGCGACTTTTAGCGACGCTTTACTAAAAGCGTCGCTAATAATACAATACTAGCGATGCTTTTTGTAAAGCGTCACTAATAAAGCTGGCTTGTAGCGACGCTTTACTAAAAGCGTCACTACTAATATTTTTTTAGAGACACTTTTTATAAAGCGTCACTAATAAAGATGACTTGTAGCGACGCTTTTCGTAAAGCGTCGCTACAAGTATATCATTAGCGACGCTTTTAGTAAAGCGTTGCTAAAAAAATATTAGTAGCGACGCTTTACTAAAAGCGTCAGTAAAAGTATCATTTATTTGTGACGCATTATAAAGTGTCGTAAATGATAGTTGTTAGCGACGCTTTTACATGCGTCGTTAATAAAAGCGTCGCTAATACCTAATTTTGTTGTAGTGACGATAGAGTTGGAAGAAGTTATGACTGCTCTTTTATTTAATGAGATGAGGAAGAAGCCTAATCTTGAAGATTCACAGGCTGAAGGACTTGTGGCTCAAGGAAATAATCGGGGAAGAGGAAGATTTAGGAACAATGAGCCTAATGATAATAGGTATCACTCCAAGTCAAAGGGAAAGAAAAAGATTGAATGTTATTATTGCAAGAAAGAAGGGCACATAAAAAAGGAGTGTCGAAAGCGCAATGAGGATCAAGAGAAGAAGAAGGAAAATGTGGCTTCTTCTGGTCAGGCTAGCGTCGTGGAGGATTGATCCGATGATTTTGAGGCTGATGTGTTATCTGTCACTTCAGGTATAAATTATTTTAATGATTCATGGATTTTAGATTTGGGTTGTTCATGGCACATGTGTCCTAATCGTGACTTGTTTAATACTTATGAGCTATTTAATGGTGGATTTGTTCTAATGGGAAATAATGCAACATGTAAAACCATTGGAGTAGGAACTTTGAAAATTAAGATGTTTGATGGCATAGTTCAAATACTTACTAATGTTAGACATGTTCCTGATTTGAAAAAATATCTAGATGCAGTTGGTTGTAAGTTTAATGCAACAGGTGGAGTGTTGAAAGTTATAAAAGGGGCAATGGTGGTGATGAAGGGTCAAAAGGTTGGAAACCTATACAAATTAATTGGGAATACAGTTACACGTGGAGCTGCTATAACTATTCCTATGGAAGGCAGTGATAATGACACATACTTGTGGCACATGAGGTTAGGGCATATGAGTGAAAGGGGTATGTAAGAACTTTATAAAAGAAAATTGTTGAAAGGTGTCAAAAGCTGCAAATTAGGTTTTTGTAAATATTGTTTGTATGGAAAACAATGCATGGTAAGATTTCACACAAGGAAATATACAAGGAAGGATGTGTTGGAGTATGTTCACACAAATATTTGGGGGCCAACTTCAACTCCATTAAAAGGTAAGGCTGAATACTTTGTAACTTTTATTGATGACTACTCAAGGAAGGTGTGGGTATTTTTTATGAAACAGAAATCAGAGGTGTTCATGAAGTTCAAGCAGTGGAAGGCCCATGTTGAAAAGTAGACAGGAAAACAGTTGAAATATCTCAGGTCAGACAATGGGGCTGAATACAAATCAAAAGAATTTGTTTATTACTGCAAGAATGAAGGAATTGCACACCACTTCACTAATCCAGGAACCTAACAACAAAATGGAGTAATAGAAAGGATCAATAAGACACTTTTAAAAAAGGCAAGAAGTATGAGGCCGAATACAAATCTTTCTAAGGAATTTTGGGCTAAAGTAGTTAATATGACATGTCACATCATAAATAAGTCGCCATCTACAACTATTGACTTGAAGGTGCTTGAGGAGGTATGGACTGAAAATCCTATAGATTACTCCACTCTTAGGATTTTTGGGTGTCCTGTATATGTCCATATTTAGAGCATGCAAAGGAGTAAGCTTGATTCTAAGTCTAAAAATGCATTTTTCTTGGGTATGAGAAAGGAGTGAAAGAATATAAACTTTGGGATCAAGAGGCAAATAAAGTAGTCTTTAGTAGGGATGTGGTATTGGATGAGTTTCAAATGTTAAGCAAACAAGATGGTGACTTATAGTGCAACATAAAAGTTAGCAACAAATGAAAGTTCAGGTGGAAAAGATGATGAAGATGCCTAAGGGGATAGTATAGATAATGAGCAATATCCTCATGTGGGTGATGATAAGCATCAGGAGCCTTATAGCATTGCAAAAGGAAGAGCAAAGAGGAACACTAGAGCAACAGTCAGGTATGACTTTGAAGATATGGTTTTTTTTTTTATTCACTGGTAGTAGAGATCCATCTTGTTTTCTGGATGTTATAAAATTAAAAGACAATGAGAAGTGGATGACAGCCATGATGGAGGAGATGGAATCTCTACACATGAACAAAACTTGGGAGTTGGTTGAACTGCCTAAAGGGAGAAAGGATATTGGATGCAAATGGGTGCTCAGAAAAAAAGAGGCTTCATAAGACAAGGAACCTGAACGGTTTAAGGCTAGGTTAGTGGCCAAAAGATATGCACAAGAGGAAGGTGTGGATTTTAATGAAATTTTCTCTCTAGTAGTAAAACACACTTCTATTCCGATTTTACTGGATATGGTTGCTTGTTATGATCCAGAACTTGTACAACTTAATGTGAAGACAACATTTCTTCATGGGGAATTAGAAGAGCAAATTTACATGCAGCAGCCAGAGGGATTTGAAGAACCAGGGACGGAAGACTTGGTATGTATGTTGAAGAAGTTTTTATATGCCTTAAAACAATCACCAAGACAATGGAATAAGAGGTTTGACTCTTTTATGCTGAATAGTGGATACACTCATTGTGAGTATGATCACTGTAACACCCCGCTTTTCTAATTACATTTAGCATATGGAGTTAGAGGTAATTAGATAACCTTTCAATGAGTTTTAGAAGTTGAAACCACCATATATGAGTAGAGCTCGAAGAAACAAGCGTAACGAATCAAAGAACGCGTGAAACAGAGGTCGAGACAAGAATTTACGACCTCGAGAAGCATGAAAAATAGGTTGGGCCTACTTGGAAAGAGCACAATATGCTGCTTTAATTGGGTTAGTATCGAAGGGCTCATCAATACGAGTCTAATGGTACCGAGAACACACGAATATGAATCCGGGGTAGGAAGTTACGCGCGTTTGAAGATTTGAATTTAAATAAAAAAATAAAATAAGTCGGTGCGGCGCAATGCGAGCCCGCATTACCGCGGGTGCCATAGTTTCGTGCACGGGTGCGAGCCATGCGTTACTGTGGAACCGCCAAAATTGGCGGTGCTGTGCTGTGGTTTCGGTGCACTGGGGGTCTATAAATACCCCACTGCTGTCATTTTTCAGTCAGAACTTCCTTCTCCTCGTTTCTGAGCATTCTGAGTCCGATTAAGGCCGTTCAAGAGGCGTTCTTAAGTCAATCGAGTGTGTTCTACGCAATGGAGGGGTCCTTTCTTTGAGTTGGAGACCGTATGAGGAAGAAACACCCCGAGACAAGGAGAGATTATGCCTGTTGTCCTCGAGCACCGACAAACTTTACTCTCTCTGTTTCTAAGCTTCTTGACTCCGATTTAGTCTGTCTAAGAGGCGTTCTTGACTAAATCAAGTAAGTCCTACGCGATGGAGGGGTCCATTCTCTGAATTGGTGACCGTATGAGGAATAAATACCCCGAGACAAGGAAAGGCCCTGCACGTCATCCTCGAGCACCGGAGCAAGAAAAAAGGGCCAGTAGCAAGATGGGGTTCTATCCAAAGTCGCCGGGCCATAACAAGAGAAGCAATCCAGAGTAGAGGAGGCTATGTCTTTCACTGAAGAGCCATGATGTGTAAGGAACATTCCTTACTAGGGGAGGTTATGTCCGCCGCCCACGGGCGCAGAAAATGAGAAAAGTCTATGGGCAGGGGAACATTTGTACATCATCTTTCGATGCAAGGCGGGGAACATATGGAGGCTAGACAAAGCTCCGTCCACTGCCTCTAGATATGAAGGGGAGGACACCCAGAAGGTACCAGCAACCCCAAATATTGCTACCTCGCAAGACATCAGGGGAGTAAGTGTTTCTAACCTCCCATTTAAATTATAGAATGCAGGTGCTAAATTAGGATGTGTGTTATGCCATGATCATTTGTGTTCTAATATGTTATGCTTTGATGTGACATGTTTATGTTTCGTCTTGCTCTAGGGTAGAGCAAGACGAGTGGTGTGTGTGTATGTCCGGTCTCGGCTCAGTGATAGAGCGAGACGGGTGATGTGCTCAGTCTCGACTCAGTGAAGGAGCGAGACGTATGTTATTTTCGGTCTCGGCTCAGTGATAGAGCGAGACATGTGTATGTGGTTTTGATCTCGCTCTGTGGTAGAGCGAGATGTATGATTTTATTGATTTATTAACTTCGGCTTCACTCCGATTTATGACAAATTTTTGTATACCTCCGATTGAATATTAGTATATACGTATTTTAACGTATATGATTTTGTGATGCTTGTTGTATGTATTAATTGTTAGGTAGAACTACGTTCAGATCAGATCGTATTGGAATAATATCCAATACAAACGTAGGCAACCAATGGCAAGGCAACGTTGGCCCAATCCAAATTAATTATAATAATATGTTTTATTCTATTTTACACGCGATGAACTATGAAGCTTCGTTGTGTGTATGCGTTCGTTACAACCTAAGTCTATGTATGGGGAAGCCTTGAAGCTCCGTAGTGCGTAGACGAACGTTGTACCTCTCGCACACAAACGATGATTCCTGGCTTAAGGAAAGAAAAAAATTATTAAGAGATTTTGTGGGCCCGACTCGAGTCGGGTCGTTACAATCACTGTGTTTATTTTCATGTTTTTCCTAATGGTTCTTATATCTATTTACTTTTGTATGTTGATGATATGTTGATTGCTGCTAAAAATATGTTAGATATTAACTTGTTAAAATCTAAGTTGGGAAATGAGTTTGATATGAAAGATCTTGGAGCTGCAAAAAGGATCCTTGGTATGGAGATTCAGAGAGACAGAAAACTTGGGAAGCTATGTCATTCTCAGGGGAAGTATTTTGAGAAGGTGTTGAACAAGTTTAGCATGCTCAATGCAAAATTAATTAGTACACCTCTTGCTGCACATTTCAAGTTGAGTGCAGAGTTATGTCCCACCACGAGGATGATATTTCAAGTATGAAACTAGTACCTTATGCAAGTGCAGTTGGTTGTCTAATGTATGTTATGGTGTGCATCAGGCCAGATATTGCCCAAGCAGTGAGTGTTGTTACCAAGTACATGGCTAATCCAGGGAGGAAGCATTGAGATGCTGTGAAGTGGGTTCTGAGATATCTGAATGGGACAAAGAATGTTGGCATTTTGTTTGAGAATGATGGAACATTGGTGCATATAGCTAGATATGTGGATGCAGACTTTGCAAGTGATCTGGATAAGCGTAAGTCAACCACAGGATATGTGTTCACTTTTCCAGGTGGTGCAGTCAATTGGGGGTCTATTCTCCAGGCAGTGATTGCTTTATCAACAACAGAGGCTGAATACATGACAGTTGTAGAAGCAGCTAAAGAGGCTATATGGTAGAAGGGCTTGGTTAATGAACTTGGATTGAAGTAAGAGAATATTAGAGTACTTTGTGATAGTCAAAGTGCAATACATTTAGCAAAGAATCAAGTTTATCATGCCAGGGCAAAGCACATTGTAGTAAAATATCACAAGATAAGAGAATATGTGTTAGATGTGGAGATTAATCTTCAGAAGGTGGACACAAAAGATAATGCTGCAGATATGTTAACAAAGCCGGTGACCACAGAAAAGTTCAAGCATTGCTTGAGCTTGCTTCATCTCACAGGATGTTGAGGATCACATTGCACCCAGTTGGGGTGTGGAAGGAACCGCGTTCAAGGTGGAGAACGTAGGGACACAGGCAGGTGTGGATGATTATCTTAAGTGACTTGTCAAACTCAAGTCAAGGTGGAGATTGTTATTATGTAACTTGAGTCCAGTAGAAGACGAACTCTGGATGTGATAAGGATAAATCGGTTTTCCAGTTTATTAATGCTTATCTCATTAATTCCGTTAGCTTCACATGGGCTGATTTTTTTTATCATTTCAGACTTTTCTTCTCTTTCTCTTTTGGTGAGGCAGAAAAAAGATATTCACTCTTCTAGGCTAGAAACTTTTGTTGGGGCTGAGAGACTTTTCCTCTTCTAATTTTTTCCTTCTTTGTGTGTGAGAGAGAGGGGTGAGAAATTGGGTGTACTAAGGGGTTCTCTCAAGGAGCTGTTTAAGAGGCTTGTAATTCATCCGGATATTTCTCAAGTGATAGTGGAAAGGCTTTCTCTGGTCATGGATGTAGGCACCTTGCCGAACCAAGTAAGCTTCATGTCTTGCTCTATTTACTTTTTATTATTTTTCTGTTTTATACTTGGATTGTGCCATTGCGAAATTCTACAACTACTAAAAGACATTATCTACACGACAAGCTCACAAGGTTTATTTGAGACTCTACATAGGAATGTGTTGAAGGTTAGGAATCATTTTCAATGGCGTCCCATTCCCATGGATTTTGATGTTTTCCACATGGTCATGTATGAGTTGCGGCTTAGGTGAAGTGTTGCAAGGGTTCCATTAACATAAACTAGAGTTTTCTACAAGAGCATGTAATTTTCCTATATCCAATCTGTCATCTCCACCAAATTAGACGGTGACAATTTTCTCATTCGGAAGATCCACTTCTCATCATTAGTCCATAGTCATGAAGTTTCCCTACTATATTCTTCCTAGCTCTACCCTTCCTCCCCAATCAACGTCTCTAAATTTGGCAATGGACTCCCAAATGTTGTGTACCCTCATTGGTTTAAGACAGACAATCATGTTAAGTTATGGTTATTTGCTACTATTTCCCTACCCTTCTTCCTCACATCATACACTTCTCTAACCAATTCTAAAATTTAAGCCTCATTAGAAGCATGTTTGCCTCTCATTCCCAAGCCCATCTGCGTCTTCTTCGCCAGAAACTTCATTCAGTCCAATAAAAAGGGCGAGAAAACCATAGCTGAATTTATCTCCCAACTGAGACAACTTTTTTCACTCTTAGGTAGTAGTTGATCATGTTGGACCATGGTATGGGCTCGGGCCTGGTTTGGTCCAACGTTGTTGTGGTCCAGGTGAACCGGTATGGGCCACGGGGTCCAAGGGTGGTGGGGGTGGTCGCGCCGACCCCACATGTGCCTTCGTTACACTAATTCGATTGGGACCTACTGACGTCACATACGCATACTAGGATTCGACTAGGTCGTGTATTAACACGTTGTGGGGACCAGACGCATGAATTATGTGTTGAGGGTGGGACCCGTGGTTGGCGAGGGGTCGACCCTGTCGCAGGCTTGGCCGTGTGCAAGGGGTCCAGGCTTCCGCGGGCACTGAGAGACAAAGCCCACTCCCGTTGTATTTGAACTTCAAGAGAAACCAGAATAAACCAGCAAGAAAGCCCATAAAAAATAGCCCACAATTAGGCCTGCCTAAAGGAGGAAAGGAGAGGGTATTTAAGGGAGAGAAAGAGAGGAGGATGCCCTAAGCATTGGGCCGCCCCACTCCTCTCCTCCTCTCTTCCCAATTGCCGCCCCCTCTCTCTCTTGGATTCGGCTTGCACAAAGAAGGGAGAATCCCTGCTGCTAGCCACCCCTCATCTCCCCTCTCCTTGATCTCTTTGGCAGGCTGAACGAGGAAGAAGACTCTCCTTCTTGGCTGGAATGTGGTGGCTGATTTAAGGGGCGATCCTTTCTGTGATTTCTTTAATCTAAGCATGGGTTTGTGAGGGATCAATACATAAGGTATTCTCCTATTCCATTGATTTGTTGTTCTTGTGATTGGCGTGCAATGACTAGTTTTTGGAGGTCGTGCAAGGGCTGGAATGCCCAGGTCAATTCATATTTGTCCCTCTTTGAATTCCTAATTGCAAGATATATGATTGAGATATGTTTATTGCTAATTGATTAAAGATCTATGCATGTTTTTATTGTAGATTAATTACAAATTGATTTTTGATTGGTGCGCCACCCCCATCCCACCGTGCTTCTGCTAATCTGGCCACTCTCATATCAACCCCGGAGCATATTCCAAACTCATTTCTGATCTTGGCCCTAAATAACAGTAATACTCGAGCTTGTAACCTTACTTTTCAAGATTTTTACTCCCTTTTAGTATACCATGAATCTCGGTCTTGAAAACTCCACTCTGCTTCCATCACCTCTTCCCGAACAACCTCCCAGCCTAACTTCCCTCCTTTCTAACTGAACCGTCTCTTGTCCCTCCAACAACTCATTCCACCCTCCATCTCCACCACTGCTCCTCTCTCCCAACATTCTCATGCTTTGGAAACACATAGAACACATGCTAAAGGGTTTGCAAAGTAAATAGTATGAGCTGAAAAAAGTTCCAATGTGAAGAAATTAAACTTTATCCGTAGTTTCAAATTTATTGGTAAATATTAAGAGTTATATAAGATGGGAAAATTAGTTTAATAAGGTGGAAAACTATGGGTAAGCAAGATGTAACAAGATCTTACACTACTTTCTGGTACATATTAAAGTTACTCTGTCAAATGTAATCTACAGGGAAAGTGAAATGACAATATGTTTAACCTTTTGTAGAAAGAATGCCTCTTCTGGGCATGTTGGGAAAAACACTAAACCAACCCCAACCATTAAAAGACCATAGCATCACAGAGCCACAACCAAGTATATAGGCAGCAGGTTGGAAATAAAATGGATTATGAATACCATCTCAGGTCAAGAAAACCATAAATTTAAATTTAATTTTTAGAATAAAGCTGAAAACAAACCATCCACATGTAAGTATAAGGAAGCAACAATATCTTCAGCAAGCCAATCTAAAAGGCTGAAATTGCCACAAGACGTGATATAATCATCAAATTAAACCTCATGCTGTCCCAAGCAATGGTAAGATATGCAAATATTATAGAAAATACGATTGCTTCAGATTTGTGTGTCTTTCAGAATCAACTAATTCAGCTTATAAGTTATATAATAAGTTTTTGAGCTAATTCAGATAACTTTTTATATTAAAAATTAGCTGAAACAAAGAGACCATTTAAAGCTTGTTTGTTTGATAAGCCACAGCGTATGAAATGACCAAAGAAGTACGAATTCTCATTCCAATGAAGGGAAAGGATTCAAGCGGGCAATGGGGACACACACCAGTGGCTTCAACCTGGGAAGTGTGAGCCCTGCTGCTTCCGTCATGTCAACAACTCCGCTATTCTCTTCACCATCTGCAACCTTCCATTCAAAGCACTGAACCAATGCAGCAACCGTCGTCTGTATGACCTGCAGAGCGAGGCTTGTCCCAGGACACCCCCTCCTCCCACTACCAAACGGCAGGAGCTGGAAATGCTGCCCTCGAACATCCACTTGAGTCCAAGCACTACCATGATCTGAACAAGGCATGAACCTCTCCGGCTTGAACATCAATGGCTCCTCCCAGTGCTTGGGGTCTCTGCCAATCGCCCACACGTTCACAAAGAGACGAGTTTGGGCCGGGATGTGGTAGCCATGGATGGTGCAGTCTTTGGTGGACTCTCTCAAGATGAGTGGCCCGGTTGGGTGCAGTCTCAGGGTCTCCTTGACGATGGCCTGCACGTAGGGGAGGTCCACAATGTCGAATTCTTCGACGACGCGGCCCTTCCCCACCACGGATTCGATCTCGGCAGCAGCTTTCTTGAGGACGTCGGGGTGGTTGATGAGCTCCGCGAGGGCCCATTCCGTGGTGATGGCGGATGTGTCTGTGCCGGCCACAAAAATGTCCAGAATGAAAGCTTTGATGTTCTCTCGGCTGATCTTCATCTCTGCTTCATCGTCATCAGCTATGTCCAGAAGTATGTCCAGAATATCCTTCGCGCCTGCTGCTTCCTCTGTCTTCTTTCTGGCCGTCTTCTCTCCTATTACCTTGTCCATCATGGCGTCGAACCTCTTCTGCACTTCACTGCACCTCCCCTGGAACCCCTGCAGGTCCAGGTTCTTGCAGATGGCAATGTAATCTGAAAGATTGAACTTCCCAGTCAGCTCCGCCACCTCCTCCACCAGCCTCCGCACCTCCTCCGCCTCACCCTCGGTGGTTCCGGTGCACGTCCGACCCATGGTCATCCTGGAGATGACGTTGTTGGTGAGCTTCAGCAGCTCCCCTCCCATGTCCACGAGCTGACCTGAGCGGGAAAGGAGGGCGCGCACCAGCCCCCGCACCTCCTCCCGTCGGACATGGAGAAGCTGATCTAGAATTCGGCCACCGAGCAGCTCCGCCATACAGAGCTTCTTCATGAACTTCCAGTAGGGCCCGTAGGGGGCGAAGGAGAAATCAGCCGAGCCGTAAGTGAGGAAGCGGACGGCGGCCGACTGGGGGCGCGAGGCGAAGTGGATCTCATGGGTCTTGAGGAATTCCCTGGCCGTGTCAGCGTCGGAGGCGACTACACAGGACACGGAGCCGAGGAGGATGCGCATGAGGGGGCCATGGCGGAGGGAGAGCTTGTAGAGGGCCTGGTGGGGGATTGGGGCAAGCAGGTGGAGGTGGCCCAGAATCGGGAGTGCGGTCGGACCTGGTAGGCGCCGTCGGTCGCTGCGGCCGGCTAGTGAAGCTAGAAGGGAGCGGAAGAGGAGGGTGGAGGCGAGGCAGATGAAGAAGTAAATGGCGTAGGTTTGGAGCTCCGCTGCCATTGTTGTTTCTCAAGGAAGATTAGAAGAGATGGAGGAGAGCTGACTTAGGAAAACAAATTTATAAGACAAAGAAAGCATAATGGCCGGCAGTTTTGTTTGAAACAAAGAGACAGGCAGAAAATTACATCTCATAAAATGCCAAATTAATTTAGAACCATCTAATTTATAGTTGTTAATTTATGGTTAAAAGCTTTGAATGGCTTTGATGAGTCCCACTGATCATCAAAAAACCCTTGAACTATGAATTTGTGTATATCATAAAGCAACTATGGTTGATAGCAACATAAGGGCAGCCTTATAGCATTCCATTGAGCCCTTTAATCGGAGGTTACATTTGCCTATGAATTACAAAACCAACACATTAACTGCATGTGAAGTAGCATAACATTCTCCGAGAACCAAACCTAGTAATTAAATCTGATCCTTCCCATCACGTAATCACCACCACCTGCAAAACATATTGACCCAAATGAACCAATGTTTCCTGTCTTTATAAATATTTAAATCGCATAGTGAACTATTAATAAAAATGCTAATGGGTGGTCAAACAAAGCACATTAATTGATTGTTCTTGTTGTTGGGTGACAACAGCGAAAGCCTTGGAGTAGGAGGCATGAATATATATTGTTTAATCCCTCAAAATCAATATTTAAATGTAATCAAGAACATAAATACATATAAGCAATACATTTATCTTAGATTAATCAATAATCAAAGTAAGGGTCAATACATACTACCTTTAGGGGCTAAGCCCTAAAGACGTGACCAAATTACTCAAGTAATAAAGCACGACCTTTTATTAATCTTAATTTATTTAAATAAGATGGGATGTTGATTACCTCTTTGAAGACTATTTGAATAAAATTTCCACCCCCACATACTTACACCCTTGAACACGAACCAGTTCACCGTAGCCGGTCACAAGTGACCAATATGGGTCAAGCCCATAACATAAATAGTCCAACACTTGTTCAGGAATTAAATTACCAGGAGAAGTCCCACATGGATCGAATCTAACTCATTCGGTCAGGCGGGAGTTGTAGCAGAGCTACTCAGTAGCCATAAAGATTACTATTAAAACAAAGAGATCATCAATCTTTCTAGCTTTATTCTAATAGTTTTTTTACTGTAAAAAATCTTTTTCTACAGCTACAAAATGGTAAATTATCTACTCTTAATTTGATTGTATGTCTACTTGTAATTTTTCTAATTATATTTTTTACATAAGTATCATAATAATATTTTATGAATATTATTTTTTGATATATCTTTGAAGGTTTTGTGCCCATCTCAATGCATATAAAAAATATCATTGATACATACCATATTAATAGTCATCGATATTATCATTGATACTAATATTGTTTCTATAATATTACCTAGTCAATTTTTATAATAGTCTAATCTAATTAATTTAATGAGTTTGATAGAAAGTGTTGGGCAATAGAAGTCGTTGGACGGAAATCCAATGGTTGTCATATAATATGTGACTTAACTTAGCAAGGGCGGCAAAGTTGAGACACAAAATGCGGAAGAAGATGCATAGAAATCTAATCCTTAGGAACGAATAGTATTTAATTCATACTTTAAAGGAAAAAGTTAGTAGTACAGGCCTGCATGGGCCCACAGTCTGGTTGGTATGGCGCACCCCTACCAAGTCAAACTTCAAATATCGCACTAATTGAAAGCCCAAATTTTATTTTTTGGGTAGCAAACCCTAATGAAAGGGATTAGCAGAGCCATTTTTTGGGAAACAAATCATGTAACTTAAGCCAAATCATCTCCACAAGGATCTTCCTCCTTTAATTCTATAAAAAATCAAACGTTAAGAACTACCTTATTCCAATGCAAAATAAATGGACTTCTTAAATTTCCAAATCCAAGGTGACAATTACATCATATTCCCTAATTCGAGGTGGCAGACTGTGTTTTAAATACTGTCCTGCTGATCGGGCCAGGTAAACTCGATTTAACCGGGGTTCAACTTGGGTTGACCTATTTTCTTATATATTAAATTAAATAAAATATTAAATATATATTTTTTTGTAAGATAATTATAGCTTCGTTGGTATGCCTACTAGCCTTACCCACCGGGCTCTTAGCGCGTGAGTTTGAATCGTGTCTCAGGCAAAGATTTTTTTCCCTTTCTCATAACCTGTCCGACTATGTCAATTGGGTCGGAAATTTAACCGGCCGGGTCAACTCAACTCGGAAAAAATAGTAAACTGGCCCGGTTTGTCGGCCGGGTGTGGTTGAACCCGGTCCAACCGCCGGGCCGGTACGGGTTGTAAAACACTGGTGACAGGTCACATCAGATTGGTCTAGATTCTAGAATCCAAGTACTAAGGACTATTAACAAATTTTAATCTATCAGCCATTCCTTTATATGCCAAAGCATATTTGTCCCATGTTATTAATTACTTCCTCCCTCTCTAAAATAAGTGTTATTTAATTTTTTAAAATAAACTAAATAGGACACATATATTTTGAGACGGAGTATTTCTTTACCAAATTATGACTGTTCACTCTATCCTTTTAGCCGGTTTCCCCCTCTCCCTCAGTAATTTGTCTCTTTTATCTGTTGGAGACTTCTAAGAAGCAAAAAAGGTAAAATTTTACCACATGTTATATATTTTTAAGTTTGCCACATATAATGTGTGATTGGCTGGAAACAGTTTGTGATTTGCACCCTTTTTGTGTTATTGCTAATTAATTTTCCATGATTGATGTTTTTAATCTTAAATGATGTTTTGAAAATATGCAATGAGTTTACCAATATATATTGAAATTTAAGATTTTAAATTGTATTACTCAACTTCGATGTGATAAACCATATTGTGTTCTAAATTCAAGAATCATCACTTGATTTCCTTTCTAGCATTCTCTTAAAAACTTTTTCGTGGAGTAATTCTTAGTATGTAGTTCCTTTTTGTTGGCAGTTGTCATGAAGGCATACATGTGAGTGCCCGGTGCACGCTGGTGCATGAAAATCATACAGCCAGTGTTTCGTACTTGTGGGATGGACAAGTTTGGATCCAAATCCACCCATCTGCCTCGTAATACATGTGTCGTTAGATCTCAAACTGCTGACTTGCGTGCAAGTCGGCGCATATTAACTTCTTCTATTTATACATTTCAATTTTTTTTATTTTAGCATGGGCTCCTCGACTTATATTGATTGGGCACTTCGGCAATTTCTGAGGTAACTTTTATATTTTTAGCAAAATGTCCTGTAGTACTATTTTGTTCATTTCATTCAAAATAATACGCGTTATGTGGTGTTGTTCTCTAAGTTACATGTTTGGTCACATTTTTATTTTTTGGGTTTGATGGATGTGCCTTGCTAATATAACATTTTCCTTATTTTTTTGCCTCCTTCAAAGTTTATCAGGAACTAAAGACAGTTTACATTGGATTAATTAGGGGAAATATCAAACTTCTTTAGTTAGGAATTTTATCGATCATGAATTCCTAGACAACACTAGGACTAGCAGAATATACTAAATACAAAGACCCTAAGTAGCTCATCAATATTATAATCAATGACCTAGTGAAGAGAATGACTCTTGATAAAATGATTAGTCAGATGACACAGCTTAATTTGTCTGTTGTCACCCTCAATTTATGAAAGGCTATTTCATTGGCCAGGATCAATTTCATCTCCCAATGAACTTAAAAAATCGTGATTTTTTGCATGATTTTTTTTCTTATGAACTTAAAAATTCATTTGTACAAGGATCCTCAACTTGTGAAGAGAAGCAGCCCTGCAACAGCTTTAGAAGTTTGAGCAGCGGGCGTTCCTTATGTTTTTACTCCTTGCATAGCAGCAAGAGAAGAATTTGATCAGTTCTTTAATATTCAGTTCATTTTGTATACTAGATGGATTTCTATCCGACCTAGTCATCATGTAGGTACCTAGAGATGCAAGGTGTAGGTGCTATGAGAGCTACAGTGATGATCACAAGATAGAGCTCATCCCAGGCCTGGAGGGAGAAATTCTACTACTTCTCCTATGGGTGTTCCTTATGTTGTTTGCATGTAAGTGACATACTTCATTTCATTGTCTGTTTTGATTTCTCAATGTCAATGTGAGGGAAACACTAAAAGAAAAATGACTATTGATTATGCTTAAAAGGCGTCACAAAAAGTCCCATCACTAATGCTATTAGTGACTCTTTTTACATCGCTAATATGATATTTTTTTATGATGCTTCATGTATACGTCTCTAATAATATACTATTAATGACGCTTTATAAATCATTGCTAATATGAAAAAAAAATTTAAAAATAAAAAACTCTTATTAGTAATACTTTTTGTGCATCACTAATAAGAAAAATACCAAAAAATTTAAAAAAACTATGATTAGTGATGCGAGGTATGAAAAGTCTCAAAATCTATTTAAAGTTCACGTGATTTTAATTTGTGGACAAATGTACCATTCTTCCTTACGTTTGCCCTTCTTCTTACTTCCATTTCCTCTTCTTCTTCTTTCCACCTTACCTTCATCCAGATCCTTTACATTTCTACTTCTTCTTTCCACCTTCATCCATATCCTTAGTCGTTTCTTTTTCCTTATGTTTCTCCTTATTTTTCCTTTTACCTTCATCCTTAAACTCAAAATCCTTAGTCGCCGCTCCCTTATTTTCCACCACCACAAACTCCTCCTTGCAGACCGGGCAAATCTTCACTCTCGGCATCGACTGATCGCTGATTCCGGCACATGTGGCTAGTCGGGGATGTCGCGCGAGCTCCTCAATGAGCTCATCTAGGTCGGGCCCAAGGAAGTAGTTCTAGGATCATTGCCAACTAGAACAAAGGGAGGAGGCGGGGACCCATCATCTGCCAGGGCACAACATACTTCTCTGGGCAAGGAGAGAGGAGATTCCGACGGTGCGATTG
The DNA here is from genome assembly GCA_035235625.1 of Saururus chinensis. Lineage (NCBI taxonomy): Eukaryota > Viridiplantae > Streptophyta > Magnoliopsida > Piperales > Saururaceae > Saururus > Saururus chinensis. The sequence goes on along the minus strand of CP141146.1, from coordinate 31,063,553 downwards.
ATTGGTAGCACTAGAAGAAGTAGTAAGTTCTCAGGGGGGTGATGGTGATGAGCAGCGGAGGTCAGAGGGAGGCCATGTCTAGTAAGTATCTACTTTTTAGTACTTCATTCATCTCCTCCTCCTCCTCTTTCTCCTTCTTCTAATAAAGATGGTAAATATTTACTCTCTTTGTATATAACAAAGAGAGTAAATAAATTACTCCCTTTGTATTTAACAAAAAGAATAAATATTTACTTTTCTTCTTCCACTCAGTTTTTGGTCATGGAGATTGTGGCGAAGGAGGTGAAAATGACATTTTTGGCAGATGAGGTGGATGCGCTCGAGCGTTGGATGGCGGAGTCAAGCCAGAAGACGGATTTGCAGTGGAGCTTGCTAGAGGTGCTGAAGTCGGAGCAGCTGACACTGATGACGAAGAATGCGCGGTTGTGGTTCTGGGCGGAGGTGGTGGAGGATGAAGGGCATGAGCTGGCGGAGGATGCAACATTCATGTAGCAGAGGGCGATAGAGCTAACAAGGTGTGTGGTGAAAATGAGGGATAACCACCGGGTGTGCTTACTGGGCCGAAAGATCGAGGACTTGTAGGTGCAAATCAGAGAAGCAGGCGGTTGTGCAGGAGGTTTGCTACCAGGTGGAGCAACTGAAGTTGGAGAACGACTAAGGATGGGCTCGATCTTGAGAGTGAAGAGGAGGGCTGTTAGGGGTATTTTTGTTTGAATATAAATTTTATAGTTAATAATAGGTTAATAATTTTTTTTGTTATCTCCTATCTCCTCTAACCTAGGGCTCAAAAATTATTCACTTAGCAGCCACAGCGAAATAAAAAAAAGCTCTTAACTTCATGAATTATCTGTGGAGTGTTCCGCCCATGACAACTTTTCCGTAGAATGAGCACAAATAATTACAGTAACTTTAACGATTGATTATACAACTTTTATAACCAATTATTACGATCAATTAGTAACTTTTGGCTTAAATCAATTTAAAAATAACACATAGTGGTTAATCGATCTTCTAAATCCGATCAATTCCGTGCGAAACCGTTAATGGGTTTTATTGAGATTTCATTAATATTTGGGCCTCGGAGGACCTACTCAAGCTCCCGGAGAGTTCCTCCAATCGAACTCAATGACTCCTGGCCCAGTTCGGAACTTGTCAGTGTGCTCGTCAGCCCTCAGCCTCAATCTTCTTCACGACTGGGTGGCCATGGCTCTACAGTAGAATTGATCTTTTTGCCCTTTGTCTTTCCGCAGAGGTTGCAAAAGAGGCCATGGCAATTTAAACGAAAAACAGTTGTTTCTTTCGGTTTTTCGCTATGATTGGGTGATGGTATATCATGTTCTCATATGAACCTGGCAACTCGACCACTGGAGTGATCACTGTATCATGCGGATAAACTGAGAGGTACTGCCCAGACCCAGTAGTCTTCAGGGAAACACTTTTTTTTTATTGACAAAAACAGAGTCTTTACATTTCAAATGGAAGCTCTCCCGACTGCCCTTCCCTGCCTCATATCACCCACACTGCGGTTTCGTGCCCGTAAACTAAAGCGTTGGAAGGTTGCTCTAAGACAAAATGATTCTTCTGATGGGTTCTCTGGTAAAGAGGTATTTTTTCCTATTTGGAACCCTTTCTGCAGTTTATTGCTCTCAAAATCTCATGGGATTGCTAAGTAATATGTTTGTTGATGCTAGTTTGGAAAGAATTAGTTTTCAATGAGTTGATGTGCGGCAATTGTAATGAGGAATATAGGGAAAATAGCAAGACAATGGGATAAGCAAATTTTTTTGAAGAAGTGCAGTGAAATGTAACATTTTTTTTGTTTTTGCTGACAGCAATGAAATTTAACATGAATGAATGCATGTGACGGGAAAATTGAAGTTGCTATCATTAGAAAGATATGATTGAATAAGTAGGGAAAATATCCATTGATAGAGTTGCCTATCTTAGTGATTGACACTGGTTACATGTGGACCTAATGTCTCTGGTGCAAAACCTTACCCCTCCTAATGACAGAATTTAGTTCCCTATTGATATATTTGAGTCCTTGTTACTTTAAAGATAATCAAAATAGAAGTTCTAATCATTTCCGACTTGGCTTTATTTGTGAAAATTAGTTAGAAAAGTCCACCTACCTTGCTTCTCTTGTTGCAAACGACCTCTTACTACGAAATGTCCTGGCAGTTAAAGATATGTGGATGGTTGCTTGTCAGTTGTATTCCTCTAGCCTTCCTCTAACTCTTATGAGATGGGCTATGGCAAATTTTGTTGCCATATTATCATCTCAATTTATAAGGGTTAAATGTTGGGTGTTGGCAATGTGCTGTGAACTTGCCAGCCTAAAATGTGATCTATATAACTGTATTAAATTTAAAATCAAATAACAGTTGCAGACTTGAGAAATTTTAAAAATTTTGAATCATCTTTATTCAACCAAAGTGTTTGGATGTAGACCATAATCTTGTTTTTGTTTGTAATGGTTATTGTTTATAATCTTTAGATGGCAATTAAAATTAAGTTGGTGTCAACTTTTTATTAACTCACTTTAAAAATCTGGCAGTTTGATTGGAAGGAATTTGACATCAGAAATCTTACTCATCGAGACTTCACCCAACTGGTACAAATTTTGGGTAAAAATCAAATGCCCCATGTAGCTGAGAAGCTCTTATTTGAAAGGCAATCTGAAGGGTATGCCCCTAGCTGTAATACATTGGTCGCTCTAATGCTTTGTTATGCATGTAATGGTCTCTTTATTAAATCTCGAGCAATATGGGATGAGATCATAAATAGCTCATATGTGCCAGATGCCAGCACAATCTCGAACCTTATGGATGCGTATGGAAAGATGAGCCAGTTTAATGAGATAGCCCAACTTGTAGATGAAGTGGTCACTAGACATTCAAACTTGTCTGCTGAGGTTTACCGATTGGCGATAAATTGTTTTGGAAAATTTGGGCAGCTTGGAATGATGGAAGATACCATGAAAATGATGGTTTTAAGTGGTTTAAATGTTGATTCTACTACTGGAAATGCATTTGTTAGATACTATTCTATTTTTGGGTCTCTTCATGATATGGAAACAGCCTATTTTCGCCTGAAGAGATCCAGACTCCTTATAGAGAAGGAAGTAATTAGAGTCATGGCACTTGCTTACATAAGAAAGCGGAGATTCTATAAATTGGGTGAGTTCTTGAGAGATGTTGGTCTTGGTAGGAAGAACTGTGGAAACACCCTTTGGAATCTGTTATTGCTATCTTATGCTGCTAACCTCAGAATGAAGAGCCTGCAAAGAGAATTTTTGAACATGTTGGAGTCTGGATTTTCACCTGACCTTACTACTTTCAACATCCGATCTCTGGCCTTTTCAAGAATGGCCTTGTTTTGGGATCTTCATTTAAGCATCGAGCACATGAGGCACCTGGAGATTAACCCTGATCTTGTGACATATGGTTGTATTGTGGATGCCTATGTCAATAGAAAACTGGGGAAAAATTTATCTTTTGCTTTAAACAAAATGGATATTAATAATTCTCCTGTTATTTTAACTGATCCAATTGTATTTGAGGCTTTTGGCAAAGGGGATTTCCTTTCTAGTTCGGAACCTCTTTTAGAGTTTAAAGTGCAGAGACGATGGACATATTCTAAATTGATTCAAAACTATATTAAGAAAGTTTACAGGATCAACCAAATCTTTTGGAACTACTGAAGGGCTTGCATACTAACGGAGGTTTTATATTTCATTGTCGGGAATTGAGAAATGAAGTTTGAGTTTAGGCTGATTTGGAAATGAAGGCTAATAGCTATCCGAAGCTTGAGCTTCTTCGTTTCATATGTGCATAGTTTTAGGCTGATTTGACAAAAAAACAGATCACCTCTTGTTATTCTTCTCTGTATAGAATTGTTATTGTTAAATTTTTCCCCATTTTGCTGCTTTTGTCTTTTCTAGCATGGTGAAAAATGATGTTATGGTGAACCACTTTATTTTAATGAAATTGAGACCAAATGGTGAAATTTTTTTTGTGCGACATTCTCAGTGTATGAGGTTCACATGCTTCAACAGCACTAAACCAATAGGGGTGATGTCAACTTTTGCAGTTCTTTATTTAATAGTTCCGTGGTGAAGTGATCATACAGGCATCTGAGTTTGTCAAAGTAGACATGTTCTTTATTCCTTAGGCGACTCTCTGATCATCCCTATACTGTAGCAATGAGCATTTGTATGTGAAAAATCAATATGCTCTGAATTCTGAATAACCGGGTGAATATTTTAATATGACACATCTTAGATGTACTTACTATAGTAGAAGTGCACGTGCATAATACATGTGTTGCAAATTGAGCTTCAAGTTTAATTATCTTACACAATTCATAAATAAAGATCATAAAAAATATTATTGGTATATTAGGGGTAATTTACAACTTTTATAAAAAAAAATTGGTCCCCTTTTCATTTTAATAATAATAATATAAATATAGATTAAGAGTAATTTAGGATTTCCATGACATAACTTTCTGCCCCTTTCTCACTATAATAAGTTCTAAACCAATTTTGACTATTAAATCTATTTTTTTATATGGCTACGAGATTATGCTTATTGGAAAAATTATTGTAATATTTTAAGTCTATTAAATTTTAAATTAATTAAGAATTTCTTTGGAAGGGCAATATAGACATAATGTAACAAAAATATCTGCCTCCCTTCTATAACAAAAATCTTGGTCCCCTTTTCACTTTAATAATAATATAGATATAGATTAAGGGTAATTTAGGATTTTTATGACAAAAATTTCTTCCCTTTTCTCAATTTAATAAGTTATAAACCAATTATTGCTATGAAATCCATATTTTTTATGTGGCTACGAGGTTATTTAGAGAAATTATTATAATATTTTATGTCTATTGAATTTTAAATTAATTAAAAATTTATTTAAAACAGCAATATAGGCATAGTGTGACAAAAATCTCTGCCCCCCTTCTCATTTTAATAAATAATAGTATATATATATATATATCTATATCTATATCATAAGAAGGTTAAAGTAACAGGAGACCACTCTCAGTGAGGACATTATATCTTGTTTGACTTTTATTTTGATAACATCGAATTTATGTAAATTTCCTAGTTATATTGAGGGTATTTTCAAGTAATTAAGCCATAAATCTTGTCACAGGCTAGTGGTGAAAATATTTTTTTGTGCTAATTATCATAGTTGTTTGTTGCTTCCATCAATTTTGCAAAGACTAGTGTATAAATTTGGAACTACACTTTATGTCTAAGATAAACCAATTCCTAATACAGCCTCATTGAGCTGTAAGCACTAGCTATGCAGTTTGCACTAAAAGGGTGCAAGTTGTTGGATTCTTCCCCTTCTCCTTCTCCCTCTACCTTTTCTCCCCTTTCCCCATAGCCCAAGGGTGCACCCCCTTCCCCCAACCACATTCTGCCTCTACAGGCGTAGCCATGACAACCTTCTATATCATTGCGGCCTCTTCAGGCATTAGTGGCCCCTTCAATGTGAAAGTGCACTCCCCTTTTTAAAATGTAAACTATAAGATTTATTCTTAAGTGCATGATTATCTATTCATTATAACTTTGTGTAGTGAGAGGATTTTGCATTAAAGTAAATATTTTCATATTAAATTCACAACATGTTTACTTGTAGTCGAATGTATAATAAGTTACAATTTCTATGTATTAAATATTCAATCATTTTTAAAAATGAGAGCATCATACTATTTTAAAAAGCACCTATGTCCCAATGCAATGTGATAGAAATTTCAAAATTTGACCACATTACCCATAAATTGTTTATTATACCTAGATTACCTTAACTAAATAGACTTAATGCAACTAGATTCCCCTTGTTGACTTTTCCCAAATATGGACTCCCACTCTTGAGTCTTGACTCTCTCCCCTAGGTGATTCACATTTATGGATCCCTTCTTTGTTTGGAAAGCCTTATTTGTAGAGTCCCTAATTGTAATGTTTGGGAGTTTTCTAAATTTTCGAAGTTGGCGATGTGAAAAATAATGTGTTGACTCCTAGACTTTCTCAGTTGAATAACTTATTCAATGGATAGGATTTATGACTAAGACCTATGTAGTGAAAAGTAGAATGAAAAAGATTCGAAATGGCACTAAGAACGTGTGATTCGGAGTTCAGATGAGGGAGATACAATCTTTCAAAGTTGAACATGTCACGTAGGGTTTGTTTACCCAAATTAGACATGCATGTAGGCAGTTTATGTTGCTCTATGGTCTTGTTTAATTTGGGTAATGAAAATTATGTTTTAGAAGCCCAATTAGGCTGCCCAAGGGGGATATTTTGGCCAATGTCTTAGGGGATTAGGAACCCTAATCCCATCATTATAAAAACCTAATTAGGGCTTTTTAGAGGAGGACTTTGGCTTGGGAGCTTTTGGAGGGCCTTGATGGGAAGAGAGGAGTCGGAGTGGAAATTTTTTGACAAAAGAGAGCATAAATTAGTGAGTATTTAATTCGAATTATGGTTGAGTAATAAAACCCAAACCATTCTGATTAAATCAATTGGGAAAGAGGGCTTGTGGAGAAGATGGGTACGTGTTTATTCGGCTAGTCAACTTCTAGTTGTGCTGCTGGTCATAGCCAGGGTGCCATTTCGACCAGTGGCGGGACAGGAGATTTGAGTGTCTCCCTCACTCATCTTTCTCTCCTCCGGTGTGTAGCACCAAGACACAACTGTTGGATCGTGTGTGAGGGCCAACCATGGCCTCACAAGGAAAGAAGGTTGCACCGTCATGATGTCGTTGTTGGGCAGTCCGCATGCTTTGCCTCTAGAGAGCTTTAGCCTTAGCAGAGTTGTGGTTGGGGATTCTACTGTTCGCTAGAAGGAAAAACGAGGTGATCCTGTCATGCTCGGCCCTCCGCCCAACTTTTACACTTATCAAATACCCTTAAACCTATATTTTGCTAGTCCTTGAATAAAACAAACAACTAATCTAGAAAAATAAATAAGTGTCACTTTCGTAGTAGATCATGATTGCATTTAACATATACAACAAAACTTTCAACCCCTAGATGTCTCTAGTTGGACGAGTTGTGTCTCGTGAGAGTTTGTAACAATGATACCTACAAACATCTAAACCTAATAAAAAAATAAAATAAAAATATGAAAACAAAAATTCTAAAAACAATCTTATCTCAATAACACAACTATTTCTAAAAAGAACCAACCATGAATATTTAGCACAAGTAAATAATTTTGATTTGACCACTTTCAAGTAATGAATCATCCATTCTATAACTTCATCTTGGAAATAATATTGTAACTACATATATACATTTTAAAAACATGAAGTGTGGAAACCTGCAGTGTCACGCCTGGCACACGCCACCCCTGACTCAAACCCGGTCCAATGAGGAAATGGTACGTGGCGCGACAAAGTGAAGTGGAAATGTGGAAGACTTAACCTATCATTGGGTGAAACACATTGAAGTAAGTGCATGTACCCTTTATGCAAAATCAAATAGAGAATTATAAAGGACTATTAATGATCAACTTTAGTCCACACATATTCACATCATCTAGTTAACACATAATAACAAGCCTTAAGGGCTAACCAAGTTTAAGCCAATAATGACTAAACATGGTGTGAAGTAAGGTCAAATATAAGTTCAACATGTCATAAAAATAAGTCTAACATAACCCAACAGTCTAGCCCCTCATGGGGCACATCTAACCTCATGCTCAACATAGAGCCCATCCGAAGCATTTGCATGGCACACCATGCAACCCCAAAATAAAACCACAACACAAAGAGGGGTGAGCTCAGCTCAACAAGGGTTTTTTTACAATAGAATATAAACTCATGACAACATCACATGTATTCTCAATCTAAACATGTATCATATATCTATTCTCTAAACCTGTGCATCATTATATAAATCACACATATTCATGCCACCTGTGCATCATAATATAAAACACATTCCCTAAACACATATTCATGCCAGCTGTGCATCATATGTTCATCTATAGTTCATAACAAAAATACACATCATGTGTAATCATATGAATCTCATTATAACATTCACATCTTGCATGAATCAAGTATCATTATCCACATCCTGCTTAATCAATTCTTAATATACACATTCACCCTACATAATCAAGTGTATCAACACATCCCATCCTGCATGTCCAAGAATAACCATTCCATAACACCATGTGTAACATAAGCATAATTATCCCTACACAACCTATATCAATAAGCATTATATTCCATATACATGCAACAACCATTAGCTGAATGTCTCACAATTGAAAAAAATAATCAAACCCGCACGCCTAGGACAATCCATTGCGGAGAAGGTCTAATTCCTAAAAAAGGAAAACTAGAGTAGTTTTGGTAAGTTCTCTAACCGATAAGGTACCCCCTGCTCACCCAGGATGATCCTTATAGGGAAGGTCTGAATTCCTAAAAAGGAAAACTAGAGCTATTCCTGCTCCGGTCCAAATTCCTAGAAAGGAAAACTAGAGCAGCCTATTAAGCCGGTTCACACAAACATACTATCATGGATTTTAAGGGTCCACATAACACATCTGTTTAACTCATATAGCAAATATGCTCTTCTCAACCCGGGGAGGCAACACATCCTCAAAGGAACGTAAAACAAAAATTCATCCTCTCAAACATAAAACCGATTCAATAAGCCTCCGAGCGACTAATCCGACAACCAATGACATCCAATTGTATCCAATCGATTAATCACGACCAATTACGATTAACATTCATTTATAAATTATTTTTATGATTCATGGGACATGATACATACGTGAGAAAATGTTAAATAAGTACAAGAATAGATAAACATACCCTAATCAGTCCATATGTGTATGTAACAAGTAAATATAATTTATCATAGTCATATCCTATAGAATCATAAAATAATAGCGAAGAAATCATTGAAATACGAATTTAAGAGAAGTATAACATCATGCTAGACCTAGACAAGTATAGTCATCATCATGCTTAAGCTAAATCATAATTCAAGAAGGTTCACATGCAATTATGGTGACATTTGTAGGTAATAATCATAACTCATCTTAGTCATAAAGAATTAAATTTATGAAAAGAGAATAAGAAATGACCAAAAATCCACAAAATGGGCCAAAATCACAAAACTTCCTCGTTGCCGTTCGAACGTCCTGGCAGGCAATTCGAACGCTTGGTTGTTCGAATGGCCAGATAGTCTATTCGAATGGCTATGAGTTTGTTCGATCGGTCGGAACATGTCACTTTTCTAGTTTGTCTTCAACCTTCTGAAAGTCAAAGTGATAACATTCCAAAATTTCATATAAATTCAAAAATCATTATAGAACATCATATAATCAAAATGTAAGCGTAGAACATGATGGATCTAATCTTTCTCTTACTTAATCATCAAAAAATAACCATAAATCATATGCTTTCAACAAATCACCATTAAACCTCAAAATGAAGTAGGAACTCAAATACACCTATAATCATGCATTCAAATGAAAAAAAACCATACAAGATCAAAATCCCTTATCTCTAAGAAGCTTTTGAATCCACGAAAGAGCTTCAATCCTCAGGAAATCCTACCCCAAAAATCAGGGTTTTATTTAAACCTACTTAAAATTAGCTAATAGACTCAAATCAACTTGAAAATAGATAAATCTAGGATATGCTTAGGTTAAAAATGAAAATTACCTAATTAGGGTTCTAAATAAAAATTAAAAATAAGATTTTTAATGTAATAAAATCAAGAAGCAAGATGGGGGAAATGAAGATAGAGGTGATTAAAAACAAAATCGAAAGATTAGAGATGATTACGGGAAGAAAACATACATTAATCCAAGTTTCTCTTTTGGGAAATGTGGGTAGAGCACTTCCTCCATTTTAAAACAACTCTTCCCCATTTGGCTAATAGGCTAAGGTTTTCCTTATATAGTAAGGGTTTTGGGATGGATATACAAACTGTTAGGCTGAAAAATAGGGTAAAACACCCTAAGTGGCTAATTAAGTTTATTCTTTACCCAAAAATAAATTTAATCACACCCAAGTCCACTTAAATAAATAATAGAAGATTAGAGGGTCAAATAGATCGCACGCTGTCCAACATGGATGTGGGGCCCACGGAAGGGTCTGCACCCTTAATTAAGGAAAAATTAATGGAAAATGTCATTAGATTAGTAAAAATTGGGTAAATCAAGCTTGACACTAACACTTATAAAAATGAAACTAAACATTAATAAAGTTCAAATTAACTAACCCATAACCCCTAAATCAAATCAAAGTGGCAAACAAGAAAAATCACACAATTAAAAGGAATTAAAATAAAATAAAATTAGAGATCTTACATCCTTTCCACCTTATAGGAATTTTGTCCTTAAAATTTGCTATTGGCCGGTAGCGAATAGGTGAGGATACTTCTCCTTGACTTCATCCTCGCGCTCTCACATTGTGGTTTCGCTAAAGGACTTCCACCAATAAAATCACTTTGTGTCTAAGAGTCTTCTCCTTCTTATCTAAGATTTGTACTGGTGCCTCAGCATAAGAAAGATCACTCCTTAGCTCCAACGGCTCGAAATCAAGAACATGGGATGGAATTGACTCATATTTCCAAAGAAGAGAAACATGGAACACATCATGAATGTTAGTGAGCTGTGGAGGTAGGCCACTTGATACGCCACTGCTCCAATCCACTCAAGGACTTCGAAAGGTCAAATGAACGTCGGAAATAACTTCCCTCTCTTGCCAAATTGCATGACGCCTTGAGAAGGTGAGATCTTCAAGAAAACATGATCACCAACTTGAAATTCTAGATCTCTCCACCAACTCTTTTGCCAACTTTGAGCCATTTGTAACCGCTCCTGAATAAGTCGAATCTACTCCACCAATTATTGAACAATCTTGGGCCCAGTTAAGAGATGCTCTCTGACCTCACTCCAACAAAGAGGAGATAAACAATGACATCCATACAACGCCTCAAAAGGAGTCATCTTGATGCTAGCTTGGTACTATTGTTGTAAGCAAACTCCACCAACGATAAGTGTTGCTCCCAACTACCCTTCCAATCAAGGATGCAAGCTTGAAGTATATCCTCTAAGGTCTAGATATCCTCTTGGATTGCCCATCAATCCGAGGATGATAGGCTGAGCTAAGATGAGTCGATGTGCCCAAAGCCTTATGAAAACTTTGCCAAAACCTGGATATAAATTGAGGATCTCGGTCGGAAACTATGGATACGTGAACTCCATGCAACTGGATAATCTCCTTCACATAAAGTGATGCCAACACATCCAAAGAAGTGGTCATCGTCATAACAATGAAGTATGCTAACTTAGTGAGTCGATCAATCATAACCCACACCGCATCACTACCACTAGGCGATCTAGGAAACCTGGAAACAAAGGCCATAGCCACATTCTCTCACTTTCACTCCGGAATAGGTAGAGGTTGTAGCATGCCTCCTGGGTGATGATGTTCTGCTTTTACTCGTTGACACACCGAGCACTTGGACACAAATGAAATGATATCCCTCTTCATTCCACTTCACCAAAAAGTTTGCTTCACATCATGATACATCTTGGTTCCTCTTGGATGAATAAAAAACCTAGAGGTAGAGGTTGTAGCATGCCTCTTGGGTGATGATGTTCTGCTTTTACTCGTTGACACACCAAGCACTTGGACACAAATGAAATGATATCCCTCTTCATTCCACTCCACCAAAAAGTCCGCTTCACATCATGATACATCTTGGTTCCTCCTGGATGAATAAAAAACCTAGAGTGATGTACTTCTAAAAGAATGCACTCTTTAACTCCAAGAAGTTTGGCACACACAACCGTCCCCGAAAAGTTAGATTCCTCAAAATCAATCACAACTTTCTAAATAGCCCATGTAACAAGCGTTAGGCCAGTGTCCCTAATCTAATTGGCTCAAGGCACTCAGTGTTGAAACACCCCTCAAATAACTCGAACTATAAAGACTACAGAACAAAGCAAGTCATAAAAATAATTTATCTCAACTTTTTACCTTTTGACGCGAACCCCTATGCTTGCCTAGGCACGAGGCTTGGTTACTCGGTGAAAAGAGAAACAAGCCTATATATATATATATATATATATATATATATATATATATATATATATATATATATATATATATATATATATATATATATATATATATATATATATATATATCTTTTTTTAACTTTTTTTTCTCTCATTCATTTTTTCATCATCATTTTTTTTCATTTTACACTTATCCAAGTTTTTTTTAAACAATAGCCAAACATAAATATCTATCATAAAACATTAAAAATTGCTCAAATCCACGTTTCAAAAAATATGCTCAGTTAAAGACATCCCACTAAAGTTACAAGCAATAGATCATAAAATTATATTCCTACAAGTTTCAAGTGTGTGAAATGTGATTTAAAAATATAAGCACAATTATCCAAGATAATGAAAATAGAACAGAAATACTTACTTAATTGCTTTCATACTTTAATTAATTTACTTAAACTTTCTACGTGAAATTGATCTCTTTAAAAATAGACACATTCTTTTAAAAGAAAATAAAATATAAAAATAACATAAATAAATGATAGAAATAACAAAAAATACTCTAAAACATTCTAAAAGAAAAATTAGAAAAAATATATTGTTCTACAGGAGTTAAACCTTTGCAAGTATACAAGGTAGTTATACTAGGATAAGTATTTAACGGTTATCGAACCTCATGGACCGATAAATTAATTACTAAATCTAAGAGAGAATTCGCTGATTAAAAACTTAAACTTAAATTTAACAAAGGAAATAATCAAATAGACCAAAAGAAAGAGAGCAATATAATGACCATTACTTCAGAAATCGAATCCACTATAGAATCATAATAATTCATTAACCTTTAATCTAAATCTAATGTGAATATGAACAAATATTCTTAGCTACAAGGTAGAATTACCTTAAAAAGAATCATTAATTAAATCCATGACATTACCTATCTTCGACAATAGCACTAATCATTTACACTAAACTAAACTATATGCATGACTCCTCTAATCTTAGTATAACTCATTCAATTTATTAATTATATAAAAATTAAAACTATTGTATGACCATCTCATCTAAATCATAGAAATTACAATCGATGTAAATGTCAAAACCACATCAATCTATCATTTACTTGGACTCATTTATCCTTTGATCATGTATGTACCATGTTTCATGCATCATCAAAATAATTTATAAATAAGATTAATCATGATTAGCTATGTTTGATCGAGTGGATGCAATTGGATGCCAATGGTTACCATATTAGCTACTCGAAGTTTATATAATCGGTTTTAAGTCCGAAAGGACGGGATTTTACATTCCTTTGAGGACGGGTTTCCTCCCCGAGTGAGAAGAGCGGAAGGCTACAATAAGTTAAATTATTGAGTTTATTTGGACCCTGAGAATCTAGGCTAGTTTGTCCGCGTACACCGACTTACTAGGGGGTACTTTCCCTGTCATGGAACTTTCCCAAACTACTTGTTTCCTTTTAGGAATTTGGACCTTCCTCGTTAGGGATTGTCCGAGGTGAGCAGGTTTACTAGGGGCTTCGACCTTAATGAACAAGATTATTTTTCTTAATTGTGAGACTCACCGGTTGATTTATGCATGTGTATGGATATAATGCTCATTAACATAGGATGTGTAGGAATAATGACACTTATAGTACACATGTGATTATGAAATGGATTTGCATGAATATGCATGATGGCATATGATGGATTTGCAAGGTGAATTTTTTTATTGAGAAATGAATATGCATGATATGTTCATGTTGAGAAATCGTTCATGGAGGAGTTGATTATGATAAGGAGTTTCACATGAGGTGTATATGTTTTGTGAGCTACATTTGAACCCATGTGCTTATAGAATGTGGGTTATAGCATGATATGCAAACAGCATGGCTATGGGATGATGAAATATGTTATATATAGCATGATATGTAGGTGACATGACTATGTATTGATGAAATATGTTATATATAGTATGATATGCAAATGACATGACTATGTGTTGATGAAATATATTATATATAGCATGATATGCACGTGGGGTGACTATCTGTTGATGAGATATGTTATAAATAGCATGACATGCAGGTGGTATGAGTAGATGCTTATGGAATGTAAATTATGACATGATGCACATGTGGCACAGGTTTATGTGATTGTCCCATGTGAATAGGCATGATGAATGCTTATATGATGAGTGTTATGTTGATTATGTCTGTGATATCATTATATGTTTACTTTCCGTATTAAAACCCTCTATGTAAATGGGCATGATGAATGTTTATATGATGAGTGTTATGTTAATTATGCTTGTGATGTCATTATGCATTTACTTTCAGTATTAAAACCCTTGTCGAGCTTTGGCTCACCCCTCTTTGTTTGTGTTTTGTTTTAGGGCTACATGTCATGCCATTCAGGTTGTTTGAATGACCTCTATGTTGAGCATGTGGATGGCGCTGATCTTTGAGAGGGGATTTATGGAGATGTTGAGGTTTTATTCTAGCTTGTTTATGGCATGTTGAGATATATACACTTGACTCTACTTCACACTTTCTATTTAGTCATTGTTGGCTTAAACTCTTGTTAGCCATTGTTGGCTTAGACTTATTTTAGCCATGTGTGGGCTTGTTTATGACTAGTATGTAGGTAAGTGGACTAATGCTTGAATTAGTAGTCCTTTCTTTGTTATTTTGCTTTTGTACAAACTATTTGTGTGTAATTCCGTAGTGTTCTACCTAAGGATGAGTTAAGTCTTTCGCAATTCAACTCCACCTTGATGCGCCACGTGCCGCTTCTTCCTTAGACCAGGTTTGGCTTGGGGATGGAGTGTGCTGGGGCGTGACACCGGCAACCACCATATTGCACCAAGACTGGGCAAAAGGAATTGCCCCTCGACGGCTATCTCCCATTGGCCAACGATGGTGGCCAGGCAGCGCCTGCCAACAACCTCACCTGTTGGCACGTGGGCATCCCCGTGAGGAAGAATGCCCAAGAGTGGGTCAGTGGGTCTGGCCTGTACAAGTTTAGGTATGAGATAAGATCCGCCGACTGGGTCTGGGCTAGGTTGAATAAAAAAATTAAAAAAAATCAATCGAGTGTTCCAGTGAGCCAGGTTTGGTTCAATGGGGTTTATGTATGGAAAAAATTGAGAAAATTGGAGATGAATATAGAGAGGGTGATAAGTGTTTACACCAAGTTTTAGACAGGAAAAGATACTAGAGTATATTAAATGACTAATTTACCCTTATAGTTAAGTTGTTCTTCAATTACCTGACTCGGGCTCCGATTCAGGGGCCTATGAGTGGAGTCAAAAATTGAGAAAAATCTCAGTAAGAGATGTGTGTGTATCCTAATTATGGACTAAAACATATAGTGAGAAAAAAAATCCTACTACGTGGGTAATTAACAATTTTACCCCTAAGGTTAAGGGGTTAATGACCCCGTTAAATGCCAAAAAAATTATCCCAAATTCATGACGTTAAGGAGTGCCCTTGAGCTCAATTAGAGACCCATAGACTCAGTTATCTAGATCAATCAAAATTCATGTATGAGTTTTTTATATAAAAAATATTATTTTCCTTTATTTTACCAAAGGTTTTGGAGACCATTGTCATGTGGTAGACAATACACTACAATATACAATAACAAACATAGAAAAAGGAAAAACTAGGAATCACGGTTTAGGGACATAATGGTTTAGTATTCAATAACATTTTATAGAGTTTGTTTTTCATGTAGGAATTTTACTAGGATTTGTAGTGAACGCTAAAACAACCCTAACACATTTTTGCCCACCCCACTTGTGGAATCTCTCCACCGTAATTTCTTGGGGTTATGTTTTGTATTGCTTAACTCATATCCACGTGTTCTTATATTGATTTCATCTAATCAAATCCTATCATGTAAGAGGTGACATGGGTATAGATTTAGAGATATTATAAAATCAATTTAATGAAACATTGACAATATGATACTAATCCATGACATAAAGGTTCGAGGTAAGGTGAAGGCGTGAAGAACAATTTTGGAATTTTTAGAATATTCCCATACAATAGTCACTACTTAAAAGCAAAATTTGAAGAAGCTCCAGCTAAAAAGCTAAATTTAGCACCTCTTTACATGAACAAATATTTGCTTTATCAAAAATTTGAGAATGTGTTTATACAAAAAACAGTGGGAATGTAAACAAAGTAAGAAAATAAAGAGGCTATGATGTTTTCATCTTTTCATGATGTAATTTAAACAAAAATGCTAGTATTCCTCTTTAAAAGTTCTCGCATTATCCACCATGTATTAACATCGCAGCCCCATAAATCAACGGTGGGTAATGCACACAATATAACATGAGAATTTTAAGAGAAATAACATTAACTTAAGAAAAAAGTTAGCATGTGTTAAGGCGACATGCATCGGTGTCAACTGGCACATTGTATGTCATCATATTGAAATTCGATGGTAAGTACACGTGTATCATAGGTAGGCAAGCCGGGCTACAGTGTGAATAATATGGCCATGTGATTCAAATCAAGTTACCCGCACACAAATAAATGGGGGAAATGCTTTATTAAAGTGAAAGTTTGTATGTGATGAAATTACTTCATCACCTAAGCATCATTGATTACTGGGCCCATTTTTTTGGAGCCTACTCAACAATGGTGATAGAATAATGAAGTAAGTTTGTCATGTCTGAAATTTCACGTCATTTTTTAATTACTTATAAATGGGACTCACAACTAGGGTTCACAAATACAAATATAAAAATATATAATATTACTGCATGAGTTAAAAGTTCATAAGTAGCAGGTTAACCCTCTAAGTACAAGTTTTTCATCCGTCCAAAAATAAATAACGAAGTAAAGTTGGCTCTCATGCTACTAATTACAATTACTTACAAAATTGCAGAAGTAAGAAACTAAATCCCACTAGTGCAATGTTGTCCTCAATCCCCCACTGACGTCCTGGTCGCGCTAGTCCTCGCCCAAAGAGCCTACAACCAACAAGAGTAAATGACAACAAAACATCTCCTCCTTTTGGAGGAAAGTTTCTAAAAGAATAAAAAGTATTAATTAATATTTTTTGGATCAAGCCAACATCACTAAGATGTTAATTGCCTACGTACTCATTGGACAATGTCTCCAATGTTACTTCTAACAAGATTGGATCAAGATATAGTTATGCCTAGAAACTACAGTATCTCAAAAAGCATAATATCGAACATGCAATGCTTAAGTATTTTAAACTAGCATACATTTTATGTAAGTCATTTAGTTGTTCCAATTGTTCTAATTAAATAATCAATAACAAGTAATTCTATTAATTATCTTATGAATCTTTGTTCGATAATTAATATCTTTGTATATTCTGAAAGACATACTTGCTTATCAAATGTCAACCTAAGTGACAAATGATACAACTACCATGTACCATCCTTGTAAGGGAATTATCCATAGTGCGGCCTTGGAATCCACTAGGAAGTATCATAACCTAACTTAGCCCCTAAGGACCTCGCCAAAGTGGAAGACCATGACCCACAATTACACATGAACAGAAGTGAAGTGAGAAGCTAACCAAGTAGGATATCAGTTACAAATGCATATACACTAAATGTAAAATCTTCAAATTTCTTTCCTTAATTATATGAAATTGTTTGTTTGTCGGTTTGATTTGATTTATTCTTGGGGTAATGAGTTAGTTTAGTTATAAATTTCTTAAGGTTTGATTTTATTTTAGTTAGAGTATAAGTGTCGAGCTTGATTCACCCAATTTTCACCTATTTAAGGGCATTTTCGTTTTGTTTTTTCTTAGTCAAAGAAGTGAGCCCCACTATTGGACCCACATCTGCATGGGAAAACATGTTTCCCATTTTGGCCGCCAACTTTCTATTAATTTATGTAAGTTGGCTTGAGTGTGATTAAATTCATTTTTGGGTCAAATATGCACTTGAATGGTCACTTAGGGCCAATGCACCTATTTTCTAGCCCAATAATTCAATTTTTAGCCCATAAGCCTTTATTATAAAATGAAAAACCCTAGCCATTTGGCTGAGATTAGGAGGGAGACGAAGCTCTAAAGTAAGGCTTTCCCCCTTAATCACCCCCTAATTTTTCAGTTTTTGTCTTAATCATCTCAATTTTCACTTACTCTTATTTGGATTTTTAGTTTCCTTCTATCGAGATCATATTTTTAATTTCGATTTAGAACTCTAATTAGGTTTTGATTAGAACTAACTAAAAGGCCAAATTTTTTGGTAGGATTTCTTGAGGTTGAAGCTCATTTAAAGGATTTACAAGCTTGATAGAGGTAAGGGTTTTTAACTTGTGTGGTTTTCTTGCTTGAAATGCCATGATTGTGGGTTTATTTGAACTTTTGATTCATCTTGATGTGTGATGGTGATTTATTAAAAACATATGATTTATTATTATTTTTGTATGATTAAGTATGAAAAATGATAGATCCATCATGTTGAAGGCCTAGGTTTTACTTATATGATGTTTCATGATGATTTTAGAATCTATATGTAATTTTGGAATGATTTTGGTTTGAATTTTAAGAGGTAGAAGACAAAACAGAAAAGTGAACTATTTCGAGCGTTTGAACAAAGCTGACAAACCGTTTGAACGACCATACGACAACTTTAGGTATTTGGCTATTTTTGTGGATTTTTGGCTATTTCTTGTTATTTTCTCATAATTCTAGTTCTCTATGACCATGATGAGTTAGGAATAATGATAATTATCACCTTAATTGCATATGAACCTTCTTTGGATGTGTTTTAGCTTAGCCATGAGATGACTATACTTGTCTAGGTTTAGCTTGATGCTCTACTTGTTTTAAATCCATATTTCGGTTATTTCTTCTTCTTTAATTCATGACTCTAGTAGTTTATAATCATGAGAGGATATGAATGCTTGCACATGTCAATTTTATTATAAATGAGCAATGTTACACATGATTTAGCTACTTTTAACCATGCATATATGATTTTTATTTGACATAATTGAACCATGCTTCATACATTTGGGACTGATTAGGGTATGTTTACTTATGCTCGTGTCCATTAAACATTGCTCATGTATGTATCTTGTTGCATACACCATTAGAATGATTTATAAATGAAGATTAATTGTGTTTCACCGGAATTAATCTATTGGATGCCATGGGTTTTTTGGATTAGCCACATCGAAAGTTTATCTAAATCGGTTTTACATCCAAAAAGATGAGATTTTACGTCCAATGGAAGGGGTTTTACATTCCTTTGAAAACGGGTTTCCTCCCCGAGTGAGAAGAGCATACTGCTATTATGAGTTAAATTAATGAATCTTTCTGGACCAAAGAATCCAAGCACGTTTGCCCGTGTGCACCGGTTTACTAGGGGGTAATGTTCTAGTAGGAATTTACCCATACTGCTTAGGACTTCCTTTCTAGGATTTCCAGGGTGAGTAGGTCTGCTTGAGCTTCAGCCATGATAAACACAATAGGTTTCTCTATTGTGAGACATTTACTGTAGTATTTAAGCATATGTATAGTTGAATATGCTCATTAACATAGATTGTGTAGTGACAATGAAGTTTGTATTTACACTGAATGCATATGGACTGATTACCCTTGAACATATAGTATGGATGTGGTTTGATACAATTGAGTATGCAAGGTAAATGTGAATAATATTAATTGATTTATGCAGGATGTGAATGAATCATGGAACTTAATAATTACACAGGTTGTGCATATGTGTTATGAATTGTGAATGAACCTATGATGCACAGGTGGTGTGAACGTGAGTATGAAATGTTAGTGAGCCCATGATGTACATATGTTTGTGAACTATGTCGGAGACTAGAATGCATAGGTTTAGCTTTGATGCATGATGAGATGGTTTTCATAGAATGAATGTTCTTGATGTTGCCATGAGTTTATTGTGTTTGTTTAAAACACTTACTGAGCTAAACTCACCCCTCTTTGTTATGGTTTTGATTTGGAGCTTATGCTGTGTCTTGTAGATGCTCATGATGGATTGTTCCACAAGCATGAGGATGAGTAGATATATGATATAAAAGGGCTGGTTACCTTGGGATGTTTTAGGCTCTTGTTATGTTTGATGTTAGAACTTCCTTATGTTATATGTTCTTATGGATAGACTGTGTTGTTTTCAGACATGTTGTAGCCTTAGGGCTTGAGACAATGTTTATTATAGATGTTGTGGTAATGCGTTGGACTTAGTTTTTTAATTAATCCCTTTTATGCTCCATTATTTTTCTTTTATACAAAGGACATGTGTTGTGTACTTAGATGAGAACCCAAGATGGTTTTTTCTTCTGCTTCATTGCACCGAGTCTCACCTTTGTGGACTGGGTTTGGGTTAAAGAGGGTGTGTCAGGGCATGAACTAAATGATCCTGAATAGATTGGTTGTGAGCAAAGGCTCACACAGAACTCCCTCCAACGGGGAGGTGCAATGATCTTGAATAGATGAGTTATTAGCAAAGGCTTTCGCAGAACTCCCTCCAATGCCCCTAGGGACATTAGGGAAATTTTCCTACATAGGGCACGATCCTCTCTATTCTTGGGTAAGTCATTGACCTCTCAAGAGGTTTCAATATCAAATTGGCCCGATTATTCCTTTCACGAGAATGCGGGACAATCCCTTCATAAGGGTATTTTTGTTATTTTATTTAGGGCTTCCTTGAACTCTAATTGGTTCAAAACTAATCCCAGGAGTACTTCTTGATGCCATGGACCTGTGACAATTTTTTAAATATTTAATGAGGTTATAAACCCCTTGAATCGATTTTGGTTCGCTATACTGTTTACCCTTCACCCTATGGGTAAAATGGTTATTTATCCACTTACTGAGAAAATTTCCTATCATGTGGCTTGGTCTAAACTAGAGCCCGAGTATAGTAATTGAATGCGACTTAACTATAAGGGTAAAATGTTCATTTTACGAACACTGGGATTAGATGATTGAAGGGACAACTTCAAGATCTGCTAGGCAATTGTTTTATCCATCCAAGCGCCTTCCCTTGGGGTGCTAGTGGTTTTTTTAGAAGGAAGACAAATCTTTTTGATCAGCTATAGTTAGCCAAGTGTTCATTAGAAGTGACAAGATCTGGATGTCATTGACTAAGGACTCGAGATGGAAATATCTCAAGGGTTTCTTTTTGAACAAGGAAGCTAATGATCACACCCGTCTTCGCTTTATTGTCTTGCAGCAGAGGATAGTTGTGTATAGTCATGGTTCTTGAAAATGCCTTGGATGTGTGTGGATGCGGATTGAGAAAGTAGTAGCTGATGTGCTGAGTCGCATGACCGAAGGAAGGGTTGCTCAAATGCTTGTGAAAGAGATGCAGTTGTAGGAAGGAAATAATAAGTTTTAACCCAATGTGCAGCTTGGGAACAAGAGATCTTTTGTGGACAATTTAGAAGTGAAGCCGGCATTGTTTGAGTACATCTTGGAGGTACAGAAAGGAGACAAGAAGTACAGGAATTACATGGAAAACATGAATTTAACCTCTGATGGAGGTGTTAGATTCCAAGAAGGATTAGAGGTTCTGAAAATACTCGAGCTATGGAAGGATCTATCGTGTGAAGCATATAGATCTCAGTACACTATCCATTCAAGAGGAACGAAGAGGTATCAAGAACTTAAAAGGAATTTTCATATGAATGGAATATGAAAGGACTAAGGAGAGTATGTTTCGAACTGTTTAATTGTCAACAAGTTAAAGCTGAATGTCAGGAACATTCAAGTACTCTTCAATTGATGGAAATTTATGAATGAAAGCAAGAGTACTATGATGTCATCTTAGGTAAACCTGAAATAGATGATGTGTTGCATGATTGTGCGATGGATTATAGAGAGAACACTGATGTGTTGGAGTAAAGTAAGGAAGCGTAGGTTGGTGAAGCCTAAGTGAAGCCTAAGTTGTTATAGCAGTGTGCATATAAGGTGAAGTTCATCAAAGTGCATAACAGAAGTGTGGTAGGATTGTTAAAAATCTTGGACAAGGTAGAGTTGATGGCTTGTAGACTAGCTTTGCCCCCATCTTGATGTAGTCAAGACGTATTCCACGTGTCTAGTCTTTGGAAGGATGTGCGAGATCCTTTGCATGTCTTGGATTAGAAAGTAGTTGCCCTAGAGTCGATTTATCTTTGGAGGAGAGAACAATCATAACTTTGAATTGTAAGGAACCTATGTATTTAACAAAAAAGGATTAGGTTATGTAAAGTATTATGGCAACACCACTCTCAGAAGAAGCAACTTAGGAGTTAGAAGGTGATTTGGTGAAGAACTGTCCTGAACGTTTCGGTGAGTAAAGGGTGTAAATTTTGAGGACAAAATTTCTTTAAGGTGGGTAGATTGTAATGAATGTAAATTTTTGGTACGATTTTATGTCTCTAATAAAGCTATTTTTTAGTTTTTGGTGATTTTAAATTATTTATAGGTGTTTATTCAATGGACTTCTTAAGGACATGGTAGAGCTGAGAAAAACAAGCATAACGAGCCTTAGGAAGCATGCCACATATGCAGGACCCACTTGAAAAATACGGGATAACCTATCCATGTGGGATATAGTTAAGTATGGCTTGTCAATATGAGCCCAACAGTATGAAGAACACGTGGATTAGAGTTTGAGAGAGAAAGTTATGTGTGGTTAAAGTTTTTGATTTTTTCTAAAAAATAATATTTAGAAATTTATTTCTTGTGTTGCATGCTAATGAGTCAATGCAACATGCGCCGCGAGGCATGTTGTGCACGTGCGGGCCAGGGCCTGCATGCATCGTGCAATGCGTAGCACCACCATGCTATGCATCACGTGCCACGTGGGCCAGTAGTGTAGGTGTGCAGTTTTTTTTTTTTTCTGGTTTTCTCCTCTCCCACACTCCTCAAACTTCATTTCTCTAGTTTAAGTCGTTTTAAGTCCAATTCGAGTAGTTCAAGAGGTGTTATTAGCTAATTTGAGGGTGCTCTACGAAACGGAATGATATATATTCCTTGAGTTAATGACTCTAGAGGGGGAAAATAACCCACAACATGAGGATACTTTGTTTAAAGAGAGAGAGAGAAGCGGCATAGAGTAAGAGGAGACTTCGTCCTCCGTCGATGAGCAATAGAGAAAGAGGAATGTCCTCGGGTAAGGGGAGATTTTGTCCATCTCCTAAGGGCACGAAAAGAGAAAAATGTCTCTGGGGAAAGGGAGGTTATGTCTACCACCTTATGCAGGAAGTGAGAAATGTCTCTAGGGAAGTGGAGGTTCTATTTGCCGCCTATGTGGGCTAAGTGAGAAACATCTCCGGGGAAGTGGAGGTTCTGTCCATTGCAATCAATATACCGAACATTGCGACCCCAGAAAATGGACGTCCAAGTGCGTGGAGTATGGCTTGTCATCTTCGAACTCACGTGGAGAATGAGGTAGGCGTATACTTTCTTAAGGCATGATTTATTGACATAGGTTCTCTTTTTAACTTAATATCTTTATGACTCTAATATGCTATGCGTTAGAGTTAATTTCATGTTATGTTGTGAGATTTCCGCATATATATTCAATTTATCAAATGAATGATTATCCTTTGAAGTAGGATATAAAGTATATGTTGTGATTTTTATAATTACCTCATATATTCGGTTTATCGAGTGTTTATCCTTAAATTTAATTATGAAATATACACGTGGTAGTGTGTGAGATAGAGAAAATCTAACTTCGACAATGTTTTAATTAGAAATGACTAAAGTAGGTTTGAAAACGGTTTTAGAGAATCATTCATTGTAGAAGGACGATTCTCAAGAATATTTTCAAAAATAAATACAAGCAAGGTAATCGAGTTACTAAAAGGGAAGAAGAAAGGGCAACTGTCTCATTGGAACGAGCAACCAACCTTGTCTTTGAAGTTGTTAATAGTGACTCTCCTATGACTTGTAAAAGTGAGGCTAGGTTTTTAAAAGGATAAACATTATGATAGAATGATTTGAAAGAAAAATTACCATTTATGCGTTTGGGAATTCAAGATAGAATTATTTGTCCGGAGTTGTTGCTGGGCGCTCTGATAGAGCTTTGTGGATTAGATGAGGGTATAATTATAAACCGGTTTGGAATCGGATGTACGTACTTTTTTTAACCTGGTGATCCCTGAGGAAGGGCAGGAATGGTGGTTGGCCCCTAACGAAGGACATGAATATTTTATAAGGCTATGTGTGCTATGGTAGACAATATCATAGGAAGACTCTCTACTCTCATGATCCCGTGCCCTATGAGCACAGATGTCTCTTATGCTCACAAGTACAAGGTGTTTTGTGATGATCTATAGAGGAGTTAGAGGAGGTTGTTTTGTACCTACAACAAAGTCGATAGAATAAAGTAGGTATCTGGGACACTTGTACTAAGATATGAAAGCTTGCAAACCTTAGGAACATCTTCGATACATAGAAAGAAGTTCTAGGGATAGTTTTGGGTGAGAGGCACACCCTGTTTTTATGAAAAGTAGTATATACATTATGTGCTTTGAAACTGCCACGTGTTACTTCATGTTTGATAGTAGAAGGGATTACTTAGGAGTTTTTTTTTCAAGTAATTTCAAGTATTTCAATCGCACCCTAAATCATAAATAAGAACTTTATTAATTTTCAGCTTGTGTATTTGTATATATATAATGATTCCTAAGAAATTACTCTTTTATACCATGCTTATGGTGAGTAACACCAATCGCACGCCTGAGAAAATTTTAATATTTTTATTAAAACTTTTATATATGCTTCCAAAATCATAGGGCACGACACTAATCCTCTTAGAATTTAGGCCAAACACCCATACTATGTTGCTACTTAAGCTATTTTTTATTAATTTTAATTAATTAGGACGCAAAGCACATTAAATAGCTCAATTACATATCTAATTCGAATAAATAAGCCCAATGCACAATATTCAATTTTGAACGGTCATATCCCCCTCATTTAAATTTTGATTCGCGCATTCTTAGTAGTGTTTTAAAGTTCTTTCTAATTACTTTTTATCTATATAGTTCAACTATAAATTCTATATATTAAAAAAGTTATTCAACTGAAAAAGAGGGTCAATACATTTTTTTGTGTGGTTAAGTTTTAAAACCTAAAAACACTTAAAATATTATAATATTTGCCTTATTAGATGTTAATATTCTAATTTTACTTTTTTATATCTCAATAAAAAAAAATTTATATAAACCTAGACTCATTTTAATGTTCAGAAGCCTAAGTCATCTGATCTAAATTTGATGGGTAAGGGGGTTAAAACTAAACTATCCATCATCAAATCTGACGATGCTTTGTGTCTTGCTCACGTACAACTCTAGTATAAACGGCCCTTAATCATATTCTGTCTTTGATTGGACATAAAAAGGAATCTCACTTGAATCCACCTTTGACCTTTTACCGTCCAATCAGGCTAGTATAAAAAAAGTGAAAGTGGAGGAATATCAAGCCGAAACCGTCCAAAAGTCACCGACTCTCGACCGATCAAACCACCCGTCGGGATCGGGTCGAACAAGCCGGCCGGTTTATTCAACCCAGCGTGGTGAACCGGAGTCCGGGCCGAGCGCCATCCCCTCCAAGCTCCATAATTCAACAGTCCCTAAGCCTGCCCTAGGGCCTTTGCTCTCCCCTTCCAAAACCCCACCCTCCGCCGGCTAGACCACAACCGCTGATGGAGAATCGGACTGAAAATGGCGACGGGGAAGCTTTTCTGCTTTCATCATTGAGGTCAGCACACGAAAAACGAATTCGTTCTTGTTTAATTTCTGTTCTGTTTCGAATTCGTAATATCCACTGTTTGAGCTGAATTATTCGGTTTTCAATTCTCTCTGTAGCGCGACGGCTTTTTACACATGTTGCGACGAATCTTTAGCTTATGCTTCGATTGAGCTGGATAAAAGCTGGATAGGAATATGAACAGAAAATTAGTTTAGTTAGAAATCTTATTGCTTTCTTTCGTTTTCTGGGCATCAATTTCAAATTTCTTCCTGGTTGTACCAAATTTCGTTTTGAAGGACTGGTACCTAAATAATTACTTAGAGAGAAGGATGTATGTGGGCATCTTTGGTCATGGTGTGATTTTGGCCGAGTCATGCTGTTTTTTGAGTAGGAACGGATGGCACTAACTGCCAGGGGGAAGGGCATTGTGAGAAATGGAGATTGAGGCTAATATACTCTCCACGTAGTAGAACAAAGTTACAAAAAGTTTACATGTTTTTTTAATCTATTCACAAGTGATGGTTGCTTTTATAGCCTTATAATTGTCATTTGTAACATTTGAGGCACTCGGTTCAGCCAGTTGTTATATGTCAATCTCGGATGAGCTGTCTATATATGTAGTTCTAAAAGCTGGAGTTTGCTGGCTTTTTGTATCATAGGTGATTGTACGGACTATTCTGGTTGTGGGGTAAAAGATGAGGCGTCATGGACAGTATGCGGATACTGGTGTCAACCCAATGGTTTCTCCTCAAATGCAACATGTTTCCGGACAAAGAATGCAACAGAACCCCGCAATGAGCAATTATCTGGGACAGCGAGATCATTCATCCAGTGAAGACGATCACAAGTACATGCCACCAAAAGCAGAGGGGCGATGGCAGTGGGATCGGGATGCCGCAAAAGTATCAAATATGATGTCTTCTCATCAGTACAAAGAAGGCAAGTGCCCTCACTCAATCTGTATATTTATTGTCTTTGCTCCTAAATATGGGTATTGATATGGTTGCATGAAGGTTTTGTTATATTAATTGGTAAATTGTTGCTTTTATGTTGCATGCCTAACTATCTCTGGGCCTCTGGCTATGTTGGTGTCACCTGGTTTGTTAGCACAAGAGATGTAAGGGTTGAATCCCGTGACACTTAAAATCTAAGCAGTTTATAGAATCATGAATCATATAAGATCTTTAGTATAAATTGTTTAGAAATTTTTTTTCCACGAAAAAAACCTTTCGTTGATATAAGAAAGATAAGACCACTAGGTAGGCAGCAGACAAAGTCAAACCCATTAGTCCCATGCAATGAGAAACCCAATCTGAGCCAACATTGCGCAGTTTGGTGAAGATTTCAAACTACAGGGTCCACAGTGTCCTACAAGGAAATGAGACTGAAATTTTTTTTAAAAAAATAGGGGACCAAAAAGTTGTGCTATGAGTGAATTCTTTGATCTAACCTTGTAAATTTCTGACGTTACAATGTAGTCAAATTACCTTGAGAATTGTCAAGGGGAGATGGAGGTGACCCATGCATTGGAACGGGCAACATTTTCAATATCGATCTTTCATTTCCCCTAGTCCCACTGTTATCGGACGCCTTGATCTTCCTCCATTTGCACCATTTGGCTGTGCTGTTGCACTTGTTCTAATTTACTGCGAAGTTCACAAGAGATTAGGTAAGATACAGAGGGGTCCAGAAAAGGATTTGGATGTATTGAATTTACGACGAGGTAGATGGTGTTCTTTTAAGATAGTGTCCATACAATAATTGTAATCTCTACATTGGTGTCATCAAAATGGATTTTGGTCTGCAGTTTGCTCGGTTATAAACCCTTTTTTTTACTGAAGAGAATGTTTAACTGGCACCCACTTCAAGATGCTAAGGTCTTAACTTGCTTCATCACTATAGTAGTTACTCTAGGTTTTTGTCCCAGATGCCTGTAGTGGTACATGATGATATAGGACACAGCATGACACGATCTCTGTGAAATGAAAAACTTTAGTAACTACTTTTTTCATGGGGTTTAATATCAGATGCCTAAATTTGGCATATATTGCCTCCTTTATTTCATTGTAATTGAGTATGTTCTAGAAATATCTCATCAAGATATGTATACACATATTGATAAAGAGAAATATTTCCTTCTAATTGTGTATGTTCTAGAAATATCTCATCAAGATATGTATACACATATTGATAAAGAGAAATGAGGCGACTTATTATGATTATGTGCAAGTGAAGTTGGCTGACAGTTCAGTTGGGAATACCTGTCGTCTCAGATCGAGCTAGTTCTTGCAGTTTACTGAAGCAAGATTGCCCTTTGTCTATGTTGGCTTGACTGAATGGAAGATTTTGGCTGTCATTCTGTAATCTTGATGCTTGACTTAGCCCAAATGGATGTAGATTTTCATCTAACATAATGCTTTTTGGAATTTTCAATTATACCTTTTGAGGCATAATGCCTTGGAGATGGCCTGGCCTTCATAATATGTCCACTGTAGGGGAGCTTAGTGACACTGAGGATTTTAGTGAGTTTGAAGTTGATTATGTGGTGATGTAGGAGTTGCTCAGTGACTTAGTCGTGGGTCATTGCTGGCTTTTTATTTGTTACGAAATTCACATATAATTTCTTTTATCAAATATGATAACCCTGTGAAATACTCATGAAGAATACTTGTATCTAGAAAGGCTAGAACATTGACTGGACAAAAGCATCATGAGGTGAAGGCGGCAGGTGGCAAGCCTTTGGTAGTGGTCAGAAGTGATGCAGGCTGATTTAAGAAGGTTCTTAGCTGGTTGAAGCATTTCGTCAAGCACTGGTTCTAATTCTGGGATCCAGGGCCAGAAGAGTCTTTTACTTTCAAGTTCAAGTCATTAAGTTGGTTGCCAGTCCAGTATAAATAAGGGAAGCATCAATTTGTTAGTTTGTTTGGTTAATTCATTTTTCTGTAATTTGAGACTCTCTGTCCTTTGATTTTGGATCTGGAATCTGCATCTTCCTGTGTCACTGTGGATTTGGTGCCATGAGTTTCGGAATCAGCTCAAAGCTTAAATAAGGGATGGAGCAAGAGGTGACAGCATTTTCTGAGCAAGAAAAGAAGTGAGCTGCAGGTTGTGGTTGAAACAAAATGGGAGGTTTGTGACCACTAAAAAAAATAGAGGCAGTCTCCGCAAAAGAATAGGCAGCAGAATGCATGAATGTAATTTTAAAATTGTATATTTGTTTAAATTATACTTGTAATCAACACAATAAAGTAAGTGTTCTTAGATGGTAGATGGAGTATATTTTAGGACCACTTATTCATACGATATTTTTTAGGAGATCTAGCTTTAACATATCTGTACCTGATTTAAGAATTATTTTTATTTGTCTCATCTTGGTAAAGCTAGAACATACTTTGATGCAGGTCAAGGGAGTGATGCATCTCGATCACGATATCAGGGTTCAAGGCCAGAGTCAAAACTTGGTTTAGAGAAACAAGGCAGCAACAAAGATTCGAGAGATTCATCCCATGAACAGGATCTTAGAGCAGCATACGAGGATGCAACTATGCCTCATACATTGGAAGGTCTTGAACAGAAATTTCTTGATGAAATTATGAAACTAACCAAGGAACTTCAAGATGCAGAAGATGCTGAAATCTCACGGCATAGGGAGGTAGGCATGCTAGTCTGAAAATGCTTTATTGTTCATCGTGCCATATTTTATTTGCTGAGATAAATGTTTCTCTCTTATATTTTTTAATTTTAGGACTCGAACTTTAGTTCTTATCTTTAGCTTTAGGTCTTTTCATCCACTTGGAACTGTAGTTAGGTGCTAATGGGGTACTCGCGAGGTATCAGATTTCTGTGGAACAATCATCTATTTATTGGGTAAGCATTTGCATATTCGACCATTACTATATTCCCTAGAACTACTTAATATAACAGGCTGGATATGTAGATTGTAAGTCAAAAAAAGGACACTTAATTGGTCTTGATGATAACTATAAAATAACCATCTGAAATTTGGATGGTTCGTAAATTTATGAAATTTAGGTTGCATTTGGGCTTTTTTTCCAATATTTTTGGATGGTTATTCTATAGTTATCACTGTTCGTAATTTTATGGAATTTAGGCTGCATCTGAAATTTGGATTGTTTATAATTACTCCAATGTAATTATAGGACTTTCAGCTTCCAGGAAACCCTCCTTCCCCCCCCCCCCCCCCCCAAAAAAGGTATTTGGTAATTTCACCCTGGAAGGGTTTCTGCAGAAATGGAAGCTAGAAAGAAGCCTGTGACCAAAGCCGGTTGGACTTCCTGGCTCCAGCTTTGGCTTCGACTGTGCAGAAGCATTGCCAAATGCGACTTTAGGAATAGAGCAACATGCATGTTATCTTTTCTAAATGCTCTCTCCTCCTTTGTGTGTAGCTTACCAACTACTTTTGTGTGCCACACATATAGCTATGTGGGAGGTGTATGTAACACATCTTGGAGTGGTTAAAAAGAACTATGATGTGTATTCTCTATAAAGTTGTGTAGAATTACTTTTTTACTACAACTTTTTCATTTCAGGTGTTTTTTTTAGTATTTTAGGAACATTTCTTCATTTTCTGCATATACTGGGTCAAAAACAGTGTGGTAGCGAGTCACGGAAAACTTTAAACGTTTAGTAAGCTGTTAATTGTGTTAGTATCATTTTAATACCAGTTTTCTTTCTGCAAATTCTTGGCCGTTGATTTGTTATTCCAACTTGCTTATTTTTTATATCAGTTTGTATTGTGTATCATTTGCATTTGGCCGTTTTTTTTTCAGTACAAGCATTTGGCAGTTGAAATTGGGACTAAACCCTAAAAGTTATTCAGAGTTTATGTTTGGTGATTGAATGATTCAGAGAATAGGTGAGATCAATTCACAATACAAGGAGAAGCTAATGGAAATGCGAGCCCGTCAAGCCAGTCACAGGGATGAATTTCTTCGCCGGGAAGCACAGGTGCGGCAGCAATCCTACCAGCAACTAGTACTGAGCCAATACCCTAGTAGTGGTGGACAAGTGGACCCACGCGGTTATGGACCACCTTCAGCAGCATATGTTGGTGGACACCTCGAATCATCCTATAGAGAGCGTGCCCTTCAAGGTTCACAGAATCAGGGCTTTGAGGCAAGGGGATCTTACCCAGGCAGCGGCCAGGGGTACAACAATTCACGTGGACGATACTACTAAATTTGTGTGCAACTTTCCTCTTACATCTGCTTTCTTGTTCTAATATTGGTGTTATAATGAAAACTTCTTCTCTCCCATGTTTTTACGCAAACTTAGCCATTTTAGACAGTCGTGTTTTTAATCTGATCGTTTAAACTAGGCAAAGATATCGTCTGATTGTGGACATATTTTTGACCGAATCACCATGGCCCAAACAGAACTGTTGATGAGCTGATCGACTACCCTGGTGGCTGTTCAATTGTTTGGGTGAATAAGTCTTTAACAGAGCAGGGTATCGACCAAGTGCTCAGCAAACGTCACTCTCTTTTCCTCGCATTTGATCTAAAAACATAAGTGCATATCGTAATCGTACATTGTCCGCTTTAGTGAGAGGTTGCTTCTCAGTGTAAATCAACCAATTTAGATAAAATAATGAAAACTCATAAGATATGGAAAAAGATAACATGGGGTCACATTAAAAAATGTGTCTGGCGCTTACAGTGCGGTTAGATTGTGATTTGATAGCTTGCGTAAGATCAAGGTCAGGTGATTCAAACCCGCTGATCCCTGGACTAATATGGGCTGTATGAATTAAGATGAAATTGTGTGGCCTGAAAGCATCTAATGCACACTTGGCCATTGTGATTTGATAGCTTGCGTAAGATCAAGGTCAGGTGATTCAAACCCGCTGATCCCTTAACTAATATGGGCTGCATGAATTAAGATGAAATTGTGTGGCCTGAAAGCATCTAATGCACACTTGGCCAAGTGTGCGGGGCACATGTAAATGCGACTCATCTTAAAATGTTCATTGCTGTAGGAACTAGTAAAATAACGTTTTAACTATCATTTGATTGTTCATGAACAAGATCCAAGCTGCTTAATCGTGTTTTTATGGATATATTTTGTGCCTTTTCATGAATCTATCAATGTGAAGCACCTTCTCAACATTGTTGAGTAACTTTTATTTGTAAGCAATACATTTAAAAATTATAAATCTCCTTCGGTTGACCACTTTTTATGAATTTATATATTAATGTGTATAGCACCTTCTCAACATTGTTCAGTAACATATATTTGTAAGTAATATGCTACTATTATAAAAAACGCCAAGGGAGTTTGAGGGTACCATAAATTTTTGAAAATTTGACCTTAATGTGTATAGGCTTTTACTTTTCTTCCTTTTTTACCCATGCCTTCTACCTTTATTCCAATACATTGTTATATCTATTATTAAAATTTCATAATATTTAGTGATATATGCTCAATATCTCACAATACATATTAGTTAAAATATAAAAAGGATGGACAGATTTTATTCTATCACCCTGTATAAAGTGGGCTCTATTAACTCACTTTTATTGCTAGGACTTTCTAAGGTCATATCTTGCACTTTCGAATTCGGATTCATACAATATTAGTGGCGTTAAATTTGTCTTGCTAAACCCCATCAAATAAGTGGACATGAGGTTCTTATTTTATACTTTTGTAGTGGGCTTGCTGTAACTTTCTAAGGTCATATCTTGGTACTTTCAAACTCGGATTCACAAGATTTTAGTGGTGTCAAATTTATCTTGCCAAGCTCTATCAAATAAGTGGTTATTTGTGGTTATTATTTTATAATTTTGTAGTAGGCCCTAATTATATACCACACTTTTGACAATCGTAATTTATACTCCCCATGTCTATTTCTTACAATCTTGGGCCTATTGAACTGTTTCTTAGAGTTCTATAAGATAAAACATGACCTTTTTTAGGAGTTTTCCTTAGTGAAGATGCTTATAAATAGTCCATTTCCATAATAATATATCCATGAATTCTCTCAATAACCTCAACTATTATATCTTCTAATTACTAAGAATAAATTTATAAGAATAAACTTATCATGTATCAAGTCATATATATATATATATATATATATATATATATATATATATATATATATATATATATATATATATAATGTGTTTGATATGATGCAAGCCGTCAAATCATAATCTGATGGCTGACGTTAGATCAAGGAGTGACCAGGTGATTGAAATCGGGCCTGCCCCTTGAGTATTACAAGTTGTGCGTTTGTATATGCCAGGCTCACATGAACGGGTCATGTAATTACAACATTAGTTACTTTCAGCAATTATGTATAAATAACTAAATTATTATGACCCACTATCATGACTATCTCTTTATTCTGTCTCTTAATTTTGAAGAAAGTGATCCTATTCAATTGGAGTCAGCAATGTGAAGGAGGCCCTACTCGCCCATTTTCTTTGTCTCGACTTTCTGAGGCTATGCCTTTCATTCCCAAACTCAGATTCATGCAATTTTGGTAGTGCTAAATTTGTCTTATCCAGTTTTATAAAGTGAGTACTGACATGGTTGTTATTTCGTACTCCCTTCTTCCTACATTAATTATAAAGACCCTAAATTTTTAGTAAGGTTTTCTAGATTTAATAAAGATTTTTTAGTAAATTTTATTTATTTTAAAGGTTTTATTTAGTGAGTTTTTTTAGGGTTATGTTAGAACACTGAAAAATGAGTGTAACAGGTCTTAAATCGTACAAAACAGAGATTGAGGTCGTAAGATATGACCTCAAGAAGCATGACATATGGGCAACACCTACTTGAAAAGGGAAGGATAAACTACCCATGACGGTCTAGTTTTGTAGGGCTCGTCGATATGTGCTTAATGGTATTAAGAACGCGCGAATTGGACCTTGGGGTAAAAAGTTACAGTATTTTGAAATTTTGAGTTGATTTGAAAAAGAAAAGAAAAATATATAAAATAATTGGCATGACATGTGGTGACACGACAATGTGCATCATGCGCTGAACGCAGTGGGCGCTGATGCAGTGATAGGGATGCATGCACATCTATAAATAGCACGGGGAGGTGGTTTTTTCCAATTTTTCCACCCCTTCTAATCTTACACTATTCAAACTTCTTTTCTTAATTTCTAAGTCGTTAAAGGTCCAATTCAGATAGTTCAAAAGGCAATTTTAGCTAAATCAAGCACACTGGATGTCGTGGTGGGGTTGTTTTATCTGTTCAAGACCTCTAGGGTTAGAAAATTTGACACCCAAGGTTAAGGTAAGGGTTTTAAACTCTAAACATATGCTATGTTAATGGAATTTAATTCTTTTGAAATATTTTTCTAGATGTTATAGCTATGTTTTCTAGAAAGAAATTCTATTTGTTAAGTAATTTGATTGTAATACGATATGTTTTGTGTGCTTGAACTCTCTAGTTAGTTCCTTAGTTGACAAACTAGGAACTTTCATTATATTTTGGATATCGGTTATATTCGGCTTTGACACGCGGGAGTAAGTTGTTCGGTATCGCGACTTCTGTTAATATAAAAGAATGAGATACCTGCGATTAGGTATCATGGCTCTTGCTATGAAAAAAAAAATACATGCTATTAGGTATCACAGTTTCTGCAATGAAAAAGGATATTGCCAAGAAAAACAAATTGGCTGGCGCTCATTGGATGTGAAGCATCATATAAAAGTTTCTATCCTTCTCACTTCCATGGCCCCATAAACACGGGAAAAATATGTTGGTATCACGACTTCTGAATTTGATATGTTATCGGATGATTTATTCTCTGAAAGATTATGTGAATGGATTAATTTGTTATCGAATAATTTCTTTTTTAAA
This sequence comes from Saururus chinensis, assembly GCA_035235625.1. Classification (NCBI taxonomy): domain Eukaryota; kingdom Viridiplantae; phylum Streptophyta; class Magnoliopsida; order Piperales; family Saururaceae; genus Saururus; species Saururus chinensis. The sequence continues at coordinate 31,028,916 of CP141146.1, read as the reverse complement.
CTATTCTGTGAAAAGATTTAGATTGTTTTGAGATTGATTTGTTTTTTGACTCATGCTTCTTCGAAAAGATTGGATGATTTATTTCCGAAGGATCATGTGAAAATATTATGATTGTTCTAAGAACTATTTTCGAACAAGAGATTCTGAGTTAATATTAAGATTGATTCAAGTTTGATCCAAGATTGTTCAAAGATTGATATGTTTATATCGGATGATTTTTTTTTGAATGATTCTTTGAAAAGTTTTTTATTATATTAAGATCATCTTTTGTAATGTCCCTTATTTTTCTACGATTTTATGCAAATTTCCTACTAATTTTTTTTTTGGCGAAAAAATGCGACATTTCAGCGTATTTGGCCTTGATATTTGTACCCATAGAATCGGGTGTAAAAATTAAGAGAGAATGAGACAACAGAGGATAAGGGAGAAAAAAAGTGGAAAGATCGGATCGGGTTCGACTGAACCATATCGAAACATTTTTAGAATAGAGAAGAACTGCCCCCTTCTGCAGTCCCCTCTCCGGAGACCGCCGACCACTAGCTGGACGTCAGACCACCACTATTGGCTCCGCTCTAGCGGTGCGATGGTGGGGGCCACCGCACCGACCCCCATAGTCACACCCTCCTCCTCCTTGGTTAGCACTCTCTAATCTTTGGGTTTTATTTAGCACCACCGCCACTAGCCTATAGTGGTCGGAGGGCAGCTGTTAGCTCTGCCACAACCTGGCGATGGCGAGGACTTGCCACACCCGACCTAGTGCCACCTGGTTTGGCCTCCCCGATTTCCTTCCCTTCTGCCCTTTTTTCCAATTTGGCTCTCACTCTATGTTTTACGATTTGTGGCTGCTGCCATGGGTCGGAAAGGGCTCGATGTTGTTACGTCTAAACCAAGACTATGAAGAAGTCAAATTCAAATTTGTTTTACTTGCCAATTGTAGTAGATAAGGTCAATCTACAGGGAAAGCCTTGTGCAACAAAAAAAATAGTTATGAAAAAATAGAGGAAATAAAAATTAAGAAAGAAAGAGTAGAAAAGTATTGAGACAATAAAGAGTTAAGAAATCAAGATGAGAAAACCCTAAGGCATTAAGGATCATTGTAACATCTAATGATGTTCTTCATGTATAATGTTATCTCAGTTAGATTCGAATGAAGATTCTATCTAACAGGAAGATATGAACTTTAAAATTGAAAATAAAGATAGAAAATGCTTTGGATAGATGAAGGATAAAAACAATTATCTCTTAAAGATTTCTATGTATCCAAATCACAAAAGATAAAAAAGGAGAGCCTTCAAGCATCTTATGTATCCAAATCACAAAGAAACAAGAAGAAGAACAATATTACATAAATATCACTTCAAATAAACAATACTTACTTGAAACCATTGATGAAACATGAATTGAACTCCATTAGATTATTACAAATCACCTATAGCCTTAGCTTGAGAGCTTAGAAAGCCATTACAATAAAACTAAAAATAAAAATACGAAAGAAGAGAAGAAAAATAGGAGAAGAGAGCTCCAAAGAGGAGGGGATGATGCCTCTATCATGTCCACCCCTCTATTTATAAGAATAGAAGGGATTGCTTCAAAGAGGAAAGTAAAATCATATCTCTGGAATGCATCTTGATTGATTGTCTGATTGGTTGTTTCTTTGGCAATGGTTAGATACTAAATCAATCAAATAAATCAATGATTTATTTAGCAAATAAGTATCTTTGAATCTTCCTTTAGTTATCCAACCAGCCTCATTGTCTTTCCTTATGTGTATCAATCACAACCAATGAAAGTATTCTTCATGTGTTGGCCTCGGATTAGTTTACTAGCTGTCCGTTTGAATGCCAGATTTGACCCATCTAGATTCGGAATTATGAATTTCTTCCTGACATAGTGATTGTAGCCACGGAAGTATTCTTTCCAATGCCACCCAAATCGTATCCATCCGAATTATACATAGAAAGATATGGTCGAAATACTAAGGTTGTGTCAATTTGTTCGAATCAGCTTCTTTCCTAATTTAGTTATCTCAAATCCAACAGGTCCACAAGGTTATGTTTGACCATTCCATGCATGTTTGTACCATTAGAAGCCCATTCTTGATTTTTAAATAGCTTTGGGTAGTTGAGCTTTACTACCTCTTCCAGTTGGATCCTATTGAAGCCTGTTTAGACATGTAAACTCAATTAACTAACCTATTCAAAACATAAATAGCCCAAATAAGTAATGGTTTAACACAAAATAGGATTGCAATTCTAAATGTGAGAACATTTAATTTAATATTATTTAAGTGCATCACTGGACGGCCGGCCATGGCTCTGCCTTTGGTCGACGATGGCGGTAGGCCGTCCCTCCCAGCTCCACAAGGCCTCTTCTCCTCTGCCCACGATCTTTCCCCTCTGCCCTGTTTTCCATTGGTGCACTATTTTGATTAAACAGTGGCTGCCGCCAGCGAGCCACGGTTGACGAACCTCCGTCCGTTTTCTCCCAGCCTGGCGATGGATGAACCACCATCCTAGCTCAGGTTCACCGACCCTTGGCATGGTTCCACATCCACCTCCTCCTCCTTAATCTACACGACACAATAAAAATTGCCCCTTTTAATTTGTTTGTTTGTCTTTTTGCCGTTTGCAGCCAATCGGTCACTGAGTTGGCTTCATTGGCCCTACGGTTGACTAGTGACAGTATGGAACTGCCTCGGGCTCTGCTACGACTTAGTGACAGTGGGGGGCGGCCATTGTTCTCGGCCCCTCTTTGATCGTCAGTCCTATTTGTACGATTGACCCTTATTTTACCTAATTTTTATCATCGACTGTAGAATGACCTCTGATTATATTTGGTTGAATTTGTCTCAACCCGGCAATAGTGAAGGTTATCTCCATAGACCTTTGCACGATGTTGGCCCTATGGCCTTCATTCCACCCCAACTCGATCCTGAGACACCTCTTCACCCTTTTATATGCGAGATGCACAGCCGGCCGCACCCAATGTTTTGGTTGTGGGTGGCGATCGATGATGTCGCATCTTCGGTCAGCCGCAACATTTTGACCTTAGCTCTGTCACCCTTGTGGGCCTAGTGTAACACCCCTCGAATTTTTAAAATAAAAGAAAATGATTTTTGAAAATGTAACGAAATTTAATTCCAAGTGCCAAGGATCATAGTGCACCAAAAGAGTAATTGCAACACACTTTGTATTATATAAAGATTTCCAAAATTAGGCATAACATGCCTTTATACATCAGTCACTACAAATATTACACAGATAAAAAAGAGAGTACAAAAACTATAATTTAAGGAACTCTTCATTGGCTCCTTCATATTAAGATGTCACACCTATAGAATCTGAGGGTGGGTAAGTAAATTCATACTCAGTAGACTGAGTTAAGTTCTAAAAATATGCTTCATGGGCGTAAATAAATTGTATCATCCTTTATTTAAAATCACTCAGAAAATAATAAAATTTTGAAAACACGATTACAGAATGTTGAGATACTAGATGACTTACACCCACGCTCATAGGGCAATGGGAGACAATGAAATATATTTTCCCATGATATCCCATTTCTTGTGCGCGCCAGAGCCAAATGTGGCGGTATCCAAAATCATTATCATGATAATTCTTAGTTTCAAGAAACCAGGAACCATCCAGAGGGTATGGTTACCCAAAACTCAAAAAATCTTTTCAAAAGAAAGTAAGTTTTTAAAGACATAGTTTCTTTTTAGAAGAAAACCTTTAACAAAACTTCGGTAAGTCAAAATCCCGACATACATCTAGAAATTAAAACTACCTACCTCTAACACGTGCGGTGTATAATAAAGAAATCCCTTCTTGGATAACAAATGTAGAACATAATAAAGAAAATCCCTCCTTGAGTTCTCAGCCTTCGAGCGGTTAACTCGGTAGAATAACCCTCCCAATGCGTAGAACACCCTCCATTTAGTGGGGTACAACTTTTGAACGGACTCAAATGGGTTTAAGATGGTCCAAAAATAGTGAAAATAAGAAAAGGGGAGGATTAGGAGAGGGGTAGGGTTTTCTCGACTTTAGAGAGGTTGCTTCAAGAAAATGACCCTTTAGGTGTGTAGAGCACTCTCGATTTAGTAGGAAACGGGTCTTGGATGGGCTAAAACGGACTTAAAATGGGTAAGAAGCAGTGAAAACTGTGAAGGGGAGAAGAAACGGATGTGTGAATTTTTTTTTACAGAGGGGGGTAGAAATAGCCGCCGAATGTCGGCGACACGCCGCCAAAAATGGCCGGCACATGTGACAAACGCACATTTGTCATGTAACGTGTGACGAACGCACGCTCGTCACAAGCATTCGTTGCGCATGATGAATGGGCATTCATCGCGCGTGACACATGCCACGCGTTTGTTGCACATGACACATGCCGCGTAGCTGAGCTGCGCACTGTACTGCAGTGCCATGCACCGAGCCGATCCATTTTTTATAACCTCAAACTTCAAATAAGCGTCTTTCTATCCCGGACTCGGTTTCGCGCGTTCTTGGTACCGTTGTGCTGTTATTGACAAGCCCTACAAGACTAGGCCACTTATGAACCGGTTTACCTGCACTTTTAGTGTGTACAGCTCAACCTCTGGTCGCATTTGCCACTCATTGGCATGACATTTCTCCTTGTCGCCCCTAGTATGCCGCTGTGGATCATGGATTTTTTTACATTGACTTCTGATACCCCGTTTGGCCGTGAGTACTTTCGGCACTTCCTAAACCCTCGGGACAACAGCTCTCTCAACTTGGCAATACATTTAGCCGCCATCGACGCCGCCACCATCGTGTGCTCACCATCAAATATCATGATTACGAGGTAGGGGAGCTTTGAACTTGTAATTTCATGATAGCATGCTTTGAATGTGTAGTAGCATACTAAGATTGTATGATTCAATGCTTTGGATGTTAAATCATGATCCATTTGCATGATGTAGGCAAATGAATTATGCCATGTTGAAATGCATATGATATGTATGTGAGTTGTAAGTATGTTTTATATATGTGGAATATATATGTGATACTGATGGCTAGTGAATATGTTAGTATGCTACGTATGTGTATTATGTATGTGCTAGTGATGGCTAGTGAGTATGTTGGTAAGTTACGTATGTAGACTATGTGTGTGGGCAGAAGTTTGGCGATGAACAGTAAAAGGTGGCAGAGAGTTTGTTATGGAGTTAAATGTGGATGTGTAAGCGTATGATGGAAGACAGAGGAGGTAAGTTTGACGAGCAAGGATTGGAATGGATCGGTTTAGATTGGAGCGTATGTTTGGGAATTGTCAGACAATAAGAGCGTGCATAATTGTACAAGCATAACATACAAATTATGAAGTGAAAAGTAAGCAAAATAAGTGAGGTATTAAGTAAGAGGGTGATAACGGGGATCTTCTATGAGAAGCTCAATTTGATGACGTCTGTGTAAGATGTTTTGACCGTAAGGTGGATGACGGAAATTGTATAAATATGTAAGAATTTGGTGTATGGTGAGTTATGTTGTGAGTTGGATGGGTTAAGTGAAGTATGCTGCCTTGATGAACTAGGGTTTCAGATTGGGCTCATCTTCGGTTTGATTAGTGGAGGACTGTACGTTTGAGAGTTGTTATGACATAATTGTACCACATAACTTACTTAATTCAAACTTGAATTATAAGAAAAGCTAATAATAGGTTGTGAGTTTGAGACATGAGGGTTTGACGGATTAAGTTCTATGTTTGAGCTAGCCGATAATGAGTCAATTGAGCATTTCTCATGTCTTGCTATGGTGTTCATCCTACAGGATGTTGTCTGTGTGCTGTATTGAAGTCTGCTCCCCAGACGTCTAATGCTCTGTTGAGAGCGATGTATGTTTTTGATTTGGTTTATGTGCTGAATTAAGCCGAAACATTTGATGTTCTATTGAGAGCGTTGTATGATTCCTGCCCAAGAGTGACACTGTATGATTCTGCCCAAGAGTGACGTTGTATGGTTTCTGCCCAAGAGTGGCATTGGCACTATAAGACCCCTAGCGTGTGGGCAATTGTATGACCCCTTATGTGTGGGTGTTTATGTTTGTGCGCTAAGGTAAGTATTATCATGGAACTGCTTTTACCTGTTTGATCCTGTGCCCCATGAGCATTGGTGTGCCTTGCCTTTGGAAAAGTCCATGGCGTCTAGTCACTCACTAGAGGTTAAGGTGATGCCCCAGTGACATTCATATCCATTTCGACACTGGAGCTTATTAGTTGTAATGAGCTTCATTGGTCGATAATATGTGTATAATTGTATGAGTGAGTACGTATGTTTTTAAGTAAGTGTATGTTTCTGAGCAAGAATGTAAGAGTATGAATCTAAGAAAGACTGTAAGCGTATGTTTCTGAGCAAGACTATAAGACTATGATTTTGAGCAAGATTGTAAGTGTAAGAATGTACGAGTAAGGTCGTATGAGTATGTGTAAGTTATATGAGTAAGCGTATGATTGTACGAGTAAGTTTGTAACACTCTGATTAAGAGTGTTTGTGTAAGATTGGGTGATGGTGTGTTTGGCATGATTGTATGCATATGCACATAATTATTGTATGCTTTCCTGCTTCATGTTTGAGTTGCATGAATGCATCTATTTATGGACTTATTGAGTTCACTGTTTAGAACTCCCCTACTGGGTATTTTTCTACTGAGTATGAAAATACTCATTACCCTATCTTTTTAGCCCCATTGTTCGGGAGGCTTTTGTAGGTTTGTGATGGAGAGCTCCCGGAGATGGATGCTCGTTTCTACGATGGATTGATCCCTTTGACTCAGGTATATACTTGACTTACTATGAGTATCTTTTTGTGCCACGATCTGATGTATTGGGTGAGATGAGATTTAAGGTGTTTATGTATTGGGTGAGACGATATTCGCCCAATGCTATGAACCTATCTTAAGCAAAACTTATGCTTCGGGATTATGTTCTTTCTTGTTGTTCATTGTTTCATCATACAAGTTTTGTCTAAAAGTTTCGGCTGCAACATGGAGCTAGTTCTTTAGGTAGTTGTCCTTAAATCTATCCAGTATATTTGCTGCCATGTGACAAATGCAATATCTGTGGTGTGTAGATGGGAAAAACTGCTTAACAGCATTTGCCAAGCTCTTCTGTCTATCAGAAACGATTCTATCCAACTCGGTTGGAGGGTCAGAAAATAGATGATTTCTAAGCAACTCAAGAAACCAGCACCATGTTTTCTCACACTCATTCTCAACTACTACAAATACGACACACAACATATTATTATTCCCGTCTAGTGCAGCTGCTATTAATAGCTATCCAGGATACTTTCCCTTCCAGAAAGATGCATCGACTGTTAGCAACGACCTCAATGTTGTTTTGAAAGCTCTCGCAACAGGACCAAACATCTAAAATACTCTTTTTGAAATCGTACCCACCTATATGTCCGAGAATATCAAATGATCTTACTAGAACAACTACACTTCTTTATATATTTTATCTACTTTCCATAAGTAGGAAATATGTTGTAGGATTCATCTGGGTCCCACTCTATTAAATCAGTTAGTGTTTTACCTGCACGGCCGAATACTGTTTAATAAAGGTTATACGATAGGTGCATTCATCGTGTTCCAGATCACACAACATCAGTTGTAGTCGTGAGATCGTAAACCATGACTAATTACTCATCGTGTTCATGTTAACATGATATTTACATAAGTCATGTGGAAAAAAATTGCAAGTGTATTATTATCATGTAATCGATAACATGATAGACTAACATATCATGTTACTGAACAAGCGCTTCAATTAGTCTCATACATTACCTGCGCCCCAGCATTTCTTGTAGTTCGCAGTTATGCCCCAGTGTTTCAAAATATAACTTGTTATGCTCTTAGGTTTAATGTCTACTGAGTCTTTAAATAGGCCATAACATTTACTCGCAATCCAAAAGTGCGATACTAGGGGATGGTCAGTTGACTTCCTTTGAGTTCCATATGAATGGTTCGACACAAACCTTGTGACAGTCACATGCTCTCCTATATTTGAAGCCCTTTTGTACCAGTTACAAGAATGATTGGAGCACTTTGCGACATACATATTCCTATTTTCATCCACAACATGGTATGTGAAATTTACCTTAATTGCTAAGTCAATCAAGACCCTCTTAAAATGCAACAGGCTAAGAAAATGTGCGCCTAATTCAAGGAGCTTCTGGTAATCCTTTGCTTGCAAGCTGCCTTACCTGGCCTTCACCAATATTCAGTTCCAACATGTTTAAATCATCGACTGTCTCCCACTCTGCCTTCGCTTCAACATCTGTGTTACTGGGGACCTTGCTGTTTTTAAATTCTTCGTGGTCAGACATACTTTTCATGTCATTATCATACCATTGATCGTCACCCCAAATTTTTTTCAAATTCTTCACAATCATAATTACAAGGGTTGTATGGAGGTTCATAGTTATCAAATGAAGTCCTTGTCGCACCCATCGTTGGTGACAATTCCTCTAATCTATTCTGATTGACTTCTATCCCAGGTTCTGTAGTCATTGGATTGGTGAAATAAAATTGACATGGATTTGTTGAGGGCAAGTTTCCTGGTTCTCCCAATCTGCATTGCATATTATCGTGTTAAACAAAATGCGACATAACTCGACATCGTGTATTCGGTTACACGCTTACAGTTCAAATCATGTTAGTGAAACAACAATATGAATGCATGTCATGTTATTACATCTACGCTAAAAATCATTATTGATATATCTCATGTGTATGTCGTATCATTTCTAATGTGATATATTATAAATCGTGTTTCTTTCTTGACACGATATGATTTGAACGTCACACGATTTAGTCTTTATCGTGTGCTCGAGTACATGATAAAGATCAATCACATGTATTCTAATGTTTGTTGTTGCCTGACAGTTTCAAATGTGAACTATGTTTCATTGACTCCGGTTTGAAATCCGACATTAGAGCTGGGCTAAGACATTACGACTAGTGATTCAGCTCTATTGATTGTCTGATTCCTTTCTATGGATGGTGATTTGTCACCGTTGTCTGGCTCTTTTATCTCGACATACAATGATAACACCTCTTTATTTGCCTTCTTATGAATGGAGAACAATGATTGCAGGTCCTCATGTTGTGCCCGATGCAGGCACAACCGATACCTAGGAGTACTACGCAGTGAAAGGGGAGAATTGGAGAAGAAAGGGAAGAAGCTGAGATTCAATATTCTGCATAGTCTCAAAAACAACAGGAGTCGACCCATATAGGGAACGACCAGTTCCCTAGGGAGTCGCCCCAACCCAACCCAGGCCGGCCCACTTCCCTAGGGACACATGACAGTCAGTGGTTCGGCTAACCCGGGCCACTGACTGAACCAACGCAAAATACATCTAAATATCCATTATACTAACTGTTACAATAGCAAATCGTACAAAAATAATAAAGTAAGTCTAAGCAACTAGTAAGCACTGGTCGAGTCTGGTCATCTGGGCATCGTGCACAATACTCTACCATGCTTCCGCTATTCGCCTTGTCCTCAAGGCGACCAATCGGGAAAGCGGGCAAGAAAGTCATCTTCAGGTATCCACGAGGCATCCTCCAAAGGCTGACCCTGCCAAGACAGCAAAACCTCAGTGATAATACGTCCGGAGCAGCTAACCCGACGCTTCTGGAGAACTATGGCAGGGACAGGATCAGTGGACACATGCGGCCCCATCAAAGGAGGAGGAGGAGCGGTATGTGCCACAACAACATCACCCACAAAACGTCGCAGATGAGAGACATGAAACACCGGATGAACTAAAGAATCAGGAGGAAGAGTAAGGCGGTAGGCCACCTGTCCAATACGCTCCTCAATAACATACGGGCCATGAAAGCGGGGGGCCAGCTTGGAGTTCGCCGGCTGAAACAGAGAGGTCTGATGCTGGGGAAGAACCGAGACATAGACCAAATCACCAACAACAAATTCCCGATCCGTATGATGATGATCATAAACCTGCTTCATCCTGTTCTGGGTAGCCGATATATTTTCTTTTAGCTGGCGTAAGACCTCATCCCTCGTCTGCAACATATAATCCACCTCAGCAATAGAGGAGCGACTCGGCACATAAGATAAGACAGGCGGCGGCGGCCGCCCATAAAGCACCTCAAACGGGGTGAACCCAGCACGCGTATGATAGGCCATATTATACGACCACTCAGCCCAGGGAAGGAGTTGAAGTCATTTGCGGGGCTGCAGCATGGCGAAACAACGGAGGTATTGTTCCAAGCAACGATTAACCACCTTTGTCTGGCCATCGGTTTGAAGATGATAAGCGGTGCTCATATGTAAAGAAGACCCCTGCAATAGAAAAAACTCCTGCCAAAACTGTGAAAGAAATACCCGGTCCCAGTCAGAGACAATAGTACGCGGCATACCATGCAAGTGCGCCACCTCGCGAACAAAGAGCTCAGCAACCATCTTCGCAGTGAAGGGATGGCCAAGCGCACAAAAATGGGCATACTTCGACAATCTGTCTACCACAACCATGATGACGGACTTACCCTGCATGACCGGTAAAGCCTCCACTAAATCCATCAAAATGTCGTCCCAAACCTTCTCTGGAATAGGCAGTGGATGTAGCAACCCGGCTGGGGAGGTGGTCGTGGCTTTTGCCCGTTGACAAACATCACAAGCTGCGACATAATTGAGGACGGCACGACGAACACCCCTCCATAAGAAGCTCTGGCTCACCCGCTTATATGTACGGAAGGACCCTTCGTGCCCGGCCACCGGAGTGTCATGGAAATGTGAAATGATACATCTGCGCAAATCAGAAACCTCCGGTACCCACAAGCGGTCTTTCCAGAAGAGAAGACCATCCCACCACACAAAGAAAGGCCGGGCTGCTGGATCGGCCTGAATGGCGTCAAAACCCCCTGCATCCATGAATCCAAACCATATGAGCGCTTGAGCTCCTCAATAAACGGGCAAGAAAGGGTGGAGATGGTGTAGCAGGAACCGGGGGCTGGACTACGAGAGAGCGCATCAGCAACGATATTGTTGGACCCCTTCTTGTACACTAACTCGTAGTCATAGCCCAGCAACTTACTCACCCACCTCTGCTGAGCCGGAGTAGACACACGCTGATCCAGAAAATATTTCAGCAGCTGATGATCGGTGTGAATCAGAAAACGACGACCCAATAGATACAGGCGCCATTTGGTAACGGCAAGAATGATAGCCATCATTTCCTTCTCATATACTAACAAAGACAAGGAACGACCAGCGAGTGCTTTGCTGAAATAAGCTAGGGGCAGGTCATCCTGCAAGAGTACAGCACCCAAGCCTTTCTCCGACGCATCCGTCTCCACCACAAACGGCCGACTAAAATCTGGGAGGAGCAAGACCGGGGCAGACGCCATGGCTTGCTTTAACTCTTCGAAGGCTGTTTGGGCCGCCGACGACCATATGAACGCCGCCTTCTTCAACAGTTCTGTAGGAGGACGAGCCAATTCGCCATACCGCTGGATAAACCGACAATAATTGCTGGTAAGACCAAGGAAACCCCGCAGCACCCAGACACAGGTTGGGGTCAGCCATGAGAGCATAGCGGCCACTTTGGCCGGGTCAGTAGCAACACCGTTCTGAGAAATAATGTGACCCAAATACTCAACCTGTGGGCTGCCAAATGAACACTTCGAATGCTTCAGAAATAAGGAATTAGCACGCAATATAGAGAAAACCGACCTGAGATGAGTCAAGTGTTCTTCCCACGACCGGCTGTAAACCAGAATATCGTCAAAGAAGACCAATATGTGCCAACGAAGGAAAGGCCGAAAAATATCATTCATAAGAGACTGGAACGTAGAGGGGGCATTGGTCAGACCAAAAGGCATGACCAAGAACTCGAAGTGGCCATCGTGAGTCCGGAATGCTGTCTTGTGTACATCAAAGGACTGCACACGAATCTGGTGATATCCGGAACGAAGATCAAGCTTACTAAAGACGCTGGCCCATGTCAATTCATCCTACAATTCTTCAATTACAGGGATGGGGTACTTATCTTTGACGGCGATGGCGTTCAGAGCACGGTAATCCACACAAAACTGCCACGATCCATCTTTCTTGCAAACCAACAGCACAGGAGACGAATAAGAGCTCGTGCTAGGATGAATGATGCAGAACTAGAGCATGTCCGCGACCAACCGTTCAATCTCAAACTTCTGGATGTGAGGATAACGGTATGGCCTGACATTGGCTGGTGCCGCCCCTGGAAGAATGGAGATGCGGTGGTCATGAGGCCGGATGGGAGGCAGCCCTTGCGGCTCAGCGAATAAGTTGTCATGTTCTGTCAAGAGCACCTGCAAATCAGAGGGAATCCGATCCTGTGGAACGCCCATAATAGCCCGCTGCTGCAAAAGAATACCCTGAGGGGCAAACCTGAAGAAGGAGCCCATGTCCTGGGCCGAAAGAAGAGCACCAAGCCGTGACCCCTCCAACCGAACCTGCTGTCCCTGGTGCTCGAATTCCATCACCATATCCCAAAAATTCCACACCACATCACCCAATTCCTGCAGCCATTGTACTCCTAAAATGACATCCGCCCCTTTTGTGGGCAACAAGAAAAGGTCGGTGACAAATACGGTACCCTGAATCGAAAGAGCAATCTGAGCGCACACACCGGTACTCCGAAGATGCTTACCATCACCAATCAATACATCGAACGGTTTCAAGTCCAACACCACACATCCGAGACGATGAGCTACCTTATCATTAATAAAATTATGGGTGGAACCACTGTCGATCAATATAGCTACCTGTTCCCGCTTCAGGAATCCCTGCACCTGCATAGTGCCCAGAGTGAAAGTGCCAGCGAATGCATGAACTGAAATCTCAGGCAGCACGTCCTTGGCTACTAATGATGTAGCGTCGCCCTTGCTATCCACCTCGTTGTTGACCTCCTCCACGAGCAAGCTGCCCTTAACAGCGCAGCAATGTCCAGGCATGAATTTTTCATCACAACAAAAGCACAACCCCTTGGCCCGGCGCTCGTCCATCTAGGCAGGCGTGAGACAACGAACAATGGGAGCGGCTGCTGCAGTTGGTTGGCCCAGGTGGCCAGTGGCCGGGCTGCCAGCAGAAGTCGCCATAGGAGTAGAGCTTAGTCCAGGCTGGGGTGGAGGTCTCAAACGCCCGCCCTTGCGCTGACGGGCCAGCTTTTCCTCTTCGATACGTGCATGTCGTACCACATCCCGCATACTTGTGCAAGGGAAATGACGCATTTCCTTTGAAATTTCTGGTTTCAACCCCCGCTTGAACGTACCCACCAGGGCGGCCATTGGGCATTCCGACAATCTGTTGGCGATCTTCATGAATTCGGTATAATAAGCGCAGGGCGGACAACATTTCATTGAAATCTTGAAATTCATTTGGGCCGAACTGTGTGCAGATTTCATTAGAGAATGCTGCCCAAGTAGGATAGCGCACCTCTTTCTCAAAGTTCTGGAACCAAACCGATGCATCGCCATCCAAATGAAAGGCTGCTATGCACAGACGCTCTGCCTCAGAGTGTGTGCCTTGATAGGAGAAGAACTTCTCCGCTTTATACAGCCATTGTACCGGGTCATTGATCATTTATAATTAAACCCTTTGCAAGTGTACAAGGTAATTGTACTATGATGAGTATTTAAGGGTTGTCGAACCTCAGGGACGGATGAATTATCACTAAATCTAAAGAGGAATTTACTAATTGAAAACTAAAAAGAACATAAACTTTAATTAAGTAAAGGAAAAGAAATCAACTAGTTTAAAGGTAAGAGATTAATGTGATGGAATTTACTTAGGAAATCGAATCCACTATAGAACCATAACAATTCCTTAACTTTTAATCTAAATCTAGTGTGAATATGAGCAAGTATTCTCAGCTACAAGCTAGAATTATTTCAGAAAGAATCATTAATTAACTTCCATGGCATGAACTATCTTTGACAATAGCACAAATCATCTACACTAAATAGCTATAGGCATGACCCGTCTAATCTTAGTATAACTCATCCAAGTCCTTAATTATCTGAACATTAAAACTATTGCATGACCATCTCATCTAAATCACAGAAATTAGAATTGATGTAAATATCAAAACCACATCAATCTATCATCTACAAGACAATAAATTAACATAGAATTGAATAAACATTAAAAGCTCTTCCATTAAAAAGGAAATCCTTATCATACAATTGTCATAATTCACAACTAAGATCTAAATTAAAAAGAAAAGAAACTGAAACTTATCTATAGCTTCATCAACTCCTAAGTAAAAGAAAAGTTTAGCCTTCCATTGTAAAAGAAAGCACTTGAATCTCCATTGAAATCTTTAGGTTTTTCTCCATCTTCTTCTTCCTTCTTCTCTTCAGAAAATCTACTTGTTAACTCCTAATTTCGTGCCAAATATGTCTTTATATAGGCATAAGATTCGTAAGAAAGAGTTGTATATGAAAAAGACTCAAAATTGGGTGAAATAAGGAAACTGTGAGTTAGGCCGTTCGAATGCACTGCATGCTTGTTCGAACGCCCTGCATGCCCGTTCGAACACTTGAACTGACTTTTCTTCAAAATTACATTATATCGATCGAACGGTAAGTGAGGCCGTTCGAACGCCAATGAAGAATCTGCAAAATAAGCTAATTTAATTCAAAACATCATGGAAGCTTTTTCTAACCTAATTAAATTAAATTTCTAATTATTTAACCTATATTAACTCTTAAATGAGACTAGGAAATAGAATAATTAAGGGTAAAATAACGTATAAATTATACTTATCAAATACCCCCAAACCTATATTTTGCTAGTCCTCGAGCAAAACAAAATAAAACAACTAATCTAAAAATAAATAAATAAATAAATGCCACTTTTGTAGGGAATCACGATTGCATTTAGCGTATGCAACAAGCCTTTAAACCCCTAGGTGTCCCTAGTTGGACGAGTTGTGTCTCGTGAGGGTTTACAACAATGATACCCACAAACATCTAAACCTAATAAAAGAAATAAAATAAAACAAGAAAATAAAAATTCTGAAAACAATCTTCTCTTAAAAACACACAACTATTTTTAAAAAGAACTAACCACAAATACTTGACACAAGTAAATAATTCCGATCTGATCACTTTCAAGTAAGAAATCATCCATTCTATAACCTCATCTTAGAAATAATTGTGTACTACATATATACATTTCAAAAACATAAAGTGTAGAAACTTTGTAGTCATACAATTTCATTCTCTATTAACAAGCACATCTTATGTGACCCACTAACTAAGCTAATTAAGTTCACTAACTAAAAAAATATAACAATGACAATCATTCATCTTTAACATTTCATAATAAACCTCATGTAATAGCCATCAAATTTAAATTAAATTCAGGGAATAAGAGCATAATATATATCAAAATATGACTTGTGCAATACTTAGTTTTATTAAGCTTTCTAAATAGTCCATGTAACAAGCGTTAGGCCAGTGTCCCTAATCTAGTTGGCTCAAGGCACTAGGTGTTGAAGCACCCCTCAGGCTTAATAACTCGAACTATAAAGACTACAGAACCAAGTAAGTCATAAAAGAATTTATCTCAACTTTTCACCTTTTGACACGATCCCTTATACTTGCCTAAGTACAAGGCCCGGTTACTCAGTAAAAAGAGAAACAAACCTTTACTTTTTTTTTTTTCATCATTCATTTATTTTTCAATCAATCTATTTTTATTTTCAATTTTTTTTTCAACTCTTTTTTTTTCATTCTTTTTTTTTTTCATCACACACTTATCCCATTTTTTTCAAATAATAGCCAAGCACAAAGATCTATCATAAAATATTAAAAATTACTCAATTGCCATGTTTTCAAAAATATGCCCAGTTAAAGATATCCCACTAAGATTACAAGTAACAAATCATAAAATTATATTCCTACAAGTTTCAAGTGTGTGAAATGTGATTTAAAAATATAAGCACAATTATCCAAGATAAAGAAAATAAAATAGAAATTACTCACTAAATCATTTTCATCACTTAATTAATTACTTGAACTTTCTTCATGAAATTGATCTCTTTAAAAATAGACATATGCTTTTAAAATAAAATAAACAATAAAACCACATAAAAGAAAATAAAAACAAAAGAAAATAAAAAAATACTCTAAAACATCCTAAAAGAAATAAGAAAGAAAAATAACTTTCTACACCCCCAAACCTAAACTGAACATTGTCCTCAATGTAAAAGAAAATATGTACTACAATGACAAGAATAAGTAAGAGAGGGAAAGAAAGATATCACCTGAGAGCATAACTAATCCACAAATCTGAAAATGAAGTACATAGGATTGAGAAAACATGAGAAACATACATATAAAGAGCAATTTCCCAAACCTAAAATACCAAGCTCCCAGAAAAGAGATAACAACAAAAACAATAATGAGAAAAGAAAATAAAAGCTGAGAAAAATAAGTAAATAAAACCTAAATAAACCAAAGAAGATAAACAAAAGGTAGGAAAAGAAATATATCAAAAACATGGGTTGCCTCCCAAGAAGCGCTAAGTTTATTGTCTTCAGCAAGACAATGCCAACATTCTGAAATATATCAAGGTGGGTGGTAGATATTGGCATTTGCTCTTCTCTTAAGTCTCCAAAATGATGGTTCAAAAAAATTAGAAGGCACAACTTGATTATGAGCTGATGCTACAAAAGATGGACGTCTATCATAAGCATCGAATCTAAAATTGTCTACCATTAAACATTCAGCATTAGAGATTGCAGGTAAATTGTTGGACACATCAAAAACATTTAGGTGCACTTTCATGTTCCCAAAGGTCATCTCCATTACCCCCGTCCTACAATTTATGCATGCATTAGCTGTGGCAAGGAAAGGGCGACCTAGAATGATAGGAATCTGATGTGTGGAGTTGGCACCGGTTTCCATATCTAAAACAATAAAATCAACAGGGAAAAAGAACCGATCAACTTTCACTAAAGCATCCTCAATGACTCCTCGAGGTTTACGCACAGAACGGTTGGCTAGGTGCAATATAACTGATGTAGGCTGCAATTCACCTAACCCTAGTTTCTCATACACCGAGTAAGGGAGTAGATTGACACTCGTACCAAGGTCAAGGAGGGCTCTATGAATGGAGTGATCGCCTATGACACAAGAAATAGTGGGCACTCCAGGGTCCTTATACTTAGGTGGGGTGTCAAACTTCAAGAGAGAGCTAACTTGCTTGGTGAGAAAGACCTTCTTAGACACATAGGTCTTAAATTTACGCTTTAGAGTGCATAGGTCTTTGAGAAATTTAGCATAAGCAGGGACTTGCTTAATGGCTTCTAAGAGGGGGAGATTAATTTTGACTTGTTTAAAAGTCTCAAGAATATCATCCATCTTAGCTTTGCTCTTTCTAAATGGTGGGGCCATGTCAAGACACTGAGGAAAAGGTGCCCTAGGGATGTAAGATCCATCAGAAGTGGTCTTAGGCTTTGGCTCTGAGGAAGGGGAAGGGGATACAAACTCCTTCTCATGTGGTGCACTAACTTCTACTTGAGGCTCATTAGGGGCTACCCTCTCTAACTCCTCACTCCTATCATCTGTCACTAGTGTCCCCCCAACACTCTTATCAACAATCTTCCCACTCCTAAGGGTCATTATGGAATTGACTTGTTCATTAGAGGGAGGAGCTCTCTCTACCAGAAATTGACCTTTAGGGTTTTGTATAGGTTAACTTGGCAATATTCCTGTCTCTCTCTTATTAATAGCATTGGCTAGTATAACTCTTTCAAGTCCTTAATTATCTGAACATTAAAACTATTGCATGACCATCTCATCTAAATCACAGAAATTAGAATTGATGTAAATATCAAAACCACATCAATCTATCATCTAAAAGACAATAAATTAACATAGAATTGAATAAACATTAAAAGCTCTTCCATTAAAAAGGAAATCCTTATCATACAATTGTCATAATTCACAACTAAGATCTAAATTAAAAAGAAAAGAAACTGAAACTTATTTATAACTTCATCAACTCCTAAGTAAAAGAAAAGTTTAGCCTTCCATTGTAGAAGAAAGCACTTGAATCTCCATTGAAAGCTTTGGGTTTTTCTCCATCTTCTTCTTCCTTCTTTTCTTCAGAAAATCTACTTGTTAACTCCTAATTTCGTGCCAAATATGTCTTTATATAGGCATAAGATCCGTATGAAAGAGTTGTATATGAAAAAGACTCAAAATTGGGTGAAATAAGGAAACTGCGCGTTAGGCCGTTCGAATGCCCTGCATGCCTGTTCGAATGCTTGAACTGACTTTTCTTCAAAATTACGTTATACCGATCGAACGCCAATGAAGAATCTGCAAAATAAGCCAATTTAATTCAAAACATCATGGAAGCTTTTTCTAACCTAATTAAATTTAATTTCTAATTATTTAACCTATATTAACTCTTAAATGAGACTAGGAAATAGAATAATTAAGGGTAAAATAACATATAAATTATACTTATCAGTCATCATCCCCATTATAGCGAGGGAACTGCAAATGAGCAAGACGAGGTTCAGCCCCCCCACGGGCTCTGCCGCGATACTCTGGATAATCGTCCCAATCATCCTCTGCCTCCGAAAACTGGTTGGGGACGGGCGGCATTATCTCGAACACCTGGTGTGCCTCGCATGTCCCAGGCCTGGCGGCGCCCCTCTGGGGCTGGAATTCCAGGAGGAAAGTGCGCTGGGCCAGGGAAGACTTGTGTGTCGACTTCTACGTGCACTGGAGGGCAAGGGAAGGCTGGTGTAGCAGTTTGGGACGGGCGCCCTTCTCCATGACCACAGGAGGCGGCCCTGGCAGGATGGGTGTTGTGCGCCCCAAAGCTTCCCCCTTGACCATATTCGCCATGTATGATGTCAGAACCTCCAGCGCTGCTATGATCTTGTCAAGTTTAGCATCGCTAGCTGTAGCATGAGGATCGTCCCTAGGGCTGTCCGTAGAAGCGGGCGTTGACACTGGTACCTCCTTCTCCGGCTGAACCTCCGGAACAGCAGCGAATTGCTTTCCTCGAGCCATGTTCGAGAATCTTAATGCTCTGATACCAATGTTGTGCCCAATGCAGGCACAACCGATACCTAGGAATACTACGCAGTGAAAGGGGAGAATTGGAGAAGAAAGGGAAGAAGCTGAGATTCAATATTCTGCATAGTCTCAAAAACAACAGGAGTCGACCCATATAAGGAATGACCAGTTCCCTAGGGAGTCACGCCAACCCAACCCAGGCCGGCCCACTTCCTGATCGTTTATAATTAAACCCCTTGCAAGTGTACAAGGTAATTGTACTAGGATGAGTATTTAAGGGTTGTCGAACCTCAAGGACGGATGAATAATTACTAAATATAAAGAAGAATTTGCTGGTTTAAAACTAAAACAACTTAAACTTTAATTAAATAAAGGAAAAGAAATCAACTAGTTTAAAGGTAAGAGATTAATATGATGGAATTTACTTAGGAAATCGAATCCACTATATAACCATAACAGTTTCTTAACTTTTAATCTAAATCTAGTGTGAATATAAACAAGTATTCTCAGCTACAAGCTAGAATTACTTCAGAAAGAATCATTAATTAATTTCCATGGCATGAACTATCTTCGACAATAGCACGAATCATCTACACTAAATAGCTATAGGCATGACCCGTCTAATCTTAGTATAACTCATCCAAGTCCTTAATTATCTGAACATTAAAACTATTGTATGACCATCTCATCTAAATCACAGAAATTAGAATTGATGCAAATATCAAAACCACATCAATCTATCATCTACAAGACAACAAATCAACATAGATTTGAATAAACATAAAAAGCTCTTCCATTAAAAAGGAAATCCTTATCATACAATTGTCATAATTCACAACTGAGATTTATAATTAAAAAGAAAAGAAACTGAAACTTATCTATAGCTTCATCAACTCCTAAGTAAAAGAAAGGTTTAGCCTTCCATGGTAGAAGAAAATAATTGAATCTCCATTGAAAGCTTTGGCTTATTCTCCATCTTCTTCTTCCTTCTTCTCTTCAGAAAATCTACTTGTTCTCCCTTAATTTCGTGCCAAATAAGTCTTTATATAGGCATTAGATCCGTAAGAAAGAGTTGTATATGAAAAGGACTCAAAATTGGGTGAAATAAGGAATCTGCGCGTTATGCCGATCGATCACCTACAAGCCCGTTCGAACGCTTGAACTGAATTTTATTCAAAATCGCGTGTAACCGATCGATCGGTAAGTGACCCCGTTCGATCGCCAATGAAGAATCTGCAAAATAAGCCAATTTAATTCAAAACACTATGGAAGCTTTTTCTAACCTAATTAAATTTAATATCTAATAATTTAACCTATATTAACACTTAAATGAGACTAGATAGTAAAATAATTAAGGGTAAAATAACACATAAATTATACTTATCACTTCCCTAGGGACACATGACAGTCAGTGGTTCGGCTAACCCGGGCCACTGACTGAACCAACCCAAAATACATCTAAATATCCATTATACTAACTGTTACAATAGCAAATCATACAGAAATAATAAAGTAAGTCTAAGAAACTAGTAAGCACTGGTCAAGTCTGGTCATCTGGGCATCGTGCACAACACCTCATCGTCTTGTAATTCATATATCATGGATGATTGTGAAGATGTAATTAAATACTTCAAAGTGACATTACCATTGACGGCAAGTTGTGCTTTGACTTGAACCAGCAGCTCGCCAAACCTCACTGACGGATCAATGTTCATCAACCGTGCATTTCCACCTATATACATGCATCATTGGCTACCTCTCCATTCTAATGTATGCAAATACCGATCATATCCATAATCGGTGTAAAGAGGTGATCGAATCTACAAAATGTAGCCTTTGGAGACCTCAAACAGCTTCTGGGGTGTCAAAAAATAAAATTTAATGCAAAACGAATCTTGTCGGGGAGTCACCGCCGGTCATCTCCCACTGGCGACTTCTGTTGGCCGTCGATGAATCCCAGCACACCGAAATGACGCAACACTATTTTGGTGTTCATTTATTATAACATATGGGATAGTGGGAAAACCTAAGGATAATTTTGTCTATAAACAAGTCATATGGCATTTGAGTTTAAAATCCAAGGAATATAAAAAATTTTATTCTTCGGACAGGCAATATGGAAAAAACTCTTTCTTGAATTGAAAAGACTGACTTTGCATATACGTAGTTTGGAAGAGGAGTCTATATAAAGGATAGTTACCACCTTCCAAGGCTCATTAGTATTTTTTTATAGTAATAATAATAATATAGTCCAATAAACAATCTTTATTTTTTTATTTTCTTATGTGGATTCATCCTTTCAGGTGCATTATCCTCCAACAAACCATCCAGTATAATTAACCACCATAGAGCTTTGGCGTCTCATCACGGCCTTATTCATGCTTCCTTAAGCACGGTGATTTAGGGGCTGTTTGGGTACTGAATCTGTGAAAGATTCAGTCGATTCAGTCTCAATTCAGTACTGAATTATTAGAATCCTGTTTGTGTATTGAAGCTGCACTGAATTAAAAATTCAGCACTGAAGTTAGATTTCGGCCTTTTTCACTGAATCACCTCTTGTCGATTCAATCTCATAATCACCGTTTTGAAAATTACAGATTCTATTATTTTTTAATGGTTATCATTCATATCGATTTGAGCCTAAAAAAATATGCCATATAGGTAGGGCCCACTTTGAAAGTTCAAAATTACCTACCCTTGTGGGATCTTGTTTGATAGAGCTTGAATTTAGAAATGTAATGGTACTAAGAACGTGCATATTCGAGTTCGAGAGATAGAGTTATATTAGTTTAAAGTTTTAAAATTGGGTTTGACGTGACATCTGAATTTATTCTAACAAATTCTCTACCCAAACGTAATTCATATTCAATGGTGAATTTTTTGAATTAATTAACTACTGAATTAATTCAGTACCCAAACGACCCCTTAATAATCTATACAACTAACTGATTTTTTGATTGTTTGGTACAACCACTCCGATGCGCTAACATAAGCTTTCTCTTGTATTTACTCGTCAAGCCATTTTTTTGCTGTACACTGTGTGGCACTAACTCTGGTTTTGTTGAATAGCTGGTTCCCAAACTAGAAGATTAAGTTTTGGAATCATATATACATGGGTCACGGTTGGTAATTCCATGATACTTCCATGATCTGGTTCCGGAATCCATAAAGAATGACACTAATTAATACT
This sequence comes from Saururus chinensis, assembly GCA_035235625.1. Lineage (NCBI taxonomy): Eukaryota > Viridiplantae > Streptophyta > Magnoliopsida > Piperales > Saururaceae > Saururus > Saururus chinensis. The sequence continues at coordinate 31,006,662 of CP141146.1, read as the reverse complement.
TCCTCTATCATACGTTAATGGTTTTATTTAGTTTTTTAAAATATATTAATTCATTAATACTGCTCTTATCCTAAGTTGAAATTAGTTTATTTTAAAAAATTAAATAAAATTATTAATGTGGGACTAAGAGTATACTCTTTGGGCAACTTTCCACGTGAGTTTTTTTCATATTGCCTGGCTGAAGAACATAATATTTCATATTCCCTGGATTTTTTAAAAAAATGCAAACAAACTTGGACTTACACGATATAAGAAAAATTTTGGACATAAATACCCCTAATCAGGGTTTAGGGTTTTATATCTTGTAAACCCTTTATACGGTCGCATTTACATACAAACAACTTTATAGACAAGCGATTTCTCAGTGAGAAGCGAATGTGCAGCTTGAGTTCCGATTTTCGACCCATCCTACTAGCAATTTCGATAGTTTGAGAAGTGAGAAGCGAACACACAATGTGAGTTTCAATTTTCGACCCATCCCACCTGTGATTTTGAGAAAACTCTAGCCGGCTTTTCACAAAGTCTGGTTTTTCTTATTTCCAAAAGGTGATTTCGAAAAATATCTACATGAGTTCCGTTTTAGTAAAAATCCGGTTCTTCTTGTTTCCAAAAGGCGACTTTGAAATTTTTCGCCTCAAAGCGAGTTTTGGCCGTTATTAGTGCAACTTCTTTGACTACCCCTAATAGTGGCAAGGGGAAGGCTTCTGAAGGCAAAAAACAATTTGTCAAAAAGTTCTTCCCAGGGAAGCGACCGAAGAAGAATCTGATTGAAGAAATTTCAAAAACAGTGGCTGACAACAGACGTAATGTCTTCAACGAGGACTTAGCACTGTTGGCCATCATGCACATGGGGGTCCTCGTTTTATTCACAGAGAGCAACAGATTAGTATCCCCATCTTTGTGTGACTTCATAGATGACATTACAGTTGTGGGGTGGTACAATTGGGTTGGGGCCATTAATGATATGTTGATTCGAAGCATATCATGAGCCCATCGAAACATTAGGAGTAGACAAGATGAACGCTATGCGCCGCTGTTGGAATTCTCATTGGGCCTTCATTTGTGCTCCAGGTAAATGTCGTTTTATCAATAACATGATGTGATCGATTAGCGTAGTATGAATAACACGATATTATAATCACACTTTATGTATATCGTAATATGAATCACACGATGGTTTGCGTATTGTGTTTACAGAAATATGATATGTAACACAAAAGTGTACATATCGTGTTATGGATAAGATGATATAGTACTCTACTGTGTATACGCAATTACACGAACCGAGAATTGCGTGCAATCGATAACACGATGAATTGAATAAACATGTTATCCATGACACGATATACATGTCATTTGTATAGTATTGACCGGATTGTTTTGCCTTGTCCACTAAGTGTGGTTTTTTAAGCATACCTCTATATGAGCTCCAAGTGGTCCTCCATATAGCCCGAGGTGTAAGCGGTGGCCTAGGTTTACACAACTGTTGACCAACGTGGAGAAGGCTGAAAAACTTGCCCCGATGAAAAGGTGAGGAAGAAGTTGTTGGCTTATCACAGGATGAACAAGTAGTATGAGGAGTATTCATGCAGCTCAAGCCAGATTCACAAGTACTTATAAAACTAACTCCAATTGTCGTAGAGGCCCACTTGACCGATGGCAAAAGGGCGGCTTTGAAGGCGAAGAAGGCGGGCACGTAGACCATGATACATAGGACAACAATACTTGTTCAGGCCCACTGTGGCCAGACGTTAGGGCAATTTCAGTCTGGCAAAGACGTGATTGACTCCTTTGTCATGCGAGTAGATGTCATGACCAGGATTTGTGAAGTGTTTTGGAGAAGGCAATTCTGTACGGGGAGAGGGCTTGGAGCACTGACAGTGTACAAGTTAGGCTCCAGCAGGTTAAAAATGATTTGGAGGTGGCAACAAGCCTAATAGAATAGATGCAACCCCAACCTGAACCTGAAATAGGCAACCGCAGGAACCCCCTCAACTAGAAGTCCAGTATGCAGCAACCCCTCGGCCAACAACCGAAGGAGAGACATCAGTTCGGGTCAAGGCTAGAGCTTCTAAATCAAGTGAAGAATTTCACTGATTTGCTCATGAAGAGTAAAGATTATCTATCCCTTAGTCTATCGACGAGGATTTTATTTTGCGTAAGTACATTTTCAATTACGCAACATTTTTCGTTATCATGTTAGTATGGGGATAATTGTGTCATCAATCACACGTAAACACACATAGCCGTTTGATAAGAAAATGATATGATAGTGGTCGTGTGATCGATAATATGACCGTATATATCAATGTATTTCTTTCAATACGATAGGTGGACACGTCATACCATAAAAAACACGCTTGCTTCGCATGTCGTGTCTTTATGAATACGATTTTTTACATCTTATATGCAGAGAAAAGGGAGCCGAAAGCTGCCTCCCCAATAAAGAAGAAGAAGGGTCTGAAGGTTGAAAGGACCGTAATAACAAATTTTCTTAGGAAAATAAACGAAGAAGTTGTTTAATCGCGGGAGGTCAAGGAACAATCCTCGGATAAAAATGAAGAGGAAAGCAGAAAGAAGACTAAAAATAAAGAAGCGGTGCCTCAGAAGCAAATAAAGCTGACAATAAAGAAGCGTAAAGCTTTAGATGTTGGCCCTATCGTACCCCTCCTACCTCCATGCCCAGGAGGATGAGATATACAGTGGCTAATCCATCGGCTCATGGATCTAAGGGTGAGGAACCACACATTTTCTTTTGCTAATTGTCTGCTGTAGGAAGAAGAGGTTTAGGTGGTATAACACACTAAAGGGTGACCACAATCATCACTTTGCAAAGGTGGACCACATTAGGAAACATGTTGCCCATAAAATAGAGAGGATTGTGCACATAAAGGGTGCAACAAAGTGGCCAATGACGAAGATCAATAAATGCCCATATCAAGAGACAAATGAAGATTGTGGTGTATTTATCACGTATTATATAGCAATGTTGGCTGAACGGGTCCTTTAGCATGATTTTACCCAAGCAGAGATTACAAATTTGGTCAAGCCTTAGTTATGTGCGACAATTCTTTGTGGGCGAATCAATCTGGAGTTCTATCCAGAAGTGAATGAATTATAATAAGGAAATACATAATATACAATTTATACATAGACAACACACAATTTGTAAATGCTCAATTGTTACTAACAATACACAATTTATAAATAGACAACTATTTTTTATTCCATATCGTGTAATCATCTACGTGAATTGACTTTAATTGTTCATTCCTCAACAAGGGATAAAGAGAGTGCTGAAGGCCATGGCCCGACGAGGCCCCCTCCGGCGTTCTGCACCGCCGGCGCTCCCCCTCCTTCCAGATATGTATAGTTACATGCAAAAAAAAAACTAAAATCAATGGCTGACGGTTTCCGGCAGCCATGACTGTAGGTCCTTGCTGGACACGGGGAAGAGAGGACAGAGGGCTGAGGACCGGTGGCCTGATGACCGGCCGTCTAGCCAGTTACATCTCTGCACCAAATCTCCCCCTTTGAAGTTTATAAAATTATAGCAACAATAATTTCTCTAATCATTGTTCAATAATTTACATTCACTGAGGCTAATTCACAAAACACTTAATTATCTTGACTCAAAGGCTAACACGGTGATCCTACCTCTTTGTCCTCCTACCTTCGTGCATGCTCTTCTCCACCTCCATCTCCCTCCTACGACAGCCTATCTCCCTTTCTCTCGACCAAAAAGCTCCCCTAATTAAACCCTAAGAAGCCCTTTTTATAATCATGGGGATTAGAAACCTTAATCTCCTTAGAAGTTGGGTCAAGGTTGGGGCAATATTTTAATAATTTTCATCACTCTAGGTAACCGGGCCCACAAAACGACTTAAACGGCCTAAATATACATTTAAATTGGGTAAACGGGCCCTGTACAATATGTTCAACTTCAAACTACCGTATCTCCCTCATCTGAACTTCAGTTCGTGCGTTCTTGGTGGCATTTTAAAGTTTTTTCTATCTACTTTCTATCCACGTAGGTCTAATTTATAAATTTCATCAATTTAGGAATTCATTCAACTGATAAGTTCATCAATTTAGGAATTCATTCAACTGATAAGTTCAGGGGTTAACATACTATTTTCCATGTGTTTAATTTTTAAAACCTAGAAAAATTTAGGATATTACAACAACGGCCCTCTCAATGTAGCCTATCGAAAGAAAGTCCATGTCTTTCATAAATGTACCTGCATTGCAAGCCATCCGAAGTGAGGAGCGGGGGCTGACTTAGTAGTTGGAAATGACGGGCAGAGCCTGAGTTATTTGTTGCAAATGAGGGCCTTAGGCCGATTAGCAATCGGAACCTAGGGGCGAACGACGGTACTGATGGGTGGAAATGAAGCCCAATCATCGACCTGAGGGTGGAAGGGAGGAAGAGAGCAGGGCGAAAAAGAGGGAGTTGGCAGGTGCGGGTGGAAGGGAAGGAGTGGGGTGATGGCAGCTGCAAATAAAAGGGATAGGGGGAGGGTGATGGCAGCTGCGGCCAAAAGAGACGGGGGGACGGTTATAGAAGCTATGGCCGAAAAGGACAAGGAGAGGACTATGGCAGTTGCGGCTAGAAGGGAGTCACGGAAGGGGCTGAGACTCATAGTCGGATGGAGCAAATGGACTCATGGAGCTACCGGAGCTAGTAGGCGAAAGGGAGGGTGGTGCCAACAGAAATTAGGTACTGTTGAAATGAAGAAATGGGCTAGATGGGAATTAGTGTACTTAGTGTGCGTGTGTGACATCGGCGGGTTCCAATCGAATTAGTGTAACTAATGCACATGTGGGGTTGGCGCGACCGCCCCCACAACCCTTAGAAGCTATGGCCGAAAAGGACAAGGAGAGGACTATGGCAGCTGCGGCAAGAAGGGAGTCACGGAAGGGGCTGAGACTCATAGTCGGATGGAGCAAATAGACCCACGGAGCTACCGGAGCTAGTAGGCGAAAGGGAGGGTGGTGCGATGGAAATTAGGTACAGTTGAAATGGAGAAATGGGCTTGATGGGATATTATGGGCCTGGGAGGCAATTTCTGTGAGTGGAGAGTGATTTGTTTACATTGGAAATTGCTTTTTGAGCCGAAAACTGTTTGGAATGATCATTTAACGTTAAAATGACTTTCCTAACATAAGTCAACTTTTGAGTCAAAATCAAACCGAATTGACTCAAAATCCGATTTCTTCAAGAACTCTCTCTCCTCTGAGGTGAGTTCGTGAAAAAAATCATTTCTTTTTTAAAAGGATGTAAAAAGACATTTTACCCATTATATTAGAGGATATTTTTGTAATTTTTACATGAAAAATCAAAAGTGAGCTAAAATCTAATTTCTTTTTTAAATCATCTACTAAAACACTAACCAAGCGTCTTGTACTTTTATTTTTTTGTCAAAAATTAATTCTCTTATAAAGTTTTTTCTTTCTACTTCAAATTGTTTGCCAAATGCCCCCTATATCTAAAAAGGTAAATTCAATTTTTTACATAGAACCCCATCCTCCTTATTAATATATTAAGCAGGTAATATTTACAAATTTGATCAACTTTTGGGTTTGATGTGCATTTTATAGTTTCTTCTTAAGATTATTCACAAATATAGCAGTGACCTCTTTTGAACGTAATTTTTTACTCTAAACTCCATTTTGTAAGTCCTTTGAAAGAGAAAGCATCTGGCCTGATTTTGGACAGAGGGGAAGTATTTTCTATGCTCCGTTCTAATAATGAGCCGAGTGTAAGAAATGCCTGTAAAGCGTTCGTTTTCAAGATCGGTGGCGTACACGCTAGCACACGTTAGTGTGTGTATTACACACGCTAATATGCGCTAGCATGTGCACCATCGATTTTAAAATCGTACGCATCACAAGTATTTTTTACGCTTGGCTCATATTAAAGAGGGAACATAAAAAATGCTTCCGGATAAAGGAAATATACAATCCTAATTTCCCAAACGCATGGACCCGGGCAATCGGATCGAGTAAATCCGTGGAGGAGACCCGCCGACCCGGTTGGTAGCTCACCTCGGTCGGTTTGCGCCGCTCTCCTCCAGTGGAAAGCTCTGGGCAGTGAGCAGCCCTTCGTCGACCGGAGGCACAGAGAGACGCGGCAGAGCAAATGTGGCGTAAGATCGCCCCTTCTGCCACCGCCGCCGGTGGCGTCGCTCAGCGTACCTGTCGTACGTTAAGCACCAAGTCCAAGTCCTCAAAGCCCCCCTTTTCTTCTTCTTCTTCCTCCGTCGCCAGCGCCTCCTCCTCGGCTGCCGTCGACTCCGTCATCCTTCGCTCCCTCAAGGACCACTACCTCGAAGTCTCCAAAATGGCCCCTCCTCCGGTCCTCACTCGTTCCTTCTCTGTTTCTCCGCTTCTTCTGTTCTTATTTTGTTGAACAATAAATTTTCATATAAATTGTGTTTTTTGGGACTGTTTGATCAATTTCTTCCCATATGTGTTCATCTCCTGAACAAAAGTCACAATTTTTACTCTTTTTGATCAGTTTCTCCGAGTTAAATTGCGTCGAAATTTCTACTTGCACTTACTTTTAGTTGTTTTGATCAAGTCATATCTCTGTGTTCCTGCAAATTCTTGTTGTTTTTTGTTTTTTTCAGCTTTCTTAATCAATTATTGGACCTGGGTTCTTGCCAATCGATCTTAACATTCACTTTTTTGTATACTAGAAGGTGAGCCCGCCGGCGCCTTTCACGATCGTGAAGGGCGCTCTGGACAGCAGCGGCCCGGTCCTGCGGCGGACCTACGGCGAAGCCGAGCAGATAGACATCTCCGTCATGCGCCTGGCCAACATCATCCCCGGTGGTGGCGACAGCGATGACGACGGCCAGGCGATCAACCAGCTATTCCTTCACGTGGACATCTCCAAGCCCGAATGGAACAACCACCTCCACTTTCTCTGCGGCCTCTACCCCGACGCCCTCGGCATCCACTCCATCTCCCTCCGGCCGAAGTTCGACTCCGCCGCCGCGGCCGCCTCCCGGGTCTTACGCTCCCCCACCACTTACGGTGGCCCTACTTTCCAGTACTATTTCTCATCTTCTCGCCCGATCTCGTGCTTTTTTTTTACGAATTTCTATTGAGCCTTGACGGGTCGTACTAGTTTGCGCCATGGGTGTTCGATTTTTTGCTGCTATGAGCTTCCAAAATTTTCCAGTTGTTTGCTATCTAAGCAGTCTGTTTAATGACGCTGCTTGTTACTATATTTTCAATACTGGGAATCTAAATAGATCTTCATGTTTCTAGACGTCAATGTTTCTGATGGGGATTTTTTTATATGACTCAAATCGGCTCTGTTTTAAGTGATCCGAGTGATTTTAATTTTTTTTTGTTATGGAGGTGTACGGAAATGAAGCTGCTATTATATCTACTATAGCATTGTAAATGTTTTACCAGTGTGCTGCATGAAGTTATACTCCCTCCGTCCCACTTTAATAACACAATTTGGTTTTTGAAAACGAACTTTTCAAAAACCAAACGGACTATTAATGTGGGATGGAGAGAGTATATCAGTTTTATTCCTTCAACATTCTTGTGGTTTGTTTCATATTCAAAGAGTCATGATTCTCTTTAGCAAATTGTATCAGAAGTGTTTGAGTGTCTACAATTTATTTTGGACCTATATGAACTAGCAGCTTTATTGTGGCGGGTACATTTAGCAGGTTATGGGTGCCTACAAGTGACTGATAGGTTTAGCTATGATATCACTACCTAAGAACTTGCAGTTTGTGCTTAGATGAACTTGCTGGTGTTCGGTAATTGCCATAGTAATCATCATAGTAGGTCGTTCCTAACAAATGTATGGTCTATGTGACATAGTGTTGTTATAATATAACTAGGTTATGGTTGAATGAACTAGACAGAATCAACTGAGAGATAGAGGAAGTCATTATTCACATAGTGATGAGAAGAAGAATTCATTGCTAGTGTTGATCCAAGTGGAAAGTTATTGTCCGGTATTGCTCAACTTTTAAAAACGGGATTCTTCTTTTACTTTGATCATACGCATTCTGATCTTGTATAAATTTGTCTATTGGCGTATTGTTCATTTGTGAAGTCTTATGCAGCTTTCAGAATTACCTGACGAAGCGGCTCATGGCTAGATTGTCATTAACAATAAATCGCTTTCACTAGTTTTCTTTCCTACATATTGACATGGAGAGCAATACCATTTTAATAAAATTCAAAACAAAAAGTTCATATAATTGAAAACAGGAAAATAATCCTTCAATTCCAAAATCATGATTTAACAAATGTGCATGGTCTCTCCACTCTGCCAAGTTGTTTGCCAATTTTTTTTATTGGAAGGGGTTGAATTATTTAGCAATTGAAAGCATGATTTGTTCTTGGTTTTCAGCCCTTCTGTGGGAGATATATTGACAAACCAATTATTATTTGACAGAGAACTTGAGGTCAATACGAGGGATGCCTTACACAACTACATAGAGGTGCGTGGTGTGAATGAGAACCTTTTCCCGTTTCTTCAGGCCTGGCTTTATGTGAAGGATCACCGGAACCTTATGCGTTGGTTCAAAACAGTGGGCAACTTCATTAATGAACGTAAGACGAGTTGAAAGTGGGGTGGCTAATCTTGCTTCTGATGAACTTCTTAGTTTAGGCCTTCAGGGAATCTGGGATGAGGGATTGCCTCCGATGAACTGTCTTGCTTGCAGGATAAATTTTATATGTTTCAATCCTTCTTCTCCAAGGAGTGGCTGTAATTCAAAATTTCAGTCTAAGCATTTGCACTATACCTTGTGGCCACATTTTCGTGGGGAAATTTGTGTACTCTATGCCTCTTGAAATCGTTTTTTTTTATAGATCCCTATGATGTATGTAATTTTTAAGGTGTAAACTGATGTCAGGCCTGTATGTTCCTCCTTCCTGCCTCTTGATTAGAAGACTTATGGGCTCTCTACACTAGAAGTGACGACGGGCCGTTCTGGGCCGGTCATTGCCCCGGGCATGACCATGACCTGTGACACAGTCGGGCTGGGCTGGCCGTATATGCAAATAGCTAGCTCGACATAGCCCACGAGCCTGTTGTGCCAACTCGCAGCTAAGCTCAATGCATTGTAAAAAAAATTAAAAAACATATATTTTTAAGGAGTTAAAAAATATATTAATATAATATTTTATAAATTTATAATTTTGTAAATCTTAAGGAGGTGAAATTTACTTTACTTATGAGTACATTTTATCAAAGTTGGTACCTTGTTATGGGGTAGCGAAGCGGATTATCTATGACACATATTGGAGCGCATATACGTGGGAAAGTGTTGTATACGAGATGTGTATGCATTATGAGAACTGCCTTTAGTGTTGATCATGTGTGCAGGCGTTGCGGGGAAGGCTTAGCCTTGTAACGAGCTGTCTTGAATGGCAACGAAGGCTTGTTGCCTTGCTAGCTATCATGCCAGGAGCCCATCCGCTAGGAGGATGGGGCTCTCCGACTCGTCGGGCGGCCGTCCAGCTTTATGGCCGTGTTTGATACAAAGACCCTTACATGCACTTGGCTGAGATGGATTATTCGGATGTTCAATTTGCCTAAGTTGGATCCGTGCATCACAAGGAGGTGTCCCTCTCCGGCCATCTCGCTTGGGAGTTGTCCTACCATGTTCGCATGTCAGCCTTGGGACAAGTTTGTTGCTTGGCTTCGTTGGTTAGATGCTTGGTCGAATGACACGAGGCCATGACCTTGACAAAGTATGGCTTACTCGCTTGGCTATTTGGCCTCGCGAGTGCTGAACAGTTGGCGTTCCCTGGGTGCCCCCGTGACAAGTGGTATCGGAGCCAAGGTTTCGTCTTGTTGGGTGACCAAGACGACCGTTGGACGAGGAGATGGAAATGAGTGGAATGCAAGGTTCTTCGACCTCAATAGTGCGGGGCGGATGGACTACCATGCAAGCTAGAAGCGGATGGAAATGTGGGCTGAAACGGATGTGTATGGATGATGGCTGATTGGGTTCCTTCTTAGTTTTGGATTGTGTGAGCGGTACTAGCCATGAAGGGTGCAGGTTTTGCAAGGTCCTCATGGAGTAGTGCTCTTTTTCCCTGGTCATTGGTGTGTGATGTTGCCGAAGCTACGCTAGGTTGTGTTGGAACTCGTAAATGTTGTGAATGGCAGCAAGTTCTTGCTAACGGTGTGGTATGGGACGTATCAGCGGCAAGATATCTTGTGAATCTTTGTACCCTCTTTCCCCGACGATGTTGTGGGTGGATGAGCATGTTGAACCGAGTTGATGGGTATGCAGCTAGTTATCTATACCGATGTAATATGGAACTCCTCGAGGAGAGGATGGGCTGGGATTGAGCCCAATGTGGGGCGGTCATGTTGTGGATGAACATACAACCCGGTTGTAGATAGAGTATCACCAAGGTTAGTTGGGCTCTTCTTGCTAACGAGGTATGGGACTCATTGGTGGGAAGTTTCGGGCTGAACTTGGTGCCGTGCAATTTGGTACATGGAAAGACATTGATCCTAGGAATGGAACTTCTTGGGGTGATGAAGAGTGAATTATGGGACTCGGGCATAGTGGATACTATCCAGTCTAAGTTATAAAAATGAAAAAAAAAGAAGTGAATCATAAGCCGCTTGGTATGCAAGTGTGCATCCAAAGATTGGACAAACAAAAAGAAAAAGAAAAGAAAAGAAAAAGAGAAAGATGAAGGTTTGGCACATGAGGGAAAAAATCGCCGTGCCTTTGGTTGGGAGTTGATGCGGCAAGAGGCAGCACAGTTCCGGTGGAAGTCAATCCCATCAATCTTCATTGGGTTAGCATGCAAGTGGTAGATCCGAAGCATGTTTAATCGGGGTGTTTGAACAGGACGTGTTCTCACCCCTGGGTTGCCGGTGGTCCAGAATGCCATTTGCTTGGTAGGACAACACCCATCTTGGATGGCTAGTTTTAGGCATCTGCCTAGCTAGCGAGGCGCAGTGGGCCTCATCTGCCGGCGGGCAACATACGCAAGGATCTTGTTGCATCCTGAGCGGTGTAGGAGTTTGGTGACCAAGTTGGTTACGCGAAGCTTGAGCAAAGTTGCTGCTCCTAGGTTGGGGTAGAAGACCTCTGGAGGGGATCACGAGAGGAAGCCTTATGGCATCACTGCATCCTGAGCGGTGTAGGACTTTGGTAACCACGTTATTATGCGAAGCTTGAGCAAAGTCGCTACTCCTAGGGTGGAGTAGACCGCTAGAGGGGATCGCGAGCGGAAACCTGATGGATCGTTGAATTAAGTGTGGTGTAGTAGTTTGGCGATCACACCAGTCATGCGAAGCTTGAGCAAAGCTGTCGTAAGGACTCTCATTTTGAACCGGTTCATTTTAATGATTATTTATCAGTTATCGTGTGGTTTAAGCGTTTTTGATTAAATTCGGTAGTTTTCGAAAATAAATGAGGTTTCTAAAGTTTTTAAGCAAAAATAACTCTACATTTATGAGTTTTAAGTAGTTTATGGTCAAATCTGAATTTTTGATATTTTTCTGATTTTTCACTAATTTTTTGAAAATTAGGGTTTGGCAGGACCCCCCTGTGGGCCCCATTGACGAAATTAAGGTTTTTGGACCAAAATGCCCCAAACATCAATGGAAAACACTAAAAATTTTCAGAATTTTTGTATACCTAATATTGGGTTAAATTGCTAAATTTCCTAATTTTAGTTAAACTTTTTATTTCTACCCCACATTTCAATTAGGTATAGCCCAACCCCCTCCTATAAATAGAAAGAGATGAGCTATTCCCAATTTGGGAATAGGCTGGAGAGGGTGATTAAGGCCTAATTCCTCAATTAGGCTCTAATTAAAAAGGGATTAAGGTATGTTCTTCTTTGATCAAGCCTAAACCTTAGGCTTTCTTTTCATCCATTCTTAATCTTGACTTCAATCACTGTTTTAATCCATTTTGAAAGCATAAAACTACTGTTTTACCTCTCTTCTCCAAGTCTTAATCTTCAAAGTCTCATTTTTAGGCTTCTAAAACCCTAGATTTAATGTTTATTTTTTATTTTTCAAAGCTAAATCGAGATTAGTTTTATGTTAACTTAAAATCGTGTTTTTGGAAGGTGTTTGAGGAGATTGAAGGTTCTTTCCGACCCAAATCAATAAGGAAAGGTAATGGGTTCTTCAATCTCAACTTTGGGTAGTAAAAATCTCAGTTTTTATGATGTTATTTGAAGTGGGTTTTGCTTGATTTGACCTCTAATAGTGGGTTTAGTAAATGATAATCTTTTACTTCGATTTCTTAGGGTTTTGTCTTAGAATAGTTTAAATTAGTATTTTGGAAGGTTTGATGGGTTTTTGATAGTGTTTGAGACCATTGATGGAAGTTTTAAGGTGTTTTCATGGTGTCTCGGTTTTGATTTTTGAAATGAAGAAGAAGGTTAAAACTACTTTGTTGGCGATAGAACGGCCTACTAGGCTAATCGATCGGAAACACTACATTTTGATAGATTTTCAGTTTAGTCGATCGAATGGCCTTGTAGGGTGAGCGATCGGCTACACAACAGTTTTGCTATTATTGAAATTTATGCTCATTTCAATGTTTTACTCCATTTAATGATTATAATGGTTATGGGAGGTGTGTTATGCTAAAATTAGGCTACTGGAGATGTGGAATTGATGATGGAAGTTTATGGATTATGTTTAATTGTTGTCATATGGTATTATATTATACGTTGATAAATTATGCATGTTGATATTGAAGTACCTTGAACCTTTGAATGTTGAAATTCTTGTGACTTGAATATGTTTCCAGCAGGGATATTATATGGAAATGGTGAGATGGGTTCTCTTATAATGAGGATGGTTGATGGGTAATTGATGTGATCATGTTGTGGCTTAATGTGTGGGAAAAATCATGCATGTGGGAGTGAGCGTTCAATTTCACATGGTTGGATTTAAGCTTTATGGTGGATTTCGCTTTGATTTCAGTTTGGAATTATTGTTTTGAATGTGTTTAAGCATGCGTATATCATCTTATGAGTTTATGTCAAGCATTGGTCATGTGCTTAGAATTTGCATGAATACACACACGTATGGGGAATCTACTATGAAATTATAGCTAATTATGCTTTGATTATGATGCATGAGGGGACTGATTGGGAGCACGTTCCATGTGTTGGAACCCACGTAGGTCTTACTCACGGATGTATCATGATATCATGCATCGGTAGTCATGAACGAAGTTTTACCAATGTTTAACCGTAATTGATCGATTGTATGTAATGATTGAGATTACTTGCTGGATTAATTGCTCGGTATATTAATCGGAACTTGGTTGGTCTGAAAGGACATGATTTCGATTTAAGTTCTTGTGTGGAACATGTATACTCCCCAGGCTGAGTCTAGTTAAATAGAATTATGTAGGGATAAGTTGTGTACTTGTCTTGCGGATTGAGATTATTATGATTGTCTTCTGGACCCAGAGAATCCAGAGTGGTACGCTTTGTGCACCGGCTACCACGTGTTCTAGGGTTCCCTGTGTGGAAATTTGGGCTCTCCCCCACCTCAAGAGATGTCCCTGGGTGAACACCCCTGCTCTAGGTTCTCTATGTGAGAATCGGATATCCTTGGCCAGGATCGTCTAGAGCGAGCAGCTTTAGGGGCTAACAACCCCGACTGTTTTCTCCTTCTTGTGTGGAAATCGGACCCCGTCTAGCCTTCGTGGCCTTGATTGTGTCTTGCCTGTGTGGTAATACTTGTGTTTACTCCTTGATGGAGGCATTCACCATTTGTATTGATGCATGTTTATTATGAATGCTATGTATGATTGTGTATCATGTGTTTGACACGTTTGTCGTGCAAGGTGAATGAGGTTGATTTGATATGAATGCATAATCAGAAATTGTGTTATTGAGACACTAATATGCAGGTTTATGTGATATGAATGCATGATTAGAAAGTGTGTGAATGAGACACTATTATGCAGACTTATGTGATATGAATGCATAATCAGAAATTGTGTGCTTGAGACACTATTATGCAAGTTTATGTGATATGAATACATGATCAGAAAGTGTGTAAATGAGACACTATTATGTAGGTTTATGTGATATGGTTGCATGATCAGAAAAGGGTGTGAAAGACACTTCTTATGTGATTTATGGGATTATCATGCTTGATTTGAGTAGATATGAACAAATACCTATGTGGGATGCATGTTAGGTTATAACTTGAATATTTATGACTTGACTTGATAGGTATGTCTTATGCAAGCTAGTTCTTATGTTTATGGTTAAATAGGGGTTTTAGCTAGTTAATGATCAGAAAGTGGTATAACATGTTAATTTTGGATATGAATTACTACATTGTCATGCCGTTGTATTTTCTGATTATTATAGTTGTATTCAAACTATTATTGAGTTTTTATACTCACCCCACTTTCCTTGTTTTGTTTTGGGGCTGCATGGCATGACATGCAGTCGGACAGGATCCTCTTTATAAGGAGAGGTCGGGGAGAGCTTGGGAGTAGGAGTGGAGGCCACTAGATTTTACATCTCTCTCCGATTATTTTGTTATGACGTTAGAACCCTTGTAGATTGGTTATTGTTTCAGATTTGTTATATGTTATATCTTTAGATTTGTTTGAGACCTTGTTTTGAGCCAAGTGTGGTGGCTATGGATTATTAGTATGTGGGTTTGAGATTTGTTGTTTAATTTAGAGTTTAAGTAACTCTTTTGGTTCTACGTATTTACTCTTGCTCAAAGTAGTGCGTAACTCTGTTAATTAGACCGCCTGTGGTAAGGGCATAAGTCTTCCGCTATTTCTTTAACCATTTTCAATACCATTGCCCCCGTGCGCTGGATTGACCCTTGGACCTGGTTCGGCTTGGGTCGGGCAGTGCCGGGGCATGATACTGCTGCTCCTAGGGTGGAGTAGGCCTCTGGAACGTATCGCGAGGGGAAACTTGACAGAATTGGGTAGCCAAAAACTTTGAGCGGTGAAGACCCAGAAGTTACAGGACACGTTGAGGATGTCGCTGCATTGCAATCATGAGCTTTGTCATAAGTGGGGGTGGCATTCGTTCTTGGGAGACGTCAATGGGATAGACAAGAGTGTTGAGGCCCTACGTCATGGTGTAAACTTGTCGGTGCGAGCTAAAGGTGTGACCGAAGGTAGGGAGAAATTGTCCGAAGTGTAGGCAACTTGCTGTTGTCTCGTGTGTAGGGCCGGCTTCAAGAGAGGAAGCTGGGCATCATTTGGTATATCCTTTCTTGGTCGTTGTACAACACCAACTCAAGTGGAGCAGTTGGGCACACTACTTATCGAAGCAACCTTAACAGCAGAGTACTTTGCCTATGCCGATGGGCAAGGCACATTGAGTAGAAACTTCATCATGCAATGGTGTAACCGAGTCAAGGGCCTATGGGTGGAAGTTGGTTTTTCCAAAGCATGCAATCTAGGGAATGATCCAAGTCGTGGTGGTGAACAGATTTCAAGTGTCGCAAGAAAAGAGATAACCTTTCGTCACAATTCCATGCCATGGTTGGAAGCAAGAGGAAGACCCCCTGGAGCCGTATTGTTGACGAGGGTGTCAACGAGTCAAGTGGGAGAGAGTGTCATGGGGTAGCGAAGCGGACTATCCGTGACACGTACTGGGGCGTACACATGTCGGAAAGTATTGTATACAAGGTGTGCATGCATTGTGGGAATTGCCCTTAGTGTTGCATATCATGTGTGTAGGCGTTGCGGGGAAGGCCCACAACGTTGTACAACATGTGTGTGCAATGTTGCGCAGAAAGCACGCAACGATGCGCACACATAGTTGGCTATGTTGGGACACATAGCCAACTAGCACATATTTGGATTCATAATATGTCCTCTCCTCCCTAAATAGTGTTAGAGGGTCCTTGGGAGTGTTCTTGGGCAGTTTGGTGAAATTAGGAGATACCATGCCCGTATGGTCACTTTGGCTGCCACTCTAGAGAAATGCAAGAAATCTCTTATGCTATATAGGGAGGGACATGTTGAGCTTCATGGACAAGCTGTTGGTATGATACCTAACCTTGTAACGGGCTGTCTCGGATGGCAACGAAGGCTTGTTGCCTTACTAGCTATCATTCCAGGTCGCTAGGAGGATGGGGCTCTCCGACTCGTTGGGTGGCCGTTCGGCCTTATGGCCATGTTGGATACAAAGACCCTTTCATGCACTTGGCTGAGATGGATTGTTCGGATGTCCGAGTTGCCTAATTTGGATCCGTTCGTTGCAAGGAGATGTCCCTCTATGGCAAGCTCACTTGGGAGATGGTTCGACAGGTACACACGTCCTCCTTGGGACAGGTTCGTTGCTTGGCTTTGCGGGCTGGACGTTTGGAAGAATGGCATGAGGCCATGACCTTAACGAAGAATGACTTATTTGCTCGGCTATTTGGCCTTACGAGTGCCGCATGGTGGGCGTTCCCTAGGCGCCCCCATGACAACCCACTCTTCTATTTATCATTTGTAATTTAACATCAACACGTTTCTAAGATAAAAAAATGTTACATTTGAACTATTTAAAAAATTAAAATTTCACTAAAGTCCTCTTCTAACTTTGGAGTTTGTTTTGTCTTTTGCATCCGGGCAATATTTTAACTAGATGCAACACTCTACCGTTGTTAGATCTACTATCTAGTAGTTTGATTCCTACACTAAAAATAGATTTTGAAAAGATTTAGTAAATCACGCGCTAAGGCGACAAGTATAAGATAACTATTTTTATGTGTTTGCTACTAAACTAAAACATCAAAGTTATTTATTTATTCTTCAGTTAAAAAATTAATAAAATTATTTTGTAAATATATAAGTAATTCATTATTAGGGTAATACTATGTTTTTATATATTTCAATTAAGTAATAATTGTAACACCCCGTTCTCTGATTATATGATGGGCTAAGTATAATATTCAAAATTTGGAAGAAGTTTCATATCAATGAAGTGGTGAAACTTCATTGCTGTGATTGGGCTTGATAAAACGAGCATATTGAGCTTGAGAATGCATAAATCGAATATTAGGATCATAGACTATGACCTCGTGAAAAATATCATATAGGTAGGTCCTACTTAAAAATGTGAGATTATTTTACAGTCTTGTTTAGTAGGGCTCATCGATATGAGCCCAACGATACCAAAATTGAGTGAAAATGAGTTTGGGGTAGAGACTTATGGCCATTTGAAATTTGAAAATTGAAATTAAATTTAAAACAAAAAGAAATCATAAAAAAATAGATAAGACTAACGATAGACTTGACGCTAGTGTTTTGGCCTCAACAGGCTGAAGCAAGCGCTCACTAGTGCACACAACGTGTAACAAGCTCTGATGCATACCACATGGCACGACGCGACACATGCACTGTGCCCGTCCACATCTATATAAAGGAGTTTGATTTGTTTCTTTGGATACTCCTCCGTTCCTCAAATGACCCATTACTTGTCTCCCAAGTTTATTTTTCTTGTTGTGAGGCTATTTTAATTCTAATTGAGCCAGTTCCTCTGAAAATTTATCCTAGAGAAAAAGGGAGATTTTGTTTACCACATCCAATTTTTCACGGGGATAGAGTTCCAGAAAAATGAGAGAATCTGTCTACCACCTCCGAACCTTCAAGGGGATAAAGTTCAAGAGAAATTGGAGACATTGTCCGCACCTCCAAACCCTCAATGGGGTAGAGTGCTAGAGAAAAGGGAGATTTTGTCCAATGCCTACGAAAAATCTCAAGATACTAAGTATTTATGCCTAAGGTTTTAATGAACGCTTAATGACATGAATACTTATTTAAAATACATATTTTTCTTAAGTAGTTTGCTTTTATGGTTTCATAATAATGCGCGAATGCATGTTATGCAAGTTTTAATAAAATTTTGTATGACTTGTGACCATTTGATGAGTTTTAATATATTTATTGTCTTTGTACTCTCATGTCTAAGTTTTTAGATTTTAAGGGGAGTTCTTCGGTATGCAAACTAGGAACAATCAGAGTTGTGACTCATACATACTGCCTATTGAGGCTATGACATGCTCATAAAATAGGATATCGTAGAAAAATCCCTTTCTTTCTGATCCTGTTGCCTCACGAGCATGGGTGTATTTCTAGTATTGGCGACATTATGTGATTGAATGATTTATTTGATTTTATAAATATTTTATTGGATTATATGAATGAACAATTTATTAGATTATGTGAATGACTTATTTATCCAATTTTGTGAATGATTTATCAGATTTTATGAATGAAGTAGTTATCCTATTTATCATACCAATAAATAAAGAAGTGTTTACTTAATTTTTGAACAAACGTAAAAAGTACTAACACACCAAAGGATGTCTTGTGCAAAAGAGATTCCATGTTGATTTTAAGGCTAAAGTGAGAACCCAACCATAATGGTCTTCACCATGAGATAACAAAGGCTTATGTTCCTTCAAAAAATCTATACCAATATGAGATCTCAATTTTGTAGCAGGAGAGAAATTCTAAGAACCATCATTATGCAAGAAGCCAACTTATCTTCAAAGATCTGCCCAAACATATAGTGGTTGGCTGTCCCAAAATTTAACAAAGAACCCCTTCTACCAAAGATCCAACTAAACAAAAGTTTCCTCACCATTTATAATAAGGAAATGATTTCCCAACAACTTTTATTTTGATTTGGAGTCAACATGACACTAGGCCCATATGTCCTTAAGTGTTAAATGCAATAGTCAAGGGACATCTATCTAACACAAAGATCACATATAGGGCTCCTTACCCCAATATCATATATGCAATAATATCATTATTCATACACCAAACATGCAAGTAAACCATTATATTAAATATCTCATCAATAGCATGTACAATGGTAGAAACTATATTTTAAAATCATAAACTGATGTACCATTGATAGACCTATCGATGTGTAAGCGTAGGTGTTGATGACCATTGACACCCTCATTGACGTATTGAACCAATAGTGAGTAGATTGGGTGAGTCCAACTTGCCTACATCATCACCTAGACCTCTTATTGTCATGTAAGGCCCACTTTTCTCTATTCAATTAAAAACTTGTTCAATAGGGTTTTGTTGGACATATTAGGGTTCACATGAGAAAAACTGAAAAAATACCCAACTCGAAAAGTCAACAGGTCTGATCAAACCCTGTCAGACTGGCCGAACCGGGCTAATTTTCAAAACAATGGTAAAAATTTCTAATTTACTTCCTCTACATAAAAAACCTTTTTCTATGTTGGTCGTCTAATGTATGTCTTTCTTGACAACCATGGAATGATTGGAAAAATTAGGAAGCTAAAAATGGAAATGCCACATTGGATATATGCTTCTTTATGGAATTAATTTTGTGAGTTCAAAATTTTAACCATGCATGCAAGTATTCTCATGGTATGAAAAATATGCATAACATAGATATGAACACGTCTATATGCACTCCAAAAAACCCCTCAGTACCAGATTTCTTATTTACCTCGGATAAAATCTTTAAAATCACTCGTCTATACCCCAAAATATCATGAATTTTGTCCTCACACTTTGCCCCTTTAACCCTCCTTCTCTAGTGCTGGTAACTAGTGCTGCTGGCTAGCTGCCCAATAATGTGTCATTGCCTTCGAAAAAATCTAGCATCAGATTATCGAAGTTGAACTAGTCGTCTAGGTATGAAATGTTCATCAGCAGGAAGTTGCGAAAGTTGTTGGGCAGGAGATTGGAATTGTTTTGGATGGGTTCTTTAATGGAAAGTTCTCTTTTTGGTCATGCTTCTTTAATATCAAGAATGCACATGCAAAATGGACATGCTATTGGATTTTAACATATTTTTTAATTTTTTTTTTAAAATTGACATCACATAGCTTATAAGATTATATACAACCTTATCAATATATTATTTCTCTCTCTCTCTATATATATTGGAATTATATTTGTTAATCTAAATATTATTCTGGCTATAGTTTACCAGATTAATTTTTTATTCTTCTACCACTTTTAGATTGATTTATGTAGGTATGGCTTAAACATGTTGAGGGAGAGGTAATCAGCTTTTGTAAATATTGTTGTAGCCAAATGAGCATAAGGGAGAAGATTATTTGACCATGGTGCAAAAGAGATCAACTAGGTGAATAGGGCCCACTTTACATGGTTGCCGTTAGCGAAAGAGAATCATGAGTGTCATTTTTTATTTTAATTATTACATATCGCGAGATATTAAGGATATGTCACTAATTATCACGATACTACTATTTTACCATTAATTCTATGATATACTCATACAATTCGTATAACAACACACATAGTCATTCTATATTAGCAACTTAGTTGTGAGCTTCTTCTTTAACCAGCATATCCAATATGGAGTTCATCAGCCTAAGATGATTATGGTTTAAATTCTTAAAATTAAGATCACTTGCTTCAAGATTTGGATAGAGAATTCATAAATAGTTAAGCCAATAGATCCCATTAATTTAATTATCTCTACATAAATGTTGAAAGCTACTAATTAATATTATAATTATACTATCTGTTTATATGAACCCAACACATGCAGGCTCATGACTTGTAATACTTAGGGAGCAAGTAGAACATGAGCCATCAAATCATGTTTTGATGCATCGTGTCGAACACATTTTTTCAATATACAACCCAACACATGTTAAGTTTTTCCTTATAAATTTGTACTTTATAGTAAGAATCTATAATTGTTAATATTAGTAAGAGAATTAGGGATATATTATTATGGAGGTGGACCTATTCATATAATTACTTATATTACTCATAAAAGTAAAGTGGTAAATTTATAATTATTGATTAGAATCTTCACTAAAGAGAACTATCGTAAAAAGTCATTCTAAAAAGTGATTGCAATATGCCCAAGACCATAAGAATATGAATGTAAGTTATGATCCTCATAGGTGTGGCGCATGAGTAAGGCTCACTACAAAAGGATAAAATAATAATTTCATGCAACCACTCATTTAATAGAGCTTGGCAAGATAAATTTAACACCACCAGAATTATGCGAATTTAAGTTAAAAAATGCAAGATATGACATTAGAAAGTTTCAATGAAAAAAGAGGTGAGTAGGTTATATTTTACGCGACTCACATCAATAGAATGAAATATGTCTTTTTTTTGTTTTAATTAAAATATATATCAAGATATATTGAGGATATATTACACATTAACACAATATTTTAAGAAAGTGAATTATAATAAAATTAAAAAAACATGGGTAATAAAAGAAGAAATGTAATAAATTGTGGGCATTATAGTAAAAAAATTCAAAAATCTATCATGCCCTCTAACTCTCTTGGCGCTTTTATAATAATATGATATAATTTATTAAAGAGTTTTTTCCATATTACCTGGCCTAAGATACAAATGTTCCATATTCCCTAGGTTTGTAAAAAACATTCCATAAAACCTGGGTTTACACGATATTTGGAAAAAAACTAGACCAAAATACCCTTTCAACAAGGTTAGGGTTTAAAATTGTGTAAACTAGTTGTGATGACGCATAAACAAAGAGGAAATCGGAGCTCAGTGACGATTTGTGATTTTCGCTCGGCGGTTTTCATTAACAACAAATTTTGATTTCTATTCTGCGATTGTTGGCCTCCCTCACTTCATTGGCGATCGCTCTTATCTGATTTTTGTCTAAAAATTTCTAACCACATAAACTATTTATCCTTACAAAAGGAGATCAAGATGACACTGAAACTCAAAAATAAATCTTGAGGGACTATCCAGGGAGAACATAGTTATATAAGAATGGAGAAGGATGTAGATGCCAAGGAAGGACATTGTAGAATAGCCATGACAGGCTCCTACCCTATTATGCAAAGAGGCATTCTTATGTAAACATGTACACGATCTCAGAGGTTTTTATTCCTGACTTTATGAACAATTGTATAAATAACAAATATTGGTGAATATCGTGTTATCAATAATACACTATGACGAATATCGTGTTATTGGTAACATGCTATGACGAATATCCTATTATAGTATATGCAATATATCGTATTATCATTAACATGCTTTGTCGAATATCATATTATTGTATATGCGATATAGAGGATATCATACCGTATTGTATTATCGATAACACATATTGTTGGCATATCATGTTATCGATAACACACTATGGTGAATATCATGTTATCGATAACCCACTATGGAGAATATCGTGTTATCGATAACACGCTATGGCGAATATCGTGTTATCGATAACACGCTATGGCAAATATCGTGTTATCGATAACACACTATGACGAATATCATATTATAGTATATGAGATATAGAGGAAAATAAATAACATGTCTTCTTGACATATCGTGTTATCGATAACATGCTATGCCAAAATATCGTGTTATCGATAATACGCTATAGCAAATATCGTGTTATTGATAACATGCTTTGGTGAATATCGTATTATCATATATAAGATATAGAGGATATTATAGCATATTGTATTATCAATAGCACACATTGTTGGCATATCGTGTTATCGATAACATACTATGACGAATATCATATTATAGTATATGCGACATAGAGTAAAATAAATAACACGTCTTGTTGGCATATCGTGTTATCGATAACACGCTATGCCACAATATTGTGTTATCGATAACACGCTATGGTGAATCTCATGTTATTGATAATACGCTATAGCAAATATCATGTTATCGATAACACGCTTTGGCGAATATCGTGTTATCGTAGAATATTGTATTATCAATAACATGCATTGTTGGCATATCGTGTTATTGATAACACGCTATGGCGAATATCGTGTTATCGTATATGCGATATAGAGGATATCATATTATGGGTTGTTGGCTCAAAGAATACATATTGTATTATAAAAAAATATGTTTTATTGACATATCGAGTTATCGTATATGCGATATGGATTAAGTGTTGGACATAGGCCATGCAGAGCGTGAGATCTTTGGTTCGTTTAGTGGGAGTCATCCTTTCGTTCTCGCATTCTCGGAAGTCTCGCGAGTCATGCAGAGTGGATGTACTCTACCCGATTTCATTCGGATTCGTTGTACTCCCAAAAATCCTTTCTTTTTGCAGTGTTCTATCCCCATTTGCAGCAAGTCTCCGGAGTCCTTCAATCCGTTCTAAACGCAACTCAGTTTTTCAGATTACCGGAACATTATGTTTGTTGCAATTCAACAAACACTAAAGTGGCTTCCTTTGATTCCCTGTTTTGAATTTTGTTATTTTTGTCTTTTTTTAATCTAGGGACTAGTTTTTGGATTGAAACCAGGAGATGGCTCTGTTCTGGTTTGTTCTCTGGAACACAGGATTGAGAATGACAAACTTTTTACTTACTATCGAGCATCTTTAAGTGGGTGCTTTGTTTTCTGTATTCTGAGTGTTTTGATTTTGCTCATACAAAATTTGTGTCATTGTCGGTCATTTTTTACCAATAAAGAGATAAGAGCTTGGGTATAGGTTAAGTTGTGACCTAAGGGTATATTTGTCCTAAACCAGGTCATATGGGATTAAGTGTTAAAATCCAGAAAATATAAAATATTTGTATATCGAGCAACGTAATATGGGGAAAACTCTTTATTAAATGGTAACCTAGGAGTTTGATAAAACTCTAATCAAACCCAACCAGGTGGCATTACTTAGCATGTGCAGGTTTTGAGAACCCAACCAGGTGGCATTACTTAGCATGTGCAGGTTTTGAGAACCCAACCAGGTGGCCTTACTAAGCATGCGTAGGGATGATGACCGTGTCTTAGTCTATTTGTGTCATTACTTGTGAAGAATATGGGTGAGCAAAAAAGAATTTTCAATCCTTTTTTAAAGTCCCATTTTTGTTTTACTGACTTAATTTGTGCTCATGTAATAAATACATTGGCCCCTTTTCTTTAATTTATGTTCTAAACTAAGGTTTAAGAAATAGAAAGAAGAATGAATTGTATTTACACTCCTTTGGCAAAATTGATGTTTTAAAAAATGCACATACACCATCTGTCATTAATAACCCTTTAGAATTTTTTTTAATAAATAAAAATATTCTTATTTACTTAACTATTAAAAGGGTCACGACTGATAGTGTGGTGGGGGAACGGGCCATAAGTTATGGCCCCTTATGACAACCTTAACGGTTAAGTAAATAAGAGATATTTTTTTCCATTTTAAAAAAATATTAATGATTTGTTAATGGTAAAGGTGTATATACAATTTTTGAAGCATAAAAGTGTGCAAGTACCATTTTGCTAAACTCAGGGTGTATAAGTGTTATTTTTCAAAACTAAGAAGTATAAATGTAATTTACCCTAAAAAAAAGGGAACCTCTTCAAGGGTATACGCGGCATTTCGTCTTCCACTGTCCAGAACCTTCTTCACCTACTCCCTATATCTCCTTGTCCATCAGTCGGTTCATCCAGCATGTCTTCTGTTCACTCCGGACTTGGCCCCCACAATGTCCATCGACCCTTTTGATTCTAGCCGCCGGGCCGACCCTGTTGCCGAGTTCGACCAGTTCTCCCAGCAAATCATGGACCGATTCTTCTCCCGGGACCCCTGGGCCAGCCACGCCTTCTTCACCGACATCGACCTCCACTCATAGGACCCATTCCGCAGCCATTTTCCCTTCTTCGGCGGCCTGGCCGTTGACCGCTGGGAGACCAATGACTCCCACATGATCCGATTCCGTCTCCCGTGTTGGACTATGGTATGGGCTTGGGCCCGGTTCGGTCCAACTAAGTCGCGGTCCGGGTGAACCAGTACGGGCCACGGGGTCCAAGGGTGGTGGGGGTGGTCGCGCCGACCCCACATGTGCCATCACTACACACAATTCAAATGTGACCCACATATGTCACACACTTACACTAGACATACATCTAGGTGTGTATTTACACATTATGGGGCCCAGACGTGCAAATTAGGTGTTGCGGGTGGGACCCGTGGTTAGCGAGGGTCGACCCTGTTGCGGGCTTGGCCGTGTGTAGGGGGGTCCAGGCCTCCGCGGGCTCCCGTTGTGTCAATTTGAACCGGAAGAAATTAAGTAGATTGGCCCAATTGGAATCAGCCCACACTTAGGCCCAATTAAGAGGAGGAAAGCCCTAACTGCTGTCCGCCCCCTCTCTTTTCCCTCCTCTCTCAATCAGCCAGCTCTCTCCCTCTCCTTGGTGGATTTCGGCCTGCACTTCAAGGGAAGATTCCCTGCTGGCCGCCCCTCCTACCACTCCTCTCTTCCTCTATTGGTGTGCAAATAAAGGGGATGACCCTCTCTTTTGTCACCGTGACCGTGTACAAGGGGCCGGCGCCAGAGAGAAGGCGGCCCGAATTGAGGGTCGTGGAGATCAAAGAGAAAAAGTAGCGGTTCCCGCCTTGCCCCAGCTCTTTCCAGAGAGGAAAGAGCTTGAGAGCATCATGGGCTGCTTCTGCTTCTGCTTCTGTTTCTGCTCTGCTCAGGTTTGAGATGTGTTAACAAGTCTTAGTAAACCTGTAAACAAGTGTGACAAACTACGCAATAATCTATGCTGCTATGCATGCAAGTATAACTAGTAGGTTGTACGTATCTAGTGGATGCATGAGATGTGTATTTTGTACTACTTTGGTTTAGATAATGTTGGAGGAAGAAAACTCTCATCTCATTTCTGTTTTCGCTGTTTAATTTATGCAATTCGTGAAGCATTTTACGAGTACAGACAATTACATGCAGGGCTAAAGATCAAATTTTATGTAACAGGAGGTTTACTTGGTAAAATACATTACTTTTCCATTCTTCATTTCAGTTGGGGAAAGTCGATTTTCTTTATTCAGGGAAACATCCCTTGTATTGGCTTAATACTGACTTAATACTGAGGGAATTGTTAGGATACTCAGATCTCACATACTAAGCGTTAGAAGTGTTTGTAATTTGGAAAGTTTTATACTTTGAGAGCTATTATATGGACTGGTTGATGGAGGTTTGTTGAATATTTGCACCAAATATTAGATTTATTTTGACTGGAAAGTTTTTTGAATCATGTATGATACCAGAGAAAAGGGCTACTGATACATGAACTAAGAAAAATATTGAAGGATCACACAATTAGCAGAATTTTAGATTTATATTACTTTTTTGAACTATACGTATTGTACAAAAGTAGTTTAAAATCTTATTATTTTATAGATTTCGTTTTACAGAAAAGTCATTTAAATGGTTTGTAGAATAAATTCACAGAAAATCCTAGGTATTGCAGTCTAAACTATGTTTTATTATATCCACACTACGTTCACAACGAATTGGTTTAAGAATTTTATTTGATTAATTATATAAAAATGTATTATTTGTTGAATGTTGGATAAAAAGTTTATTTTTAGGTATAAATTTTGTTCTAAACTATGTTTTCTCTGGACATATTGTAATTTTCTAAATATGTGGATTGAATTGTAGCAAATTGGAGTAAAGACTCCAAGTTCTAAACTGCAAATCCATAAATAATACTCCCCCTATCCTATTAATATAGCTTCATTTCTAATTTTTTTGTTATTTTTATCAAACATCTCTCTTTCGTGTCTAATAACGGCGTGCATTTTTTAAATAAAATACAAGCTTTATAATCGAGCAGAGAAACCTACATTGTAGTCATTTTCGATGAACACTGATTACAAATCCACCTCTCAGATTAACGAGAAAGACAAAATCGCGTATCCTGTGAAACACTCTGGTGACGAGACGGGCGGAGGAGAGATTGTGGGCAGGAGATCGATCCACTCTCACAAAGGAGGGCTTCGACACGGCCACTGGTATCACAGTGTCACGGGGTAGCGAAGCAGACTATTTGTGACACGTACTGGGGCGCACACATGTGTGGAAGTGTTGTATACTGTGTGTATGCATTGTGGTAACTGCCCATAGTGTTACATATCATATGTGCAGGCATTGCGGGGAAGGCCCGCAACGTTGTGTAACATGTGTGCTCAACGTTGTGCAAAAAGCACGCAATGATGCATACACATAGTTGGCTATGTTGGGATACATGACTAACTAGCACATATTTGGATACTTAAGATGTCCCATCCCCCTTATATAGTGTTAGAGTGTCATTGGGAGTGATCTCAGGCCATTTGGCAAACTTTGGACGAACCATGCCCGTACAGTCACTTTGGCTGCCACTCCAGCAGAATGAAGAAAATCTCTTATGCTATATAGAGGGGAACATGGTGAGCTGAAATGACAAAACCGTTGGTATGATGCCTAGCCTTGCAATCGGCTATCTTGGATGGCAATGAAGGCTTGTTGCCTTATTAACTATCATACTAGGAGCCCCGTCCGATGGGGGATGGGGCTCTCCGACTTGTCGGGCGGCCGTCCAGCCTTATGGCCGTGTTGGAAACGAAGGCCCTTGCATCCACTTGGATGAGACGGAACGTTCGGATGTCTGAGTTGCCTAAGTTGGATCCGTGCATCGTAAGAAGGTGTCCCCCTCCGTCTAGCTCGCTTGGGAAATGTCCTGGCATGTTCGCACGTTCGGCTTGGGACGGGTTCGTTGCTTGGCTTCGCGGGCTGGATGCTTGGTCGAATGGCACAAGGCCATGACCTTGACAAAGAGTGACTTACTTGCTTGGCTGTTTGGCCTCGCGAGTGCCATATGGTGGTCGTTCCCCGGGCGACCCCGTGACAAGTGGTGTCAAAGCCAAGGTTCCGTCTTGTTGGGCGACCAAGACGAACATTTGGACAAAGAGATGTAAAGAGTTGAATGCAATGTTCTTTGACCTTGGTAGTGCGGGGCGAATGGACTACCATGCGAAATGCAAGCAGGTGGAAATGTGGGCTGAAACGGATGAGTATGGATGATGGCTGATCAGGTTCCTCCTTAGTTTTGGATCATGCAAGCGGTACTTGCCATCAAGGGTGCAGTGTTTACAAGGACCTCATGCAGTAGTGTTCTTGTTCCCTGGTCATTGGTGCAACAAGGTTACCGAAGCTATGTTGAGTTGTGTTGGGACTTGAAAATGTTGTGAATGGAGCAAGCTCTTGCTAACGGTGCGGTATGGGACGTATCAGCGGCAGGAAGCCTTGTGAATCTTTGTACCCTCTCTATCCGACGTTGTTGTGGGTGGACAAGCTTATTGAACCGAGTTGATGGGTATGCAGCTAGTTATCTATACTGATATAATATGGAACTCCTTGAGGTGAGGATGGGCTGAGATTGAGCCCTATGTTGGGCGGTTGTGTTGTGAATGGACACACAACCTGTTTGTGGAAAAAGAGTATTACCAAGGTCAGTTGGGTTCTTCTTGCTAACGAGGTATGAGATTCATTAGTGGGTAGTTTCGGGCTGAACTTGGTGCAATGCAAATTGGCTCATGGAAAGACTTTGATCCTAGGAATGGGACTTCCTGGGACAATGATTTGTGAACTATGGGACTCAGGCATTGTGGATACTATCTGGTCCAAGTTATGAAAAAGAAAAAGGAAAGAAAAGAAAAAGAGAAAGATTAAAGTTTGGCACATGAGGGCAAAAATCGCCATGCCTTTGGTTGGGAGTTGATGCGGCAAGAGGCAACACAGTTCGTCTTTGGGTGAACAGGTGGAAGTCAATCCCACCCATATTTGTTGGGTTAGCATGCAAGCGGCAGATCCGAAGCATGTTTGATCGGGGTATTTGAATAGAACATGTTCTCACCCATAGGTTGTTGGTTAACCGGAATGCCATTTGCTTGGTAGGGCAGCACCCATCTTGGATGGATAGTTTTAGGCATCTCACCCAATGGGCCTCATCCGCCGGCGGGCAATATACACAAGTCTTCGATGCATCCTGAGTGGTGTAGGAGTTTGGTGACCAAGTCAGTTACGTGAAGCTTGTGCAAAGTTGCTGCTCTTAGGTTGGGTAAAGACCTCTGGAGGGGATCACAAGAGGAAGCCTTAGGGCATCGCTGTATCTTGAGTGGTGTAGGAGTTTGGTAACCAAGTTGTTACATGAAGCTTGAGCAACGTCGCTGCTCCTAGGGTGGAGTAGACCACTAGAGGGGATCTCGAACAGAAACTTAATGGAATGCTGCATTAAGCGTGGTGTAGTAGCTTGGTGTTCACACTGATCATGTGAAGCTTGAGCAAAGTTGCTGCTCCTAAGATGGAGTAGGCCTCTGGAATGTATCGCGAGGGGGAACATAACTGAATTGGGTGGCCAGGAACTTTGAGCAGTGAAGACCCAGATGTTATGGGACACGTTGAGGAGGTTGCTACATTGCTTTAATGAGCTTTGTTACAAGTGGGGGCGACATTCGATTCTTGGGAGACGTGAAAGGGATAGACAAGAGTGTCGAGGCCCGACGTCATGGTGTAAGCTTGTCGGTGGGAGCTACAAGGGTGGCAGAAGTGTAGGCAGAAATCGTCCGAAGTGTAGGCAACTTGCTAGTATCTTGAGTACAGGACCAGCTTCAAGAGAGAAAGTTGGGCATCATTTGGTGTATCTTTTCCTGGTCGATGTGCAGCTCAAGTGGAACAGTTGGGCACACCTATTTATCGAAGCAATCTTAACCGCAGAGTACTTCACTTGTGCCGATGAGCAAGGCGCATTGAGCAAAAACTTCGTCATGCAATGGTTTAACCGAGTCGAGGGCCTATGGATGGAAGTTGGTTTTTCCAAGGCATGCAACCTATGGAATGAACTAAGCTATGGTGTGAACAGATTTTAAGCATTTTAAGAAAAGAGTTTACCCTTTATCGCAATTCCGTGCCATGATTGGAAACAAGAGGAAGACCCCCTGGAGCCGTACCATTGACGAGGGCATCAACGAGTCAAGTGGGGGAGAGTGTCACGGGGTAGCGAAGCAGAGTATTCGTAACACGTGCTCGGGTGCACACATGTGTGGAAGCGTTGTATACTAGGTGTGTATGCATTGTGGTAACTACCCATAGTGTTACATATCATGTGTGCAGGCATTGCGGGGAAGGCCCGTAATGTTACGCAACATGTATGCGCAACGTTGCACAGAAAGCATGCAACGATGCGCACACATAATTGGCTATGTTGGGACACATGACCAACTAGCACATATTTGGATACTTAAGATGTCCCCTCCCCCCTATATAGTGTTAGAGTGTCCTTAGGAGTGATCTTGGGCCGTTTGGCAAACTTTGGATAAACCATGCCCATACAACCACATTGGCTACCACTTCAGTAGAATGGAGAAAATCTCTTATGCTATATAGGGGGGACATGGTGAGCGAAAATGACAAAGCTGTTGGTATGATGCCTAGCCTTGCAACTGGCTGTCTCGGATGGCAACGAAGGCTTGTTGCCTTGCTAGTTATCATTCCAGGAGCCCCGTCCGCTGGGGGATGGGGCTCTCTGACCCATCGGGCAGCCATCCGGCCTTATGGTCATGTTAGAAACAAAGGCCCTTGCATGCACTTGGCTGAGACAGAATGTTCGGATGTCTGAGTTGCCTAAGTTTGATCAGTGCATCGCAAGGAGGTGTCCCCCTCCGGCTAGCTCGCTTGGGAAATGTCTCGGCACGTTTGGCTTGCGATGGGTTCATTGCTTAGCTTCGCAGGCTGGACGCTTGGTCGAATGGCACGAGGCCATGACCTTGACGAAGAATGGCTTACTCACTTGGCTGTTTGGCCTTGCGAGTCTGCACGGTGGTCGTTCCCCGGGCGACCCCGTGACACCATGCACCATCTACTCCACCTTGTGTCTTTCTTTACCAGACCAAAAACGAGGGTTTCTCGTGCCCTCTTGATCTCTTGGGCTTCTGTAGGGTTGACAACATCATTAGTCGCAGACAAACTTTTACTATCCTTGGCATCATCGTCCCCCATGATCTAAAAAAAAAATTCAACAATCACTAAATCCAAGTCATCTTCATTGCAGCAAATCAAACCACTTTTATTTCCACTCACAATAAGTTAATTGAAATCGAAAAGAACATACAAGAGAAAAAGAAGTGCAGCAGGGAGAGGAAAGGAAGAGGGGTCTTGATTTGGATTGAGACAGAGTGGTAGGTTCTTCCAACCATGGATCATCGCTCGGCAAGATCTCTCTCTTGGCATCTTTATTGAGCCGCGAGATCTGGTAGAGATGAAATTTCAAATTTCGGCGAGATCTCACCGAGAGAGCTGAGATCCGACGAGACGGCGATCCATGTCAAGCATGCTTACCGGAAAAGGCCTGGGAGCTCCACCTAGACAAGAACTTGGGCGACCCTTAGGCCACAGCCAAATTCCAGAGGTTGCAGTTGGCTTTCGAGCTCCTCAAGAATGAATCCACCCGAGGAGAGCATGATGGCCGCCTTTGCACAGAGCTCCAGTGCCAAGAGAAGCTTAGTCCCGAGCTATTGCTTCTCTCAGGCTCCGGTGGAAATTTTTGTGCCCATGGCTGACGCGGCCAGCCTGGGTGCTCCCACGGTAGAGGTACAGGAGTTGTCCCAGTCCGAGCCAGTGGAGTCAACTCCGCTCACCTAACTAGCGCCCACATTGGAAGAGCTCGTCGCCAAGGCCATAGCTCCGCTCCTCTTCCTCCAATAGTGGAATCCGCTACAACGACGGTGGAGGCTCTGGCCAGAAGCCCGTTCCTTCTGATACCATCCTCAAGGAAAAGAAGCCCACTCCCACCCAAAAATCAGTAGTACAATGCGATCTGCCAAGTTCCAATTCAAAGTAGGATTCGAACTTCCAAGTTTCAACCAAACCGAAGTTCAAGTTCCAAGTATGATTCGAACTTCCAAGTTTCAACCAAACCGAAAGAGGGGAAGTACCATACATCCAATATAAAGGGCTCGTCCCCGTCCCCGACTGATTTAAAGGGCTTGAAGAAAGTGTTTTCAAACAGCAGCGGCAGCGTCTAGTTGTCCAATATCTCTCGTTTAATCGACTTCAGGTGAGTTTCACTGTCGATCAACCTGATGCTAATGTTTGATTGGATGTTGTGATTAATCCAAAGTGTGTTTCAATCCTTGTTTTAGATTTCGTTTCCGTCTTTTTGGATTCTGATTAGGAGCCCCCCTGAGAACATGTTTTAGACGCTTCCTGATTACTCAGTGACTCTAGGAAGGGTTAGGCATGTTTTTAGGAATTTTTTGTTGTTCTAATTATGTATGAATTGAATATGGTAGTTAGGTTTGAGTGATTTGATGTTCTAATGAAATACCTCCGAATTGTAATTTGATTTTTGAGGGTTTTAAGTTTGAATTCCTTCCCGTTGAATCTGCTAGATCATAAATTCGAGAATTTGTAACTGAATTTGGCTTGGATGGTTATGGTTGCTTTTGTTTAGATTTTGAAAAAGAAGAAGGATTTGGCTTTTTTGAGAAGAGTATCAACCGATGGGGTTCTTATTTGTTTTACACAATCTCTACGAAATCTTTCCGAGATCTCATCTCTTTAGGCTATCAAGACGAGACCGAGATCCGAGACAGCAAACCATGTTTCCAATTGCTGAAAGAATAGGGATGAGGAAGTTTGTCCATTTTGCAAATATTAAGAGTGATATATTCTGATTAATAATGTGTGCATTTAAATATTATTTATTGTTTCCCTCATGTTAGGGTGTTTTTTTCCTCAAATGTGGTCATATCATCAATATAACTAAAGCAAGAGAAGTGCCTCAGCGAGGGCGGTTCACTGTATATCTATACAAAGTGAGCTACATGTAAACAAGAAAAAATGACAACCCTAGCTGCATGCGAGAAACTCATTGACGTGCCTTTCATGAGCGGATTTTCTGAAGATAATGCCCTGATGATAATCTAGCGATTGCAGTTTCTTTAATAGAAGCCCAAGTTTAAGTTGAAGTCCTGATACTTAATCTTGTAATGCACTATTGATGTGAGATGATGTTGCCCGTACTGTGAACAGTCTGTTGTTGAAGTCTTTCTTCATTCTTTTATTTTTACTCAACTTTCAATTTGGGTGCATTACTGGTGGCTGCCCGCCCTCTGGCTAAGGCTGATTTTACATTAAGTAAGATTCTTAGTGAGATCATTGGACAGAGACTATGTTTACCCTTTTTGTCATGTGAATTTCAGTCACGTTGTCACTTGTGTCTTTTGTATGTTCGCTTGTTTTTTTTACTCATATATGAAAAGATGATTTAATATAAAGAGGGAAATCAACTTTGGTAATGGCCTATAATATATTATAGAGTTTTTTCCATATTGCCTGGCCAAAGAATAAAAAATTCTATATTCCCTAGATTTTAAATGAAAATGCCATAAAACCTGAAATAACATGATATAAGGTAAATTTAGGACTAAAATAACCCTGATTAGAGGTAGGGTTTTATATCGTGTAAAATCCTCACAAAGTCGCATTCATTGGCATACGACTTCAGACGCTGGTGATTCCTCCGATTAAAAACCCCATTCCAATTCAAAACTCCATTTCGATAGCAAAGTACTCTGGTTGAGCATAGTTCACGCAGCGTGGGAGAAGATTTTGTAAGCTATCTGACCAGACATGGAAGATTAGGGTTTTTTTGTTCTGGAACGAGTTTGTAAAGAATGAGTTTTGGAACGAGTTTGCGAAGTTGAGTTTAGAAACTGTACGCCCCAAATGTGGTTCTTCTTTATAGCACGAGTTCGGGTTTGCAGCTATCCAGGTAAAGGAGTAAACTTTGTAGAACAGCAGCGGCAGTTTCGTGGTAAGGCATTTAGGATATTTGTATGCGCTATTTTTTATTTAGCGTGTATTAGAGCACACGACATAGGAAGTCAAATCAGACTATCGTTGGGTCAGAAAGACGATGAGTCATTTATTGTGTGTTTAATAAGACACTGGAAACATGATGTTCAACCATTATGATATCGTGTATGCGACTTCCTCGTAGCGTATGTTTGAGCACACGATAAATATACTTATCGTATAAATACAAGTTAGTTAGATAATGTGAATCGATGCGGCTATTGATTATGGTCATGACCTATTGTTGATTGACATATATTTATCCAATTTTACAGACGTAAAGTTATAGTATTACATCAAATGGAGGAGTCAGTGAAGGTTGCAGAAGAGAAGAAGAAGACAATCTACGGGAGAAGATGGGGCCTGGGAATGAATAGTTTCCCCGCTGGATTGCGTTTATCAAAAGACCTTGTAGATTCATGTCCGGGATGCAAGGCCATATTGGTGGAGACTGGGTTCTACCCAGTATATGATTGCGAGCCCATCATCATCTCCAGGCCGCTGTTGGATGTACTTATTGGTGATTGTTGGGACGACTCATTGGTGGTCTTCAACATAAGGGGCAAAAGACTACCCCTTACTGTGGCTGAAGTGCCTATGATCACAGGTTTGAGTCGAAAAGGGAACCCGTGTAAATTGAAAAGTAGCGAGGGGAAGGCTGCCCAAGGCAAGGGAAATTTCTACAAGAAGTTCTTCAAAGGGAAGCGGCCAGAGAAGGCAGGACTTGAAGAAATGTTGAAAGAAGTGGATGACGAAACAAGGACTATTTCAGACGAGGACTTAGCACGGTTGATGATCGTGCACATGGGTGTCCTCGTGTTATTCACACAGAGCAACAGAGCCGTATCCCCAGCTCTGTGTAATTACTTAGATGACATGTCAGTCGTGGGGAGCTACAATTGGGCAGGCGCCGTGCATGATATGCTGATGAGAGGCATATCGGCAGCCCACCAGAACATCATGAGCAAACAGGATGAGCGTTCTGCCATGGACGGAATTCTCGTTGGGGCTTCATTAATACTCCAGGTAACGCTTGTATGTGTTTTACCATGCAAATTCTAATATCGTATTGCTAATGACACAATATGTTTACAGGCAGATGAATAACACTATATTGGTCACACGATACGAATGAAATCATGTTATCGGACATACGACATATAACATGCACGTAGACATATCGTGTTTTCTGTAACACGACTAAGTATAATATCGTGGATAGGATATTAGACGATAAGAACATATCATGGTACCAGAAACACGATGTGGCTGAAAGCATGTTATCAGTAACACGACTAATTTGTTATAGTGAAGATACTGACCATTTACACTAATGACTATATTCTTTTATATTGCACGCTAGGTATGGTTTTATGAGCATACGTGCATATGGGCTCCCAGTGGTCCTCCATGCAGCCTGTGGTGCAAGAGGTGGCCCGGATTTACCCAACTTTTGAGCGACGTGGAGAAGGTCGATAAACTTGACCCGAACGATGAAAAGGGGAGGCCTCCATGGCAAGATGTCGGGGCATGTACATTCCGGCCATGACGCCATTGAATCATTTGTCATGCTAGTTGCTGTCATGACGGGAATATGTGAAGTTGTTTTAGAGAAGGCTGTGCTTCACGGTGAGCGGGGATGGAACACGGAGCGAGTTGAAGCTGCACCCCAGCATGTTAAGAACGATCTCGTGGTGGAAACTAGCCTTATAGAACAAATGGAACCCCCTGAGGAACTAGAAATAGAACAACCTCCTGAACCCACTCAGCAGGAGGTCGGCCAAGCATCAACCCCTCCTCCAAGAACCGAAGGATTGTCGTTGGTTCGTTTAAAGGCAAGAGCTTTAAAATTCAGAGAAGCTCGCCAACCATCTGCCCTCGAAGATCAACCAGTACATGTCCCTTAGCTGGTGGAAGAGGGATTCATTTTGAGTAAGTATGATATTTTAATGTATTGTGTTTCGTTAGGGGATCTTCGTGTAGTCGAGTACACGATAGGGGATCATGTCCTTTATTAAGAAAGACGATTTTGGTATTGTTGTCATCGATCACACGATCATTGAAGCAATAGTTACTTCTATAAATAATCTTTGCGTGGTCGTGTGATTGTGAGCATGATTAGTCCTCTTTTCGTTTTTCCAACAATACGATATGCAGTTTCATTGTGTTTGGTAAAAGATGACTGGCGTGCATATTGTTTGTTTACTAACACGATGACTTACTTTTTAAATACAGAGAAACGGCAACGCAAGCTGCCACCAAATCGAAGAAGATTGGTTCGAAGTTGTAAAGGACCATAATAACTAGATTTTTGACGAACATAAATGCAGAATTAATGGAACAACCATGGGAGGTCGTGGAATAACCATGACATGTCATGGAACCACCCCAGGAGGTGGAAGAACAACCCCGAGATGTCAAAGAACATCCTCGGGAGGTAGAGGAACCGGACCTTCCCTGGGAGGTCGTGGCTCAAGTCCGCGATGGGCCGGAACAACCCCATGAGGGACCGGCAGGACAACTGGAGATTCCGGAACAACCCTTAGAGGGACCGGAAGCACCCGAGGAAGCAAATAAATAACCAGTCCCGAAACAAGCAATAAAACTTAGATTGAAGTGGAAAGCTACTCATGGTGCTCCCTTCTTACCTCCTATTATTCGGAAGTCGAGGTCCACCATAGTTGAACAACCTGCTCAAGGTGAGGAGCCTGTGAAGAAAGTCTCAGCTTAGGGCTCAAAGAAGCTGAAGCGTTTCAGCAGCTACATTGACGAGAAGTTAGCAAAGTTTGGACACATTGCCCAGCCTGGAAAGCTTGGTGACGAAGTACCTCTAGCATTAGTCCCTGGTCCAAGCATTATCCGTCCAGCACATCCAAAGTCTCCCACCCCGGAACTAGCAGCCTCAAATGCAGTTTCCAGTGAAGGCACTTTATTGAATACTCCTCCAGTAGATGCGAAAGTAATGGAGAGTATCCGCAATGTTGTAGATGTCGAAGATGATATAGCGACTAAGACGAATAAGGAGAGCGAAATATGTGGCCATAGGACTATCTTGACATAAAGTTGGTGTTCCAACTAGAGGTTTAGAAGGAGGCAGATAAGGAAATTATCACGGAATTTTTGTCGAACCCATACAAGTCGTTGCCCATAGAGACACTCCTCTACACCGACTACCTATCTCTGTTAAAGCAGGAGTACATAACGAATGAGGTAATATCATTTCATTTCTCATACGTTTTAACATCTATCGTGTTATCATTCAAACGATTGAATAACTGACACATATTACAATTAATTATCATTTTATCGATTACACGACCTAGGATCATATCGTTGTTTTCCTTATACGCTAAGTTTCAACTGTAATTGCTGAAGTAAAACTAGCATGTTAATTCATACAAGACTCGTAAATGCGTCGTGTTATCATTAATTTGATATAATCACTTATCGTGTAAACGATGTCACGATCTGTCAACTATCGTGTCATTACTAACACGTATGGTTTTGTGTAGGTCAACGACGTCTTCTTCCAACTTCTTGATGAACAAAATTTGAGAAATCCAGGCTGGTACCCCAACTATTTTTTTGGCAAGTTTGCTATTCAGCACTACTTTAACGTTGGCATGGCAGAAGGGTCGGCAGAGAAGGAGGGCAAACTCTCTGGCATATTGTTGAGAGGCCTGAATGTTAACACGGAAAGCGGATCCATTCTTGTCTACATCAAGGGCCACTTTCTCTTGCTTATTGTCCATTGTAGGGAGAAGCGATTTAGGTGGTACAATCCTCTAAAGCATGATCACGGTCACCACTTCGCCGAGAAGGATAGTATCAGGAAACATGTTGCCAATGGAATGGAGAAGGCACTTAAGATAATAGGCGCTCGGCTGTGGCCAATGACTAAGATCAACAAATGCCCGTATCGGGAAACAAATGAAGCTTGTGGTTTGTTCGTCATGTACTACGTAGCGAAACTTGTAGGGGGCGTCATTCAGCCAGATTTTAGACAACTTGAGATAAGAGGCTTGGTCAGTCCGATCATTTGTGTTGCTATACTTCGGGCCCCAATCGAAGAGAATGAATTGTAAAAAGAAAATGGGCTTCTTTTCACGCCTCGATTAACTGACAAATTCAATGTTTGACCAATTACTTTGTAATTAACTACTGGAATAGAAATACATGTACCAATGTCAGATGGCATATAATCGATCAAACGATTTGGACCAATATTGGGTATTTGATAGCGCGAAATGTAAGTACACATATATCCAATCGTATTATAGTTCTCATGATCACCTATTAGGTTGTG
Organism: Saururus chinensis; assembly: GCA_035235625.1. NCBI lineage: Eukaryota > Viridiplantae > Streptophyta > Magnoliopsida > Piperales > Saururaceae > Saururus > Saururus chinensis. The sequence goes on along the minus strand of CP141146.1, from coordinate 30,968,713 downwards.
TTATCGCATACACGCCACCTCGTATTAGGTCGTGTTACCATTTACAAGACATCTCATATTAGGATGTCTTTGATGTCGTGTAATCAAACAAACGAAATAGACGCATGTCATTTATCATAACCGACAACTGAGCGATCTCGAATATGGATGGTCATAGGAAAGTTTCAAACATTAAACCAAATCAAATATGGATATGGACAACCACTTCATAGGATGTTGATGACTTATAGGTCATGAAAGCGACGAATCATTTGAGACATTGATATATTGCCGTCTAGTGAAGCAAGTCCTCCGTTAGATATGGATGATACCGTATCCGATGGAGGGCTGATTCACCAGCCGCCGGTAAAGTAATATCTCGTATGATATGTCTCCACAAAGAACATGGAACAACACCAATGATATACGACGGATTATTCGAGTCATTAATATATCATCGTATAGCGAATCTTGCCCTCCCTCGGATATATGTGCGGACTGTATTCGAAGGAGGGTCGATTCACTAGCCACCGATACAACAATCTCCTGAATGATCCATCTCGGCGCCGAACACATGCCGGCGGGGCACGATCCTTACCCTAATATATAGTGAGACATGAGCAAACACAACGGTTTGGACGCATGAGAATGTTCTATTGTCCTCCAACCAATCGACTCGGTTTGGTTACACGAGAATGTTCTATCGTCTCTGAACCCTAACCCTAATATATAGTGAGACAAGAGTGAACACGACTGTTTGACCGAGCGTACACTGAATGTATCTGTTGTGTAATCAACACATATGGCCGGTTAAATTAATGCAATTGTCGTATGTTCGATCGCATGACATGACCAATATTGTGTAATTGATTACACATCTAGCAAAAATATTCATTATCATAGTCGTGAGATAGTAAAATGGGACTGATAACTCATCGTGTTCATGTTCACACGATATTCATGAAAGTCGTGTGATTACAAAAATGCGGGTGTATTATTGTTGTGTGATCGGTAACACAATATACGAACATATCGTGTTAAGGCATACATGCTTCAACAATTATCATAACTTAATATTACCTTCGCGCCATCATGTGTTTGAATGTACGACCATTATTGATAGCGTGTTAGAAAGAAGACAATCGTTCCGTTATTACTTTCAATATATGGGAAAGAGAACTTTCAATGGGAAGAAAGATATAACTGTTATTAATTCATTACAACTAATCTTTATAGAACTTTAAAAATACAAAGAAAATAACAATTCATCTAGTCACCAGCGATCAGTTGGCGTGTGATCTCCTTGCAGACTCTCGGACCCATCAGTTCATGAATAGGGCGCCGTTTAGCGAATGGGGTGCAAATGCGATGGATCATTGGAGGCATTGATATATCGCCTTCTAGCGAAATGTGCCCACCATCTGATATAGGTGAGGACCATATCCAAAGGAGGGCCAATTCACTAGCCGCCGCTACAGCAATCTCCCAAATGTTATGTCTATGTGAAGAACATCACTGTGCGAGCGATCTTCGTGTAAACTTCTCAGATATACTGCAAAAATATTCATTATCGAAGTCGTGAGAAAGTCACTGGTAAATTGCCGTCTATAGAATAGGGCGCGAATGTGACGGATCATTGGAGACATTGATATATCGCCGTCTAGTGAGTCATGCCCGCCATCGGATGTAGGTGAGGATAGTATCCGATGGTGCACCGATTCACAAGCCACCGCTAAAGCAATCTCCCGAATGACCCGTCTCCGCGAACAACTAATGAGTGAGCGTTCTACAAACCCTAACGCTAATATATATATATAGGCAGGGTGAGATGGTTACAGACCACCGTGTTATTGAATGTATTGACACTACGGGAATAATGCATTGGGAATTGGGTCATTACAATCATGGAATTGTCGTGTGTTCACACACACGATATGACCAATATCGTGTAAGAAATGGACACTCTTGACAAAACAATTAATAATCGATTGAGGTTATCGTGTTCAAACCCCTTTTAGTTGTGTTGTCGATTACACGATACAAATATACAATATACCCTATGTACAACATTTCGTGTGTTTAGGAACATGTTAATTACATATTTGGTGTTGTTGAAAACACGATGCATATACAAAAAAATTTAGCTGAAGAACGGGGGTGGAAAAGGTAAGCTTGATCGATGCTCCCCTTCCTTACGCTGTTTGCGTACACTATTATTCGACCTCCTTTGGCTTTTCGATGGGACATCTTCCACATTGGGGGCCCCCCTTGTGCGCTGGTACATCATTTGCGGTTGTGATTCAACTGACCGCACGTTCCACATTTTCGTGGGGCTTTGAGAGGCGGTTGTGACTTTCCATTTTTTCGTGGACACCCCTGCTGCTTTTGATGGATAGGTGGGCTAAATGTAGGCATTACTCCAGTCGGTGCCCACTGGTGCTGATCCTTTGTTGGGTGCAAAGGCTCTCGATAGGTAAGTTTATACATTTCAGTAGAGTACCATCTTTCGTAGTACTCAGACACATAGAAGTGTCTATTATCGATTGTTGTGATTGCATGCTTACATGGTAGACCCGGATGTTGAAACTTTCCACTTGTGTAGGTACGATCTACCGGGTTTACCACATCCTGTGAAGAAACTATCGTATGAGTGCATGATAAATGACTTTCTCATGTTCTTGATTTCACGATGTGTCATACGATCATTAAGTAAAATCATATCTACTTACACGATGAATGAAATTAATGTGGTTAAACTAACACAATATGAAGGCCTCACGCATAAACGAACACACGCTATGTACATTGCCGTATGAATGCAATGTACATGGTGATATGGCGAGTTAACCTGGAATTCATACATAGAGGCAATACAATTACATTCCTGGCTTCTTCTTCCTTGTTTTCGATGTGTTTTCAGGCAAATGGGGTTCCTTCCATCATATTCTGACTGTCCGTTAGACGTTTTTCAAATAATGCTGTCGTGTGCTCCCTCGTGTGCTCAATTGAACGAGTTATAGGCGTCGATATGGCTTTTTTAAAAATTGCATTTGCACTTTCAGACCTATTTGAGTTGAGTGTCCCATATCTTTTCCTTGGAAATGATACATTGGCCCAGTGCTCCGAACCTATCTTCTTTAGCCATGTATATGCTTCTAGATTGTGTTCGTTAATGTTGTTCATTGTTTCATCGTACACATTATGTTTGAACGTTTTGGCTGCAACATGGAGCTAATTCTATAGGTAGTTGTCCTTGAATCTGTCCAGCATATTTGCTGCCATGTGACGGATGCAATATCCGTGGTGTGTAGTTGGGAAAAACTTCTTCACAGCATTTGCCAATCCCTTTTGTCTATTAGAAACGATTGTATCCAACTCGGCTAGAGGATCAGAGAATAGATGATTTCTAAGCAACTCAAGAAACCAACACCAAGTTTTCTCGCACTCATACTCAACCATTGCAAATGCAACGCACAACATATTATTGTTCCCATCCAGTGCAATTGCTATCAATAGCTATCTAGGATACTTTCCTTTCAAGAAAGTTGAATCAACCATTAGCAACGGCTTCAGGGTTGTTCTGAAAGCTCTCGCAACTGGGCCAAACATCCAGAATACTCTTTTGAAATCGTACTCACCCATAGGTCTGGGAATATCACATGATCTCACCAGCACAACTACACTTCCCGGATTTATATATTCTATTTGCCTCCCATAAGTAGGAAGTAAGTGGTAGGATTCGTCTGGGTAACCATCTATTAAATCAGTCAGAGCTTTACTTGCATGACTGAATACAATTTAGAAAATGTTATACGACATTGGCTCATATCGTGTTCCTGATCACATGACATTTTATTTTTTCGTGTGATCGAATCGATACACGATGACTAGTCATGTTTATGGTAACACGATATTGACATATATTGTGTGAGTGCATATTCCAACTATAGTTTAAGCATGTAAACGATAACACGCTAGACTAATATATTGTGACACTAAATCAACATTTCGATTCTTCTCATGGATTACCTGCACGCCAGCATTTCTTGTAGTTGGCAGTTATGCCCCAGTGCTTCGAAATATAACTTGATATGCTCTTAGGTGCAATGTCCACCGGGTCTTTAAAAAAGCTTTAACATTTTCTCGCTATCCAAAGGTGCGATGCCAGGGGATGGTCAGTTAACTTCCTTTGGGTTCCACATGAATGAGTTAGCACTAACCTCGTGACAGTCACATGATCTCATATATTTGAAGCCCTTATGTACCAGTTACAAGAATCATTATAGCACTTTGTGGCATACATATTCCAATTTTCATCCACAATATGATATGTGAAATTCACCTTTATTGCTAAGTCGATCAAGACCCTCTTGAAATGCAACAGGCTTAGAAAACGTGCACCCAATTCAGGGAGCTTCTGGTAATCCTTAACTTGCAAACTACCAGTCATTAGCTGGCGTTAACCAATATTCGGTTCCAACATGTTTAAATCATCGACTGTATCCCAATCTGCCTCCACCTCAACGTTGACGTTACTGGGAACCTCATTGTTTCCAAATTCTTTGTGGTCGGACATACTTTCCATGTCAACTATATCATTATCGTACCACAGATCCTCACCCCACATATTTTCAACTTCATCGCCTTGTCCACCGTTGTAATTACAAGGGCTATATGGAGGTTCGTAGTTATCAAATGAAGTCATTATCCTACCCATCATTAGCAACCATTCCTCTGATCTATTCTGATTGACTTCTATTTCAGGTTTTGTACTCATTGGATTGGTGAAACATGATTGACATGGATTTGTTGAGAGCAAGTTTCCCGGTTCTCCCAATCTGCATTGCACATTATCGTGTTAAAAAAATGCGACATGAGTCGACATCATGTATTTAGTTAACACGCTTACATTTCAAAATGTGTTATCGAAACCACGACATGAATGCATGTCGTGTTATTATATCTACGTTGCAACTCATAATTACTATATCGCATGTGTATATCGTGTAATTACTAATGCAATATATTACACATCGTGTTTATTACTTCACACGATATGATTTACCCTTAACATGATATGTTCAATATCGTGGTCTCGAGTACACGAAATATTCTAATTGCATATAATCTAAAGATTCATTGTTACCTGACAATTTCAAAGGTGAATTGAGTTTCATTGAATCCGGTATGAAATCCGACATTAGAGCTAGGATGAGCCATTACGACGGGTGATTCAGCTCTATTGACTATCTGGTTCCTTTCGACGGAGGGTGATGTTGATTTATCACCGTTGTCGGGTTGTTTCATCTCGGCATATAATGATAACACCTCCTTATTCGCCTTCTTATGAATGGAGAACACTGATTGGAGGTCCTCATCATCTTGTAATTCATATATCATGGATGATTGGGAGGATTGAATTAAATACTTCAAACTGACATTACCATTGACGGAAAGTCGTGCTTTGACTTGCCCCAACAGCTCGCTGAAGCTCACCGACGGATGAATGTTCATCAATCGTGCCATTCCACCAATATACACGCCGTCATTGCCTACCTCTCCGTTATAATGGATGCAAATACTGATCCTATCCATGATCGGTGCGAAAGAAGGATTGTTTCTGCGAAATGCAGCCTTTGGAGCACTCACACAATGTTTGTGGTGTCAAAAAATACTTTTTTCTTATTCATCGACTCTCACTGGCGAGTCATTGCCGGTCAGCTCCCGCCGGCAAGTTCCGTTCGCTGCCGATGACTACCAACACATCGGAATGGCGCGACACTGTTCCGGTGTTCTTTTATTACTCTTTACATTAAAACATGATATAGTTCCACCTAAGGGCATTTTGGTCCACAAACAGGTCATATGGCATTTCCATTTAAAATTTAGGGAATATGGAATTTTTCCTTCTTTGACCGGGCAATATGGAAAAAAGTCTATATTATATTAGAAAATCTTAAAACAGAGAAGAACTAGGAGCAAAATAGCCTTCAATCTATCAAAAATGTGAAGAATTATCTGTTGGGCAATTAATAGGCATTAAGAATTATTTTTTTTTTCATTGGAAAAAAGGGGGAGGGGTAGGTCATGCAGGCCGGTTTGCAGCCCCTCTAAGTGTTTTGTGTTGGGATGGCCCCTTTCACAAGTTCGAGTAAAACGTATTGAGTGTGGCAAACAACGCAATAAACAATGCATGTACTACTTAACTAATTCGTTGTGGACTTGTTTCTACTGCTACTTTGGGTTGGCTAATGATGGAGGGAAACCAATGTGAGAAATGATGGTCCTTTTTTTTGGGTAGAAACGAGAGATCTGTAAGCAGTTGATCACAACTCACTAGTTTCCTACGCCACATGTGCATGTGTGAGAAGTGTATGGAGATTTAAATAGAAGCCACACTTGGTAGAATGAAATAGCCATTTAACTTGACCATTAAAATCTTGAAACTCCCTCTTGATATTGCACTTGTTCAAGATAGACAACAAAGATGTAGGCGATTTGCAAGCTGAAAACCCGTCTTTTGGAGATTGTCCTATGTTCAAAGAGCATTGTTGAGAGCTATCCCAAAAATAAAGAAGTAATCGTTTACCAAATTTTGAACCAGTGAAGAATACCAACACACCAGAGAAACTCTTATAGGGAACAAGTTCTAAGTTGATTTTAAGCTGAAGTTGCCAGGGTAGAAAGCCGACCATAATGGTCTTAGCTTCAAGATTACAAAGGCTCGTGTTCCTCTATAAAATCTTATATTAAAAACTATATTTAGAAAAATGGTAGTTTTTATTGAAGGGTGAAACCTGTATCTAAGAGAGAAAAATAAGCTTTATGATACTCTTTATTAAGTACCTAACTATTTAAATTTAACAAATAGAGCTATTAATATAGAACAAATATTTTTTTTCAAATTAAGATATTAATTTAGGATGAAGAGAGTATGACATATCAATGTTATCTTAGAAAGAAATTCCAAGAACTATCACTTACAAGGAGCTAACCAAGTGCATAATTGGTTGGTCCCCAAAATTGACAAGTAAAAGTGCCCTTTCAACTCTAAGATACAGTTGATTAAGAGTGTCCCCACAATTTCTATTAGAAAAATGCTCCAGTACTGTCAACCTACACACATGACGAAATTAATTTAACATGCAAAGATCGTTGTTTAGAAGGCTCTACTAATCAACAATATCTACGTGATGAAGTAGCTTCATATAGCATTTTACACTATCCAATATTAACATTCCTTGATTGCTAAAAACACTTTCAATTGTAGTTAGTAAAAATGTCTAATTTACATCCTCCACAAATTTTCTTTTCTATGATGGCAGTGTAATGTATGCATTCATGACTACCAAGAAATGATCTGAAAATTTAAGCCCCATAATGGAGAAGATTCATGTTTTTATACATTAGAATGGAGAGGTAGACAATGATGGTGTGTATGTAGGTATTAAGACATGATCGATAAACACGGATCCGTCGGTTAGGTTCAGTAAGCTGCCGGTTCAAGTCAAAGAAAGACTTGCCATCAATGGTAATGTGACTTTGAAGTATTTACTTCCATCTTCGCAATTATCCATTCTATATGAAGTAGAAGATGATGAAGACTTGCAATCGGTATTTTTCATTCATAAGAAGGCATATAAAGAGGTTATCATTGTATGTGGAGATGAAAGAACCCGACAATGGTGATAAATCAACATAAGTGGGAAGAACCAGATTTTCAATAGAGCTAAATTACCTGCTGTCACGCCCCGGCACTTGCCCGACCTGAGCCAAACCCAGTCCAGGGGACGGTTGAAGCGCATGGGGGAGACATGTTGATTAAAATTGCAGAAGACTTAACCCCTCTAGCGGGTGAATTTCACATTCGGAGTTACACACCTTTAAATATTTGTTCAAAAGAAATAAGTAAAAAGTATAAAGGACTCTAAATCAGAAACATTCCTCAAGTACCTATAATTTAAAACACTAAGCCAATAGCGTGGCTAAAATTAGAAAGTCACCATGAGGGCTACAAGAGTTTCGGATAAAGTCAACCATACATGATGTTCTAATATCAAAGCAGAATAAATAAGAAAACATAACGGAGTCCTAAGGCATCCACGCCTACTCCAGTGCACTCCCCAACCGTTTTTCATACAGAGGATCTTGATTAACTGCATGTTGCACCATGCAGCCCAAAAAACAAAACATAGAAAGAGGGGTGAGTAAAACTCAGTAAGGTTTTGAATACGAAAATGGTAAATCAGAAAACAACCACAACATATCAACATGGTCTATCACATCAACCTATCATATAATATCCCATTTTTATCTTTCCATACCACAACCCTACTTATTTATAAGTAATTATCTTGCATGCAAGTATCTTAAACATACTATTCATAGCACGAATAATCACATTATAACATAAACATCCATCTTGCATGATGAGTGTCTCAAGCACACCCTACCTATCCATGTATACTCATTCTCCTTCATAACATTCAACCTGCATGACACGCGTCTCCAACACACAATCACATCATGCACATCCATAACATTTAACCTGCATGAGAAGTATCTCTAACACATAATCACATTATACAAATCCATAATATTCAACTTGCATGAGAAGTATCTCCAACATATAATCACATCATTCATATTCAATTCTCATTCATCTAGACAAATGTCTCAATCACACTATACCAATTATGCATAATAAGTTATATTAACATGTGTCACATAATCTCAATTATCCCTACACAACCTGTGTAACCTCGGCATAATATTATCTCATACATATGCATCATCAATAATGGCAAATGTCTCCATCATGGAGAAACATACAATCAAACCACCCTCTCTGGATATCTTCCAATTTCTTACATGGAAACCTAGGGCCTTAACCCAAGATGGACATCAGTCCGATTTCCTACATGGAAACCTAGGGTGTTTGGAGTAGTCATCTCCTATGCTCACCCTGGACAATCCATAAAGGGAGGTTCGATTTCCTTACACAAACCTAAAGCAGTATGATCACCCTAAACAGTCTTGGTAGGGAACATCTGATCTCCTCACAAAGACCTAGAGTAGGGTGTTTACCCTGGACATCTACTGGGGCGGGGAGAGTCTGATTTCCACAAAGGAAACCTAGAACATGTGGTAGCCTGTGAATGAAGGCCTACCACTCTGAATTCTTAAGGTCCAGATAACTCTATCAAGAAATCTCAGCCGCATTCGACTCAACTCAACTCAACCCGGGGAAGATTTATGTTCCAATCAGGAACTCAAATCAAAATCATGTCCTTTCGGACCAACCAATTTTTGATAAGCCAACAATTGATTAATTCGGCACACAATTTCACACTATTGCATCCAATCAATCAACCACGGCTAGTCTAGATAAAGTCCCATTTGTAAATCAATTTCATGATGCATGCAACATGATACATACGTGGGCAATACACATATGAATCCTAATTTATGAAATGTGCTCCTATTAGCCCTACATGCATTATTTCTAATCATAATATTAATCATCACCATAATTATCCCCCACATGTGTGTGTACATGATAGAACATTCAATTCTAAGCATATGGACATGCATTATAAATAACCCATCAACATACCACACATATGCTCTTTAACATTTAATCATGGCTCCTTACTGAAATCATGAGTAAAAATCATCAAAAAGCACACTTGAAGCTAGACATGACACCATCATTTACCCATAATTTAATCATAACATGTGAAGGCATACAATTCCATTCTCATGCTATAACCTTGCTGGAATCATACGTAAAATATGAGGAATCATTTAATCATGGATTCAAGACAAGAATTTATAATATGCTTAACCTATTAACATGAAATCCACTTAACACTTAAACATTCCTCATAGCCTCCAACATAAAATTCATACCCTTCTAGTATCTTTACCTAGCATATATTACTCATCAAAATATAAGAATTAACACTGAAGAGTAAAACACGAAAATAAGCAACATAAACAAAAATCACCAAACTACAGTGTTGGCGTTCGAATGCCATGCAGAGCCATTTGAACGCTCATACTACAAAACTTGGTCGTCTTCTTCCTTTCGAACCCAAAACCGAAAATACACATATAAATCTTAAACCTTCAAATCTCACTCCTGAAATTTATAATAATGAAATCCAAGCTTAGGAAACAGTAAATCTAGCCACTTACCACCAAAAATACCAAGAAATCGCAAAAAAGATTAAGCTTTTCTCAATCCGCTATTAAAGCTCAACTCCATGCAAACCCACATAAATCTCCACCACATTTCAAATATGAAATCATAGACCTATTTAGGATAAAATCCCTTACCTTCAGTGAGCTTCTTGACTTGAAATTAGTGCTCCAACACTTTCAAATCCTACCCACAATATGATTTTTGTTAATACTTACATAATCTGATTAAAAATACTTAAATATCTTAAAAACTTATAGATCTAGGGTTTATTGAGTTCAAAAATAAAATTCCTTCCATAAGGGTTTGAAATAGAGGTTAAAATCAGTATCTTTATGGGTAGAAATCAAGATTAAACCTTAGTAAAAGAAGAGATTTAGAAAGTTTAGGAGAAACCCTAGGAAATTAGTGAAAGATTGAGCTAATTTTTACCTTAATCGCCTTTCCTTCTTTGGAAATGGGGATTAGGGCCTCTTAAGCTCTTGGTCTCATCCTTTCCCAATTTGGAAAGTGATTGTGTCTTTCTATTTATAGTAGGCTTTGGGGTTGACCTAACAAATAGGTGGGGTATAAATAAGATTTAACACTAAATATGGAAAACTTGCTTATTTTAAGCCCAATTTGATGTCTAAAAATTTTGAAACATTTATTTACTGTCATAAGATGTTCTTAGGGTTATTTGGGTCCACGATGGGTCCTCCCCCTTAATTTTTTAGGTAATATAGTAAAAAATTCAAAAAAATTTAGAAAAAATTCAAATTGACTTATCTTAACATAAAAACCATCAAAGTGAAGAAAAATTTGATTAAAACCTTAGTTAACCACTTTAAATTTTAAAATAAATAAAAACCGATCAAATTTAACATTAAACCACACAATAACAACTAGATAAAATAAAATAAACCAGTTTGAGTTTAGGGATCTTACACGTGGTATTGGCTCACCCTAGCTCAAACTTCGGATTGTAGACAGAAGTTAATCATACACAGTTCACTTGTGAAATTGTCAAGTAATAATAGATTTTAGATTACACAGTAGTGTACTTTATCGTGTACTCGAGCACACGATATCTAACCTATTGTGTTCAGTACAAAGTATATCGTGTTAAGCAAAAAAATAATATTTATAATATCACATAACTAATGATGTGAAATATAGAAGCAATATACCACTAATTCTTTTTAGTGTAGATTGAATAAAACAACTTGTATAAATATTGTGTCATTGATAACACGATATAATTTGTAAGCGTGTAACTAAATACACGATGTTGAGTTATATCACATATTGATTGACACGTTAATATCCATTGCAGATTGGGAGAACTGGGAATTTTCAATCCAACAAATCCATGTCACATAGCGTACAACAATCCAATGAATATAGAACCTATTAAAGAAGTCTGTCAGACTGGATTTGAAGAAATGTCACCCATAATGGTTGCGATGAGGATTTCATTTGATAACTATGACCCCCATATAGCCATAGAAATTACGAAGTCTAAGAATGTGAAGAAATGTGGGATGATGAGCAATGGAATGAGAATGACATAATTGGTAGAAAAAGTATGCCTGACCATGAAGAATTCGAACACGACGAGGTACCCAGTAATATTAATGTTGAGGCTGAGGCTGAGTGGGAGATAGTCGATGATCTCAACCTATTGGAACCTTGGAAGACCGTCTATAACTTCATCAATGGGTTAAAGCCGGAGATTAAAAGTGAGGTTAATCTCTTGACAGTTTGGTGGAGGCCATTTACAAGGCATTGGAGGTTGAAAAACTTTATCGGCTGCCATCACAACGCTCACATCCAAGTTCATACATGCCATCTAAGGAGTTGTCCCGATTGAGCTCTCATGTCAACATCTATCCTACCCCTCATGCTTGCTCTTCCTCCACTGTTGCACCTCGGGGTACGTCCACACCTCAACCTAGCGCACCCATTTCCCGTTCTAGCATATCATCCATTAGGTTCTTTGCTTGTAATGGTTTTGGTTGTGTCTAGGCTAGCTGTCCAAACTGCACTTTCATGGTAGATGAGGATCACACCCCACATGAGGATGTTGATGAGGTCTTTGAACCCTTGGGCGACCCTGTTGATTTGAGTGATGAAATCGACGATGGACTAGTGGATAATCATGCACATATGACGGTTATGAGGTGTATCTTGGCCACTCCATCTGAGCATGATGATTGGAAACACACTTCCATCCACCACACTTTCATCAAATGTGGCGATAAAGTGTACATGCTGATCATTGATGGAGGTAGCTCCATGAATGTTGTCTCCACAACAGGCAAATGAATCTGCAACCTGAGCTGCACCCTCAACCTTATCGGGTTGCATGGGTTGATAAAACCTCTCGCCCTGTGTCTGAATGATGTTTAGTGCTAATACAAATGGGATCCTACTGCGCCAAGGTGTGGTGTGATGTCCTCCCTATGGATGTGACACACATACTTTTGGGTCATCCATGGCTGTATGATCACGATGTCGCTCATCATGGTCGTGCCAACACTTACATCTTTACCTATAAGGGTAAATCCATTATGCTCACACCAGCTTGGCCCACCTCCAAGTCATCCCTTGAAAAGCACCAGCCCGCTCCTCAACCATCTCATCCAAAGCCTCTCCATCTCCTCACCCAAAAGGTGTTTGAGAAGGCAGGACATGAGTTGGGTCTTGTGTTAGCTTTGGTGCAAAAACATGTAGTTCCATCGCCCTCATTGGGGCTTCCACCATGTCCCCATACCCCGACATCACCCCTTTGCTTGAAGAATTTAGTGATGTGTTACCAATGGAGTTGCCAAATGAGCTACCACCAATGCGGGACATTCAACATGTCATTGATTTTGTTCTTGGTTCCCAATTACTAAACCTCCCACATTACAGAATGAATCCCAAAGAGCACACTGAATTGACTAAGCAAGTTGAAGGTTTACTTCATAAGTGTTTCATTCGTGACAGTTTGAGTCCTTGCATTGTCCCTGCTTTTTTAACTCCCAAGACGGATGGCTCTTGGCGAATGTGTGTGGATAGTTGTGCCATCAATAAAATTACAATCAAGTATTAGTTCCCTATTCCGGTCTTGATGACATGTCGGATATGTTGGCCGGTTCTAAATGGTTCTCCAAGATTGATATATGCAATGATTATCATCAAATTTGAATCCAACCAGGTGATAAGTGCAAGACTGCCTTTAAAACTCTAAATGGATTGTATGAGTGGCTCGTTATGCCCTTCGGCCTATCAAATGCTCCTAGCACCTTCATGAGAATCATGACTCAAGTTTTACGTCCTTTCATTAATGGTATGTTTTTGGTTGTCTACTTTGATGATGTTTTGGTTTATAGCTGGTCAGAGGACGAATACTTGCCCCATCTTCGTGAAGTTCTTACTACCCTTCGTGTTGAAAAATTGTATGTGAACCTAAAAAAGTGTTCCTTTATGAAGGTGGAAGTTCTTTTCCTCTGATTCATTATCACTGAGTAGGGCATTGCTGCTAACCCTAAGAAAGTGCAAATAATTAGTGAATGGTCTGTGACATCCTCTGTCACTGAAGCTCGTAGTTTCCATGGCACCTTTTATAGGCATTTCATTAAGGGTTTTAGCTCCATCATGATTCCCATCACTCACTGCCTAAAAAAGGGGAGTTCCATTGGACTCACGCAACTTCTAAGGCCTTTCAAAAAATCAAAGTCCTTATGACTCAAGCTTCAGTGTTACATCATTTTGATTTATCTAAAGTTTTTGAGGTCGCTTGTGATGCTTTCGAAGTTGGTATAGGGGGTGTCTTGAGTCAAGAAGGTCATCTTGTTGCGTACTTCAACAAAAAACTCAATGATGCCATACAATGATATTCTACTTATGAATAAGATTTATACGCAATATATTGTGTAGGTTTTGCATCATTGAAGGTATTACCTGCTTCCCTAGGAGTTCATCTTGTATTCTGATCATCAGGTCCTCTAGTACCTCCAATCTCAATGCAAGTTGAGTGACAAACATGCTCAGTGGGTCTCATTCCTTCAGGAGTACAACTTTATCCTCCATCATCCTGCTGGTATTGACAACAAACCCGCTGATGCTCTAAGTTGGGTAGTTGTGGTATTGCAATCTCTGCATATGCACATGGTTTGTTTTGAATGACTGAAAGATGAATACCCCTCTTGTCCTGACTTTGGCACTCTCTTTCGGGAGACTCGAGTTGCTAATTGCCATGACCATATGGACCTTTTGGTTTGGGAATTGTATGCCGGGGGTTTGGCGGGTCACTTTGGCAAAGATAAGACCATGGCTCTAGTGGAGGATCGAATTTATTGGCCTTCCTTGAAGGCTGATGTTGCCCAAATTGTCTCCCAATGTCATGCATGCCAACTAGCTAAGGTTAGAAAACAAAACACCAGGTTGTACACCACATTGCCAGTCCCACACACCCCTTGGAATGACCTTAGTATGAATTTTATCCTTAGTTTACCTAAAACCCCACACAAACATGATTCTATTTTAGTGGTGGTTGATAGGTTATCCAAGATGGTGCACTTTCTTCCTTGTACTAAAATTGTTGATGCATCACATGTGGCAAAGCTTGTCTTTTACAAGGTTGTGCGCCTCCATGGGTTACCCAAGTCTATTGTGAATGATAGAGATGTTAAGTTCCTTAGTTATTATTAGAAAACTTTGGAAATTGTTTGGAAACCAGTTGAAATACTCCTTAGCCTTACATCCTCAAATGGATGGGCAGACTGAAATGGTCAATCGGAATTTGGGAAATTTACTTAGGTGTCTAGTGGGAGGGTGTCCCGGCCTTTGTGATTCCATGTTACCTACAACTGAGTTTGCTTATAATAGTTATGTCAGTCGGTCTACTCGAAAAAGTCCTTTCGAGATTGTTTATGGCATCCATCCCTACCAGCCTCTTTAGTTGATTCCTTTACCTGTTGATGGCCATCCTTCTGCCTTAGCTATTCTTTTGCTCATGATATTCATGAATTGCATGCTGATATCCAATATAAACTTGTAATGAGTAATGCCAATTATAAACTTGCCGCTGATATACATCGTAGGAAGCTTGAATTTAATGAAGGTGATTATGTGATGTTTCATTTTTCCCCTGAGCATATTCCTAAACATTCTATCAAGAAACTTCATGCACGTGCCATGGGTCCTTAGAAAATTCTCCACAAACTTGGACCCAATGCTTATTCCTTTGATTTGCCATCTGACCTTCCGATCAGATACACCTTCAATATTGAGGTCCTATATCCTTACCTTGGCACTTTTACCCCTCCACCTTTTCCTGCCACTATTTCCTCCCAACCTATTCCACCTCCCATGCCTCGCTTACCCCCAGCCGAGCCTTTGCGTATTGATTGCATTGATACCGTCCTTGATCATGAGATTATTACTTCTAGTGATGGTGGTTGTCAGCGCTTTCTTGTTCGTTGGGTTGGTAGTTCGAGCACTGACGTGATGTGGATATTAGAGGATGAGTTTTGACGCCTTGATCCGGAGGCGAGTCCTTTTCAGTAGAGGAGGATTGATGCAGATGTGCTCGATGGATTCCAAGTCTATATGCAAAGGAATGGGGCATGAGTTTTATAGTTGTTACTTTATTGAATTGGAGTTATTTTATTATTTTTCAATGAGGGTGTTTTGGTCTTTTACTTGTTCTAGGCTTTAGTATATAAGCCAATAAAGCATCTGTATTTTCAGTTTTGATGATTGAATAAGAATTCTTCATACAGAACTCTATTTTGGCTCGAGCTTCGGCTCCTCCCATGCTTATTTAGCTACATTCTTGTTTGTGTGAGGTTGTTAGTGCAAGCATCTTTTGAAGAAGGACTCTTAGGAAGAGGCTTGCTATCACTTTGTTCCAATTTTTGACCCATATCACCATTGATTTTGGCATTCAGAGCAGTGAAAAACTCCTTCCAACCCATCCGACTGGCGATTTAAAAAAACTCTAGTTAGGTGTTTGAACAAATGGGGCTTTCTTGTTTCCTAAAGGAAATTTTGAAAAAAAATTCTAGCATTAGTTTCATTTTTCTCTTTTTTCGAAAGGTTATTTGGAAAATTTCCACCCGAAAGCAAGTTTCGGCCATGAAGCAAGGTTCCATCAGACAATATACTAACATGAACCTAATAAAGCAGTGAATTTCATATAAAATCACCAGCCAATCGAGGGTTTAATCTGGCTTAGATCAATTTCGTATTTATGCCTTTCTCAAAATCTACATTGTATATTGGTAGGCAATGATTTTCCGTATTTCATGTTATAGAACACACAAAGTTGATCTTTGCAGTAGCTTATCATGTTTAGAAGTATACAATAAGTAATATATCGTGTGTTCGATGATACAATAATTGATATAGATATCATCCTATCGTGTATGCATAGAATACATATCATGTCATTAATAACATGATAAGCAATACATGACATTCAAGTGTTGTGCTATCATGTTTGAGAAGGCTTCATATCGTGTATCCAATAACACGATATATCAATTTAGCTTATATAAGCAAGTTAGTTACATAATGTGAATCAACGCGACTATTGATTATGGTCACGACCCATTGTTAATAATATATATATATATATATATATATATATATATATATATATATATATATATATATCAAATTTTGCAGATGTAAAGCTAGAATAATATAAAAAATAGAATAATCAGTGAAGGCATCAAAAAAGAAGAAGAGATTCTATAGAAGGAGACCGAGTCTAGGAACGAACAGTTTTCGAGCTGGACTCCAACTTTCAAAGGACCTTTTTGATTCATGGCCGGGATGCAAGGCAATCTTGGTGAAAACTAGGCTCTACTTAGTATATGATTGTGAGCCAAGCATTATCTCCAAGCCACTCCTAGACATTCTAATTGGTGAGTGATGAGATGACTCACAAGAGGTGTTCAACATTAGGGGCAAAATACTACCCCTTAAGGTGGATACAGTGGCAATGATCATGGGTTTGAGTGGAAAAGGGAACTAGTTTAAATTGGATAGTGGAAAGGGGAAGGCTGCCCAAGGCAAGGGACAATTCTTCAAGAAGTTCTTCCCAAGGAAGTGGCCAGAGAAGAATGTTATTGAAGACATGTTGAAAGAAGTGGCCAACAAGAGATGAATTGTCTTTGACGAGGACTTCGCACGGTTGGCTATCGTGCACATGGGGGTCTTAGTGTTATTTACACAGAGCAATAGATCCATATCCCCATCTCTCTGTGATTTCATAGATGACCTGATAGTTGTATGGAGGTATAATTGGGTTGGGGCCATTCATGATATGTTGATCTGAGGCATATCATTAGCCAATCGAAACATCAGGGTCAGACAGGGTGAGCGCTCTACCATCTTTAGAATTCTCATTTGGGCTTCATTTGGGCTTTTGGTAAATCTTGTCTTATCAATAACACGATGTCTTTGATTAGCATAGTACTAATGACATGCTATTTTCATCACACTCATGTATATCGCCATTTTATTCACATGATATCATGTATATGAAAACACGATGTATAGCACACATATACTTATCATGTTATCAGTAAGACAACTTAGCATAATATCGTATATATTGCATTACACGATAATAGAATATTGTGTAAGCAATAATACGATGAAGCAGTGATGCATGTTATCCATAACATGATAAATGCGACATTCATACACTACTGACTAGTTTGTTTTGTCATGTCCACTAGGTATGGTTTTTTTAGCATAACTCTATATGGGCTTCTAGTGGTCCTTCATGTAGCCCGAGGTGCAAGTGGTGGCCCAGGTTTACCCAACTATTAACCAACGTGGAGAAGGCCGCAAAAATTGACCCAACTGACAAAAAGGAGAGGAAGAAGCCGCTGGCTCATCACTGGATGAGGAAGTAGTATGAGGAGGTGTTCATGCATCTGAAGCCAGATTCACAAATTATTCTTAGAATCACTCCAATTGCCAAAGAGGCCCACTTGACCAATGGCCAAAAGGTGGCTCTAAGGCAAAGAAGGTGGGCATGCAGACAACGATTCATAGGACAATGAAACCCATCCATGCCCACTATGGCTAGACATTAGGCCATTTTCAATTTGGCTAGGATGTCATTGAATCCTTTGTCATGCCAGTGGATGTCATGACTTGGATTTGCGACATTGTTTTCGAGAAGGCAATTTTGTACGGGGAGTAGGGTTGGAGTATTGACAACATTCAAGTTGCGCTCCAGTAGCTTAAAAATGATCCAGAGGTGGCAACAATCCTTATAGAACATATGCAACCCCCACAGAAACCAGAGACAGAGCATGTGCATGCCCTCAACAGGAAGTCCCTCATGCAACAACCCCTCTGCCAAGAACTGAAGGAGAGCCATTGGTTTGGGTCAAGTCTAGAGCTTCCAAACGAGAGAAATTGTTCACCAATCTACTCTTGAAGAGCAAAGATTACATGTCCCTCAATCTGAAGACGAGGATTTCATTTTACATAAGTACAATTGGAAAAATATGACATTTTCCTTTATCATGTTGGTATGGGTATAATCATGTAATCAATCACACAAAAAACAAAAATAGTTGTTAGTTAAGATAACTATATGGTTGTGGTTGTATGATTGATAACACGACTATACATTTTGCATATTTTGGTCAATACGATAGGGTTACACATCATGTCATCCAAAACACGTTTGATTTACATATTGTGTATGTACTAATAAGATTGCCTACTTCTTATATGCATAGAAAAGGAAGCTGAAAGCTACGTACCCAATAAAGAAGAAGAAGGGTATGAAGGTTGAAAGGATCATAATAACAAGATTTCTCAAGAAAATAAACGAAGAAGTTGTTCAATCCCGGCCTGTTAAGGAACAAACCCGGGAGGCCAAGGAACAATCCCGGGAAAAAAATAAAGAAGAGGAAAGCATAAATATGTCTCAAAATAAAGAAGTAGTTCCTCCAAAGTAAATAAAACTAACAATAAAGAAGTGAAAAGCTTTAGATGCTGCTCCTATTGCACCCTTCCTACCTCCAGTGCCCTAGAAGTTGAGGTACACGGTCGCTTATCCATTGGCTCATGTATTCAAGGGTGAGGAGCCATCCCAGAAGATAGCCGCTAAGGGCTCGAAGAAGCGAAAGCATTTCAACAGCTATGTTAAAGAGAAGATAGCCAAGTCAGGACGCACGAAAAGTGTGGAACATAAGGCAAAGCCAGATGATGAAGTTCCTCTGGCATCTATCCCTGGCCCATACATTATCTCTCCACCACAACCAAAGTTTACCACCTTGGAAGTGGTGGGCTCAAATGCTACCGATAGTAGTGCCACTATATTGGATACTCTTCCAGTTGATCAAGAACTACTAGAGAGTATCTGCAAAGTGTTAGACATGGAGGAGTATGCTGATCAATAGAAGAATAAGGAGGAGGTTGCTTTGGTGCCACATGACTATCTTGTCATGAAGATGGTGTTCCACATGGAGATTCAGTAGGCTGAAGATCAGCAGACCCTCATGGATTTTCTGGCTCACCCATACAATGACTTGCCTATGGTGGCGCTTGTCTACAATGACCCTCTCCATTTCATGGGCAACACGTTTCCTTATGTCGTCCACCTCTACAAAGTGGTGGTTGTGGTCACCCTTTAATAGGTTATGCTACTTAAACCTCTTCTCCTTGCAGTAGACAATAAGCAAAAGAAAGTGACCAGTGACATAGATCAGAATGAAATTGCTTGTTGTATTAACATTTAGCCCCCTCATCAAAATGCCAGTGATTTTTGCAACCGTGACCTCCTCAGTCCTCACAATGCTGCGTCCCAGTGTTGTAATAGTTCCGTATAGCGAACTTTCTTAAAATATAGTTGAGGTAAATGTTGGAATTTCACAAATTGTGTTCCTCCAGTAGTTGGCAGAAGATGTCTATGACCTACAATTAACAACGAATCAATCATGTTAGTCATAACATGGCTATCGACAAGTCATGTCATTCATGATATGATAAGTGACGCTATTGTGTAACCGATAACATAATGCATTGAAAGTCGTGTATTAACCAATACAATAGTCATACAGTAAAAATTTAGATGAAACTTAACGCGTTATTCAAACAACAATATGAAGACATTTGGTGTTACCGATAAAGCAATAAGTACAAGTTCCCTTTAACTCTTTTCAGAAATTGTGTGATTCATAACACGCTTTTGCATAAAATGTATGATCAATACAATAATAGTACCTAATTCATTATGCACTCCTACTTTAGGAAAAAGAATAAAGGGTGCAACAAAGTGGCCAATGATTAAGTTCAACAAATGGCCATATCAGGAAACCAACGAAGATTGCGGTGTGTTCATCATGTACATAATAAAGTTAGCAGGAGGAGTCCTTTAACCTAGTTTTACCCAAACAGAGATAACAAACTTGTTCAAGCCTTAGATCTGTGCGACAATTCTTCGGGGCTAAATCAATCTAGAATTCGATCCTGATGTAGATGAATTGTAATTAGGCTATAGGTATTTTACATTTTATACACATACTATACACAAATTGTAAATACTCATTTGTTACTGATAATACACAATTTATTAATTGACAACTATTTTTTTTTCGATTCCATATTGTGTAATTCTCTACTCGAAATGAACTACATTGTGTAAGGAATAACACGAGCAGATTTATGTCATTTCATCATTCACACGATCTTTGATGATATTGTGTAAGTAAATAGATGCATGTTGATGTTGTCGTGTATTTGATCAGACAATAATAATGAATGTGTTCTCATATAAGGAATACAACGCAAGGGTGTAGGTCATGTGATCATTTACACGATTATCATTGACATGGTGTAAATACACACACGCTCGTTGATTATGTCGTGTATTTGATGACACAATATGTACAACTGTTGTGTCCCTAAAAACGTGATAATGATGATTTTGTCAGATACAGTTCCAAAACACAATTTTGCTTTGGATAAAGACTTATCATTTATTAATGTATTCCTTTACAAAAGGGTTATCCATTACATTCAACGTATTACAAAACAAACTTTCTTGTCCCCGATTAAAATTATGAGAAACAAATGTTCGTATACCATTTGTCTCTATGACCACACACTGCTAACCGATTAGGTAAAATGTGAAGGAACATTTGCGACATTGAAATAACACTAGATAGTGAATTGGCCCCCCTTCAGAGGCTAGTGAGGTCTGCCTCTGAAGGTGGACAAATCACCATTTAGTTCTATCGCAATATCCCGAAAACTCCGTCTCGGCGCCAAAGATCTATGGGCGAGAATTCTCCCAGTAGACTCCCGGAAGTGGGAACCGAGAGAAGGCAGCCCCATGGACGTGCACTTACCATCATCTTCTTTGCAAATTTGGTAAGCCCACATCCATGTTGACGCCTTCTCTCATTTCAGGCCAAGTAGCTATGCTTAAGCATTTCCAGCGATCACCGTCATATATAGCCAGGTTGTGAGGGATACAAATTGATAGACTCGGCGGACCAAACCAGATGGTTTAGGTGGTAGGTCCGAGTTTCCATATATCATGTAAGTCCTAGTTATGGAATTTTTCCATATATCGTGTAGGTCCAGAATTTTTTCCATATACTTGAAAGTTTAGTATATCGCAGATTCCTAATTTGAAATATTGGAAATTGGAGATGACTCCTTGCGAATTGTGATTCAGATTTATGATTGATATGCCAGATATTGTATTGACTTTGCGGGAAATGTTGACACCGTAAGTTGGTGTGACCCTTCGGAAATGGGTGGTTAACTTCAAGCGATTGTCATATTTATGATCACACGACATTACCAATATCGTGTAATTGGTGACACATCTTGAATAGATATAATCTTCATTAAAATTGGTTCTTATCGTGTAATTGGTAACACGTAAAAACTTTGGGCATGTTACCAATTACACGATATATATACGTTATACAATTTTTACAAAAAAAATCAAAATATTGTCTTCTAAACAACACATTAATTAACTAATGTGTGTCCTTGATGACACGATGCATATGCAAAATGTTCCAAAAATCATGTTCCATCCATCAATTAAAGAACGGAGGTGGAAAAGGCAACCTTGATCGATGCTCCCTTCCTTATGTTATTTTCCTACTTTTTTATTCGCCCTCCTTCGGCTTGTACTTGGAACATCTGCACATTGGGAGGTTCCCCTTGTGTGCTGGTACATCGTTTGTGGTTGTGACTCAACTACCCGCATCTCCACATTTTCATAGGGCTTTGACCTTTCATTGCGACTATCCGATTTTTCCATGGACGCCCCTGCTGCTTGAGTGGGATAGGTGGGTTGAATGTAGGCAGAACTCTAGTTGGTGCCCACTAGTGCCTATCTTTTGTTGGGTATACTGGCTCTTGATAGGTAAATTTATATGTTTCTGTAGAGTACTATTTTTTTGCAGTAGTTAGACACATAGAAGTGTCCATGATCAATTACTGCGATTGCATATTTACATGGTAACCCTAGATGCTGAAACTTTCCACATGTGCAATTATGTTAAACAAGATTCACAACATCCTGTTCAGTACATATTGTGTCAATGAGATCACGATAAATAAACAAGGTCGTGTTGTTGGTTACACGACCCATAATGCTAACCATACAATCATGTAAGTAAAAGAGACACACTTACAAGATATGAACAATTAACATATACACATACACACGATATGGACAACAACGTATAAACATAATGTACCTAGTGATATAGCGAGTTAAATTCATACATTGACACATGCACATTCCTGCTTCTTCTCGCTTGTTTTTGATGTGTTTGTAGGCAAATGGGGTTAAATCTCCTGTCATATTATGGTCGTCTGTCTGACGTTTATCAAATAATGATGTTGTGTGCTCCCATGTATGCTCCATTAACCGAGTTATAAAACCTTGCTTTTTTGAACATTTCATTGGCACTTTAGACCTATTGGAGCTGAGGGTTCCATATCTTTTTCCTAAAAATACAACATTGGCCTAGTGCTCTGAACCTATCTTATTTAGCCAAA
This sequence comes from Saururus chinensis, assembly GCA_035235625.1. Classification (NCBI taxonomy): domain Eukaryota; kingdom Viridiplantae; phylum Streptophyta; class Magnoliopsida; order Piperales; family Saururaceae; genus Saururus; species Saururus chinensis. The sequence continues at coordinate 30,945,498 of CP141146.1, read as the reverse complement.
CAAATGCTTTAGGATTATGTTCTTTAATGTTGTTCATTGTTTCTTCATACACGTTCTATCTTAAAGTTTCGGCTGCAGCATGGAGCTAGTTCTTTAGGTAGTTGTCCTTGAATCTATCTAGCATATTTGCTGCCATGTGATGGATGCAATATCCATGGTGTGTAGATGGAAAAAATTGCTTAACAGTATTTGTAAAGCCCTTCATTCTATAAGAAACATTTGTATCCAACTTGGCTTGAGGATTAGAAAATAGATGATTTCAAAGCAATTTAAGAAAACAACACCATGTTTTCTCACACTCATTCTCAACCACTGCAAATGCGATGCATAGCATATTATTGTTCCAGTCCAGTGCAGTTTCTATTGATAGTTGTCCAGAATACTTTCCCTTTCATAAAGTTTCATCTACCATTAGCAATGGCCTCAATGTCGTTCTGAAAGCTCAAGTAACAAAACCAAACATCTAAAATATTCTTTAGAAATCGTGCCCCCTATAGGTCCAGGAATATCACATGATATTACTGAAACAATTACACTTCCTAGATTTATATATTCTATCTAAATTTTGTAAGCAGAAAGTATGCAATAGTATATCTCGGTTCCCATCTATTAAATCAGTCAGTGCTTTAACTGCACGATCAAATATTAAGTTCTTAATAGTTTAATAAAGGTTTTGTAATAAGTGCATTTATCATGTTCCCGATCACAAGATAATGTTTGTAGTCATAAGATTGTAAACTAGAACTGATTACTCATTGTGTTCATGTTAACATGATATGCAATTAAGTCGTATGATACGAAAATCCGACTGTATTCTTATCGTGTGCCCGATAACACATCATCCTAAAATGTCGAATTACAGAACACACGCTTCAAGGAGTCTCCTAAGTATATATTACCTACGCACCAGCATTTCTTGTAGTTCGCAGTTGTATGCCAGTGCTTTGAAATATAACCTGCTATGCTCTTAGGTGTAATGTCTACTAAATCTTTAAACAGCCTATAGCATTTGCTTGCAATCTAAAGGTGTGATGCTAGGGGATGGTCAGTTGACTTCCTTTGGGTTCCATGGGAATGGTTCTGTACTAACCTAGTGATAGTCACATGCTCTCTTATATTTGAAGCCCTTATGTACCAGTTACAAGAATGACTGGAGCACTTTGCGGCATATGTATTCATGTTTTCATCCACAACATGGTAAGTGAAATTTGCCTTCGCTGCTAAGTCGATCAAAACCCTCTTGAAATGCAATAGGCTTATAAAATGTACTCCCAATTTGAGGAGTTTATGGTAATCCTTTGCTTCTAAACTGCCAATCATTAGCTAGCCTTCACCAATATTTGGTTCTAATAGGTTTAGATCATCAACATTCTCTCACTTTGCCTCGGCCTCAACATCAAATTTATTGGGGATCTTGCTGATTCTGAATTCTTTATGGTCAGATATACTTTCCATGTAAACTATATCATTGTCGTTCCACTGATCATCACCCTACATTTCTTCAAAATCTTCACCATCATAATTATCAGGGTTGTATCGGGGTTTATGGTTATTAAATGAAGTCCTTGTTGCACCCATCGTTGGAGATAATTCTTCTAATCCAATCTAATTGACTTCTATCACAGGTTCTCTAGTCATTGAATTGGTGAAAGAAGAATGACATGGCAATTTTTTTGGTTCTCCCATTTAGCATTGTATTTTAACGTGTTAATAAAATACGATATAACTCGACATCGTGTATTCAGTTACATGTATACAATTCTATCGTGTTAACGAAACCCGATATAAATAGATTTTGTGTTTTTACATCTAGGTTGAAAATCATTATTGATATATCTTAAATCGTGTTTTTGCTTCACATGATATGCTTTGAACTTAATACGATATGGTCAATATCGTGTGCTCGGGTACATGATAAAGTACAATCTCATGTAATCTAAAAATTCATTGTTACATGATAGTTTCATAAGTGAACTGTGTATCATTAACTTCCATATGAAATCCGACATTAGAGCCAGGCTGAGCCATTACGACTGGTGATTTAGCTCTATTGAATGTCTATTTCCTTTCTGGTGATAGTGATTTGTCACTGTTATTGGGCTCTTTCATCTCAGCATACAATGATAACACTTTTTTATTTGCCTTCTTATGAATAGAAAACACTGATTGTAGGTCTTCAATGTTTTGTAATTTATATATCATGGTTGATTGGGAAGATGGAAATAAATACTTGAAAGTCACATTACCATTGATAACAAATCGTGCTTTGACTTGCAACAATAGCTCCCCAAACCTCACAGACGGATGAATGTTCATTAACCATGCCTTTCTACCTATATACATACCATCATTGCCTATCTTTTTGTTGTAATATATGCAAATACCAATCTTATCCATAATGGGTGTAAAAGGGTGATTGAATTTGTGAAATGAAGCCTTTGGCACCTTCAAATAGCTTCTAGTGTATCAAAAAATGTTTTTTGTTGAACAACGAATCTTGCTAGGGAGTCACTACCGGTCACCTCTCGCAAGCGACTTTCATTAGCCGCCGATGAATCCTAGCACACTGGAATGGAGCCACACTATTTCGATGTTCATTTATTATATTATGTTGGGTAGTTGGTTTATTTGAAATCTAATGACAGTTTTATCCATAAATAGGTAATATGGTATTTGTGTTTAAAATCAAAGGAATATAGAATATTGTGTTCTTTGGCCAAGCAATATGGAGAAAACTCTTTAATCTATCTCCATTGAACCAATTGTCCAATTGCAAGAGAAAGATCAACAATAGAAAATCCATTGTTAGTTCTGACATGTAGGTCTACGGTTAGGTCTAGGACTCCTAGTAAGGGCATGAAATTGAACGGACCATCTAAGATGTTAGGAATGACAATCCAGTAAGTTTTTTTTAGACAATCACCCATGATCAATGTTGAGAGCATGGGACACAAGTTTCTCAGGCATTCCATCTATCAGCAATTTGTAATTTTGGCATAGTAGGGTGCACAAATAATTTGGACTGCTGCTTCCCATAAGAAAATTATTTTCTTGACCACTTTACTCTACCAGTGGACACATTGTGATGACACGACAGTTTCCGATTACGAGGACTTGTCTAGCCTGATCACGTTTAATGACAATAGTTAACCAATAATAAGAAGTTGTTACATCACCTAGAAATAAGGAGAGAGAAACTTGGGAGCTGACCCAACAATCCCATGCTTCCCCCTCTCCCCATGTCCATTGGTCATTAAATGTGGTCATGCAATGTGATCAGAAAAACATTTTTCAATTAGGGCCATGTTAGGGATTATCATGCATCTTCACACATCGGTCTTCTTCATTTTCTAACAGAAATGCAGCAGTAAGTATACTAATATAAGCATTCCTACTATTCTTAGCCTCCATTAGGCTCTCATTAATTCCCAAAAACCCTTCTCCCACCCAATAATCTATAAGCTTCTCTTTGTCGATCTGCACGAAACAAGCAACAGTACAGGTAACAGTCTTTTATTTTTGTATTTGGTAGAGCATTGTAGCTGAATTTTAGGCAGGAACACAACTTTTTCTCTGTACCGGCAATCTCTGAGGGTGATTTACGAAGAGCAGTGAGTGCACACTCGCACTCCTGCGAAGTGCGTTTAACAGTCATATCTACCTATGACTTTAAGAGCAAGTGGTAGTCCTCCATCTTGTGGCAATCTTTTTTGGGACATAATACTTCTAATAATTTCCCGTTTCATCCACTTCTTTAGACATTAGGATCCAAATAATAACTTCGAAATTGTTTTTTAATAGGAGTTCATTGTGAATTCCCGTTTCATCCCTGAGAAGGCTGCATACCTTTTGAAAGGTTTCATTTTGTCCAACAAATGATGAAGAGGGAATCAGATCAACATGATGCATTGGCTGATGGTCATGAGTCTGATCTTGGGGATGAAGTTGACCTGTATCCTGTATCATCTGTTCACTATTGCTGGCTATAGAGTTTTCAGTAGAGGGATCCAGGTCTGGGATATCCAAGTTGTTGATTGTATCTGCCAAATTGGTTAAGGGATGCCTGCGCCCTTCCCAATTTTCTTGGCATCGTGACTTGGAAAAGATTACTGGGGTCGTAAGAGAACAGCAACGAGGCAATAAATAAATCAATGCTGAAAAGATTTATTATGAAATTTAACAGAAGATTGTGTAAAATAGCAAACGAAGTAGAATTTATTTGGAAGGAACTAAATACCAATAGCCGAGAGATTTGCTATGAAAGGCATCTGTTAATCAGCAACTTGGAAGGATTTGAGGACTGAGAGCTGAAAGCTTGAGAGTTGCAATTAAAATGATTAGTGAACAAGGCAGTTAGAAAAACAAAAGAACGCAGGGAAATAAACTTTGCAATGAAGAGGCTAGTGAACAGATCTGTGAAATGGACAGCCCAACAGAAGCGTCGCGGGTTGGGGGTGGCACACCAATCAAAATTCAATCTTTTCAAATTAATCTACACAATCATGCAAAATATATCAAATCAATAAGCAATATAAACCATCCATCATAAAGCATGCATAAAGAACATCAAATTGGAAGCGATAACATACTGACCTTTGGTTGTCTAGCCCTTGGCACGCCCTTGAATCAATCAAAACGCCTTCCAAGATCACAAGAAATCAAGTAGGAATAGAGGATACCTTTCATATGTGTTGAACCCTCAACGGCCTCAAGCTTAGATTCAAATCTCAGCAAAGAGAGCCTCTAATCATAGCCTTAAAGCCCCCAAATCAGTGAGACATCCTTCCAACCTTGCACCATGCACCGGAGAAGAGGATTGATGGAAGGAAGATGGAGGAGGAAGGGGTGACCAGCCCTAGGCAAGAGGAGGCTCCACCACCAATGGAGAGAAGGGGGCGGATTAGGCTGAGAGAGAAGAGATGGGGGATGTCCCAATTAGGGCTTCCTCCTCTCCCTCTTATCCCTTAAATATCATTCCTTAATCCTCCTTAAGTGGGCTCTCTAATTGGGCTTCAAGTGATGGGCTAACAAGCTGAAATTACAAAGTGGCTCGATGGAAAATGGTGAGTCTGAACTCTCTGTAGTGGAAACAGAGGATGATGGCTCAGCTGCAACATTGGTCGGAACCACTTGAGTTGGTTGCTGTGTTTGATAAGAATCTGCGTTGGTTGCTGTGTTTGATAAGAATCTGCAGATGCAGCCCTTTGTGCCCGGTTGAAAATCTTCTGACTATAGCGACTTGGAAGGAAAAAGATCTCTTATGAAGATGATTATAATGTGCTTCAAATTGATGAAGATGGTGATGCAAGAAAACGAGCAGAAAGAATGCTATTAGGGGAGAGTGAACAATTGCCTTATAGAAATTATCTTGGTTGTCTCACTAGTAAGTGTCTTGTGGGTGGTTAAAAAGAAATGGCCAAGGGAAACAACCACCACAAAAGTAGAAAATAGACGTGAAGAAGCCGGTATGAGAAACAAACCTCCAACATTCTAGCCAAAATGAGGGTAATTCTCCAAAGAACCCATAAATGAGGTTAATTGAATGGAAGAAGCTGCTTATGGGTTAGCCCATATGTCTCTGTATGCTGCCAACTTATATGACGATGAAGGTGCAAGTAGCCAAATACGTGTAGAGTGGCCAGACTAGCAGAAGCAATGTGGGATGGGGGTGGCGCACCAATCAAAATTCGATCTTTAACAATCAATCTACAAGAGCATGCATAAAACTCAATTCAATGAGCAATAAAACATCATCCAATCAGTGATCATGCATAAAAGAAAATGAATTGGGGCAATAGCATATTGACCTTGGGCATTCCAGCCCCTTACACACCCTTGAAACAATCAGCTTGTACTCTTAGATCTCAAGAAACAAGCGTAGGGATTAAGGATTACCTTTATATGTTGATCCCCCACAAACCAATGCTCTTAGATTGATGAAATTTCAGCAAGGATCGCCCCTTGAATCAGCCTCTACGTCCCAAGCAAGGATGAAGCCCTTCTCCTTGACTTGCTTGCCAATAGAGTGAGAGTGGAGAGTTAAAAGGGGCGGTCAGCAAGGGATTCCTCCCAAGCAAGGAGAAGGCTGAACCTAGGGGAAGAGAGGGGGGCTGCTGATTGGGAGAGAGGAGGAGGGATTGGGGCAGCCGAAAGCTAGGGCAACCTCCTCTCTTCCTCTCTCTTAAATACCCCTTCCTTTCCTCTTTTAGGCGGGCCTATATGTGGGCTATTCTAATTGGGCTTCCCTGCTCTATTTCTTCATGTTAAACTTGAGGGTCATACACAATGGGAGCGGGCTCTATCTCTTAGAGCCCACTGAGGCCTGGACCCCCTGCACAGGGCCAAGCCCGCGACAAGGTTGACCCCTCGTTAACCATGGGTCCCACCATCAACACATAATTCGCACGTCTGGGCCCCACAATGTGTTAATGTACGACCTAGTCGCATGCCTATTGTGCGTGTGTGACGTAAGCGGGGCCCAATCAAATTAGTGTAACGAAGGCACATGTGGGGTCAGCCCGACTGCCCCCACCACCCTTGGACCCCGTGGCCCATACTAGTTCACCCGGACCGTGATAACGTTGAACCAAAACAGGCCCGAGCCCGTACCCTAGTCCAACATCCCCCACTATGGGTGAAGGGCCCATATGGTCCAACAACGACTTTCGCTAGTCCTGTTGAAGACGAATGCTATGAGCGTGCTTAGAAAATAGATCTGTCGTCAAGGCCTTAGTGAACGAATCAGCCAACATATTAGTAGTAGGAATATGACTCATAGTCAATTTCCCCCTCTATAGCATGTTGAAGATGTAATAGTAATGCACCTCAATGTGCTTACCTTGGGCACTGATCTCCCCATTCTTAAGTGTCGACACCGTTGCCAGATTATCACAATAAATCTGGACAGGAGCATCAGACCAGCCTTCTCGCCCCAATCTTGTTAGAATTTCCTTTATCGATACTGCCTAGGAAGCTATAATACTGCATACATAAAACTCAGCTTCCATCATAGACTTAGAAACACTCTTTTGTTTCTTGCTTGCTTACGATATAGCCCTGCCTCAGAACATGAAGACAAATCCGACAATGGATTTCCTGTCATATGGATCCCCTGCATAGTCTAAATCATTATATCTAGCCAATGACAGACTTTCCACATGATAAGTGAGTTTTAAACTCTTAGGCCCTAAAAGGTACCGAAATACCCTATTCATCATTGCCAGTGCTAAAGACCAGGGTCTGCTTGGTAACGGCTCAGCAAGCCTACCACAAAACTCAAATAAGGCCGCATACAGGTCATGGCATACATCAAGCTGCCAATAGCCTATGCATATGGCACTGACTCCATCCGGAGTTAGTCTTCCTCAGTCCGAGGAGCCATACTCTTAGACAACACCGTACCCTTGTAAATATGGGATTCAATGGTTTTCCAACCAATGACATTGAAGCGTTTGAGAATGCTCTTTATGTATGACTATTGAGATATACTCAGCTTTCTAGCCTTTCTATCTCTATCAATTTTCATCCCGAGGATGTAGGATGCCTCACCCATGTCTTTCATCTCAAACTGGGTTTTGAGTCATTCCTTTAAATTGACTATCATACTTAGGTCATTCCCCATCAAGAGTATGTCGTCTACATATAGTGACAACATCATATACCTTGCCTCATCCAAGAAGGTTTAAACACAGTGATCTTGTTCATTCACTATGAACCCATACTCATTCCTTGTGAAAAGTGAAGTACCATTGCCTTGGAGATTGTTTAAGGCCATACAATGATTTTATGAGCATGCACACCTTATATTCCTCTCTAGGAACTACGAAACCCTCGGGTTGTTCAATGTAAATCTCCTCCTCTAAATCTCCATTTATGAAGGTCGTCTTTACATCTATTTGGTGTAGCTCTAAATCATAGTAAGCAACGCGTGCTAAGAGACATCTAATCGAGTCAAATCATGACGCCGATGAGTATGTCTCTTTAAAGTCAGTCCCATACACTTGAGTGAACCCTTTAGAAACTAATCTCGCCTTGTACTTGTCTATAAACCCATCCGCCTTAAGCTTCTTTTTGAAGATCCATTTACACCCAATCGGCTTCCGCCCTTCAAGTGGATCCACTATCTCCCATACCTTGTTCTTTAGGATAGAGTGCATCTCTTCCTAAATGGCCTTTTGCCATTCTTCAGCATCTGGAAGACCTAAAGCTTACTCAAGGGTAATCGGGTCGTCTAGAACGAGTTCATCTAACAAGACGTTGTCCTCCCCTAGCATTTTATAGAAGTCCCTCAACCGTGTTGAAGGTCTTCTTTCCCTCAATGCCCTGGGTTCTGGTTCGGCTTGGTTTTGATATGATCCAATTACTTCCTTAGAGGAAGTGCTAGGACCAGCCTCTTTAACCACTTCAAACAAATTGAATCTTTTGTTAGGTATTCTAGGGTTTAATTCTTCCTCCAAGAAATAAGCGTCTCTAAACTCAATTGCCCCCACTGTCCCATCTATGCGGTGAACCACGAATCGGTACCCAGTAGAGTGGTCATAGTAACCAATAAAGTTGCACTTTATGGTCATAGGGTCCAGCTTTGACCTATGCTGATCAGGCACCTTTACGTGTGCCCTTGACCCCCACACTCTAAGATGCCCTAAGTTTGGACGTCGACCTATCCATAACTCATAAGTTGTCTGTTGGACTACATTTTTGGGTACATGATTAAGGATGTACATGGTTGTGTCTAAAGCCTCACCCCATAAGTTGGTTCCTAACTCAGAGTGATTTAACATGGACCTAAACATGTCCATAAGTGTCCTATTATGCTTTTCTACCACTCTATTCTGTTGTGGAGTGTACGATAAGGGTGTACTCATGAATTGTTCCTTAATCGGTACAGAAATCTTTAAACAGGTAAGAGGTGTACTCACTACCTCTGTCAGTCCTCAGGATTTTTACTTTCTAGCCTAACTAAGTCTCTACCTCAACTTTAAATTTCTTAAATTTATCTAAGGCATCAAACTTCCTCTTTATTAAATACATGTACCAGTATCTTGAATAGTCATCTGTAAATGTGATGAAGTATGTCATCCTTCTGTGGGTCCGAACATTCAGGAGCCCACATATATTAGAATGAACCACCCCTAAAACTTCATTTGCCCTTTGTTCCTTTTGGAAGGATTGCCTACTCATCTTTCCCGATAGCTTAACTACATTAGATATTTTTGGGTAACAACCCAGCATTTGACTTCCTATGTAGCTTATCTACATTAACGTGACACAAATGTATATGCCACAGAAGAGCATCAACCACAGACAATACAATATACTCAGAAGCACTTATTTTATTAGACTCGGAAGAGTTCATTACATCTAAGAAGTACAATCCATCTACCAAAGAAACACTAAAAAGTACAGTCCCACCCTTGCCCATAGTGGCCTTACTCCCCTTGAACCTAACATCAAACCCTTATTGCTCAGCATAGGGATTGAAATCAGGTTCCTCTTGATGGAGGGAGCAAAGAGCACATCGGTGAGCACTAATGTAGACCCATCCTTCAGGGGAATCCTGTAGCTCCCCAAAGCCTCCACCTTGAAATAAGTGTTGTTGCCCATGAAGACTTTGGTTTGGCCTAGCATTAGATTGATCATCTCACCCCTGGCTCCCTTGGAATGAGAAACATGAACTGTAGCTCTTGAATCCAGCCACCAACTCTCCTCCTTGATGTCAGCTATCATCACCTCTGAGACAACACACACGATCTCCTTGTTCTTATCCTTGTTGTTTCTAGACTGGTCACCTTTCTGAGGACAATTAGCCTTGAAGCGGCCCACCTGGCCACACTTGAAGGATGAACCCTAGGGTTTGTTATTCCCCTTGCCAGTGCCCTTGTTCTGAGGCTTTTTACCCTTCTTCTTAAAAGCTCTCTTGTTAGAGGGACCAGGCCCCTATCCACCCTTCTTGCCTCCACCAAAGTTATGTGTCAGGTTGGCAGTAGCAGCACCCCTAGAAGCCTTCACATGGTTTCTCCTTTAATGCTTAAGCCTAATCTTTGCAATTAGAGCCTCCATTGTGATCTTTTGGTCACTCATGTTGAAGTAGACCACCACACTCTCCCAAGACCTAGGGAGGCTGATCAACACTGTAGACACTTGGACTCCCTTAGAGATGGGGTCCTCCAGTGTCTCCAGGTCATTAGCAATGATGGACATGACACTCAGGTGCTCAGTCACATCATCTCCCTCCCTCATCCTGAAGTTCTGGTACTTGGAGTGCAGCATCCTCTTATGAGCCTCAGTCTGCTCCCCATACCTAATAGAAATTGCTTCCAGCATCTCTCTAGCAGTCTTGTACTTCTCAAAGAGCCTTTCCATCTTTGGCTCCATGAAAGTCAGAATAGTGGACCTAGCCTTATTGTCATCATCCCTCAGTTTTTCATAGGTTTTTTTCTGAGCAGCTGAAGAGCCCTCTGTCAGTGGCTCAACAATCTGCTCAATGATATGAGAAAGATCAGAAAGAGTTAGGATATGATGTATCCTTCTCTTCCACACTAGATAGTTGTCAGCATTCAGCTTCTCAGTCTTTACTAATTCTCATGTGACCATCTTGGAAGCCATTGTGCAACTACAAAGGAAAAAGGCAGAGAACAAGAAATTAATACTATGGAAGGCTAACCGCTTCTAAAGAAGTAATTGTTTATAAAGATCTTAATCTTATAATAAGTCTAAGGGACAATTGAGTATATTATACCGAGTTTCTTTGTTTAGGTGCACCTTAATTAGGGTTTGGGTCACTTTTTTAAAAATAACCCTACCTACCCCTTAAGGAAGTTACCCTAATTAGGCTATTTAGGTGTTTATGATATTTAAAATCCCCTAAACACCCAACTCAGCACTTATAACAGGAAATAAAAAATATTAGACGCTACTGAAATTTTTTATTTTCTGCCTTGAAAATTTTCGGTGCAAAATTACCAAAATAGTAATTTTGGTAATTTTTTTCACCCTTAAAGACACACCAAAAATTTTTCACCCAGCAACTTTTTGAAGGGTATTCAACTCAGTGAATAACAATTAAGGGCAAAAAAGTGGCAGCACACACACAGCCCTCGTGAATTGACCAAAATGCCCCTAGGACTAAAACGGTCAATTCACACATTTTTTAATTCACAAAATTAATTTATTCTAATCAAAATAAATCAATTAACTCTTTCTGACCAGCAAGTAAGTGTGTAGGCAGAATGTGATCAAAGAATAAATTAAGCAAAAAAATTACAAAGCCAAATTGACCTTTTTGCCCCTATATGCATCCAAACATACAATCTTCAATTAAGCTCAAAATCACACTGATTCGAGCATGCTAATCAATCAAAACAGTCCAATATGCATTCAATTTGAACTTAATATTAAAAGTCCTATGATTTGAACTTATAAATTAATCAATTTCTCAATTTTTGAATTCTAAGCATGCAAAACCCTAGATTGGGTAAATCAAAAAAATATTTTGATTAGATCAATGACCAACGACCCCAACCAAGGCTCCGATACCACTGTAGAGTGGCTAGACCAGTGAAAGCGTGGTGGGATGGGGGTGGCGCACCAATCAAAATTTGATCTTTAACAATCAATCTACAAGAACATGCATAAAACTCAATTCAATGAGCAATAAAACACCATACAATCAATGATCATGCATAAAAGAAAATGAATTGGGGAAATAGCATACTGGCCTTGGGCATTCTAGCCCCCTTGCACTATAACATCCCCAATTTTTCTGTAATTTTTCTACATGTTTCTGCAATTTTCTGCTATTTTTTTGCTCGTATTTTCAACCGCAGCTTTAGTGTGACTGAGTCCTTGCGGTCATGCATTGACTACCAAATGCTAAACTATGTGACTTTCAAGAACAAGTCTCTTGCCCAGTGTTGTTACATCTGAACCAAGACTATGAAAAAATCAAATTTAGATTTGTTTTACTTGTCAATTGTAGTAGATAAGGTCAATCCACAGGGAAAGCCTTGTGCAACAAAGAAAATGATTACAAATAAAAAATAGACGAAAGAAAAATTAAGAGAGAAAGAGTTGAAAAGTATTTAGGAAATAATGAGTTAAAAAATCAATAAGATAAAAAACTAAGGCATTAAGGGTCATTTTAACATCCAGTGATGTTCTTCATGTGTCATGTTATCTTTGTTAGAATCGAATGAATATTCTATCTAACCGGAAGATATGAACATTAAAAACAAAAATAAAGATAGAAAATACTTTTAATAGATGAAGGATAAAAATAATTATTTCTTCAAGAGTTATATATATGAAAGTCACAAAAGATCAAGAAGAAGAGCCTTCAAACATTTTACGTATCCAAATAAAAAAGAAACAAGAAGAAGAATAATATTAAATGAACATCACTTCAAATAACTAATATTTACTTAAAACCATTGATGAAACATGAATAGAACTCTATTAGATTATTACAAATCACCTCTAGCCTTAGCTTGAGAACTTAGAAAGTCATTACAATAAAACTAAAAATAAAAGTACAGAAGAAGAAAAGAAAAATAGGAGAAGAGAGCTCCAAAGAGGAGTGGATGATGTCTCTACGACGTCCACCCCTCTATTTATAGGAGTAGAAGGGGATGCTTCAAAGGGGAAGGTCAAATCATCTCTCTTAATTGCATCCTTATTGATTGATTAATTGGTTGCTTCTTTGGCAATGATTATATTCTAATTTAATTATATAAATCAATGATTTATTTAGAAAATAAGTATCTTTGAGTCTTCCTTTTTTTATCCAATCAGCCTCATTGTCTTTCCTTATATGTATCAATCACAACTAATGAAAAGATTCTCCATGTGTTGGCCTCGGGTTAGTTAACTAGATGTCCCATTGCATACCGGATTTGACCCATATATATTCAGAATTATGAATTTCTACCTGAAATAGTGAATATATATATGGAAGTCTACTTTCCAATGCCACCAGAATCATATCATTCCAAATTATACGTAATAAGATATGGTCGAAATACTAAGATTGTGTCAATCTGTCCAAATCAGCTTTTTCCCGAATTTAGTTCTCTTAACGCAAATCTAAAATCTAACGGGCCTACAAGGTTATGTTCGACCATTTCATGCATTCTTAGACTATTAAGAACCCATTCTTGACTTTTATATGACTTTAGGTAGTTGGGCTTCACTTCCTCTTCTGGTTGGATCCTATCAAAACCCATTTTGACATGTAAACACAACAGAGGCCCAACTCACCTATTCAAGATATAAATAACACATATAAGTAATGAATTAACACAAAATAGGATTACAATTCAAGATTTAAAAGCATCTAATTGAACATTATTTTAGTGCATCACCCAGGTGTGATGACCTTTACCATAAGTGACAGTCAACCAAGGGTTTTTGAGAATTGACTTGAGCACAAATTATGATTCGTCCAAGGTTTTAGACAAGGATATTTTTAAGACAATGTCGTGGACTTGGTTGGATGATTACAAGATTTGAAAGAAGTCATTGTGGACTGGTTGATGCAGTTGTCATCCGTTCTACCCTTTGGTCAATGGTTGTTTAGAAATGAGGAATCTGACAGCAGAGAACTTGACGTGTAGTTGTGCCTTTGATTAGAAAGGCTCTTTGGAACAACACTTTCCATTTAGTGAGTTTGTTTATTGTAATAGTTCATTTCAGTAGTGGAATGACTTCTGTGAGCCTTTTACAGAAGATATTGTTATCACCGACTAGTTGGATGAAGTAAGTGAGCGTAGGATGCACTAATTTGAATTTGTTTGGCACTATACAGATAACTTGAAGTTAGCCAGAGCAAGGTTGCATCCAACATAAGGCTTATGAAAGAATTATACAAATGGAAGGTGAATGAATCTTGAGTTGAGGTTGGCTATTTTGTGTTTTTACACGTCTTCCCAGTGAAGTGAGTTATTTCGTTCTAAGTACAAGGGAAGTTGAAATCTTGGGGAGTAGGTCCTTTCAAGATTCTTTAGACAGGTAACCATGGAGTTACCTTGTGACCTCAACTCACTGAAGTGGGCAATGATCACTTCCTTGTTATATGAGGCACTCTGAGGAAGCTTGATCTTAATTTGGCTTGACAGTCGAAAGAAGGTTTTGAAGACGGATTATTCCTGCAGTAGAGACCTTGTGGCGATACAATTTCTCCCGTAATGGCGATGGGGCATATACTTGTGGATCTGAGAGAGTTATATCCTAAGTTGTTTCTTATTTCAATTCTACGTTGTAAGTTGATTAAGAAATTTCGAGGACAAAATTTTCTAAGGGGAAAGAATGTAACATCCCTGATTTTTCTATAATTTTCTACATGTTTTTGCTATTTTTTTCAAATTTTTGCTATTTTTCTGCTTGTTTCTTTTAGGGGGAAATTAGGCACTTCAGCGTATCTGTATTTATAATTAATATCGATATTCGTGACTGTAAGAGTCGGGAGTGGTGTTTCGCAAGTCATGGACCTCGATGCATCATAGAAATTTTTCAGCGCAAAAATCGGACGAGACGTGGGAGAATAGAAATGGGTAGAAAGTAAGAGAAGAGAAAAAAACGGAAAAAAATATATATATAAAAATGGATCAGGTGCGCTCCGCAGAGTGGACATTGAAGGGGGAAGCCCCCCTTCACTCTGTGAGGCCGAAGGTGACGCCGCCACCGGCTTCCGCCTGGCTAGCCTCGGCCTGACTATGCCGTCTCCCTGGCCTGGAACTGCCAGCAACTGCCACCCCTCTCCTACTTTTCTGTCTTAGCCCAACAAAGACACCCAATCGTGGTTTAATCCCGATTCACCGCCAGCAGAGGTTGCATGGCCTTCATCTCGCCGCCCTAGCTTTGCCCAGACCTAGACAACATCCATGCAGCACCATCCCAGCCTCCCTGCCCCTGCTTCGCTGCCGTGAGGTAAAATTTCGTAGTCCCTGTTTCTCTTTTTCCCTCTGTATTGCGGCCTCCAGCTGTGCCACTGTTGGCAAGCCACCTTTGACTAGCCTTTGGCCCTCCCCCAGCCTGGCGATGGCAAGGCTACCACCCAGGCAGCCGTCCTGGCTCAGACAGCCGCCTCCCCGGCCCGTGACCCCTCCTTCCACCATCTTGCGATGCTAATAGAGCATTTTCCCCCATTTTTATCTATTTTCTCTGTCAGTGTGTTGCGGCCGCCGGCCGTGCCATCGGTGGCCTGCTACTGCCAAATGGCCTTAGCCCTCCCCTGGCCGGCGATGGCAAGGCCATTGTCCCGACCCAAATCGTCGCTTCTTCCCTGATCCCTCTGCCCAATTTCGATCTAGTCATAATTTCTTCTGTGGGTTTTTTCCGTTATTTTCATTGCCGACTGCCACCTTCAAATCGGCCTTTGGATTGCTACCTTGAGCCTACGACGGTAAGGTGCCATAGAAAAATCTACCATTTTCTCTGGCGGCATCCATTCTCCACCATTGGACATTGGAAGACATCATACCGACATCCATTTGACTTTCCGCAATCCGGCGACACCTAGGTTCCATCTCTTTCCAGGTCTAGCCCCCAACCATGTCTAGCTATTGTGGCTCGGTGATAGCGTGTCTGTAGCCCTAGCTCGGCACGCTCTCGCCCCTAACTAAATTGAATCCCTTTGTTCTTTCTGCCGGTGGTTTTGCTGCCACTGGCATCGACCAGTGAACAGCCAGGACGCCAACTTGACCTAGCAACGGTAAGGGGTCGTCGTTCTAGGCCTCCCTTGCACGTCTTCTGCACACACCAGACACCCCTAAACTTTGGGGTACGTCTCTGACTACCGCTAATGGGCTTCGCTCCAACCCAAGCCAATGTGTCTAGCTTGATAGTATGCGGACTTGGTCCACAGGTCTGACCAACATGGGCTCTGCCCCGGCCCTATGACGGGAAGGGTCAGCACTTCTTGCCCGATTCTATCTTTGCACCCCCACTTTTTGTTATGCACGACTCAGAACCTGCAGGAAAGTCCCCGGTTCCCTATCCTTCTAAGGGGATGAGTATTGACGGCCACTGGCATAGGGCCAGCTAAGGTTTGACCACTATCGTGGCTATATAATCCACCAATAAGCAGTGTTTGATGCACAGCCACCCCTACAATGATTTAGTTGTGGGTAGCAATTAGAAATGTTACCGCCTTTGTTAGCCACCTAACTCGGGCCCTTAGTGCCTTCTACTTTTGTTTAGGGGACTGCCACTAGCGAACCCCACACCTTCCGTGACCAACCACCCTAACCCCTAAAAGACCACCCTTTTTTAGGGTTTGGCCGTGACAATACGTGCATACATTGTTCAATAGCCGATTCTGCCCGTGAGTGGCTGGATCCAACTTCCACCAGCCTGAGTCGTTCGGAACCCACCGACAACCTACCCTTCCCTAGTATTCCCCTTTTATCGCGCACACTTGTGTCGCACGCATAGTTTAGGCTAAAGGCACCACCTTTGTGGCGTATGACAATTGAACGACTCCACCACTAGGCAATATGGCCGCTAAAGCCCTCCCCTGCCTCTCTTTTGTTTGTGAGTACACAATCAAGCCCTCCGCCATGTTGTGAGGCTTCAACAATCC
Organism: Saururus chinensis; assembly: GCA_035235625.1. Taxonomy (NCBI): domain Eukaryota; kingdom Viridiplantae; phylum Streptophyta; class Magnoliopsida; order Piperales; family Saururaceae; genus Saururus; species Saururus chinensis. Next base: position 30,928,922 of record CP141146.1, on the reverse strand, counting down.
AAAATTGTTGTCACTGGGTGTGGCCCACGGCTGATTTTAGAGTCATGGCTAACAAAGTGTTTTTAAGCGTTGGCCAACCTTCAATCTGTCACCCCCATTCTGTGGTCGTTTTTGTCACTTCTAGTGTCACAACCTTGTGTTTGACCGCCTTAGTGTGTCCAACCTTTTGCTTCGAGTGAAATTAGTCTAACCTTATCGAGATTAATTCCAACATCTCTTAAAATCCTCGGGACAACAACTCTCTCTATGCAATGCTTTTGGCCGCCTATTCCGTCATTGACGCTGCCGCTACCAATACTCGTCATCAAACTCACATGGATTACGAGGTAGGGGACCTTGAACTCGTAATTTCATTATAGCATGCTAGGAGTTTATAACTTAATGCTTTGCATGATAAATGTTTATTAAATGAGCATGTTTTATGCATGTGAATTGTGCGAATGTTAATGAACACTAAAGGTATGATAGTAAGTAGTTGGTGAATTATATGTATATGATTTGCGTACGTAATAAATCTGTGTGGTCAATGAGCACGAGTACGTGCTTTGATTATAAGTTGGTCGAAGGGGGTATTTCAAGGATTATGATGTGGAAATTACAATTGTATGTCAGGCGATGAAAGACTTATAAATGACGGGCGAAGGTTGGACTTGATGAGATTGGGGGATTGATTTGGATTGAGCCTAATGGTATGTTGGAGCAATGAGTTGGAGACTTCGAGGACGCAAAATTTAGAAGACTTAAGGTTCGAAGCGTCTTGGGGAATTGTGAGTTAGGGAGCATTAATAACATAATTGTACACGCATAATGTACGTAATATGAATTATAACGGACGAATAATGAGTAAGAAATTAGTAAGGGTTTGATGACTTGATTTAGGTCTCAAGGGTTTCATTTGAGGAGTTCGGTAAGATGATTCGGTTTTAAGGCGGATGGTGTAAGATGTAAGGCCGTAAGTATATGATGGTAAAAGGATTAGTATGGAATTCGAGTTAAGTATGGATATGCAGAGATCCGTAAGGCTGTAAGTGTAAGGGTGGGGGATGAGCTCAATAAAGGATGCTACCTTTGTGAATTGGACTTTAGAATGAGCGTATTTCTAGCCTTGTTGGCTGAAGAATGTAAGACAGAAGTAGTTTTGAACCTAATTATACATGCATAAGTTACCTAATATGAACTTAAATGGTAAGTAACCATAATTCGATAATGTTGTGAGTTGAGACTAAGGGTTTCGACGGATTAAGTTTCATGTTTGAGCCAGTCGATAAGTAATCGATTGAGTATCCTTCTTGGTCTAGCCATGGTGTTATCTTGCAGAATTGGTCTTGGTGTTGTATTTCAGCCCAGACGTTTGATGCTCTGTTGAGAGCGCTGTAAGTTTTCACTCTTCGTGGGCGCTGCATGTATTTCTGCCTACAAATGGCATTGTAAGATTCCTTCCCAAGAGTGGCATTGTAAGATTCCTGCCCAAGAGTGACACCATATGTTTTTCGCCCTTAGTTGGCACTGTATGGCCCTAGAGAGTGGGCATTTGCTCGCTCAGGTAAGCAGTATCATGGACCTTCTCTTACCTGTTTGATCCTGTGCCCCATGAGCATAGGTGTGCCTTGCCTTCGGAAAAGTGCATAGCGTCTAGTTGCTCCCCGAAGGTTAAGGTGATGCCCCAATGACATTCTTTTCCTTTTTGACACTAGAGCTTATTAATTATAATAAGCTTCAGTTGTCGATAGTATGTGTACGATAGTAAGAGTAAGTTATATGTATTCGATTTTGAGTAAGTGTAATTGTAAGATCCAGAGTAAGTGTAAGTGTAAGCTTCTAAGGAAGACGGTAAGAGTAAGAGTATGCTATAAGAGTAAGATGGTACGAGTAAGGTCGTACAAGTAAGTTCGTACAAATAAGGTCGTACGAGTATGTGAATGTTGTAAGTGTACGATGGTACGAGTAAGTGGGTAAGACTCTGATTCATAGTGTAAGTGTAAGAGTTTATCGTAAGAGTAAGTGTAAGTTCAATTAGTATAATGATTTATATGTGAGACCTTATTTATATTTTATTATATTTTGCTTGCTTCATGTGTGGTTGCATGAATGCATCTATGTATGAACTTACAAAGTTCATCGATTTACTTCCCTTACTAGGTATTTTCCTACTGAGTATGAAAATACTCACTTCCCCTATTTTTAAACCCTTTGTCTAGAGGCTTTTGCAGGTTGATCGATAGCTATTTGGGACTGGACTATTCCCTGTGGTGGACTATTTTTCCTCGACCTTGTGTACCGTGGAGTTGTGTGCAGCTATGTGGATTTTCGTGCCATGATCTTATGTATTGATTAAGGTGAAAGAAATGTATTATTTACTAGACTTGTGTATGTATGTACGATTAATTTTTCAGACTATTAAAGAACTTGTACTCAGAGATGCATAAGAGGCATTTGTTTTTAAAGCCCAAGGACATGGCATGTTTTACTTTTATGGTTTTGTTTTGGGTCACCCTTAAATGTTGGTTTTGTCATGTGATGAATTAATTTATGAAAATTGTTTTCACACATTTTGAATTTTGTTATTTAATTTAATTTACATCTGTGTTTTGAAATATAATTTTAGTAAAATTTGAAAGTAAATGTGTGAAAAAACCTCAGGTGTGACATGCACGCCCTTGAAACAATCAGCCCGTACTCTTAGATCTCAAGAAACAAGCATAGGGATTAAGAATTACCTTTATGTGTTGATCCCCCACAAAGCAATGCTCTTGGACTGAAGAAATTTCAGCAAGGATCGCCCCTTGAATCAGCCTCCACGTTCCAAGCAAGGATGAAGCCCTTCTCCTTGATCTCGTTCGCCAATAGAATGAGAGTGGAGAGTTAAGAGGGGCGGCCAGCAAGGGATTCCTCCCAAGCAAGGAGCAGGCCGAACCAAGGGGAAGAGAGGGGGGCGGCTGATTGGGAGAGAGGAGGAGGGAGTGGGGCGACCCAAAGCTAGGGCAACCTCTTCTCTTGCTCTCTATTAAATACCCCTTCCTTTCCTCTTTTAGGCGGGCCTATATGTGGGCTATTTTAATTGGGCTTCCCTACTCTATTTCTTTCAGTTTAACTTGAGGGTCATACACAACGGGAGCAGGCTCTGTCTCTTAAAGTTTGCAGAGACCCCATGTACATGGCCAAGCCCGCGATAGGGTTGACCCCTCGCTAACCACGGGTCCTACAACATATTCGTGCGTCTGGGCCCCACAACGTGTTAATGTACAACCTAGTCGCATGCCTAGTGTGCGTGTGTGACGTAAGCATTCCCAATCGAATTAGTGCGACAAAGGCACATGTGTGGTCTGCGCGACCGCCCCTACCACCCTTGGACCCCGTGGCCATATCAGCTCACCTAGACCGTGATAACGTTGGACCAAAACGGGCCCAAGCCCATACCCTAGTCCAACAATACCAAACTTTAGAACATCATTAATGTTGTTAGTTGAATAGCTATAGGATTCCGAAGGTACTCCAAAGTAAAATGCATTAAACATTATTAGTGAGCTTCAACAATCCTATGACTAGACTTGTGAACGGTCTAGAATTGATTTTTTCTTACTTAAAATAGAAATTTTGATTTGGATCTCTAGGCAACCTCTAAGTAAATGAGTCTTGGGGTCATACGAATAGGAAAATGATATTTTCACATCAAAAGTACACAACAAAAACTCACACATGAGTTTCCATTGGTCAAGATGAGTGAGCCCATGTGAATTTAGTGTGGAGCCCACTTGTGAAGGCCAATCAAAACTTTTGTGTGAATTTTTGTGGGTACTTTTGTTATGGGAATATCACTACTCGAATATGTTGTATCAAAATTTAACCTTTGTTCATACATCCACTAACAATTGATCTAATTCCTAATGATTAACCTTTGTCCATACATCCACTAACAATTGATCTAATTCCTAATGATTATGTGAAGGAACTACATCCATCTTGGATGTAGTTTTTGATCAAATCACTTTGGATAGGTGACAATTGTATATTTTATTGATGAGCATGAACAAGTACAACTGGTACAATACAATAAAATTGATGGAGAAAGTTTCTTTTTACTTGATGATAACAAACAACCAACCACACAGACAATAGGACAAATGTACTAATGAATGGATTAATACGAAGATTGGAACATACTCGAACAAAACTAAATCCATCAATTTCTACGCACAACTCAATGGAACAGAAGCCCAAGCAGGACAAAGTTCTTGGAAATCAACCATCTAATTTAAACATGACAGCCACAATTACTTCTTCCTCCTCCTTCTAACACCTGCCTGCATCATCCTACTCCATCAGGCTTATGCGGGCTTTTGTTCTGCTCCGCCCAACCTACTTTCCGCAACATCAGGGAAGCATTATGACACACAACAATTCACCCCCACTTTTTAATAAAGAAGTAGCCTGAAGTGCTCCATATATTTGGCAGAAATTATTGAAGAAACATCGAGGGAAAATTTTATAATGAAGAGAGTTAAAATTGTAAAATTGTAAAGTTTTATAATGAAGTATATGATGAAGTACCACCTGAAATGTTGAACCTCAAATATGGCAGAAGAAAGTTCTTGAAGTTGTCATCTTGCCACTTGAGTCCTTTAATCCATTTCAAATCACCACAAATTCTACCCTCTCGTAGTGTCCTGTTTTCATTCATTAGACCTAATGGCAACTTCTCCAGACGTGGACAATCGTACAAATAAAATTTCTCAAGAGAGGGAAATGAGACAGTGTCACTACAAATGCTCTTCAGCTCATTGAGATATCTAATAGACAATTTTTTCAGCCTGGGGAAACATATATAACCTTCTGTCTCCTCTTCATTTGTGCTGATTACTTCTTCTATGTCATCACAAAATCCAATATCAAGCTCCTCAAGCCGTTGAAGATGCTTAAGCCCGATAATATGTTTAAGCCGAACGCAATGAGAGCTATTCAGTACACGAAGGTTCACAAGGGATGACTCACCTACTTCAATTTTAGTTAATTGACGACACCTGTCAACTTGGAGTATATCAAGGCTAGAAAGGCAAGTGGTCTCTGTGCTGATGTTGGATACTGCAACAGCTTCAATTTTTTCTACTGCAGAGCTGTCAATTCTCAGATTTGATAGTCTATCCATGTCCCTAAAAAGTGAAAGCAAATTCATTGAGCTAATACTTGGGCAATGTTGGGTCCATAGGGTTGTTAGGCAGTGGGATAATCCTTGAAGACTTGGACTTGATATTTCATCCGCACATATTTCAAGATGCTTTAAATTCTGCAGCTTCGCCAATTTGCAAAGGTCAACTGTAGTGAACCTCTTACTATCTGAGCCAGTGAAATACAGGTGTTCCAAGTTCTTTAATTCCCAAAACCCTTCGGGCAACATCTGAATCTGTGTTTCACGTAGATCGAGGTATCTCAACTCAGCCAATTTTCCTATTGTGGTTGGGAGCTCCCTAAGTTGTGTGCACCGTAAATTTAGCATCTCTAACTTACTCAACTTCCCCAGTTCTGCTGGTAATGTTCTGGCCCTGGGATATGTCCATTGTAGATCGAGATGCCTCAACTCAAGAAGTTGCCCAATCGTGTTTGGAAGCTCAAATAATATATCGTTGTCAGACAGATCCAAAACCTCCAACTTGGTCAAGTTTCCCAACAACCATGGTAGGAACATCTGCGCTCCTCTTAATCTAAGGTATCTCAACTTAACCAGTTGTCCAATTGCTGGAGAAAGCTCAACAATACTACCACGCGTGAAGGATAGGTCTAGGACTCTTAGAAGGGGCATGAAATTGAACAGACCATCTAAGATGTTGGGATTAATATCCCTCTCGATAATCAATGTTGAGAGCATGGGACACACAGGTTTCTCCGGCATTCCTTCTTTGTCCAGTAAGAAGATCTTGTGGGCCTCCTTCCATCTATCAGCAATTTGTGATTTTTGCATGCTGGGGTGCACAAAGAATTTGGAGTGCTGCTTCCCATCATCTGATACAATCCATAGGCCCATGTCACGGATTACATCATGCATCTTCACACATCCTTCTCCTTCCCTTTCTAACAGAGATGCAGCCGTAAGGATGCTAATATAAGCAAGCCCACTGTTCTTAGCCTCCAGTAGGCTCTCATTAATTCCTAAAAACCCTTCACCCACCCAGTAATCAATAAGCTTCTTTATATTGATTGACCAGTCCTCAGGAAACAAGCAACAATACAGGAAACAGTCTTGTATTTTTTTATTTGGCAGAGCATCATAGCTGAATTTTAGGCAGGAAAACAACTTTTTCTCTGTACCCGCGATCTCCGAGGGTGATTTACGAAGAGTAGCGAGTGCATACTCCCACTCCTGTGAAGTGCGTTTACCAGCCATAGCCCGACCTATGACTTTAAGAGCAAGTGGTAATGCTCCACATTCTCCAGCTACTTGTTCAGCAAGACCTCGTATTTTAGGATGAGAATCTATGATCTTTTCACCTGCATTTTGCTTAAACAAGATCCATGCATCATTCCACCCTAAGCAATTGACTTTTACTGGCTGATGAGGGTGCATTTGGTCGCAAACCTCTTCTGATCGAGTTGTGAAGATTATCTTTGATTTGTTCACTTGAGTAGGATCTGGAATTCCAAGATAATCCACCATATCCAGGTGCTCCCAGATATCATCAATCAATATCACAAATTTCATTTCGAGAAGCTTATTATATATTATTTTCCTAGCTTGTTCATTTTCTGCTCGATCTTGTGGCAATCCTATTTGGGCCATAATACTTCTCAAAAGTCTTGTTTCATCCACTTCTTTAGACACTAGGATCCAAATAATAACATCGAAATTGCATTTAACTAGGAATTCATTGTGAACTCTTTTCATTAGGGTGGTCTTCCCAACTCCACCCATGCCATATATTCCAATAATTCCATTATTTTCATCCCCGAGAAGGCTGCATACCTTTTGAAAGGTTTTATTTTGTCCAACAGAAGACGAAGAGGGAATCAGATCAACATGATGCATTGGCTGATGGTCATGAGTCAGATCTTGTGCATGACTAGAGGATGATGGTCCAGCTCCATATACATCTACTTGCATCTGATCATGTTCAATGGACATAGCGGGATCCAGGACTGGCGGAGTAGAGGAGTTGTGGTTGTGCTGTTGCAGTGGATGAAAATCTTGAGAAAGGGGTGGGATATTCAAGTTGTTGATAACATCTTCCACATTTGGGTTAAGAGCTGGCTGCGTCCTTCGCGTTTTTCTCCAATTTTTGAATAGTCTTGACATCGTGACTTGAAAAAGATTAATGGGGCTGTAAGAGAACAAAAACAAGGCAATAAATATGGGAAAAGGAAATGGAGCGAAAGATATAGCAATGAAATAGTAGAAGGATAAAAACCTTATTAAACTGTTGAAAAAGAAGACTGTGCAATATAGCAACAGAAGCAGAATTATGGAAGGAATTAAATACCACTAGCTAAAGAGATTTACTATGAGAAAATTGAGGACTGAGAGCTAAAAGTTTGAGAATTTGTAATTTAAATGATTAGTGAACAAGGCTGGAAAAAAAAAGAGCGCAGGGAAATATCATTTGCAATGAATATATAGAGGCTACTGAACAAATCTGTGATAGGATGATGAAGTGTGCTAATATTAGAGAGTAAAAACGTTAGAGAACTATTGTGTAATATAGAAACAGAAACAGATTTTTACTGGAGTAATTTTCCTTTATTACTATGAAAGGGGGAGGTCCCTGTTATTCTGTAATTTTCCTTTGAATGAATAATTTTTGTGATGAAGTAATGAAGGCTAGTGGATTGGCTGGAAGGAGGGGAAAATGAAGAATAGTAGGTGTTCATTATATTCAAAAGTGGCTTAATGGAAAATGGGGGTGTCTCAACTCGTGCACTGGAAACAGAGGACGATGGCCCAGCAGCAACATTAGACAGAACTACTTGAATTAGTTGCCGTGTTTGATCAGAAGCTACAGATGAAGCCCTTTGTGCCTTATTGAGGATGCTTCTGATCATGACGACTTGGAAGGAAAAAAATAATATGGAAGGAAAAAGATATCAAATGAAGATTATAATATGCTTCAAATTTATGAAGATGGCGATGCAAGAAAACGAGCACAAAGAATGCTACCAGGGGAAAGTGAACTATTTCACCAGAAAGTGTCTCGTGTGAGGTCGAAGAGAAATGACTAGGAGGAAAATCGACGTAAAGAAAGCCAGATCTTTTATGGAAGAAACTAGAAACAGAATATCATGTAATTTTCGTCTCTGAAGTAGACCACCATATCCTGCAAAAAGGAAGGATAATGAAAGATAGCGAAAACGTTACAGATTCTTGTAAAACATATCTACACAAGCAGATCTTTTAAGAGCTAGAAAATTGATCAATCGCTGAAGAAGCAGAAGAAAACAATGAAGGAAAGGATAATGAAGGAGTTGTCGAGTCTTTATGGGTCAACCTTCCTTGCAGCTGGCGTCAATTTTCTACTTCCTCCACCTTTTCAGCTACTTCTTCCATCGCTAAGTTTAGACTGGCTAAGAAGAAGTTCCATCTCCTCCTGCCGCAGGTCGTTTTTTTGTTTTCATCAGGATAATTGGTCTATATGATATTTGCTTAGCATGAGAAATTCTGTTGGTGTTGAATTTGGAGACGGTGAGAACAACGGGTTATCTCACAAGAAAGTGTCTCGTCGGTTGCTGACAAGAAATGTCTAGACGCAAAGTAGATAGTATCGATCAAAAGTAGACCTCTCCGTTTGAGAATATTTTGTCATAGCAAAAGGACCAGATCTATACTGGAAGGAACTAGATACAGAATATCATGTAATATTGTGTGATGAAGCAATAGAACCAGATCTTTTATATACCTAAAGAGAATTACAGATTTACAGAACACCGTCTCAAATGTAGACCACCATTTCCTGCTAAAATGAAAGATAAAGAAAGAAAACAAAAACGTTATATCCAGAAGCAGATGTTTAATGGAATGGAAGGAAATAAAACTTACTGCCTGGAGAGATTTAACTGCAATTTGGAAGGAAATCTTGGACCGAGAGCATAAAATTTGATCAATCACTGAATAGAAGGAGAAAATAATGAAGGGAAGGAAATTTTGCTATGAAAGGACTTTCTGCTTCAGACAACTCAGGCTATTCCGGTTCATTTAACCAGTTTCCAAAGAGGTTGATAATGTGTAGAGAGTAGTGGAGACTTTAAGGACTAAACAATAAGTAGCACCTTCCTTCCAGTTGACTTCATGGGCTTTTTAGAGAATTAATTATCTTTTTTTATTATGCATTTGATGTTTTTTTATCTATACAACAAATCTGTCCTCATAGTTATTTGTGCCTTTGGATCAATCAAAGTCCAAAGGTGCATGATGCCTAGGCTCACATTGATGCACGTGAACCCGGGCTCCTGGGTTTACAATGATGTACATGAACTTGGGCTCAAGATATTTAATAAAAAATGGATGTGGGGCTTGTCACTCCCTATTTTATCCAACCCACTCTACTATACATAAATGTTAAATATCCACCGACTATGTTAAGAGGGCTAAGCTGCCTAAAACGGGGCGCGGGGGGGGGGGGTTGGGGGGGTTGGTTTATCCATAAAAATATTAATATGGTATTTATTTGAAAAATATTTACATGTAATTCATGTGCCATCCGATGGACATTTGATGGCGTGTGTTAAGTCACAGGGTAGGCAGGCAGATCGAGGGACAGAGCCTGGAAAAAACCTCAAGGGAGCCAAAAGTAAATTATATAAAAAAAATTGATTGGGGTATTTGGCATGGACCAATGCTACTTTATTTTTCATAATAAATGCATTACACTTAAAAGGGGGGAGGGGGGGACGCATAAACCAAAACCCCAACAAAATAAAATTGATATGTCATAAGAAAGGAAACTTATTTAGTTGTTCCCGATGTTCTTTTATTTCAAAAAATTCATCAATAATTGTGTTTGTGGTAATCTCATCTACAATTTCTTTTTTAATACATGTTATCAAACAATTAGTCAGAAATTCATCCTCCATCTTATTGTAAAGTCCAGTTTTTACAATTATCATAACTGAGAATGCTCTTTCAATTGTTGTTGTTGAAACAAGACTAGTTAATACTTTGATTTTCTAGAGTGCACTAGTTTTTGACAAAATTATATAATAGTTGACACTTTTTAAAAAATAGGATGTTAAATAACATTATACCCATATTGCTACAATTGAAATTTCAAACAATGTCTCTCTTGCTCTATAAAATCTTTGTGATAAAAGGTTTCAACTAATTTACAAATATCATTTACTTTGAATGACTTATAAGTATCTTTCGGATTCAAAGCAAAACTAAGAATCAAAAACTCTACTATATTCTGATTACACTTGGTTTTTAACTCTTGTAATCAAGAATCTATAGTAGTTGTAAATATGTCATAATAAAAGAAACTTATTTATGTTGCTCCCGATGTTCTTTCATTTCATAAAATTCATTAATAATTGTGTCTCTAGTAATCTCATCTATAACTTTTTTTTCAATATATGTTATCAAACAATTAGTAAGAAATTCATCATTCATCTTATTGTGAAGTCCATTTTTTACAATTATCATAACTGAGAATGCTCTTTCAGTTGTTGCTGTTGAAACAATACGAGTTAATACAGGACAAATATGCCGGTAGATGAGAGGGTAAACTTTTGATTTTCTAGTTTCCACTAAGTTTTGACAAAATTCTGTAATGGTGGATACTTTTTGAAAAATAGGATATTGAATAACATCACACCCATATTGTTGCAATTGAAATTTTGAACAATGTCTCTCTTGCTCCATAAAATCTTCGGGATAAAAAGTTTCAACTAATTTACAAATATCATTTACTTTGAATGACTTATAAATATCATTAGGATTCAAAGCAGAACTAAAAATCAACAACTCTACTATATTCTAATTAAACTTGTTGTTTAACTCTTGTAATCAAGGATCTATAGCAGTTGTAAATATGTCAATCCGATAGTGATGTTTAAGTGTAATAAACTCTTGTTAAAGATGAGCCCTATTTCGATTTGTAACATAACAAGAATTCAAATAAGGAATATCTATCTTATGTTGTTGAAAAATAATATTACTTTCTCATGCATAACATTCCAACCATTATCTCTCAACTCTCGAATGAGTTATTTTGTAGTAGATACTAAATGCATGACATTTAAAATATCTTGAGATTGTGTTAAGGCCTTTCTTTCTAATTTGTGCTAGATTTACTTGTTTTTCTCATTTGAATTACTAGTGATCTTGCTGATTTTGGCCTAAGTTGTGTTTGTCTTACTCTTGAGTGTATAAATCTCTTATTTTACTCGAGTAAATTTAATTATTTACTCTTTTCTATTGTTTATAAACTTAATGGTTGTTTCAAACAACAATATGGCTGAGCATGGGGACTTGGGAAATCCTATGAATCAACCACTTTTATTTGAAGGTCAAAATTTCTTTAATTGGAAGAATTAGAAGAGAGACTTCATTTAAGTGCTTGACAACAATGCTTAGAAAGTGGTGATTAAAGGTTGGAATCTACGTATGAACAAAGACAAAAATGATGAAAATGAAATAAAACTTGAATTAGATGGAAATGAAATAAAACTTCCTAACTACAATAGTAAAACACTATGTGCATTGTTTAATGCCATAAGAAAATCTCGGCATAAGTTAATTTCTAATTGTACATCCACTAAGGTTGCATGGGAAAAACTTGCTAAGTACAATGAGGGAAATGAAACTCTGAAGGTTACCAGGTTAGAAATGCTCACCCTAGAGTTTGAAAACATAATGATAAGTGATGAGGAATCAATTTCTGAGTATTATGCTAATATTTCTAACATAGTTAATACTTGTGATCAACTAGGAGATGCAATCCTAGATTACTTTGTAGTTAGGAAGATTCTAAGGTTCTTATTCTCAAAATTCAAGATTAAGATTGTTGCGATTATTGAATCAAAGAAAATTGACTTTTTAGACATTGAGAAACTCATAGAAAACTTAATAGCCTTTGAAATGTAAGAAGAGTCCTATAGAAATAAGAAAGAGTTGTTTGAAAAAAAAAGGGAAAGCAAAATGCTTTAAAAATATCTCAGAAACTGTCCAAGAAGTCAAAAGCCTTCAAATCCTAGAAGAGTCCAAAGAAAGTGGAAGTGAAGATGAACAAATGGTCTTGTTGACTAAAATTTTTAAGTTCTTGAAATCTTAGAACTTCATGGTCGACAAAAAGGGACAAACATCATGAAAGAAATATAGGGAGGGAAGAGATAAAAAGCATAACAAACCTGATAACGAGAATATGAAATGTTTTGAATGTGGTAAGTAGGTCATTTTACTGGTGATTGTCCTAACAATGTTTCTAACAATTCTTCCCGTGATAAAAAGAAATGGTTTAAAGGGCAAGATAGAAAGAAAAATGGGAAAGTGCTTCATGCAATATTCTTTGATGAGAGTTCGTCTGAGGACAAATAATTGTGTAACTAATTTCCTTCCATGCAAGAGTCAAGGAAGATAATTCTTTAAGGAGTCTCATGAGTCAAATTATGATGATTTGAACTCAAATTCCATTTCTAATTTTGAAAAGCATAGGGAGTTTTTAAACAATGTCATGCTTCTAACTAGAAAAACTAAGAATCTTGAGAGAGAAGTGAAGAGGAATAGTAAAAAATTAAAATTTGCCTCTCAAGAGACAAATAGATTGATAGAGTTGAATAAAAACATGATGAGTGAGATAAGGTTGAACTTGAAAAGGAAAAAGAAAAATCCAATGCACTCCATAGAGAACTCATGTCCTCTAAAGATAAGTTAAATGTATTCAATAGTTGAAGGAAGACTTTAGAGACTATGATTAGCATTAGTCAAAGGGATAAAAGGGGGTTTTGGTTTCTAGACTTCCAAGTCTACACCCAAAGTTAAACCTACTACCTTTGTGAAGGCCAACGAGAGTCGTCAAAACCCTAAGGTAGTGCCCAATCTACCCAAGCCAATATGGAGTGTGCCAAAATCGAAATCTTATCTAGTGGGAGTGTGTGACATTTGTCATAAGAACACCCACACTAGGTTTGAATGCCCCAATAACCATCCTCATAACCCTAGTTCTAGGAAAAGATTGATGAAATCCTCTACATGAACAAAGCCTAGATTACCCCACCAAGTATAAGAGCATAACATGAAGAGGGTGTGGATGAGGAAAGTTGATCTTCAAGCCTTAAAGAATCAATTAGGAAATATAAACAAATCCACATTTGGTTGCCTTATAATTAGATGGTTAGGCTGTAAGAACATAATTGTCCTTATGGCATGTATTGGTTTATTTATGTGATTAAAACAATGTCATAAATTTTTTATTTTGGGTCAATTGAAGTCTAAAGATGGGATTATGAAGATGAAATGAAAAGAAGACTCAAAATCTCTATTGCAAGAGGTAAAAATATGTATGCATATCACAATCACACACTTTAGGGTAAAAGAAACCGTAAGTAGAAGAATGGGAAGAGTTGGTGATTTTTTGAGTGAAAAATCAAAAATATGTTAAGAGCAATCAATCACTGAACAGTATCAATTGATTGGTCCTGAACTATAGTGAATCTCTTTGGAACATTGTTGATCGATTGATCATTTCATGACAACAATTAATCGATACTAGTAATTGCCATTGTAAAATTTAACTGAGAGTTTAGCAATCAATCTGAGTGAGTAATCGATTGATGTGAGGAATAGATAGAAGGAAATGAGGAATTGGTCAATCACCCTATGGAATGATCGATCTCTAGAACACAAAATTGCCTCAATTCTACTTTTTTAGTTTGATTTAGAATCCTAATTGAATACATATTCCTTTTCAAACTTGGGGAATCTATCGAAAGGTCTAGGAATGTAAAAAGAGTAGGAGAGAAGATATAGAAAACTTAGAGAACATGTGTATAGTTTCTTTAATTATTTTTAGAGAGAATGAGTCTTCTAGGTTGTGATAATGTCTACCTTAATCAAAAGAGTGATTAAAAATTAGATGAGTGTATAAAAATTCATGTAAGACATGGTGTTTGGTAAAGATTGGTGTTTAGAAGATCAAGAAGAAAAAAGATTAATTCCAATTGAGGAGATGAAATATCTACATTAATCAAAGAACACAGAGAAGAGTGGTTGATTCAGAATCATAGTGGTGTAAAGAACTAGCTATGTAAAGAAAAAGGAGCCTTTGTTCTTTGTAGTTAGTAATTCTATAATGTCAAGTTTATATAGTGCACAGTTGATATGGACAGAGAATCTTGTAGTATTTCCCTAGTTAGATTTCCATGTAAAAATTCTTCTATGATTTCATTGGTGATTTAGTTGGAAATTTTCCTTAGAATACATAAGAAATAAGAATTTTAAATTATACAAAATCCATGCTTATTTTGTTTAAAAAGAAGAAGATAAATCTTTCAACTTAATTGCAAGTTAGAGACACTTTATTTTTCTCGGTTTGTGTATGTAACACACAGTAATCACAAACCAATAAGTTATAGTTGAGGTTATTTAAGTATTTATGATATTATTCTAGTGCTTTTGAGGTTTGATTGTGTTGTTTTTTATTGTGATAGATTCAAAAACATATTTAACTTGTCTCTATTTGTTTTAAATTTTGTTGTGGCTTGGAATAATCATTTTTTTATAAATTGAAGGTGCTTAGTGCAAACTTTTGTGCTATGCAACCTGAAAATTCTCAACTTGTGCATGATAAATCCTTGTTCAATAACAAAATCTTTGAATTGCTTGAGAAAATTAAAAAATTGGAAGGGGAATTGAAAACTTTTAATTCAAAATTGTAAGTGTTTGGTAAGTAAAGAAGAACAAGAGAAAATTCTCTCTTTTGGATAATTTGTACACAAGAAAAATTCCCTAGGATGCACTAAATTTATTAAGGATAGATATTTGATTGATAATGATGCTATTACTTCAATTTATAAAACTTTGGCTGGAAAACAATTGTTTAGAAATGAACTAGTGACCAAAATTGAGCCTATGAAAAACAAATTAGTGAAGAAGCTACAAATTGTAAAAGATGATGTCAAATTTTACTTGCTTAAATTAATCACATGGATCGGTAGAAACTTAAGAGAACTTATTGCAAAAGTTCAAAATCTTAGTGATAGGGCTCACACATATGATTTACTAAGAAATTCTCATAAGTTTATATATAATAGTTATTACAAGAAGGAACAAAAGTTGAATGTTAAAGCATTTGAGAAAGTAAAACATGATAAGAAATTGCATGATCTTCAAGAATTTATGAAAACAAGAACAATTTGGGTAAAAAAAGAGGACATGAAATACAATATAGTGCACAATGTCATGAAACATTTTAACATGTAAGTACTTAGATAGTGGTTGTTCTAAACATTTGACTAATAACAAGTCTAGGTTTACTAATTTGGTAGAGAAATATGAACTCTAAAAAGGAATCATAGAAGACTAGCTGGGGAGAACAAGATTATATAAGAATGGATAGGGATGTGGATACTGAGGAAGGACACTGTAAAATGACCATGATGGCCTCCTACCCTACTATGTAAAGAGGGACTCTAGTATAGTTTTTTGTATGCAAGTTTTATTGTGTAGAACATTTTATGTAAGCATGTACATAATCTTAGAAGCTTTCATCCCCGACTTGATAAACACTTGTATCAATAAAGCATATTTGCAAATGTCGTGAATGTCATGTTTTCAAATACATACAAAGAATACATATCGTATTATCATATATGAAATATGGAGTATATAATATTATTAATAATACATATTATTGACATGTCATGATATCATATATACGATAAGGAGCATATGGTATTATAGGTCGCTAGCTCAAAGAACACATATTGTGTTATCGTTAACACTATATGATGAATATTGTGTTATCGTATATGTGGTATGGGTCATATCGTATTATGGGCCACTGACTCAAAGAACACATATCGTGTTATTGTTAATACGATATGGAAAATATTATGTTAATGTATATGTAATATGGAGTATATCGTATTATAGGTTGTCGGCTCAAAAAATACATCTCTTATTATCATTGACACGAAATGGTGAATATTGTGCTATTGTATATGCAATATGGTGCATATCATATTATCAATAACATATATTGTCGACATGGTATGTTATCTTATATGCGATATGGATCATTCGTATTATGGGTAGCTGGCTCAAATAACACATATTGCGTTATCCTTAACACTATATGGCGAATATTATGTTATCGTATATGTGAGATGGAGCATATTGTATTATTGACTACTGACTCAAAGAACACATATTATGTTATTGTAAACACGATATGCTGATTATCGTGTTATTGTATATGCAATATGAAGCATATCATAGAATGTGTTATTTGCTCAAAGAACACATATTGTATTATCGTTAACACGATATGGCTAATAACGTGTTATCATACATGTGATATGGAGCATAACATATCATAGGCTGTTGGTTCAAAGAACACAGTGTGTCATCGTTAACGCAATATGGCACATATCGTATAATCAATAACACATATTATTGACATATCGTGTTATCATTGATGCAATATGAGCCACATCATATTATGAGTCACTTTGTCCACTATGTGGAGGACGGGTTGCCAGCACTAGTGAAAAGATGGTTTTCAGACAGGGAAAGCTTCCACGTAGGAAAAAAAGAAGAAAAGAGTGTTTTACCGCCTCCGCCACCCACCGGTGAGTTGCCACTCGTGATCTACCTCTGGTGAGCCATCATCTATAATTTGCCACCAATGACACTTACCCTCTAGAATGATGCCCCCACCCCCTTCCAGTCTTCATTAATGAGATAAGAAGTTGGGTAAGGGTGTCACGGTCTGGGATTTTGGAAACATATAAAAATTCTTTTAATAAAAATATTAGAGTTTACCCAGGCCTGCGGCTAGAGCCACTTGCCCTAAGAGATAATAAAATAATTAATTTCTCAGGAATTACCGTCTGTGTACAAACACACAAGGAGAAAATTAATAAGAGTTCTTACTTGTTTCAGTGCGGTTAAAATCCTTGAAATCACATCAAAATTCCCCAAGTAGGCCCTTATACCTGCACACTAATGCTACGTGAGGTCCAGGAAAGTCTAGGGGTAGTGAGTATTTTAAAATACTCAGTAGGAGATTTTATAATATCAGACATGAAGTAAATACATGGTAGTTTCACAAACATAACATAAATACTAATTTTCATAAAAACAGGGTGTACCACTCACCCAAAATCTCCCCTAGAGCTTCTTCCTACCTATCGAAGATGCTCTCAAGGTTTACAAGCTTTCACGGCTCGCTACAAGTGTCCCAGACACCTACTTCATCTTATAGACTTTGCTGCAGATATAAAGTAGCTACCTATTACTCCTCCACGCATCATCGCAAAACCTCGTGCTTGTAGAGAGAAGAGCTACTTGTGCTCATAGGGCACCGGGATCAAGAAAGTAGAGAGTCTTCCTACCCTTGCGTTCATAGCCTTGATAGGTGTTGATTATTTATAATTAAACCCTTTGGAAGTGTACAAGGTAATTGTACTAGGATAAGTATGTAAAGGTTGTTGAACCTTAGGGACAGATGAATTAGTTACTAAATCTAAGGAAAGAGTTTATTAATTAAAAATTACAAGAACTTAAACTTAAATTAAGTAAAGGAAGTAATCAACTAAATCAAAAGGAAGAGATCAATATGATGGAAATTACTTAAGAAATTGAATTCACTATACAACCATAACAATTCTTTAACCTTTAATCTAAATCTAGTGTGAATATGAACAAGTATTATCAGCTACAAGCTAGAATTACTTCAGAAAGAATCATTAATTATATCCATGACATGAACTATCTTCGACAATAGTACGAATCATCTATACTAAACTAAGCTATAGGCGTGACTCATCAAATCTTAGTATAACTCATCTAATTCATTAATCAAATAAAAAATAAAACTATTGTATGACCATCTCATCTAAATTACAGAAATTAGAATCGATGTAAATATCAAAACCACATTAATCTATTGTCAACAAGACAATAAATAAACATTAAAAACTCTTTCATTAAAAAGGAAATCCTTATCATACCTTTGTCATTAATCACAGCTGAGATCTAAATTAAAAAGCAAAAAGAAAATAAAACTTATCTATAGTTTCATCAACTACTAAGTAAAAGAAAAATATAGCCTTGCATAGTAGAAGAAAGCTCTTGAATCTCCATTGAAAGCTTTGAATGCTCCACCATCTTCTTCTCCCTTTTTTCTTTTCAGAAAATCTACTATAATTCCTCAATTTCAAGCCAAATATAGCTTTATAAAGGCATAATAATTGTTTGAGGAAATCTAATAGGAAAAGAAATCAAAATTGGCTCTAAATAAGAAATTGTGCATTATCCCGTTTGAACGCTTGCATGCCCGTTCAAACTACTATATTGTTTCTACTTTTTTTCAAAAGCACATGTAACGGTTTGAATGCCCTTGTACCTTGTTCGAACAACAATGAAGAATTTGCAGAAAATTAACACAAGTTAGCCAATTTACTTCAAAACATCATACAAGTTTTTTCTAACCTAATTAACCTTAATTCCTAATTATTTAAACTATATTAACTATTAAATAAGACTAGACAATAGAATAATAAAGGGTAAAATAACATACAAATTATACTTATCAAATATCTCCAAACCTATATTTTTCTAGTCCTCGAGAGAAACAAAACAACTAATCTAAAAGAATAAATAAATGCTACTTTCCTAAGGAATCACGATTGCATTTACCATATGCAATAAGCCTTTAAACCCCTAAGTGTCCCTAATTGGACGGGTTGTTTCTCGTGAGGGTTTGCAGCAATAATACCCACAAATATCTAAACCAAAGAAAAGAAATAAAACAAAGCAAGAAAATATAAATTCTAAAAACAATCTTCTCATAAAAACACATAACTATTTTAAAAAGAACTAACCACGAAAACTTGACACAAGCAAATAATTTCAATTTGATCACTTTCAAGTATGGAATCATCTATTCCATAACCTCATATTGAAAATAATTGTGTAGCTATGCAGATACATTTTAAAAGCATGAAGTGTAGAAACATGAAGTCATACAATTTCATTTTTTATTAACAAGCTTTTGTGATGCATTAACCAAGCTCATTAAAGTTCACTAATTTAAAAAAATGACAATGACAATCTTTCATCCTTAACATCTCATAATAAAACCTTATGTAATAGCCTTCAAATTTAGATTAAATTCAAGGAAAAAGAGCATAATATACCTCAAAATATAGTTCGTGCAATACTTAGTTTTATTAAGCTTTTTAAATAGGCAATGCAATAAGTATTAGGCTAGTGTCTCTTATTTAGTTGACTCAAGGCACTCAGTGTTAAGACACCCCTCAAGCTTAATAACTCGAACTATAAAGGCTATAGAACCAAGCAAGTCATAAAAGAATTTATCTCAACTTTTCACCTTTTGATGCGATCCCTGGTTAAGAAGTGAAAAGAAAAACAAATCTTTACTCTCTTTTTTCCTCATCATTTTTTTCAATCTCTTTTTTTTCAATCAATCTATCTTTTTTTATTTTTTTTAACTTTTTTTCTCATTCATTTTTTTATACAATTATCCATTTTTTTTCAAATAATAACCAAACATAAAGATCCGTCCTAAAACATTAAAATTTACTAAATTGTCATGTTGCTCATTATTTATAGAATGTTGTTGCTACTAAAGCGACATACACCTGTGTTTGTGAGGCAACAAGAACAAAATCAAAATGATCTTCTGATGATATCCCATTTCATGGGCACACCAAATACCTTAATAGGTAGGTATCCATAATCAATAGTTTTTGGGTTTTATACCAAATAACTACCTACCACCAATATCAAACGAACAACACCCACGCACATGGGCCAACAAGATCAGAATGAATAGGATCTTCCCATGATATACCGATTCATTGGTGCGCAATGTGCACCCATCTGGCCATCCCCACTGATAAGTATAATTTATGCGTTATTTTACCCTTAATTATTTTATTTTCTAGTCTCATTTAAGTGTTAATATAGGTTAAATTATTAAATATTAAATTTAATTAGGTTAGAAAAAGCTTCCATGGTGTTTTGAATTAAATTGGTTTATTTTGCAGATTCTTCATTGGCGATCGAACGGGGTCACTTACCGATCGATCGGTTACACGTGATTTTTAAGAAAATTCAGTTCAAGCGTTCGAACGGGCATGCAGGGCGATCGATTGGCATAACGCGCAGATTCCTTATTTCACCCAATTTTGAGTCCTTCTCATATCCAACTCTTTTCTTACGGATCTAATGCCTATATAAAGACTTATTTGACACGAAATTAAGGGAGAACAAGTAGATTTTCTGAAGAGAAGAAGGAAGAAGAAGATGGAGAAGAAGCCAAAGCTTTCAAGGGAGATTGAAGTGTTTTCTTCTACTATGGAAGGCTAAACTATTCTTTTACTTAGGAGTTGATGAACCTATAGATAAGTTTCAATTTCTTTTCTTTTTAATTTAGATCTCAGTTGTGAATTATGACAATTGTATGATAAGGATTTCCTTTTTAATGGAAGAGCTTTTTAATGTTTATTCAAATCTATGTTGATTTATTGTCTTGTAGATGATAGATTGATGTGGTTTTGATATTTACATCAATTCTAATTTCTGTGATTTAGATGAGATGGTCATACAATAGTTTTAATGTTCAGATAATTAAGGACTTGGATGAGTTATACTAAGATTAGACGGGTCATGCCTATAGCTATTTAGTGTAGATGATTCGTGCTATTGTCGAAGATAGTTCATGCCATGGAAATTAATTAATGATTCTTTCTGAAGTAATTCTAGCTTGTAGCTGAGAATACTTGTTCATATTCACACTAGATTTAGATTAAAAGTTAAGGAATTGTTATGGTTCTATAGTGGATTCGATTTCCTAAGTAAAATCTATCACATTAATCTCTTGTTTTTAAACTAGTTATTTTCTTTTCCTTTACTTAATTTAAGTTTAAGTTGTTTTAGTTTTAAACCAGCAAATTCTTCTTTATATTTAGTAATTATTCATCCGTCCCTGAGGTTCGACAACCCTTAAATACTCATCCTAGTACAATTACCTTGTACACTTGCAAAGGGTTTAATTATAAACGATCACCCACCCCCTATAAAAGGAGGGGGTTCTCTAATGAAAAAGAAACTTGCATGCATCCGACATTAAAAACGGCCGGTGTGGCAAGCCTAGCCATGTAAGCAGCAGCCCACTGACATAAGCTTTTATTGAAACAAATTACTTCTTATTTGAAAATTTATTCAAATTTTATACAGGTGTAACTCCCTACCCGAACTCGGATACGCACGTTCAAGGTACTACTGAGTTTGTTACGACAAGCCCTACGAAACAAGGCACCGCAAGGGCATGTTATCTTGAGAGATTAATGAGGGGCCAGCCTATGACATATTTCTTGAGGTTGTAGCCTACGATCTCAATGTTCGATTTATGCATTCTTGGGCTCGTTTGTCTCTCTCAACACTATCATTTACCTTGAGGCTCCTTTGAATAATCAAGCTCATAATGGTCTAAATTTACAAAAATGATTAATGACACAAAACCCACTTATGGGGCCAAAACTTTTATTTTCAAAATTTTTAGAAATTGTGGGTCGCTACATGAGTGGCCTCCCTTGTGGGGTTTTTCTCACATGGTAATTGCCTTAATTTTCTGATTTCCCTTGCAAACTTATTCAATTAGAACAAATCAAAGCATGGTGGATCAAATCTATTCCAATTTGGGGTTTCCTTAACTTGGAGTCAAAGCAACTTGACAGATGAGTCAACAAGCTTGACTAAAGCTCATCTGGTTTGGCCCAATCTCATGAGCCTGCCTATGCACTTACCCTTTCATCCATTTGATGGAAAACAACATAGAAAACACTCAAAATATCTTCCAAAAAATATCTAAAAATTTTAGAACAAAAATTGAGAGTATTACTTTAACAACCCTAAATCTCTAGTATAATTTTATGCACTAACAAAGATGATGTTAGATATTTTAGAAATTTTTGATTAGTTAAAGATTTTTATCTGATATTTTTATAAGATTCTCATAGAGCTCCAAAAAAGAGGAGCGTAACGAACCTTCAACCACTTGAATCGAACATCGAAGCCGTAAATTTTGGCCCGTAGAATAAGTGCTTCATGGGTAGAATCTGTTAGGAAAGTGCGGGATAACCTACCCATGAGTGGTCTTGTTTTGAAGGGCTTATCGATAAAAGTCCATTGGTACTAAGAGCACGCGATTCCGACTTTTGGTTGTAAAGGTATTGCGTTTTAAAATTTTCAAATGAAAATAGAATAAAAATGTATAAAAAATGGGTGGCTGACGCATGACCGACATTATAGGAACATACCACATGGGATCAGGCTAGCACAATCATGGGCCGGCTATGTAACATGCATCGGGCTAGTGCACATGACATGCGTAATGCACGCACTGCTACAGCAATGTGTGGTGCACATCTATAAATAGGAGCAGAGGGTCTAGTTTTCTACTGTTTTGTAGTTTCCCACTTCTCAAACTTCTTCCCCTCCATGTTAAATTGTTTTAACCCAAAATTGAATTGTTCAAGAGGCATTCTCCACTAAATCGAGCATACTGGATGCTGGGGTGTGGTATTTTCGTTGTCTGAAGCCTTTACAATTATAATATTAATACCCACACTACAACAAAAAGGACTATACGTCGCTAATAATAAACTATTAGCAATGTTTTTTTTACGTCGCTAATATAAAAATAGTTTTTCAAAAACATAAATTTTTTTTATTAGCGACATATATACATAAGCGTCGCTAATAAGTAATTATTAGTGATGCTTACATATACGTCACTAATAGAAAAAGTATTTTTAAAAAAATATAAAAATAACTTATTAGCGACGTATAATTAAAGTGTCACTAATAATTCATTATTAGCGACACTTTCTATACATCACTAATAGAATAATAAATTTTAAAAAAAATTCAAAGCACCACTAATATTATAATATTAAAAAATTAAAATTTAATAGCGATGCTTTTTAAGTGTCGCTAATAATTATTTTTTAAAAAAATTAAATAGCAACGCTTTTAAGTGTCACTAATAATTAATTTTTTTTAAAAAGAATCCCCCGTGGGCCCGGTGGCCCACCGAGGAAGGGAGAGGGGGCCGGAAGACGGCGGGGTGCCGGAATCCAGACCCCTGGCTCTGCCCCCCTCCCTCCCCCCCTCCTCTGAAAATTAGAGGAGGGAGAGTAGGGGTGAATAGGTTAAGGGGGGGCTAGCTGGGGCAAGGGGGAGGAGGGGGACTGGAGTTAGGGGGAGAGGGAGGGGAGCGGGAGGACGGCGGTGCCACGGTCCTCCAGCCTCCCTCTCCCTGGCTCCGCCCCCTCTTTCCTTCCCCCACCCCCCTCCTCTAAAAATCAAAGGAGGGGGGTAGAGCACGGGAAAAGAGGGGGCCGGAGTAGAGGGAGAGGGGGGATGGGGCAGGGCGGAGAAGGGGGAGGGGGACCGGAGGGGGTGGGAGGCGGCGGAGGATGGTAGGACGTGGGTGGAGGGGCTGCACGGCCGATAGGGCAGAGTGAAAGAGGAAGGAGGACCGGAAGGGAAGAAGGGGCAATAGAGGGGGTGGGGGCAGGAGGACGGCAAGACGTGGGCAGATTAATTTTGTCCGCGAATTTTAAAAAACAAAAAAACATTATTAGTGACACTCTTAAAGAATGTCGCTATTAGTAATTTTGTAGCGACGTATATGTCGCTACTTAATACTATATTTAGCGACGCTTATATAAAAGCGTCGCTAAAATTATTTTTTTATTATTTTTCTCTCCTCACTCTCTCTCTTCTCTCTCTCCTCTCTCTCACTCTCTCACTCTCTCTCTCTCTTCTCTCTCTCTCTCCTCTCTCTCTCCTCTCTCTCTATCTCTTTCTCTCTTCCTCTCTCTTTCTCCTCTCTCTCTCTCTCCTCTCTCCACCCTCTCTCTCTCTCTCCTCCCTTCCACTCTCTCTCTTTCATTCAATTTTTTATTTAAAAAATATGTAGTAGCGACGCAGGTTGCTATGCATTACTCTTAGGTAGTAGCGACGCATAGGTCTATGCGTCGCTAATACTCTTATGTAGTAGCGACACATAGAGCTATGCGTCGCTACTACCTACTTTTTTTAAATTTTTTATATTTTTAAAAAATAATTTTTAATTAAATTTTTTTCTTCCTCCCCCTCTCCCCTCTCTCTTTCCTCTCTCTCTCCTCTCTCTCTCCCTCTCCTCTCTCTCCTCTCTCTCTCCCTCTCCTCTCTCTCTCCTCGATCCGTCCCTCCCCTCTCTCTCCTCCCTCCCTCCCCTCTCTTTCTCCTCCCCCTCTCCACCCTCTCTTTCTCTCCTCCCTCCCCCTCTCTCTCTTTCATTGAATTTTTTATTTAAAAAATAGGTAGTTGCAACGCATGGTCCAATGCATCGCTACTACCAAGGGTAGTAGCAACGCATAGCCACATGCGTTGCTACTACTCTTAGCTAGTAGGGATGCATAGTTATATGTGTCGCTACTACTTATTTTTTGAAAATTTTTTATATTTTTTAAAATAATTTTTTATTAAATTTGTTTTTGCCCTCTCACTCCTCCCTCCCCCTCTCTCTCTCCCTCTTCTCCTCTCTCCTCTCTCTCTCCTCTCTCCCTCTCCTCTCTCTCTCTTCCTTCTCCTCTCTCTCCCATCTCTCCTAGATCTCCCATCTCCTTCCACTCTATCTCCCTTCCTCTCTCTCTCCTCTCTCCCCTCTCTCTCTCCCTCCCTCCTTTCTCTCTTCACTCTCTCTCTTTTATTATAAATTACATATTAAAATTAATAAGAAAATTTTAAAAATAAAATTATTATATTTCAAAAAATTTAATCTATTGTTGACACTGCTTTTTATTAAAAAATTAATATTTATACAAATAGTCAATATTGAAGAAAGTATATTATAGTTAAAAAAGTTATTTTAAATGTTTTAATTTATTTTAATTAATTTCATTAATTAGCGAAACATGCTAAAAAGCATCGCTAGTAGTTCTTAATTTTAAATTTCTTATTTAAAATTGAGATTTATTAGCGACACTTTTTTACAAATGTCGCTATTGTTAAAACTAGTAGCAATGTTTGTAAAAAAGCGTCGTTAATAGTTTTGAATTTTTTTTTAAAAATTTAATATATATATATATATATATATATATATATATATATATATATATATATATATATATATATATATATCTTTTAGTGACGCTTATTAAAGCGTTGCTAATAGTAGTTTTTTTGCGACGTTTGTTTATATGTCGCTATTATCACTCATTAGAGACGCTTAGTGTTGTGTGCTAATAACACATTTTGTTGTAGTGCCAATGTTAAGGTAGGGGGTTTTAAACTCTAGTTCATAGAAGTTAACTCTTCTAAATTATTTTACTCAGGTATGTTTATGAGCTTTATTTTCTTGAAAGATATTATGTCTGTGAAATGATTTGCATGCACTATGTTATGTTTTAGTTTCGAGCACTTTATGTGTAGTTCCTTGGCTTAAGAACCCTAAATTATGATAAGGATTTTATGCCCACCAACAAAAATAATCAGAAAGTTGCATGCATAGGTGTGAAGCATTATGGTAAAGCTCCTATCTTAAGTAGCCTCTGTTGCCCATGAATGCGGGGGTCGGTCATTAGGCATCACAACTTTCATATTTGACTTACTTCAAAATGATTTGTTTTCTCACAAATGATTATTTGAAAAGATTATAATTATTTTCATGGATTTATGCGTAGCATGCTTTTAGAGTTTAGTTCAACCTACTTAGTATTATTATACTCACCCACGCCCTGATTCTATATGTGATATAGCGAGGGCAGAAGTGAAAGTAGAAAAGATTTCTAAATGAATTATTTGTTCGTTGCTTTAGAAAATTATGCAATTATTTATGTGCCTGATGTTTAAAGGCATGATATGCTTAGATATTCATAAACTTTGCATAACTATCAGCTCTACACATAGTGGTCCCTAATATTGTAATATATTACGTTATGTTTTGCTAAATTTGTTATCTACTATGCATTTATGTTATATATATATATATATATATATATATATATATATATATATATATATATATATATATATATATATATATATATATATATATATTGGCTATGCAAATTACTCCGTTATATTCAATGATGACCATGCGATGTATGTTAAGATATTTGTGACTATTCTGCACCAACGGCCGTTACTTTCATTCACGTGTATATAATTACATGTGTTAAATGGAAATTATTATGATTATTATGTCATTAAATTGCGGCCATCACAGATACATTTGTCCCATGAGGTTTGTTAGTTGTGCAAAGGTAGAAAGTATGTGGACCGACTAAGGAAGTCACTTGGGGTGTGAGTATTGGCACTGATTCCCTCCTCTTTCGAGTTCACCATTTAACAAGCTCTTGCCCCTTCTTCTTGAATTCAAAGTCCTCTTTCGAGTTTATGCAATATACTTGTCATACATAAATCATTTAAAACCAATATCAAACCACTAAATTATATTCTATTACGCGTAATATAACCATAACCTATATATTACTATTTATAACATATGTCCATAACATAACCCTACCATATGATTGTTTAAAAAAGTCCAATGCATTAAAGTGGTCATATTTCTAAAATTTGTGCATAACCTAGACATAAACTATTACAGGACAAATGATTATAAAAATCCATTCCTACACTCCATCCATATGTCTAAGATATATGTCCAATATCACACATGAATGCATTTTAAACCAACAACATACAACTAACCTATGTTCTACAATGCTTAACATAACCATATAATATTATTTCCAACATATTTGCATAACATAGCCCTATCATGTGATTGTTTAATAGTCAAATCCATCAAAGTATCCATATTTCAAAGCTTTGTGCATAACATAGGCATAAAAATAATTTTACAAGTGATTAAATATCACAAAATCATTATAACATAAAGTAATATAAACTATTCAGCATTAGTGTCACGCCCTGGCACTGCCCGACCCGAGCCAAACCTGGTCTAGGGGCCGGTCAAGCGCACGGGGGCGACAAGGGAAATTGAAGATCGGTTTAGCGGAAGACTTAAGCCCTAAACACAGGCGATCTAACAAAATTATGGAGTATGCACACCACTTTGAGCAAGAGTAAATAAGTAGAAATGAAAGAGTTTCTTTAACTCTAAGATAACAAAAGTCTCAAACCCACATGCTTAGTTAAACCATAGCCCACTCTAGGCTCCAAAATAGGTCTTAAGCAGCACAAATGTACAAAGTAGCATAAATCAAAATGAGAACCATACACAAAGGTTCTAATCATAAAAGCATAATCCAGGGAATAAGTCACATAAGAGGACTCCATGATCACTCCCAAGTTGTCTCCAACCTTTCCTCAAAAAGGAGATCCTGTCCATCTGCGTGTCACGCCACGCAGCCCCAAAGCAAAACACAATAAAGAGGGGTGAGTTTAACAAACTCAACAATGGTTTTAATATAACTATCATCATCGAAAACATGACAACATAACCATATAATCATTCAGATCAAAGATTGACAAGATGTATCATTTTCTGATTACACATACACATCACCTAAACCTGCATCATAGTGTATAATCCACATAGTGTCATGCACATCATATCAACTTGTATGAGATGTATCTCTAACATACATTTCAGATCATGCAACAACATCATATAAACCTGCATGAGATGTATCTCTAACGTACATTTCAAATACATATATTTCAAATCATGCATCAACATCATATAATCCTGCATGAGATGTGTAAGGACTCTAATTTCTAAACCAGTTTTTGTTTCATTTTAATTGTCGGTTATTGCGCGGTTAACTCTTTTTCTTATTAATTTGGTGGTTTTGTGAATAAATGGTGTTCCTTATGGTTTTAATCAAAATCAGCTTTACAATTATTGGTTTTAAGTGATTTTGAGTCAAATCTGAATTTTTAGGATTTTTTTAAATTTTCACTAATTTTCCAAAAATTAGGGTTTGGCGGGACCCCCTGTGGGCCCCACCATCGAAATTTGGGTTTTTAGACCAAATTAACCCAGACATCTTAAGGCTTTACAAAAAATTTCATAATTTTCTCAAGTTTAATTAGTGCTCAAATAGCTAAATTACCCATTTTTAGCCTATTATTCTATTTATACCCCACAACTTACATACACACACCCCACACCCCATACCCCACTATAAATAGAGTGACCTGAGCCATTTCTATTTGGGAATAGGCTGGAAAAGGGAGGTTAGGCTTAATTCCCCAATTAGGCCCGGATTAGAAGGTGTTTAAGGTAAGCTTCTTCTAATTAAGCCCTAAGTTCTAGATTTTCTCTTAATCCCTTCTAGATCTACCATTTCCCCTTTGTTTTGATTCATTTTTAAACATCAAAACTACTAATTTGCACCTCTTCTTCAAACCCTAGATTTCAAAATCCGATTTTTATGTTCAACAAGCCCTAGATCTATGTTTTTCATTAGGGTTTTCGATGTTAAATCGGTTTTAATGGATTTTAATGTATAACTCTATCTATTTGCAAGGTTTTCAAGAAGGATGACCATCAAATCTAAGCCTAATCAAGGGATAAGGTAATTGACTTTCGAAATTTTAGTTTTCCTATGGTAAAACTCTTGATTTTGTGGTTTATTTTGAATGGATTTACTTTATTTAGTGCTTTAATGGCATGATTAGTAAATGGTAATCTTTAATCCCGATTTCATAGGGTTTTATCTTGTTATGATGTGGATTAGCATTCTGGAAGTTATGGTGGAGTTTTAATGGTGTTTGAGTTGTTAAATGAAGATTTTAAGTTGTATCAATTGTGTTTCGGTTTGAAATTTTGAAATGATGAAGATGACCAAAACTGCTTTGTTGGCGTTAGAACTGCCCTACAAGGCATTCAAATGGCAATACTACCATTTTGGCATTTTTCCTGTTTACCCGTTCGAACGGCCATGCAGGGAGTTCGAACGGCTACACTGCAGAATTTGACAATTTCATGTATGTTACTTATTTCAACATATCTACTTCAAAGTATAATTTTTATGTTTATGTGGAGTGTTTTGAACTATAATAAGCTACTGGAAGGGTATCCCATTGATGTTTAGAAATTGTGGTATATATTTAAAGTTATGTGAAATGACTTGTAGTTGGATATCATTGTTAGAGTTTGCTATCTTGAAGTTATGAGTGGTTGATTTCTATGCTTTAAGCATGTTTCCAGTAGAGTTACCGCATGATAATGAACTGATATGTCATTATAGAGTGTGGCTAATTGATGTGTGAATGTTAGTGAATGTCATGACTCAAGAATGAAGTGAATGATCTTATATGTGTTTAGCTTGTGGTTAAGCTTTGATTTGAGTTATGATTTTAACGATTCTTCACCTATGATTTCCGCTGGAATTTCATGATTAGGTGATACACATGTGTAGTGTGATAGTGAGTGGATTACAATCATGTTGATATGCATTGAGGGAAATGCTTCTATTTTGCACACACACACACACGTGGGATTTAATGTTGATGATAAACATTGATATTATGATTATGAATGACACATGAGGGGCTGATGAGAGCACTTAGCATGAATTAGGATTCATGTATGCCTTGCCCACGTATGTACTATGTTGCATGCATCATGAAAATGGGTTTCAATTGATGCTTTATCGAGATTAATCGAGTTTGACCGATTGTATGCAATGTGGTGCAATTGCATGCCGGATTAATCGGTCGTGGCTTAATCGAAACTTGATTGGTCCAAAAGGACTTGTTTTGATTTGAGTTCCTTCGTGGAACATGTGCACTCCCCTGGTTGAGTCTAGATAAATGGAATGATATGGGGACGAGTTGTGTACTTGTCTTGCTATTTGAGATTATTATTGTCTTCTGGACCCTAAGAATCCAGTATGGTATGCTCCATGCACCGGCTACCATGTGTTCTAGGGTTTCCTGTGTGGAAACTTGAGCTCTTCCCATCGCAGGAGATGTCCCAGCATGAACACCCCTGCTCTAGATTCTCTACGTGAGAATGGGACATCCTTGGCCAGGATCGTCCAGGGCGAGCAGCCTTTAGGGATTGACAACCCCGAACTTCTTAAATTCTTTCGTAGAATTTGGACCATGACACATCTTCATGACCTTGTCTATGTCCCCATCTTCGTGACACCAATTGTGATTACTCCTTGATGGAGGCATTCTTGATTTTATGCTGATGTTAGTCTATGATGTATGCCATGCATGTTTGTGTAACATATAATTTGACACGTGTGTCGTGCAAGAATGGATGAGATATATTATGCATACTTGATTTGAAGAAGTGTGATTGAGACACTATATGCAGGTGTATGTGTTATGAATGCATGATCAGAAAGTGTGATTGAGACACTATATGCAAGTGTATGTGTTATGAATGCATGATCAGAAAGTGTGAATAAGACACTATATGTAGGTTTATGTGTTATGAATGCATGATCAGAAAGTGTGCTTGAGACACTATATGCAGGTTTATGTATTATGAATGTATGATCAGAAAATGATACATCTTGTCAATCTTTGATTTAAATGATTATGTTGATGTGCCATCGTGTTTCCGATGATGATAGTATAATAGAAAACCATTATTGAGTTTGTTTAAACTCACCCCTCTTTATTGTGTTTTGCTTTGGGGCTGTGTGGTGCGACACGCAGACGGACAGGATCTCCTCTTTGAGGAAAGATCGGAGACAACATGGATGTGATCGTGGAGTCCTTTGATGAGACTTATTATCTTTGGTTTATGTTTTATGTTTAGAACCTTTGTGTATGGTTCTCATTTTGATTTTGCTACGTTAAACCTTTGTGTTGTTTAAGACCTATGTTGGAGCCTAGAGTGGGCTATGGTTGACTAAGCATGTGGGTTTGAGATTTATGTTTATCTTGAGTTAATGTAATTCTCTTTCTTTTCTACTTATTTACTTTTGCTCAAAGTGGTGTGCATACTCCATAATCGTGTTAAATTGCCCGTAATTAGGGTTAAGTCTTCCGCTAAACCGTATCTCAATTCTCCTTGTCGCCCCCGTGCACTTGACCGGCCCCTGTACCGGGTTCGGCTTGGCTCGGGTCGGGCGGTGCCGGGGCGTGACAAAGTTTTTGGTATCGGAGCACATCTTTGACTAAGAGTAAATAGGAATGAGTGACAATTCTTATGGGTTAAGGGTTGTGAGATGATTAAGGTCTAGACTTAACTAGTGATGTGAATTCCGTTAGTATTTGTCTTGAATGTTGCTTGATTGCTTGCTTGTTTGCTTGCTCTGTGCTGTCTGATTTTCGGTTACTTTGCTTTCGGTTATTAGGCTGTATGATTAATGTCTAGTTCTTGTGTAGATGGTTGGCACTAATCATACATGTTCTAATAACCATTGCGGTGCTCGAGACCCGTGGGTGGATGATGTGTTGACCGCCATCGAGGGGTTGACACAGGTGGTCCAGACGAAGCACGCGAGTGGTGGCAGCTCTGAGTCTCTCTCACTCAAGGGATTTAAGAAGCTTAATCCCCCTAGCTTCAAGGGTGGATTTGATACCTCTGTGACGGATAATTGGAGGCTCCATATGGAGAAGATCTTCAGTGCTCATCGTTGCCCCGATGCGGAGAAGACTCGTCTCGCAGTCTTCACGTTCGAGGGAGAGGCCCAGAGGTGGTGGTTATCGATGGAGCATTAGAGGTTCCATGGCCGAGTGGACATTCCTTGGGAGGAGTTCTTGTCAGCCTTTAAGTACTTCCCTATTCATGTCCGTGAGGAGAAGAAGAAGGAGTTTCTCAGCCTGCAGCAAGGTTCTATGACGGTCTTGGCCTATGAGACCCGTTTCATGGAGCTCGAGCGCTTTGCTCCTCGCTTCTTCAGCGATGAGTATGAGCGAGCTCGTAAGTTTGAGGATGGACTGAAGCCTTTTATCAAAGGCCGAGTCGTGCCCTTCCGGCACAAGACCCTTGCTGAGGTGCTAGAGACGGCCATTGTAGTGGAGCGAGATTCTGATGAGTATATTCGGAGGAGAGGGCAGCAGCAGCAACCTAAGAGGCCAAGGGCGGAGGGTAGCCGTAACCGTCATGATCATAAGCGGCGAGATACCCGTCATGCCAGGTATAACACTCAGCAGGTGCAGCGGGATCCTCTTGATCGCCGTGCTAGTGTGACTTGTTATGATTGTCGGCAGAAGGGGAACTATGCTAATGAGTGTCCTCAGAGAGTTAACCGTGCTTAGGGGTGCCGGGAGCACCACCGGCGAGAGCACCTACTGGGCAGCCCGATAGCAAGGGGAAGAGGCCGGCACATGATGGGAGAGTCTTTGCTATTTCAGCGCAGGAGGCGGCTAACTCTTCCGGCGTGGTGGAAGGTATGATCCTCATTGCCTCCCACTATGCTAGAGTGCTATTTGATACCGGTTCCTCTCATTCTTTTGTTTCTCCTCATTTTGCTCATGAGTTGGATGCTTGTCATAAGTTGTTGCATGTTCCTTTGCGCGTGTCTACACTTTCATCCTCTCTTCGAGCCGAGAAGTATATTGAGATGATTCCTATAGAGATCGATGGGCATGTGCTACATATGGATCTGATTATATTGCCGATGATTGACTTTGATGTGATCCTAGGCATGGATATGATGTCTAAGTTCCATGTGCATGTAGACTGTCGCAGGAGATGTGTGAAGTTCGAGTTGCCAGGAGCTAAGCCTTTTATCTTTCAAGGGGTGAAGCATTCTAATGGCAAGTTCTTGGTTTCATCCTTCAAGGCCAAGAAGTGGATCGATAGGGGATGCGAGGCTTTCTTTGCTAGTGTTACGGGGTTGAACATGGAGTTGCCTTCTTTGGATTCCGTTCATGTTGTGGCAGAATTTTCTGATGTCTTCCCTAGTGACTTAACGGGTTTGCCACCGGAGAGGGAGATAGAGTTTTGCATTGACCTTATTCTAGGCACTACTTCTATTTCTAAGGCTCCCTATCGTATGGCTCCAGCCGAGCTTAAAGAGCTTAAGACTCAGCTGCAAGATCTTATGGATAAGGGGTATATTAGGCCGAGTGTATCTCCTTGGGGTGCGCCGGTCTTATTTGTTCGGAAGAAGGATGGTTCTATGCTATTGTGTATTGATTACCGAATGCTTAATTAGGTAATCATCAAGAACAAGTACCCTTTACCTAGAATTGATGATTTGTTTGATCAGTTGCAACAAGCACAGGTCTTCTCTAAGATTGATCTGAGATTGGGTTATCACCAACTTCGGATCCGTCCTGATGATGTGGCAAAGACGGCTTTTCATACCCGATATGGGCATTATGAGTTCTTAGTGATGCCTTTTGGTCTTACTAATGCACCAGCCTCATTTATGGACTTGATGAACCGAGTCTTTCGGCCTTATCTTGATCGGTTTGTGATTATATTTGTGGATGATATTTTGATCTATTCGGCCAATGAGGAAGAGCATGAAGCACATTTGAGGATTGTCTTGCAAACTTTACGGGAGCATAAGCTCTTTGCTAAGTTTGACAAGTGTGAATTTTGGCTCAAGGAGGTGCAATTCCTTGGTCATGTTATATCAAGAGACGGTGTGGCGGTTGATCCCTCGAAGGTTGAAGCCGTGTTTAGGTGGGAGCAACCGAAGAGTGCATCGGAGGTCCGAAGTTTCCTAGGACTTGCCGGGTACTACCGCTGTTTCATTGAGGGTTTTTCTAGCATTGCAAGCCCTATGACCAAGTTGACAAGGAAGAATGAGAAGTTTGAGTGGAACTCAGCTTGTGAAGAGAGTTTCCAAGAGTTGAAGAAGAGGTTGAATTCAGGTCCGCTCTTGACTTTGCCTTCCGAGAGTGGTGGATATGTGGTCTATAGTGATGCTTCACTTCGCGGCTTGGGTTGTGTACTCATGCAGCATGGGAGAGTAGTAGCTTATGCATCTCGATAGCTTAGAGTGCACGAACGGAATTACCCCACTCATGACTTGGAGTTAGCGGCCGTTGTGTTTGCATTGAAGATTTGGCGGCACTATCTCTATGGTGAGAAGTTTGAGGTATTCACTGATCATAAAAGTTTGAAGTATTTATTCACTCAGCGAGATCTTAATATGAGGCAAAGGAGGTGGCTAGAATTCTTGAAGGACTATGACTTCATGATATCGTATCATCCCGGCAAAGCGAACGTGGTGGCGGATGCTTTGAGTCGAAAATCAGCCACTACGATTGCTTGCATGCAAGTTTGTTAGTGGTGCCTTTATGAGGATGCCATTGAGCTAAGACCCGAGTTGACTTTGGAGGACACACGGAGCTGGTTTGCTAACCTCTCTATTAGCTCTAGTGTGGTGGATGATGTGGTCGAGGCTCAGAAAAGTGATGAAGAGACTCTAGCTCTTAAGGCCAAGCTAAGGGAGAAGGCAGTGTTGGGCTTCGAGGAAAAGGCCAATGGGAGTTTGATGTATAAGGGTCGTTTGTGTGTGTCGAGCTCCATTGAGTTGAGAGAGCGTATCCTATCAGAGGTGCACCATTCTAAGTTCTCTATCCATCTTGGAGGAACAAAGATGTACCACGACGTGAAGAGGACATTTTGGTGAAAGGGGATGAAGAAGGACACAAATGACTTGTGTGCCAGCAAGTCAAGGTAGAGCACCGGCATCCAGGCGGTTTACTACAACCACTTCCGATTTCGGAGTGGAAGTGGGAGCACGTCACTATGGATTTTGTTTCCGGATTGCCACGGTCGCCGAGTGGTAATGATGCAGTTTGGGTGATTGTGGACCGACTTACGAAGTCCGCTCATTTCCTCGCGATCAGAATGACTACTCCTTTGGATGCCTTGGCTGCTCTATATATGAGGGAGATCGTGTGGTTACATGGGATTCTAGTATCTATTGTCTCTGATCGTGACCCACGGTTCACTTCGAGGTTTTGGCAGAGCTTTCAGGGTGCCTTGGGCACATATCTACATCTCAGCTCCGCCTACCACCCTCAGACGGACGGACAGTCCGAAAGGACCATTCAGACGCTTGAGGACATGCTCCAAGCATGTATCCTTGAGTGGAAAGGAAGTTGAGAGCAACATTTGCCGCTGGTTGAGTTTTCTTATAATAATAGCTACCAAGCGAGCATCCAGATGGCACCTTTCGAGGCGCTTTATGGGCGTCCTTGCCAATCACCTTTATGTTGGAGCGAGGTTGGAGATCACCTTCTCACTGGCCCAGATCTTATCCAACAGTCAGTAGAGAAGATACGCCTCATCCGGGAGAGGTTGCAGACAGCTCAGAACCGTCAAAAGAGTTATGCCGATAGAAGACGGCGGGAGTTGGAGTTTGTTGTTGGTGACCATGTTTTCCTTAAGATCTCTCCGACCTGTGGTGTTGTTTGATTCAGACAGCGGGGGAAGTTGTCACCTCGTTTTATTGGCCCTTTTGAGGTCTTGGAGCAGATAGGCACTACAGCATATCGGGTAGCACTTCCACCCCGATTGGCCGATATCCATAATGTATTCCACATCTCACTTCTTCGGAAGTATGAGCCGGATCCTACTCATGTCTTGGATTTCGAGCCGTTGGAGCTCCAGGAGAATCTTTCCTACGAGGAAGTACCTATCCAGATTCTTGACCATAAGGAGAAGGTACTTCGGCAAAAGGCAATCCCACTCGTGAAGGTGTTGTGGAGAAATTACGGTGTTGAGGAAGCCATGTGGGAAACGGAGGACGAGATAAGAAAGAAGTACCCTCATCTTTTTTCTGCTGACCTCTAGTGAATTTTGGGGGACCAAAATTCCTAAGAGGGAGAGGATGTAAGGACTCTAATTTCTAAACTAATTTTCGTTTCATTTTAATCGTCAGTTATTGCACGGTTAACTCTTTTTCTTATTAATTCGGTGGTTTTATGAATAAATGGTGTTCCTTATGGTTTTAATCAAAATCAGCTTTACAATTATTGGTTTTAAGTGATTTTGAGTCAAATCTGAATTTTTGGGATTTTTCTGAATTTTCACTAATTTTCCGAAAATTAGGGTTTGGCGGGACCCCTTTAGGCCCCACCATCGAAATTTGGGTTTTTAGACCAAATTAACCCAGACATCAACTTAAGGCTTTACAAAAATTTTCATAATTTTATCAGGTTTAATTAGTACTCAAATAGCCAAATTACCCATTTTTAGCCTATTATTCTATTTATACCCCACAACTTACATACACACACCCCATACCCCATACCCCATACCCCAACTCCATTAAGACCGATTTAACATAGAAAACCTTAATGAAAAACTTAGATCTAGGGCTTATTGAACATAAAAATTGGATTTTTAGATCTAGGGTTTGAAGTAAAGATGCAAATCAGTAATTTTGGTGTTTAAAAACGAAAGAGGAAATGATAGATCTAGAAAGAATTAGGAGAAAATCTAGAACTTAGGGCTTAATTAGAAGAGACTTACCTTAAACTCCTTCTAATCCTGGCCTAATTGGGGAATTAGGCCTAACCTCCCGTTCTCAGCCTATTCCCAAAATGGAAATGGCTTAAGTCATTCTATTTATAGTAGGGTGTTGGGTGTGTATAGGTAAATTGTGGGGTATGAATAGAAAAATAGGCTAAAAATGGGTAATCTAACTATTTAAGCACTAATTAAACTTGGGAAAATTATGAATTTTTTTTGTTGATGACTGGGTTAATTTGGTCCAAAAACCCAAATTTTGACAGTGGGGCTCACAGGGGGTCCCGTCAAACCCTAATTTTCGGAAAATTAGTGAAAAATCAAAAAAATCCTAAAAATTCAGATTTGACTCAAAATCACTTAAAACCAATAATTGTAAAGTTGATTTTGATTAAAACCATCAGAAACACCATTTATTTTTAAAACCACCGAATAAATCAGAAAATGCTTTAACGACACAATAATTGATAAATAAAAATTAAAATAAACCGGTTTAAGATCAGAGATCTTACAATTAGTGCTAAAACGATTCAAGAATGATGCCTAAAATTTTGACCAACGTTGTAAAAAATTTTGAGCATTATGCATATCATACACAGATTCAATAATCCATTAACAAACTGACATTCAATACCATACAAATGTGAATTATGCTCATACTAGCCATAACATATAATTAAAACATGAGTACATAATATACCCATATTTCTAACATATATGCATAAATTGGCATAAAAATTAATGAAAACCAAGCATTCATTCAGCCTGGGGAAGCAGATATTCCCTCCTGTCCCTTCATTTGTGCTGATTACTTCTTCAATGTGTCTTGCGGAGTCAATAGAAAGCACCTCAAGCCGTTGAAGATGCTGAAGACCAGTAATACATTTGAGCTTGTTGCACTCAAAAATAAGCAATTTTTGAAGGTAAACAAGGGAAACTCGTCTACTACAATTTCACTTAACTGAGTACATCTTGAAACAGCGAGCTGCTCAAGGCAAGACAAGCTAGTTTTGTGTGTGTTGATATTAGACACTGCACCGGCTACAATTTTTTCTTCAGGCGTTGCTATAATCCTCAGCTCTGATAGTTTGTCCATATTCTCCAGAAGTGGCAGCAATTCCACATTACTAGGGCAACAATACATCCATAGGCCATGTAGGCAGTGTGCTAATCTTGTAAGGCTCGATAATTCCTTACAAGTTTTACCAACCCCACCCATGCCATATATCCCTGAGAAAGTCGCATACCTTTTGAAAGGTTTCACCTTGTCCAACAGATGAGCCATGATCGAATGGAATATGGTGAGACTGAACTTGTGCTGTGGAAACAGAGGATGATGGCCCAGCTGCATCATTGGTCGAAACTACTTGAGTTGGTTGTTGTGTCTGAAGAGATACTACAGAAGTACTTGAGCTAGCCCTTTGAGCGTTGTTGAGAATACTTCGGATTATGACGACTTGGGAATAATAAGAGAGACAATATGGAAGGAGGACAGACACAAGATCTCTTATGAAGATGATTATAATATGCTTCAAATTGTTGAAAATGGTGATGCAAGAAAACAAGAAGAAAAAGTGAAATTGTTGGAGAGAATTTTCTCTCGGTGTTGAGTTTGGAGATGTTAAGAAGATCATGGAGGTTGAAGAAGGCCACTGCGCAGACACGAGAAGGCAAGGAAACAACTGCCACCGAATCAGGAAATAGACTAAAGAAGTTGGATGCGAATCTGCTGCAGAGGGCTTCTCGCTCAGCACCCACTAGCCACCAATGACAATGAAACACGTCACACATAATGAAACTCACAGACAGAACCGGGCTTCTCGCTAAAACTCAAGGAGACGGAACTGGCTTCTCGTCTCCGTTAATCTCGTTAAAAGAAGACGGGACATAAGAGGGGGAGAAAAAGCCCGAACTCCCCCCCTACCCCCTGATCCACCGTCGCCGCTGATACCTACCTTCTCGCAGCGCCTCCCTCTTGATCGACTGTGACCAAATCGCCGCCGGAAGCGGGCTTCTTGCAGCGCCTACCTCCTGATCGACCGCGATCATCTGCCACGTGAGGAGGAAAGCCGACTGCATCTTCCCTGGGCCGATGACACACTATCCTCGTTACTAATGGTGGCAGCTTCAGCTGCCGTTTCCCCTCCCGCCATTGCTTCAACTTGCAGGAGCTCCTCCTCTGCAGCTTGTTTAAAACCAACAGCCTTGCTGCAGCCTTGCAAGAAGATATCCGTTTCTACCCACCACTCTCTTCAAAGAAACTCCTTCGCTCTGCTAAAAGCATGTACAGGAAGTGGCACAACCCGGGCGAGGTCTCAAGGGGGCTTGGCCGTGTCTTCCTCTCTGCCTTCTGCTCTACTCTTCGACTGCGATGGGGACATGGAGAAGGATGATCACCGAATTTCCTTCAACGACACTTTTGCTGAGGTCGGATTGCTGAATCCATTCTTTAAGTGCCCTTCTGTCCATATGGGGTTTTCAGTTTCATTGAGTTGTCATGGCTGACATTTTATGTTCAATTTGGGTTAGGATAGTTAGTAATTCCTCAAGGCTTGTGTAGGATAGTCTAAATTTGTATTAATTTTGATTGAATCGTGTATTCTTTCAACTATGAAATTTTGTGCTTTTGCTACTAAGGAAATTGGACCTTTTCCTGACTCCCCTTCTCTCGCAATATCGGATTACTACGTATCAATGTTGCGCTGCAATATTATTAGTCAGCGCATGAATAGCGTCCTTTTGACATTTGCCATTCAGCTTTTCCAATTTTCTTGTGGGTAGATAATGCTTTTGGCGAAATTACTCCACAATGACTGACTTTTATTCCAATTTTGACTGATTGGTCGATTAGAGGGAATTGGGTATCACGTGGGATGTAGATTTGTACGGTGAATTGCTCAAAATTGGAGGAGGAAAAGAAAGGTAACGCTTCCTGAGTGATTTATATACCAAAATTAGGAGCCAGTTTCAGTAAACCACCATCTATCCTGCTAAACTGAAAGACAAATACAGAGTAAAAACATTAGAGAATATTGTGTAATAAATTATCGGAGCCAGATCTTTTATATACCAGAAAAGAATTGCAGAATGTTGTGTAATATTATATACTCATCTCAAAAGTAGAGAAAGATAAAAACTAAAAATAAAAAGAGGCAACTTTCCAGAATGAATACCATAGATAGGATAACGGAGTTCTCTTACGTTATTGAATAAAGAACTTCCAGTTACTGAGACAGTAGGAAGAAATGAGAGCTGGGTGGAGAAGATGATGATGGGGCATGTGATGGGCAGGGCTTGTGTTAGATTTTGTGGAGAGATAGAGGAAGAAGAGTGGGTGAAAGTCAGAAGGAGAGTTTCTTGCTCAATACAAAACGCATAGTCCTCGAACCAATATGGCGAGTACATGGGCAAGTGGCCTAGTTAAGAACTCAATTAAGTAATAAACTACCCCTCTATCCCAATAGCATTCATTTTATTTTCAAAGTGAATTATAGTAAAAAAAATGAACTAATTAGTTCATTTTGAAAAAGAAGTAGTTAGTGTGACTCTTCATATAGAAGAGGGCCAACTGCAATGAAGGTGCTACTTTTTGGTTGCCTATGCGTACAAGTTATTTCTTCTGTGTTTTTGCAAATACTGAACCTCAAAACATTTATTTTCTTCAGAAAGGAACACACGGAAAGTGATCCTGATCTCGATTGATACCATTTAAAGAATTCAAATATCTTTGAATTGGATTTAGGTTGTACTCCCTTCGGCCTAGATTAATAATTTCATTTTGAAAAATCAAATGTGGCTATGAATTCAGGACAGAGGGAATATGTTGTAATTTTGTTAAGGCATTGCTTACATCAGTTACTTATGCAAGATATAGGTTATGCAGCAGACTTGTTGGACTTATTCAAAAAGGATACAAAAAGAATTGGTCGCTGTGTCTTTGTCTTACTAATTAATATAAGGATGGAGGGAGTAGTTTTCAACCAGCAATAGACGAGCCTTAAGAGGTCACACGTCATTCGCGCATCTTCCCTTTTCGAAAGAAAAATATTAGAAAAAGTGGTCTTGGGTACTTGGGCACTGTGCACTCTAACTTGAAGTTGTATGTAGGGGTCGCCATGGGCCAGGCCCATTGGGGCCCCACACAGGGTGGGCTGGGCCCGGCTCAATTGGGGAGAAGAGTTGCCCAGCCCAGCTGGCTACCCCTTAAGAGGGGCTGGCTATGGGCAGGGCTGCAGGTCGGCAGCTAGGCCCGCTCCGGTCGGTCAGCTCTAATATTTTTTAAAAAAGAAAATGGTCACAGCAGCTGGAGTGCCCAGCCATAGGGATGCCACTCGGGTCAGGTAAATGGTAAACCCGACCCGACCCTAATGGGTCGGGTTTAGTATTTAAAAATAACTTAATGGGTCGGGTTGGGTTTTAGTGATCCAACCCGACCTGAATATAAATATAAATATAAAATTTATATATTTTTATATATTTTTTGATATTATTTTTTAAAAAATTTGAAAAAAATAAAAAAATTTATATAAAAATTATTTTTTTAATCTATTCAGGTCAAACGGGTCGAGTCGGGTTCGGGCCACAGCTTTGTGATGTGGGTTCGGGTTCGGGTTTGGCAAAACCCGACCCGGTGGCATCACTACGGGCCAACCATGGCCGCCAAGGCCAAAAGATAGCCTAGCTGGCCACAACCATAGCTATTTGTTTTGTATGCACTACGAAGACCTCTTGGCGATAGCTCTACCTATCCCTGATTTATTTTTTATTTATAAGACTTATTATAATTAGGCCTTTGCTTTTCAATTTTTTTTTATAATTTAATAACTTGTTATATTGGTGAATATTTAGATTAGTGATTGCAACGATATATTGAACTAGTTGTGGGCCGATGTGCCTCTTAGGAGTTGTGCCCCTTCTCTTAAAAAGGGGTTGTTTTCCCTTTTTTTGGTTAAGAATAAAATTAAAATATACTCCTTCTTCCTGCTTCGTCTTTTTCTTCTCATTTCCTTTTGTGTTTCTATCAAAGCCTCACCAATCAGCCATGAAGGCAAGTAAATGGTGAACACCCCCAAAAGTTCAGTCCTAGGCCAATACCATGAAAGAATGCCCCGATCCAAACTGGACTTTAGATACTCCTACGGTCCTTTCTGTGTTTGAGAAAATGAACACTCGGATTCAAAATTAGACGGCGGTCATTGCTCAAATTCAACCAGCCTCTGTAGTTCCCCTTTTGCCCATGCCCCAGCAAGCTAGCGCTGAGGTGGGTGGACCATCTCAGCTTTGCGGTTGTTGTGCCCCGAGCTCTCAAGCTGCATGTGAGAGAGTTGGTTTCCCTTCCCCTACCTCACTACAATTTGGATCTCTTGATGAGATCAACGAAGGAGATCACTTTGGCTAGGCAATGAAAGTGGTGCGCCTCATTTGGTCACTGGACAATAGATGGATGTCCATGAAGGTTTTCCAACAGGTGAGGGAACACCGCTGATTATGGTAAAATAACCAGGGTCATCAGATAAAATATGCAGCATTAATTAGACTCATGCCGAGGCAAAGAAGTAGGGGCAAGCAGCAATGGTAAAATGGAGTCCCGAACTCGGAAGAGGCTCAGCTCCTAGTAGATGTGATGAAAGTCACGGGTGGAGGACCTAGGTGGTGTAGATAAAAGAGTGGGTAGTTAGAGCATCTCCAACACGGGACACCAAATTCATGTAGTGTCTGTAATGGACAAAAATGACGCCCCAGCTACAAATTTGCCCAGAGGAAATGGTGCCCCCCATTTTGTTTGTTTCCCGAATGACCATTAGTTTTTTTTTTATAAAGAGTTTTTTCTATATTACCTGGCCTAAGACACAAATATTCCATAGTCTTTGGTTTTGTAAAAAATATTCAATAGAACTTGGGTTTACATAATATTTAAAAAAAAATTAGACCAAAATACCCCTGCAACAAGGGTTAGGGTTTAAAATCGTGTAAATCAGTTGTGACGCGTAAATAAAAAGGAGATCAGAGCTCAATGACGATTTGTGATTTTCGCTTGGCGGTTTTCATCAACAACAAATTCTTCTATTCGACAATTGTCGGCCTCCCTCACTTCATTGGCGATCGCTCTTCTTTGATTTTTGTTTAAAAACTTCTAACCACGTAAACTATTTATCCCTACAAAAGGAGATTAAGATGACACAGCAACTCAAAACATGAATC
This sequence comes from Saururus chinensis, assembly GCA_035235625.1. NCBI lineage: Eukaryota > Viridiplantae > Streptophyta > Magnoliopsida > Piperales > Saururaceae > Saururus > Saururus chinensis. Next base: position 30,886,125 of record CP141146.1, on the reverse strand, counting down.
TCGATGGACTATCCAGGGAGATAATGCTATATAAGAATGGAAAAAGATGTAGATGCTAAGGAAGGGCACTCTAAAATAGCCATGATAGCCTCCTACCTTATTGTGCAAAGAGGGACTCTAATATAGTTTTTTATATGCAAGTTTTATTATGTAGAACATTTTCTGTAAGCATGTATACAATCTTAGAGGTTTTTATCCCTGACTTGATTAACAATTTTAACAATATCAAATATTGACAAATATTGTGTTATCAATAACACGCTATGACGAATATGATGTTATTGATAACATGCTATGACGAATATCCTATTATAGTATATGCAATACATCGTATTATCATTAACACATATTATTGGCATATTGTGTCATCAATAACATGCTACGACGAATATCATGTTATCAATAACACGCTATGGTAAATATCGTGTTATCGATAACACACTTTGGCGAATATCATATTATCATATATGAGATATAGAAGATATTGTATCGTATTGTATTATCAATATCACGTATTGTTGGCATATCGTGTTATCGATAACATGTTATGGCGAATACCGTGTTATAGATAACACGCTATGGAAAATATCATGTTATCGATAACACTCTATGACGAATATCATGTTATAGTATATACGATATAGAGGAAAATAAATAATACATCTTGTTAGCATATTGTGTTATCAATAACACGCTATGCCAAATATCGTGTTACCAATAACGTGCTATGCCAAATATCGTATTATCGATAACACGCTATGACGAATAACATGTTATTGATAATATTCTATAGCAAATATTGTGTTATCGATAACACACTTTGGTGAATATCGTATTATCGTATATGCGATATAGAGAATATCGTAGCATATTGCATTATCAATAACATGTATTGTTGGCATATCGTGTTATCAATAACACGCTATGGCGAATATCGTGTTATCGATAACACGCTATGCCAAATATCATGTTATAGTGTATGCAATATAGAGGAAAATAAATAACATGTCTTGTTGGCATATCATGTTATCAATAACACGCTAAGCCAAATATCGTGTTATTAAAAGCACGCTTTGGCAAATGTCGTATTATCGTATATGCGATATAGAGGATATTGTAGCATATTGTATTATCAATAACATGCATTGTTGGCATATCGTGTTATCAATAACATATTATGGCAAATATCATGTTATCGATAACATGCTACGACGAATACCATGTTATCTTATATGCGATATAAATGATATTATATTATGGGTTGTCAGCTCCAAGAATATATATCGTATTATCAAAAATATGTTTTACAGACATATCGTGTTATCATATATGCGATATGGATTAAATGTTGGACACGGGCTATGCGGAGCGTGAGTGGGAGCCATCCTCTCGTTCTCGCATTCTCGGAAGTCTCGCGAGTCATGCAGAGTGGATGTACTCTACCCAATTTCCTTCGGATTCTCTATACTCCCAAAAATCCTTTCTTTTTGATGCGTCAAATCCCCATTTGTGGCAAGTCTCCGGAGTCCTTCAATCCGTTCTAAAAGCAACCTAGTTTTTCTTGATTGCCGGAACATTCCTTTGATTCCCCGTTTTGAATTTTGTTATTTTCTTATTTTTTTAACTAGGAACTAGTTTTTGGATTGAAACCAGGAGGTGGCTCGGTTCTGGTTTGTTCTTTGGAACACAGGATTGAGAAGAAGAAATTTTTTACTTTATATCGACCATCTTTAAGTAGGTGCTTTGTTTTATGTATGCTGAGTGTTTTGATTTTGCTCATATAAATTTGTGTCATCGTTGATAATTCATCACCAATAATGAGATAAAAACTTGGGTATAGGTTTAGTTGTGACCTAAGGGTATATTTGTCAGCCGCACATTAGACGGAACTACTTGAATTAGTTGTCGTGTTTGATCAGAAGCTACAAATGAAGCCCCTTGTGCCTTATTGAGGATGCTTCTGATCATGACGACTTGGAAGGAAAAAGATATCAAATGAAGATGATTATAATATGCTTCAAATTTATGAAGATGGCGATGCAAGAAAACGAGCAGAAAGAATGCTACCAGGGGAAATTGAACTATTTCACCAGAAAGTGTCTCGTGGGAGGTCGAAGAGAAATGACTAGGAGGAAATAGACGTAAAGAAAGCCAGTATCAGAAATAGACCTCCAACATTCCAGCTGAAAACCTTAGAGAATATTGTGTCGAATAGCAACAGAACCAGATCTTTTATGGAAGAAACTAGATACAGAATATCATGTAATATCGTGTAATAAAGCAACAGAACTAGATCTTCTATATACCTGAAGAGAATTACAGAATTTCATCTCTGAAGTAGACCACCATTTCCTGCGAAAACATTACATAATCTTGTAAAACATATCTAGAGAACCAGATTTTTTCTGCAATTTGGAAGAAAATCTGGGACTAAGAGCTAGAAAATTGATCAATTGCGGAAGAAGCAGAAGAAAACAATGAAGGGAAGGAACTTCTGCTGCGAAAGGAGCAGGGGAGTTGTCTCGTTCGTTACGGAATAAAGGACTTTCTGCTTTTTACAAAAGCTACGCTGGTTCATGGACTTTATAATCATAGAGGTTTGTAATGGACGGAGAGTTGTTGTCTTTATGGGCCTGTTAGGGGTTTTGGAAAAAAAAACTTTCTAAGAAAAGTAACTTCTCTAGGAAAATCATATTTCCAAGACAATAAATTTTCATAGAAATAAATATTTCCATGGTTAGGGGTTCATTTGAAAAATTTTCCAGGAAAATTTATTAATGTATATTTTTAAAAGAAACTAGCGAAATAACCACATTTATAAAGAATAACATATTTAGGTCCTTTGATACTTATTTTTTATTTGGTTAAGGGATTGAATGATTGTGGGTAAATAAATAATTTATAATATAATAATTTTAATTTTATAAAAAAAAATAATAAATGGTAATTTGGGTCTTTTTCTCATGTACCCTGTGTTTATTCACCTTTTTTTTGGCTAAATGTGTTTTATGACTAATTTATATTCTTGTCCCCTCCGTATGAATATATACTTATGTTCAAATAAATTGGCATGAGAGGAGGTTATTATTATTATGAACTTTTCGGATTGTGGCAAACTGATTGGCTTGCAAACCAATCGGGACATAGATTGCAGTAGAAGGCTATCCACTTTATAATTTTGGATATAATTAGGGGCATTTGGGTACTTTTTAATTACATGTGCGGGTTTTACCACGTGCATAAAGCTATTTTATATATTACATAAAAATGGAAGATATTAATGTTATATCTATGAGAGAATGTTTTCCCATCATCTCAATAACTTACCTACAACTTAAGAAAGATTATGTTGATTTAATCTAAACCAAATATGCTCACACTACTCATCTAGAGTCAAACTATAGTACTGAAAAGTAGTTGATCGTATGTCATCACCAGTTTTATCCGATTCAATAACCGGACAAAGGGCCATCGCTAATTCATCACCGGAAAGAAGTGAACCACCTTGCTTGATTATTGAATCACGTACATCTTTCAACCATCTCAAATTATGTCATTCATCAATTCAAAACAAGTGTTAACACTACAGATGAAACCTGATATAAGGGCAGTCCCACAAGGCTATATCATATGGATATGGTGTTACTACACCCAACTAATTATACATATATACATCTATTAAATGGATTGCCATGATAAAGGGAAAGGTTCCTCCAAAAGACCATCATTTATGCATCTTAGGAACCAACCTGCACAAAGAGCATAATAGCACATTTGTTTCAGATACAGAAAGAACAAATCACTCTAAGACATTGCACGAAAAATCGCAACTTAATTAGAGAGTTCAATTTGTCCGTTGTAAAATATTTCAATAAACACTACATGCAGATGGTATGCTGGCTTATTTCATGCCACCACAACATAAGATATTCAGAGTTAAATGGGGAATAAAGTATGTGAACTAATTTTATTATTAACATCGCTAAGACATAAACCTTATACCAGCAAGAGTTATAAAAATGGGAAATGAAAACAAAAAAGATGAAAACAAGAAAGAATATAGTGTATCCCACCCCTCGCAGCAACTAAAAAAGCTCTGGAAAATTTAATCGTAAGAAAAGCCTCGCACTGCCATTAATTAGACTCCAGCAATACCACAGAAAATGGTAGAAAAAAAAAAGGCTCTCTCTATCTAGGATAAGAAACAATATACTTTTGTAAGGCAAATTAACACTATCACAGGAAACATTCAGTTTACCAGTGATAGGTCTTGCATTGTGGCAAATCTAATCACAAATCAAAGACCCATATGCTTTACCTATCTTAGACTCACAGAAAAAGTATTGTTAGCAGTCGAGATCAAAGTGGTTCCTCACAGAGTGGTAAGTATGCACTATCTAAATTTACGTTCTCATTTGCCCACATTTAAGTGGTACAAACTAAATATATAACTGATCTAAATTTAAGTGGTACCAGCTAATTATCAGCATAAAGAGATACTTTCAAGTTGAAAACTCACCATGTCTTAAACCCAATACTATTCCAATGTCTTCCACACATTAACTAAGAGCATGTAAACCAACTAAAAAATATACCCTCAATCCTTCCCGCCAATGACATATTTAGGATCTTCGGCGGTGGCTTCTTTTGGATACGTCGAACCTCCCTTTCGTAGTAACCTCTCCCGCGGCGGCTTTTTTGGCTATACATCGAACATCCCTTCCGCAATAACCTTTCCCGCGGCGGCTTTATTTTTCTTACCCCCGCTAATGACTTTACCAAATCCTCTCAAGTGACTTTAGCGACGGCACGATCAAAACCCCCGCTATATGACCTTTTCAGCGGGAATTTATGTCGGCCCTTACTAAAACACCCCCGTTAAACCCCCACTAAAGGGTTCTAATTTTGTAGTGGTTCATACCATGTTGCCTATAGAGGTGTTCAAAGGTTTAAAAAAGATATATTTGATGATCATTTAAAGTCTTTTGATGACTTTCAAAGGTATATTTGAGAAGCCATAGACAAAACTCCCGGTAGCCACTTTTGGAGATGGATTGCTCTAGTGGATGTGTTAAGAGACAAATCACTTTGTTTTGGAGAAAAATTGCTCTAGTGGACATGTTAAGAGGGTTTTCATATCATTTGGCACATGCATATGTGGATTTAACTATTCTCGTCCTATCTTGTTTTTAGATAGGACTCATTTGAATGGGTTTCATTAGCTATCACAGGAAAAACTGGTAAATAAGGTAATATTTGATTCATTGTTATGAATTGTATGTATTTGTTTGAATTTAGATTAAAACCTTATCATTCTAATTGTTATGTAAATTTTTTTATCATCGTTTGTATATATTTTTTTGCACTTAGTTTAAAATTTTAATTTGTTGATTGTTTATTATCATCAATTGTATGTACTAGTTTTGCTCAAAAAAAATTGTAGGTACTGATATGAATAGTTCATGCTTCATTAATTTTGTAATTTCTATTTTCTATATTAAGTTTAAACTAGTACTGAAGGTAATAGTTTTTAGTTATTATCATCAATTATATATACTATTTTGACTTTAGTTTAAAATCTTAGTATGTTGATGTTACCATGAAATTTTACTATTTGTTGAACAATTAATGTAACACCCCATATTTCTGAAGAACATTTTACAATTTATTTTATATTTTTAGACCATCAGCAACTATCAATGTGTCGATGGACTTGCTGATGGAACTCAAGAAATTTCTATCAATGGACTCATTGACCTGTCGATGAAGCTACCGATGGTAACTACATGCATGCAGTTAGTGTGGAATATGAGGCGGTTACTGAGTTTCGGATTATGTGAGTTGTTATGATAGTATTTAAAGCTTAGCAAAGGTTTGAAAAGGAGAAAAGCGAGTCCAAGGGGAGACTTGAGGATAGAGAAGAGAGCAGTGAATGACTGGGAGTGAAGCAAACACTAGAAATCAAGTGACACTCGCTTTTCAAGGTTGGATAGCTTTCTGAACTTGAGATTTCACAAAATTAGTGTAGTTTTGGATTTCCTTCATACTCTTCATGATTTGTATTGGATATATTGTTAATTGTAGTAAAATCCTTAAGTTCTACGGTTTTCAGAGTCAAATTCATGGTTTTTGCAGTTCTATGAATTCAAATTATGGTTTGGGTCGATGATTTCATCTTTTGGGAAATATTTTCATGAAGACTATACATAAATATGATTTTCTAGAATGAATGAGAGCATTTGCGCATAATTTTGATCATCAGTGGAGTTACCAACATGTTAGTGGTTGCACCGACAAAAGGAAGAAGATGAATAGTGTTCATACATGCGTACGTATTAGGCTTGTTGTTTTTTATTATCAATAGTGTGAATGATGCGTCGGTGAGAATGACACAATAGTGTTATTCCACTATCAATAGGATTCGACTTGTTGGTGGACTCACTGATGGTTATCAGTGAGGGTGTTGACATGTCTGTGAAGTTACCTATAGATGTTGATATCTCTGTCGATAGGAGTTGATGTGTCGGTAAACTCACCAATGGTTATTGGTGAGGGTGCTGACCCATCTATGAACTTACCAAAGGGGGTTGATATCTCTGTCGATAAGAGTCAATATGTCAGTGAACTCACCGATGGTCATTGATGAGGGTGCATACCCATCTATAAAGTCACCGATAGATATGTCTCTATGGTTTGATGTGTCGGTGAACTCACTAATGGTTATAGGCAAGGACACTGACCCATCCATGAGGTTATCGATGGACCTCATAGTCATTGTCGATAGGATTCAATATGTCGATGAATTCACTGATGATCATCAGTGGGGTAATGACATGTCAGAAAGGTTGCTAATGTGATATATGATATGTGAATTTCCTTATGAATATAATTAGCGTATTCTATAGTAATTATAATTGATATTATATGGTTTTTTATGTGTTATGCGATGTGGATGAAGGATCAATTATGCATATATTACTTAGGGGCTAGTAACCCCAATGCATGTGTATGAGACTATTGATTGTGATGAATATACCCAAAAGACTATGCATATGGCATCCAAGGTCACAAGACCCTTGGCTCCAAAAGTGAGTCGTTAGCCATGTTGATGGATGGGTTTTGTATAAAAACTAACCAAGGTTTTCCAACTATCTAAGAATGGGAGTTATGTAGAACCACTTCTTTAGCCCGCGAGTTGTGTTCAAATAGACTAGAGCATTAAAAGATAACTGATCCAGTACAGCTCAATACATGAGGTTTTGACGATCATAGAAAATCAGAATCTCAACAATAGGGCCCAAGAGCCCTAATGAGCCTTTACTTCATAGCGTGGATGGGGAGAGTCAGACTTCAAAGCACTGAGGTCGTAATGTGATGGCCCAATATCTAGTAGAGTGGAGTTCCTAGAGAACCTTTGGGAAGGGTTTTGCTTATGAATGGAATGATTAATTTGAAAAGTATGTACTCTTTCTATTTGTGATGAATCGATTGGTTTTTCTAATGAGAATTTCATGTTTTGTTGATAGAATCTTTCTATTTTTTTCGATTACTATCCCACTGAGTATTCCTGTATACTCAACATCAATTGTGATGTAGATGCTCGGGTTGAGATTTGAAGGTAATGTGAAGGCCGTAGATGTAGTGAAGTTCTAATTTACATTTATGGAGTTTCTTCAGCTAGGTTTGACTAGGCAGGTGAGCATGCCATTTTTCTTTCATTGATTTAGCTATTATTAATAGACAATTATGAACTTGTGGAACTTTGAATATTCTAATGTAATAACTACATAGATGATTATTAACGTTATCATTATCACATCAAATGATTGTAAAGGATGATGATACTCATACCCCTAATTCTCTATTTCAATGATTTACTTAATATATTTTACCACTGCAATTAACAAGAAAAAAGGATGGAGATTTATGATATCTTCTTTTAAAAGGATGCAAAAATATGTATTTCACAAAAAATTATATGTGGAAATTTGGGGTGCGACAGCTTATTTTCTACCATTAATTTTGATTTGTTTTTATTTTTCAGGTTTTTTCCCACTTGCTTATGTTGTTGATTCAGAAAATTTAGATAATTGGAGATGGTCCTTGAACAACTAAAAAGTATATTTGATTCTTCCCATGAAATTTTATTGATTTTATATTGTCACTAAGGATTAATTAAAGGAATGACACAAGTTTTTCCTTCATTTCCTAATGCTTTCTGTTTGTTTCATTTATTAAAGACTTTGAAGGAGAAATTGGGAAGACAAGATAAGGATTTCTAAAGGAGAATGTTTACAAATTTAGAGAGTGTGCTTTTGCTCCTAGGCCATTTCATTTCTAAACTAAATTGGATGAACTAAAAAAAGGTGGAGAGAAAGTTGTTAAATTTCTTGTATGTCTTCCCAATAAAAATTGGAGTCATGCACACTTTAACGAAAAGCGCTACGTAGAGAAGTATTCAAATGTTATTGAAAGTTTCAATGCTTGGATTGTTGAATAAAGGTATCTCCTAATTAATCAATTCATTAACAAAATAAGGATGAAGATGATGAGTATGATGTTGGATCATGGGATGGAGTCATGGAAGTGGACTAGCTTTGTGACAACCAAGATTTTCGGTACATTTTAATAGTATAATTTTTATAAATTAATAGAACACTATTTTAGATTTGGTACCTAAAGAGTTATTGTAGAACTCTAAAAGATGAACATAACGGTTTTTGAATCGTTTGAAACGGATGTCGGGGCTGTAGGTAACGACTGTGGGAAACATGCGTCATAGGTGTGACCAATGGTAAACTACGACAATACCTATCCTTGAGTGGTCTTGTTTCGAAGGGCTCATCGATACGAGTCCATTGGTACCAAGAACATGTAATTATGATTTCTGGATAAAAAGTTATTTTAATTTTAAGTTTGAAAATAAAAAAGGAAAAATATATATATTATATTTAGGTTGGCTGACGCAAGCATTGCGTTAGCCGACGCTGACGCTGATGCTTGCTCAAGCGGCAATGTGTGCACGACGCGGCTCGACCACCAGATCGGCCCGCGGTCTGCATCGTGGGACCACGCCGCGTGGTGTACCCGCGCAGCGCACTAAACCGCATGGCCCACGGCGCGGGCCGCGCATCAGTTGCATGCCCGCGCGACACGCAGGACCCACGTGTCGGGTCTCGCTATCCCGCGCGGAACCACGCACCACACGCTATTTCGCGTGGCAGAACCGCACGACGTGTGGCAGACACACGTCATGCATTACGCGGTTCCTGGTTTCTATATAAACCACCGTTTTTCTTCTTTTCTATTCACTTTCACCACCAGTCAAAACTTCTGACCCTCCATTCTGAGCCGTTTTAAGTCTGATTCAACCTGTTTCAAAGGCGTTCTTAACTAAATCGACTGTGCCAAACGTTGTGACAGGGCCGGATTTTCAGTATAAGCTCTCTGCAACCACGAACTTTCTACTCCAACCTTAAGGTAGGGGGTCTTAAACTCTAGCTTATGCTCTGCTTGTATGCTTTACTTTTTATGGACCATTTTTATTCAACCGTACGTCTTTCCTTATGTTTTCAAAAGAAATGCTTTACATATACCATGTTTTATTTAATCAAAATTATGATGTGATATGTGTGTTTCTGGATGGTTCTAGGGTTATACCTAGAACTATATTTTTTTTTCTGGATACCTACTGAAGAAATTATCGGTATTTGGCGTGTGTACATAGGTATGGAGTGTCATGGGAAAACTCCTGCCTTCTGAGCTTCCGGTTGCCCCATGAGCATCGGAGGAACGCCGTTCAGTATCACGGCTCTGGATTTATCGTCATCGGACGAACTGGTGTTTTCCCGGAATTATTTCTGAATCTGTTCTACAAAACTTATTATGGACTTTTACTTAGCATTAAATTAGATTTTAATTCCACCTACTGAGTATAAAAATACTCACCCATCCTCAGACTCTGCAGGTAGTAAAATCAAACCGGAGGTGTCAACTGAAGAATTTTCTACTTAGTTTCTTTTAAATATTTCCACCAATCTCTGTAATATTATGGCTTTTATAAAGGGCTGGTTAGGCCTGTATTTTGTAATCTAAATGTACTACATACAGTGTATTTTGGACTAGGTCCTAATTTGCTACTACGTTATATGTAATATTTTAGTTGTGTATTAACTCCAAAGTATTATAAATCATTATGTTTTATGTTTTTGTTATTTGTAAGGTGGGCCGTCACGTTCGGTTTCTTGTGCGATGTAACACGGGCCGAGCGGGATAATAATTACGCGGATTATGGCGTATATTATTTTATGACAGTCCCCACACTTGGTATTGGAGCTCTTAACTTCACTGTTCGTAGAACAGTCAATTTGTTTTTATAAATAATACTGTAGTAATTATATTCAATACTTTCTTATGCAATGATATGTTTTGATTTGTGTTTTGAAACGTTAATTCAGTTAATGGGAAAATTGAAAATGAAACTTATTTCGGGATCTTTATATCATATGTCAGCCCGAAAACCACCACCGAGAAAAGACAAAAAGAGTCGCAGTATGGCAGAATCCTCAAACAATTCAGAAATTACCACCGCCTTTCCCCAGAGTAGCGATGATGTTCAGGAGGTAGTCAATATTCCTGACACACCACTTTCGTTAGAAGAAGTAGATGAATTAGTAAACATTTCCGACTCAACCATTGAAGTTGAGGACACATATGAAGAGGAGGGACGGTTAGAAGAGGACCCGGTGGAGGAGGAGGACCCGTTGGGGGAGGACCCTTTGGAGGAGGACCCGTTGGAGGAAGACCCGGTGGAGGAAGACCCAGTGGAGGAGGACCCAGTAGAAGAGGACCCGGTGGAAGAGGAACCATTGGAGGCAGATCCAATGGATGATGAATATTTTTGGAACAACGTGCTGATTAATGTTCCAGAGGAGGGAGAAATTGTAGAGAACGTCGACACAGAAGAGATGATGGAAGTCCAAGGAGGGGAAAATGTGATTAGGGGTGAAGGGATAGATAACCCTATGAGAAATGTTGATCTGAATGTCTTACCCCCAGAAGCGGAAGAGATGGCAGAAGCGGAGAGTGCACGATGGGGAGATAGGGGAAAGAGAATAGTATGGTACACAGACCAGTTGCCAGAAATTTGTGTACTGTGCGAGCAGAGAGGACATTACTTTTGTCAGTGCCCATGGTACACTGACCCATTGCCCGAACTATGCCCTATCTGCGAGAAGGACGAACACTACTTCTTCCAGTGCCCTTTTAGGAAATTTTTCCCTTGAACGTCTGAATGTGTGTGGTTGTGTTTAAACTTTCTTTTGGTTGCTTTCTCAAGTGTAGTCAATACACTTTTGTTGCTTGATGTAAAATAAAGTCTTTTGGCTTTACAAGTGTGTTCTATACACTTCTTCTGTACGTTTGTTGCTTGATGTAAAATATAGTCTTTTGGCTTTACAAGTGTGTTCTATACACTTCTTCCGTACGTTTGTTGCTTGATGTAAATAGAGTCTTTTGGCTTGACAAGTGTTTTATAAACACTTCTTTTGTACGATGTAAATACGAGAATGGTTATATATATATATATATATATATATATATATATATACTTCTAGTTTACAAAAATTTCTTGTGAATTTAAGGTTATTACAATCTGCTCGAAATGTCTTCTAACAAAGAAGTACAATTATCTGACAATTCTGCCCAAGCCGAAAATGCTGCTCAAGATGCAAGAAGCATTCGAAAATCACATGGATAATTTCCTTGACCTGATGATTTAAAGGATGACTCAACATCTACAGAATCAAGGATTCCAACCCAGCCCTAATCACTTAACTCTAGGGAACTTACTGAAAGTAGTCATAGTGAGAAGGATAATTTGCTTGAGCGTTTTAAGAAAATAGCTCCAAAATTTTCTGGAGTAGATGGACCAGAAGCTGCAGAAAAGTGGACGTTCAAAGTCGAACGAATTTTTAAAGCATTGAAAGTTCCAGAAGATAGGAAAGTGGATGTAGCCACTTTCGCTATGACAGGAGAAGTGGCTTTTTGGTGGTCATCAGCTGAACGAAATTTCTTTCCAAATAGATGAAATATCAAATGGGAAGAATTCAGAGAGGTATTTACAACAAATATTTCCCGCCTCATGTTCAGGAAAAGAAGGAGAAAGAATTTCTAGATCTCCAACAAGGGAATATGACAGTTTTTCAATATGAAAATAAATTTGTCCAGTTACAATGCTTCGCTCCCGAAATCTGTTCAACGGAGCTAAAGAAAGCCAGAAAATTCGTTAGAGGTTTGCATAATGGGCTTCGTAGTTGAATAGTAGGATTTCAACCTACTACTTTGGCTAAATATGTGGAATTAGCTTCACTGTTGGAACAAGAATATCAGGAATTCTTAGCATAGAAAAAGGATCGTGGATAAGGAAGCCGGATGGGAGATTGAAAGAGAAAATTCACGGCCCCTAATTAGTTCAATAATCAAAAATTCCAAAGAACCTCTGGACCACCACCCCAAAACCAAAAAGAGAGGAAGTTAGAGAAGTGCTCCAAATGCAACTGATTTCATCCATCAGGAATTTGTTACCTTGCTGAGAGATGATGCTTTGCATGTGGGGACCCTGGGCACCAGATCAAGGAATGCCCCAAAAAGAAGATCAAAGAAGAGATCAAACAGGAGCAAAAACCAAAGGCTCAGGGGCGAGTGTATGCTATTACTGCAGAAGAAGCTCAAACCTCAACAAGAGTAATACAAGGTACACTTCTAATTTTGGATAAAGTTGCTAAAGTTTTAATAGATCCAGGATCGACGCATTCTTTCATATCCTGTGATTTTGCTTTAAGTACGGATTATCCAGTTATGGAACTAGGATATATCCTAGAAGTGTCAACTCCTGTAGGAAAAACTTTTATAGCCCAAAACTTTCTGCAAGAAGTGTCCATGTACTTAGAAAACCAAAAATGGAAGGCTAACTTGATACTCTTAAGTATGACCGACTACGATGTCATATTAGGAATGAATTGGTTAGCAGATAACGAAGCATTAGTGGACTATAAGAAGAAGAAGGTCATATTCAATAAACAAGGAGAGGAAATATTTACTTTTCATGGAAATAGAGACCCTTCAGGAATATGTATTATTTCTGCAGTGAAGGCACAACAATTGATATCTAAAGGATGTCAAACATATTTTGCAAGTCTAATTTTGGAGGAGTCATCATCCTCCAAAATAGAAGATATTGAAGTTATAAGGGATTTCCCTGATATATTTCCTGATGATCTTCCTGGGGTACCACCGAAGAGAGAGATAGACTTTAATATTGATTTAATACCAACTACAACACCTATCTCTAAGGCACCCTATAGAATGGCTCCTACAGAACTAAAGGAATTAAAGAATCAATTACAGGAATTATTAAATAAAGGATTCATTAGACCAAGTGTCTCACCTTGGAGAGCTCCAGTCCTTTTTGTCAGGAAAAAGGATGGATCTTTGAGACTATGCATAGACTACAGAATGATTAACTCGGTAACTATTAAGAATAAGTATCCTTTACCCCGGATAGATGACTTGTTTGACCAATTACAAGAAGCAAAAGTATTCTCAAAAATAGATTTAAGATCTGGATATCACCAGTTGAGAATAACGGGATGAAGACATTCCAAAAACAGCATTCTGTACCAGATATGAACACTATGAATTTTTAGTGATGCCATTTGGGTTAACGAATGCTCCTTCAGCATTTATGGATCTTATGAACTGAGTTTTCTAACCTTATTTAGATAAATTCGTGATTGTTTTTATTGATGACATATTAGTCTATTCTTCCACTCCTGAAGAACATCAAGCACACTTACAAATAGTTCTCCAAACCCTAAGAGACCATAAGCTATATGCTAAGTTAAGTAAGTGTGAATTTTGGTTGGACAAGGTTGTTTTCTTGGGTCATGTCATTTCTAATAATGGAATATCAGGAGACCCTATCAAGATAGAAGCAGTCTTGAAGTGGGAAAGACCTAAAACTGTCACAGAAATTAGAAGTTTCTTAGGACTTGTTGGTTACTATCGAAGATTTATCGAAGGCTTCTCAAGAATAGCTTTGCCTTTAACAAAGCTAACTAGAAAAGGAGTGAGATTTTTATGGAATGAGGAATGTGAGAAGGCATTTAAGGAGTTGAAACAAAAGTTAACCACCACCCCAGTTTTATCCTTACCAACTGGTAGTGGAGGGTTTGTAATTTATAGTGATGCTTCAAGAATGGGTCTTGGATGTGTCTTAATGCAAAATGAGAAGGTAATAGCCTATGCTTCAAGACAATTAAAGAAGCATGAAGGTAATTACCCCATCCATGATCTTGAATTGGCAACAGTGGTTTTTGCCTTAAAACTTTGCAAACATTATTTGTATGGAGAGAAATTTGAGGTTTTTTACAGATCATCGGAGTCCGAAGTACATTTTCTCTCAAAGGGATTTAAATTTAAGGCAAAGATGGTGGATTGAATACTTGAATGATTATGACTTCTCTATTCAATATCACCCAGGAAAAGCCAATGTAGTGGTCGATGCCTTGAGTAGGAAGGCCACAGGGATGGTAGCTCAAATGTTGATAAAAGAATGGAAATTGATGGAAGAGGTAATAGACATACAACCTCAATTACAATCAGGAAACAAGAAGGTAATTGTAGCTAATCTGGAAATAAAATCGGAACTGATTGAGTGCCTTTTGGAGGCGCAAAAAGAGGATATAGAGTTACAAACCTTCCTAGATAGGCCTGACTTTAATAGATATTCTAATGATGGAATAAGATTTAAAGAACGGTTGGTAGTCCCTGCAATACCTGAATTAAAACAAGAACTATTACATGAAGCTCAATACACTATCCTCCCGGGAGGAACAAAAATGTTCCGAGATCTCAAAAGAAATTTTTGGTGGAAGGGGATGAAAAAAGGACATCGGAAAATTTGTCTCCAAATTCCTAACTTGTCAGCAAGTTAAAGCAGAATGTCAGAAACCATCAAGTACTCTTCAACCTATTGAAATTCCAGAATGGAAATGGGAGCACATTTCTATGGATTTTGTTTCAGGCTTACCCAAGACATCAGCGGGTCATGAATCTATTTGGGTCATAGTGGATAGACTTACTAAGAGTGCTCACTTTCTTCCTTTAAAGAAATCCCAAACATTGAATATTTTGGCTAGAATGTATATGAAGGAAATTGTGAGTCGGCATGGAGTACCGTTGTCAATCATTTCAGATCGGGATAGTCGGTTCACTTCGCACTTTTGGCAGAAACTCCAAGAAGAATTAGGTACTAATCTCAGATTTAGTACAATATTCCATTCGCAAACTGATGGTCAGTCTGAACGAACTATTCAGACATTAGAAGATATGTTGCGGGCGTGTGCCATAGATTGGAAAGGTAACTGGGATGAACACTTGCCATTAATCAAATTTTCTTATAATAAGAGTTATCATTCTAGTATTGGCATGACACCATATGAGGCTCTTTATGGACAACCTTGTCGATCCCCAACTTGTTGGAGTGAAGTTGGGGAAGGAAAATTACTAAAATCGGAACTCTTACAACAATGTGTGGATAAGGTAAAGCTTATATGGAGTCGATTAGAGACAGCTCAGAGTCGTCAAAAGAGCTATGCCGATCAACGAAGAAAAGACCTCGACTTTTGCATAGGTGATCATGTGCTGCTAAAGGTATCACCAACTCGAGGAGTTATGAGATTTGGTATGAAAGGAAAACGAAGTCCTCGATTTATAGGACCATTTGAAATTATTGATAAAATAGGGCTAGTGGCTTACAGATTAGCATTGCCCCCTCAGCTGGACAAGGTCCATAATGTGTTTCATGTGTCAATGCTTCGCAAATATGTGCAAGATCCTTCTCATGTCTTGGATCAGACAATGGTCAATCTAGAACCAGATTTGACTTTTGAAGAAAAAACAGTCAGAATTTTGGATCGAAAAGAACAAATCTTGAGGACAAAAAGGATTCCATTAGTCAAAGTATTATGGCAATATCATTCTTCAGAGGAAGCCGCATGGGAATTAGAGAGTGATATAGTAAAGAAATATCCAGAACTATTTGATGACTAGCAAGTCAATTTCGAGGACGAAATTTTTGTAAGAAGGGAAGAATGTGACAACCCAGATTTTTGGTATATTTTAATAGTTATAAATTAATAGAGAACTATTTTAGATTTGGTACCTAAAGAGTTATTGTAGAACTCTAAAAGATGAACATAATGGTTTTTGAATCGTTTGAAACGGATGTCGGGGCTGTAGGTAACGACCATGGGAAACATGCGTCATAGGCTCGACCCATGGTACACTACGGCAAAACCTATCCTTGAGTGGTCTTGTTTCGAAGGGCTCATCGATACGAGTCCATTGGTACCAAGAACGTGTAATTCTGATTTATGGATGAAAAGTTATTTTGATTTTAAGTTTGAAAATAAAAACGAAAAATATATATATTATATTTAGGTCGGCTGACGCATTGCATCAGCCGACGCTGACGCTTGTGCCCGCAATATAGCGACGAACGCGCGATGCGTTGTCGTGCGGTTTGACCGTGCAACGGGCCCGCGGTCCGTGTCGTCGGACCATGCTGCGTTGTGTACACCGCCCGGCGCACTGAACCGCGTGGCCCGCGGCGCGGACCGTGCATCGGTTCCACACCCATGCGACACATGGGACCTGCGTGTCAAGTCCCGCTATCCCGCGAGGAACCTCGCGGGTTCCACACGTCGTGCACTATTCTGTGTGGCGGAACCGCGCGATGTGTGGTAGACACGCGTCGTGCATCGCGCGGTTCCCGGTTTCTATATAAACCACCGTTTTTCTTCTTTACTATTCACTTTCTCCTCCAGTCAAAACTTTTGACCCTCTGTTTTGAGCCGTTTTAAGTCCGATTCAACCCGTTTCAAAGGCGTTCTTAACTAAATCGACTGTGCCAGACGCTGTGACAGGGATAGATTTTCAGTATAAGCTCTCTGCAACCATGAACTTTCTACTCCAACCTTAAGGTAGGGGGTCTTAAACTCTAGCTTATGCTCTGCTTGTATGCTTTACTTTTTATGGACTGTTTTTATTCAACCATACGTCTTTCCTTATGTTTTCAAAAGAAATGCTTTACATATACCATGTTTTATTTAATCAAAATTATGATGTGATATGTGTGTTTCTGGATGGTTCTAGGGTTATACCTAGAACTATATTTTTTTTCTGGATACCTACCGAAGAAATTATCGATATTTGGCGTATGCACATAGGTATGGAGTGTTATGGGAAAACTCCTGCCTTCTGAGCTTCCGGTTGCCCCCTTGAGCATCGGAGGAATGCCGTTTGGTATCACGGCTCTGGATTTATCATCATCGAATGAACCGGTGTTTTCTCGGAATTATTTCTGAATCTGTTCTGCAAAACTTATTATGGACTTTTACTTAGCATTAAATTAGATTTTAATTCCACCTACTCAGTATAAAAATACTCACCCACCCTCAGACTCTGTAGGTAGTAAAATCAACCCAGAGGTGTCAACCGAAGAATTTTCTACTTAGTTTCTTTTAAATATTTCCACCAATCTTTGTAATATTATGACTTTTATAAAGGGCTAGTTAGGCCAGTATTTTGTAATCTAAATGTTCTACATACAGTGTATTTTGGACTAGGTCCTAATTTGCTACTACGTTATATGTAATATTTTAGCTATGCATTAACTCTAAAGTATTATAAATCATTATGTTTTATGTTTTTGTTATTTGTACGGCGGGCCGTCACGTTCGGTTTCACGTGCAATGTAACACGGGGGGAGTGGGATAATAATTACGCAGATTATGGCGTATATTATTTTATGACGGTTGCCATAAGTTTTCTTTGCACAGAAATGAAGAAGTTAAATGATGAGATTAATGGTCTAATTCGATTGGTGGAGACTGGGAGAAAGGGAAAGGGAAAGGGAAAGAGAAAGTGAATCCGAGTGAAAGAGAAACTAAGAAATTCCTAAAAAATTTCTACTATTTGGTTATACCAATGTTGCTATAGAAAATTGAAACTTCAATCTACTAATGTTGGTAGTGATGGTAGAGTTAGCCATGGTAGTGTGGCTAGTGGTGGCAGCAAAGGTGGGAGCCTTGGCAGTGGCAGTGGTAGTGGTGGTTGTGGTGATAGAGGTGGTGATGGTTGCAAGGGTGTTAGTGGTAGCAATGACGGTGATGGTGGTGGCAATGGTAATGACAATGATGGCGGTAGTGGTGGCGACAGTGATAGTGGTGGAGGCGGCAGTGACAAAAATGATGGCAGTTGTGGTGGTGGTGGTGGCGGTGGCGATAGTGATAGTGGTGGTGGAGGTGGCAATGGTGGTGATGATGGTGACATCCATGGTGGCGTTAGTGGTGATGGCGGTGGCGGTGGCGATGAAGTTGGATCAAGTTGGAATGCAATGTTTTCTAGTGAATTTGTTTATGAAGTAGTATCTTTTCCTTCTTCTAATTTAATTCACATTTGTACATATGAGTTTTCTTGTTTTCAGTGGCAAATAAATGGCTTTCCATGCTCCCATGCTTTAGCTACATTGATGAGAAGTGGCCATAACCTATATGAATATTGTGAGTTATACTATAAAAAGACTTGTTTGAGAAGATATATTTTAAGACAGCTAATTTTAGTCCCCATGAGATTTTAATATCCGTCTAATTACCTAATAAATTACCATGTTGCCCCTAGTCCTATTATCTAAAGAAGATAAAGACTACGAGTTACGGCCTCTATGCACAAGCTTTTTATATATAACAAAAATAAAAACTTAATCTCTATGCACTATTCATGATTAATCTATCAAGCAATCAAACCAACCATGTAAAATCATACAAGGATTTTTTATGTGGAAAATTTCAATGAGGGTAAAAAATCACATCAGCCTTTCTCTAGGTTAAAATAATTGTACTACTAGCAAGCAAGACATTTTTAAAATACCAAGAACAACCACCAACCTCTAGAGACTTCGACACAAATGAAACCTTCTTCTTCACTCAGACCTCTTTGTTTTGTTGTTGGACTTCAAGTTTCCCTTGAACCCTTGAAGCTTTTCCACTCATATTCTGTCTTCGTATTCTTCTTGTTCTTCAATCAAAACTCCCTTTTGATTGTTGATTTGCCTTTAGTGTTCTTAAATCCTCCTTTATTAAGAATATGCTCCTCCTCCTCAAGACCTTGTGTGTGATTAAGTGGTTGTGCATCACACTTTTCAATCTTTGTCACCCATAAGAAATTTCTCTCAAATATCTATGGTAATTCAAGGAATATTTAAGTAAAGGTCCCTTCTTTTTTCTCCTCTTGAATAATGACTTTTCTCTCTTCATGTTGGTCCAAAACTAAGTCTTTTATATAGTCTTAAGTAGGCTAGGGTTAAAAGAACCTAACTTAGAAAGGACTAATTTGGAATCTTAAACTAGGCAACTAAAACTGCAAGTGATCAATTATTTCAAACATATGATCGATTGTTCACTAAATTAGCTTGAACGATACACCAAAGCGATCAATCTTTTAGGCTTGCAATCGATCAGTCTTTGCCTTGGCCTAAATCTGAAAACATAGTCACAAAGTGATCGATCTCTCCTATCAATGTGTTCAAGGGGCGATCAATCCCTTATGAACAATTTCATAATTTTTACCCTTTTTATCCAAAACTTCTAAAATCACTTCTATTGATTAACCTACTAAAAACTATGTGATTTGTTTATGTGAGTGTATGTAATATTATCTTAAACTTCAATACTCAAAGTAGTCTTTAACCTTGAACTTTTAGAATGCATCTACTCCTATTTTTCAAGTCCTTCAATTCCACATTTGATTCAACCACAACACTAATTTAATCAGACTTTAATACTAAAACACACATAAAGTTTTGACATAGTTTTGTGTATTGCAATTAGCCAACTAAAATACATATGACCTCGTATGTACTAACAATCTCACCCTTTGGCTATTTTGTAACAAAACACTACAAGTGTGAAAATAAAAAAAAATTACAACTTTGATATTTAGTGCATTGAATGTCACTTGTAGATACACACTTGACTTGACTAAGAGCATTTGGAATTAATATTGAAAAGCCATGAAACTTGTATTTAAACCTACACACTTAAACAAAATTGTTTGCATAGTACTTTGAAAAAAGTATGAATTAAGCACTCTTGATTTTCAATTAATCGTTTCCCCCCTTTTTGAGACAATTATACAAAAAGTGAATCAATACAATGAAAATAATACATCAAATACATGAAAATAATATGGAATAAACATCACATGTCATAAAATATTTTCCTGATAAACCACAGCTTCACAATACATCCAAATATGCAAAAAAGTACATCTCGTGCTCAAGGTTTTAAACAAGAAATTCATGAAAAGATCATAAAAATAATCA
The DNA here is from genome assembly GCA_035235625.1 of Saururus chinensis. Taxonomy (NCBI): domain Eukaryota; kingdom Viridiplantae; phylum Streptophyta; class Magnoliopsida; order Piperales; family Saururaceae; genus Saururus; species Saururus chinensis. Next base: position 30,865,679 of record CP141146.1, on the reverse strand, counting down.
AGACTAAGCATCGTCTAGATGTTCATCATCCTCCCCTTCACTAGCTGATGCATATGAGTAGAAGGACCTCTCTCTTATCAGTCTCTAAAGATATGCAAAACCCTGACAAATAGTATCAAGAATCTTCCAACAAAACTGCCATCAAATCAACATATGGGTGGAGAATCATCATCAGCAATAGCTCTCTGATCATGTGCAGCGTCAACATCTGCCATGTCTAGATCCTCTAGTGGCTCTGGTGCATGACCTCTAATATGAGTCATCATCCAATGAACAACCGACTCATCGATTGGTCCCATGCTTGTGATTGTAGTTTCAGTTTCGGTGATCCTCACTCTCTAAGCTAAGAAAATCTTACACATTAATAAGAAAATGGTAGCATCTCGTGTGTATGAGCATGACCGAATGTCATTTATTCATCCAAAGATGAGGGAAGATAGATCTAGCTCTAACTCTGCAAGATCTCTTAATTCTTTTCTTTAATTTTATGAATTGTGTGAATTTTGTTGGTTTATTGGTTTGATTTGATTTTTGGGGTTATGAGTTAGTTAATTATGATTTTATTAATGTTTATTTTCATTCTTTTAAGAGTTTTAGTGTCAAGATTAATTTACCTATTTTTTTACCAAATTAATGGTATTTTCTCATGATTTTCCTTGTTTAGGGGAGCCGGCCCCATAGTGGGACCCACGTCTGTGTGGGTGTCTATGCAATCCATTTTGCCCTCTAACCTTCTTGTACTTTATTTAAGTGGGTTTGGGTGTGAATAAATTCATTTTTAAGCCAAAAATACCATTAATTAGCCACTTAGGGCATTTTACCCTATTTTATAGGTCATCCGTTCATATTCCTAGCCCAAAACCCTTATTAAGGAAAAACCCTAGCCATTTGTCAAATAGGGAAGAGCTGTGTTAAGAAGGGAGGAATTACTCTACCCCAATTTCCCAAAGGAGAAATCTTGATTAAGGTGAGTTTTCTTCCCCTAATCACCCATAATCTTTTGATTTTGGCCTTAATCACCTCTATCTTCATTTCTCCTATATTGATTCTTGATTTTCCTCCATCAAAATTATGTTTTTAATTTTTGTTTAGAACCTAATTAGGTAATTTTTGTCTTTAACATAAGAATCCCTTTAATCTATCCTTTTCCAAGTTAATTTGAGTCTATTAGCTAATTTTAATTAGGTTTTACTAAAAGCTCTAATTTTAGGGTAAGATTTCTTGAGGTTTAAGATAATTTAAAGGATATGTAGGCTTTTTACAGGTAAGGGGTTTTTACCTTGAGAGGTTTTTATTCATTGGAATGCATGATTATAGGTTTATTTGAGTTCTTGCTTCATTTTGATGTATAATGGTGATTTGTTAAAAGCATGTGATTTATGGTTATTTTCATATAATTAAGCGTGAGAATTATTAGATCCATCATGGTCTAAGCTTAAATTTTAGTTATATAATGTTCTATGCTAATTTTTGAATTTATATGAAATTTTGGAATGTTTTTTATTTGAATTTTGAGAGGTTGAAGACAAACAAAAAAAGTGGATTGTTACATGTGTCCGAAGAAGCTAACAGACCGTTCAAATGGCTAAGTGTTCGAATGATCTATTTGGCCAATCAAATGGCTAGGCATTCGAATGACTTGTTTGGCCGATTGAATGGACAAGCATTCAAATGGCCTGTGAGGCTTTTTGAATGGCCAAACGGCAGAGTGGTGAAAATGGCTATTTTGTGGAATTTTCAGCCATTTCTTATCCTTTTCTTGTAATTCTAATTATTTGACTATGATGAGTTATGATTACCTATAAATGTTGCCTTAATTACATGTGAACTTTCTTTGAATTATGATTTAGCTTATGCTTGACGATGACTATGCTTGTCTAGGTTTAGTATGATGTTCTATTTGTTTTAAATCCATATTTCAATGATTTCTTTGCATTTACTCCATGATTCCAGTAGGATGTGGCCATGATAAATTATGGATACTCACACATGTCACATTGATTATAGGAGATACATGTTCCACATGTTTTAATTTAAGTATGAACACTACCATGCATGTAAATTCTTCCATATGCTTATATGATTTTATTTGTTACAAATGGACCATATTTCATACACATATGGACTGATTAGAGTATCTTTACCTATGCATGCACTCATTTAACATTTATTCACGTATGTATCATGTTGCATGCATCATAAAAATGCTTTATAAGCAATGATGTCTCATGTTTAGTGATGATTAATCAATTAAATGCAATTGGATGCCATTGGTTGCTAGATTAGCCACTCGGAGGTTTATCGAATCGGTTTTACATTCTAAAAATGAGGTTTTCATTTTACGTCCCTTTGAGGACCCCCCGATTGAGAATTGCAGATTTTCTATATGAGAAATTAATGTGTTATATGGACCTTGAAAATCTAGGTTGGTATGTGTTATAGGCTTACCAGGGGTATTTCCTAGTTAGGGACTTACCCAATTTCCTTTTTAGGAAATCGGACCTTCCCCACAAGGGATTGTCTTGGGTGAGAGTACTTTCCCAGTTAGAGAACTTATCCAAACTGCTCTAGTTTTTCTTTTTACGAATTCGGATCTTCCTAGCAAGGGATTGTCCTCGGCAAGCGGGTATGTATGTGCTTCAGCCAGATCAAGCAGAATTATTTTCTCAATTGTGAGACATTCACCTAATAGTGTATGCATGTGTATGGAATATAATGCTCATTAACACAAGTTGTGTAGAAAAAATGATGCTTATGTTACACATGGTGCATATGGCTTTATTATACTGGAACATGCAGGATGGAATGTGATTTGATATAATTAATTATGTAGGGTGAATGTGTATATTGAGTCATGATTATGCAGGATGTGAATATTGATACTTCATTCATGCAGGATGTGAATGCTATAATTAGATTCATATGATTACATGCGTTGTGTATATGTGTTATACTTTATGGATGAACCTATGATGAGCATGTGGCATTAATATGTATTAATGGAGTGTGATTGATATCTTGGTGCATAGGTGGCATTAATATATATATGGAATGTGACATATCTCATGATTTACATGTTTAATGAATGTATATGTGATGCCTACTTAGATTGAGAATGCATGCAGTATTTTCATAAGTTTACATTCCATTTTAAAACCCTTACTGAGCTATGCTCACCCCTTTTTGTTTGTGATTTTTATTTTGGGGTTGTATGTTGTGCCATACAGGTGCTTCTGATGGGCTCTATGTTGAGCATGAGGATGGACTCAATGAGAGGGACAAGTTGTTTGGGTTATGATGGACTTGTTATGTGTTATGTTGAGCTTTGACTTTACTTCATACTATGATTAGCCCATGTTGGCTACTTGTATAGCCCTTGAGGTTTGCTATTTTGTATTTATTTAGTTGTTGTGGGTATGTGTGGACTAAGATTACTAATTAGTTTCATTTATATTCCTCTATTTGTTTTTGCACAAAAGGCACATGCACTCATTTCAATATATATTTCACCCGATGATGGGTTAAGTCTTACGCATTTCGACTTCACTTCGTTGCACCGCGCACCACCTCCTCCTTAGATCGGTCGGGGCATATACCGGGGCATGACAAACTCAGTCTATGAAATTAGATATAAAATCCACGCCATCATGCAATCAACCCTTTCCTTAGAGAACTACACATTGCATATTATCACATGCAGAACTATGAAGTTTTGTGTCATCGAATGTGCCTCAAAAGCAGTTTTTAAGGATCGTCCTCTATGTAGTCCAGCCAGGTGTCCAATGAGCACACTATTAGAAGGAAATGCATATTTGCCATACAAGGGATAGTGCATCTTTGTCACTATATGCCTATAGTAGCAACTATGATATTTAGCATTGTTTGAACCGTAGTCTCTCTAACTATGCCTAACAGTGACTCATCACCCTCCTCATGTAAAGTGGAGTACCACTGATGAACCAAGCGGGGGCCAACGGAAGTGTGAGAGGTGGAAATTGTCATGCCCCGGCACTTGCCCAACCCGAGCCCAACCTGGTCCAAGGGACGTGGAAGCGCACGCGGGCGACAAGTTGATTCAACATTGTGGAAGACTTAACCCCTCTAGCGGGTAAATTACATATATAGAGTTGCGCACCTTTAAATCTTTGTGCAAGAGAAATAAGTAAAAGTATAAAGGTCTTTAACTATGAAATAGTCATCAAGTCTCAACCCACAACTTAGAATACTGTGCTGAGAAACATAGCTCGAATCAGAAAGTCATAAATAGGTCTAAAACCACAAGGGTTAGAAGAGTCTGGGAAAAGGTCAACCATACATAATGTTCAACATCATAGCAGAGTAAATTAGAAAACATAGTTGAGTCTCAAGGCATCCACGCCTACTCCAAAGCACTCGCCAACCGTTCCTCATATAGAGGATCTTAATCGACTACATTTCGCACCATGTAGCACCAAAATAAAACAAGAGAAAGTGGGGCGAGTATAAACTCAGTAAGGTTTTGAATATGAAAACGGTAAATCAAAAAACAACCATGACATATCAACATGGTCTATCATATCTAAATATTATATCATATGTCATTTCTGATTACTTTCCTTACCATAACCATACTTACTCATAAGTAATTATCTTGTATGCAAGTATCTCAAACATACTATTCGTAGCATGAATAATCACATTATAACATAAACATCCATCCTACATGAAGAGTGTCTTAAGCACACCATACATATCCATGCATACCCTTTCTTCTTCATAACATTCAACCTGCATGACACGTGTCTCCAACACACAATCACATCATGCATATCCATAACCATTAACCTGCATGAAAAGTGTCTCTAACACACAATCACACCATGCATATCCATAATATTCAACCTGCATGAGAAGTGTCTCTAACACATAATCATATCATGCATATCCAATTCTCATTCATCCATAGATCATTCACCTTGCACGACAAGTGTCTTGGTTACACTATACCAAATCATGCATAGCAAACCATATTCACATGTGTCACATAATCTCAATTATCCCTACACGACCTATGTAACCTGTGTATAATATTATCTTATACATATGCATTATCAACAATGGTGAATGTCTCCATCATGGAGAGATATACAATCATACCACCCACTCAGAATGTGGTCCGATTTCCTAATTGGAAACCTAGGGCATTGCCTCCTTTGGACACAGTCCGAATTCCTTACAGATACCTAGGGTGTTTAGAGTAGTCAGCCCCTCTGCTCGCTCTGGACAATCCAAAAAGGAAGGTCTGAATTCCTTATAGAAACCTATACCAGTCTGCTCACTTTGGACAGTCCTGGCCGGGAACGTCCGAATTCTTTATGGAAACCTAGAGTAATGTGTTCGCCTTGGATATCTCTGTAGTGGAAGAGTTCGAATTCCACGAAGGAAACCTAAAACACGTGGTATCTAGTGCGGAAGGTATACCACTATGGATTATCAGGGTCCAGATGACTCTATGAAGAAATCTCAACCGCATTCGAGTCCACTCGACTCATTTAATCTCAACTCAGCCCGGGTAGGATCCATGTTCCAAATAGGAACTCAAATCAAAATTATGTCCTTTCATACCAACCAATTTCAGATAACCCAACTATCGATTAATCCGGCACGCAATCTCACACAATTGCATCCAATTGATCAACCACATCTAATCTCGATAAAGTCTCAATCATAAATCTATTTCATGATGCAGCAACATTATACATACGTGGGCAATACATACATGAATTCTAATTCATGAAACGTGCTCCAATCAGCCATACATTCATCATTTCTAATCATAGGTATCAACAATCACCATAATTATCCCCCACATGTGTGTATGGTTGAAATATTCAATTCTAAGCATATAGACATGCAATATAAACAACCCATCAACACACTACACACATGCTCTTTGACATTTAATCATGGCTCCTTACTAAAATCATGAGTGCAAACCATCAAAAAACCCAATTTGAATCAAGTGCAACCTCATGCTAGACGTAAGTAAGCATATTCATTACCACACTTAAAGCTAGACATGACACCATCAATCACCCACAATTTAGTCATAATATGTGAAGGCATGCACATCCATTCTCATACTATAACCTTGCTAGAATCATATTTAAAATATGAGGACTCATTTAACATGGATTCAAGACAAGAAATTACCACATACTTAATCGAATAACATGAAATCCACTTAGCACTTAAACATTCATCATAGCTTCCAACATCAAATTCATACCCTTCCAGTAGCTTTTCCTAACATAAATTACTCATCATAAACATAAGAAATGATACTTAAGAGTAAAAATATGAAAATGAGCAAAATAACCACAAATAGCCCAAACTACTGTGTTGGCATTCGAACGCCCAGCAGATCCGCTCAAATGCCTTGGCCTACATGGCCATTCGAATGCTAGAACAGAAGTTTTGGTTCATCTTCTTCCTTTCGATTCCAAAACTAAAAATATACATAAGCATCATACACCTTCAATTCTCACTCCCAAACAAAAATACAAAGAAATTGCAAGAAAGATTAAGCTTTTCTAAATCCACCATTAGAGCTCAACTCCATGTAAACCCACATAAAACTCCACCACATTTCAAATCTAAAATCACAGACCTATTTAGGAAGAAATCCCTTACCTTCAGTGAGGTTCTTGATTTGAAATCGATGCTCCAACACCTTCAAATCCTACCCACAATAGGGTTTTGTTAATACTTGGACAAATTTGCTTAAAAATACCTAAATCACTTGAAAACCTGTAGATCTAGGGTTTATTGAGTCCAAAAATAAAATTCCTTCCATAAGGGTTTGAAATAGAGGTCAAAATTAGAAACTTTGTGGGTATAAATCATGATTAATCCTTGGCAAAAGAAGAGATTTAGAAAGTTTAGGAAAAACCCTAGGTGAGTAATTGGAAATCAAGCTAATCTTTACCTTAATCATCTTTCCTTCTTTGGAAATGGGGATTAGGGACTTCTAAGATCTAGATTCTAGCCCTTCCCAATTACGAAAGTTATTGTACCTTTCTATTTATAGTAGGCTTTGGGGTAGACCTAACAAATAGATGGGGTATAAATTGAATTTAACACTAAAAATAGAAAACTTACTTATTTTAAGCCCAAATTGATGTCTAAATTTTTTGAAACATTTAATTATTATTATCATCATATATTTTTAGGGTCATTTAGTACCTATCATCCTAATTTCACACGTGTGGCCCACAGCGGGTCCTACCCTCTAACTTTCTGGGAAAATAGTCAAAAATTCTAAAAATTAAAGAAAAATTCAAATTGACGTATCTTAACATAAAAACTATCAAAGTGAAGAAAATTTTGATAAAAACTTTGTTAACCATTTTAAATTAAAAAATAAGTCAAAACAAATCGAATTTAACATTAAACCACACAATAAGAACTAAATAAAATAAAATAAACTGGTTTGAGTTTAGGGATCTTATAGAAATAGAATGGAAATAAGGTAACCGATAGTCTATGCCACCAATCCAATCCATAGAGGGCTGTAATGGTATATAGACTATAACACTCCCTTTCTAATTACGTTAAACGTGAGGGGTCAGGCATAATTATTAATCTTTAAACGTGATTGGATTTGAAGGATGAAACTCCCCTATGTGGATAGAGCTTGAAGAAACAAGCATAATGACTCAAAGAATATAAAAAATAGAGGTCAAGAGTGAAATTTATGACCATGGGAAGCATGTAATATAGGTAAGCCCCACTTAAACAGTACAAGATAACCTACCTATGTGGATGTAGTTTCATAAATTTCATCGATACGAGCTCAATTGTACCAAGAACACGCTAATCCAAGTTCGAAAAAGAAAGTTATCGTGTCTTGAAATTTGGAGTTTAGTTTGAAACTGAAATAAAGAAAAATAATAAGAAAATGGGAGACAACATGTGGCAACATGTTGTAGGTGCCACTCCATGAGGGGCCCACTTGGCATGTTGATGTGGCCCACGTGGCTTGCCAAGTGGCATAGGGTGACTATAAAAGGCGGGAGAGATTGGTTCTTATGGGAGATTTTGCCACTTTTTAAGTAGATTTAACCCATTGTAAAGGTATTTTAGCTAATTCGAGTGTGTTCTACAAATTTTTTTTTTATGTGTTGAGCTTCCTAGAGAGGGTAAAGCCTAAGGGAAAGAGAGAGAACTCCTAAGGGAAGAGAAAAAGTTCCAAAGGTAAATTACCTGAACGAAAAGAGGCTCCGCTTGACATGACCAAAACCCTAGAGATGAGGGTTAGCCCTTTTTAATTTCTAAATTGGTACTACGATTAATTGGTTTTCAATGAATTCTTTTGGGGCTATGCCCATAGTTATGTTTTGAAAAGTGGTGGGGGATTCCTAATGACATATTGTATGTTACTTTGAAAAGACTTTCTATTCGATGAAAGAATAATTTACCTGATGTCATGAATTCCTTCCATATTTGGCTCTAGCACGTACAAAATATAGAATATCATGGGAAATTTTTGTCCTTATAGCTGCATGGCCCTATGAGCATGAGAGTAAGCCATTAGGTATCATGGCTCTACTCTTGATAAAATGATATGCCTGATTTTGAATGATTTATCAGTTTCCGTGAATGACTGACTTAGTTCTGTGAAAGAATGATATGTCTGATTCCGAATGATTTGTTTGATTATGTGAATTACTAGTTTATCTCTAAGATTGTTGTGTTTTGGACGAATGATTACTTTTGAATATTTACTTGAAATGATTAAGTTTGATATATAAAGATTTCCTGCTTAGCATGCTTGTGACTGATTGATTTATCAGACTATAAAAGAATGATTTATCAATGGATATTACTGAATGATTTATCCGATTATGTGAAGGAATAATTTATCAGATTATAAGTAAATAAACTATCTAATTTTGATATTGATTTATCTGATTTTACAATTTATGAAGAAGTGTCAGCCACTAGGCAGAACTATGTTAGCATCAGATCTTATTGAAGATGTTATCCACTAAGTACGTAGGCAACTAACATTATGGCAATGTTGGCTCGATATGACTAAAAATAAATTATAGTTTTATTCTAAAGTGTACATTGAAGCATTGCAGTTCATGGAGATTGTTACAGCTCTTGCACACACATGATGCTCCTAGAGGTAAAATGAAGAAGAAGAAAATTTTATTACGATATTTTTTCCCTGACTCTGGTTTTCGCCATTGTGTTTAAGGCACCTGAGGGCCCAGGGTGTTAGATACCAATCTCTCACATCAAATAGGCCTCAATCTCTCTATAGTCTATGAAGAACTCTCAGGTAGGGCAAGTGGCGGTCCTCTTACCCTTTGTCGATGTACCCTTCGTCTTACCCTTCAAAAAAGTTAAAAATAAATTGTATGGCTAAGGTAAAGGCTAGGCACTAAAGATAAGCTATAAATAATGTCTATAAAATTTCTAAATTTTAAAAATTCATAAAAATTACCCATTTTTAAATTACCAAAATAACCCTATGGACAAAAAATATCTCAATTGATCTCAAATTTTAACAATTGGTAGTTCTCAATGAGAGAAAAAAAATAATAACTACGTCTAGTGCTAATTTGCAACTCAATTTCACGTGTTTCAAAATCCCAATTTTTTGCGTGTTTACAATATCCCAAAGTGAAAATCTTTGAAAACTCAAGTTTTAACTTAAGAAATCACGTGAAATTTGAAACGATTGTAAATTTAGTAATTCTAAACATTCCTAATGGTTCAAAATATTTGAAAACATCTTGAAAATCTCTAAAAATTAAAATTGCAGTTTTGGCTTATACCTTTGCTGTGATGAAATCTACGAAATTGATGTAGAAATCCGATGTAATTCAGCACAAATCTGAGCAAAATCACTACTACCGCATTTAGCTTCTTTTTCAAAGAGTTTAGAGAAATGAGGGGTTATGAGGCTTTGACCATTTTTGAAACTGAATGTTCGAACATGAAACTGAGAGCAAGGATCAATCGCCCAACCCTAGCGATCGATCATTTTGAATTTTTTATTTATTTTTCAAAAAATTATGAAAATTCTACAAAAATCACATTAAATTTCTAAATTCAAAAACAAGCACTCTCAATCGGTATCTCATCAATATGAAATTTAGACCTCAAAATATAAATAAATTCTCAAAAACAAGTAATCTTGAGCTCTCTTGGCAAATTTCAATAATTTCCACTTAATCTAAGTACATCTACAGATTATATTCATTTATACCTTAGCTTAGATTAGTCAACTTCATTGGTTTATGATTCTCAATCTTCATTTTTTCTTGTTAATAGTTTAACTCTTTTTTTATTGATTTTTGAAGAAGCAGCCAATGTTTTAACCCTTGTCTCTTTTACTCATGAATTGCGTAAGATCTTTCTAATCCAAAAGAGACAAATTCATTAAGATTTTAGTAAAAACATAGCTATCATCTTTGGACTCACTTTAGCTACAATCTATGTACATTGTTTTCAAAAAAAGATAAACATATAAGTTTAAAAGCAAAATGCCCTTGTCTTTTTCTGAGTTATTATTGCCATATAATTTTTTCTTTTATATCAAGTGGATGGGAGCTTTCGCATTATCCAATTTCGACCTAAGTATCCGTTGTTCTTATCTTTACAAGGACAATTTTTTTATACAATAAGATGAAGTAATAAATTACAAACTTGAAAACTCATTACAAGGAATTTTATTCCTTTGAATCCAAAATAGAAGCCTAGCTTAAGTAGTCTAATTTGATTACTATGTTTCCACTAGAATGCAAACTCCTAAGTTAAGTCTTGTTTAATAATTCTCTCTTGATCTCCAATCATGAAAATGACTTGAGTATAAACATGATGTGTGCAAATTTTGAATGACACAAAATTACAACATTAAGCAAAAGAAAATTAAATTGATCTTCACTCTCCTTAGTGCATCCCTCTTTTAGTTAAGGTATGTTGATCACACATCGTGGTGTTTTCAGCTTCAAAGAAAATTAATGATCTTTAACTTCAACAATTGAACATATCAAAAACTACAAAAAACTTGGCAAAGCAAGCAAAAAGCTACAACTATTTTTTTTTTTTTTAGTTTGAAGTTTTTTCATTTTAAACCTACGAAGAACAACAATATAAAAACAAGATATAATAAAATAGAAACCTAAAAAATATGTGTCCAAAAGATATAAAATATTAAATCATAGGCAAAAACTCAATATCTTACTTAGAGGTGTTGGATTCCTTAGCCTTGCCTAGCCAACTAATTCTAAGGCAACCTAAGAAGGACTTGCTCAACTTTCCTATTTAATCCTTCAAAGCTTAAAGATCAACTTTCCTCACCTACACCATCTTCATATTATTCTCATATATTTGGTGGGTAATCCTAGGCTTTGTATCATGGTCATATATTTGGTGGGGTAGCCTAGGTTTTGCATGTGTTGGGGATGTCTTAACCTTACTCCTAGAACTATGTTAGTGAGGATGGTTGTTAGGGGACTCAATCCTAGTGTAGTTGTCATGCCCTAGCACCTGCCATACCCGAGCCAAAACCAGTCCAAGGGATGGTCAAAGCACACGGGGGCGACAAAGTGTTAAATTTGCAGAAGACTTAACTCCTCCAATGAATACGACACACACATGGAGTAACACACCACTTTATCTTTATGCAAGAGAAATAAATAAAAATATAAAGGATATTAAATCTGAAATAGTCCTCAAACTCGCAAACCCACAATCATACAATCAGTAGGCCATTCAACATGGCTAATGTCATAAACAAGTCTAAAGCCACAGCGGCAAATAGAATACGAGACAAAGTCATCCAAACATGAAGTTCTAGTAAAACAATAGAAATAATCAGAAAAGATCGTAAGATCACTAGACTTCCATAACTACACCCGATCACCATTCACATGCGCCTCATAAAGAGAGACCTAATCATCTGCATGTTGCACCATTCAACCCCAAAACAAAAAACACAAAAAAAATGATGTGAGTATAAAACTCAGTAAGGTTTTGATTGCTAAAATGGTAAATCAGGAAACAACCACGACATCAACATAGTCTATCACATCAACATATCAAATAATATCTCATTTCTGATTACCTTCCCTTATCTTAACTATATTTACCCATAAGTAATTATCCTGCATTAGAATATCTCAACCCTACTATTCATAGCATGAATAATCACATTATAACATAAACATCCATCCTGCATGAAGAGTGTCTCCAGTACACCATATATATTCATGTATATCCATTCTCCTTAAAAAATATTCATCCTGCATGACAAGTGTCTCACACACACTATACATATCAATGCATGTTCATAAACAACCATCTTGCATGAAAAGTGTCTATAACACACAATCACATTATGCATATCCATAACCATTTAACCTGCATAAGAAGTGTCTGAATCAGAAAATTACATCATGCATATACATAAACAATCAACATGCATGAGAAGTGTCTCTAACACACAATTACATCATGCATATCCATAAACAATCAACCTGCATGTAAGGTGTCTCTAGCACACTATCACAACCATGTAAATACATAAAACAAATCTATGTAATCCGTCGAAACTTAAGCAGTCCCTCCTCACTGTAGACAATCCCCGATTAAAAAAGTATGAAAGAGTTATGCAGTTTGGGTAAATTCCCTAACGGGGAAAATTAGCCCGTAGTAAGCCGGTGCACTCGACTACAATAGCCTAGATTCTCAACTCAAGGTCCAAATGGTCTAAATAGTTTTGGTCTCCTTATAGCATTCCCGCTCTTCTCAACCCGGGGAGGAACACACGTCCTCAAGGGATGTAAAACCCCGTCCTTTCGGACATAAAACTGAATCAATAAGCTTCTGATTGATTAACCTGGCAAGCTATATCACAATATTGCATCCAATCAATCAACCATGGCTAATCTTGATAAAATCTCATTCATAAATTCATCTCATGATGCATGCAACATGGTACATACGTGAGCAATAACTATATGAATTCTAATTTATGAAACGTGTTCCCATGAGCTACACATGCATCTTTTCTAGTCTTAAGTGTCAACATTCATCATAATTACCCCCACATGTGTGTGTACATGGTAGTAGCATCCAATCCTAAGCACAAGGACATGGATTATGAACAATCCATGAACATACTACACACATGCTTATTAAAATTAAATCATGGCTTCTTGCTGAAATCATGGGTGAAAACCATTGAAAAACATATTTCGAGTCGAATGCAACCTCAAGCTAGACTTAAGTAAGCATATTCATTACTACATTTGAAGCTGGACATGGCACCATCATTCACCCATAATTTAATCATGATATGCGCAGGAACATAATTCCATTCTCATGTTGTAACTTTGCTAGATTCATATTTGAAATATAAAGAATCACTTAATATGGATTCAAGATAAGAAATCATAACATGTTTAACTGAATAACATGTAATCAACTTAACACTTAAACATTCATCATAGCTTCCAACATCAAATTTATGTCCTTAATTAATGAGCCCAAAATGAAGTTTAAAATTTTTAAACCCTTAATTAATAAATTAAGATATTTTTAAAGTCTCATGGGATCCATCATCTAAATTTACGAACGTGGGGCCCACGGTGGGTCCTGCCCCCTAACTTTTCGGAAAAATAGTAAAAAATTCCAAAAATTCTAGAAAAATTTAAATTGACTTATCTTAACATATAAACCATCAAAGTGAAGAAAATTTTAATTAAAACCTTATTTAACCACCTAAAATCCTAAAATAGTCAAAACTGACCAAATTTAACATTAAACCACACAATAACAACTAAATAAATTAAATAAATTGGTTTAGGATTTAGAGATCTTACATCCTTGCCTCCTTTAGGAATTTTTGTCCCCAAAATTCACTAATGATCTACGGTAAAAAGGTTGGGGTACTTCTCTCTTACTTCATCTTCCCTCTCTTAAGTGGCTTCTTCAACTTCATGATTATGCTTTAAAACCTTAACTAGTGGAATCACCTTATTTCGGAGAGTTTTCTCCTTCCTATCCAAGATATGAACCGGTGCTTCCACATAAGAAAGGTCCTCCTGTAATTCCAATGGCTCAAAATCCAATATGTGAGATGGATCAGGCTTATTTTTCCGAAGAAGTGAGACGTGGAACATATTATGGATGTTCTCAAGCCAAGGAGGTAGAGCCACCTGATAAGCCATGACACTAATATGCTCTAAGATCTCAAATGGACCGATGAATCTAGGAGACAATTTACCCCTTTGGCCAAATTGTACCATACCACGGGATGAAGATATTTTGGGATATACATGATCACCCATATTAAACTCTAAGTCTCATCGTCGTTTGTCAACATAGCTCTTTTGCCGACTTTGGGCTGTTTGCAACCTCTCTTGAATAAGTCAAATATTTTCCACCGATTCTTGCACAAGATCAGGACCGGTAAGGAGATGTTCCCCGACCTCACTCCAACAAAGGGGGGATTGACATAGATGCCCACAGAGTGCCTCAAAGGGTGCCATCTTAATGCTCGCCTGATAATTGTTATTATAAACAATCTCTACCAAAAGTAGGTGTTGCTCCCAGCTGCCTTTCCACTTAGGTATATATGCTTGAATCATGTCCTCAAGTGTTTGGATAGTACTCTCGGATTGCCCATCCGTCTAGGGATGGTATGCTGAGCTAAGATGCAACGATGTACCCAAGGTTCTCTGAAAACTCTTCCAAAATCGGGAGGTTAAATGAGGATAGCGGTTAAAAACAATAGACATCGGAATACCATGCAACTGCACAACCTTCTTCATATACAAGGCAGCCAACACATCAAGGGAAGTAGTCATCCTTATTGCAAGAAAGTGCACGGACTTGGTGAGTCGATCAAAGATGACCCACACCATGTCGTTACCACTGGACAATCTAGGAACTCTGGAAATAAAGTACATAGCCACATTCTCCCACTTCCACTTAGGGATAGGAAGGGGTTGTAGCAAACCACCCGGATGATGATGTTTCGCCTTGACTTGTTGACAAATAAGGCATTTGGACACAAAAGAAGCAATGTCCCACTTCATACCACTTCACCAAAAAGTCTTTTTCACATCATGATACATCTTGGTTCCCCCTAGGTGGATGGAGAACCTAGATGGCGTGCCTCCGACAAGATATGCTCCTTAAGCTCTAAGGAGTTTGGCACACACAGCCTGCCTCTATAAGACAAGCTCCCATCGGATCTCTCCTCGAAGTCAACCACTACCTTGTCCCTCAACTTAGCCTTAAAGGCTTGAGTCTCCTCATCCTTCTTTTGAGCTTCAACCACATTGTCAACCAAGCTAGAGCTTATGGAAAGGTTGACAAACTAACTACATGTATTCTCCATAGCTAACTCCGGCTTATGCTCAATGACATCCTCATACAAGAGCCATTCTTGAACATGCACACAAGTTATCGGAGTGGATAATTTTCTACTCAATGCATCCGCCGTCACATTAGCTTTACCGGGATGGTAAGAGATGGTGAAATCATAGTTCTTAAGGAACTCCAACCATCTCCTTTGCCGCATGTTCAAGTTCCTTTTGGGTGAATAGATACTTCAAGCTCTTGTGATCAGTGAACACCTCCAACTTCTTACCATAGAGATAGTACTGACAAATTTTCTATGTAAATATTACGGCTTCTAACTCCAAGTCATGAGTGGGGTAGTTTCACTCATGCACTCTAAGTTGTCAAGATGCACAAGCTACCACTCTCCCATGCTGCATGAGTACACATCCCAAACCACAAAGTGAAGCATCACTATAGACCACATATCCACCACTCTAGGAAAGCAAAGTCAAAACCGGAGCTAAAGTGTAATGCCCCAAATTTTTCTATGTTTTCTTGTAATTCTTCTGCTATTTTTTGATCATTTTCGGCAAGAAAATGTGATGCTTCGGCGCAATTGGCCTCGGTATTTATATCCGTAGAGTCGGGTGTGGGGTTCATCGTAGGCCACGAGCCTGGATGCGCGTTCCAACGTGAAAAATTGATAAAGAATGGAAGTACAGAAAAGGATAAGGGAAAAAGAAAAAAATATATAAAAGGAGAAGACTCGGGCTCAAGCGAGCCCAATCCAGAAAACTTTGGAAGAAACAGAGAACCGCCCCCTTTTTGTTGTTCGTTCTCCAGTAGCCGCCGGTAGGCTGCAAGGCCACCGCCGCTGGCTTAGCCTCGGAGGTGCGATGACAGGGGGCCTCCACCCCGGCCCCATGGCCGCTCCGGCCTCCACTAGATTTTTCCCTTTCCCAGTTAGCTCTCTCTCTCCCTCCATGTTTTGAATTAGCACCGCCGCTGTGGGCCGAAAAGGGTCGGCTGACTGCCAAGAGCTCCGCCCCGCCCCGGCGACGGCAAGAGGACATTCCTCCCGGCCTCATGGGCCTCTCCTCCACCGTCCCACTCCTCTTTCCCAGTGTGCTTTGTTTTTAGCCGAACATGACTCCCCTCTATTTTGGACCTTGTAGCCGCCGGTGATGGCCGGCAGTGGCCAGCCGGCCACCGTGGGTTCCGACCGGGCCTGACGACAGCTAGGGACGGCCCCCAACCGGCCGGCTCCACCTCCTCCCCTACTTCTTTTTCCTCCGCCCTATTTTCTACCCGATACACCCTTCTCTGTTTTGTTTAAACCGTGGACGCAGGCGACACGCCACGACCAACCGAACCTCTGATAAGTATAATTTATACGTTATTTTACCCTTAATTATTCTATTTTCTAGTCTCATTTAAGAGTTAATGTAGGTTAAATAATTAGAAATTAAATTTAATTAGGTTAGAAAAAGCTTCCATGATGTTTTGAATTAAATTGGCTTATTTTGCATATTCTTCATTGGCGTTCGAATGGCCTCACTTACTGTTCGATCAGGATAACGTAATTTTGAAGAAAATTCAGTTCAAGCGTTCAAACGGCCTAATGCGCAGTTTCTTTATTTCAATCAATTTCGAGTCTTTTTCATATTGGACTCTTTCTTACAGATCTTTTGCCTATATAAAGACATATTTGGCTCGAAATTGGAGGTTAGAAAGTAGATTTTCTGAAGAGAAGAAGGAAGAAGAAGATGGAGAAGAACTCAAAGCTTTCAATGGAGATTCAAGTGCTTTCTTCTACTATGGAAGGCTAGACTTTTCTTTTACTTAGGAGTTGATGAAGCTATAGATAAGTTTCAGTTTCTTTTCTTTTTAATTTAGATCTCAGTTGTGAATTATGACAATTGTATGATAAGGATTTCCTTTTTAATGGAAGAGCTTTTCATGTTTATTCAATTCTATGTTGATTTATTATCTTGTAGATGATAGATTGATGTAGTTTTGATATTTGCATCAATTCTAATTTCTGTGATTTAGATGAGATGGTCATGCAATAGTTTTAATGTTCAGATAATTAATGACTTGGATGAGTTATACTAAGATTAGAGGGGTCATGCCTATAGCTATTTAGTGTAGATGATTCGTGCTATTGTCGAAGATAGTTCATGCCATAGAAGTTAATTAATGATTCTTTCTGAAGTAATTTTAGCTTGTAGCTGAGAATACTTGCTCATATTCACACTAGATTTAGATTAAAAGTTAAGGAATTGTTATGGTTCTATAGTGGATTTGATTTCCTAAGTAAATTCTATCATATTAATCTCTTACCTTTAAACTAGTTGATTTCTTTTCCTTTACTTAATTAAAGTTTAAGTTGTTTTAGTTTTCAATCAACAAATTCCTCTTTATATTTAGTAATAATTCATCCGTCCCTGAGGTTCGACAACCCTTAAATACTCATCCTAGTACAATTACCTTGTACACTTGCAAAGGGTTTAATTATAAACGATCAACCTCCGTCCAGCCACTCCTTAGTCTAGCGACGGTGATGAGCTACCCCTTGGGGCTCAATTCCGACTCAGCCCAAACATGCCGCCATGACCATTTTTCGGTCCTCTGATGTTCGTCTGTGCCCATCTTGGCTGTTCCGACTGCTACTGCCAGCCAGATGCTGGACTTGGCCGATCGGACTTTTTTTCGGCTATGCCCCGGTCACGACGATGACGTGTGGATGTTTTCCTGATCCAATTTCTCCCCCGCCCCCTCCGTCTCTCCTCTACTCATGCCCGATGCCTCTCCCCTATATTGTCTCCCTATGTTGCACTATGGACGGGTTGCTACCATCGTCTACAGTTTGTCATTGTCCTCCATTCGACCTAGCTCCTCCCAATTACTAGGGCCCTAGCAGCACTGGCCAGAGCTGCTGGTAACCCCATGTTACTTCATGTGTCCCTAGGGTTTTCCACCCGTTTTGGGCCATCGAGCATTGTTGGATGCCAAACACCCTCTGAACCACCATACTTCGACATGTCTCAGCCTCGAGATGGTTGTCCGCTCTAGAGCGGTACCTCCCCTCTTTTTCGCCATGAGCCAGACTCCCTCTTTGCCAATTATGCGTCTGACCGCGCTAGAGAGAGCACCACGTGTTGTCCTTTTACCATCCTACCCCCACTAGACGTTGAGTGGCCTCTAGTCGGCCTACCTCGACACGACAACAGCAAAGGCCATCTTTATTAGTCACCACCCTTGGGCATGGCCCTACCGCCCTTCCGAGCCTTGGGCCAACACCGTCTAGCCCTCTTTCCCCTCCCTTTGGACGCATGTGCAAGTAGCCACGCGTGCAGATTAGGGTTTTCGTCCCGCTTTGGCACCACCTCACCGTCGGATGGCGCTGCCATCATTTGGAGTTCACATCGGAGTCCTCCACCACCTCTCCTCCGTCCTCAAGTGTCACCCCATGCCCTCTGCCCTTATGTGGTCCCTTGTAAACATGAAATCGATGTCGTTGGGTGCTATCCACGACCGATTTTGACGTCTTGCGGCCGGCCGAGTATTTCTCAACTACCGGCCGACCTTCATTTAGTACATCCTCGAATTCCAGTCTCACCTGCCACTAGTTGGCACAACATTTCTCCCGGCTGCCTTAGTATGCCGCCATGGATCGTGGATTTTACCGCATTGATATGTGTCACCCCTGTTTGGCCGTGGGTAGTTTCGGCGCTTCCTAAACCTCGAGACAATAGCTCTCTCGGCTAGGAAAAGCTTTTGGCTGCCAACTCTGCCACCGACGTAGCCACCGTCGTATGCTTGCCATCAAACGTCATGATTAGGAGGTAGGGGAGCTTTGAACTCGTAATTTCATCATAGCATGCTTTGAATGAGTAGCAGCATGTTAGGATTATATGATTCCATATTTTGGATATTAAATCATGGCTTGTTTGCATGATGTAAGAGAATGAATTATGCCACGTTGAGATGCATATGTTATGTATGTGAGTTGTAAGCATGGTTTATGTATGTGGAATGTGTATATGCTAGTGATGGCTAGCGAATATGTTATTGTCTTACGTATGTGTATGATGTACGTGCTAGTGATTATGTGAGTAATTTACGTATGTGGACTATGTGTGTGGGCAGAGGTATGGGCGATGGATGGTAAGAAGTGGCAAAGGTTTGGTACGAAGTTGGATGTGGATTTGGATGTGTAAGCTTATGACGGAAGATAGAGAAGGTAAGTTTGATGAGCGAGGATTTGAAATGGATCAGTTTGGTTTGGAGCGTACCTTAGGGGTTCGATAAGTAAGAGGACTTAGGCTTGGAGCCTTATGAGGGTTTATTAGATAGTAAGAGCGTGCATAATTGTACAAGCATAACCTACAAATTATGAAGTGAAAAGTAAGTATAATAAGTGAGGTATTAAGTAAGAGGATGATAACGGGGATCTGCTATGAGGAGCTTAGTTTGACGATGTAAGTAAGATGTTTTGACCGTAAGGTGGATGTCAGAGGCTGTATGATTACGTAAGGATTTGTGTACGGTGAGCTATGTTGTGACTTGGACGGGTAAGTGAAGTCCGCTGCCCCGATGAACTAGGGTTTCGATCGGGCTCAGCTTCGGTTTGATTAGTCGAGGACTGTGAGTTTGTTTGGCATAATTATACCGCATAACTTACTTAATTCAAACTTGAATTATAAGAAAGCTAATGATAGTATTGTGAGTTTGAGACCTGAGGGTTCGATGGATTAAGTTCCATGTTTGAGCTAGCCAATAACGAGTCAGCTGAGCATTTCTCATGTCTTGCCATGGTGTTTATCCTGCGGGATGTTGTCTGTGTGCTATATATAGAGCACCAAACATCTAATACTCTGTTGAGAGCAACTGAATGTATGTTTTCGATTTAGTCCAAGTGTTGTATTAAGCCCAGACGTTTGATGCTCTATTGAGAGCTTTGTATGTTCCTACCCAAGAGTGGCATTGTATGATTCCACCCAAGAGGCACTATATGATTTCTGCCCAAGAATGGCATTGGCACTATAAGACCCATAATGGTGGGCAATTGTATGGCACTATAAGACCCTTTATGTGTGGGCAATTGTATGACCCCTTATGTGTGGGTGTATGTTTACGTGCTCAGGTAAGTAGTATCATGAACCTACTTTTACCTGTTTGATCCTGTGCCCCATGAGCATAGGTATGCCTTACCTTTGGAAAAGTCCATGGCGTCTAGTCACTCCCCGAAGGTTAAGGTGATGCCCCAGTGACATTCTTTTCCTTTTCGACGCTGGAGCTTATTCGTTGTAATGAGTTTCAGTGGTCGATAGTATGTATACGACTGTATGACTGAGTATGTGCGTTTCTGAGTAAGCATATGATTATGAGTATGAGCACGTCTGTAAGAGTTTGAATATGAGTACGACAGTAAGTGTAAGACTGTACGAGTAAGGTCGTACGAGTAAGTGTAAGATTCTACATGTAAGGTCATACGAGTAAGTGTAAGATTGTATGAGTAAGGTCGTACAAGTATGCGTAAGTTGTATGAGTTAGCGTACGATTGTACGAGTAAGTTTGTTAGACCCTGATTAAGGGTGTTTGTGTAAGTTTGGTTTGATGGTGTGTTATGCGTGCTTATATGCATATGTGTACGATTGTTATATGTTGTATGCTTCATGTTTGAGTTGCATGAATGCATGTATTTAAGAACTTATTGAGTTCACTGTTTAGATTCCCCTACGGGTATTTTCCTACTGAGTATGATAATACTCATTACCCTATAATTTTAGCCCCATGGTTTGGGAGGCTTTTGCAGGTTGTGTTGGAGAGTTCCTGGATATGGATGCTCTATTCTGCGGTGGATTATTTCCCTTGGACTCAGGTATAACTTTAACCCACTGCGAGTATATTTTTGTGTCACGATCTGATGTATTGGGTGAGATGAGATTTAAGTGTTTATATCTTCTGGACTTTTAGTTTGGATCAGAATGTAGACTGTTATGGGACTTGTACTCGGGGACGCCTGGGAGTTATTTGTATTTAAAAATCCATGATCATGGTAATTTAGTCGTACGTTTGTTTTTGAGTAGCGCTTGAGGATATTTGATTTGGTCATACGATGTTTAATCCATTGATGAAAATTTTGGATGGAAAATTGATATGTGATGTTTTAAATTATAAACTATTTTCACAGGTTTTGATTTCGTCATTTTTCCTCCGATTTATAGTTGTTATATTGAAAAAAAAATTCCCTGAATTTTAAGGAAAACGTATGAAAAATCTTGGGCGTTACATGAAGTTAATCTCTTTTTAACTCTTTGAAGATTTTTTTACATGCTTGACTCCACTCAAACTTCTCATTCTTCTTTTTCATCTTGGTCATGGGGCTTGCAATGATAGAAAAGCCCTCAATGAACTGTCGGTAGTACCCCGCGAGCCCTAAAAAGATGCAAACCTCATATGCTCCCATCTCAACACGGCTTCAACTTTTGAAGGGTCAACCGCTATACCATCTTTAGAGATGACATGGCCAAGGAAATGCACCTCCTCCAACCAGATTTTGCACTT
Organism: Saururus chinensis; assembly: GCA_035235625.1. NCBI lineage: Eukaryota > Viridiplantae > Streptophyta > Magnoliopsida > Piperales > Saururaceae > Saururus > Saururus chinensis. The sequence continues at coordinate 30,843,758 of CP141146.1, read as the reverse complement.
GTCAAACTTTGAGAAGAGTTGGTGATCCTGCAAAGTCTGGAAGACGATCAAATGCTCCTCGTGTTCTTCCTTGCTGGCCAAATAAATCAAGATATCATCCACGAAGATAATCACGAACCGATCCAAGTATGACCTAAAGACTCTATTCATCAAGTCCATGAATGATGCCGACACATTGGTTAGGCCGAAGGGCATCACCAAGAACTCATAGTATCCATATTGAGCCCGGAATACCATCTTAGATATGTCGTTTGGACAGTTATAGAGCTGATGATAGCCTGACCTCAAGTCAATCTTAGAGAAAACCTGAGCCTGCTGCAACTTATTCAAAAAATCATCAATAAGAGGTAAGGGATATTTGTTCTTGATGGTTACCTGATTCAACATCTGGTAATCAATGCACAGTGGAGAGAACCATCCTTCTTCCTAATGAAGAGAACCAGTGTGCCCCAAGGAGATGGACTCGATCAAATATACCCCTTATCCATCAGATCATGTAGTTGATACTTTAGCTCTTTGAGTTCCACTGGAGCCATATGATATGTTTCTTTAGAGATAAGAGATGTGCCTGGAATAAGATCAATGCAAAACTCGATCTCCCTCTCTGGTGGCAACCCCAACAAGTCACTAGGAAAGACATCTGCATACTTTGACACAACTCGCACATATTCAAGAGAAGGCAACACAGCATTCATCCCCAAGATGCTTGTAAGGAATGCTTTACACCCCTCATCAATCCACCTCTTAACTTTAGAGAAGACACCAAGAATTTCCCACTAGGACAACACCCTGGAAGATGAAAGGCTCAACATTCGGAAAGGTAAACATCACTTTCTTTCCCCGACAATCCACATGTACATGATACTTAGACATCATGTACATGCCTAAAATCACATCAAATTCAATCATAGGCAAGATAACCAAATAAACATGCAACTCATGCCCATCAATCCACATAGAAACCATCTCAAGATATTCCTCCTCCTGAAGGGAAGACAAAGGAGTAGACACACGCAATGGAATGGATAACAACTTATGATGAAAATCAAGCTCAAGGGAAAAATGCGGAGAGATGAATGAGTGAGAAGAACCGGTATCAAATAACACCTTAGCATAGTGAGAGGCAATGACATTCAGACCTTCCACTATGCTTGAGGAGTTGGCCGCCTTGTGCGCCAAAATAGCATACACCTTCCCGTCGTTAGTCGGCCTCTTCCCTTTAACATCCTGCTGCCTGGTGGCTGGTCTAGCCTAGGGCCTCCCTTGCGGTCCTCCCTACTTCCTAGGACCGGCAATAGGTGGCACCAGTGGATGCCTCTATGCACCACCCTGAGTGTTACAAGGACAATCCTTATAATGCCTTTACTGCCTACAAAGGTAGCAAGCGACATTGGCCCTTTGGCCTTGGCTGTCCGACTTCACATGGGTAGTGTGGTTCTTGGCATGATGGCCATCATGATGCCTATGGCTCATGCGGGCATGGGTATCCTCCTGTCTCGACCTCTTGGGTTGCTGCCTCCTCTTCCTCATGTAGTCCTTTGAGTCCCGTTGCACTATGATGGCAGTTTGAAGAACCTCCGCCAAAGTCTTATGTCGGAAGGGCGCTACCCGGCCTTTGATGAAGGGCCAAAGTCCATCCTCAAACTTCCTCGCACGTTCGTACTTATTGCCAAAGACACGAGGTGCGAAGCATTCAAGCTCCAGGAGCATAGTCTCGTAGGCTAAGATTGTCATGAATCCCTACTGAAGGATCAATAATTCCTTCTTCTTCTCTTTCCGCACATGGAGGGGAAAATATATGTCATTAAGGGAAGACAATAATTCCTCCTAGGGAATATCCACTTGCCCTTGGAACCGCTGTCTCTCCATGGACAACTACCACCGCTAAGCCTCACCCTCAAATGTGATGACTGCAAGTCGAGTTTTCTCCTCCTCTACACATCATCGGGCACTGAAGATTTTCTCCATGTGGAGTCTCTAGTTATCTACCTCAGAAGCATCTAACCTGCCTTTGAAGCTAGGGGGGTTATGCTTCTTAAACTCCTAAAGTGAAAGAGACTGAGACCTGCTGCCTCTAGCATGCTTAGCTTGGACAACCTGTGTTAACCCCTCTATGGAAGTTAACATGTCGTCAACTTTGGGTCTCAGGCACAACAATGGTTATTAGAGCTTGCATGATTAGAGCCAATTATCTACACAATAATTAGACATTAATCATACAACCTAATAACTTAAAGCAACACAAACAAACAAACAAACAACACAATCAAGCAACAATTATTCAAGACAAACAACCAACAAAAACCCACATCGCTAGTTATGTCTAAATCCTTTATCATCTCACACCCTTTTAACCCTTTAAGACTCATTACCTAACCTAATTTACTTTTTGATAAAGAGGTGCTCTGATACCAAAAACTTTCTGTTACACCCCAACACCCGCCCGACCTGAGCCGAAACTGGTCCAAGGGATGGTTGAAGCACACGGGGGTGACAAAGTATTAAATTGCGGGAGACTTAACCCTCCAATGGGTACGATGCACACATGGAGTAACACACTGCTTTATCTTTGTGCAAGACAAATAAGTAAAAATATAAAATACATTAAATTTGAAATAGTCCTCAAACTCAACCAACCCACAATCATACAATCACTAAGCCATTCAACATGGCTAATGTCATAACCAAGTTGTTTTTACGTCTGAACCAAGACTATGAAGAAGTCAAATTCAGATTTGTTTTACTTGCCAATTGTAGTAAATAAGGTTGATCCACAAGGAAAGCCTTGTGCAACAAAGAAAGTGATTACGAAAAAAATAGAGGAAAGAAAAATTAAGAGAGAAAGATTAGAAGAGTATTGAGGCAATAAAGAGTTAAGAAATCAATAAGGTAAAACACTAAGGCATTAAGCATCATTGTAACATTTGTGATGTTCTTCGTGTGTCATGTTATCTCAATTAGAATCGAATGATGACTCTATCTAACCAAAAGATATGACCATTAAAAGCAAAAATAAAGATAGAAAATACTTTGGATAGATGAAGGATAAAAATAATTATTTCTTCAAGAGTTTTATGTATCAAAATTACAAAAGATCAAGAAGGAGAGCCTTCAAGTATCTTATGTATCCAAATCACAAAGAAACAAGAAGAATAATAATATTAAATAAACATCACTTCAAATAACCAATACTTACTTAAAACTATAGATGAAACATTAATATAACTTCAATAGATTGTTATAAATCACCTCTAGTCTTAGCTGGAGAGCGTAGAAAGTCATTACAATAAAACTAAAAATAAAAAATACAAAAGAAGAGAAGAACTCCAAAGATGAGGGGATGATGCATCTACTATGTCCACCCTTCTATTTATAAGAGTAGAATAGGTTGCTTTAAAAGGGAAAGTCTAATCATATCCCTTAATTAAATCCTAATTAATTAGTTACTTCTTAGGCAATGATTATGTTCTAAATCAATCAAATAAATTAATAATTTATTTAGAAAATAAGTATATTTTAGTCTTCCTTTAGTTATCCAATCAGCCTCATTGTCTTTCCTTATGTATATCAATCACAACCAATGAAAAGATGATCCATGTATTGGCCTCAAATTAATTGACTAGTTGTCCCTTTGCACATCCGATTTAACCTATATATCTTCAGCATTATGAATTTTGTCCGGAAATAGAGATTGTAGTCATAGAAGTCTTCTTTCTAATGCCACTAGAATTGTATCAATTCGAATTATACATAGAACGATATAGTCTAAATACTAAGGCTGTGTCAATCTATCCAAATAAGTTTCTTCCCGAATTTAGTTCTCTTGATGCAGATATGAAATCCAACGGGTCCAAAAGGTTGTGTTCGACCATTAAATGCATGTTTAGACAATTAGAAGCCCATTCAAGACTTTTAAATAACTTTAGGTAGTTCGGCTTTACTTCCTCTTCTACTTGGATCTTGTTGAAGCATGTTTAGACATTTAAACACAACTAAGGTCTAACTCACCTATTCAAACATAAATAGCCCAAGCAAGTAGTGAATTAGCACAAAATATGATTGTAATTTAAGATTTTAAAGCATCTAATTGAACATTATTTTAGTGCATCAAATACCCCCAAACTTACTTTTTGCTAGTCCTCAAGCAAAACTAAAATAAAAATAACAGAAAACAAAACTAACTACTCCACTTTTGCAGGAAGTCTCAATTGCATTTAGCATATGCAAGAAGCTTTTAAATGCCTAGCTTACACTAGTGGACGAGTTATAGTCTCGTGAGGGTTTGCAATGAATCTACCCACAAAATTCAAAACTGAAATGATAAAAGAAAATTAAAATTAAAACCACATAATATTTACAAATCAACTCCTCCTAAACATGTGACTTCATTTAGTAAAATCAATCATGCATAATACAACTTGTCTTCCTAAACAATAATTCATTCTGACAACTTCATATTGGTGGTAAGTACTCATACATACATAATAATTTTAAAAAAAAATAGACATTGCCAAGTAATTATACAATCCCAATCTCATAAATCGAATAACTCAATGTGTCACATGTCTACTAAGCAATTTCAATTTTAACACTTAAAAATAAATATTGGCATCTATAAGGTCCTACTATAACTTTTATGTTTATCTCACATGACATATGTAAGGCTTAGCCTTTTTAAGCTTTTTATAAGATCCATGTAACAAGTGTCAACATCACCATAAGCCACACATGCATCTTTTCTAGTCTTAAGTGTCAATATTCACCATAATTACAATTTACCTTAGTGCCTTCAAGGGACTTCGAAAAGAAACCGAAATCAGATAGCTCAAAGTTGTTATCTTTGGCACAATTTGAAAGAGTTGTGAAGGAAAAATGAGTTGTTTATGTACTTCTTTCCAGGCAGGAGTCTAAGGAGCAAGTAATACCCTTTTGTGCTAGACCTCTTATTGATGAGTTTTCAAATGTCTTCCCTAATGAATTACCAATCGGCTTACCTCCACTAAGGGACATTCAGCACCAAATTGATTTGCTTTCTGATGCTAGCCTTCCTAACATGCCATACTATCTTATGAGTCCTAAAGAACATGAAAAATTGAATAGACAAGTTGCTAAACTGTTGGAGAAGGGGTATATCAAAGAAAGTTTGAGTCCATGTGGTGTCCTAGCTCTCTTGGTACCAAAAAAAGATGGTACTTGGAGAATATGTATAGATAGTCGTGCTATTAATAAGATAACAATGAAGTATAGATTTTCAATTCCAAGATTGGATGATATGCTAGATAATTTGGCTAGAGCAACTATCTTCTCAAAGCTTGATTTTAAAAGCGGCTACCATCATATTAGAATGAAAACTAGGAGATGAATGGAAAACAATGTTTAAGACACCTGAAGGCTTATATGAGTGGCTTGTTATGCCATTTAGTTTGTCAAATGCACCAAGCACTTTTTTGCGGGTGATGAACCATGTGTTGAAACCTTTCATAGGGCAATGTGTTGTGGTTTACTTTGATGATATCTTGATTTATAGTGTTAACAATGTGTTACATTTGTAGAACCTTCGTGAAGTATTGAATACTTTACACAGGAAAGATTATTTGTGCAGCTGAAGAAGTGTGAGTTTATGACTCCTCAAGTCCTATTTTTCGGATTCATTATTTCTAGAGATGGCATCAAGGCTGATGATGACAAGGTGCGAGCAATTGTTGAACAGCCCTGCCCCACTACAATTACTTAAGTAAGGTCATTTTATGGACTAGCTTCTTTCTACATACGGTTTATTCATCATTTTAGCACAATTGTAGCACAAATCACAGATTGTATAAAGAGGCAAAAGCTAGAGTGGACTCTTGAAGCTGAGAAGAGTTTTTTTGAGATAATGGCAAGATTATCAGTTGCACCTATACTTGCATTGCCAGACTTAGAAAAGTTGTTTGATGTTGATTGTGATGCTTCTAAAGTTGGTATTGGGGTTGTGCTAAGTCAAGAAGGTAAACCCATTGCCTACTTCAGTGAAAAGTTTGGTGGAGCAAAGTAGCGGTATTCTACCTATGATATGGAGTTCAATGTTGTATATCAGACATTAAGACACTAACGACATTATCTTATCCAAAGAGACTTCATCTTGTACTCTGACCATGAAGCATTGAAGCACCTTCACATCCAACAAAAGCTCAACCACAGACATGCAAAGTGGGCCGCCTATCTCCAAGAGTTCACATTCACCCTCAAGCACAAATCTGGAGTGCAAAATCGAGTAGTTGATGCTCTAAGCCGTCGGACTTCTCTGCTCTCCAGAATGCAAGCTGAAGTCAATAGGTTTGGACACAATTCGAGAACTCTATCCCAATGATGATTGCTTTTCTCATATAATTGCAGGTAGCAAAGAAGGCAAAAAGTCTTGAGTATTTTCTAAATTATGGTTTTCTTTTCAAAGGGAATCAATTGTTATACCAGAGAGCTCCTTGCGGATAAAGATTACTTAGGAGCTCTGCAATGAAGGGCACTTTGGAGAAAAGAAGACTCTTGATCTTATTTCTAAAGACTACTATTGGCCTTCAATCAAAAAGGAGGTTACTCGTTATGTGAAAAGATGTCATGTGTGCCAAGTCTCAAAGGGAACTTCCACAAATGTCAAACTATATATGCCACTTCCCATTCCAAAAGGACCATGGACAGATGTAAGCATGAATTTTGTTCTAGGTCTGCAAAGAACACAAAGAGGCATTGATTCTATCTTTATTGTTGTAGACCGTTTTTCGAAGATGGCTCATTTCATATTTTGCAAAAAGATGATGGATGTCTCACATATTGCTTCACTCTATTTTTGTGAAGTAGTTCGTCAACATAGTATTCCCAAGTCCATAACTTCAGACCATGATCCAAAATTTGTCAACCACTTTTGGAGGAGTCTTTGGAGGTTACTTGGCGCAAACCTTCAATTCAGTAGTGCATACCACCTCCAAACAGATGGACAAACAAAGGTTACCAATAGAAGCCTCGGTAATTTATAGAGATGCTTAGTTGGGGAAAATCTAAAGAAATTGGATCAAGCTCTAGCACAAGCTGAATTTGCTTATAATATGCCCACTAACCTCTCTACAGGTTTTAGTCCTTTTGAAGTTGTTTATGGTGTCAACCGGAGGGCATCCTTAGATCTTGCTCATCTCCCTAACCTAAAACAGCCTAGCAAGAGGGTGGAAGAAAGTTCATACTAACTTGACGAAGACAACCGAACAATACAAGCTTGCCACGGATGAACATAGCAGAAAGTTAGTCTTTGAAAATGGCAACTATGTGTGGGTTGTTCTCACAAAAGATAGATTTCCACAAGGAGAGTATAATAAGCTCAGCCCGAGTAAGATCGGTCCATATGGGATTTTTGAGAAGATCAATGACAATGCCTACATATTGAAGCTTCCTAGCCATATCCACACTCATGATATTTTTAATGTTAAGCATCTAATTCCTTATTATGGAAATGCTTCGAAAGAAGAAATTGCAAACTCGAGGACAAGTTTTCTCCCACCTAGAGAGAATGATGTGGATCATGTTGCTGACAAGTAATTGGACAAGTTAGATGTAGCAAAGCCATTGAAATCCTAGCTAAACGCTTAAGAAGAAGCCCAAGAATCTTGGAGAAGATCAAAGCCCAGAATTAGTTGAGCCCAATGTTGGTGGATTTCGGTAGTTCCCTAAGCACAAGATAAGAGAACGGATCAGATGATCCTTTCTTGCAACAGATAAAGAAAAACTTTTTTTTTTAATGTGGGACAACCTTCTCATGATTAATCAAGACTACTCTTTACAATTTAGAGTCAGTAGTGGTGATTAATCAATTTTCGAAACCCTTCGATTAGTTAGCAAAATGGAAAAAATAATTAGGGTTTTATTAAAATAAGAAAAGAGAATTGCCAAGAGAAATGGTTACAACTTTCAAGTTTAGAAAAAAAGAAAATAAAAGAAGAAAACAAGGAAAATTCTTCTTGAAGATGAGAGCTCCCCTTGCACAAGTTCTTCTTCCTTCTTGTGTGCTTCTGTTTGTCTTCCGATTCCTTGAACTCTTCAATTTTCAAAAGGTCGAGGCTTTTTAGGATTTAAATTTCTTTTGGTATGTGATGGACTTCTGGATTTTTTTTGGAGGTTCCATAGACTTGAAAGCCAAAAGCCCCTCCTTATTAAAACGAAGGGGTATTTATAACATTTAAGTTGTACGGTTAAGCAAGTAGTGGGGGTGAGTTAGAAGGGTAGTTTGTGGGAAATGGAAAGTGAGTTAGTGGGAGATGAAAAGTGGGTTAGTGGGAGATGGAGAATGGGTTAGTAGGATGGTTGGTAAGAACTGAATTGATTAATGGGGAGTGAGTTAGTGGAAAGTGGGGAGTGTGAGGAAAGTCCGGGCATCATACCTTTGACTTGGTTTTCTCACTCTCCATATAGGGCCCATGAGATTTTCCACATAAACTCTTTTTTTTTCTTCGAACTTTGAGTTCTTTGAAACTTAACTTTTTGTGTTTTCAGCCATTTTGGTCTTTTATGGCTTTTATTTTTACAAAACTTATCATGGGATCCACGAGTGTCACTTAGCTTTTTGGTTTTATAGCTATTTTGGTGTGAGATTTATGAGGTCTCACACAACACTTTACAATTCAGATTTTTTTATTTTTATGTGGCTATGTGAGGCTTATAAAGCCTCTCTTAGCCATTTTGAATTTTGTAGCTAACTTTGAGTGTAAGGAAGCCTCCTGAGGTCCTCACATAATAATATTTTTGCTAGAAGCCTTAGTCCATTCCTACGCGTGTAGGATTATATTTTGCTTCTATTTTTTTTTTACTTTGTCTATTTTAAAGATTTTGTCTCATTCAGAGCTAGTCAAGCTCCAAAATCTTGGTCTTTGAATTTTGATTTTTTTATATCACATTCCTACGTGTGTAGCATTAAAATTTTTTTTTTCTTTTGGACTTTGTCCACTTTTGAGACTTTGTCCATTTTGAAAATTTGGTCTCATCTAGAGCTAATCAAGCTCCAAACTCTTTGCATTCAAATTTTAATTTTTTTCTATGTCAACACCCAATTGAAAATATTTTTTCCTAGTATGCAACCTTTGGTGTCCAAAGGCCTCATTAATTGGGGCAAGCTGTTGTAGCAAAGGCACCCTTTCTTATGTAGTCCACTTAGGGACTTATTTAAAGATATTTAATGCTTTTAGGGACTAGTTTTCACTTTATTTAATGCTACCACAAATGTTTGCATGAATTTAAAGCCTATATAAGGCTTGCTAAGTAATGAAGAAGGGAGTTTTTGGCTTGTTCATCTTGAAATTGTGTCTGGCTCAGAACCTATCTTCCCTGGCTATCTCACCTTGGGGACTTTAGTTTCAGGTTCCCTTCAAGCTTATATACCTTAAGCTTAAGGAAGTCATCGTAATCCTTGTGATCTTTCCTCTCAGCAAGTTCCACTCAGAGTTCATAGCTTTGGCACTCATCTACTTTCTCTGCATTGCACATCACCTTCCCTTTAGGCTTTGGTGGGTTGGGCACTGCCTTGGGTGTTTTATGACTCTCTTGGGCCTTCACAAAGGTAGTAGGTTTGGCTATAGTTGTAAACATGGATGTCTTGTAACCTGAAACCCATTTACCATTTTGACCAATGCTAATCACGTTTTCTAATGATTTTCTCCCACTGATGAAGCTATCTAACTCTATTTAGTAAGTTCTCTATTGAGAGCATTAGATTTCTCTATTTCTTTTTCAAGTTTAGCCTTAAGATTATGAACCTCATTCATTAAGTTCCTTTTTCAAGTTTAGCCTCGGGACTTTCTCAGCCTCATTTGCTACTATCGGATGTTCATTAACCGCTATGGCGCGATTGCTCGCCTCCTTATAGAGCTCTTGAAGAAGGGGGCGTTCAGCTGGTCTGAGGCTGCCCAAGCAGCCTTTGCCGAACTGAAGAGGGCTATGGTGTCCGCCCCTGTTCTGATACTTCTAGATTTCAGCCGGCCCTTTGTGGTGGAGACAGATGCTTCTGATACCGGCCTGGGGGTGGTGTTACTGCAGAATGAGTGCCCCATTGCTTACTTCAGCAAAGCTTTGGCTTGCCGCTCCCTGTCCTTGTCCGTGTACAAGAAGGAGATGCTGGCAATCATCCTCGTGGTCGACAAGTGGCGGCCTTATTTACTTGGCTGCAGGTTCTTGATCCAAACTGATCACCAGCCACTGAAGTATTTCCTCGAGCAGCGGGTCTCCACTCCGTCTCAGCAGCGGTGGGTCAGTAAGTTTCTTCGTTATGATTATGAGGTGGTGTACAAGAAAGGGTCGAAAAACACCGTGGCCGATGCCCTCTCTCGCGGTTCTACTCTCGGATCTTGCTTGGCCTTTCCACTCCCTCCTGCCCCTTCATTGATGAGTTGAGGCGGGCGTACATTGATGATTATCCGATGCAGGCCATTATCACAGCCCTCCAGGCCGACCTAGCTGCTCGTCCATTCTTTGCATGGAAGGATGCCCTTCTCTTTTGGAAGGACCGCCTTTGGGTACTTGATGTTGCTGCTCTTCATAGGCGCATCCTCTCCCACTTCCATGACACCCCAGTGGCCGGTTATGAGGGAGCCTTTCGTACTTATAAGCGGGTCAACTAGAGCTTTCTATGGCAGGGAATTCGACAGGCAGTATAGGAGTATGTGGCCGCTTGTGATGTCTATTAGTGGGCTAAGGCCACCACGTCCTCTCCTGCCAGTTTGCTGCAGCCTTTGCCGATTCCCGAGAATATTTGGGAGGATGTTTCAATGGACTTCGTGGAGGCCTTGCCCTTGGTGCAAAGCAAGTCAGTGGTTATGGTGGTGGTAGACCGGCTTTCCAAGTACGTTCACTTTTGTGCTCTGGGACATCCATTCACCGCCAAGACAATGACAGGGCTATATGTTCGGGAGGTAGCCAAACTACAGGGCATGCCTCGCACTATTATCTCTGATCGTGATCGGATTTTCCTATCTCAGTTTTGGCGGGAATTCTTCACCTTACAGGGCACTTCTCTTCACATGAGCACTACTTATCATCCGCAGACGGATGGCCAGACAGAGGTGGTCAACCGCTACTTGGAGCAGTACCTCCACTGCTTGACAATATCTCAACCCCGCCGATGGCTTCAGCTTCTACCATGGGCAGAGTGGTCCTATAACACAACTTATCACACACGTGCTAGGTTCACCCCTTTTGAGGTGTTGTATGGTCGTCCACCCCTGACTGTGTTATCTTATGTTCCTCACCACTCCTCCATGGCCGAGGTGGATTATATGCTCCAGACACAGGACGAGGTTCTTCGGCAACTTAAGGAGAACTTATCCTCTACTCAGAACATGATGAAGCAGATTTACGATGGCCATCACACAGATAGGGAGTTTGCGGTGGGTGACTTGATGTATGTCTCTATTCTTCCTCAGCGCCAGACATCCCTGTTTCAGCCAGAGCATTCCAAGCTGGCCCCCTGGTTCCATGGGGCTTATGTTGTGGAGGCGCGTATCTATCCGGTGGCCTACCGCCTTGCTCTACCACCTGATTCCTTAGTCCACCCCATCTTTCATGTCTCCCGGCCGCGCCGTTGCATAGGTGACTCATCTTTGGCTACTGATGCTCCACCACCCCCCTTGATGGGCCCGGTTCCACCTTCTGCCCCTGTTCCCGCTTCGGTGCTTGATAAGCGTCGGGTTCGTCGCTCAGGTTGCATCATCATGGAGGTTTTGATTTCTTGGCATGATCCGCCACTTGAGGATGCCACATGGATGCCTAAGGAGGAGTTTATGGCTTGCTATCCAGCTTGGTCACCTTGAGGACAAGGTGAATAGCGAAAGGGTGGTGGAGTGTTGTGCACGTTCATCCGACTTCCTTTATTTCAGCACATTAGACTATTTTCATTTGTATTCAGTTAGTATTTGCTTATGTATGTTATTATTAAACTGTGTTTGGAGTGCTAGTGGTCCACGGGATAGCCGGGCCCACTAGCGGCACATTTCCCAAGGAAGGAGGGCACGGCTCCCCATAAGAGGGTCGTCCCCTCCCTTGGTTGAGTTTATGCAATTAACTATTCAAATATTCCTTTCCTTTCTTCCTTCTTCTTTTCCTTTTACTACATAATTCTCTAAGGTAGCGATTGTGCCTACATGGGCACATCATGCCCCTTAAGCCTCCTAAGTTTATCATCATAAGAACTATCAAACTCATAATTAGGATAATTAGCAACAAAGTTTCCTAATTTACTACACTCAAAACACTTCATGTTCTTTTTATCAGACTTATTATGCTTGGCTTCCCTTATCACGCCCCGACACCCGCCCGACCCGAGCCAAACGCGGTCCAAAGGACAGCCAAAACACACATGGGTGACAAGTTGTTAAATTTTATGGAAAACTTTACCCCCACTAATGGGTACGATGTTCACGAAGTTACGCACCACTTCATCTTTGTACAAGAGTAATAAGTTAAAATAAAAAAAGGACAACTCTGAAATAATCTTAAAGTCTCAACCCACAAACTTAGTACACAAAGCCGACAATTATAGCTTAAGTCATAACATTTGAAAACAAGTCTAATAAGCCACAACGGCTAATAAAGAATGGGACAAAGTAAACTAAACATGAAGTTCTAGTAAAACATCAGAATAACTCAGGATCAATCGTAAGATTGCTAGGCTTCCCCGCCTACACCTGATTATCATCCACATGCGCCTTTTAAAGAGGGACCTAATCATCTGCATGTCGCACCATGCAGCCCCAAAACAAAATACAGAGAAAAAGAGGTAAGTATAAAACTCGATATGGTTTTGAATACTAAAACGGTAAATCAGAAAACAACCACAACATTCAACATAGTCTATCACATCTACATATCATATAATTATCTCATTTCTGATTACTTTCCCTTATCATAACTATACGCTCCCATAAGTAATTATCAAGCATTAAAGTATCTCAAACACACTATCTTAACATAAATAATCACATTATAACATAACATCTATCTTGCATTAAGAGTGTTTCTAACACACCATACATATCCATTCTCCTTTATTAACATTAATCCTGCATGACAAGTGTCACACACACGATACATATCCATGCATATTCATAACCAACCATCTTGCATGAAATGTGTCTCAAACACACTAGCAAATCATGCATATCTATAATCATTCAACCTGTATAAGAAGTGTCTCTAACACACAATCACATCATCCATATCCATAACAATTTAACCTACATGAGAAGTGTCTCAATCACAAAATTACATCATGCATATACATAAACAATCAACGCTGAGAAGTGTCTTTAACACACAATTACATCATTCATATCCATAACACAATCAACCTGCATGTAAAGTGTCTCTAACACACTATCACACCAATGTAAATCGATACAATAACCCTGCTCAATCGACCAAAGCTTAAGTAGTCTTTGCTCACTCTAGACAATCCCCGATTAAAAAGTCTAAAGAAATTACACATTTAGGTAAATTCCCTAACAAGGAAGACTACCCCCTAGTAAGTCGGTGCACTCAACTACACTAACTTGGATTCTTAAGGTCCATATGGTCTGAATAGTTTTGGTCTCCTTATAACATTGTCGCTCTTCTCAACCTGGGAAGGAAAACTCGTCCTTAAGGGACGTAAAGCCTCATCCTTTCATACGTAAAACCTCATCCTTTCAGACATAAAATCAAATTGATAAGCCTCCGATCGATTAACCCGGCAAGCAATATCACACAATTTCATCTAATCAATCAACCACAACTAATCTTGATAAAGTGTCGTTTATAAATCTGTTTTATGATGCATGCAACATGATACATACGTGAGCAATCCCTACATGAATCTTAATTAATGAAACGTGCTCCCATTAGCCACACATGCATCATATCTAATCATAATGGTCCAATAATTACCATAATTAACCCCTCATGTGTGTGTACATAGTAGAAACATTCAATTCTAAGTATATAGACATGCATTATAAACAACCCATTAATATACTACACACAAGTTATTTAACATTTAATCATGGTTCCTTACTAATATCTTTAGTGAAAACCAAATCATGTGCAACCTCACGCTAGACTTGAGTAAGCATATTCATTACTATACTTAAAACTAAACATGGCATCATTATTTACCCATATTTTAATTATAATATGTAAAGGCATACAAATCCATTATTATGTTATAACCTTCCTAGAATCATACTTAAAATATAAAGAATCACTCAATCATGGACTTAGGATAAGAAATCACATCATGCTTAACTGAATAACATGTAATCCACATAATACTTAAATATTCATCATAGGTTCCAACATCAAATTTATTCCCTTATAATAGCTCTTCATAGCATAAATTACTCATCATAAACATAAAAAATAGTACTTAAGAGGAAAAATAGAAAAATGAGAAAAATAAATAAAATGACCAAACTGCAGTGTTGCCATTCGAATGCCTTGCAGGGTTGTTCGAACACCATAACTACAGTTCTGGTTCATCTTCCTTCTTTCAAACACAAAATCGAAAATACACATATCTATCTTAAACCTTCAAATCTCACTCACAAACATCACCATAATGAAATATAAGCCTATGAAATAGTAAAGTTAGTCATTTATCAATAAAAATACGAAGAAATCACAAGAAAGATTAAAAAAATTTTAATCCGTCATTACAGCTCAACTCCATGCAAACCCACTTGAAACTTCATCAAACTCAAATCCGAAAACACAGACCTATTTAAGAAGAAATCCCTTACCTTTAGTGTGCTTCTTGACTTGAAATCAACGCTCCAACTCTTTCAAAATCCTACCCACAATAGGGTTTTGTTAATACTTGTATAAATCTACTTCAAAAATGTTTAAATCACTTGAAAACTTGTAGATCTAGGGTTTATTGGAAAAAAAATTCCTTCCATAGAGGTTTAAAATAGGGGTCAAAATCAAAAGCTTAAAGGGTAAAAATCAAGATTAATCCTTTGCAAAAGAAGGGATTTAGAAAATTTAGGAGAAACCTTAGTAATTAATACAAAATTAAGCTAATGTTTACATTAATTACCTTTCCTTCTTTAAAAATAGGGATTAGGGCCTCCTAAGCTATAGTTCCCAGCCCTTCCCAATTGGGAAAGTGGTTGTGTCATTCTATTTATAGTAAGCATTGGGATAGACCTAACAAGAGTTTGGGGTATAAATAGAATTTAACACTAAAAATACAAAATTTATTTATTTTAAGCCAAAAATGATGTCTAAAAATTTTGAAACCCTTAATTACTGTCATAAGATGTTTTTAAGGTCTCATGGGATCCATCATCTCAATTTACGAATGTGGGGCCTACGGTGGGTCCAGCCCCCTAACTTTTCATGAAAAATAATTAAAAATTCCAAAAAAAATAGTATTGACTTATCATAACACAAAATCCATCAATGTGAAGAAAATTTTGATTAAAACCTTAGTTAACCACCTTAAATTAAAAAATAGTCAAAATTGACCAAATTAACATTAAACCACACAATAACAACTAAATAAAATGGTTTAGGATTTAGGGATCTTACATCCCTTCTCTCACCATGTTTTATCCTTGAAAATTATCCCTTTTTATCACCCTTAAATTTCTAAGATTTTAAAAACTTCTTAAATTTTTTAGCCAATAAGAGCTCTTTGTTCATCTCCTTTCTCACACTCTTTAGACTCTTCTAGGGTGTTGAAGGCATTAGACTTTTCGGACATCTTAATTGTTTCCAAAGCAGTTTGTTTACCCTTACATTTCTCAAAAAACTCCTTGTTTTCATATTTCTCCTCTTAAATCTCAAAGGTTGTTAGGTTTCTTATGAGTTCCTCAATGTTTTATGTGTCTATCTTCTTAGACTCATTAATTGCAATAGCTTTAACTTTGAATTCAGAAGACAAGGACCTAAGGATCTTTTGAACTACAAGGTTATCAGGGATACACTCTCCCAATAGATCACATGTATTTACTATGTCAAAAAAAGTTGGCATATTATTCAGACACGAATTCTTCTTCACTCATCATTATGTTCTCAAACTCTAAGATGAGCATTATAGTCTAAAAATTTTCATATAGTTCCCTAATTATACCTTACTAACTTGTCCTAAGCAACTTTAGTGGAGGTACAATAAGGGGTGGCCATGGGCCGGGTTGGCCCAATTCTATTTTTTGTCCCTCAGGGGGCAGACCAGAGTGGACCCAGCTCAAAGGGGGAGGAGGGGGGAGCCCAGCCTAGGTCGCGGTCCCTTGGCTTCAGAGGAATTGCTTGACGACCTCCTTAGCTAAACCTATAATCATTACAAAAGAGAATGACAAAAACCGTAAGATAGAGCTTAACCTACTTAGGTCAAAAGTGAAATGAGGAAGGATAGGATCTAGTATTGTGGGTGTGTGTAGTATTTACTATAGTGAGACCCATACTAGAAGAGAATATCTTAAAAACTACCCTTTCAAACTTAGGTCAAAGAAAAATAAGAATAAGGACATTACCCCCACTACACCTAAGTTGCTCCACCAAGTGTATAAAAAGAAGAAAAAGAGAGTGTGGGCATAGAAGGTTGATCCTCAAGTTTTGAATGATCAATTTAGAAGAGCAAGGAAGTCTACCTTAAGTTGCCTTAAGATTGGATGGCTAGGCAAGGTGAAGAAATCTTAAACATCTAAGTAAGAGATGCTTATTAGTGTCCATGGTTTAATTTTTTGTATCATTTGGACATTCATGTTTTGTGTCTTCTCGCATTTTACTTTGTTTTTACATGTTTTTAATTCATAGATTTTGAGTGAAACAAAAAACAAAAAAAATGAAATAAATTAGTGAAGCTTTTGCTTAAGTTTGTAGTTGGCTTTGTTTTGGTTTTTGATAAGTTCAACTCTTGAAACATATTGAGATTAATTTTCTTTTAGGCGGAAAAGCAATATGACTAGTGGTCAAACATAGCTTAACGAAGAGGATAATACACTAAGGAGAGAATGTTCTCTTAGGCGGAAAAGCAATATGACTAGTGTTCAAACATAGCTTAAAGAAGAGAATAATACACTAAGGAGAGTTAAGATTAGTTTGATTT
The DNA here is from genome assembly GCA_035235625.1 of Saururus chinensis. Lineage (NCBI taxonomy): Eukaryota > Viridiplantae > Streptophyta > Magnoliopsida > Piperales > Saururaceae > Saururus > Saururus chinensis. Next base: position 30,826,666 of record CP141146.1, on the reverse strand, counting down.
TCTTTTACTTGATGTTGTAATTCTTTGATTTTAAAAAACTTGTACACATCATGTTGAAACTAAAATCACTTTTATGTATGAACATCAAGAAAGAATATTTAAGTATAAGTTGACTTAGGCGTTTAGATTTTAGTGGAGTCTAGGTGATCAAATTAAAAAATCTTTAGCTAAATATCTATTTAAATTTTGAACAAATTTTTTTTTCATATAATACATTTCAATGTTTATGAGTCATATGTATTTTAATATATCTTTAGAAAATGAAACAGTCATCGTAAAGATGATAGGGAAGGGCCACCTACTTAGGTTGTTCTAAGCTAGTATAAAGCTTTTATAAGCTTGGCATTAAGAAAAATGAAAGAAAAAATAAAAAAATTAAATGATGCAAGTAGAGAAGATTTAGAAAAAGCTAAGTCCAACAAAAATAAATTTAGGAAAATATCATAACTCAGAAAAAGGCATGCGCATATTGATTATGAGGTTTTTGATTATTTTTATATTTTTAGGAAAGACATACACATATTCTAGCTAAAGAGAGTTAAAAAATATGAAATTAGCCTTTATTAAGGTTTGAAATTTGTCCTAGTTTGGTTAAGAGTGATTTTGCGAGATTTAAGATTAAAATAGATAAGATTTAACTACATTTGTTGTTTTCTTCCAAAAATAATAAAAGAAGATTAATGTGTAAAAAAGAAGAGAATAAAATTAACAATCACATAGCAATGGGGTTCACTAATATAAGGCAAGGTATTAATGAACATAATCTATGGATTCACTTAGATTAAAAGAAATTTGATTAAAAAATTATAACAAGGAGCTCAACTTTGTTGATTTTCATTGCTTAATTTTTAATTTGTGTTCTGGGTGTAATAAAATTTCTATTTTGATGGAAAGTGCCTTAAAATATTTTTAGGAATTTATTAAAATTTTTGTAATTTTTATTATTTATAGAAAATTAAAAATTTCGTTCATTGCAAGATTGATAGACTCTAGTGATCGATCGCTAGTCCAATATTTGCACTGAAGAACTATTTTAAATTTGGCTGCAACTTATTTTGTCTGCATTTCACTCCAAACTCTACCATAGTGTCAAGGTGAAAGAAAAGGCAATTTAAGGAGTTTTGCATGATAAAAAAACAAATTTCCACATCAAATATAAGTTTTTCTTCATGGCCAAGGTAAGTACCAAAAGCAAAAATTTTATTTTAGTGCATTTTAACGTATTTCAATGAGTTTTGAACCGGTAGGATTGTTAGAAATAATTATATCAACCTTAGTCTAAAATTTTGTGTGATTTCATCCCTTAAATTTTGAGATTTCACAAAAAAAACACTCCCAATTTTAACATTTTGTCACAATTTGGGGATTTTTCAAAATCAAATGTTTTTCATCAAAATTGAATGTAAGTCTCGTTATAATTTTTGGTCTACTCATTGTTATCTACATTGTATCAAAATTTGGAGTCAATCATACAAAAACGTTTTTTAGGGTTTATTCAAAATTTTAAAAATTGGAATTTTGGCATGCATTTCAAGAATTTTAGAAATTCTTGGATATTTATTACTATCATTATATGTTCCTAGTTTATACTTAGCCCTAGGTTATCTCTTTGTAATTTGTGAAGATGGGGAGGGCGAAGAACCACAAGACTGTTGAGTGAGAGTCTGGGGATGCAAGGGCACTAGATAGCGAATCAATAGGGTTAGTCCCATTCATTGTGAGCATAGCTTAGTGCACATTTCGTGAGTGACTGCCATAGGGTTGATAGAAGGATCACCTTATTGGATGGATTGTTTCCACACCATTTCTACATCTAGTCAATCTGTTTAGTTGCGTCTAGTTTGATAGTGGTACACATCTTTCCATTTGGAGGACGATGATGCATTAGTTGGAGTAGCAGGATGCGTCGAAGTGTGAGTTTCACCTGATATTATTGTTGAGATCATAGGATGTGAGAGGAGACAACTCACGTACCATAGTTCGATGATTATCTCTTTTCTCCAGATAGTGAGCTTACAGGGAGTACTTAGTTTGCCTAGAGGTCCAGAGCTAGATGCTTCATTACTTTCTCCTTAGCACGGGAGTATCGTTTGCTTTATATCATTGCCCAGTATGACATTTGGAGTACAAGAAAGGATAGAGTGGATGGCACAATGGCGCACATAATTCATCACCTAGCAGAGACTAGGTTAGAACAAGATCAGCCCTCTATCATATTTGGGTGCATGATGACTTTCCTTCATGGCCACACACATGAGATGTTACAATGCCTATACATCCTGTGTAAGATTTTCATAGTAGTTTATGTTAGAATTCCTAGAAGAGAGTCTACTATGATCGATAGTATTGCAATGGTTCGCAGAATACTTTCTAACTACCAGAGTGATGTACAGGAGCCACAGGGACTAGCAGATGCAACAGTAGCGACACCAACACTCATGGATGATCTAGATAGACAAGTCACCACCTTTTAGGATATGGTGATAGAGAGACTTACAGACATCAGTCACTTGCTCAGAACCCGCCTTCCACTGGAGGCAATGAGGGGGAGCAAACTGATGATGATGTTGGTCATTGAGTTTTTGTTTTTTTCTTGTATCACTTTTTTATGCATTTCTTTATTTAAAACTTGTTTCATTTCAGTTATGTTTCATTATGACTATGAGATGTAGTTTGAAACTGATTTTATGATGAGATATGTGATGGACATGGTTTTGGATGAGTGTATATAAATAAATAAATAAATATATATATATATATATATATATATATATATATATATATATATATATATATATATATATATATATATATATATATATTCATGTCTTTTGGTGATAATAATAACTTAATTGTGTTTGAATGATTATTTTTATTAATTATTGCTTTTAACTTTTTGTCTATTTATAAAAAAAATGGGGATAAGTGATTAATAAAAAAATTAAAGGGTTTATCTTTACTTGATTGAAAAGCATTATGCAAATCAAGTAGATTTTAAGTGTGCAAGATAAGTATAGGGTTACACAAGGCTTTCCAAGATGAATTCTAAATAAGTCCATGTTAAGTCTTTGAATGTCAAGTTATTTTGTACAATTTGAAAGTCAATGCACTATCTTGAGTTGTAATTTTATTTTAAATTTTAAATGTGTAGTATTTTGACAATAAATTGCCAAAGGGGAATATCGTAAGAACATATTAGTCATTATGTCAGGTTTATTGATAAATATTTTTTATTAAAAATATGTTAAAAACCTTGGGCATGAACTTAGTCTTTAAATTTAATTATATGTGGTTGTGGTTAAGTCAGATTTGGAATTAATAAACTTGAAAAATAAAAGCAGACATGTTCTTATGGCTTAAGACAAAACACTAAATAATGTTTGGTCCTAGTTACTCTTCGAGATGGAGTGGTAGAAGGGAGGAGACTCTTGATCGTTTACAATTAAACCCTTTGCAAGTGTACAAGGTAATTGTACTAAGATAAGTATCTAAGGGTTGTCGAACCTCAGGGACAGATGAATAATTACTAAATATAAAAAGGAATTTACTGATTAAAAACTAAAAAGAACATAAACTTTAATTAAGTAAAGGAAAAGAAAATAACTAGTTCAAAAACAAGAGATTAATGTGATAGATTTTACTTAGGAAATCGAATCCACTATAGAACCGTAACAATTCCTTAACTTTTAATCTAAATCTAGTGTGAATATGAACAAGTATTCTCAGCTACAAGCTAGAATTACTTTAGAAAGAATCATTAATTAATTTCCATGGCATGAACTATCTTTGACAATAGCACGAATCATCTACACTAAATAGCTATAGGCATGACCCGTCTAATCTTAGTATAACTCATCTAAGTCCTTAATTATCTGAACATTAAAACTATTGTATGACCATCTCATCTAAATCACAGAAATTAGAATTGATGCAAATATCAAAACCATATCAATCTATCATCTACAAGACAATAAATCAATATAGATTTGAATAAACATTAAAAGCTCTTCCATTAAAAAGGAAATCCTTATCATACAATTGTCATAATTCACAACTGAGATCTAAATTAAAAAGAAAAGAAATTAAAACTTATCTATAGGTTCATCAACTCCTAAGTAAAAGAAAGGTTTAGCCTTCCATGGTAGAAGAAAGTAATTAAATCTCCATTTAAAGCTTTGGCTTCTTCTCCATCTTCTTCTTCCTTCTTCTCTTCAGAAAATCTACTTGTTCTCTCTTAATTTCGTGTCAAATAAGTCTTTATATAGGCATTAGATCCGTAAGAAAAGAGTTGTATATGAGAAGGACTCAAAATTGGGTGAAATAAGGAATCTGCGCGTTATGCCGATCGATCGCCCTGCATGCCCGTTCGAACGCTTGAACTGAATTTTCTTCAAAATCACGTGTAACCGATCGATCGGTAAGTGACCCCGTTCGATCGCTAATGAAGAATCTGCAAAATAAGCCAATTTAATTCAAAACACCATGGAAGCTTTTTCTAACCTAATTAAATTTAATATTTAATAATTTAACCTATATTAACACTTAAATAAGACTAGATAATAGAATAATTAAGGGTAAAATAACGCATAAATTATACTTATCAAATACCCCCAAACCTATATTTTGCTATTCCTCAAGCAAAACAAAACAAAACAAAACAACTAATCTAGAAAAATAAATAAATAAAAGCCACTTTCGTAGGGAATCACGATTGCATTTAGCGTATGCAACAAGCCTTTAAACCCCTAGGTGTCCCTAGTTGGACGAGTTGTGTCTCGTGAGGGTTTGCAGCAATGATACCCACAAACATCTAAACTTAAGAAAATAAATAAAACAAAACAAGAAAACAAAAATTCCAAAAACAATCTTCTCTTAAAAACACAACTATTTTTAAAAAGAACCAACCACAAATACTTGACACAAGTAAATAATATCGATCTGATCACTTTCAAGTAAGAAATCATCTATTCTATAACCTCATCATAGAAATAATTGTGCAACTACATATATACATTTCAAAAACATAAAGTGTAGAAACTTTGTAGTCATACAATTTCATTCTCTATTAACAAGCATATCTTATGTGACCCATTAACCAAACTTATTAAAGTTCACTAACTTAAAAATATAACAATGACAATATTTCATCTTTAACATCTCATAATAAACCCTCATGTAATAGCCATCAAATTTAAATTAAATTCAGGGAATAAGATCATAATATACCTCAAAATATGACTTGTGCAATACTTAGTTCTATTAAGCTTTCTAAATAGTCCATGTAACAAGCGTTAGGCCAGTGTCCCTAATCCAATTGGCTCAAGGCACTAGGTGTTGAAACACCCCTCAGGCTTAATAACTCGAACTATAAAGGCTACAGAACCAAGTAAGTCATAAAAGAATTTATCTCAACTTTTCACCTTTTGACGCGATCCCTTATACTTGCTTAGGCACAAGGTCCGGTTACTTAGTAAAAAGAGAAACAAACCTTTACTTCTTTTTTTTTCATCATTTTTTTTTTCAATCAATCTATCTTTTTTTTTTTTTCAACTTTTTTTTTTTCATTCTTTTTTTTTTCATAAACTTTTTTTTTTTTCATCACACACTTATCCCATTTTTTTTCAAATAATAGCCAAGCATAAAGATCTATCATAAAACATTAAAAATTACTCAATTGTCAAATTTTCAAAAATATATATGCTTAGTTAAAGATATCCCACTAAGATTACAAGTAATAAATTATAAAATTGTACTCCTACAAGTTTCAAGTGTGTGAAATGTGATTTAAAAATATAAGCACAATTATCCAAGATAAAGAATATAAAATAGAAATTACTCGCTTAATCATTTTCATCACTTAATTAATTACTTGAACTTTCTTCATGAAATTGATCTCTTTAAAAACAGACATATGTTTTTAAAAGAAAATAAACAATAAAAATCACATAAAAGAAAATAAAAACAAAAGAAAATCGAAAATGAATACTCTAAAACATCCTAAAAGAAAAATAAGAAAGAAAAATATCTTTCTATACCCCCAAACCTAAACTAAACATTGTCCTCAATATAAAAGAAAATATATACTATAATGACAAGAATAAGTAAGAGAGGAAAAGAAAGATATCACCTGAAAGCATAACTAATCCACTAATCTGAAAATGAAGTACATAGGATTGAGAAAACATGAGAAACATACATATCAAGAGCAATTTCCCAAACCTTAAATATCAAGCTCCCAGAAAAGAGATAACAACAAAAACTATAATGAGAAAAGAAAATAAAAGCTGAGAAAAATAAGTAAATAAAACCTAAATAAACTAAAGAAGATAAACAAAAGGTAGGAAAAGAAATATATCAAAAACATGGGTTGCCTCCCAAAAAGCGCTAAGTTTATTGTCTTCAGCCAGACAATGTGCCAACAGTCTCAAATATATCAAGGTGGTTGGTAGATATTGGCATTGGCTCTTCTCTTAAGTCTCCAAAATGATGGTTCAAAACAACTAGAAGACACAACTTGATTATGGGCTGATGCTACAAAAGATGGACCTGTATCACAAGCATCAAATCTAAAATTGTCTACCATAAAACATTCAGCATTAGAATTCACAGGTAAATTATTAGACACATCAAAAACATTTAAGTGCACTTTCATGTTCCCAAAGGTCATCTCCATTACCCCCGTCCTACAATTTATGCATGCATTAGCTGTGGCAAGGAAAGGGCGACCTAGAATGATAGAAATCTGATGTGTGAAGTTGGCACCGGTTTCCATATCTAAAACAATAAAATCAACAGGGAAAAAGAACTGGTCAACTTTCACTAAAACATCCTCAATGACTCCTCGAGGTTTACGCACAGAATGGTCGGCTAGCTGTAAGGTAACCGGTGTAGGCTGCAATTCACCTAACCCTAATTGTTCATACACCGAGTAAGGGAGTAGATTGACACTCGCTCTAAGGTCAAGGAGGGCTCTATGAATAGAGTGATCGCCTATGACATAAGAAATAATGGGCACTCCAGGGTCCTTATACTTAGGGGGGGTGTCAAACTTCAAAAGGGAGCTAACTTGCTCGGTGAGAAAGACCTTCTTAGACACATGGGTCTTAGATTTACGCTTTTGAGTACATAGGTCTTTAAGGAACTTAGCATAAGCAGGGACTTGCTTAATGACATCTAAGAGGGGTAGATTAATTTTGACTTGTTTGAAAGTCTCAAGAATCTCATCAGTCCTAGCTGTGTTCTTTCTAAATGGTGGGGCCATGTCCAGACACTAAGGAAAAGGTGCCTTAGGGATGTAAGATCCCTCTGAAGTGGTCTTAGACCGTGGCTCTAAGGAAGGGGAAGGAGATACAAACTCCTTCTCATGTGGTGCACTAACTTCTACTTAAGGCTCATTAGGGGCTGAATTATCTAACTCCTCACTCCTATCATCTGTCACTAGTGTCCCCCCAACACTCTTATCAACAATCTTCCCACTCCTAAGGGTCATTATGGAATTAACATGTTCATTAGAAGAAGGAGCTCCCTCTACCTGAAATTGACCTTTAGGGTTTTGTAGAGGTTGACTTGGCAATGTTCCTATCTATCTCTTATTTATAGCATTAGCTAGTTGTCAAATTTAGGCTTCTAACTTTGCTATAGATTGTGTGTGAGAGTGAAGGAGTTGGGATTGTGATTGAATGCCTTTGAGGGCACTCAAGACCTTTTCTTCAAAGCTTGGACTCCTATTAGGTTGGACATATGGATGTTGGACTTGAGGTTGGTGGATATGGGCTGGTGGGACTTGGAATGGTTGCCTAGGAACTTGGTTACCCATAACCCCTTAGTTTTGTGCCCGCCAGGAAAAGTTAGGATGATTCCTCCACCAAGGGTTATATGTGTGTGAAAATGGATTATTCTCAGCCCTAGGGAAGGATTGGGTAGCATTCACATGGTCTTGGACAAGCTTAGGAAATTGAGAGGCAGAGGGGCACTCCATGATAGTATAGGCTAGGCTAAGGCATATTGTGCATGCATCTTGAGTGAAGGGAGTGGGCTGATGTGTTGAAGTCATAAGGAGGTCAAGCTTCCTACTTAAAGTATCAACTTTAGAGGAGATGTCTAATGGATTTTTAACTTCATACAAGCCACCCCTAGAGGGGGCATTGTTTAAGGTAGATAGGCCACTCTCATTTCTATTGAACGCAGCATGTTGAAGAGAATTTTCACTTAAGTCCTCAAATAGTTTCCATGCCTCATTTTCATTTTTTAGTAAAAAGGTACCCCCACAACTTGCATCAACAAGATGACGATTTTGTTCAGTAAGACCCTCATAAAAACGTTGCATTAATTGCCATTTAGGGACAGCATGATGAGGACACCTCCTAAGAAGGTCCTTAAGTTTATACCAACTCTCATGGAACTGTTCAGTGGGAAGTTGGGCAAAGGTGGTTATGGCCTTTCTCATTTGGTTGGTCTTACCTATGGGGAAGTACTTTTTAAGAAATTCTTGTTGCATTTGGGCCAAAGTTGTTATGGTATTTGGCTCTAAAGAGTGAAGCCATTCCTTAGCCTTATCTTTTAATGTGAAAGGAAAAAGGCGAAGTTTAACAAATTTTCATCGGTTAAATTTGAGAGCTTAAAAGTTGTGCATATTTCTAGGAAGTCATCTAGGTGCCTATATGGGTTTTCATTATTAAGTCCATAAAAAGATGGAAGTATTTGAATAACATTGGGCTTAATTTCATAATTTTGAGCAGCAACCGCTTGCAACCTAATGCATGAAGGGGAAGTGTACTCATTGGGAGTGTAATACTCCCTTAGAGCTTTGAGTGGTGCATCTAACTGATGTTCAGCCATGATGATGGTAGAGGTAGTGTGGGTGGAGGAATTGGTGGGAGAGTTAGGGGGTGTAGGGATGTAGGTCGAGGGCAACTCAACTCTCTTAGATGTCCGCTCAGGCTCAGGGTCAAATGGCACTAATCGGGGGAGTAAGGAGCGACGACCACGCATACACAACAAACACACCACACAATTTAAAGTATAAAAAAAGAAAGATGAAGCAAAAATAACTAAGGAAAAAGAATAAAAAGTGAAAAGGATCTTGCAAACCGAAGAGAAGCTCGTCAATGTCCACTTGTGGCCACAAGTGTAGAGAGCACCTTCAACTCAACCTACAAGATAAAATTAAAAGAAGGTAAGAAACTAAAAATTAAACTAAAAAAATAAGTAAACTGAAACTAAAGTATATATAATTATCCTAAAGCTAATTTAGTAACAAATCAACACCGTCCCCGGCAACGGCGTCAAAAACTTGATCGTTTATAATTAAACCCTTTGCAAGTGTACAAGGTAATTGTACTAGGATAAGTATCTAAGGGTTGTCGAACCTCAGGGACAGATGAATAATTACTAAATATAAAAAGGAATTTACTGATTAAAAACTAAAAAGAACATAAACTTTAATTAAGTAAAGGAAAAGAAAATAACTAGTTTAAAAACAAGAGATTAATGTGATAGATTTTACTTAGGAAATCGAATCCACTATAGAACCGTAACAATTCCTTAACTTTTAATCTAAATCTAGTGTGAATATGAACATTAAAAGCTCTTCCATTAAAAAGGAAATCCTTATCATACAATTGTCATAATTCACAACTGAGATATAAATTAAAAAGAAAAGAAATTGAAACTTATCTATAGGTTTATCAACTCCTAAGTAAAAGAAAGGTTTAGCCTTCCATGGTAGAAGAAAGTAATTAAATCTCCATTGAAAGCTTTGGCTTCTTCTCCATCTTCTTCTTCCTTCTTCTCTTCAGAAAATCTACTTGTTCTCTCTTAATTTCGTGCCAAATAAGTCTTTATATAGGCATTAAATCCGTAAGAAAAGAGTTGTATATGAGAAGGACTCAAAATTGGGTGAAATAAGGAATCTGCGCGTTATGCCGATCGATCGCCCTGCATGCCCGTTCGAACGCTTGAACTGAATTTTCTTCAAAATCACGTGTAACCGATCGATCGGTAAGTGACCCCGTTCGATCGCCAATGAAGAATCTGCAAAATAAGCCAATTTAATTCAAAACACCATGGAAGCTTTTTCTAACCTAATTAAATTTAATATTTAATAATTTAACCTATATTAACACTTAAATAAGACTAAATAATAGAATAATTAAGGGTAAAATAACGCATAAATTATACTTATCAACTCTCGGACGAGGAAAAAAATCCAATTACTTCGAAAGAATTTAACGAGGAGCCGTATGAGGTGAAAATCTCATGTACAGTTCTGTAGAGTGACAGTAAGGGTGACTTATCTGTCAACTTTTCCACTAGCACCCCCAAAAAACTTTTTTTAAGGTTATTTAGCTCACATTCGAATACCAAAACTACTTGAAAAGTTTCAAAGTTATTTCAGGGGTTTCAAGAGGTTTTAGGGCAAAATAATAATTAAAATGCCAAAACAATTTATCATTGGTTAATGTATTAACTGAAGCGATCGATCAACACTTGATTCTGCCTTGTGTTAAATGAAACTAAGAGTTATTAATCAATTACTTCGTAAATCGATGGACCGCTCAAAGTGTTGTATGTTTAGAAAATAATGAACAATCAATCACTGTCTAAAATATTTGATTAATAATAATTTTAATTGTCCTAAATAAGCTATTCCGAATTTAATATATTTCCTTATTGAAGCCAAAGACTTAAATCTATTTAGAGAGCTATAGAAAGGATAAGAAGAGATGAATTTTGAGAAAAGAAAACCTAGAGAAAATTGGAGAAAAAGAGTTTTTAGCTTTTGCATATTGTTTTCTAAGAGAATTCACATGAAATTTTGAAGAGAAGATCAATGGTAAATTTATGAAGCTATTGCACAACTAAAAAGAGATTTAACACAAAAGTTTCAAAGAGAAATTACAAAAAATCTTAAATAGGAGATTGAATATTCAAAGAGGCCAAAATCAATACAACAAGAAGAGCTTGTTGAATGCTAGAAGGAAACAAAGATAAAGCAAAGAGGAAAAAAATTTTAAGTACTCGAGGGAGAAGACTTAAAGGCTAACAACGAGAAAAATTTGAGAAAATTTAAACAAAATAAGTTTGTGTTAAAGTCAAAATAAAGGTTGGTGGTTTGCTTATGTTAATGTAATTTTCTTACTTACTAATAGAGCATTGATTTGGTTCCTTTTAGAACTGTATTAGGTTTTTTACCCGAGTTTGAGTTTTCCACATTAAAATTGTTGTGTATTTTTATGTGTAGATTGAATACTTTAAGTTTGATAGTTTTATACATCATGAGCGCACATTGAGAGAATATTTACTTGTTTTAAATTTAGAAGAAAATTTTATATAAAGAGGTCATATCTTGTAGTCTTTATCTTTATTAGATAATCGGACAAAGGGCAATTTGTTGATCTGCTAAGTTGAGTATATAGATATTAAACTCACATTCTATAAGGGTGGAGGCGCAATGTTGGACGGAGTTCAAAGGGGAGAAGTGGGAGATGGCAGGGGGCTATACACGCTAGCCGTAGCATAGCCCCGTGGTCAGCCCATGGTGTAAGATCTCTAACTTTAACTATGTTTAATTTCTATTTAAATATGTTATATTGTGTAATTTTACTTAAATGGCCAGTCTGATTTAATTTTGGGGTTAAGGGTTAGTAATTATGGTTTTAACAAGGTTTAATTGCATTTTTATTTTGTGAAATTTTATTATAATTTTTCCTAAATCAAGGGGTGTACCCCACATCCACATTGGATGGCGTGTGACCCACTTGACCCTAAAACTCCTATTATTTTATTTCAATAAGTTTTGAAATGATTAAACTTATTTTTAGTCCTAAAATAACCCTAATTAGCTACTTAGGGCATTTTTACTCTATTTTACATCTCAATAGTTTTTATACATAGCCAAAAACCTTATTATTTAAGGGAAAAAACCATAGCCACTTACCCATTTAGGGAAGGGCTATGCAAGGGAGAATCAGGTGCTCTACCCCTATTTCTCAAAGAGGAAACCAAATTAAGGATTTCTTAAGAATTGATACTTATTTATAAATCCATGGATTTCATAGAGGTAAGGCAATTTCATTTCGTATGATTTTATTTATTATATTGCATGGTTGAAGGTTGATGTGGGTTCTTTCTTAATTTTGTACTTAAATGGTGATTTGTTAAAAATATGTTATTAATGTTTATTTCCTTGTGATTAAGAATGAGAATGATTAGATCTATCATATTTTAGGGTTAGATTTTGATATTATAAAGTTCTATGATAATTTTAGAATTTATCTTGAAATTTTAGTTATTTTTTGTTTGAATTTTAGAAGGTTGAAGATTAATCATTAAATGGGAAAAAAATGAACTATTAACGGCATTTTAACGGCCCAAGAGGCGTTCAAATGGCCAACCGTTCAAGAGGCCTATCTGGCTTCGAACGACTCGATAGGGCATTCAAATGGCCAAATGGCAAATTTTGTGCTTTTAACGATTTTTTGTATATTTTGGCCACTTTGTGTTCTTTTCTCATAAATCTTATTATTTATGATAAAAATAAGTTATAATTACCTATAAATGCTGATGTGATTATATGAGGACCATCTTGAAATTTATAATTTAGCTTAAGCATGTTTTAAGTTATATTTATTTAATTTTAGCATGATATTCTATTTGTCTGAAATGAATGTTTGATGACTACTTTATGATTACTTAATAATTCAAGTAGGTTTAACGATAATGATGTATATATTTGTTTGCACATATTATATTAATTGTAAGTGAATCATGTATTTTATATTCTAGCTTAAGTATGACTATGTTTCTACTTTATTTAGGTCTAACATGATGATATACTTGTCTTAAATTCATGTTTCAATATTTTTCATCATATTTACTCCACGACTCTAGTAAGGTAGGACTATGATAAAATTTATGGATACTTACATATATAACATCCATTATAGAATATTCATGTTTCACATGTCTTAGCTTAGGCTTAAACATTACCACTTATGTATATACTTTTGTAGATGCTTGTGATTTTATTTGACACAAATAGATCATATTTTATTCAAAAGTGGAATAATTTAGGCATGTTTACTTATACTTAGACTCATGTAGCATTTGCTCACGTGTGTACTATGTTGCATGAATCATAAAAATAATTTATAAATGAGATTAATAGTGATTAGTTACATTTGATCCAGTGGATGCAATTAAATGTCATTAGTTGTGGGATTAATCAATAGGAAGCTTATCGAATTAGTTTTATGTCTAAAAGGATAGGGTTTTACATCGAATAGATGAGATTTTATGGACCTTTGAGGACGAGTTTCTTCCCTAGGTGAGAAAAACGAAATACTATAATAAGTTATCTAGACCCTAATAATGTAGGATAGTATGTCAATGTACACTAGCTTACCATGTACAATTTGCTCGGTGCTTTGGCCTTAATGACCTGTTTGCTCCAGGCTTCGGCCTTAACGAGCAGTTTGTTTGGGGTTTCGGCCTTGATCAGCAGGGTTATTTTTCTCAATTGTAAGACATTTACTATTTATTATTGTATATGTATGGGAGATAATGCTTATTAACATAAATTGTATATAAATAATAGAGCTTATGTTATACATATGATTATGGTATGATTTGCATAAATATGTAAGATAGTGTGTGTGGTCGATGAACTTAATGTTTCAAGGTAAATATTTTATTAAAAAATAAATATACATGATGTGTTTATGAGAAATAATTTATGTAAGATGTGATTATAATGATGAGTTTCACATGTTTACACATGAGGTGTATATGTGTTATGAACTATATTTGAAACCCATAATATGTAAATAGTATAAGTATGTGATGATGAGATAATGTGGGTTATAGCATGATATGAAAATCGCATGATAATATGATGATAAAATATGTTATACATAGCATAATATGCAAGTAGCATGGGTATCTCATGATGAGATAATGTAGGTTATAGTATTATATGTAGGTAACATGACTTTGTTATGATTAAATATGTTAAATATAACATGATATGTAGGTGGCATGAGTATATAATGATGAGATATATTATACATAGTATGATATGTAAGTGGCATGAGTAGATGCTTATAGAATATAAATTACAACATAATGCACATGTGGCACAGATTTATGTGATTATTCAATGATAAATAGGCATAGTATTTGATTATGTTATGAATATTATGATGGTTATACATGCTTTGTCATTATAAATTTACTTCCGAATTAAAGCCCTCACTGAGCTTTGACTCACCCCTCTTTGTCTTGTGTTTTGTTTTAGGGTTGCATATCGTACTATGTAGATTATTTGGATAGGATCTACGTAGAGCATGTGGATGACATTGATCATTGAAAAAGGATGCATAGAAATGTTTGGGTTTTATGATAGCTTTGATATCATATTAAACTGTTTGTTTTAAATTCTCTTAGTAGCTTGTAATCCAAGCTATAAGTACCCTGAGAGAAATGTGGCTCATTTGTAAGCTGGTAAAAAACAAACCACACAAGGAAATTAGGAGTATGTAATTAGTATAAACAAGTCACATGGAAAATTACCTCTAGCATTGAGCCTTCTGTCGGTCAATATCCTCCCAATTAGCACCAACTGCCATTAATATAAACAAATGAACTTCTGATGGATGAAATTGGAATTGAAATTGTGATAAAACTATAATTAGTACCAACCTTTGGGTCCAAAAAGTTAGCTCCAAACTCTAAACATGCATGAAATTTTCCAATTTATTATGAGCTGACTGAGAATTGGTTTGCTAATAGGGTGCCCCTTCTTAGTTGCCCAAGGCACAAGTCTTCCTAGTAAATTGCCATATACATGGGGTAAGTCTTGTCAAGCTTGTTATAGTTCCTTCAATCTGCCCCTCAATAAGAAAAAGAGTTTTTTCCTACAGTTCTACTGTACAAATATCTTTATTTTACTTTAGCTAAAGTTTTAAATTACAACAAATAAAGGACTAAAACATGTATTACTTTTCAAAACTCTACCCTACAATATTTTGTAAATTTGTCAACTGCATTAAGAGCAAGAGTGCTTATGTTAAAAACTGCAGTTGCACATGTTCCAAGGTTTTCCAAGACCAAGTTACCACAAGCTGCATGCTGGGAATAATGGTTAAAATGGAGTTACAATATACAATTTCTAAAAAAGACTGATCCACCTTATCTACAACCAGTTTCAATGTCTACTTTATTAAGGAAGATTGGAAAAAATAGGTATGGAAGGAAAGGCACTCTCACCTTTTCCTTGAGCTTGTCTTGTTGAAGGACCTCTTGTCTTTGTAGGAAAAATCCAATCCAACAGCACTGCTGAATGGAAGCATGCATATATTTACCTTGAGTTTAAAAATACATTTTTACAACCCAATAACCAATCTGGTCCCAAGGTAAGGAATAACCAGTTACACCAAAAGACCATGAAAAAATATGCAACAATGGGAAATCCCCACCATTAAGAACTGTGTTAATAAGAATAACAAATTCCATTTTGACTTTGGTATTAAATGTTGACCAGAAAGGGTTTTAAATGTTGACCAGAAAGACAGAAACAATTATTACATAAGATAGAAAACAAATAGGTGCATTGCGGCATTGCATAAACATGAAATTTTAGACCATTTTGAATCTTAAACAGGTAAGAAATCTTTCAATGCAATTTTATCATACTTAAAACGATGATTGTATACATCCTCTTTTAGAAAAAAATTCTTATGGTAGTATTAAGCAAATTGCACAAGCATGCTAACCATTAAGGACAATTGCCTTTCTAAAACATTTGCAATGCACCTTCATGGAGTGATAGCCCCCACTATAAAAATGGAGCAATTTTGGTATATCAAATATGGACCTGGGAAATGAGGGAAAATAAAATATAGATAGATGCCTAAATAAAGTAAAATTCATACCTTGCAGAGATCTTCAAATGGAGCTTCCAATCCTTTATCACAAGAATGTGAACTACCAAAAAAGACGGATCCTTGCCATCCTCCATATTCGCCAAACTAGAAGGGTTTTGGGCACACTGGACAGAGGTAAAGAATCAAAGATTGGGATTTAGGAAGGAATAAGAGAAAAGAAAAAGGAGGGCTAAGCGTCGAATCACCGGGAAAGAGGGGATAGAAACAAGGGAGGGAAATTGTGGCGGGAGGAAGGAATTTGGGGCAAACTCACCACTGATGTCCTTAGGACCGAAGTCCATATTGAAATGCCCAGAAAGATGCCTCCTTTGAGAACTACAATCTAGAGTCGACACACAAAATGGCCAGGAAGAAGATCAGATGCAACAGCGACGAAAGAATAGAAAAGGTGGGAATCGAGGGATGGGAAGGGTGAAGAAGATGGTGAGGAGCGACAATCTATATGTGTCCGTGCCGAGCTTCTTCCGGTGTCCGATATCATTGGACATGATGAAGTCCCCGGTCTCTCTCTGCACCGGTGTGACCTGCGACCGCTCCAGCATCCACGCCTGGCTCGACGACGGCAACAACACCTACCCTGCCACCATGCAGGTCTTCCCCTCCAAGGACTTCATCCCCAACCTCACTCTTCAGCGCCTCATCCAGCTATGGTCCTCTTCCGATTTACCTCCTCCTCCTCCTTCTATCTAGCCTCCTCTATTTCTCCTCAGCCGCCTCTATTGACCCAGGAGATGGCCCTCCACCTCCTTCGACAGCTCTCCCTCGATGACCCCGACCCCTCCTCCTCCCTCATCAGCCTCCTCCGATTCGCGTCCGTCTTCGACCAAAATTGCAAGCTTCTGGCCCAGAACAGGTGTGTCAAAGTCGTCGCTGGCTTCCTGGCTGGCGGTGAGAGGAACAAGGGTAGGACGATTGGGGGAGTCGAGGCGAGCAGTTTCCATGGAGGAGGAGAGGGCCGCAGACAACATCGAGAAGGAGATTTTGGGATATGCATTCTATTTCATTTAGGACAGAAGGGAGAAGGCGAGGGAGCGAAATTGGAGCGGGGAAAGGGAAGAGGAGAAGGGGAGGGAAATTAGGCGGGGTGGGAAATCACCAGCGGCGAATGTTTACTAAATATGCGACGGTTGCCAACCGTCACTAATAACTTAATGCCATCATGATGTGCGCCACCTCTCAGCTCAGCTCCTGTAGGCCAACATGGGTTCCACAACGTTGGGGAGAGAGCAATTGTGGTCATGCGATTAGGATTTCGAAGGTACTCCAAAGTAAAGTGCCTTAAACATTATTAGAAAGCTTCTACCATCCTATGATTAAGCTTGTGAACGGTCTAGAAATGATTTTTTCTTAAAATAGAAACTTTGATTTTGATCTCTGGACAACCTCTAAGTAAACGAACGAGCCTTGGGGTCGTAAGAATATGTTGTTTCAAATCACATTGGATAGGTGACAATTGTATATTTTATTGATGATCATGAACAAGTAGCACGGCTACAATGCAATAAAATTGAAGCAGAAATTTTCCTCTTTACTTGATAACAAAAAACCAACCACACATACAATTGGACAAATGAAATGCTGATAAGTGGATTAATATCAAAATTGGAGCGACTAGTACAAAGGTAAATCTATCAATATATATGCACAACTCTCTGCAGCCGGAGCACAAATGGAAATCATGCTTGATGTTCTTCATACCGTCCTTGGCAATCGACCATCTGATTCAAATACGACGGCCACAATTACATCTTCTTCTTCCTCCTCCTCCTTCCAGTACCCTACCCCCGGGGATCCCTTGGGCCTCTATTCTGCTCTGCCTGACCTACTTTCCTCGACATCAGGGAAGCTTTACGAACCACAACAATTCGCCCCCACTTCTGTCAGTTCCATTTCAACGGAAGTCCACATGATAATATTGAAGAAGGAAGTTCTTGAAGTTGTCATCTTGCCACTTGAGTCCTTCAATCCATCGCAACCGACCATGAATTTGACCCTCTCTTAGTGTCCTGTTTTCATTCATTAGACCTAATGGCAGCCTCTCTAGAATTGGACAATTGTTCAAATAAAATTTCTCAAGAGAGGGAAATGAGACAGTGTCACTACAAATGCTCTTCAGCTCATAGAGATTTGTAATACTCAATTCTTTCAGCCTGGGGAAACAGATATACCCTCCTGTCTCTTCTTTATTTGTGCTGATTATTTCTTTTATGCCATCGCAAGATACAATTATAAGCTCCACAAGCCCTTGAAGATGCTTAAGCCCGGTAATATGTTGGAGCAGAGCGCAATCAATGATCTCCAATTTTTTAAGGTTCACAAGGGATGACTCACCTACTTCAATTTTGGTCAATTTATAACACCTCACAACTTGGAGCATAGCAAGGCCAGAAAGGCTAGTGCTCTCTGTGTTGATGTTGGATACTACAACAACTTCAATTTGTTCTACTGTAGGGCTTTCAATAGACAGATTTGATAGTCTATGCATGTTCCTAAAAAGTGTGAGCAATTTCATTGAGCCAGTACTTGGGCGATGTTCGGTCCATAGGGTTGTTAGACAGTGGGATAATCCTTGAAGACTTGATATTTCATCCGTACGGATTTCAAGATGTTTCAAATTTTGCAGGTTCGCAAATTTGCAAAGCTCAACTGTAGTGAACCTCTTACAATAAAAGCCAGACAGATGTTCCAAGTTCTTTAATTCCCAAAACTCTTCGGGCCACACCTGAAGTCTTGTATGACCAAGATCGAGGCATCTCAACTCGGTCAATTTTCCTATTGTGGTTGGGAACTTCTTAACAGGTGAGCCCCGTAAATTTAGCATCTCTAACTTACTCAACTTCCCTAATTCTTCTGGCAATGTTGTAAGACGTGTCATTTGTAGATTGAGATGCCTCAACTCAACAAGTTGCCCAATCGTGTTTGGAAGCTCAATTAAAGAACGGCAATTTGACAGATCCAAAATATCCAACTTGGTCAAGTTTCCCAACCAAGGTAGGAACATCATCTGCGGTCCATTTAATCTAAGGTATCTCAACGTAACCAATTGCCCAATTGCTGGAGGAAGTTCAACAATACGACGACGCCTGAAGGATAGGTCTAGGACTCTTAAAAGGGGCATGAAATTGAATAGACCATCTAAGATGTTGGGAGTAATATCGTTCCAGATAATCAATGTTGAGAGCATGGGACACACAGGTTTCTCAGGCATTCCTTCTTCTTTCACTAAGAAGATCCTATGGGCCTCCTTCCATCTATCAGCAATTTGTAATTTTGGCATACTGGGGTGCACAAAGAATTTGGACTGCTGCTTCCCATAATCTGATACAATCCATAGAGCCATGTCACGGATTACATCATGCATCTTCACATATTGTTCTCCTTCACTTTCTAATAGAAATGAAGCCTTAAGTATGCTAAGATAAGCATGCCCACTATTCTTAGCCTCCATTAGGCTCTCATTAATTCCCAAAAACCCTTCACCCACCCAGTAATCAATCAGCTTCTCTTTATGGATTGACGAGTCCTCAGGAAACAAGCAACAATACAGGAAACAGTCTTTTATTTTTGGATTTGGTAGAGCATCATAGTTGAATTTTAGGCAGGAAAACAATTTTTTCTCTGTACCAACAATCTCCGAGGGTGATTTACGAAGAGTAGTGAGTGCGTACTCCCACTCCTGCGGAGTGCATTTACCAGCCATAGTCCGACCTATGACTTTAAGAGCAAGTGGTAATCCTCCACATTCCCCAGTTACTTGTTCTGCAAGACCTCGTATTCTAGGATGAGAATCTATGATCTTTTCCCCTGCATTTTCCTTAAACAAGATCCATGCATCATTCCACCCTAAGCAATTGACTTTTACATGCTGGCGAGGATGCATTTGGGCGCAAACCTCCTCTGATCGAGTTGTGAAGATTACCTTTGACTTGTTCAATTGAGTTGGATATGGAATTCCAAGATTTTCCGCCATATCAAGGGGCTCCCAGATATCATCAATCAATAGCACAAATTTCATTGTGAGAAGCTTATTATATATTAATATCCTAGCTTGTTCATTTTGTGCTTCGTCTTGTGCCAATCCTAGTTTGGCCATAATACTTCTCAAAAGTCTCGTTTCATCCACTTCTTGAGACACTAAGATCCAAATTATAACATCGAAATTGCATTTTACTAGGAATTCATTGTGAACTTTTTTCATTAAGGTAGTTTTCCCAACCCCACCCATGCCATATATTCCAATAATTCCATTATTGTCTTCCCTGAGAAGGCTGCATACCTTTTGAAAGGTTTCATCTTGTCCAACAGATGACGAGTAGGGAATCAGATCCGCATGATGCAATGGCATATGGTGAGTCTGAACTCTTGCAGTGGAAACAGAGGATGATGGTCCAGCTACAACATTGGTCGGATCTGCTTGAGTTGATTGGTGTTTTTTATCAGAAGCTACAGATGAAGCCGTATTGAGAATTTTTCCGATCATGACGACTTGGAAATAATACGGAATGAGAAAGAATGATATCAGGGGAAAGTGAGCATGAGAAATTCTGTTGGTTATCTCACAAGAAAGTGTCTCGTCGGTTGCTGACAGGAAATGTCTAGGAGGAAGCAACCACCACAAGAAGCATAAAATAGACGCAAAGAAGCTAGTATCGATCAAAAGTAGACCTCCAACTTTCCTGCTAAAAAACCGTTCGAGAATATTTTGTCATAGCAAAAGAACCAGATCTATACTCGAAGGAACTAGATACAGAATATCATGTAATATTGTGTGATGAAGCAATAGAACCAGATCTTTTATATACCTGAAGAGAATTACAGAACACCGTCTCAGATGTAGACCACCATTTCCTGCTAAAATGAAAGATAAAGAAAGAAAACAAAAACGTTACAGAATATTGTATAATATATCTCCAGAACCAGATGTTAAATGGAATGGACGGAAATAAAACTTACTGCCTGGAGAGATTTATCTGCAATTTGGAATGAAATCTTGGACCGAGAGCATAAAATTTGATCAATCACTGAAGAGAAGGAGAAAATAACGAAGGGAAAGAAATTTTGCTATGAAAGGACTTTCTGCTTCAGACAACTCAGGCTATTCCGGTTCATTCAACTAGTTTCCACAGAGGTTGAAAATGTGCAGAGAGTAGTGGAGACTTTAAGGACTAGAAAATAAGCAGCACCTTCCTTGCAGTTGACCTCATGGGCTTTTTGGAGAATTAATTATCTTTTTATATTATACATTTGAAGCTTTTTATCTATACATCAAATCTGCCTTCATAGTTATTTGTGCCTTCCGATCAAAATCTAAAGACGCGTGATGCCTAGGCTCACATTGATGCATGTGAACCCGGGTTCAAGCTGACATGCGTAAACTTGGGTTCACAATGATGTGCGTGAACTTGGGCTCAAGATACTTAATTAAAAACCGATGTGGGGCTCGCCACTCCCTATTTTATCCAACCAACCACACTATACATAAACGGTAAATATCCACCGACTATGTTAAGAGGCTAAGCTGCCTAAAATTGAGGGTGAGAAACTTTTCATCCATAAAAAATATTAATATGACATTTATTTGTAAAATATTTGCATGTAATTTGTGTGCCATCCGATGGACATTTGAAGGCGTGTGTTGAGTCATAGGGTAGGTAGGCAGATTGAGGGATGGAGTGTAACACCCCGACCCGGAAACTAACCCAAGCATAGGGGATAACCTGCACTCCGGGTTATCCCATAAGCGTTAAAAACAAAACTAAAAACCAGGAGCGGCAAACTCAGAGTGCGAGAGTCTTCCCATTGCTCTACACGCTACAGAACTTTAGTGCTCTGTTGGGCGTAGGCTAGAACAAACCTATTTTTATAACTAATTCAGGTTGTGCCAACGTTGTCTTGCCATTAGTTGCCTACATATGTATCGGATAACATCCACGATGTTACTCCGATACGATCGGATCCGTACGTAGTTCTGCCTAATGACTATTATATACATCAAGCATACTAAAAACACATATGTATAAAATACGTATATCTGAATATTTAATCGGAGTTTATACGAAAACCCATAAAATATTGGCAACACATATCTCGCTCTATCATAGAGACGAGCACCACATAACCACCACAACATGCCTCGCTCTACACTAGAGCGGATCCAACACATTTCCACATCTCGCTCTATCACTGAGTCGAGACTGCATGCATCACACATCTCGCTTTACCCCAAAACGAGATGGAACACAATCACAAGTCTTGCTCTATCAAAAAGTCGAGACTGAACACACACAATACACGTCTCGCTCTACCCCAGAGCGAGATGAAACACATCATGTCATAAAAGCACATATTAAAGTCCACGCATATTAAAAACCTAACCTATCGAGGCATAGCATAACAAAACACGACGGATCATAGCATACCATACATCCTAACTAGCACATGCATTTCTATAATTAAAATGGGAGGTTAGGAATGCTTACTCCCCTGATGCCCCATGAGGTAGCGGCGTTTGGAGATGTTTGTTTCTTCTGGGCGTCCTCCCCTTCCGATCCAGAGGCTGCAAATGCAACCTCTTCTAGCTTCCGCACGTTCCTCGCCTTTTGCTAGAAGGCAACAGACTCTCCCATTTCCTAGAGACCTTTCTCGTTTTCTATGCCCATGGGTGGCAGACAAGACCTCCCCTTACTCAGGGATGTTCCTCACACTTCGTGGCCCTTCGGTGGAGGGCAAAGCCTCCCCTACTCTAGGCCACCTCTCTTGAATCAGCCCAGTGATGGAGGATAGAGCCTCCACTCTCTCTGGGCTGCTTTTCTCTCTCTTTGGGGCATGAGGTCGGTAGACAGAGCCTGCCCTTGCCTTGAACCTATCTTTTCCCTTCCCGACGACACTTAACATGTTGCGTGCACCCGTAGGCTGCGGACAAAACCTCTCTTACTCGGAGACTCTTCTCTTTTTCCGTGCACGTAAGCCACAGACAGAATCTCCCCTTTCCCAAGGCATTTCTCACATTGCGTTACCCTTCAGTGAAGGGCAAAGCCTTCACTACTTCAAGACACAACCCACGATGCAGCCCGTGATGGAGGACGGAGTCCCCCTTTCTCTTCTGGCCATTGCTCTCTCTTCGGGGCAGGAGGGTGACAGACAAAGCGTCCTCTTGCCCCAGGCCATTTCCCCTCTAGGGATGCCAACTCGATGAATGGGTCATGTCATTGCGTAGATCACCCTCGAATTAATTAGTTAGGAACGCCTCAAGAATTACTCGAATCGGACTTAAAATGAGTGAGAAACAAAGAAAAGAAGTTTCTTAATGTGGGAGAGAACACATAAACGTGGGAGAGTTTCAAAACTTCCCAACTAAATGCTCTAGACATTATTTATAGAAAAACTGGATAGACATGAAGCTGACACATGGCATATAGGATTGCTATGTCAGCGATCTTATCCGCTTCATCAACAATCCTATCTATTTGCATCAGCAATCTTATCCACTACATCATCGATCCTATCCGCTTCATCAGTCTTATCCACTGCGTTATCGATCCTATCCAGAATGATATTATTTTATTTAAATAATATCCTGACCTCAAAAAGCGATAACTTCCAACCTCGATGTTGGAATTGAATGTTCTTGTTACCGATGGACTTGTGTCGACAAACCCTTCGGAACAAGACCACACAGGGTAGGTTATCCCGCACTTTTCATGTGGGTCCCGACCATGTGGCATGCTTCATGAAGTTGTATCTTTTGTTATGACCTCTGTTTCGCGTGTTCTTTGATTCGCTATGCTCGTTACTCTGAGCTCTACCTAGCTACAGGGATTTCATCCTTTGAAACCCCTTAACATTTATCTAAAATTACCAAATTACCCTTAACATCCCCCAGTTTAGGCGTAACTAAAAAATGGTTCGTTACATTCTTCCCCCCTTAAATGAATTTCATCCCCGCAATTTGCCCACACCAATGTTGTGCACGATCACCAGGACTACTTATTTTCTTGTTATTTCATTGTATTATGCTACTCTCTTTTATATTTCCCTCGTATTTGCTTATGTATTAGGAGAAATATCTGTATTGGGCCAGCCAGTGGCCCGTGGGATAGCCGGACTCACTAGCGGCGTGACTTCCCAAGTGAGTGGGTCAGTTCCCTATATGGGTCGCCCCCTCTCTTCTTTGTTGGTTATGCAATGGGATATTTATCTTCTTCTTCATCCCTTTCTTCCTTCTTCGTCCCCTTTCCCTGTGTGAATCTCCAAGGTACCAATTGTGCAACTTCGGGCACGTCATTGGTATCGGAGCTTTTATGATCCTTGGCCATGGCACGAGGCAAACAAGCTGCCGCGATCCCAGAAGTCCCACCTGAGAGGGAGGCTCTCGCCTTAGCGGACAGCCCGAAGACAGTTCTAGAGACCAACAACGAGCCTACTCTGGCACAAATCATGGCGAAGATTGTCCTTGAGTATGGGCGTGGCCAAGGTCGACGCTATGGGCCTGGTCGTGGCTCAGCTCCAGGCAGAATGCTTAGCACCTCTTTTGCCCAGGCCACCAACTGTTGTCATGGAGAAGAGGGGTTCGTTCTAGGCCCCCGAACCGCACGCCTCTGACCAAGGTCCTGTGCGCTTTGGCACAGTCGAACAAGCCATGGATGGGAGGTGCTAGGCCTAGGATACACGAAGCACGCCAGGTGTTCGGGAAAATGCCCTAATAATGCTGCCTCCTAGAAACTTGTTCCAGCTGATGGAGGACGAATGGGAGGAGTACCCAGGACCCTGCAAAGGACCACGAAGAGGGGCTGAACCTCGTTTGGCCTGCCTACAGTTGCCACGCTACAATGGGAATGATGACCCAGTGGAATGGTTGTACAAGGCGGAGAAGTTTTTTGCCTACCAGGGAACGCATATGGAGGTTGAACAGCTGCGCATAGCGGCCTTCCACCTAGACGGGGACGCTTCTATGTGGTACCAGAGTTTCGAAAAGGAGGTGTGCTACCCCACTTGGGTCGCCTTCTCTGACGAGCTGCCCGAACGAGTTCCAAGACTTGACGAGATGCTCTCTACACTATGCCAAACCACCACCTCTGGGCCTATTACACGGAGTTCATGAAGGTGGCCAATTGCCTCCCCAACTGGCCGGTGGCCACCTTGGTGGTCACATTCAAGAGAGGTCTCAAACCTGAGATTTCAAAGGAAATGTGCCACTTTCCATGCGCCAACATGTGGGACATTGTGCATCATGCACTCATTGAGGAAGAGAAGTTGGCCCGGCAGCGGAGAGGGGGGTGGCTTGGGACCTTCCCACGTTCCAGTGTCAGCGCTACACCCTTGTCAGCTCGAACAACAGCCCAGAGCCAGGCTGACCTGGTCAGCCAGCCCCGCCGTGAGGTCAGATTGTCCGTCATCTTACACCGGCACAGATGGAGGAGTGTCGGTCCAAGGGATTATGTTTTCATACTAATGAGAAGTTCGTTCCAGGACACCGCTGTTCTGTCAAGGGAAGCCTCCTCCTGGAGGAGGTCGAGGAGGAGGACATGGCAGATTCTTCCCACTATGACGACATGCAACCCGAGATCTCTGTACATGCCTTCTCAGGGGTATTCACTCCTCACACAATGCTAGTCAAGGCCACCTCAAGTGACAACAAGGGGCCATCTTGGTCGACAGCGGGTCTACTCACAACTTCATTAATGACAAGGTGGCCCAACATCTTGGCTGCTTCGTGTCCGATTTGAAGCCCTTTGATGTGTTGATAGGCGATGGAAGCATCTAAGGAGATCTTGCATATGTTCTCAGGCCGCCCTCACCATTCAGGGCCACACTTTCATCGCCGACCTCTTCCTACTACCCACAAAGGGGGCAGACGTGGTGTTAGGGGTTCAGTGGCTATAGGAGCTCAGCGACGTGGTTTGGAACTTCAGGGACATGGTTATGGATTTCGAAGTTCAGGGGCAGCGGGTTCGGATTGAAGGGTCCCGGCTGGGCACCCTCCTCTCAGCCCAATTGGCAAGTTCTTTCTTCCAGTTCGCACCCCAAAGGTTCCTCTTACAGCAACGGGCAACAGTTGAGGTGCCTCAGGATGAGCCACCCCCAGATCTTCTTGAGTTATTAGCAGAGCATTGGGATGTGTTTGCTGAACTGAAGGATCTTCTTCGAGTATGGCCTCACGACCACCATATCCCCATCATTCCTAGGGCATCACCAGCCAATGTCCGCACTTACCGTTATCCCCACATCCAGAAGTCAAATATAGATCGTCTCGTGGCTGACATGCTTCAGTACGGTATCATCCGCCCTAGCACAAGCTCCTACACTTCCCCGGTGTTGCTGGTTCGTAAAAAGGATGGTACTTGGCGGTTTTGTGTGGACTACCGAGCCTTGAATGTCATCACCTTCAAGGAAAAATATCCCATCCTTGTAATCGAAGAGCTTCTGGATGAGTAGGATGGTGCAAAGGTCTTTAGTAAACTTGACCTTCAATCGGGTTACCATCATATTAGGGTGTAGCCAGCCGATATGCACAAGACCACCTTCCGGACACATGATGGCCATTTTGAGTTTCTTGTCGTGCCGTTCAGGCTGACTATTGCCCCCTCTACCTTCCAGAGCCTCATGAACGATCTCTTCAGTCGTGGGCAGAGCACTTGGAGCATCTCAGGTCGGTCTTCTCTGTTCTATGAGATAACTCTTTATTTCTTAAGTGCTCAAAATGTTCCTTTGGCAGCCCACAGGTTGATTACTTGGGACATATCATCTCGCTGGATGGCGTCGCCACAGACCCGTAGAAGGTGGCCGTCATGCTCTCTTGGCCGTAGCCCACTTACATCCGTGCTCTACGGGGGGTTTGGGCCTCACTAGCTATTATAGGCAGTTCATCAGCTAGTATGGGGAGCTTGCTTGGCCCCTTATAGAGCTTCTCAAGAAGGGGGCATTCGGTTGGAATGAGGCTGCCCAAGTGGCGTTTGAGGAGTTGAAGCAAGCTATGGCATCAGCCCTTGTTCTGATATTACCTGATTTCAGCCAGCCCTTAGTGGTTGAAACAGATGCTTCAGAGATGGGCCTAGGGGCGGTTCTACTGCGGGATGAGCACCCCATTACCTACTTCAGAAAGGCTTTGGCTGGTCACTCTTTATCTCTGTCCATTTATGAGAAGGAAATGTTGGCTATTGTCCTTGCCGTCGACAAGTGGTGGCTTTACTTACTTGGCCGCAGGTTCTTGATCCGTACTGACCACCAGCCCCTGAAGTACTTCCTCAAACAGCGGGTGTGCACTCCATCATAGTAGCGGTGGGTCAGTGAGTTACTTGGCTATGATTATGAGGTCGTGTACAAGAAGGGGTCGGAAAACATCGTGGTCGACGCCCTTTCTCGCAACTCTAACCCGGGATCATGCTTGGCCCTTTCTACTCTGTCCTGCCCATTCATTGATGAGCTGAAGCAGGCATACATTGATGATTCGCCGACACATGCCTTGATTACAGCTCTCCAGGCCAACCCAACTACTTGTCCTTTCTTTGTGTGGCGGGATGACCTTCTCTTTTGGAAGGACAGCCTTTGGGTGCCCAATGTTGATCATCTTCGCAGGCACATTCTCTCCCACTTCCATGACACTCTAGTGGTCGGTCATGAAGGAGCATTCCGCACTTATAAGCGAGTAAGCCAGAGCTTTATGTGGTAGGGTATTTGACGGGCACTCCAGGAGTATGTGGCCGCTTGCGATGTCTATCAAAGAGCTAAGGCTGCCACGACCTCTCATGCAGGTTTGCTTCAGCCCTTGCCTATCCCTGATATGGTTTGGGAGGATGTTTCGATGGACTTCGTGGAGGCCTTGCCTTTGGTGCAAGGCAAGTCGGTGATTATGGTGGTGGTGGACCGGTTGTCCAAGTATGCTCACATTTGCGCTCTGGGCACCCATTCACCGCCAAGACAGTGACAGAGCTCTATGTTCAGGAGGTGGCCAAACTCATGGCATGCCTCGCACTATTGTCTCTGATCGTGACCGGATCTTCATATCTTAGTTTTGGTGGGAGTTCTTCACTTTACAGGGCACTTCTCTCCACATGAGCACAACTTATCACCCCCCAGACGGATGGCCAGACAGAGGTGGTAAACCGATGCTTAGAGAAGTAACTCCACTGTTTCACTATGTCTTAGCCCCCCAGATGGCTTCAGCTTCTTCCTTGGGTGGAGTGGTCATATAACACCGCCTATCACACTTGTGCCAGTTTCACTCCTTTTGAGGTGCTTTATGGCTGCCCACCCCTAACCGTGTTATCTTATGTTCCTCATCGCTCCTTGGTGGCTGAGGTGGATTACATGCTCCAGACACGGGACGATGTTCTTCGATAGCTCAAGGAGAACTTGTCATCGGCTCAGAACTGGATGAAACAAATTTATGATGGTCATCACATTGACAGGGAGTTCACGGTGGGTGACTTGGTTTATGTCTCTGTTCTTCCTCAGCACCAGATATCCTTGTTTCAGCCCAAGCATTCCAAGCTAGCCCCCCGTTTCCATGGTCCCTATGTTGTGGAGGAGTGTATCTACCCGGTAGCTTACCGCCTTGCTCTACCGCCTGATTCCTTGGTCCACCCCATCTTTCATGTCTCCAAGCTGCGCCACTGCATAGGTGACTCGTCCTTGGCCACTGATGCTCCACCACCCCCCTTGATGGGTCTGGTCCAGCCTTTCGACCCTGTCCTAGCCTTGATGCTTGATAAACGTCGGGTCTGTCGCTCGGGTCGCATCATTACAGAGGTGCTCGTTGCTTCGCATGGTCAGCCCCTGGAGGATGCCACATGGATCTATGAGGACACATTCATGGCTAGCTATCCAACTTGGTCGCCTTGAGGTCAAGGCGATTAGCGGAAGCGTGGTGGAGTGTTGTGCACGATCACCAGGACTACTTATTTTCTTGTTATTTCGTTGTATTAGGCTACTCTCTTTTATATTTCCCTCGTATTTGCTTATGTATTAGGAGAAATAACTGTATTGGGCCAGCTAGTGGCCCGTGGGATAGCCGGACCCACTAGCTAGCGTGACTTCCAAAGTGAGTGGGTTGGCTCCCTATATGGGTCGCCCCCTCTCTTCTTTGTTGGTTATGCAATGGGATATTCATCTTCTTCTTCCCTTTCTTCCTTCTTCCTTCCCTTTCCCTGTGTGAATCTCCAAGGTACCGAATGTGCCACTTCGAGCACATCAACCAATCTCTGCAATAGTACGAAATCCAATCATTACTTGGATAGCCAACACAAACAACATTCCGATAATTTTAAATATCGGAGCAAAACTTTGAAAACACAATCCGATAATTACTCGGATAACACTTTCAAAAACATAACCAGATAGTTAAAAAATCGGGTAACACAAGCATAAACATGATCAGAGATTTCATACTTGGATATCACAAAACGGAATCCGATAGCTTATAATCCGAGAAAACACTTTAAACAGAATCTAATAATTACGATCGGATAACACGAAACAAAATCCGATATATTATGATCAGATAACACATAACAAAATCCGACGAATTATGATCGGATTAAACACTCGTAACCAGAATCCGAAATTTAAGATCGGATAACCCCGTCACAACATAATTTGATGACTCATGATCGAATAAAATGCTATAAACACAATCTAATTATTTTTAAAAATAAAAAAAAATCTTAATTTTACGACATAATATATCAAATCCGGACTAAGCAGATCCTGTCAACCACAAAACCAAAACACTCTCGGATTTTTAATCATCCGATAATCACAATCCGATAATTTAATCAGATAAAACCTTGCACAAAAATTGGAATTAAAATTGGACACTTTTTCTTTTTAAGAAACACTGCGGAGCAAATCAGCTCGAAACACATAAAGCTCGTCAGACACAATTCAAATTCCCGATCAAATCACATCTATAGACTCACACCCGAGTCAAAACACATCGTATCCACTAGCCGTGATACCCTACGGCCTACCCTCGACGCTCATGAGGCAAACAAGGGCCACTTAGGGAAGAAGTTTTCCCACGATACTCCACCTTGTGCGCACCACTTGCCGATTATTATTGTAGGCGGGCATCCACATGTATGTCCAATACACTAAGTGGTACATGCAACACATCACATCCCAATACGAGCTGTGATACCCAACGGCCTACCCTCGGCGCTCATGGGGCAAATGAGGGCCACTCAGGGAAGGAGTTTTCCAATGATACTCCACCCTGCATGTGCCACATGCTGATTATTTTTCTTGGCAGGCATCCAGATCAATGCACGTAACCATACACTAAGGGGTACACACAAGGATCAGTTCAAATCACATCACTGCACGAAAACCAAAACACTCAGTGGCTCGTACAGAATCAAATGACATCAGCACTCATATACCATTGTATGCACTAAATCATTTTTCAAAAAACATAATTATTTTCCGACAATAGAGCAATAAATCCGGCTCAATCAAAACATCAACATAACCAACAACACTCGCATATCATCATATGCACCAAATCATTTCCCGGAAAACATAATTTCATTTTGGAAAATAGAGCCATAAATCAAACTCGATCAAAACACTTCCCAACCAACACTTTGGATTTAAATCCTACTTAAAATAGCCATTCCACATTCATATCACAACCCGAAAACACAATCTAAAAAAAACCAGACTTGAAATTTAAAATTTATCTCGATATACGAGTACTTAAGAGATACCCATCTACACCGCACGTCCCATAACATAGGTGTTTGATGGTTTCTCCTTAGTAATTCTACTGGCCATCGAGGCAACTTTATAATTTCAAATCATTTGTGAAAACAAAGAAGGTTTGAAATTAATATTTTATAATAAATCGACCAGTAGACTCAATCGTAGAACAGTCTACCTACATTGCGTGTCCCATAACACGAACATGGGGTAGCCCCTCTTTGGGAATGCCACAGGCTTTCGAAATAACTTTTCCTTGAGTTAGAGTGAATTTTCAAAATACGAACATTTTGAAATTAAATTTTGAAACACCGGTAGCATTATCTTTAGAGTGATCCACTAACACCTCGTGTCCCATACCACGGGCATTTTGTGATTTCTCTTAGGGAGTTCTATCTTTTTTTAAAATAATTTTCTACCTTGTACAAATATTCACTCTAAGCGAATCTTTTAAAATTCATACCTTTTGAAATTCATTGGCAGAACGAACCCTAGAGCATTCTACCCCCTACTGCAGATGTTTTGGTGGTTTCTCTTAGGTGGTTTAACCATTGTTTAAAATAATTTGAAATCAATTTTCAAATTTTAGATCATTCGAAATCGAAGCTCAACATCTGAAACTTTTGAATTCGAAGTCACTCAAAACATTTTCAGAAAATACTTAAAGCCTTTGAACATATATTTTTGATTCAAAATCGGGATCGTATAAAAACCCGATCTAGCAAACTCGGACGGAAATTTTTAAGATAATTTCTTACTCGAAGTCAAAATTCATAAAATCGACATTCGCATCAAATCTCTTGCAAGACAGAAATTTAAAATTCTTTCTGATTAAAAATCGGAAGTTATAAAATTTGAGTTTGTATTAAATCTGATGCAACACTTGTAGAACAAAAAACTCACAATTGGACTTCCCCTTGAATCCGATACAACACATACAAAATAGAACATAACGTTCAAAAATCGGATTCCTCACATCCGATATCTCACATATAGAATGGAACGTTCACATTCGGAATTCTTCATAATTCCGACATCACACACAAAACAAGCAGTCATAATCGGAATTCTCTTTAATTCCAATATCACATACGTAGAACAACAAAAATCACAATTGGAGTATATAAATGAACTCTGACACAACACTTTCTGAACGGAAACAACCCTCACAAAATGGCACATTAAATCAAATCGGAGTACACCTTAAACTGATGACACACATGCGGAACTATAAAAATCACAATCAGAGTTTTATATCAACTCCGATAAAACACTTGCCGAAATGAAACTTCAGATCGACTTGATCCTCACATAACAGAACTTGAAATCAAATTGAAATTCCGAAAAAAGTTTAAGCCATAACGACCCTCGCAGAATGGAACTCTAAATCATATTGGAATACAAATCAAAATAACATATTTGAAAAAAATATTTTTCTCTCATAGCCAAAGCAAAGCTCTGATACCCTTTGTAACACCCCGACCCAGAAACCGACCCGAGCCGGGGTCCACAACATAGGGGATAACCAGCACTCTAGGTTATCCCAAAAGGATTAAAAACAAAACCAAAAACTAGGAGTGGCGGACTCTGAGTGCAAGAATCTTCCCATTGCTCTACGCACTACAGAACTTTAGCGCTTCGTTGTGCGTAGGCCAGAACAAACCCATTTTTATAACTAATTTGGATCGGGCCAACGTTGCCTTGTCGTTGGTTGCCTATGTACGTATTGGATAACATCCACGATGTTACTCTGATACGATCGGATCCCTACGTAGTTTTACCTAATGGCTATTACATACATTAGGCATACTAAAAACACATACATATAAAATACGTATCTCCAAATATTTAATCAGAGTTTATACAGAAACACATAAAATATCGGAAGCACATCTCTCTCTATCATAGAGACGAGCACCACACGACCACCACATCATGCATGGCTCTACCCCAAGGCAGATCCAACACATTTCCACATCTTGCTCAATCACTGAGCCAAGATGAACATATCACATGTCTCGCTCTATCACTGAGACAAGACCGCACGCGTCACACATCTCGCCCTACCCTAAAACGAGACAGAACACAATCACAAGTCTTGCTCTATCACTGAGCTGAGACTGAACAAACACACTGCACATCTCGATCTACCCCAGAGCGAGACAAAACACATCATGTCATAAAAGCAAACATTAAAATCCATGCATATTAAAAACCTAACATATCGAGGCATAGCATAACAAAACACGACGGATCATGGCATACCGAGGAATGTACGGAATCTAGAGGAGGCTCCGTTTGTAGCATCCGGATCAATAGGGGAGGATGCCCAAAGGAACAAACATCTCCAAACGCCACTACCTCATGGGGCATTAGGGGAGTAAGCATTCCTAACCTCCCGTTTTAATTATAGGAATGCGCCAGAAGATGATGGACACAACCCTCCCCTTTCCTAAAGACCTTTCTCATTTTCTATGCCCATGGGCAGCGAATAGGACCTCCCCTTACACGGGGATGTTCCTTACATTTTGTGGCCCTTCGGTGGAGGGCAGAGCCTCCCCTACTCTAGGCCACCTCTCTTGAATCGGCCCAGGGACGGAGGACAGAGCCTCCTCTCTCTCTGGGCCACTTTTCT
Source organism: Saururus chinensis (assembly GCA_035235625.1). Taxonomy (NCBI): domain Eukaryota; kingdom Viridiplantae; phylum Streptophyta; class Magnoliopsida; order Piperales; family Saururaceae; genus Saururus; species Saururus chinensis. The sequence continues at coordinate 30,793,390 of CP141146.1, read as the reverse complement.
CTCTCTTCGGGGCATGAGGTCGATGGAAAGAGCCTGCCCTTGCCCCGAACCTATCTCTTCCCTTTCCGACGACACTTAACATGTCGCGCACCCGTAGGCTGTCGACAGAACCCCCCCTTACCCATAGACTCTTCTCTTTTTCCATGCTTGTAAGCCATAGATAGAACATTCCTTTCCCAGGGCTTTTCTCACATTGTGTGGCCCTTCGGTGAAGGGCGGAGCCTTCCCTACTTTGGGCCATGACCCACGAGGACGGAGTCCCCCTTTCTCTCCGGACCATTGCTCTCTCTTCGGGGCAGGAGGTTGGCAGATAGAGCCTCCTCTTGCCCCAGGCCATTCCCCCCCTCTATGGATGCCAACTTGAGGAATCGACCATGCCATTGTGTAGATCACCCTTGAATCAGCTAGGAACGCCTCAAGAACAACTCGAATCGTACTTAAAATGAGTGAGAGATGCAAAATGGAAGTTTATGAATGTTGGAGAGAACACAATAACCTAGGAGAGTTTCAAAACTTCCAAACTGAACGCTCTGGACGCTATTTATAGAAAAACTTGATAGACATGAATCTGACACATGGCAGATAGGATTGCTATGTCTGCAATCTTATCTGCTTTGTCAGCAATCCTATCTGCTTGCATCAGCAATTCTCTTCGCTTGCATCAGCAATCTTATCCACTACATCGTCGATCTTATCCGATTCGTCGTCAGTCTTATCCACTGCGTCGTCGATCCTATCCAGAATGATATTATTTTATTCAAATAATATCTTGACTCAAAACGCGATAACTTCCAACCTTGACGTTAGAATCGCATGTTCTTGTTACCGATGGACTTGTGTCGATGAGTCCTTCAAAACAAAACCACACATGGGTAGGTTCTCTCACACTTTTAATGTGGGTCTAGACCATGTGGCACGCTTCCTGAGGCCATATATTTCACTACTGACCTCCGTTTCACGTGTTCTTTGATTCACTATGCTCGTTACTCCGAGCTCTACCCAGCTACAAGGATTTTATCCCTTAAAACCCCCTAACACTTAACTCAAATTACTGAATTTTCCTTCACCTCCCCTGGTTCAGGTATAACTTGAAAACAGATCGTTACACGAAGCCTCAAAAAAACCTCACAAGAGCCAAAAGTAAATTATATATAAAAAAACTTGATTGGGGCATTTGGCATGGACCGGTGCTACTTTATTTTTCATAATAAATGCATTACACTTAAGAGCGGGGGGGGGGGGGGGGGGGGACATAAACCAAAACCCCAACAAAATGAAAATGATATGTCATAAGAAAAGAAACTCACTTTAGTTGTTCATGATGTTCTTTTATTTCATAAAATTCATCAATAATTGTGTCTATGGTAATCTCATCTACAATTTCTCTTTCAATGTATGTTATCAAATAATTAGTAAGAAATTCATCCTCCATCTTATTGTGAAATCCATTTTTTACAATTATCATAACTGAGAATGCTCTTTCAATTGTTGTTGTTGAAACAAGACTAGTTAATACAAGACAAATCTGCTCGGTAGATGAGAGGGTAAATGTTTGATTTTCTAGTTTGCACTAACTTTTGACAAAATTATGCAATAGTTGACACTTTTTGCAAAATAGGATGTTGAATAACATCATACCCATATTGTTGCAATTGAAATTTCAAACAGTGTCTCTCTCGCTCCATAAAATCTTCAAGATAAAAAGTTTCAACTAATTTACAAATATCATTTACTTTGAATGACTTATATGTATCTTTAGGATTCAAAGCAGAACTAAGAATCAACAACTCTACTATATTCTAATTAAACTTGTTGTTTAACTCTTGTAATCAAGAATCTATAGTAGTTGTAAATATGTCAATCCGATAGTGATGTTTAGTGTAATAAACTCTTGTTGAAGATGAGCTCTATTTCGATTTGCAACATAACAAGAATTCAAATCGGGAATATCTATCTTATGTTGTTAAAAAATAATATTACTTTCTCATGCATAACATTCCAACCATTATCTCTTAACTCTCCAATGAGTTATTTTGTAGTAGATATTAAATACATGACATTTAAAATATCTTAAGACTTAAGTTGTAAAGCTTTATACAACTCATTGGTAATTCCATATCTTGCATAATATGAAGACTAAGGATGAATTCAAAAGATGTTACTGAATCATAAGCTGAAGTTGCATCCCCTCGTCGAGAATAATTGGTGCCTACCTTAACTATGTTATTAAGAACTAAGGAAACTACATTGAATATCTTTATTAAGCTACAATTTGAACTAAAAAGAGAGCCCCAATGAGTGTCTACAAGTCATTATAAAGCTCCCATTTGATTAAGTCCTCTCCCAAATTCAACTTCATCAATGGCAAGCATGTGTTCAATGTCATCAATTTGGGCAAGTTGTAGTTTTGCAAGGCATTTGCATGAAGAACAAAAAATATTTACTATAAACACCAATGTGGAGAAGAATTGATGAACATGAATGACTTCTCTTGATGTTGCCATTAGTGCATGTTGGAGATAATGAGCTAAAAATAAATATAATATGCATATGAATAATTATTTAAAAATAAAGCTTGTAATCCATTATATTCACCTAGCATATTGCTAGCTCCATCATAGCCTTGACCACAAATATTTTGGATAGTGAGATTATAATGAGAAATAACCTATGATATTTTGTCTTTTAAAGTCAATGTCAGGGACATGAATAAGATCAAAGAATCGCTTATGTACAAAACCATATTTGTCAACAAATCTTAAAACAAAATACACAAAATAGCCCTATGTATATGTAAATCTCCACATATGTGGCATGAATTTTCTAAAATACACCCTTCCCATTTTATTCCTTACAACTTCACCAACCCATTGCTTCTCATTTCTAGCAACTATAGCTTCAACTCTACGACTAGCTCGATAACCTCCACAATCAACTGCTGCCTTTGCCACTAATTCATTGCCTTTGCCACTAATTCATTGTCTTTGCCATCATGAAATCCCATAGAAATCAAGTACAAGTTGTAGGATCTCTTTGGTGATCCGCTATATCGATTAGACAGATATTAAACTCTCAATTGATAGATAAGGATTTTAATTGAGTACTTTGAGTTTTTTATGATATCTATCTAGATTTCCATGCCTATTTCAAGTTTGTTGTGTCATTTTTCTTAAATTCCTAGTTTGTTTTGCCTGTAAAAGTTAATTTGCATGTGTTTAGGTCTTTCTTTCTAATTTGTGCTAGATTTACTTGTTTTTCTTATTTGAATTACTAGTGATCTTGCTGATTTTGGCCTATGTTGTGCTTGTCTTACTCTTGAGTATATAAATCTCTTATTTTACTTGAGTAAATTCAATTATTTACTCTTTTCTATTGTTTTAAAACTTAGTGGCTGCTTCAAACAACAATATGACTGAGCATGGGGACTTGGGAAATCCCATGAATCAACCACCTTTATTTGAAGGTCAAAATTTCTCTTATTGGAAGACTTAGATGAGAGACTTAATTTAAATGCTTGACAACAATGCTTAGAAAGTGGTAATTAAAGGTTGGAATCTACCTATGAACAAAGACAAAGATGATGAAAATGAAACAAAACTTGAATGAGATGAAAATGATATAAAACTTTCTAACTACAATAGTAAAGCCCTTAGTGCATTGTTTAATCCCGTAAGAAAATCTTGGCATAAGTTAATTTCTAATTGTACATCCATTAAGGTCGCGTGGGAAAAACTTGCTAAGTACAATGAGGGAAATGAAACTCTGAAGGTTACTAGGTCACAAATGCTCACCCTAGAATTTGAAAACATAATGATAACTGATGTGGAAACAATTTTTGAGTACTGTGCTAATATTTCTGACATAGTTAATACTTGTGATCAACTAGGAGAGGCAATCCTAGATTACTTTGTGGCTAGGAAGATTCTAAGGTTCTTATTCTCAAAATTCAAGATTATGATTGTTGCGATTAATGAATCAAACAAAATTGATATTTTAGACATTGAGGAACTCATAGAAAACTTAATAGCCTTTGAAATGTAAGAAGAGTCCTATTGAAATAAGAAAGAGTTGTTTGAAAAAAAAGAAAGGGAAAGCAAAATGCTTTAAAAATCTAAAAAATTGTCCAAGAAGTCAAAAGCCTTAAAATCCTAGAAGAGTCCAAAGAAAGTAGAAGTGAAGATGAACAAATGGTCTTGTTGACTAAAATTTTAAAGTTCTTGAAATCTTAGAACTTCATGGTTGACAAAAAGGGACAAACATCGTGAAAGAAATATAGGGAGGGAAGAGATAAAAAACATAACAAACCCAATAAGGAGAATATGAAATGTTTTAAATGTGGTAAGTCACTTTACTGCTAATTGTCCTAACAATGGTTCTGACTGTTCTTCTGGTGATAAAACGAAATGGTTTAAGGGGCAAGATAGAAAGAAAAATGGGAAAGTTCTTGATGCAACATTCGCTTATGAGAGTTCGTCTGAGGACAAATAATTGTGTAACTAATTGCCTTCCATGCAAGAGTCAAGGAAGTTAGTTCTTTGAGGAGTCTCATGAGTCAAATTATGATGATTTGAACTCAAATTCCATTTCTGATTTTGAAGAGCATATGGAGTTTGTAAACAATGTCATGCTTCTAGCTAGAAAAACTAAGAATCTTGAGAGAGAAGTGGAGAGGAAGAACGAAAACTTAGAATATGCCTCTCAAGAGACAAATAGATTGGCATAGTTGAATAAAAACTTGATGAGTGAGGTAAGGTTGAACTTGAAAAGGAAAAAGAAAAATCAATTGCAATCCATAGAGAACTCATGTCATCTAAAGACAAGTTAAATGTATTCAATAGTTGAAGGATGACTTTAGAGATGATGATTAGCATTAGTCAAATGGATAAAAGGGGTTTTGGTTTCCAGACTTCCAAGTCTGCACCCAAAGTTAAACCTACTACCTTTGTGAAGGCCAATGAGAGTCATCAAAACCCTAAGGTAGTGCCCAATCCACCCAAGCCGAGATGGAGTGTGACAAAATTGAAATCTTATCTAGTGGGAGTGTGTGACATTTGTCATAAGAACACCCACACTAGGTTTGAGTGCCCAAATAACCATCCTCATAACTCTAGTTCTAGGAAAATATTGATGAAATCCTCTACACGAACAAAGCCTAGATTACCCCACCAAGTGTAAGAGCATAATATGAAGAGGGCATGGATGAGGAAAGTTGATCTTCAAGCCTTGAAGAATCAATTAAGAAATATAAACAAATCCACATTTGGTTGCCTTATAATTAGATGGCTAGGCTATAAGAACATAACTGTCCTTATGAAATATATTGGCTTATTTATGTGATCTAAACAATGTCATAAACTTTTAATTTTGGGTCAATTTAAGTGTAAAGATTGGTTATGAAGATGAAGCGAAAGGAAGACTCAAAATCTCTATTACAATAGGTAAAAATATATATGCACATCACAATCACACACTTTATAGCAAAAGAAACCTTAAGTGGAAGAATGGGAAGAGTTGGTGATTTTTTTAATCAAAAATAAAAAATAAGTTAAGTGCAATCAATCACTGAACAGTATTGATCGATCGGTCCTGAACTCTAGCGAATCTCTTTGGAACATTGTTGATCGATTGATCGCTTCATGACAACGATCAATTGGTACTAGTAATAGCCTTTGTAAAATTTAACTGAGAGTTTAGCAATCAATAGGAGTGAGTTAGTCGATTGATGTGAGGAATCGATAGAAGGAAATAGGGAATCTGTCAATCGCCCTATGGAATGATCGATCTCTTGAACACAAAATTGCCTAAATTATACTTTTCTAGTTTGATTTAGATTCTTAATTGAATACATATTCCTTTTCAAACTTGGAGAATCTATCAAAAGGGCTAGGAACGTGAAAAGAGTAGGAGAGAAGACATAGAAAACTTAGAGAACTTGTGTATAGTTTCTTTAATTTTTTTAGAGAGAATTAGTCTTCTAGGTTGTGATTTTTTCTACCTTAATCAAAAGAGTGATTAAAAATTAGATGAGCGTACAAAAATTCATGTGAGACATGGTGTTTGGTAAAGATTGGTGTTGAGAAGATCAAGAAAAAAAAAGATTCATTCCAAAGGAGGAGATGAAAGATCTACATGATCAAAGAGCACAAAGAAAGTGGTTGATTCAGAACATAGTGGATACGGAGGAATGACACTATAGAATGGCCATGATGGCCTCCTACCCTACTATGTAAAGAGGGACTCTAGTATAGTGTTTTGTATGTAAGTTTTATTGTGTAGAACATTTTATGTAAGCATGTACATGATCTTAGAGGCTTTCATCCTCGACTTGATGAACACTTGTATCAATAAAGCATATTTGCAAATGCTGTGAATGCCATGCTTTCAAATACACACAAAGAACACATATCGTGTTATCATATATGAAATATGAAGTATATTATATTATTAATAATACATATTGTTGACATGTCATATTATCGTATATACGATATGGAGCATATTTTATTATAGGTCACTAGCTCAAAGAACACATATTGTTTTATCGTTAACACTATATGATGAATATTGCGTTATCATATATGTGATATGGGTCCTATCGTATTATGGGCCACTAACTCAAAGAACACAAATCGTGTTATTGTTAACTTGATATGGCAAATATTGTGTTATTGTATATGTGATATGGAGTATATCGTTTTATGGGTTGTCGACTCAAAGAACACATATTGTATTATCATTAACACGATATGGTGAATATTGTGCTATTGTATATGCAATATGGTGCATATCATATTATCAATAACATGTATTGTTGACATATTGTTTTATCGTATATGTGATATGGAGCATTTCGTAATATGGGTAGTTGGCTTAAATAACACATATTGTGTTATCCTTAACACTCTATGGAGAATATTATGTTATCATATATGTGATATGTAGCATATCTTATTATTGACTACTGACTCAAAGAACACATATCATGTTATTGTCAACACGATATGATGATTATCGTGTTATCGTATATGCAATATGGATCATATCATATAATGAGTTATTTGCTCAAAGAAAGCATATCATATAATTGTTAACCCGATATGGCGAATATCATGTTATCGTATATGCGATATGGAGCATATCATATTATAGGTTGTTGGTTCAAAGAACACAATGTGTCATCGTTAACATAATATGACACATCATATAATCAATAAACCATATTATTGATGTATCATGTTATCATTGATGCAATATGAGCCACATCATATTATGAGTCACTTTGTCTATTATGTGGAGAATGGGTTGCCAGCACTAGTGAAAGGATGGTATTTAGACAGGGAAAGCTTCCACGTAGGAAAAAAATGAAGAAAAGAGTGTTTTACCACCTCTGCCACCCACCAGTGAGTCACCACTCGTGATCTACCTTCGGTGAGCCATCGTCTATAATTTGCCACCAATGACACCTCCCCTCTAGAATGATGCCCCCACCCCCTTCCAGTATTCATTAATGAGATAAGAACATGGGTATGGGTGTTACGGTATGAGATTTTGGAAGTATATAAAAAAAAATTTCATAAAAATATTGGAGTTTACCCAGGCTAGCGACTGGAGCCACTCGCCGTAAGAGATAATAAAATAATTAATTTCTTAGGAACTACCATCTGTGTACAAACACACAAGGAGAAAAATAATAAAAGTTCTTACTTGATTTAGTGCGGTTGAAATCCTTGAAATCACATCAAAAATTCCCAAGTAGGCCCTTCTACCTGTTCACTAATGCTACGTGAGGTCCAGGAAGGTCTAGTGGGTAGTGAGTATTTTAAAATACTTAGTAGGAGATTTTATAATATCAGACATGAAGTAAACACATGGTAGTTTCACAAACATAATATAGATATTATTTTTTATAAAAACAAGGTGTACCACTCACCCAAAATCTCCCCTAGAGCTTCTTCCTACCTATCGAAGATGTTCATAGGGTTTACAAGCTCTCACGGCTTGCTACAAGTGTCCCATACACCTACTTCATCCTATGGACTTTGCTGCTGGTACAAAGCAGCTACCTCTTGCTACCTCGTGCTTGTGGAGTGAAGAACCACCCATGCTCATAGGGCACCGGGATCAAGATAGTAGAGAGTCTTCCTACCCTAGCGCTCATAGCCTTGATAGGTGTTGATCGTTTATAATTAAACCCTTTGCAAATGTACAAGGCAATTGTACTAGGATAAGTATGTAAGGGTTGTCGAACTTCAGGGATGGATGAATTAGTTACTAAATCTAAGGAAAGTATGTTAATTAAAAATTAAAAGAACTTAAACTTAACTTAACTAAAGGAAGTAACCAACTAAATCAAAAGGAAGAGATCAATATGATGGAAATTACTTAAGAAATTTAATTCACTATAGAACCAGAACAATTCATTAACCTTTAATCTAAATCTAGTGTGAATATGAACAAGTATTCTCAGCTACAAGCTTAAATTACTTTAGGAAAAATTATTAATTATATCCATGGCATGAACTATCTTCTACAATAGTACGAATCATCTACACTAAACTAAGCTATAGGCATGACTCGTCTAATCTTAGTATAACTCATCCAATTCCTTAATCGTATGAACATTAAAACTATTGTATGGCCATCTCATCTAAATCACATAATTTAGAATCGATGTAAATATCAAAACTACATTAATCTATCGTCTACAAGACAATAAATCAATACAGGAATGAATAAACATTAAAAGCTCTTCCATTAAAAAGAAAATCCTTATTATACAATTGTCATTAATCACAACTGAGATCTAAATTAAAAAGAAAAAGAAACTATAACTTATCTATAGTTTCATCAACTCCAAAGTAAAATAAAAATATAGCCTTGCATGGTAGAAGAAAGCTCTTTAATCTTCATTAAAAGCTTTGAATGTTCCTCCATTTTTTATCTTCAGAAAATCTACTATAATTCCTCAATTTCGAGCCAAATATGGCTTTATAAAGACATAAGAATCATATAAGGAAGTCTAATAGGAAAAGAAATAAAACCAGCTCAAAATAGGAAACTGTGCATTATCCCGTTCGGACGACCGCATGCTCGTTCGAACAGCTATACTATTTCTATTTTTTTTCAAAAGCACATGTAACCGTTCGAACTCTCTTGTACCCCGTTGGAACAGCAATGAAGAATCTACACAAAATTAACACAAGTTTGAAATTTTACTTCAAAACATCATGCATGTTTTTTCTAACCTAATTAATCTTAATTCCTAATAATTTAAGCTATATTAACTCTTAAATAAGACTAGACAATAGAATAATTAAGGGTAAAATAACATACAAATTATACTTATCAAAAACCTCCAAACCTATATTTTGTTAGTCCTCAAGTGAAACAAAACAATTAATCTAAAAAAATAAATAAATGCTACTTTCGTAAGGAATCACGATTGTATTTTGCATATGCAATAATCCTTTAAACCCCTAGGTGCCCCTAGTTGGACAGGTTGTTTCTCATGTAGGTTTGTAGCAATAATACCCACAAACATCTAAACCTAAGAAAAGAAATAAAGTAAAACAAGAAAACAAAAATTCTAAAAGCAATCTTCCCTTAAAAACACAACTATTTTTAAAAAGAACCAACCACGAATACTTGACACAAACAAATAATTTCAATTTAATCACTTTCAAGTAAGGAATCATCTATTCCATAGCCTCATCTTGAAAATAATTGTGCAGCTACATATATACATTTTAAAAATATGAAGTGTAGAAACATATAGTCATATAATTTCATTTTCTATTAACAAGCATATTTTATGTGACTCATTAACCAAGCTCATTAAAGTTCACTAACTCAAAAATATAACAATGACAATCTTTCATCCTTAACATCTCATAATAAAACCTTATGTAATAACCTTTAAATCTCAATTAAATTCACGGAATAAGAACATATATAATATACCTCAAAATATGACTTGCGCAATACTTAGTTTTATTAAGCTTTCTAAATAGTCGATGTAACAAGCATTATGCCAGTGTCCCTTATCCAGTTGGCTCAAGGCACTCGGTGTTGGGAGACCCCTCAGGCTTAATAACTCGAACTATAAAGGATACAGAACCAAGCAAGTCACAAAAGAATTTATCTTAACTTTTCAACTTTTGATCTGATCCCCTATGCTTGCCTAGGCACAAGGCACAGTTACTCAGTGAATTGAGAAACAAACCTTTACGATCTTTTTTCATTATCATTTTTTTCAATATCTCTTTTTTTGAATCAATCTATCTTTTTTTATTTTTTTCAACTTTCTTTATACAATTATCCTTTTTTTTTAAATAATAGCCAAACATAAAGATTAATCATAAAACATTAAAAATTACTCAATTGTCATGTTGCTCATTATTCATAGAATGTTGCTGCTACTAAAGTGACATACACTATGCTTGTGGGGCAATAGGAACAAAATGAAAGAGATCTTCCGACGATATCCCATTTCATGGGCAGCCCATATGCCTAAATTGGTAGGTATCCATATGTTATTACGTCTAAAACAAGACTATAAAGAAGTCAAATTTAGATTTTTTTTCATTGCCAATTGTAATAGACAAGGTCGATCCACAGGGATAGCCTTGTGCAACAAAGAAAATGATTACGAAAAAAGTAGAGGAAAGAAAAATTAAGAAATAAAGAGTAGAAGAGTATTGAGGCAATAAAGAGTTAAGAAATCAATAAGATAAAATATTAAGGCATTAAGGGTCATTGTAACATCTAATGATGTTTTTCATGTGTCATGTTATCTCAGTTAGAATCGAATGAAGATTCTATCTAACTGGACGATATGAACATTAAAAAAAAAACAAAGATAAGAAAATACTTTGGATAGATGAAGGATAAAATAAATTATTTCTTCAAGAGTTCTATGTATACAAATCACAAAAGATCAAGAATGAGACCCTTCAAGCATCTTATGTATCTAAATCGCAAAGAAACAAGAAGAAAAATAATATTAGATAAATATTACTTCAAATAACCAATACTTACTTAAAACCATTGATAAAACATAAATAAAACTCCATTAGATTGTTACAAATCACCTCTAGCCTTAACTTAAGAGCTTAGAAAGTCTACACAAAACTAAAAACAAAAGTACAAAAGAATAGGAGAAGAGAGCTCCAAAGAGGAGGGGATGATGCCTCTACCATGTCAACCCCTCTATTTATAGGAGTAGAAGGGTTACTTCAAAGGGGAAAGTCTAATCATATCTCTTGATTTCATCCTGATTGATTGCTTCATTAGTTGCTTATTTAGCAATGATTAGATTTAAAATCAATCAAATAAATTAATAATTTATTTAGCAAATAAATATATTTCAGTCTTCTTTTAGTTATCTAATCAGCTCCTTATGTGTATCAATCACAACCAATGAAAAGATTCTCCATGTGTTGGCTTGAGGTTAGTTTACTAGCTGTCCTTTTACATTCTAGATTTGACCCATATAGATTCGAAATTATGAATTTCTTCCTGAAATAGAGATTGTAGCCACGGAAGGTTTCTTTCCAATGCCACCAGAATCGAATCAATCCGAATTATACAGAGGAAGATATCGAAAAACTACAAAAGTTATATCAATCTATCCAAATCAGCTTTGTCCCGAATTTAGTTTTTTTAATGCAAATATGAAATCTAACAGGCCCACAAGGTTTTTTTTTACTATTCCATGCATGTTTAGACCATTAAAAGCCTATTCTTGACTTTCAAATAGCTTTGGGTAGATGGGCTTTACTTGCTCTTCTACTTGGATCCTGTTAAAGACTGTTTAAACATGTAAACTCAATTAAGGTCCAACTAACCAATTTAAAACATAAATGACCCAAATAAGAAATGAATTAACACAAAATAGGATTGCAATTTGAAATGTAAGAACATTTTATTGAACATTATTTTAGTGTATCAACTACCCCCAAACCTACTTTTTTCTAGTCTTCGAGCAAAACAAAAATTAAAACAATAGAAAACAAAACTAACTGCTCCACTTCCGCAGGAAATCTTGATTGCATTTAGCATATGCAACAAGCCTTTAAACCCCTAGCTTACACTAGTGGATGAGTTATAGTCTCGTGAGGGTTTGTAGTGAATCTACCCACAAAATTCAAAACTGAAATGATAAAAAAAAACTAAAATTAAAACCACAAAATATTTACAAATCAACTCCTCCTAAGCATGTGACTTCATTTAGTTAAATCAATCATGCATAATACAACTTGTCTTCTTAAACAATAATTTATTCTGACAACTTCATATTGGTGGCAAGTACTCATACATACATAATAGTTTTTAAAAAAAAAGACATTGTCAAGTAATTTTAAAATCTCAATCTCATGAATCAAACAACTCAATGTGTCTCATGTCCACTCAATAATTTCAATTTTAACACTAAAAAATAGACATTGGCATCCATTCATTTTCAAGAGATCATAATAGAGAATCATGCAAAACCTTCCTTAAAAAGTAAAAACACCCTAGATCACCTAACAACTCAATCAAGATATAATTGCATAATGTCCTACTAGAATTTTATGCTCATCTCACATGACATGCGTAAGGCTTAGCCTTTTTAAGCTTTCTATAAGATTCATGTAACAAGTGTTAGGCCAGTGACTCCCAATCAAGTTGGCTTAGGGCACTAGGTGTTAAAGCACCCCTTAGGCTTAATAACTTGAACCAAATAGGCTTAAAGGCTATGTATGTCATAAATTAGTCAACTCTACCTTTTGACTTGAACACCCTATGCTTTGTGAGACATGCCAAGTCCCGGTCTACTCAATAGAGTGACTTTAATTCTTCACAATTTTTCATTCTTTTTTTCACATTTTTTCTCTTTTTTTCTTGAGCACATTATACAATCAACTTGAATTGTGTTGACAAAAAGTCCTTGACTGTTCTACAAACCAAGAATAGTGAAGCCCAAAACTCTATTATGATAACATGAGTATTACTAGATCATGCCAAAGTTTTACTCTCATAAGAAAATAATTACTTAGATTCAATGATATCCACCAAAATGTAAGACCATAATCAAGAGCTCAAATTCTTACTTCGGCAAATGTCTTTCTTAGTTTTTTTTCAAAATAGGAGCACAAGAAACTAATATGAAGTAATCAGAACTCAAAATTATTAAATATGTCAAGTCATGTTCTAAGCAATATGATGTCATTAAATACAATGACATGTCTAAAATAAGCATCAATGTAAATAAGCAAAAACATAAAATAAAATAAATCTAATTAATTTTTTCAATTTTTTATTTTATAAGTAAAACTAAAAAACATAAAAGAAAATCTCTATCTACACCCCCAAACCTGAACTAAGCTTTGTCCTCAATGTATAAAAGAAAGCAAATGCAATGCTTAAGGTAAGAAAAGAGGAAAGAAGAGATAGTACATCGATTGACGTGCTCATGTACATAGCTCTTAAAAGAAAAATAGTCAATAAAGCACAAGCATAATCACATTAGGGTAAATCAATAATGAATTATATAAGTACACCATAATAATTATTAGAGCAATCAAAAAAGATAATAAACAAAAAGCTAACTAAAGAAAATAAAAAACTAACTATTAAATAACTATCAAAACAAAAAGTGGGTTGCCTCCTAGAAGCTTTAAGTTTACTGTCTTCAGCCAGACACACCTCCATCTAAACTCATCCAAGGTCCTTTAAAGTAATTATCTTCTCTTTATCAATTCTACTTATCAAATTAGAGTGAATTAAAAAAATACTTAGTGGACCATCAGAATAAATGAAAGGAAAAGCATCCTCCACCATACCCTCAATCATGTCAACCTCAAAACTATCATCAAAGTCTGATGGTTGTCTACTGGCATCAAATACATTTAACTCACATATCAAGTTCTTAAAAGAAAGCCTCACCACTCCATTCTGATAATTTATTAGAGCATTAAATGTAGCAAGAAATGGATGACCCAAAATGACAGGAATTTGAGAAGATGCATTTGAAACCGGTTGTGTGTCTAAAACATTGAAGTCCACCGAAAAATAGAATTTGTCTACTTGAACAAGGACATCTTCCACTATTCCTCTTAGCCTTTAGTGTTATGTTGGTGGGTTTCAAATCCGCAAGACCTAATTGCTCATAAATAGGAAAAGGTAAAAGATTTACACTTGCCATTTATGACCTTTCCATTTCTTAAGGTGGTGACTAAGTTGACATTCTCTGGAGAATTTAAAGATTGTACATTCTGACCTTTTGGATTAGGTTGAGAAGGAAAACTCCATTTTTCTTATATGCTCAAGCTTGTAGTAAGTTGAGTCATTGAGGCATTCAAATCATTTATAGTTTGCATTGTCTAACTATTAATGGTTGCTTGGCCTTGCATGAACATCTATAAGGTGTCCTCAAGTGACTTCTTATGTAGTGGCACATATGTTGAAGATGAGTGAGGTACCTGCACATTAGACTCATTTTTCCAACTAAAATTGGGATGATTTCTCCAGTTTGGATTTTATGTTTCAGAATAGGGAGAAGAAAAAGGCATTTTGTAAGTGTTCATGGTGTAACACTTTTTGAAAGGCAGGGATTGTTAAACAATCCTGCGTCAAGTGTCCACTTGTTTCACAAATGCCACAAATACTTTGTGACTTTGCATCAATTTGCTTGCATTGCATCACTTCAATTTTTCTAGTTAGACTAGCAATTTTAGCATAAACATCATCTTCTTCCCTAAGAACGTACATCCCACCCTTATTTGGTATACTCAGCTTGGATTTTTTATAATTTTTTGATTGACTAGAATCAGTCCATGACTGGGCTTTTTTTGCCAGCCAATCAAGGTAGTCCCAAGCTTCCTCTACCTCTTTTTCTAAAAATTCACCATTACACATCATTTCTACATGCTCACGCATTTAAGAACTCATTCCTTGATAAAAGATACTCATGGTCTATCAAAGTTCATAACCATGGTGTGAACACATAAACAAAAGATCTTTAAAATGTTCCCAACATTGAAAAAATATTTTTTTCTTTTTGAGAAAAGTCAGAAATATTTCTTCTTAAAGTATTGGTCCTATGAGTAGGAAAAAACTTTTTCAAATATTCACGTTGCATTTCTTGCCAAGTCCCAATGGAACTTGGTTTCAAAGCATTAAACCAATTTTTTGCCTTTTCTTTTAAGGAAAACGGAAAAAGTTTCAAGCTAATAACATCCATTGAAATATTTTGATTGTGTAATGTAGTACATACCTCCTCAAATTCTTTCAAGTGAAAATATGAACTTTCTGAATCTCAACCATGAAACTTGGGTAGTAATTGAATTACACCCGGCTTTAGATCAAAAGTGCCCATATTTGGAGGAAATATCATACAAGAGGGCGTACTAGTCCTTGTGGGTTGTAAATAATCACGTAAAGTTTTAACTTGAACATTTAGTGCATTATCATCTCCATTATTACTTCTTTGTTTCTCATTCATTCTTAGATCCTCCATTATATCAAAAGAAAGAGAATTTTCAAAAGATTTGTTCATTCTTCTCAATCATCTTGAATTATCATGCACCCATGTGAACATGCAACAATTTTTTTTTGTAACAAAAGAAAGTAAAAGTGCATAAATTAAATGATAGAATATAAAAAGCTAGAGAGTTAGAAGTTAATAAATATAATTTAAATTACAAAATAATACCAAAAGCACTATTGAGGTACACGTTCGAACCCGAAAGATTTCCAGTGGCAATGTGGGTAGTGCCTCCGGTCTAAAAAAAAAAATTGTAGAATTTAAATATTAAAAGTAAATGACATAAAGTAAATGACTGAATTTAAAGAGTTAGTGTACAAAATTAAAAGTTAAAGAATTAGTAAAGTTAGAGTAAGTTTTTTTTCCATAATGGATTCTTGTCACATGATGCAATCCCCGGTAACGGTGCCAATTTGTTGTTACATCTAAAACAAGACTATGAAGAAGTCAAATTTAGATTTGTTTTACTTGCCAATTGTAGTAGACAAGGTCGATCTACAGGGAAAACCTTGTGCAACAAATAAAATGATTACGAAAAAGTAGAAGAAAGAAAAATTAAGAAAGAAAGAGTAGAAGAGTATTGAGGCAATAAAGAGTTAAGAAATCAATAAGATAAAACACTAAGGTATTAAGGCTCATTGTAACGTCTAATGATGTTCTTCATGTGTCATATTATCTCAGTTAGAATCGAATGAAGATAGAAAATGCTTTTGATAGATGAAGGATAAAAATAATTGTTTCTTCAAGAGTTCTATGTATCCAAATCACAAAAGATCAAGAAGGAGAGCTTTCAAGCATCTTATGTATCCAAATCACAAAGAAACAATATAAAGAATAATATTAAATAAATATCACTTCAAATAACCAATACTTACTTAAAACCATTAATGAAACATGAATAGAACTTCATTAGATTGTTACAAATCACCTCTAGCCTTAGCTTGAGAGCTTAGAAAGCCATTACACAAAACTAAAAACGAAAGTACAAAAGATTAGGAGAAGAGAGCTCCAAAGAGGAGGGGATGATGCCTCTACCATGTCAACCCCTCCATTTATAGGAGTAGAAGGGGTTGCTTCAAAGGGGAAAGTCCAATCATATCTCTTGATTGCATCCTGATTGATTGCTTGATTAGTTGTTTATTTATTAATGATTAGATTCAAAATTAATCAAATAAATTAATAATTTATTTAGCAAATAAATATCTTTCAGTCTTCTTTTAGTTATCCAAACAGCCTCATTGTCTTTCCTTATGTGTATCAATTATAACCAATTAAAAAATTCTTCATGTGTTGGCTTCGGGTTAGTTTACTAGTTGTCCTTTTGCATGCCATATTTGACCCATATAGATTTGGAATTATGAATTTCTTAGAGATTGTAGCCACGGAAATTTTCTTTCCAATGCCACCAGAATTGTATCAAACCGAATTATATAGAGGAATATATGGCCACAATACTAAGGTTGTATCAATCTGTCTAAATCAGCTTCTTCCCGAATTTAGTTCTTTTGATGCAAATTTGAAATCCAACAGGTCCACAAGGTTATGTTCAACCATTACATACATGTTTAGATCATTTAGAGCTCATTCTTGACTTTCAAATAGCTTTGGGTAGATGGGCTTTACTTCCTCTTCTACTTAGATCCTATTGAAGCCTGTTTAGACACGTAAACTCAATTAAAGTCCAACTAACCTATTCAAAACATAAATAGCTCAAATAAGAAATAAATTAACACAAAATAGGATTACAATTCGAAATATGAGAACATTAAATTGAGCATTATTTTAGTGCATCACCATAATCAATAGTTTTTGGGCTTTACACCAAATAACTACTTGCCACCAATACCGAAGCAACAACACCCATGCTCGTGGGTCAACAAGATCAAAATGAATAGGATCTTCCCATGATATACTGATTCATGGGTGCACCATGCTGCACACATTTGACCATCCTTGCCCCCTTTAAAAGGAGGGGGTTCTCCATTGAAAAAGGCATTTGCATGCATCCAACATTCAAAACAGCTTTTGCTGGCCATGCAAGCAGCAACCCATTGACATAAGCTTTTATTGAAAAATATCTTTTTTATTTTTAAATTACTCCTTATTTGAAAATTTATTCAAATTTCAAACGCGTGTAACTCCCTACCCGAACTCAAATTCGCACGTTCTAGGTACTGTTGAGCTTGTATTGAAAAGACCTACAAAACAAGACACTACAAGGGCATGTTATCTTGAGAGATTAAAGTGGGTCTAGCCTATGACATATTTCTTGAGGTCGTAGCCTACAATCTTGATGTTCGATTTATGCATTCTTGGGCTCGTTTGTCTCTCAACACTATCATTTTCTTGGGCTTGTTTGTCTCTCTCAGCTCATAATGGTCTAAATTTACAAAAAATGATTAATGATACAAAACCCACTTATGGCACCAAACCTTTTATTTTCAAAAAAATTAGAATTGCGGGTCACTACATGGGTGGCCTCCCTTGTGGGGTTTTCTCACATGGCAATTGCCCTGATTTGTTGATTTCCCTTGCAAACTTATTTAATTAGATCAAATCAAAGCATGGTGGATCAAATCTATTTAAATTTGGGGTTGTCCTTAACTTGGAGCCAAAGCAACTTGATAGATGAGCCAACAAGCTTGACTAACGCTCGCCTGGTTTGGCCCAATCTCGTGAGAAAGCCTATGCACTTACCCATTCATCTGTTTGATGGAAAACGACATAGAAAACACTCAAAAAATCTTTCAAAAATATCTAAAAATTTTAGAACCAAGATCGAGAGTATTAATGTAACAACCCTAAATTTTTGGTATGTTTTATCTGCCAAAAAAGATGATGTTAGATTTTTTAGCAATTTTAAATTAGTTAAAGATTTTTATAAGATATTTTTATAAGATTCTAATAGAGCTCCAAAAAAGAGGAGCGTAACCTTCAACCACAAGAATCGGACATCGGAGTCGTAAATTATGGCACTGAGAATACGTGCTTTGTGGGTAAATTGTAAGATCCCTAAACTTGAACCGATTTAAATTCATTGTGTTTAATTGCTTTTGTATGGTTTAATGTCAATTCTGATTGGTTCTAGACTATTGTTGAAATCTAAGTATTTTTAAAAGGTTTTAACCAAAACCAGCTTCACATTTAAGGGTTTTAAGTAAATTTGATTCAATTGTAAATTTTTGGGAATATTTAGAATTTTTCTAAATTTCTCAAACATTAAAGTTTGGCGAGACCCCCTATGGGCCCCACGGTCGAATTTGGGGTTTTTAGTCCACAACGTCTCAGACATCAAAGCAAGTCATTACAAAAAATTTTAAAATTTGTTTGGTCCTAATTAGAGTTTTTGGCCAAAATACCTACTTTAAGTTAAAGATTATATTCTCACCCCAAGTTTTAATTAGGTATAGCTCATTCCTTCCTATAAAAGGAAAGAGGCTGACCCTTTCCCATTTGGGAATGGGCTGAGCCAGAGAATCAAGAGCCTAATCCCCTATTAGGCCCAAAGAGGAAGTAATTAGAGGTAAAATTTTATTAATCCTTACTTAATCATTAGGATTTTCTTAAACTCCTCTTAATCTTATCTTCCTCCATTGATTCAATCCGTTTTCAAACTATTAAAGCACTGTTTTACTCCTCTATCTCAAACCCTAGCCTTCAAAAATTTAAATTTATGCCTCCTGAGCTCTAGATCTAGGATTTGTTCTATGATTTTCAAGTCTAAATTGGGTTTAGGTGTGCGTTAACATAAAAATCATGTTCTTGGAAGGTTTCAGAGGTGATTGAGAAGCAAATCTGACTCAAATCAAGTGGAGAGATAATGAGTTTTCATCTCAGCCTTAATATGTATGCAAATCTCGACTTTTATGTGTTTGGATTAAATGGGTTTCATAATTAGGGCTTTAATGGTGGATTTGCAAAAAGTCAATCTTTAGCCTTGATTACTTAGGATTTTGATTTGAAATGAGTTGATTTACTGTTCTCGAATGTTTAATTTGATTTTGATGGTGTATGAGGCTTGAAATGAAGATTTTATGCTCTATTAATGGTATTTCGGTTTTGAAATTCGAAAGGAAGAAGAAGACCTCGATCTGCTTTGTTGGCGATCGATCAGGCCAGGCCGATCAATCGGGCCAATTGAATGACCTGCTAGGCTGATTGATTGACAACACAATAGATTTGGCCAATTTTAAGGCCAGCCGATTGAGCGGCCTTCTAGGCCGATCGATCGGCTATGCAGCAGATTTGGCCCTTTTGTGTTTTATGTTCATTTCGGTGTTTTTGCTCCCAAGTGACGTTTCTAAAGTTTATGTGGAGTGTTTTGAGCTAGAGTAAGCTACTGCGGGTATGATACTTATGTTGGTATTTATGAAACATGCTTAAGTATTTTGTTGAATTACATGTAGATGGTTAGACATGTTAACATTGATTATCTTGAACTTATGGGTGATGAAATTCTTATGTTTAAAATGTGTTTCTAGCAAGGTTAGTGTATGACAATGATATGATATGTCATCTTATAATATGAATGAATTGTGGGTGAATGATGATATCATGTTCTAGCTTCATGTGTAGAATAATTATGCTTGTAAGAGTTGAACATTTAATTTTATATGAATGAAATGATGGTTTGTGATGGATTTCACCTATAATTTTAATTGGTAACTATGATTAGATTTTATCAAAGCATGTGTGTATTGCCTTATGAGTTATTGTCAAAGCATGATTATGTGCTTAGGGATGTATGAACACACACATGCGGGGGTATTTAATATGAAATCGTTATTGTTTAGGATTCGAATATGATGCATGTGGGGACTAATAGGAGCATGTTCCATGTGTTGGGATTCACTTAGATCTTGCTCACATATGTATCATAATTTCATGCATCATGGAACAGACTTCATGAATGAGACTTTATCGATGTTTAGCCATGATTGATTGTATGCAATGATGTGAGATTGCGTGCTGGATTAATCGATCGTTGGCTTAATCAGAACTTGGTTGGTTTGGAAGGACATGATTTCGATTTGAGTTCCTGATTGGAACATGGATCCTCCCCGGGTTGAGAAGAGCGGAAATGCTATAAGAAAACCAACATATTGAGATTATCTAGACCCTGAGAATCCAGCTGGTATGTCCTAGTGCACCGGCTTACCATATGTGTTGCTTGGGATTGTTGTCTTGACAAGCAGGGATGCTTGAGGGCTTCGACTCTGAAGGGCAGGGGTTGCCTGAGAGTTTAGGCTTGAAGGGTAGGGGTTGCTCGAGGGCTTCAGCCTTGATGGGCATGTGTTGCTCCAGGGCTTCGACCTTGATGGGCAAGAGTTGCTCAAGGGCTTTGGCCTCGAAGAGCAGGTCTATCTGACAAGGGGTTACTCGATGGCTCCAGCCTAGAGGAGCATGTTTATTTTTCTCTATTTGTAACTATGCATGTTAGATTAGTGTGTTTGAGATACTTATCCATGAATGCTTATGTGATGTTTATGCATGATCTGAAAGTGTAGTAGTGACACTCATGTAGGCTTATGTGATGTTTATGCATGTTAGATTAGTGTGTTTGAGACACTTATCCATGCAGGCTTATGTGATGTTTATGAATGATCTGAAAGTGTGGCAGAGACATTCTCATACAGGCTTATGTGATGTTTACGTAAGTTAGATTAGTGTGTTTAAGACACTTATAATGTATGCTTATGTGATGTTTATGCATGATCTAAAAGTGTGGTACAGACACTCTCATGCAGGCTTATGTGATGTTTATGCATGTTAGATTGGTGTGTTTGAGACACTTATACATGCAGACTTATGTGATGTTTATGCATGTTAGATTAGTGTGTTTGAGACACTTATATATACAGGCTTATGTGATGTTTATGCATGATCTAAATCGTGTGATTAAGACACTACTATGTAGGTTTATGTGATCTGAATACATGATCTGAATTGTGTGATTGAGACACTATCATGCAGGTTTATGTGATATGGTTGCATGATCAGAAAGTGTGTGAGAGACACTTCTCATGCGTTTATGTGTGTTATTATGCTTGATTTGATTAGATATCACTAATTACCTATGCAAGATGGATGTTAGGTTATAACTTGATTATTTATGCTTTGATATGTGTGTCATATGCATGCTAGCTCTTATATTTATGGATAAATAGGGGTTTAGTACGGATAAAAGGTCAACCACAAGGAACTTGTTATATTGCCATGCCGTGACGATTTTCTGATTATTGTCGCCATATTTAAACCTTACAAAGTTTACTCACCCCACTTTTTGCGTTTTTGTTTTGGGGCTACATTGTGCGACATGCAGTCGGGCAGGTGTTGTTAAGTCTAAAGCAAGACTATGAAGTAGTGTAATTCGGATTTATTTTTTACTTGTCAACTATAGTAAACAAGGTCGATCCATAGGGAAAGCCTCATGTGACAAACAAAACTATTACGAAGAGAATAGAATAGAGAAGGAAGGTAAAATAAAGAATAAGAGACAATCAAAGAGAAAGTGCTAAGGCATCAGAAATTTACTTATAATAAATCTCTAATGTATATTTGATTCAAATGATAACTTAATTAAGATCAAATAAAAATTAGTCTTAATCGGAAAAATTATCTCTTAAAGAACTTTGAAATAGAACAATAGTAATTGATTGTTTACTACGTAAAAACATTAAGTATATAATCACAGGGAATTATAATCATTAGGCGTGCCTTTCGTCAACACCAAATCAAATAATTATATAGATTATAAACTCTTTAAATATTAAATATTAATTTAAAATAATAAAGAACTTACTTGAATCAAAGTAGCCATTAAACATCAAGTACAAGCTTCATCCCTAGCCTTAGCTTAAGATCTTATAAAGCTATTACAATAAAACTAAAAATAAAAATACAAAAGAAGAGAAGATAAATAGGAGAAGAGAGCTCCAAAGAGGAGGGGATGGTGCTTTTATCACCTTTACCCCTCTATTTATAGGAGTAGAAGAGGTTACTTCAAAGGGGAAAGTCTAATTATATCTTTTGATTGCATCCTGATTGATTGTTTTATTTGTTGCTTCTTTGAAAATGATTAGATTCTAAATAAATCAAATAAATCAATAATTATTTAGAAAATAAGTATCTTTAAGTCTTTTTTTAGTTATCCAATTAGCCTCATTCTCTTTCTTTATATATATCAATCATAACCAATGAAAAGATTCTCCATGTGATGGCCTCGGGTTAGTTAACTACCTGTCCCATTGCATGTCGAATTCAATCCATAAATCTTCAGAATTTTGAATTTCTTCCTGAAATAACAATTGTATCTACAGAAGTCTTCTTTCCAATACCACCATAATCTTATCAATCTGAATTATACTTAGAACGATATGGTTGAAATATAAAATCTGTGTCAATCTATCCAAATCAGGTTCTTCTCGAATTTAGATCTCTTGATGCAAATATCAAATTTAACGGGTCCAAATGGTTGTGTTCAACCATTCCATACATATTTAGACCATTAGGAGCGTATTCTTGACTTTTGAATATCTTTGGGTAGTTGGGCTTCAGTTTTTCTTCTACTTGGATCCTGTTGAAGCCCATTTAGATATGTAAATACAACTAAGATCCAACTAACCTATTCAAAACATAAATAGCCCAAATAAGCAATGAATTAACATAAAATAGGATTGCAATTCAAAATTTAAAAATATTTAATTAAATATTATTTAAGTGCATTAGCAGGATCTTCTGTATTAGGAACGGTCAGGGAGAGCATGGGAGTAGGCGTGGATGCCTCTAGACTTTGTTATGTTTTTGTGTTGGGTTAGTTAACTAGTTGTTCATTCAGATACCGGA
Organism: Saururus chinensis; assembly: GCA_035235625.1. NCBI lineage: Eukaryota > Viridiplantae > Streptophyta > Magnoliopsida > Piperales > Saururaceae > Saururus > Saururus chinensis. The sequence continues at coordinate 30,770,019 of CP141146.1, read as the reverse complement.
TTTGACCCATATATCTTCAGAATTATGAATTTCTTCCCGAAATAGAGATTATAGCCAATGAAGTTTTCTTTCTAATACCATCGAATCGTATAAATCCGAATTATAAATAGAAAGATATAGCCAAAATACTAAGGCTGTGTCAATTTGTCTAAATTAGCTTCTTCCCGAATTTAGTTCTCTTGATGCAAATATGAAAATCCAACGGGTCTAAAGGGATGTGTTCGACCATTCCATGCATGTTTAGACTATTAGAATCTCATTCAAGACTTTTAAATAGCTTTGGGTGGTTGGGCTTTATTTCCTCTTCTACTTAAAGCCTGTTTAGACATGTAAACACAACTAAGGTCGAACTCACCTATTTAAACATAAATAGCCCAAACAAGTAGTGAATTAACATAAAATATGATTGTAATTTAAGATTTCAAAACATCTAATTGAACATTATTTTAGTACATCTATAAACTATTACAGGACAAATGATTATAAAGATCCTTTCCTTCAAACACTCCATCCATATGTCTATAATATATGTCCAATATCACACATGAATGCATTTTAAACCAACAAAATACAACTAACCTATGCTCTACAATGCTTAACATAACCATATAATATTATTTCCAACATATTTACATAACATAGCCCTATCATATGATTGTTTAATAGTCAAATCCATCAAAGTATCCATATTTTAAAGCTTTGTGCATAACATAGGCATAAAAATAATTTTACAAGTGATTAAATATCACAAAATCATTCTAACATAAAGTAATATAAACTATTCAGCATTAGTGCTAAAACGATTCAACTATGTTGCCCAAAATTTGTACCAACGTTGTAAAAAAATTTGAGCATTATGCATATCGTACACAAATACAATAACCCATTAACAAACTTACATTCAATACCTTATAAATGTGAATTATGCTTATGCTAGCCATAATATATTAATTAAAACATGAGTACATAATATACCCATATTTCTAACATATATGCATAAATTGGCATAAAAATTAATGCACAATTGATAAAAACCAAGCATTCATTCTAACATAAATTAAGTTAAACAACATCCCATATAATTATTAGCTCTAAAACCTATGTGCAATATTGCAAAAACGTTGTACTAATATTGTTGAAGTGTTTTATTTCTGCAATCTTCATAATCTTAGTATATTATTGTATACATGCATCATGAGGATATATAAGAACAAAATAGAAAAAAAAAATAAAACCCTACTTGATTTGGGAGCCATCCTGGAGCATATATGGAGGAGGAGATGCCAAATTGTGGCCTCGCCGTTGGAAGAGGAGGAGTGGATAGACAAAGGAAAGGGCAGTGTTGGCATCTCAAAGAGGACAGAGGAGGAACTCAGCGGAGGGGAGTTTGGTATCACGTACCTTTGCACTAACTGGGACCCCAAGTAAGTGTTGGCCTGCAAGTCCATCTCCAAATGAAGCTCCCACAGCGGAGGATTGGGAAGAGGAGAAGAGGGATGTGTGGGTGGACAAATGAAATATAAGCTAGGAGTGGATCTTGGAAGAGGAGAGGCATGGCTTGGCGGCTGGAAGAGGAAAGGGGTGACTTGCTAGTGGAAAGAGGAGAGAGGTGCAGTGGACATGTGTGCCAGAGACAAGAATGGAGCAAGGGAGGGGAGGAGGTGCCTTTGTGGTGAATCAGTGTTACATTAATGAGGGAAGAACTTTTGGTAGCATTGTACATGAAGCGAAGGGTGCTTTGGCCCGGAATTGAGGTAAAAGTCAAAAGATAACCCAAATCTCCGTCTAAGTAATCTGTGATCGCCGACCGAACCTCCCATAACCTTAGTTGATTGGTAGCACTTTCATACAAAGTTCCCGCGTCGGTAGGCACAATAGGCCTGGGAGCCCCATCACCACAAGAGAGGCTTAAAATGGGGGAGGAGGAAGGACTTGAAGTTGTCAGCTTGCCACTTGAGTTCATTCCACCACTGTTGCGAATCGCCAATAATGTTACCGTCTTGTAGTGTTCTGTCTCCATTCATGAACCCCAGTGTGCCAGGTCCAAATCAAATGTCTGGAGAGAGGGAAAGGAGACAGTGTCACTGCAAATGCTCTTTAGCCTAAACACAACTCTTATAGTCAACTGTTTCAGCCTGGGGAAGCAGATATTCCCTCCTGTCCCTTCATTTGTGCTGATTGCACCTCAAGCCATTGAAGATGCTGAAGACCAGTAATACATTTGAGCTTATTGCAGTAAAAAATAAACAATTCTCGAAGGTAAACAAGGTCTCATCTACTACAATTGCACTTAAATGAGTACATCTCCAAACAGCGAGTTCCTCAAGGCAAGACAAGCTAGTTTTGTGTGTATTGCCAACGGAGACAAATCCGGGGTGAGTCCCTACATATTGTGTGAGAATATTACAGAGAATCCCAGATTGGGAGTAGATCATGTGAGAATATTACAGAGAATCCCAGATTGAGAGTAGATCGTGTGAGAATATTACAAAGAATCCCAGATTGGGAGTAGATCGTGTGAGAATATTACAGAGAATCCCAAGAAGGATTTGGTTCCCTTAATACACCCCTACAAACTCAGGGTGAGTGAGTAGCTGTGAGTTTGGTAGTGAGAGTCTGAAATTGAGCGATGGGCAACGACTTGGTAAGTATGTCTGCAAGTTGATCTTTAGATGAGACAAGGTGAACTTCCATGGGGCCAGCTAGAACTTGCTCCTGAATGTAGTGATGATCAATCTCAATGTGTTCGGTGCGAGCATGGAAGACCGGGTTGGCGGTGAGGGCAATGGCAGACTGATTGTCGCACAATAGTGTAGGCGTAGTAGTAGAAGAGATACCTAGAAACTTGAGAACCATGGAGGCCCAGACAATTTCTGTGGCTATGGAAGAGAGCGCACGGTACTCAGCATCGGTGGAGGAGTGGGCAACTGTGACTTGCTTTTTAGGCTTCCAAATGATGAGGTTAGGGCCCATGAAGATGCAGTATCCGATGACGGATCGGCGGTCAAGGGGGTCACCGGCCCAATCAGAGTTAGGCAGTAAGGGTACAGGGCCCGGGTTGGAAGAGAATTCCACGGGACAGAGTGCCTTGATCACACGATCACACGACAACGCTTGTAGTTGTGATATCGTAAACCAAAACTAATTAAGCATTGTGTGCACGTTAAACTTTATGTTATAGAACACACACTTCAAGTAGTCTCCTAAGTTTATATTAACTACATGTTATTATTTCTTGTAGTCCACAATTATGCCCTAGTACTTTAAAATATAACTTGCTATGCTCTTAGGTGTAATGTCTACTGAATCCTTAAATAGGCCATAACATTTTCTCACAATCCAAAGGTATGATGCTAGAGGATAGTCAGTTGACTTTCTTTACATTCCATAAGAATAGTTCAACACTAACCTCGTGACAGTTACAAAAATGATTAGAGCACTTTCTGGTGTATGTATTCTTGTTTCCATTTACAACATAGTAAGTGAAATTCTCCTTTATTGCTAAGTTGATTAAAACCCTCTTGAAATGTAACAACTTAAAATACATGCACCCAATTTGAGTAACTTCTGGTAATCATTTGCTTGATATACTTTTTATGTCAACTATATCATTATTGTTTGACTAATCATCACCTCATACTTCTTTAAATTCTTCACCATCATAATTACAAGGGCTATATGAGGGTTTATAGTTATCAAATAAAGTCCTTGTCGCACCTATTGTTGACGGCAATTCTTCTAATCTAATTTGATTGACTTCTATCAGAGGTTCTATAGTCATTAGATTGATGAAAGAATAATAACATGGATTTGTTGAGGACGAATTCCTCGATCCTCCCAATCTACATTGGATTTTAACATGTTAATAAAAATGCAATATAGCTCAGCATCGTGTATTCAGTTTCATGTGTACAATTCATATCGTGTTAATGATAACATGATAAGAATACATGTTGTATTATTCCATTTACACTGAAAATTATTATTGGTATATCGCATGTGTATGTAGTCATTACTTATACAATAGAATAAAAATCATATTTTTTCTTCACATGAGGTGCTTTGAACTTAACACGATATCTTTAATATCGTGTGCTTAAGTACAAGATAAAATACAATTTTATGTAATCCAAAAATTCATTGTTACCTAATGATTTTAAAAGAGAACTGTGTATCATTGACTCCCGTCTATAATTCAAAATTAGAGCTAAGTTGAGCCATTATGACTAGTGATTTAGCTTTATTGAATGTTTAGTTCCTTTCTACTAATAGTAATTTGTTACCATTATCAAGCTCTTCATCTCGGCATATAATGATAACACATTTTTATTTGCCTTTTTATAAATGGAGAATATTGATTATAAATTATCATCGTCTTATAATTCATATATCATAGATAATTAAAAAATATAAAATTAAATACTTCAAAGACATATTATCATTAACAATGAATCGTACTTTGACTTAAAACAGTAGCTCACCAAATTTCACGAACAAATCAATATTTGCTAACCGTGTCTTTAGATATATAAATACATCATAGTTACCTATCTCTCTATTGGAATATACTTTCTCCATCCTATATTAAAAACTCCATTTCTAAGTTTTATTATTTTATAGAGATATATAATAACGTCTCTTATGCGTCTAACACCGACAATTTTCTCGCTAACAAATAGCGTGCCATTCTCTAGAAACACACATACAACATGTACTTCACCTAATGAACTTTTAAAACGAGCACTGACGATATGCCATCGTCAGCATCTTTCTCAGGCAACGAAAAGGAGAGCAAATGCGCCATAGAGATGGAACTCCAATCATCGCTGCCGGCGCCACCAGCAGCCTCCCAGACCCAAGATGATGGTGGGTTGTGAACAGGGGTACGAAGGGACAAACTTACCCCTGAGATGAGGTGGGTGCTGACGGCATAGCCGCGGTCGGCGAGGCAGTGCTCGATTTAGCCAAGGGCGGCATTGACGGAATGCCGCAGCCTGCCGGAGCAGCTTCCGATCTCGGATCGAGAATAAATCAACTACCTTTGTCAGCGATGATGGATCGGGTGAGGCAATCCCTGCAGAGGGTCCAGATTCAGAACCCTAGCACAGAAGCCAACGGAGGCGGAGGAGTGCCTGCCGACGACGAGCCGCGGCTTCGTGCGAGCCATTCGGATGACGTGACGGAGGATAATCAAGAGCCATTCATGGAAGTGTCCGGAGGAAGGCTTCTCTCCACAGAGAGTACAGGGGGGATTACCTCGATGTCCCATCTCATAGCTTTCTTATGAGGATTTTGGAGAAGCACAAGTCAGTCTGAAGAATTACCGCCGATTCTTATATTCACTATTTTATTTTTTGTGTGATTCCTTCTGTTCTTCGTAGAATGAGCTGATATAAGCAACTTCACATGGAATTTGAGCATGAATGTATGATGAACAAGTTTATAAATATGGAAAAATATATTTTTTTTGCCATTCGGACGGTGGCCGTCTACAGCAATGCCGACTTGGACAGCCTTCACTCCCGTTCCGCAGATGAGGCCGTCCGGATCGGCCCTCCGCCCGCCCGGTACAGCTATATCTCAACTGCTCAGCTATAATTGAAGCTGCCGAGATAACCGGCACTCAGGTCGCTGCCAAAATAACTGAGAAGTAATAGTGAGAAGCATATAACGGCCTAAATAGAGCCGAATGGGGCTATTAATACAGGACGATGAGAGTATGTAAATATTAATTTTATTTATAATAGGTGTAAAAGGTTAATTGAATCCGTGATATGAAGTCTCTCGAGCTCTCAAATTATAGGGTGTCAAAAAATATTTTTTAATAAATAATAAATCTTGCCGGTGAGTTATCACTTCCCATTGGCAAATCACTATTAGCCGCCGATCAATCTTAATACTGGAACGGCATTACAATGTTTTTGTATTTATTTATTATAATATATTGGGTAGTAAAAAATTTAAAGATAATTTTATCTATAAATAGGTAATATAGTATTTATATTTAAAATATAAAATATTATATTCTTCGACCAAATAATATAAATAAAGCTCTTTATAATATTACTTGTACAAATTATTTTTTTGTGTACGAGAGAGTGGGAAGAATTTTTGGTCCACCTTAACAATGTGCTCCACCTCGCAATTGCATAGGCCCAACATGGGTTCCTCAACACTGGGGAGAATGAAATTGTGGTCATGTGGCTAGGATTCCGTAGGTACACTCCAAAGTAAAGTGCATTAAACATTACTCATGTTACAGAGATTCAATCATTCTAACTAGACTCGACGTTTGTCAAGAAGTGGTTTTTTAATTTTCTTAAACCAGAAACTTTGATTTTGATCTCTAGTAGATGACCTTTAAGAATATGTTGATATGATGAACGTCTTATTATCAAAGTGTTTGTCTTCTGAGAAGTAGAAAGAGAAGAACTTTTATTCACTCATAAATCTAGAATTCATTGTCGGAGTCATCTTTTGAATAAATCTAGAATTTCTTAACTGGATCATTCCCAGCTATGAAGGTAACTTTGTTGACAACGGTCACATTACCAAGCACATGAAATGTGCTAGTTATTTCTCTTATTTTGTTTTTTTAGGACTATCTGTTTCAATTACCTTTAAATATACGCATTAACGATTTATCCATTTTTTAATGATTCTACGAAGGGGCTACATCCATCTTGGATGTAGATTTTGCTCAAATCACATTAGATAGGTGAGAATCATATATAATTCATTGATGAGCATGAACAAGCAGAACTTGTATAAATTGACCCAGAAATTTTCTAGTGTTCTCTATGAAAATTAAGAGAAATTTAATTGGTGATAGCAAACAGCCAAGCACACAAACAATTGGGCAAATTTAGTACTAATGAATAGATTAATACAAGGATCGCAACGACCAATACAAAGGTAAATCTATCAATATCTACGCACAATTCTATGGAACCTGTTCCCAACCTGGCCGCATGCTTGAGTTTTTTCCACTGCCCTTGGCAATCAACCTTCTAATTTAAATTTGACGGCCACAGTTACATCTTCTTCTTCCTCTTCCTCCTTTTGCCCCAGTCCATCCGGCTTCCTTCTGCCTCTGTTCTGCATCTCACTCTCCCGGGCATAAGCGAAGCTTTATAAAACATTGGGTGTGAGAGTTTGTACCTCTGGCCTCTCTTAGTATCCTGTTTTCAGTCCGATGAGCCACAAATTTCACCCTCTCATAGTGTCCTGTTCTCATTCACTAAACCTAGCTCGGGTAAAATATGGTAGAAAGTTCTTAAAGTTGTCATCTTGCTACTAGAATCCTTCAATCCACTCGAATCTTATAGTATCATAGGTGTTCTATCTTATTAAAAGGAAAATGATATTTGAAACCTACTCTAGCCTCTAATTGGAGGAGAAAGAGTGAATGCTACCATAGGAATATCAGCTTTCTTCTTTAAACCTAGTGGCAGCTCCTCCAGATTTGGACATTTGTACGACTGAAATATCTCAAGAGAGGGAAATGAGACCGCATCACTACAAATCCTCTTCAGCTTATAGAGACTTTCAATATAAAATTTTGTCAACTTGGGCAAACAGATATACCCTCCTGTCTCTTCTTCATTTGTACTGATTACTTCTTCTATGTCACCGCAATGTTCAATAGTAAGCTCCTCAAGTTGTTGAAGATGCTTAAGCCCAGTAATATGTTTGAGCAGATCGCAATGAAAGATATTCAATAGTCGAAGGCTCACAAGGGATGACGCACCTACTTCAATTTTAGTCAATTTACTACACCTTACAACTTTTAGCATATCAAGGCTAGAAAGGCTAGTGCTGTCTGTGTTGATGTTGGATGATGCTACAGTTTCAATTTTTTCTACTGTAGATCTTTTAATAATCAAAATTGACAGACTAGCCATGTTCCTAAAAAGTGTGAGCAATTTCATTGAGCTACTGCTTGGGCAATGTTCTGTCCATAGGGTTGTTAGACAGTGGGATAATCCCTGAAGACTTGATATGTTATCCGTACAGATTTCTAGATGTTTCAAGTTCTGCAGATTTGCCAATTTGTAAAGGTCAACTACAGTGAACCTCTTACTATAATCTCCAACGACAGACAGATGTTCCAAATTCTTTAATTCCCAAAACTCTTCGGGCAACATCTGAAAACTTGTATAACGTAGATTTAGGTATCTCAACTCAGTCAATTTTCCTATTGTGGTTGGGAGCTTCAAAAGAGGTGTGCACCGTAAATTTAGCATCTCTAACTTACTCAACTTCCCTAGTTCTGCTGGCAATGTTCTGAGACTTGTCCGTTGTAGATTGAGTTGCCTCAATTCAAGAAGTTGCCCAATCGTGTTTGGAAGCTCAGTTAAAAATCCACTATCTGACAGATCCAAAATCTCCAACTTTGTCAAGTTTCCCAACCATGGTGGGATCATCTTCTCTAGTTGTAATCTAAGGTATCTCAACTGAACCAATTGTCCAATTGCTGGAGAAAGCTCTTCAATACTAAGGACTAGGACTCTTAGTAGGGGCATTGAATTGAACAGACCATCTGAGATGCTGGCAGTGATATAACTATCAATAATCAATGTTGAGAGCATGGGACACACAGGTTTCTCAGGAATTCCTTCTTTGTGCAGTAAGAAGATCCTATGGGCCTCCCTCCATCTATTTGCAATTTGTAATTTTGGCATACTAAGGTGCATAAATTGCTGCTTCCCATAATCTGATACAATCCATAGGGCCATGTCACGGATTACATCATGCATCTTCACCCAACCATCCCCTTCATTTTCTAACAGAAATGCAGCCGTAAGTATGCTAATATAAGCATGCCCACTATTCTTAGCCTCCATTAGACTCTCATCAATTCCCAAAAACCCTTCACCCACCCAGTAATCAATAAGGCTCTCTTTATCGATTGACCAGTCCTCAGGAAACAAGCAGCAGTACAGGAAACAGTCTTTTATTTTTGGATTCGGTAGAGCATCATAGCTGAATTTTAGGCAAGAAAACAACTTCTTCTCTGTACCAGCAATCTCTGAGGGTGATTTACGAAGAGTAGTGAGTGCATACTCCCACTCCTGTGAAGTGCGTTTACCAGCCATAGCTCGACCTATAACTTTAAGAGCAAGTGGTAATCCTCCACATTCCCCAGCCACTTGTTCAGCAAGACCTCGTATTCTAGGATGAGAATCTATGATCTTTTCACCTACATTTTGCTTAAACAAGATCCAAGTGTCATTCCATCCTAAGCAATTGACTTTTACTTGCTGATGAGGATGCATTTGGGCACAAACCTCCTCTGATCGAGTTGTGAAGATTACCTTTGACTTGTTCACTTGAGTTGGATCTGGAACTCCAAGATTTTCCGCCATATTCAGGGGTTCCCAGACATCATCAATCAATAGAACAAATTTCATTGTGAGAAGCTTATTATATATTAATATCCTAGCTTGTTCATTTTGTGCTTCATCTTGTGGCAATCCTATTTTGGCCATAATACTTCTCAATAGTCTCGTTTCATCCACTTCTTGAGACACTAGGATCCAAATAATAACATCGAAATTGCATTTTACTAGGAATTCATTGTGAACCTTTTTCATTAGGGTGGTTTTCCCAACCCCACCCATGCCATATATTCCAATAATTCCATTGTTATCATCACTAAGAAAGCTGCATACCTTTCGAAAGGTTTCATCCTGTCCAATAGATGACGAGGACGGAATCAGATCTACATGATGCAATGGTAGATGGTGAGTTTGAACTATTGCAGTGGAAACAGAGGATGATGGCCCAGCTTCAGGAGTGATCGGATCGACTTGAGTTGATTGGCGTGTTTGATCAGAAGCTACATATGAAGCCTTATTGAGAATGCTTCGGATCATGACGACTTGCTGAAGATGACGATGCCAGAAACAATGTTATCTGGGGAACATGAACAAGAAAAATTCTGTTGGTGTTGAATTTGGAGATGGTGAGAAAAGGGTGGACAAGATCACCACAAAAGAAGAAAATAGACGTATAGAAGCAAGTATCAGAAGTAGACCTCCAACTTTCCTGCTAAAAACATTAAAGAATATTGTGTCAGATAGCAATAGAACCAGATCTTTTATGGAAGGAACTAGATACAGAATATCATGTAATATTGTGTAATAAAGCAACAGAACCAGAGCTTACCTGAAGAGAATTACAGAATTTCGTCTCTGAAGTAGATCACCATTCCCTGATAAAATGATGGATAAAGAATTAAAGATAGTGAAAGCGTTACAGAATCTTGTATAAGATATCGACAGAACCAGTGTTTTTATAAAATGGAAGCAGCTAAAAATCACTACCTGAAGAGATTCATTCTGCAATTTGGAAGGAAATCTGGGACTGAGAGCTTGAAATTTGATCAATCACTGAAGAAGCAGGAGAAAACAACGAAGGGAAACAAATTTTTCTGTGAAAGAATGGAGGCTATTAGCGTCGCTGAAAGGAGCAGATGTGTGACAGAGACTAAGGCGGAGTTGTTCTCTTGTACTATGGAATCAAGGACTTTCTGATTAGTGAAAGAAAGGTCAATATGAAGGGATAGTGATATTCCGGCAACAAAAACACCCACAAAAGTTCCGACCTAAGTTTTAATTTCTCACACATAAGCTTTTATCCAAAATAAGTGGGCCCATAGGCCCATACAAAGTTCATGTAGGGATCACTTAAATCCATTAAAACTTATGTGCGAGTTTTTGTCTAGAATATTCAACTTATAATCCTCATCAGTAAAAAAAATAAATAATGAAGATGAATTAATCAAAATAACCTTTGAATACAATAAAGGAGCACTAGCCTAGCTAGGCTCCATGACCAACGCCCATGACCACACCACATGGTGTATTAGCACATAAAGGAGATCACAACCTTTAAGTATTATATTAGAGGTGAACACTCTAACATGGTGCATAAAAGCAATAAAACCTCTATGTACCATGTTAAGTACCCCATATAGCATAGTATAGGCATTGGCCATGTTGGTACTCAGGAAAACATTTTTATAAAATAAACAATGCCGAAATTTTGTAGTGTTCACAATGAAACTTAATATAAATTTATTTGATGAGAACAAATAGCCAAACGTTCCTACAAAGTACAAATTAATGGATTAATGTTGGACCACGGTACAGGCTCAGGCCCATATAGTCCATTCTTATTCGTGGTTTAGGTGAGTTGGTATGGGCCACAGGGTCTAAGAACAATGTGGGGGATCGAGCAGATCCCACACAACCATTGTGACATATTTTCTTGGGACGACGTACACACACACTAGGTATGTGACTAGGGTGCGCATATTCACTTTGTGCGGCCCATCTCTAGAATTAGTGTCAATGGTCGAACCTCTAGTTAGTGAGGGGTCAACCCTATTCCACGCTTAGCCGTGTGCAAGGGCCTAAACCTCTGTGGGCTCTGAGAAACAAAGCCCATTTTCGTTGTGTCAGACCCTCTAGGTTAATCCAATGGAATTTAAATTAGAGGCCCATTTACTAAAGCCTATGTGGGGTGAAGATTTGAGATATAGTATAAATAGAGACCTAAAGAGAGAGGGGATTGAATTTGGCACGTCCCCCTCTTATTTTCTCTCCCCCCATCATGTCCCCTCTCATCTTGGGATTATCTCCTCTTCCCTCTTGCATGATATGCAAAAAAAATAAGAGAAAAGGCGTCACTTTCCCCCTTTCTCTCCTCCCTCGTCGATCTTCTATCTTGGTAATCATTGTGGGAGTTGTAGCATCACATAGAGGATTTAAGGCAAAGGCTAGGGCACTCCATCAAGAGGATTTTACAATCCCAAGCAAGGGATTTTAAAGAAATCTACACATACTCAAGGTATCCCCCTCTTCCTTAAAATTGAATTGCTATTTAATTGATCTTTCGGGCATCGGAGTGAAGGATCAAAGCATCTGAGGGCTGATCAGCCCCAATGGATAGTATGTATCACTCATCTATTAAATTTAATTTAATTAATAGCCTTGTGATCATGTTTATTGCTTATATGAATAGTTTTCATATACATGTGTGGAGATTTTGTGTTAAAGTTTCAATTTTTCTCAAGAAACCATCCCTAGGGCTCATGCCATCACCTCACTTCTATTGGCATGTCACTCCACAATAGAGCCCAGATTTGGGGCATAGGTCACTATTTTGAGAGAAATTGAGAGTTTTGACCCTATATAGGGTTTATATGTGTAGATTTTTAGGTTTAAATTAATATCCCTATGCTTGATTCATGATGGGGCTTTTGTTATAGGAGTGAAACTAAATGTTATATGTGCTGATTTGCATATTTACTTTGCTGAAATTTTTTATTTTGATCATCCAATAGGGCTTTGTTATGCCTTATGGGCATTTTTTTGTAAATTTGCCCCTTGTGCTTTGTGTTTAAATTAAAAATTTCTACTCACTCTATATGCCTATATTTGTTTGTGATTCATATTAAATAATTGATTGCATTGTGGATGTTTAATTGATTATTTGGATTGGATTTTGGTGGAAATTGACCAAACTAACCCTAAGGGCATTTTGGTCAATTCACAAGGTTAATTTTTATACATGTTTATTTTCTGTCAAGAATATAAATAATCATCTTTTATGCATGTAGTTGTTGTTTGGGTGATTATTAATTTATTGTGTTTGGTGTATTGTCAAGGGTGAAAAGACTAGCCCTATAGCTAATTTGGTAATTTCACACCAACTTTTGCTTGGATAGAAAAGATATATTCCTATAACATTTGTATGTGTTTTCTTAGTGAATTATATGCCTAAGTGGTAGCATAACACTTTTGCATAATTAATTACATGTTGAATTAAACTTACCTTAAGGGTTAAGGGTTGGTTTAAGCTTTGGTTATATGCAATTAAGTGTTTGTCTCAGCATAAAACACACTTGATTGTTGTTGTGATTTAGAGTAAGTGAGTAATATCCTGTAATGTCCTGACCCGAGCCAAGTCTAAAAATCTTGAGTAATAAAATTTCTTCCTTAAACAAGGAATCATTATCTGTGTGTGAGAGGTATAATAATCATCTACTCACTACAAAGCTTCAAAGCTTCCATGTAAGTAGCCTCAAGTTGTAACATTCACATACACATGACAAAGCTTCAAAGTTCATTGTGTGTTGGTTAGAATAAAACTTATAAATATAATTAATTTGGATCGGGCCAATGTTATTTTGTTGTTGGTTGCCTACATATGTATTGGATAACATTTACAATATTATTCTAATATAATCCGATTCGAAGTTCTACCAATGGCTATTGCTTACATCAGACAGTACAAAAACACATACATTAAAATACATATATCTAAACATTTAATCGGAGTTAGACAGAAATTTCATAAATCATTGAAGTCAGACAAAAATCTCATAAATCATTGGAGTTAAACATAAATCATTGAAATTAGACAAAAATATCATGAAACATTGGAGTCAAACGGAAAGCTTATAAATCGTCAGAGTTAAACAGAAGCTAACAAATTAACGGAACTACGCATCTTATTGAATACAACAGAGCAAATTGAATGAAATCCCATTAGAACATATTAGATATAACAGAGTATATCATATCAAAGCATATCAGGACACCTCAGATCATATCGGATAAAGCATAACAAAGCAATTCAAATCGAAACGTATTACAATACATTATATCATAGTAAATCATATATCTTAATTAGTATATTAATATCACTAATTAAGATGGGAATGCGTATAAGTCATATGATATCCTAAGTTATCTACTTAGGGTGCATACATATTCTTATTCTTATATTAAAACAGAAGGTTAGAAATGCTTACTCCTATGAGCTACTAGAAGTGGCATTCAAAGTTGTTCATTTCTTCATAGTATCCTCTTTTCAGGTCTGGAGATGGCGGGCATAATCTCCTCTAGCTCTGAAACATCTTTCTCACTACATTTGAAGGTGGCAGAAAAAATATTTCTTTAACCCGACACACTTTATGCTTCCCACGGTCGTAGGTGGCCAACATAACATCCCCTTGCCTGGAGACGCTTCTTACTTTCTATGCTTGGAGACGACGGATAGCATATCCCGTTATCTAGACCATTTTTCTCTTTCTGTGCTTATAAATTGCGGCCAGAACCTCCCCTCTACCTAGGGATACATCTTTCACCATGTGTCCCTTCAGGGCAAGACAGAGTCTCCTCTACTTTGGGTCACTTCTCTCGTTGTGGCTCAACAACAACAGACAAAACCCCCTCTTGCTTCAGGTCACTTCTTTTTCTGGTGCTCAAGGACGATGGGCAGGGCCTCTTCTTGTATCAGGACATTTCTTCCTCATATAATATCCAACTCAAATAATGGACCCCTCCATTACATAGAGAACACTAGATTTATTTAAGAACGCCTCTTGAACAGACTAAATCGGTCTTATAATGATCAGAAATGGAGAAAACGAAGTTATGGGTTCAAAATGATCAGAAACGGCTATTTATAGCCTCCAGCCGCACAACACCGCATTTTCGGTGGGGCTACTGGTTTCAGTGGCAACGTTTGCATGGTGTGAAGCCTGTGAGTAACGCGCATGGCTTTTTCTGGTTGCAACATGTGAACCGCATGGACGTTTGTCGTGTGTGGCACTTTTTTTAGTACTTATCTTCGAATGAGCGTATCTTTCTATCCCAGACTCAGATTGGCATGTTCTTGGTACCGCTGAGCTTGTATTGACAAGCCCTACAAAACTAGACCACTTAAATCACTTTAACCCACTTTTTTAAGTGACTCCTACCTATATTACATGCTTCTCGAGGTTGTAACTTTTGCTCCCGACCTCTATTTTGTGCATTCTTCAATTTGTTACACTTGTTTCTTCGAGCTCTACTCATATATGGAAGTTTTAACCTTTGAAAACCTCTAAGACTTATCAAAATATTATCTAATTCCATCTAACCCCTTAGGTTAGACGTAATTGGAAATGCGGGGTGTTACATATCCATAATCAATAAAGTAGTTTTTGACCATATTGTTTTATTTACTCCTCTATGGCATTGTCATGTTTTTTTACTTTATTTTCTTACATCATGGCAAGCAAAGTGGTCACTTCTGAGTTAGGGAAGATTGGAAAGTTGAATGAAGATAATTATCTAGTGTGGAAAAGGAGGATACACATATCCTCACTCTCTCTAAATTGGCTTATGTCATTGAGCAAGTCAGTGACCTTTGCTCAGAGAACTACATTGTTGCTCAAAAGAAGGCTTATAAAAAACTAAAGAATGATGACAAGAAGGTTTGGTCCACCATTTTGACATTCATGGAGCCTAAGATGGTGAAAGTCTTTGGAAAGTTTAAGAATACCAAAGAGATGCTCGAGGAAGTCTCTATGAGGCATGGGAGTAGACAACGGCTCATAAAAGGATGCTATACTCTAAGTATTAGAACTCCAAGATGAAAGAGGGGGAGGATGTGATTGAGTAAATGAGTTCCATGTTCATCATAGCTGATGACCTGGATGGCCTCATCATCTGAGGGAGTTCAAATGTCAATAGTGTTGAACAACCTCCTTAAGTCCTGGGAGAGTGGTGGTTTACCTCAATACGAGTGACCAAAAGTTGACAATGGAGGCTTTCACTACCAAGCTTAGGCTTGTCCAAGAAAGGAGAAACCACATTAATGCTTTAAGGACTTCTACTTCCAGCCTGACACAAAACACTCGAGGTGGAAAGAATGGTGGATAGATGCCTAGACCTTCAAAAAGAAAGCATTCAAGAAAAAGAGAAAGAATCCTCAGAACAAAGGCAATGACAAGGTGAATAACAAACCCTAGGGTGTCTATTTAAAGTGTGGCCACTTCAAGGCTTACTGTCTCCAGAAGGATTACTAGACTAACAACAACAAAGACAAGAACAAAAAGATAGTATGTGTTGTTTCTAAGGTTATAATTGTTGATGTCATGGAGAAGACTTGGTGCCGGACTGTAGAGCTATAATTCATTGTCATACTCTAGGATTTCTAGGGGTGAGATGATCAATCTCCTCCCTAGATAGAACACGATCTATACAGGGAACAATACCTACTACGATGTAGAGGCCATGGGGACATATAGGATCCCTATGAATAAATGGTCAACCCTAATCTTGACTGATGTACTGTTTGCTCCCTCCATTAGGAGGAATATGGTCTTCATCTAAGTTCCCACAAAGAAGGATTTGAGGTCAGATTCAAAGGGAACAAAGCCACAAAGGCAATGACAAGGGGAATAACAAACCCTAGGGTGCCTATTTTAAGTGTGGCCATGTGGGCCACTTCAAGAAGGATGACCAGGCTAACAACAACTAGGGCAAGAACAAAGAGAAGTATATATTGTTTCTAAGGTTATAATTGCTGATGTCATAGAGAAGACTTGGTGGCTGAACTCTAGATCCACAATCCATTGTCACACTCCAGGAGTTCTAGGGGTGAGATGATCAATCTCCTCCATGGACAGAACAAGAACTACACAGGGAACAACACCTATTACGTAGTAGAAGCCATGGGGACATATAGGATCCCTCTAAAGGAATGGTCAACCCTAGTCCTAACTAATGTGTTGTTTGCTCCATCCAACAGGAGGAATACAGTCTTCATCTGTGTTCTCACCAAGAAGGATTTGAGGTCAAATTCAAAGGTAACAAAGCCACAGTGGGCAAGGGTGGTTCTATTGTATTTATAACTACTTTAGTTAATAGAATATTCTGTCCTGATGTTTCTGACTCATTTATTTCTAATAAATTAGCCTCTTCTGAGTATTTTGTCTTGTATATAGATGATGCATTACTTTGGCACATGTGTTTGTATCAAGCCAATATAAATAACCTACATAGAATGTCAAATATGGGGTTATTACCCAAGATATCCTAAGACTTACATGTGTATGAGGATTGCATATCGGGAGAGATGAGTAGGCAATCCTTATAAAAGGGATAAAAGGCAAATGATATATTGGTGGTAGTTCACTCACACACCTGTGGTCCTCTGAATATTCAAACCTATAGAGGCATGACCTACTTTATAACCTTTATACATTATTCAAGATATAGGTACATATATCTAATAAACAAAAAATATGATGCCCTAAATAAATTAAAGGAATTTAAAACTAAAGTAGATACCTAGTTAGGCAGGAAAGTAAAAGTCTTAAGGATAGATAGGGCTGGTGAGTAAACTGCTGATCTGTTTAAAGATTATTGTATTGATCATGGAATAGTGCATTAATACATAGTCCCTGCACTCCGTAGCAAAATACAGTGGCAGAAAGGCATAATAGGATGCTTATAGACATAGTCAAATCCATATTAAATCACTTTGAATTAGGAACCAATTTTTTGGGTGAGGCTTTAGACACCGTCATGTACATCTTTAATCGTGTACCCACAAAAGTAGTCCAACGGACACCTTATGAGCTATAGATGGGTCGACACCCAAGCTTAGGACATCTTAGAGTGTGGTGGTCCAAGGCACACATAAAGGTGTCTGACCAACATAGGTTTAAGCTGGACCCTAAGACTATAAAGTGCAACTTTATTGGTTTATGTGACACTCTAAGGGGTACAGATGTGTGGTTCACCACAAGGGTGGGATAGTAGGAGCTATAGAATTTAGATATGTTTATTTCTTGAAGAAGAATTAAATATCAAAATACATAATAAAAGAGTTGATTTATTTGAGATAGTAAAAGAGATTGGTCCTAGTACTATTTCTCAGGAAGTAATTAGATCAGGTTAAAATCAAACCAACCAAGATTCAAGGGCATTGAGGGAAGGAAGACCTTCAATTCAGTTGAGGGACTTCTATATAATGTTAGGGGAAGACAACGTCATATTAGATGAACTTATTCTAGATGACTCAATTATCCTTGAGTTGTTAAAAAATGGCAGAATGATATTCAAGAGGAAATAAATTCAATCATAAAGAATAAGGTTTAGGAGATAGTGGATTCACTAGAAGGGCAGAAGCCCATAGGGTATAAATGGATCTCCAAAAAGAAGCTTAAGGAAGATGTGTCAATCGACAAGTACAAAGAGATATTAGTGGCCAAAGGGTTCCTAAATGTATAAGATAGACTTTAAGGAGACATACTCACCGTGTCAAGATTTGGCTCAATTAGATGTCTTTTAGCAATAGTTGCTTACTTTAATTTAGAGCTGCACCAGATGGATATAAAGATTACATTCCTAAATGGAGATTTAAAGGATGACATTTATATGGAAAACTTGAGGGTTTTGTAGTTCCTGGAGAAGAACACAAGGTGTGCAAGCTAATAAAATCATTATATGGCTTTAAATAATCTTTAAGGCAATGATACTTCACTTTTCACAAGGTGCTTAGTGAATATTGGTTTATAGTGAATGAACATGATCACTATGTTTATACCTTTCAAGATGGGATTAGGTATTTGATGTTGTCACTATATGTAGATGATGTACTCTAGATGGGGAACAACTTAAGTATGATTGTCAGTTTAAACAAGAATGACTCAAAACCCAATTTGAGATGAAAGACATGAGTGAGGCATCCTACATCCTTAGGATGAAAATTGAACGGGATAGAAAGGTTAGGAAACTAAGTATATATCAAAAGTCATACATAGAGAGTGTTTTCAAACGCTTCAAGGTAATTGGTTAGAAGACCATTGAATACCCTATATACAAGGATACTATGTAGTCTAAGAGTATGGCTCCTTGGATAGAGGAAGATAAACTCCGAATGGAGTCAGCACTATATGTGCAAGCTATTGACATCTTAATGTATGCCATGACTTATACTAGACCTGACTTGAGTTTTGTAGTAGGCTTGTTGAGTTGCTACCAAGAAGACCTTGGACATAAATACTAGCAAGCGGTAAAAAGGGTATTCCGGTACCTTCTAGGGTTTAAGAATCTTAAAACTCACTTATCAGGTAGAAAATTTGTCATTAGCTAGATTTAGTGTTTTTGAATATGTGGGGGAGCTAGATGACAAGAAATCTATTACCAGATTTGTCTTCATATTTGGATGCAGAGCTATATCGTGGAGAAGTAAGAAACAAAAGAATGATTCGAAGTCTATGATGGAAGCTAAGTTTTAAGCATGCAGTAGAGCAGCTTCTCATGCAAATTCAATAAGGGAAATTCTAGCTAGATTGGGACTAGAAAATTGAATTGATGCTCCTGTCTAGATTTATTGCGATATTCTAGTGGCAGTGTCAACACTTAAAAATAGGGAGATTAGTGCCACAAGTAAGCACATTGAAGTGCATTACTACTATATATTCGACATACTCCAAAGAGAAAAAGTGACTATGAGTCATATTCCTACAATTAGGATGCTGGTAGATCTGTTTACTAAGGCCTTAATGACGGATCTATTTACACAACAAGCTATAGCATTGGTTTTCGACAAGACTAGCGCAATTCATTGTTGAACCATATGAGCCCTTCACCCATAGTGGGGGATGTTGGACCATGGTATGGGCTGAGGTTTATATGGTCCATCCTTATTAGTGGTTCAGGTAAGCTGGTATTGGCTACAGGGTCAAAGGAGGATGGGAGCGGTTGAACTTACCCCACTTGAACCATCATGATACATATTCTATTAGGATCCACATCCAACACACACATACACTAGGCATGTGACTAGGGTGCGCATATTCACTTTGTGTGGCCCGACTCTAGAATTACTGTCAATGGTCAGACCTATAGTTAGCGAGGGGTTGACTCTGTTGCGGGCTTGGCCGCTTGCAATGGCCTAGGCTTCTGTGGCTCTAAGAAACAAAGCCCACATCTGTTGTGTCAGACCTTCTTGGTTAATTTAGTGGAATTCAAATTGGAGGCCCGTTTACTAAAGCCTATATAGGGTGAGGATTTGAGATATAGTATAAATAGAAACCTAAAGAGAGAGGAGACTGAATTTGGCACGTCCCCCTCTTATTTTCTCTCCCCCATCATGTCCCCTCTCGTCTTGGGATTATCTCCTCTTCCCTCTTGTGTGTTACACAAATAAGAAGAGAAATGAGGTTGGTTGCCCCCTTTCTCTCCTCCCTCGTCGATCTTCTCTCTTGGCAATCATCGTGGGAGTTGTAGCCACTTCAATAAAAAGTACTATTAGCGATGCTTTTAAGAGTCACTAATAGTTCTCAAAGTATCGCTATTGACTATTAGCGATGCGTCAATAAAAATGTAGTCGATATTGCTCATTAACGACACTTATGCCAAAGCGTCGCTAGTAGTCTAACATTAGCGACATTTATTTTTGTGTCACAAATTATTTTACTTTTATGATGTTTTATTCAGCGTCGCTAATAGTAAATTATTAGTGACACTTAATTCTATGTGTCGCTAAAAATTACTTATTAGCGACACTTCATAAAGCGTCACAAATATAAAAAAATAAAAAATATCTTATTAGTGACACTTGTCTATGCGTCACTAATAATAAAATTAATAAAGAAATTATTAGCGACACTTATGAAAATGTCGCTAATAAGAAAAACATTGAAAAAACTTAATCTTTAGTGACACTTCTAAAAAGCGCCCTAATAAAAAGACATTTAAAAAAAGAATTATATTGTATTAACGACACTTCATAGCATGTTGCTATTATGTAAAAAAAATTGTCATTGGCACGCTTTTGTCACTAATAACTTTAAAAAAATTATAAAAAACATCCTGCTGTAAGCGGTATGACTAGAGGGGTACCGAGGGGGAGGGGGAATACAAAGGGAGGGTGACTAGGGAGAGGGGGAGGGGTGACCAGGGAGAGGGGGAGCTGGAATTTAGTGGGGAGGCAGATTCTGGTCCCCAAAGCCCCCTGCTCTAGTCGAACAGAGAGGAAGGGGCAAAAATCAGGAGGGGAGGGTGTGCGGAAAATAGAGGGAGGGTGGGGGGGTGACCGGGAGAGGGGGGAGCCGGGTTCTGCCCCCCAAAGCCCCCTCTTCTGGTTGGACAGAGGGGAGGAGGGGGCAGAAATCGGGAGGGGGGGTGACGGGGGAGAGGGTAGAGAGAAAACAGAGGGAGATGAATTCCAGCACACTGAGTGATGCGAGTGGGGGTGGCGGAAGGAGGAAGTGGGGACAAGGGGGTGTTTAAACACGGCCGGGATAAAATTTCGCCCAGCCGAGCGCAGGAAGAAACACCGGCGAAATCGCCTGCATTTATTTCAAAGTTGCAACATTCTAAAGAGTTGCAAATGTTACTTATTAGCGATGTTTGTATGTAAACATCGCTAAAAATAAAAAAACAGAAAAGAAAATTGAGAGAAAGAGAGGAAAGAGGGGGAGAGAGAGAGATGAGAGTGGAGTTAGAGAGAGAGATAGAGGAGAGAGAAAAGATAGAGAGATAGGGAAGAGAGAGAAGAGATGATGAGAGAGGAGAGAGAGAGAGAAGAGTGGATGTTAGAGGAGAAGAAGAGAGGATGAGAGAGACAATGTAGAGAGAGGAGAGAGAGAAAAGAGAGAGGAAATTGGAGAGAGAGATAGAGGAGAGAGAGAAAAGAGAGAGGGGCAGAGAGAGAGTGTGTAGAGAGAGGAAAGAGAAAAAATTTGAAAAAAATAAGCCTATTTGCGATTCTCTTAACTGAGTGTCGCAAATACTAATTTTTATTAAAAAATGTTTTCTACTATTTGCGACGTCGCAAATAGTCTAAGTAGTTGTGATGCTTACGTTTCAGCATCGAAACGTAAGCATCACAACTAGTTAAACTATTTGTGTCTCAAATTTGCTTATATTTTTGAAAAAAAATTCTCTTTCCTTTCTCTTTCTTTTCTCTTTCTACACTCTTCTCTACTCTCTCTTCACACATTCTCTCTACCCTCTCTCATCTCTCTTTGCTCTCTCTCTACATTCTCTTTCTCCTATCTCTCCTCTCTATCTACACTCTCTCTCTTCACTCTCTCTCCCCCTTCCCTCATCTCTTCTCTCTCTCCTTTCCCCTCTCTCTTCTTTCTCTCCTCTTCACTCTCTCTCGACACTCTCTTTTTTTTTAAAAGATAATAATATAATAAAAAATCCCAAAAAATATAAATTAATTTCCCCCTCTCTCTCCTCTCTCCTCTCCTCTCTCTCATCTTTCTCTTTTATTATAAATTATATTTTCAAATTAGTAATAAAATTAAAATAAAATGTATTAACGACACTTGTGAAATTGCTCGCTAGTAACCTAGATAGTAGTGACCCATATTTGTAAGTGTCGCTACTGCCCTAGTAGCAACACAATTTATAAGCATCACTAATATATTTTAGTTTAATTTTTTATATTTTTGAAATATAATAATATAATAAGAAAATTTTAAAAATATAAATTAATTTCTCCCCCTCTCTCCTCTCGCTCTCCTCTTTCTTCTTTCTTTCTATAGTCTCTCTCCCTCCCCTCTTTCTCTTTCTTCTCTCTCCTCTCTCCTCTCTCTCCTCTTCACTCTCTCTCTACACTCTATCCTCTCACTTCTCTCTCCTCTCCTCTCCCTCTCTACACACTCTCTACCCTCTCTCTCATTTATTATAAATTATATTTTAAAATCAATAAGAAAATTTAAATATAATATATTAGTGATGTTTGTGAAATTGCGTCACTAGTACCTTAGGTAGTAGCGACACATATACGAAAGCATCGCTAATACCTAATGTAGGAGTGACGCAATTTCATAAGTGTCGCTAATATATTTTATTTTGAATTATTTATTATTTTTAAAATATAATAATATAATAAAAATCCCAAAAAGTATAAATTAATTTCTTCCCCGTCTCTCTCCTCTCTCTCTTCTTTCATTCTCTCTCTTCTCTCTCCCTCCCCTCTTTCTCTTCCCTCTTCTTCTCTCTCTCTCTCTCTCTTTCTCTCTCACTCTATCTCTCCTCTCTCTAGTTCCTTTCCTCTCTCTCCTCTCTCAAGCTCCTCTCCTCTCTCTATTTTCTCTCTCTCTTCTCTCTCCTCACCTCTCTCTATGCATTCTCTCTACCCTCTCTCTTTTCAAAATATAACAATATAATTAAAAAACCCAAAAAATATAAATTAATTTCTTCCCCCCTCTCACCTCTCTCTTCTTTCTTTCTATCTCTTCTCTCTCCCTTCCCTCTTTCTCTTTCTCTCTTCCTCTCTCTCTTCTCCTCTCTATGTTTCCTCTCTCTTCTCTTCCTCTCTCTCTCCTCTCTTCTCACTCTCTCTCTACCTCTCTCTCCTCTCTTTTCACTCTCTTTATGACTCTCTCTCCTCTCTCTTCCTCTCTGCTCACTCTCTCCTCTCTCTCCACTTCACTCCCTCTCTCCTCTCTCTACCCTATTTTTCTCTCTCTCTCTTCTCGTCTCTCTCTGTCTACTCTCACTCTCTCTTCTCTTAATCTCTCTCTTCACTCTCTTTCTTGTCTTTCTCTCTTTAGTACTCTCCCCTCTCTTGTCTATTTCTCTTCTCTCTTCACTCCTCTCTCTCTCTCTCTTTCTCTCTCTCACATACACGCATAAACGTGAGTCATAAAATAAGGGAATTTTATTCAAATTTTATTATTATTTATTTATTACATATAAAAAGAATAAATATTAAATAAAATATATTATATTTGAAAAGTTTATTTTTAAATTTTTTAATATTTATTTATTATATATTTAAATAATAAAATATGAAATAAATAAATTAATAAAATAATTAGCAAAGTGTCGCTAATAAGCTTAATTTTTTTTTAAAAATTAATTTATATATTTGCAACATATTTTTTAAAAGTGTCGTTAATAGTATAACTATTAGCGATGATTTTATAAAAGTGTTTATTATTAATACTATTTGAGTTACTTTTATAAAAGCGTTGCAAATATTTTTAAATTTTTATTTAAAACTTATAATTATTAGCGACACTTTATAAAAACCGTTGTTAGTAGTAAATTTTTTCAATGCTTTTTATATGTGTCGCAAATAGTAATTTTTAGCGATGTTTTGTGTTGCGTAACTAATAATACTTTTTGTTATAGTAAACATCACATAAAAGGTTTAAGGTAAAGACTAGGGCACTCTACTAAGAGGATTTTATAATCCAAAACAATGAATTTTAGAGGGATTTATATATACTCAAGGTATTCATCTATTCCTTTAATTAAATTGATGTTTAATTAATCTATAGGGCATTAGAGGGAAGGATTGAAACATATTAATTAGCCCCAAAAATTAGTATATATCACTCTTCAATTCAATTTAATTTAATTAACAGCCATGTGATCATGTTTATTACTTATATAAATATTTTTTTACGTGCATATGTATAGAGATTTAGTATTAAAGTTTGAGGGTCACGCCACCACCCTACAATTAATACAAAGATTGGAATGACTTAGAAAAAAAAAAAAAAAGGTAAATCTATCAATGTCTACGCATGACGCCATGGAGCTCAAGCGCAAGCCGGTGACATGCTTGACGTCCTTGACACTGTTATTGGCAGTCAACCATCTAATTTACATCTTCGTCTTCCTCTTCTTCATCAGGGAAGCTTTACGAACCACCGGGGCAAGAGTTTGTACCTCCGGTCTCTCTGTGGCCTCCACAACAACTCGCACCCACTTCCGCCTGTTCCGTCTCAATCTCGGAAACAACAAAATCTCCTTGAGGAATCGTACTAATGAGCAGTAGCTCCGAGTGATCCATATATATTGGCAGGTTTGACTGCCTCACGCCGACGAGTCAGGCCCACAGTAGTATTGTATAAGAAAGTTCATGAAATTGTCATCTTGCAACTTGAGTCCTTCAATCCACACCAGTCTTATAGTATCGTAGGTGTTCTATCTTCTTTAAACCCAGTGGCAGCTCGTCCAGACTTGGGACATTTGTGCTAATGAAATGTCTCAAGAGAGGGAAATGAGACAGCGTCACTACAAATGCTCTTCAGCTTATGGAGATATTTAATATCCAATGTTTTCAGCCTGGGCAAACATATGTACCCTCCTGTCTCTTCTTCATTTGTGCTGATTACTTCTTCTATGTCATCGCAATATTCAATGGTAATTAAGCTCCTCAAGTTGTTGAAGATGCTTAAGCCCAGTAATATGTTTGAGCCGAAAACAATCATGGATATACAATATTCGAAGGTTCACAAGGGATGACTCTCCTACTTCAATTTTAGTCAATTTACTACAGCGAATAACTTGGAGCATTTCAAGGCTTGAAAGGCTAGTGCTGTCAATTTTTTCTCCAACAACTTCAATTTTTTCTACTGTAGAGCTGTCAATACACAGATTTGACAGTCTATCCATGTTCCTAAAAAGTGAGAGCACTTTCATTGAGCTAGTACTTGGACAATGTTGGCTCCATAGGGTTGTTAGACAGTGGGATAATCCATGAACACTTGATATTTCATCAGTACAGATCTCAAGAAGTTTCAAATTCTGCAGCTTTGCCAATTTGCAAAGGTCAACTGTAGTGAACCTCTTACTATAAAAGCCAACGAAAGACAGATGTTCCAAGTTCTTTAATTCCCAAAACTCTTCGGGCACCATCTGAATCCTTGTATGGCGTAGATCGAGGTATCTCAACTCAGCCAATTTTCCTATTGTGGTTGGGAAGTTCTTAAGAGGTGTGAGCCCCAAATTTAGTATCTCTAGCTTATTCAAGTTCCCTAGTTCTAATGGCAATGCACTGAGACTTGTCTCTTGTAGATTGAGTTGCCTCAGCTCAACAAGCTGCCCAATCGTGTTTGGAAGCTTAATTAATGATCCGCTACCTGACAGATCCAAAATCTCCACCTTAGTCAAGTTTCCCAACCATCGTACTCTGCACTCGTTGTAATCTAAGGTATCTCAACTTAACCAATTGTCCAATTGCTGGAGAAAGCTCAGCAACACTACTACTCCTGACAAAAAGGTCTAGGACTCTTAGTAGGGGCATGAAATTGAACAGACCATCTAAAATGTTGGCAGTGATAGGACATTTTATAATTAACGTTGAGAGCATGGGACACACAGGTTTCTCAGGCATTCCTTCTTTGACCAGCAAGAAGATCATGTGGGCCTCCTTCCATCTATCAGCAATTTGTAATTTTGGCATACTGGGGTGCACAAAAAATTTGGACTGCTGCTTCCCATAATCTGATACAATCCATCACGCCATGTCACGGATTACATCATGCATCTTCACACATCGTTCTCCTTCACTTTCTAACAGAAATGCAGCCGTAAGTATGCTAATATAAGCATGCCCACTATTCTTAGCCTCCATTAGGCTCTCATTAATTCCCAAAAACCCTTCACCCACCCAGTAATCAATGAGCTTCTTTTTATCAATTGACCAGTCAGGAAACAAGCAACAATACAGGAAACAGTCTTTTATGTTTGGATTTGGTAGAGCATTTAGGCAGGAAAACAACTTCTTCTCTGTACCGGCGAACTCCGAGGGTGATTTACGAAGAGTAGTGAGTGCATACTCCCACTCCTGTGTTGTGCGTTTACCAGCCATAGCCCGACCTATGACTTTCAGAGTAAGTGGTAATCCTCCACATTCTCCAGCCACTTGTTGCCTCGTATTCTAGGATGAGAATTAAGGGCCTGTTCACCGACATTTTGCCTAAATAAGAACTGTGAGTCATTCTTCTCTAAGCAATTGACTTTTACTTGCTGATGAGGGTGCATTTGAGCACAAACCTCCTCTGATCGAGTTGTGAAGATTACCTTTGATTTGTTCAATTGAGTTGGATATGGAATTCCTAGATTTTCCACCATATCCAGGGGTTCCCAGAGATCATCAATCAATATCACAAATTTTATTTCAAGAAGCATCTTGTATATTATTCTCCTAGCCTGTTCACTTTCTGCTTCATCTTGTTGCAAGCCTATTTGGGCCATAATTCTTCTCAAAAGTCTCGTTTCATCCACTTCTTGAGACACAAGGATCCAAATAATAGCATCGAAATTGCATTTTACTAGGAATTCATTGTGAACTCTTTTCATTAGGGTGGTTTTCCCAACCACCCCACCCATGCCATATATTCCAATAATTCCATTATAGTCATCCCTGACAAAGCTGCATACCTTTTGGAAGGTTTCATCTTGCCCAACAGACAACGAGGAGGGAATCAGATCCACATGATGCAATGGCAGATGATAAGTCTGAACTCTTACAGCGGAAACAGAGGATGATGATCCAGCTGCAACCTTGGTCGGATCTACTTGAGTTGATTGGTGTGCTTGATCAGAAGCCACAGATGAAGCCTTATTGAGAATGCTTCGGATCATGACGACTTGGAAGGAAAAACTAATACGGAATGAGAAAGATATCTTATGAAGATGAATGTAATATGCTTCAAATTGCTGAAGATGGCGATGCAAGAAAGAATGATATCAGTGGAAAATGAACGAGAGAAACTCTGTTGGTGTTGAATTTAGAGACGGTGAGAACAAGGGGTTGTCACTCTGGAAAGTGCCTCGCCGGTGGTTGCTGACAAGATCACGGTGGTTGAAGAGAAATGACTAGGAGGAAGCAACGTACACCACAAAAGCAGAAAATAGACGTAAAGAAGCTAATATCAGAAGTAAATATATTGTGTCATATAGCAACAGAACCAGATCTTTTATGGAAGGAACTAGATACAGAATATCATTTAATATTGTGTGATGAAGCAACAGAACCAGATCTTTTATATACCTGAAGAGAATTACAGAATACCATCTCGGAAATAAACCACCATTTCCTGCTAAAATGAAGGATAAAGAAAGAAAGCGAAAACGCTACAGAATATTGTATAATATTTCTATCAAACCAAATTTTTAATGGAATGGAAGGAAATAAAATTTACTACCTGGAGGGATTTATTCTATGATTTGGAAGGAAATCTGGGACTGAGAGCTTAAAATTTGATCACTCACCAAAGAAGAAGGAGAAAGTAACGAAGGGAAGGAAATTTTGCTATGAAAGGAGAAAAGAGTTGCTCTCTTTCGTTATGGAGGACTTTCCGCTTCAGAGGACTCAGCATATTCCGGTTCATTGAACTAAAAAGTTTCCAAAGAGGTTGGTAACGTTTAGAGAGTTGTTGAGACTCTATGGTTAACCAATCGGCAGTAGCAGCACCTTCCTTGCAGTTGACCTTATTTATGGGTTCTTTGGAGAATTAACGCTCTTTTTTTATCATACATTTGATGTTTTTTATTTACACAATAAATCACAATAATTACTATTAGATTTTTGTATTTCTAAGTTTGTCAATGTCCTTGTACCTATCACCCAGGTAAGTCAAGCGTGTGAATATGCGCGAAGTAGGTATTATATCAGTTAGTGTACAATTTCATGATTATAATGTATTTAATACAAAAAATTAATAGTGTATATTTGAAAAATGACCCCAGCAATGAAGGGGCAAGCGGGAGAGGGCGAGGGTGAGGGTGAGGCATGGCAAAGGCCAACCTGTGAAACTGAGAGTAACTAGCATCAAGGAGGGGATGGCATTGCCTATCACGGAGGCGCCCGGGAAGCATCCTTTGTGTGGCACTCACAAGACCAAATAACCATACAAGTAAGCCTTTTTCATTAAGGTTATGGCCTCTTGTCATTTCACTAAGTGTCTAGCCCACGAAGCCAACCAACAAATCCATCCCAAGACGAATGTACAAACATACCGGGATATTCCCCAAGCGAGCTAGAAGGAGGGGAACACAACCTTACATTTTACATATCCAACTTATGCTAGCATGATGGCTAGCAACCAAATAAGCCTTCTGTGAAAGCCGATTGCAAGGCTAGACATCATACAAAGAGCTTATACATTTTAGCTCACTAAGTTACCTCCTATATAGCATAAGAGATCTCTTGCATTCTGCTTAGAATTACAACCAAAGTGGTTGTACAGGCATAGTCCCTCCAAAGTTTGCCAAGTGGTCCCAAAACACTCCACAAGACATTCCAACACTAATTAGGGGGGAGATGACATATTAATTACAACTCTCAATATATGCTAGCTCACTAAGTGTCCTAACATGACTAATTATGTGTGTGCATCATTGCGTATATTGTGAATAATATTACACATACATGTTGTAAGCCTTCCGCAATGCCTGCATTCATAGTATGCAAAGTTGCAGGTAGTTCCTATAATGCATGTACACTTAGAGACTATTTGTGTATTAAGTTTTTTAGAAATGGAAGTACAAATGAAAGCAGAATTTTTCAATAATTTACTACCGAATCTTAATTACGTTTGGTATTTGAAGTTTTTAGAATAAATTCGAATGTCATGTCAATCCCATTTTTAAAACTATAAAATAATATAATTCTCTCTCAAACTTAGATATGCACTTTCTTGGTACTATTGTGCTCCTATATTTAAGCCCTATCAAAAAAGATCCCACAAGGGTAGGTAATTTTAAATTTTTAAAGTGGGCCCCACCTAAATAGCATACTTCTCAAGGCTCAAATCGATATGAGAGGTAACTATGGGAACCAGAATATGTGATTCAAGCTAATTCTGTCTAGAAATGGCTTTGAATCAACTTTTGGACGGAATTTTTAATTTCACCCACCTTTTGCACACAAACATGATTCTAATAATCTAGGCAGGAATTGAAGCAAAATCAATAGAAATTCAACATCCAAAAAGCCCCTTACGGCCATTTGGATACTAAATTTTTGTCTAATTTTGTTGATTTCGTCCCAATTCCTGCTCGAATTATCGGAATCATGTTTGTGTGTAGAATGTAGGCAAAATTAAAAAATTTGCATAGAAGTCAACAAATCATCTTACGAGGTGATTCCGTCGATTTTGGCTCCCAACCCCCATTTCAAAAATTACAAATTCTGTTATTTATCAACAACTACCTCTTATATCAATTTGAGCCTCGAAAAATAGGACATATATTGGGGCCCACATTAAAAGATCAAAATTACGTACCCTTGTGGGATCTAGCTTGATACACACTACAACAAAATGTATGATTAGCGACGCTTTTATTAGCAACACAAATATAAGTGACGCTAAAAATAGCTATTTGCGACACATAAATATGCGTCACAAAAAAATAACTATTAGTGACACTTTTTATTAGTTATATATTAGCAACACTTATTTCAAATCATTGCTATTACTATAATTATTAACGACACTTAATAAAAAGCATCCCTAATATATGTCGATTAGCGATGCATACAACAAGTGTCACTAATAGATATTTGTTTTTTTTTTAAAAAAAAATAATTACTATTAGCAATGCTTTATAAAAAGTGTCGCTAATAGTTTTACTAATCATGACACTTATGATAAAGCATCCTAATAGTTATGCTATTAGCAACGCATTTATTCAACGTCGCTAATAATAATGAATTTAATATATACAATTAAATTTTTAGAACTATTAGCGACGCTTTTAAACAAACGTCGTAAACAACATTGAAAATAGCGATGCTTGTAAACATGTGTTGCTATGAGTTTTATTAATTAATTTTATTTAATAAATAAGTATATAATAAATAAATATTAAAAAATTAAAATTCTTAAATATAATAATTTTATTTAATATTTACTATTTGTATATATAATAAATAATATTAATTTTTTAATAAAATGTAGTGTCAATAATAGATTAAACTTTCACTATTAATTATATATAATATATTTTATTTTTTAAAATTTTTATTAATTTTAATATATAATTTATAGTAAAAGAGAGAGAGAGTGAGGAGAGTAAGTGAGAGGAGTGAGAAAGAAAAGAGAGGAGGAGAGAGAGGGTAGAGTGAGAGTATGAGGATAGAGAAGGGAGAGAGAGGGTGAGGTGAGAGAAGAGATAGTGGGGGGAGAGAGAAGGATGAGAGGGTAGATAGAGAGAGTGTGCGGAGCGAAGAGAGAGGGTGAGGAGAGCGAGGGAAGAGAAAGAAAAAGGGGAGAGAGAGAGGAGAGGGAGGAGAGCAGGAGAGAGAGGGAGGGAGGGAGAGGGCCAGAGAGAGGGAGGAAGGAGAGAGGAGAGAGGAGAGAGAGAGAGAGGAGAGAGAGATGGAGGGAGATAAAGAGAGAGGGAGAGGGAGGGAGAGAGAGGAAGGAGAGAGGAGAGAGAGAGGGTGAGGAGAGAGAGATAGGATGAGAGAGAGAGAGAGAGAGAGAGAGAGAGAGAGAGGAGAGAGAGAGAGAGAGAGAGAGAGAGAGGGAGGAAGGAGAGAGGAGAGAGAGAGAGAGGGTGAGGAGAGGGGGAGAGAGAGAGGAGAAAGAGAGGGAGGGAGGGAGAGAGAGGGAGAGGGAGAAGGAGGAGAGAGCCAGAGAGAGCGAGGAAGGAGAAAGGAGAGACAGAGGGTAGAGAGAGAGGGTGAGGAGAGAGAGATAATACGCATTAGCGACGGGAGGGGGGCGGGGCCGGATTCCGGCACCCCACCGGAATTCGGCCACCTCTTTCTTCCTTGCCGGGCCCGCCACCGGCAGTTTTTTTTTTAAATTTTTGTTTTTATCATATATATTTTTACAAAAAAAATTTCTCTATTATTGACACTTATTTAGCGTCTCTAATAAGTTTTCATTAATGATACATATAATTATGCGTCACTAATAATATTTTTTTTATTTTTTTAAAAATTTATTCTAGAACATTACCGACGCATAATTTAACATCGTAAATAAATATTTTAGCGACTCTTATAATGTTGCGTCGCTAATAAGTTTTTTTTAATTTTTTTTACATATTCTAAAATTATTAGCGATGCATAATTGTGTCGCTAATAATAAAGTATTAGCAACCTATAGGTATATGCATCGCTAATAGTTTAATATTAGCGACGCTTAATTCTGTGTCGCAAAAGCAAAATCATTATGTTTACTTTTAGCGATGCTTTAAGTTAAGCGTCGCTAATACGCAATAGTGATGATAGTTTTAGCGACGCTTTCTATGCGGCGCTAATACTAATTAGCGATGGTTAAAAGCATCAGTAATAGTCACTTTTGTTGTAGTGAGAGCTCGAATTTAGGAATGTAATAATACCAAGAACGTGCATATCCAAGTTTGGGAGAGAGAGTTATATCATTTTAATGTTTTAAAATTGGGTTTGATGCGACATCTGAATTTATTCTAAAAAATTCCATTACCAAACGTAATTCAAATTCGGCAGTAAATTGTTAGAATGAATTCCAAAAAATTCCACTTTTGTTTCCAAATAATTCAACACCCAAACATCCCCAGTTATACAACATTTCCACATGTGTGTGCGCCCCAGCATGTGGCATAAGATAGAACACTTTGATGCCCATGACACTCTCCCCCTCTTGATTCGTCGATGGTGCGCCTCTAGTGGGCCTTACACTTGTCTCCAACCATGGAACAAAATTGAGATGAATGATTGCCTTCTCTCTTGTGACGCTTGATATACATGCACACTATAGCTTGGATAATCCCATGAATTGATGCTTTGGAAAACCAACTTCCACCCATTGGGCCCTTGCCTTGCTTAAACTATTTAATGATGAAACTCTAGTGCTCAATGTTCCTTTTCTTCATCGGCAAAGGCAAAAGTACTCTGCCGTGATGATTGCTTTGATAAAAAGGTGTGCCGAACTGGTCCATTTGAGTTGGTGTTGCACTTCAACTGGGAAAGGATAAACCAAATGATGGTCAACTTCCTCTCTTGAAGTCGGATTGACACTTCAAACACGTGCAAATTGCCTACACTTCGGCCATATCTTGCATCTCCCACCAACAAGTAGACACCATGACGTCTGGCTTCAACACTTGTTTATGCTCCCATTGAATCTAATGTTGCCCCCACTTATACCAAAGCTTGTTATTTTATTTCAGCTCTATTGTTTATGATGACCAGTCTCTCAGAGGACTTCCCTCCCCAGACTCTACTTTATTGTTTTTACTTATTTGTATTGAACTATTTATTATTGTAATAGTTTAGTATTTGCTTTAGTTTGGTATTTGGATGTAAAACTATATTGGTTCAGTTAGTGGCCTGGGCTAGCCGAACCACTAACTAGCATGTTCACCTAGGGAATCAGACCGGCCTGGTATGGGTTGGGCATGACTCCCTAGGAGACTGGTCGTCCCTTATATGGGGCGATCTTCTCTTGTTTGACGGTATGTTATTGAATTTAGACAGTCTTCTCCCCTTTCTTCCTTGCTTCTCCCCTTTCTTTGCGTGAATACTCATTGATATTGATTGTGCCTTCACCGGGCACATCATTGGTATCAGAGCATTTACGATCCCCGGCCATGGGTCGAGGTAAGCAAGCTGTCGCTATTCCCAAGGTTCCTCTGGAGAAGGAGGTTCTTGCCTCAGCGTTCGCGGACAGCCAGAAGGATGTTCCTGCGGCAGTCGGAGAACCCACTCTGTCCGAGATCATGGCTGAGTTGAAGGCCATGAACGTGCGTCTGGCAAGTGTGGAGGCGAAGAGCGAGGTCCACGCTGCACGCGCAGTGCCCATCCTACCTAGGCCATCCCCTGCTGTCCTAGAGAGGGGCGGGCCATCGCAGCCCCTCGTACCGACCCTCCCTGGCCCCCCAGCACCGACAGACATCGATGCGAGGGTCTTCCCAGGTCCAGTGCAATTTGACACTGGCAAACAAGTGCTGGAGGGGAGATGCAGGGCCTGGGACATGCGAGGCACACCAGGTGTTCGAAAAAATGTCCCTATGATGCCGCCCCCTCCAAATCAGTTCCATGATGCAGAGGAGGAGTGGGACTACTATCTCGGGCATCATGGTGGACAACAGGGAGGGGGGGGGGGCTGGATCCAGTTTGGCTTGCCTACAGTTTCCCCGCTATAATGGCGATGACGATCTTGTGGAATGGTTGTATAAGGCTGAAAAGTTCTTCGCCTACCAAGGGACACATTTTGAGGCTGAACGTTTGTGCATCATTGCCTTCCACCTCGATGGGGACACTTCAGTTTGGTTCTAGAGTTTCAAAAAAGAGGTGCGCTACCCCACTTGGGCCGCCTTCTCCGATGAGCTCTGCATTCAATTTGGGCTGAATGAATTTCAAGACTTCAACGAGATGCTTTCCACCCTGCGCCAGACTACCACTGTCCGTGCATACTATACAGAGTTTATGAAGGTGGCCAACCGACTCCCTGACTGGCCGGTGGCCGCCTTGGTGGGCACGTTCAAGCATGGTCTAAAGCCTAAAATCTCTGAGGAAATGCGCCACTTCCCTTGCGCTAGCATGAGGGACGTCGTGCGCCATGCCCGCATAGAGGAAGAGAAGCTGACTAGGCAGCGTAGAGGCAGGCAGCTTGGACCTATGCCCTTGACTGTCCTGAGCGCCAACCCACTTGCAGCGACCACTAGCAGCCAGGCAGCAGGCCGCACCGCCCTGCCAGATTGTCCGACGCCTTACTCCAGCCCAAATGGAAGAGGGTAGGTCAAAAGGGTTGTGCTTTCACTGTGACAAGAAGTTTGTTCCTGGGCACCGCTGTTCTGTTAAAGGCAGTCCTTGTGGAGGAGGTAGAAGAGGACAGCGAAGGAGGGGCCGGAGTTAATTCGTTTTTCTCGGAGGATGTGCTGCCCGAAATTTCAGTCCATGTGTTTTCTGGGGCATTCACTCCACGCACAATGCGAGTCCAGGGTTACCTTAAGCGAGAGCAGGTGTCTATCTTGATCAACAGTGGGTCTACTCATAACTTTATTAACGACAAGGTAGCCCATCGGCTGGGTTGTTTATGCCATTTGAGCTGACCAACGCCCCCTCCACCTTCCAGTGCCTCATGAATGATATTTTCCTGCCGTTCCTGCATCGCTATATATGGTCTTCTTTGATGATATCTTGGTGTACAATAGATCTTGGGCGGAGCACTTGATGCATC
Source organism: Saururus chinensis (assembly GCA_035235625.1). Lineage (NCBI taxonomy): Eukaryota > Viridiplantae > Streptophyta > Magnoliopsida > Piperales > Saururaceae > Saururus > Saururus chinensis. Next base: position 30,735,287 of record CP141146.1, on the reverse strand, counting down.
TCAAGTCGGTCTTCTCTATCTTGCGAGCTAATTCCTTATTCCTGAAGCACTCGAAGTGTTCCTTTGGTAGGCCGCAGGTTGATTATTTGGGCCATATTATCTCGAGGGTCGGTGTTGCTACTGACCCGACAAAGGTGGCTGCCATGCTCTCTTGACTGCAACCCACATGCGTCCGGGCACTCAGGGGTTTTCTGGGCCTTACAGGTTATTATTGCCGGTTCATCAATTGGTATGGCAAGTTGGCTCGGCCCCTTAGCTACTTAAGAAAGGGGCTTTTCTTTGGACTGAGGAGGCCCAAACAGCATTTGAGGGGCTTAAACAGGCTATGGCCTCCACCCCGGTTCTGCTATTACCTGACTTTAGCTGACCATTTGTGGTGGAGACAGACACTTCCGCGGCAAGCTTGGGGGCAGTCCTTTTGCATGACGAGCGCCCTATTGCTTATTTCAGTAAAGCCTTGGCTGGCCTCTCCCTGTCCCTATCAGTGTATGAGAAGGAGATGTTGGCTATTGTCCTCGCAGTTGACATGTGGCATCCTTACTTACTTGGTCTCCGGTTCCTGATTCTACTGATCACCAGCCACTGAAATACTTCTTGGAACAATGAGTGTCTGCTCCCTCTCAGCAGCGGTGGGTAAGCAAGTTCCTGGGATACAACTACGAGGTCGTGTACAATAAAGGGTCTGGTAACATCGTGACCGATGCGCTCTCTAGCAGTCCGGCACCAGGCTCTTGCTTGGCTTTCTCCACTCTATCTTGCCCCTTTATTGGGGAGTTACGGCAGGCCTATAGTGTGGATTCTTGGACGCAGAATGTGATTGCCGGCCTCTAGACCGACCCTGCTACCCTGCCCTTCTTTGTGTGGCGGGATGACCTTCTCTTCTGGAAGGACTGCCTATGGGTTCCCGAGGTTGCTGACCTCCACCACCGCATTCTTTCGCACTTCCATGACACTTTTGTGCCTGGTCATGAGGGTGCCTTCCGCACCAACAAACGGGTCAGCCAAAGCTTCCTGTGGCAGGGCATACATTGGGTTGTCCATGACTACGTGGCCGCTTGTGATGTTTGTCAGTGGGCTAAAGCGACCACGGCCTCGCCCGCTGGTTTGTTGTAGCCCTTGCCTATTCCAGATAAGGTTTGGGAGGACGTTTCGATGGACTTTGTGGAGGCTTTACCCATGGTGCAGGGTAAGTCCGTTATTATGGTTGTGGTGGACCAGCTGTCCAAGTATTCTCATTCCTGCGCACTGGGCCATCCCTTCACCGCCAAGACTGTAGCTGAGCTCTATGTTCGCGAGGTTGCCCAACTTCACGGTATGCCCCGCACGATTGTTTATGACTATGATTCGATCTTCCTTTCGCAATTTTGGCAGGAGTTTTTCACTTTACAAGGGTCGTCTCTCCATATGAGCACAGCTTATCACCCCTAAACGGATGGGCAGACTGAGGTGGTTAATTGTTGCCTGGAGCAGTATATTTGATGCTTTACTATGACACAGCTCCAGGCAACAATTATACTACCTATCATATGCGCGCTGGGTTCTCTCCATTTGAGTTGCTCTATGGCCGTCCACCACCGACGATATTATCATATGTACCTCACCGTTCTTCTATGGTAGAGGTGGATTATATGTTGCAGATGTGAGATGATGTCTTATGCCAGGTAAAGGAGAATTTGTCATCTGTCCAGAACCAGATGAAGCAGATTTATGATCATCACCATACTGATCGCGAGTATGCGGTGGGTGATTTGGTTTATGTGTCAATTCTCCCTCATCGCCAGACCTCCTTGTTTCAGCCTGAGAACTCCAAGCTTGCTCCCCATTTCCATGGTCCGTATGCTATTGAGGAGCGTGTTGGTCCTGTGGCCTTGCCCCCTGACTCCTTGGTTCATCATGTCTTTCATGTGTCCCATCTACAGCGGTTTGTGGGTGACAAGTCATTGGCTGTGGGTGCTCCTCCCCCTCCCCTGATGGGCCTAGTCCCACCGTCCAACCCTGTCCCTGCTTCGGTGCTTGAGAAGCGTCGGGTCTGTCGCTCTGGTCGCATTATTACTAAGGTCTTGATTTCTTGGCAGGAGCAGCCGCTAGAGGACTCTACGTGGATGCTTGAGGATGAGTTTATGACTCACTTTCCAGCTTGGTCGCCTTTAGGACAAGGCGAATAGCGGAAGCATGGTGGAGTGTTGTGCATGATGACCAGTCTCTCAGAGGACTTCCCTCCCCAGACTCTACTTTATTGCTTTTACTTAGTTGCATTGAACTATTTATTATTGTAATCGTTTAGTATTTGCTTTGGTTTGGTATTTGGATGTAAAACTATATTGGTTTAGTTAGCGGCCTGGGCTAGCCGAACCACTAACTGGCATGTTCACCTAAGGAATCGGACTGGCCTGGTATGGGTTGGGCACGACTCCCTAAGATACTGATCATCCCTTATATGGGGCAATCCTCTCTTGTTTGACAGTATGCTATTGAATTTACACAGACTTATCCCCTTTCTTCCTTGCTTCTCCCCTTTCTTTGCGTAAATACTCATTGATACTGATTGTGCCTTCACCGGGCACATCAAGCTCTAGCCTTGGATTGGACCTTCACCAAACAAGTGTCTAGCAAAATGATGCCCTTGTCATGTCCCAGAACTTTTGGGTCTCATCCACTTACAAAGTTCAGGTCATCCAATTCGGCCAAGTTTACTCTCTCACAATACATTTCAGAGGTCTACTCCACCCTAGGAGCATTAACTTTGCTTAAGCTTCACATGACCGGTATGGTTACAAAACTACTACACCACTCTTAATGTAGCATACCATCAGGTTTCCTTTCGTGATCCCTTCCATAGGTCTACTCCATCCCAATGAGCAACAACTTTGCACAAGTTTCACGTAACTGACATGGTCACCAAATCACTACACCGCTCATGATGCAGCAATCACTTTGTGTATATTGCTCACCTGTAGATGACTACCACTTCACCTAGCTAGTTAGGCTACTACCTAAAACTAGCAAAGAAGCATGAGTGCCCTGCCAACCAAGTGTAGCATACAGGGCCATGTTTAGCAACCTAGGGATGGGAACATTTGTTCCTATTCACCCCGATCTAACTTGCTTCAAATGCACCACTTGCATGCTGACCCAATAAATCCAACCGAGGGTGGGAGTGTTTTACTCCTATTCACCCCAAAGATTTTTGTTGTCTCTTGTTACAACCTCCCAATCAAAGGCACTACTGCCAATCACCATCATGTACCAACTTTTCCATTTCATTCTTTTTTTTCTTTCTTTTTTTCTTATCCACACTTCATATGCACACTTGTATGCCGAATGGGGTATTTTACCAATCTCAATCTTGATTCTCATTTTGATACAACTTTGTCACAGAGGCGCATGAGAAGCACCGTCTATGCAGCACTCACATGGCTAAATAGCCAAGCAAGTAAGCCTTCTTCGTCAAGGTTATGGCCTCATACATTCAATCGAGCATCTTGCCCGCGAAGCCAAGCAACAAACCCATCCCAAGGATGATGTGTAGACGTGCCAAGACATTCCCCAAGAGAACTAGCTAGACAGGGACACAACCTTGCGATGCACATATCCAACTTAGTCAATTCGGGCATCCAAACATTCCATCTCAGTCATGTGAATGCAATAGTCATTCTTTCCAACAAGGCTAGACGCCCGACCCTTGGGTGGGAGAGCCCCATCCCCCAGTGGATGGGGCTCCTGGCATGATGGCTAGCATCCCAACATACCTTCAGTGAAAGCTGGTTACAAGGCTAGGCATCATACTAACAACTCATACATTTCATCTCACCAAGTCTCCCCTATAGTATAAGAGATTTCTTGCATTATGCTGGAGTGGCAGCCAAAGTGCAGTCAAAGTGAAGCAGACCATATTCATCATCACAGAGAAGTTTTTCTTCTACTTAAATTCCATTCTTTGTTTGTGAACTTACAAAAGTGTAGCTTACTTAAGGATCAACTTGTATTTCCGGGATATATCATAAGCTCAGAAGGAATTAAAGTTGATGACAACAAGGTACAAGTCATTAAGAATTGGCCAACACCAAAAAAATTAAATCAGCTAAGAAGTTTTCATCGTCTAGCAACTTTCTACAGAAGGTTTGTCAGGAATTTCAATAAAATGGCAACACCCATGATTGAATGTTTAAAGAAAAATAAATTTTAGTGGAATGAATTTGTCACGACCAAAATTTTTAAAAGCCTTTTTAAATAACATAAATGGTAAGTCATGAGAAAATTTTTTTTCTTAAATACAAAACAAGCCATTTGATTAAATATCCAAGTCATGATAACTGACGTTCACAAATATGAATATCAAATCATTTAATATTATTACACGTCTCAAAAATCCATAAAGAAAAGCCTATCCATCTAAGTACAAGTTCGTCATCCATTTGAAAATAAATAACTAAGTTGACTCTCAAGCCAACGATATACTTACATATCGGAATTACAGAAATGAGGAACAACATCCCGTGCTAGTCAATCTTGGTGTCACTTATTGTTGCTTGGAAAACCTGCAACCAACTAAACCAACAAAACAACAACAGAACATCTCCTCCCTTAGGAGAAGAGCTTCCAAAAAGATAAAAGGTTTTATTAATATTTTTCGGATCAAGGCAACATCACCTGATGTAAGCTGCCTACGTACTCATCAGACAACATCTCCAATGTTTCCAACAAGATTAGATCCAGACATAGTTCTACCTAAAACTACATTATCCTAAGAAGCATAGCATTACACATGCAATGCTTAAGTATTTTCAATCAACCTACATTTTATGCAAGTTCTTTAATTGTTCCACTTGTGCTAGTTAACAATCAATGTCATTAATTACCTCACAACCCTTGTTCGATAATTAATACCCATGTCCAATCTCTCGAACAGACAGACTCATCATATGTCTAATCACCCGTCATTGTTTTAACCCAACTCTAGGTTTAATATAAATCTGTATTCACTCGAAAATAACTCGACTCTCGAAGAAATCCCTAGACATAGGACTCCAACATTGGAGTAGAATGTTTAACAACAGCTTAACCCAAATCCCCAAAGCTCTCAATAGCCTGCCATGAATCTTGAGAAGATGATCTCAACTCTGCTCATGGACAGAGATTGGCGAGGAGCACAAGCCTTCCATGATACTCATACAAATCCGTTTTCGTATGCACTATATGGTCTTGTGAAGACCTGTAGAAACCCGTGGTAGAGACCTCACTGGCCAATACCCAAGCCATCATGGTAGTGAAGAAAGTGTATCACAATCTCCACCATCCCAACTCAGGGAGAAGATGTCTTCTATGATATTCCTAATGTAACAATAGAGGTCTAAGGTCTTTATGACCATTGACTTCCCCAAACATTCAAAACTTAAAATAGATTATTTTCACCCAGTCAAGTATTTGCCCAACTATTTGGGTCCTCTTCACATTGTGAATTGGCCCAATAAATAGCTCATCCACTGAGCTATGACTCAGAGAACATCCCAAACCCTAATAGTCTCCACGAGACTAGGGTAAACTCCCATAACTACCATCGATTCATTAACTGTAACACCCCATTTTTTTTATTATGTCTAACCTAAGGGTTTAAGGGTAATTAGATAATTTTTGGATAAGTCTTAGAGGGTTTTATAAGTTGAAACCTCCATATATGTGTAGAGCTCAAAGAAACATGCGTACCAAATCAAAGAACGTGTGAAACAAGAGGTCGAGAGCGAAAGCTACAACCTCAAGAAGCGTATAATTTAGGTGGGACTCACTTAAATAGAGTGGGATAAAGTGATTTAAGTGGTCTAGTATTGAAGGCTCGTCGATACATGTCCAACAATACCAAGAACGCGTGAGTCTGAGTCTGGGATAGAAAGATACGCTCGTTTGAAGATAAGTATTAAACAAAAGTTAAAAAAAATAAAACATGCCGCATGTGTTAAGCATGGGCGTCACACCACACGTGCATGGAATGATATGGTGGGTGCCACCATGGTTTCAGCATGGCCGGAGGCTATAAATAGCGGTTTTTGATCATTTTTCACCCAGAACTTCATTTTCTCCATTTTTGATCATTTTAAGTTCGAATTAGCCTGTTCAAGAGGCATTCTTAACTAAATTGAGTGAGCACTACGTAATGAAGGGGTCCATTCTTTGAGTTGGAAACCATATGAGGAGGAAATATCCAGAGACAAAAAGAGGCCCTGCCCGTCGTCCTCGAGCACCAGAGAAAAAAAAATGACCCAGAGCAAGAGGGGGTTCTGTCCGCAGTTGTTGAGCCACAAGGAGAGAAGTGACCTAGAGTAGAGGAGGCTTTGTCCTCCCCTGAAGGGCCATTGGGTGAAAGAAGTATCCCGGATAAGGGGAAATTCTGTTTGTTGCCTCTGGGCACGGAAAGTAAGAAGCATCTCCAGGTGAGGAGATGTTATGTCAACCACCAATGGCCACAGGAAGCGTAAAGTGTGCCAGGTTAAAGAAAGATTCATTCTGCCACCTTCGAATGCAGTGAGAAAGATGTTTTAGAGCTAGAGAAGACTACCACCATCTCTGGACGTGAAAGAAGGACACTATGAAGAAACCAACAACTTTGAATGCCACTACTTCCAGTATCTCATAGGAGAAAGCATTTCTAACCTTTTGTTTTAATATAAGTATAAGAATACGCATGCACCCTAAGTAGTCAACTTAGGATGTTAAATGACCTATACGCATGCGCATCTTAATGAGTGATATTAATATACTAATTAAGATATATGATTTGCTATTATCTGATATATTTTGATATGTTCTTATTTGCAATGCTTTGTTATGCTTTATCTGATATAATTTGAGGTGTCCTGATATGCTTTAATATGATATACTCTGTTATGATTTGACATGCTCTAATATGATCAAATGAGATCTGATGTGATCCAATCAACTCTATTGTGTTCTGCTCTGCTCTATGATAGAGCGAGATGTGTAATCCGTTAATTTGTTGGCTTCTGTTTATCTCTAATGATTTATGAGATTTATGTCTAACTTCGATGATTTATATGATTCATGTAATTTTTTCTGACTTCGATGATTTAAATGATTTATGAGATTTTTGTCTAACTCCAATTAAATATTTGGATATACGTATTTTAACATGTGTTTTTGTACTATCTTATGTATGTAATAGCCATTAGGTAGAACTCCGTTCGGATCTGATTGTATTCAAATAATATTATGAATGTAATCCAATATGTATGTAGGCAACCAACAGCAAAGCAACGTTGGCCTGATCCAAATTAATTATAATTATAAGTTTTGTTCTGATTTACATGCTACGAACTTTGAAGCTTCATTGTGTGTATATAAATGTCACAACTCGAGTCTACGTACGAGGAAGCTTTGAAGCTTTGTAGTGCGTAGGTGAATGTTATACCTCTCGCACACAGATGATGTTTGCTTGTTTAAGGAAGAAATTGTTTATTCGAGATTTTCTATACTCCGGCTCGGGTCGGGGCATTACATTAACCAAGGTAAAATTCTATGTCAAGGCCCAGTTCACTCCATGAACTAGTCCCAAACCCTATTGAGGGTATTTTAGTCTTTATCTTAATTAAATATTCTCCCCCAATCTAACGGTAAGCAATATCTCTTGATTAATCTTAAGTTACTGATATAAATTAACGCATCAATAATAAAAGCATGCATCGGAATAATCAACATAAATATCATCAAGTCATACATTGCACTCATTTGCAGGGCTAGGGCTCAGCGAATTCAAGCCTGAGAATGTAAATAACTCTTAACGCATCACACAAGTTACGTATATAATACCCTAGTAGATTGATACATTGTGTTCTAGATACATGTAATACGCTGCCTTAAACACTGAGAATTAGGGTTCTTCCCCTTGTTTCACGTGACACTGTGACCGATAGAGGTCTTTGTGTCACTTACTGGTCACACCCCCTCCATTTGAAGCTATTTAATCATCATTATAGGGTACCCTAACTCTCACTGAGAAAATTCACTCTTAGGTCACTAACTTTCACTGACAATTTTTTTAATTTTAAAATTCACTTTAGGTCACTAAACTGGAGCCCCTAAGTCGGGTAAGTGAATATTACATGATAATTTACTTATAATGGGTAAAAGGGTTATTTCATATACTTTGAGATTGTTCCCCAACCTAAAACTTTTTTAGGGTACTCATCTCCCTCTCAAAGTTCACTAGTAATTTTTCTAATTTTTTTGAACAAGAATAGCCTCTTGAACCGGACCTGGTTCAATGATCCCTCTTTTTTTTAAAAAAAAAATATAGACCCGTCGAGTCTTGAATTAATTGGTTTAGGTCACCCGACCGAACCTGTCTCAGACAACACGTGATGTGGGTTGTCTTTCCCACATCCGGCCAGAGGTGAAGATGCCTCTGGTAGCACCCCCTGGTTGCCACGGTGGGGTGACAGCAAGGGTCAACCGAATAGCCATCATATGGCGATTCCGACCACCCTGGCTTGGCCGCCACCCGGTGGCTGGCCAGGGCGATAAAGCCTTCCTTTTTTTTTCACTACCAATGCGTTTGGGGTGATGCTATGGCAGGCTTCCACCGCCAGCGATGGGCTGGGCTCGACCGAGATTGTCTTTGTCTAGCAATTCTAGGAACCCCGGTCCCACCTCCGTCCAGTGGCTGCGCTGTGCTCCTTCAGTGGCCAGTCTATTTTTTTTAACAAACGCTTAAGTGTTCAATACTGTGGCTAGGGTCAACCCCCCCCCACCTTTGATGGGTCCGATGTGTAAGATCCCTGATCTTAAACTGGGTTTCTTTTCATTTTAATTATCGGTTGTTGTGTGGTTAAAGCGTTTTCTCATTTATTTAGTGGTTTCAAAAATAAATGGTGTTTCTTATGGTTTTAATCAAAACCAACTTTATAATTATTGATTTTAAGTGATTTTGGGTCAAATCTGAATTTTTGGGATTTTTCTAATTTTTCACTAATTTTCCGAAAATTAGGGTTTGGCGGGACTCTGTGGGCCCCACCGTCGAAAATTGGGTTTTTAGACCAAACTAACCCAGACAACAACACAAACCTTTACAAAAATTTTCATAATTTTCTCAGGTGTAATTAGTGATCGAATAGCCAAATTACCCATTTTTAGCCTATTTTTCTATTCATACCCCACTAATTACCTACACACACCCCCAAACATTACTATAAATAGAATGAATTGAGTCATTTCCATTTTGGGAATAGGCTAGGAAAGGGAGGTTAGGCCTAATTCCCCAATTAGGCCCGGATCAGAAGGTGTTTAAGGTAAATCTCTCCTAATTAAGCCTTAAACCCTAGATTCCCTCTTAATCCTTCCTCGATCTACCATTTACCCTTTATTTTGATTCATTTTTAAACATCAAAACTACTGATTTGTATCTTTACTTTAAACCCTAGATCTAAAAATCCAATTTTTATGTTCAACAAGCCCTATATCTAAGTTTTTCATTAGGGTTTTCTATGTTAATCGGTTTTAATGAAGTTTAATTTAAACTCTATGTATTTGCAAGGTTTTCAAGAAGGGTGACCATCAAATCCAAGCCTAATCAAGGGATAAGGTAATGGACTTTCGAAATTTCTATTTTCCTATGGTAAAGCTCATGATTTCATAGTTTATTTTGAGTGGATTTACTTGATTTAGTGCTCTAATGGCATGACTAGTAAATGGTAATCTTTAATCCCGATTTCATAGGGTTTTATCTTGTTATGATGTAGATTAGCATTCTGGAAGTTATGGTGGAGTTTTAACGGTGTTTGAGTTGTTAAATGAAGATTTTAAGTTGTATCAATGGAATTTTGGTTTAAAAATTTGAAATGAAGAAAATGACCAAAACTACTTTGTTGGCGTTAGAACGGCCCTGCAGGGCGTTTGAACGGAAACACTACAGTTTTGGCATTTTTCCCATGTAGCCGATCGAACGGCCCTGCAGGAGTTCGAACAACAATACTACAATTTTGACATTTTTCTTGTTTATCTGTTAGAACAGCCCTGCAGGGCGTTCGAATGGCTACACTGCAGAATTTGACAATTTTATGTATGATGTTTATTTCGATAATTCTACTTTGGTATATCATTTCCATGTGTATGTGGAGTGTTTTGAGCTATAGTAAGCTACTGAAAGGGTATACCATTGATGTTTAGAAGTTTTGGTATATATTTAAAGTTATGTGAAATGGCTTGTAGTTGGATATCATTGTTGGAATTGCTATCTTGAAGTTATGAGTGGTGGATTCTCTATGGTTAAACATATTTTCAATGGAGCTACAACATACTAAAATACTAATATTTCATGATAAGATGTGGTTAAATGATGTGTGAATGTTAGTGTTATGTCTTGACTCAAGTATGAAGTGAATGATCTTACATATGTTTAGCATGTGGTTAGGTTTTGACTTGAGTTATGATTTTAATGGTTCTTCTCCTATGATTTCCGCCGGAATTCATGATTAAATGTTAATGCACATGTGTAGTGTGATAGTGAGTAATTACAAGCATGTTGATATGCATTGAGTGAAGTGCTTCTACTAGGTACACACACACATGTGGGGTTTAATGATGATGACGAGGATTGATATTAAGATTATGAATGATGCATGAGGGGCTAATGAGAGCACTTATCATGAATTAGGATTCATGTATGCCTTGCCCACGTATGTACCATATTGCATGCATCATGAAAAAAGATTTCCGATTGAGGCTTAATCGAGATTAACCGAGTTTGATCGATTGGAGGCAATGTAGTGAAATTGCGTGCCGGATTAATCGGTCATTGGCTTAATCGAAACTTGATTAGTCCGGAAGGACATGTTTTGATTTGAGTTCCTGCATGTGGAACATGTGCACTCCTCTGGTTGAGTTGAGTCAAAATGAGATTATATGAAGACTAGTCGTATACTTGTTGTGGTTGAGATTTATTTATTGAGAATAGTCACATCTGGACACTGAGCACCCAGAGTGTTATGCCTTTGTGCACCGGCTACCACGTGTTCTAGGTTCCCTATGCGGGAATTTAGACTCTCCCCACCGCAGAGATGTCCTTAGCAAACACCCTGCTCTAGGTTCCCTACGTGGAATTTGGACGTTCTTGGCCAGAACTGTCCTTAGCGAGCAGACCTGCTCTAGGTTCCCTTTGGGGAATTTGGATTTCCTTTGTGGATTATCCTTAGCGAGCAGAGAGGCTGACTACCCCTACATCTTGGTTTCGTTTATGGAATTCGGACTGTGTCCTGAGCGGGCAATGCCCCAGGTTTCCAGTTAGGAAATTTGGACCATGTCCAGCCTTGAGGCAATGATTGTGATTACTTCTTGATGGAGGCATTCTTGATATGATGTGATGCATGATTGGATATATATGTTAGAGATACATCTCATGCAAGTTGATATGACATGATGCATGATTGAATATGTATGTTAGAGATACTTCTCATGCAGGTTGATATGATATTGAAACATGATTATTATGTATGTTAGAGATACACTTCATGCAAGTTGATATGATGTGATGGCACTATGTGGATTAGACACTATGATGCAAGTTTAGGTGATGTGTATGTATGATCAGAAAATGTTACATCTTGTCAATTTTTTATTTGAATGATTATATTGCTATGCTGTCGTGTTACATATGATGATAGTATGTTAGAAAACCATTGCTGAGTTTGTTTAAACTCACCCCTCTTTATTGTGTTTTGCTTTGGGGCTGCGTGGCGCGACACGCAGATGGACAGGATCTCCTCTTTGAGGAAAGATTGGAGACGACTTGGGAGTGATTGTCGAGTCCTCTTACATGACTTATTTTCCTTGGTTTATGCTTTATGTTTAGAACCTTGGTGTATGGTTCTCATTTTGATTTATGCTATGTTATACATTCATGTTGTTTAAGACCTATTTTGGAGCCTAGAGTGGGCTATGGTCTAACTAAGCATGTGGGTTTGAGACTTTTGTTTATCTTGAGTTAAAGAAATTCTTTCATTTCTACTTATTTACTCTTACTCAAAGTGGTGTGCATACTCCGTAATGTTGTTAGATCGCCCGTGAATAGGGCATAAGTCTTCCGCTAAACAATATCTCAATTTCCCTTGTCGCCCCCGTGCGCTTGACCGGCCCCTGGACCGGGTTCGACTCGGGTCGGGCAGTGCCAGGGCCTGACACAATGACTGGGTTGTTGGCCGGTAACTGCCCACCAGTTGGCCAACAACCTTTAAATAAAACATACTAATCATTCAACAAAATTACATGAACAGTGACTCCATAAATCATTGTTCATATAAATTACGAATAAAATTTACATTCTAATTTACTTAATGAAATCTCTGCTAATCTCCACTTAAAATTCTACCTCAATGGCTGAGTTGTCGTCGATCCACCGCTGCCGGAGCCTCACCGGAAAATTCCATCGGCGGCTCCTCCTCCTTCCCTTAATGATAAAGCTAACCTCCCTTCCATTTGCCCTAATTAGCCTTTTTATAGGCATGGGGATTAGGGTTCCTAATCCCCTTAGAAGTTGGGCTAGAACCTCCTCAATTCAGCATCCTATTTGGGCCCCCAAAATTAATTTCCGTTACTTAAATTAATCGGGCTTGTATAGTAACATAAACGGATAATTTTGTGCATCCAATTAGAGTAAACAGGCCTTGCGCGTTATGCTCAACTTAATATAGTCGTATCTCCCTCATCCGAACTCTGATTCGGGCCTTCGTGGTGGCATTTCAAAGATCTTTCTATCTACTTTCCATCCATGTAGGTCTCACCACCAGTTCCAACTAATGTTCAAGTTATTCTTATGATAATGTCAAGGGGTACAACACCCTAATTTTTACGTGATCGACTTTGGAAACTCAGAAAATTCCCTGGCGTTACAAATCAGCTGCTAAAAGTTTTGAACTGATTACACAAAAGTTGACTGAAGCTCTTGTATTGTCTCTACCTAACTTTGATGAGGTGTTTGATGTTGAATGTGATGCATCATCCGTGGGTATAAGGGTTGTTTTGAATCAGGAAGGAAAACCTATAGCTTTTTATAGTGAAAAGTTGAATGAGGAAAGACAAAAGTGGTCTACTTATAAACATGAATTGTTTGCTTTGGTACAGGCTTTAAACATTAGAGGCACTATTTGATACACATAGAATTTATTTTACATACAAATCATCAATCCCTAAAATACATGCAGACACAAACAAAACTGGACAAATTGCATGCCAAGTGGATTATAGATATTCAAGAATGTACTTTCTTAATAAGGCATAAATCTGGTCATCTCAATACAATAGTTGATGCTCTCAGCAGAAGAGTGAGTCTCTTAACTACTTTACAAGCACAAAATTTTGGATTTGAGTACATTTGAGAATTATATGACTAAGATGCAGATTGCAATGAAATTTGGAAAGAATGTTAGTATGAACAATCCAATCATGGAGATTACAGTAAATCTCAGGTTTACTTATACAAAGGGAATTTACTTTGTGTGCCTCAATGTTCTTTGAGAAGAAAGCTTACTTTAGAACTTCACAAGGAAGGTTTAGCTTGCCATTTTAGAAAATACAAAACCACGCACTTGATGGCTGAATGATTCTTCTAGCCAAATTATTAGAGGGATGTGGGTAAAGTAGTGCAGCATTGCTTAATATGTCGACAAGCCAAAGGGCATCATCAAAATACGAGCCTTTACATAAATTTACCTCAACCACAAGCCCCTTGGGAAGATTTATCAATGGACTTCATCCTCGGTCTTCCTAAATCTCAGAAAGGGTATGATTCTATTTTCATCGTTGTGGATAGATATTCAAAAATAGCTAATTTCATAGCTTATAAAAAGATTGTTGATGCCTCCCATATTGCTATGCTCTTCTTTAAAGAAATTGTGAAAGTACATGGCGTTCCTAGAACTATAACTTCTGACAGAGATAGTAGGTTTTTGGGATACTTTCGGCAGACTCTTTGGAAATGAATTAACACCCAATTGCAATTTAGCACCACTTGTCATCCATAAACAGATGGTTAAACTGAAGTGGCAAATAGAACTCTTGGAATTCTTTTGTGCAGTCTTTCTAGAAACAAACCGAAATAGTAGGATCAATGTTTGGCATAAGCAGAATTTGCCTTTAACTCAACTATTATAGAACCACTTGAAAAATACCATTTGAGGCTACTTATGATAGGAATCCAACACATACTCTAAATTTGGTTCAACCTGCTAAACAGAATGAAGAGAATACTGATGCTTATAATGCTTTGACAAAGCTTACTGCAGTCTACCAAGAAATGAGCCGCAAACTGCAAGAATCCAATCAGAAATATAAAATTTTAGCTGATCAGCATAGGCGGAAGAAGGTTTTTGCTGTAGGAGATCATGCTATGGTGCATTTGCGTAAGGAACATCAACCTTTTGGTATGTTCAATGAATTGAATCAAAAGAAATTTGGGCTATTCCAAATTTTACATAAAAGTCAATGATAATGCTTATGTTGTCGATTTGCCTACTCAATTGTCCATCTCCAAGACTTTTAATGTGGGTGATCTTTATGAATTTTATGATCCTAAAAATCTTCCTACTGTTCTACACTCGAGGTCAAGTTTTTCTAAGGGGAAGGGAACTAATGTGGAATAAGACTCATTTGACCTATTAGTTGAAGCAGCAAAGGCTTTCCTGGCAGGGTATAGTTGTCAATTTATCTTTAGTTGAGTGGCAAATTCAAAAGTCAGTATGTCAAAGACCATCTGGAATTTGATAAAAGGGAAGATCTAGTATTTTCGGAGCAGTTGAACCTTCTCTTTGAAAATTCCATAACCGTGTTCATGGTGGAGCCAAAGCTCATTGCTGAATCGTGGAATTGAGTTGTTTGTTTGAGTTCTTCATTTTAATTGTGTAAGTACAATGAATTATTTGGACTAGGTCGATCTGAGCTTGTACTCTGTTTTTGTAGATTTTAGCAGAATTCACGAACAGAGAGTTCTATACATTCCAGTTTGTCAATTGTTTTCTGCAAATTGCTATTTCTCTTCTGCTGTTACAACATTTGATTAGAAGATATCACAGAAAAAAGGTTCTTGTCCATCTTTGTTTCCAATTTGTTGTTCTACGAATTGTTTACTCTAATGCTGTTGCATCACAAATGCTCTTCTGCTCACTGCAAATTCAATTCATATATCCTGGGGAAGCAAATATGGTAGAAGAAAGTTCTTGAAGTTGTCATCTTGCCACTTGAGTCCTTCAATCCACTCCAACTCACCGCAAATTGGACCCCCTTTTAGTGTCCTGTTTTCATTCATTAGACCTAGTGGCAGCTTCTCCAGACTTGGACATTCAGACAATTGAAATATCTCTAGAGAGGGAAATGAGACAGTGTCACTACAAATGCTCTTCAGATTATAGAGAGATGTAATAGACAATTCTTTCAGCCTGGGGAAACAGATATACCCTCCCTCCTGTCTCTTCTTCATTTGTGCTGATTACTTCTTCCATGTCTCCACAAACAATATTAAGCTCCTCGAGCCATTGAAGATGCTTAAGCCCAGTAATATGTTTGAGCTGAGTGCAATCACTGATCTCCAATATTCGAAGGTTCACAAGGGACGACTCACCTACTTCAATTTTACTCAATTCATTACACTCGCCAACTTTAAGCACAGCAAGGCAAGGAAGGCTAGTGCTCTCTGTGTTGATGTTGGATACTGCAACAACTTCAATTTTTTCTACCCTGGAGCATGCGATAGACAGATATGACAGTATATCCATGTTACTAAAAAGTGGGAGCAATCTCATTGAGCTAGTACTTGGGCAATGTTCAGTCCATAGGGTTGTTAGACAGTGGGATAGTCCTTGAAGACTTGATATGTCATCTGTAGCGATTTCAAGATGTTTCAAATTCTCCAGGTATGCCAATTTGTGAAGGTCAAGTGTAGTGAACCACTTACTATCAGAACCAGGGAAATTCAGATGTTCCAAGTTCTTTAATTCCCAAAACTCTTCTGGCAACATCTTAATATTTGTCTCACTTAGATCCAGGTATCTCAACTCAGCCAATTTTCCTATTATGGTTGGGAGCTTCATAAGAGGCGTGTACTGTAAATTTAGCATCTCTAACTTGCTCAACTTCCCTAGTTCTGCAGGCAATTCTACCAGATTATTACAATATGCTAGATTGAGATGCCTCAACTCAACAAGTTGCCCAATCGTTTTTGGAAGCTCAATTAATGAATCGTTACATGACAGATCCAAAGTCACCAACTTGGTCAAGTTTCCCAACCATGGTGGGACCATCCGCACTGGTTGTAGTCTAAGGTATCTCAACTCAACCAATTGTCCAATTGCTGCAGAAAGCTCAACAGAACTACTAACTATGACGGATAAGTCTAGGACCCTTAATAGGGGCATGAACTTGAACAGATCATCTAAGATGTTGGCAGAGATAGAATCATGTATAATCAATGTTGAAAGCATAGGACACACAGGTTTCTCAGGCATTCCTTCTTTGCGCAGTAAGAAAATCCTATGGGCCTCCCTCCATCTATCAGCAATTTGTGATTTTGGCATACTAGGGTGCACAATAAATTTGGACTTCTGCTTCCCATAATCTGATACAATCCATAGGGCCATGTCCCGAATCACATCATGCATCTTCACTCTTAGCTCCCCATCATTTTCTAACAGAAATGCAGCCGTAAGTATGCTAATGTAAGCATGCCCACTATTCTTAGCCTCCATGAGGCTCTCATTAATTCCCAAAAACCCTTCACCCACCCAGTAATCAATAAGATCTTCTTTATCCATTGAGCAGTCCTCAGGAAACAAGCAGCAGTACAGGAAACAGTCTTTTAATTTTGAATTTGGTAGAGCATCATAGCTGAATTTTAGGCAGGAAAACAACTTTTTCTCTGTACCTGCAATCTCTGAGGGTGATTTACGAAGAGTAGCGACTGCACACTCCCACTCTTGTGGAGTGCGTTTACCAGCCATAGCCCGACCTATGACTTTAAGAGCAAGTGGTAATCCTCCACATTCTCCAGCTACTTGTTCAGCAAGACCTCGAATTCTAGGATGAGAATATATGATCTTTTCACCTGCATTTTGCTTAAACAAGATCCATGCATCATTCCACCCTAGGCAATTGACTTTTACTTGCTGATGTGGGTGCATTTGGGCGCAAACCTCCTCTGATCGAGTTGTGAAGATTACCTTTGAATTGTTCACTTGAGTTGGATCTGGAACTCCAAGATTTTCCGCCATATCCAGGGGTTCCCAGATATCATCAATCAATAGCACAAATTTCATTGCGAGAAGCTTATTATATATTAATATCCTAGCTTGTTCATTTTGTGCTTCATCTTGTGGCAATCCTATTTTGGCCATAATACTTCTCAATAGTCTCGTTTCATCCACTTCTTTAGACACTAGAATCCAAATAATAACATCAAAATTACATTTTACTAGGAATTCATTGTGAACTCTTTTCATTAGGGTGGTTTTCCCAACCCCACCCATGCCACATATTCCAATAATTCCATGATTTTCATCACTGAGAAAGCTGCATACCTTTTGAAAGGTTTCATTTTGTCCAACAGATGACGAAGAGGGAATCAAATCAACATGATGCAATGGCTGATGATCATCAGTCTGATCTTGTGGATGAACTTGACTACTATCCTGTATCATCTGTTCACTACTGCTAGCCATATAGTTTGCGGGAGTGGAGGATGATGGCCCAGCGCCATATACATCCACTTGCATCTGATCAATTTCGGTGGACGTAGCGGAATCCAGGTCTGGAGGAGTAGATGAGTTGTGCTGTTGCGGCTGATGAAAATCTTGAGAAAGGGGAGGGATATTCAAGTTGTTGATTGTATCTACCACATTGGGGTTAAGAGCTGCCCGCGTCCTTCTCGATTTTCTCCGATTTTTGAATAATCTTGGAATCATGACTTGGACTTGAAAGGGTGAGGATCTGCAATTTCAAAAGATTACTAGGGTTGTAAGAGAACAGAAACGAGGCAATAATTTATGGGAAGGAAATGGAGCGAAAGATATTGCAATGAAATAATGGAGGTTTTTAAGTTGATGGTAGAAGGATAAAAACCTTACTAGAGTAATATAGCAACAGAAGCAGAATTTATATGGAAGGTACTAAATAGCATTAGCTGAAGAGATTTACTATAAAAGGCATCTGTTATTCAGCTACTTGGAAGGAAATTGAGGACTGAAAGCTAAAATGTTGAGAGTTGTAATTTTAATAATTAGTGAACAAGGAAGGAAAAAGAAGAACGCAGGGAAGGAAAGGATGATGAAGTGTGCTAATATTAGAGAGTAAAAACGTTAGAGAACTATTGTGTAAGATACCAACAGAAGCAGATCTTTTCTGGAGTAAACTACCTGAAGAGGATTACTATGAAAGGGTTTCTGTTATTCTGTAATTTGCCTTGAATCATTTTTGTGATGAAGTAATGAAGGCTAGGGGAATGGGTGGAACAAGGATGGAAAAATGAAGAAGATGGGAGAACGGAGGACTCTTAAGGTATGAAAGAAGAATAGTGGGTGAATGTAATGAAGAAAGTTCAAAACATTCAAGTCAATGCTACTGACATTTCAAAGTGGCTTAATGGCAAATGGTGAGTCTGAACTTGTGCACTGGAAACAGAGGACGATGGCCCAGCTGCAACATTGGTTGGAACTACTTGAGTTAGTTGCCGTGTTTGATCAGAAGCTACAGATGAAGCCCTTTGTGCCTTATTGAGAATACATCTGATCATGAGGACTGGGAAGGTAAAAAATAATATGGAAGGAGGAAGATCTCTTATGTAGATGATTATAATATGCTTCAAATTGATGACGATGGCGATGAAATAAAATAAGCAGAAAGAATGCTATTAGGGGAAAGTGAGCAACTGCTGCAGAGAAATTTTCTTGTTGTCTCACAAGAAAATGTTTTGGGGGTGGTCGAAGAGAAATGATTAGAAGGAAACAAGCACCACAAAAGAAGAAAATAGACGTGAAGAAGCCAGTATCAGAAATGGAACTCCAACATTCCATATAAAAACCTTAGAGAATATTGTGACGTATAGCAGCAGAATCAGATCTTTTATGGAAGGAACTAGATACAGAATATCATGTAATATTGTGTAATAAAGCAATAGAACTAGATCTTTTATATACCTGAAGAGAATTACAGAATTTCGTGTATGAAGTAGACCACTATTACCTGCTAAAATGAAGGGTAAATAAAGATAGTGAAAACGTTACAGAATCTTGTAAAACATATCTACAGAACCAGATTTTTTATGGAGTAGAAAGAAATCTGGGACTGAGATCTTGAAATTTGATCAATCACTGAATAAGCTGGAGAAAACAATGAAGGGAAGGAACTTTTGCTATGAAAGAATGGAGGCTTCTGGAGTCTGTGACAGAGACCAAGTCATTAGAGTTGTTTGTTCTCTTACGCTCTGGAATAAAGGACTTTCTGATAGAACAAGGCGATAGGATGAAAGCGAGTTCTCGCTATGAAGTAAGGTTTGGCCTTATGTTATACTCACGCACTCCCAGTAAAGAAGTGATTTTGCAGCAAAGGTCAAACGCCCATCGAGGGGTTAATTCGGCAAAACTTAGCAGCATCCACCAGTCAACAACTTCAGTGATAATGACCTAATATTCAAACTCCAATTTTTTTTGTAGGTTCAAATACGTAATTATTTATATATCGTGTTATGAGGTACATAATAGGCATTATTTGCATACACACACAAAGTACATAGTCGTGTTATCTATAATACGATACACAAAATATCGTGTTATCTATAATACAATATATAACATTGATAAGTCATGTTATCATTTATGGGAAGCTTATATATCGTGTTATAAATAATACAATATATGATATATGACATTGAAAAGTTGTGTTGTCATTTATGAGAAGGCATCATATCGTGTTAACAATAACACAATATATAAACTTAGCATGTATTTAATTGTTATTTGGGTGGTTACATAATGTTGGTAAATGCAACTCTTTGATTTTGGTCGTGACCTATATATATATAGACACACACACATACACATCTTATACAAATGAAGACTATAAGAATATAGTCAAATGGTGGAATTAGTGAAGGCCTCCGAAGAGAAGAAGGAGAGAATTTATGAGAGGAGACCGGGGCTGGGAATAAACAGTTTCCCTTGTGGACTTCAACTATCAAAAAACCTCATTGATTTGAGGCTGGGATGCAAGGCAATTTTGGAGGAGATTGGGTTCTACCCGGTGTACGATTGTGAGCAAATCATAATCTCTGGGCCGCTCCTAGATGTTCTAATAGGTGAGTATTGGGATGACTCACAAGAGGTGTTCAATATCTAGGGGAAAAAGTACCCCTCACGGAAGAAGACGTCACACTGATAATGGGTTTGAGAGCTAAAGGAAATCCGTTGAAATTGGATAGTGGTGATGGGAAGGCTGCCTAAGGGAAGGGGCAATTCTTTAAAAGGTTCTTTATGATGCAGTGGAAGGAGAAGAATCTCATTAAAGAAAATTTAAAGGAAGTAGCAGAAAATAGGCATGTTGTCTCCGACAAAGACTTAGCACGCTTGGCCATCTTGCACATGGGGCCCTCATATTATATACACAGAGCAACAAATTTGTCTCCTTATCTTTGTGTGACTTTCTCGATGAGCTAGCCATTGAAAGAAATGCAATTGGGCTGAAGCAATTCATGACATGCTTTGTCGCAACATATCCTCAACTCACCACAACATTAGGAGAAGAGAAGACAAGCGCTCCACCATAGCCGATATTCTCATTGGGGTTTCATTTGTGCTACAGGTAAAATTCCTTATTATTTATAACATGATTACTTATTTTAGAGTAGACTTGATAACACAATCACATAATAGCATTTTAGGTATATCAAGTTGTCAATAACACACTATTGCGATTAGCGTGTTTTAGATAAAATGCTAATTTGATTTGCATGTTATTGATCACTCTCTAGTTTGGTTAGCGTCTTTTCGATAACACAATAAATTATTGTATTGTGTATCTTCAATTACACAATGTGAGGATTTCATGTAATCAATGACATGATTAGTTTAACAAGTGTATTATCGATTACACGACATACATGATATTGGATCACTATTAACATGATTATTTTGCTAATGTAGGTGTGGTTTTTTTAGTACACATCTATATGGGTGTCAAGTTCTCCTCCATGTAGTTCGAGGTGCAGGAGGTGTCCAGGGTTTACCCATTTGCCGACAGATGTGGAGAAGGCTATTAAACTTGACCCGATTGACAAAAAGTCAAGGAAGAAGTTATTGGCTCATCACAAGATGAGAAAGTGGTATGAGGAGATGCTCAGGCGGCCGAAGATCGATATTGAAGTCATATCACAAATAACTCCAATTGCCAAAGAGGCCCACCTGATCGGGGGCCAGCAGCTGACCAAGAAGGCAATAAAAGACGGCCATGCATTCACCAATATAGAGGCAAATGGTGCCTGTTCAAACACATTGGGCTAGACGTTAGGATAATATCATACATCATTGAGAGCTTTATCATGACACTAGATGTCATGACTAGGATTGTTGCCATTATCTTGGAGAAGCCACCATGTATTGACAATGGGGTTGGAGCATTGAGTGTGGAAATTGTGCTGCAGAGAATTAAAAACTCGATCGAGGTCACCACATGTATAATTGACCAGATGCATCCTCTACATAAAGAAATTCTTCAAATGGAAACCCATCGAGAAGCACCAACTCTACTTGCACACAAAATCCCTTAGCCAGAGAAACATCAAGAAGCACCCCCTCCGCCACAAGTGAAGGAGAGAAGTTGGGGAGGGTGAAGACTCAAGCTTCAAAATCAAGTGAACTTGTTTGTGATTCTGTTCTTGAATAGCAAAAAAAATGTATTCCCTTAATCTGGAGATGAAGATTTCATTTTCAATAAGTATCATAAGTTATTATGTCGTGTTATGAATATGACCTATAGTGGAAAGGCGTGTTATCAATAACATGATATACATTCCTTTCGTATTATCATGAAAATGATGAGGTAGAATGTCATGTCATTGACAACACGACATATTGTATTATCATCTTATCTTCAAAATGACTTTTGGAGTAGTCATGTCAAAAATAACACGTTTTGTCTAATTTTTGTATATTTACTATATGACTTGTTACATGAATTTCGTAGAGAAACAGGAACCCAAAGTTGACTCCCCAAAGAAAAATTAAAGGGATCCTAAGGTTGATCAAATTATTATCACTAGATTTCTCAAGAAAATTAATGAGGAAGTGGTGCAAGCCTCGAAGAAGACACGAAGCAATTGAAGCTGAAGATTCATAAACGAATAATGTTAGCCCCATCACATCCTTGCTGCTAACCGTTCCTAGGAGGATGAGGTACATGGTAGCTAATCCACAAGCAAAGGTAGCCAAGGGGGAGACAGCCAAGGAAGAGCTTGCCCCGGTTCGTTCAAAGCCACTTAGTAGCTACCTGGCCATGAAGCTTGGTAAGCCAAAGGAGTAGGTGGAGGTGAGGCATGGGGATGAAGTTTTGATGGCCGCCATCCCTGCCACGTATGTTGTCCCTACCCAGATGAGGAGAATGCTTCAAAGTCTCCTACTTTGGCCGCTGAGCAGTCAATTACCCATTATTGCTTGGCCACCATATCAGATACTCCTAATCCAGTTGATCAAGAACTACTACTGTCATGCCCCGGCATTGCCCGACCCAAGCCGAACCCGGTCCAAGGGCCGGTCAAGCACACAGGAGCAACAAGGAGATTGAAAAACAATTAGCGAAAGACTTATGCTCTAATCACAGGTGATCTAAAAATTACACTACGGAGTAAATGCACCACTTTGAGCAAGAGTAAATACGTAAAAACAAGAGAGTTACTTTAACTCTAAAATGAACCGAAATCTCAAACCCACATACTAATTAATCCATAGCCCACACTAGGCTCAAAAACTAAGTCTCAATCAATCAAAATGTATAATGTAGCACAATCCAAAATGAGAACTACACCACATAGGTTCTAACATCATAGCAGAAATCAAAGAAACAAGCCACATAAGAGACTTCCATGGCTATTCCCAAGTCCTCTCCGACCTTTCCTCATAGAGAGGATCCTGTCCATCTACGTGCCACACCACGCAGCCCCAAAGCAAAAGCACAAGAAAGAGGGGTGAGTATGATAAACTCAGTAATGGTTTTTGATATAACTATAATCATTAGAAACACAACGGTATAGTAATATAATAATTCAGATCAAATATTAACAAGATGTATTATTTTCTAATCACACATACGCATCACCAAAACCTGTATCATAGTGTCTAAATCGTATAGTGCAATCCAACATCATATAAACCTGCATGAGATGTATCTCTAATATACATTTTCAGATCATGCAACCCTGCATATAGTGTCTCAATCACAATCTTCAAATCATGCATTCATAGTATATCACATCCATTTTGTACGACAAATGTGTCAAATTACATGTTACACAAACATGCATAGTATACATCGTATACATGCATCAACATAAATAGAGAATGCCTCCATCAAAGAGTAAACACAATTAACGTCACACAGACGGGAACACAGACAAGGCCACAAAGGCGTGTCATGATCCAAATTCTACACAAGAATATAAGAAGGTTGGGGTTGTCAATCCCTAAAGCTGTTCGCCCTGGACGATCTGGGCTAAGGATGTCCCATTCTCAAATAGAGAACCTAGAGCAGGGGTGTTCGCCCCGGGACATCTCCTGCGGTGGGGGAGAGCCCGAGTTCCCACATAGGGAACCATAGAACACGTGGTAACTGGTGCACAAAGCGTAACACTCTGGATTCTCAGGGTCCAAAAGACAATCATAACAATCTCAATCCATAAGACAAGTACATAACTCGTCCCCACATACTTCCATTTAACTAGACTCAACCCGGGGAGTGCACATGTTCCACAAAGGAACTCAAATCAAAACATGTCCTTTTGGACTAATCAAGTTTCGCTTAAGCCAATGACCGATTAATCCGGCATGCAATTTTACCACATTACATCCAATCGATCAAACTCGATTAATCTCGATAAAGCCTCAATTGGAAATCCGTTTTCATGATGCATGCAACATGGTACATACGTGGGCAAGACATACATGAATCTTAACTCATGATAAGTGCTCTCATCAGCCCCTCATGCATCATTCATAATCATAATATCAAGCTCCATCATAATCATTAACCCCACATGTGTGTGTGTGAACATGGTAGAAACACCTCACTCATTGTATATCAGCATGCTTTGTAATTAACTCACCATCACACTACACATGCGCATTAACATCTAATCATGGATTCTAGCAGAAATCATAGGAGAAGAACCATTAAAATCATAACTCAAGTCAAAACCTAACAACAAACTAAACATATATAAGCTCATTCACCTCATACTTGAGTCTAGGCATAACACTAACATTCACACCTCATTTAACCACCTCCTATAATGACATATCAGTCCATTAGCATGTTGTAACTCCACTGAAAACATGCTTAAACCATAGGAATCAACCACTCATAACTTCAAGATAGCAATTCCAACAAATATACACAACTACAAGCCATTTCACATAACTTTAAATATACACCAAAACTTCTTAACATCAATTGTATGCTCTTCCAGTAGCTTACCCTTGTTCAAAACACTCCACATACACATAAAAATGATATTTCAGAGTAGAGACATCGAAATAAACAACATACATACAATGGTAAATTTCTACAGAGTAGCCGTTCGAACGCCCTCCAGGGCCGTTCTATCTGCTAAACAGAAAAAATGCCAAAATTATAGTGTTTCCGTTCAAACGCCCTGGTAGGCCGTTCGAACACCAACAAGGTAGATTCGACCTTCTTCTTCATTTCAAATTTTCAAACTGAAACTCTATTGATGAAACTCTATTGATGAAACTTAAAATCTCTATCTAACAACTCAAATGCCATTAAAATTCCATCATACCTTCAAGAAAGCTAATCTAACTCATATTAAGATAAAGCCCTAAGAAATCGGGACAAGAAATTATCATTTACTAATCTCACCATTAAAGCACTAAATCAAGTAAATCCGTTCCAAATAAACAATAAAAATCGAGATTTTTACCATAGGAAAATAGAGATTACGAAGACCCATTACCTTATCACTTGATTAGGTTCGGATAGACCATCACCCTTCTTGAAAACCTTCCAAAGACATAGAGTTTAGGTTAAACTCCATTAAAAATCGATTTAACATTGAAAACCTTAATGAAATCTTAGATCTAGGGTTTGTTAAGCATAAAAAATGAATTTCTAGATGTAGGGTTTGAAGTAAGGAAGAAAATCAGTGGTTTTGATGTTTAAAATTGAATCAAAGCAAAGGGGAAATGATGGATTAAGAACGGATTAGGAGAAAACCTAGGATTTAGGCTTAATTAAAGAAAACATACCTTAATCTCCTTCTAATTCGGGCCTAATTGGGGAACTAGGTCTTAATCACCCTCTCCCAGCCTATTCCCAAAATGGAAATGGCTCAGATCTTTCTATTTATAGTAGGGCTTAGGGTGTACATACTTAGCTAATGGGGTATGAATAGAAATTTGGGCTAAAAATGGGTATTTTGACCATTTGAGTACTAATTAAACCTGGGAAAATTATAAATTTTTTTTATAAAAGCTTGTGTTGATGTCAGGGTTAATTTGGTCCAAAAACCTTAATTTTGTCGGTGGGGCCCACAGGGGGTCCTGCCAAACCCTAATTTTTGGAAAATTAGTGAAAAATTAGAAAAATCCTAAAAATTTAGGTTTGACCCAAAATCACTTAAAACCAATAATTGTAAAGTTGGTTTTGATTAAAACCATGAGAAATACTATTTATTTTTGAAACCACCAAATTAATTAGAAAACGTGTTAACCACACGACAACCGATAATTAAAATAAAAAGAAAACCGGTTCAAGAATGAGAGTCCTTACAAGTACAGAGTATCAAAAGCATTATAGACATTGAAGAGTACGCAAAGAAGCATGAACATATGTAAAAGGAAAAGGAGAAGGTCACAGTGGAGCTAGAGAACTACCTTGACCTCCAACACTAGTTCTACATAGAGGTCTTACATGGTGAAGATCAAAAGACAATCAAGGAGTTCATGGCCAACCCACACCATCAATGGCCTATGTCGGCACTTCTGTATACCAATTTTGTATCTCTGCTTCGTCAGGAGTGCATAACAAATGAGGTATGAATAAGTTAAGTTTTTGGTTGTGTTATAGATAAACACAAAATATAGTTATTGTGTTTTAAAATGCGTCACGTGATGGTCATGTTTCTAAATCGTGTTGTCGATAACACGATACACAGAATTTTTATTTCTTAGACAAACAATGTATTAGAGTATCAGTTTTTTATTTACACGACTTATCGTTTGTCATGTTATCTCTAACACAATAATATTTTTTATATGATATTAGGCTATAGACGTCTTTTGTCGGCCACTTGATGAACAAAATCTAAGGAATCTTGGATTGTATCCAAACTGCTTCTTCGTAAAATTTGCCATCCAGCACACTATAACAAAGGGACGCATTTTGACAAGGTAGAGGTTCATCCCAAAATCATCAACAACTTGATGAGGCGACTGAACTCAAACAATGAGAATGCCTTTATTCTGATCTACATCGCTGGACATTTATGTCTTCTCATTGCCCAATGCAGGGAGAAGCAGTTTAGGTGGTATAATCCACTAAAGGGTGACCGCAGTCATAGCCATGGAGAAGATCCTAAAAATAAAGGGTGCGACAAAGTGGCCACTAACGTAGATCCAAAAGTCCCTATCAAGAGACAAATGAAGACTACATGGACTTTCTGATGTACTATGTTGTAAAGTTGGCTGCAGGAGTCCAACTAGATTTCACACAATTAGATATCACTATGTTGGTCAGGCCACATATATGTGTGGCAATTCTTTGTGGGAAAATTGTCCTAGAGTTCGATGCTTCTTAGGATGAGTTGTAAATTTATTATTTTGGATGTAATATGACAACTTGTATCCATATTATTTTCAACATGTAAATGACAAATATTTCTGCAGTGCATCTCTACGCCATTTCTCTATTACAATGTACAAGTAGTTACAAAAAATTTATGTTATTTCATTGTAGGTCATTCCTTTATTGTGTAATTGGTAACACGTTATCTCTTTGATCGTGTTTCTGAGTACACGATATGTATATATCAGACAATATGAACAACATACATTAATCAACAGATCGATGTATGTTAGATCGTGTCATCGACAACACAAACTTTAGTTAGGTCATGTTATTGATAACACAATATGCATATACTATCGTATATGATAACATGACTTTCATCAAAAAGTGTGTTTATAAGAACACGACTACAAAATTATGAGAATGACATTTCTTCCATTCAACTAAAGAACGGGGGTGGATAAGGCAACCCTGATCGATGTTCCCCATCCTTATGTCATTTTCCTACACTTTTGTTTACCCTCCTTCGACTTGTACATGGATTAGCAACCACAATTAAAGGTCATCTTGTACACTACCGAAGTGTTTGTGATTGTGACCCAACTACCCGCATGCTCCATATTTACGTGGGGCATTGACCTTGAGTTATGACTATTCATTTTTTCCTTGGATGCACCCTCTGCTTGAGTGGAATTTGTAGGCTGAATATAGGCATAACTCTAGTTGGTACCCACTGGTGCCTATCATCATTGGGTACAATGGCTCTCGATATGTCATTTTATATGTTTATGTGGAGTACCATTTTTTGTAGTAATCACACACATGGAAGTTTCTATGATCAATTGTTGCAATTGCATGTTTACACGGTATCCCTAGATGCTAAAACTTTCTGCTTGTGAAGCTACATTCAACTAGATTCACTACATCATGTTGAATGAATGTCGTGTTAGTGAGACACAATAAGTGATATCATAGTGTTATTGAAAACATGACCCATCAACACATGTCGTATTCTTACGACTATCATGTTATTTTAACACATGAACATACACGTTAATGTGGATAATGTATGACCATAACATGACATTAATTACATTTTACCTTGTGATATAGTGAGTTAACCTATAATTCATACATTGATACCGACAATACATGCACATGCCTTGATTCTTCTCTTCTGCTTTTGATGTATTTATGAGCAAATGGGGTTAACTCTTGAGTCATATTTTGGCCATTTGTCCGATGTTTCTCAAAGAGTGCAGTTGTGTGCTCCCTTGTGATCAATTAACCGAGTAATAGACATTAACCTCGCTTTCTTGAACATTTCATTAGCACTTTCAAACCAATTTGAGCTAAGTATTTCATATCTTTTGCTTGAAAATACAACATTGGCCATGTGCTTTGCACATATCTTATCCAGCAAATCAAATGCCTCAGGATTATGTTCTTTAATGTTGTTCATTGTGTCCTCATACACATTCTATCTGAAAGTTTCAGCTGCCACATGGAGCTGGTTCTTTAGATAGTTGTCTTTGAATTTGTCCAACATATTTTCTACCATGTGATAGATACAATATCTGTGGTATATAGAGGAAAAATTATTGCTTAATAGCATTTGCCAGCCCTTCATACTATCGAAAACAATTGTATCAAACTTGGCTGGAAGATAAAAAAATAGATAATTTTTTACCAATTCAAGAAACCAACTCCAAGTTTTTTCACACTCATTCTTGACCACTGTAAATACGACGCATAGCATATTATTGTTCTCATCTAGTGCAGTTGCTATCAATAGCTGACTGGGATACTTTCCCTTCAAGAAAGTCACATCTACAGTTAGCAATGGCTTCAGTGTTGTTCTAAAAGCTCTTGCAGCTAGCTCAAACATCCAAAATACTCTTTTAAAATTGTATCACCCTATGGGTCTAGGAATATCACATGATCTGATTGGGACTACTACACTACTTGGATTAATCTTTTCTATTTGAATTCTATATGCAAGACGTATGCAATAGGATTCTTCTGGGTCCCCATCGATGAAATCACACAGTGCTTTACTAGAACCCTAGGATTTATGTAGTCAGCACTAACACTGCTTACATGACATGTTAAGAAGTTGTGTTCCTGATAACACAAAAACCCAAGAACACGAAAAAATTACTAGTCGTGTTTTCGTAAAACTAGACTTTACAAGTATCGTGTTCAAGGTAACATGTCGTGTTTTAGAAAAGTGTGACTTTATAAGCCTCGTGTGGCTGATAACACGTCATGTTAACAAGTCGTGTTTTCGTAAACACGACTCTGTAATTAAGATAAGTGTGCCTTACTTGCATACCAACAATTCTTGTAGTTCACAATTTTACCCCAATGCTTCGAAATATATCTTTCTATGTTTTTCGGTGTAATGTCTATTGAATCTTTAAATAGTTGATAACATTTTCTCGCAATCCAAAGGTGCGATGCTAAAGGGCAGTCAATTAAATTCCTTTGCTTTCCACACGCATGTTCGGGCACTAACCTTGTCACAGTGACATGATCTCCTATGTTTGATGCCCTTATGTACCACTTGCAAGACTAGTTGGAGCACTTTGTAGTGTACAAATTCTTGTTCTCATCCACAACCTCATATGTGAAATTCGATTTTACTACAAGGTTGATCAAAACCCTCTTTAAATGTACTAGGCTTAGAAAAAGTGCACCCAGTTGGAGTAGATTCTGGTAGTCCTTTGCTTGTAAACTACTAGTCATTACCTCACCCTCACCAATATTTGGTTCCAACAGGTTGAGATAGTCAATTGTCTCCTACTTTGTCTTGGCCACAACGTTAATATTACCGGGTACCTCGTTATGTCCAAATTCTTCATGGTTAGACATTCTTTCCATGGCAATTATATCATTCTCATTTCATTTGTCATCACCCCACATTTCATTAAATTCTTCATTGTCATAATTTCCAGGGCTGCAGGGGGGATCATAGTTATAAAAAAAAAGTCCTTATTGCACCCATTGTTGTTGCCATTTCTTAAAATTCAGAATGAATGACTTCTTTAATAGGTTTTATAGGCATTGGAATGTTGAACAATATGTGACATGAATTTGTTGAGTTAAAATCTCCCAGTTCTCCAAATTTGCAATGGATATTAATGTGTTAATCAATATGCAATATAACTCAATATCATGTATTCAGTTACATGCTCACAAATTGTATCGTATTATCGATGGGTCAATATTCATACAAGTCATGTTCTTGTATGTACGCTAACAAGAATTGGTGAGATATCACTTTTGTATTTCGCTTCATTAGTTATGCAATATTATAAATATTGTGCTTTTGATGAGCATGATATTCTTTTTGCTAAACACGATATTATAGATATTGTGTGTTCGAGTACCGATAAAGTATAATGTCGTGTAATCTAAAATACATTGTTACCTGACTGTTTCAAAAGTGAATTGTGTAACACTTCTTTATTTGCCTTCTTATGATTAAAAAATACTTATTGCAAGTCTTCATCATCTTCTAATTCATACAAAATGGATAATTGCAAAGATGGAATGAAATACTCAAAAGTCACATTAGCATTGACGGCAAGTCTTTCTTTGACTTGAACCCGCAGCTTGCCGAACCTCACCGAGGAATCAAAGTTCATCAATCACGCCTTTCCACCTACATACATAGCATCATTGCCTACCTCTCCATTGTAATGGATGCAAATAACAATCCTCTCCATTGTACTAGTTAAAGGGTGATAAGATCGGCCAAAATGAAGCCTTTTTCACCTGGAACAACTTCTTTAATGGAAAAAAATGGGCTTTTACTGTCTTCGGCGACTCGCCATTGGTCATCTCCCACTGGCGAACTCCGACTTGCCAATGATGACTCCTCTCCACATGAATGGCATTGTTCATTGTTCGTTTATGAGGATCTGTATGTGGATTAGGTTTATTTAAAATCTAAGGGCAGTTTCATCCTAAAGCAGATAATATGACATTAAATGTTATGAAGTAAGGAATATAGAATATTGGCTTATTTGGCTAGTTAATATGGAAAACCCTCTTACACAAAATATCTCTCTTTTCTCCATAATACACAAAATGTCCCTATGCACGTGGTTAAGCCCGCACGTATGCATAAAAAAGACCCAAATGCCACTGACCAAGCCCACAACCCAAAATGTGATTACGCTTCTTGCTCCCCTCCTTTCCCTATTCTAATTGCTCTACAACCATTTCTATTGTTGCACTTCCATTGCCACCACCATATCCTTATCAACTGACCCCTTGACACTAGCGAAAATTGTGTCACTATGATCCCAACCTCCATAATCCACCCATCGAAGCAGACAAAGTTTTTGATCTAGTGGCATAAGGTCAATTGGCACCTACCTCCAACCCTGAGAACTTTAGCTGATGGAGGTAGGCGCCTAACAAACCAAAAACATTGTCCCCAGTTTGACAAATATGATGTTATTTTAGAGTAGAAGCATTCTAAAATGTACATGTGCTCGGTGATTTTTTTGGTAGGTAGTGGAGTGTTGGAATCATTGAATAACTAGACAAGAGCTGACTATTATTGGCGGGTTACGACTGTTGACTGTCTTTGAGGTCGAGTGTCAACTAACGATTATCGACTAGCCCAACTAAGGACTATCGACTACCAACTGTCGACTCAGCTGACTATCGATTTGGCCAACTATCGAATGGGCAAAAGGGGCTAATGCAGAATATGTTTCATTTAGTTCATAAATAAGCAAGAATTTTACTTAGATTAGGGGTTAGACTAACTTCGATTAATCACTTTATATTTGTTGTCTTCATGAGATGAAAATTAGATAATATAAAACAAAGAAAGACTAAATACCTTGGTCGATGTGCTCCAGGAAATATTTTTTCAGTTATTTTATATGTTTAGAATGGAGTATAACAATGGAAGACAATAAGAGCATTTAGCCATATTTGCATGACAACAAAGGTCATATGTGGTGGCCAAGAAGTGTAGGAACCGAGCATGTCTGAATGCATTCTAGGTCCAAAATTTGCACACATATAATGTGGTTATCCTATTGAGAAAAGTAGTCTATTTGTCATTTCTGGGCCATTAATGTCAAAGATACCTCATCTTCTTCTGCATACATTGTACTTGTGGCAAAGAGCAACTCCATATCAGCAATGCCTTGTACAAGTGCCATATTCTTTGGGTTTTTCTTTCATGCACCATCACACAATATGACAAATGTAGACTACATTCTTGATATGTAGTTGCTCTTAAAAACAAGTGCAGTATTCGCAAAAGAAGTGTGTGTCATGAAATGGCAGAGTGACTACCGTGAAAATTGTCATTTAATGGAAATGCATCCATACATGTTTACTTGCTCTTTGTCTTGCTCATAAGGCTCTTATTATCTTCCACTAGTAAATGAAAATCTAAGCGCAAGAAATGATCTTAATTTAAAGTAGTTGCACTTCATATCATTCCACTATTTTGTGAAGAGATGTATTTGCAGATGAATTGAAGAGTATTGAGTGTTAGAGCTTTCTCAACTGGTGCATGAAATTGTGCTTATAGTCATTGATGATTATAAATGCTATATTGTCAGATGTATTGATATAATGCTTACACTATTTTAGAATCATGCTTACATATTAATTGTAGAGGATAGATTGTCATATATATATATATATATATATATATATATATATATATATATATATATATATATATATATATATATATATATATATATATATATATATATATATATATATATATATATATATATATATATATATATATATATATATATATATATACACACTCCTGCAATTGCATGTATTAGAGTCAAGATCTACAGAGTCATGCATTTATTTGTGTGTCAAAACGTGAAAAACTTGTACTGCATGTGATAAAATGTGTTCATACATCTGTCCAAAGGTTATGACATATGAAGTATCCAGCAAGCAAATACTTATGAATGAAGCAAAATTAGCGAAGAATATGTAGCAATGACAATATAATTCATAATATTGAATTGTTAAAAACATATGCCTGATTGTTCATCTCTTAGTTCCATATACCCCTACGGATCATTAGGAGCCAAAATTCGACAGTCGTCAGCCGATAGTAAGGCAAATATGCACACATGGAAAAGCTAGTAGATAAGACAGCCTTGAAAAGACCAAACCACCCCCTGCCAAGCACAAAACCCAAAAAACATTGTACTTGCTCATCTTCTATGTAATGGGTTCCTACTCCTCTGCACCTATTTTTGCCGTTGTTATTCCATCGTAGGCGGCATCTCCAAGGGAGCTACCCTTTGACACCGGTAATGAGCCTGTCCTTATGATCGTAAACTCCATAATCCACCCAATAAAGCAAAAACATTTAATCCAGTTGTAGAAGGTCATTTGGCGCCTACCTCCATCCTGTCCAACTTTAGTTGGACGGAGGTAGGTGCCTAGCGTTCTAAAAACTCTATCCTCATTTTTTATTTAGAAAAGGAAATGCGGAGAAAAGAGGCCAGTTTTTATCATCAATTCTCTACGCCTGTCATTACAAGTCTAACAATAAGAAAGGTAAGGATTTTGTCATATTTATGCATATTTGAAGTGTGGATCATTGCATGCATACCAGGACATCATAATTATAGAAAAAGATGATGTGATTTTAGAGTACAAGTATGCTAAAATGTAAATGTGTGGTGACTTTTTCAGCAGGTAGTGGGGTGATAGAATCGTTGAATGAGTAGCCGAAAGTTGATTGTTAATGGCCACTTAGGAATGTCGATCATCAACTTGGCCGACTATCTACTGAACCTACTTTCGACTGGGCTGATTGTTGACCAGGCCGACTATGACTTCCGAAATGTGACCTGACTAGTTTTATTTTGATATTTGTAGGTACATACATGAAGATCAAATCAAAATCCACCCAAATATTGGGAAGACACCCTAAAGTGAAGAAGTTTAGAATAGGATATTTCACCAAAGGGAAGACAGCCCACACCGGGAGTAAAATAGATGATGACATTTCATGGCAGACATTTCTTTATCTTTTGCTTCACCAAGTACAAAGAATACTTCCATATCAATAATGTTGTGTATAAGCACCAAAATGTTATGGCTTTTCTTTTATTCACCCTATGTCACAGTGCCCCAAAGAAAAGCCATATTAGTGTGGCACTTGTACACAACATGGATTTGTTCTTTGCTACTTGTTGAGGCTTAAGAGAAATAAATGTGTGCCCTAAAACACAATCATAAATGTCATGCCCCGGCACACACCACCCTGACCCGAACCTGGTCCAAGGAGTAAGTGGTTATGCGGTGAGACCAAGTGGAGTTTAAGTGCAAAAGACTTAACCCATCTTTGGGTGAACACACAATGGAGTAGCGCATGATCACTTTGTACAAAAGAAAATAGAGAAAAAAAGGACTACTAATTAATATATTAGTCAACTCTTTTCCACAAAATAAAACAAGTCCACAATGGCTAAATAAGTCTATGCCAACAATGACTAAACAAAGTGTGAAGTAGAGTCAAATGTATAAGCTCAACATATCATAGAATCAAACTAACATAAAACCATGTATCTATAACCCATCTCAATGATCGGCGCCATCCTCATTCTCAACATAGAGCCCATCTGAAGAACCTACATGTCACGACATACAGCCCCAAAACAAAACCACAGAACAAAGAGGGGTGAGCTATTGCTTTGCAAGGGTTTTATTATGGAAAGTAAAGTCATAATTATATCATAGACATCATCAATATAACATTCATCACATATTTATTCACCAGACACATTCATCATGGGACCAATTACATATATCCATGCCACTTGTGCATCATGTTGTAAATCACAATTCATACATATATACATAATCATGCCACCCACACATTATGATGTATAATCCATTCCACAAACACATAATCATGCCACCTGCATATCATGATTTATCCCACATTCCATAAGCACATAATCATGCCACTTGTGCATCATGGGCTCATCCATAGTTCATAAAACATATAAACATCATGTGTAATCATATGAATCTCATTATGACAATCACATCCTTCATGAATCAATTCTCAACATTCATATCATGAATAAATATATCTCAATATCCGCATTCACCCTACAAAATCAAGTGTATCCAACACATACCATCCTGCATAATCATGCAAATCTATACCATAATCAGATGTATAACATAAGCATCATTGTTCCTACACAACCTGTGTCAATGAGCATTATCTCCCATACACATACAACAATCATTGGTGAATGTCTCACACTTGAGAAAAACAATCAAACCCTCTAGTCCAGGATAGTCCCTTTTAGGGAATGTCCAAATTCTTAGAAAGGAAAACTAGAGCGGTTTGGGTAGGTTCTATCACGACCCAGATTTTCAAAACCCTTTTTAAATAAATTACACACTACAAATCACAATAATTTTTTTTCTTTATTAAATACAAAACAAATCATCCGATTAAATATCCAGGTCGTGATAACTATGGTTCACAAATACGAATATCAAAATATATGATATTATTACACGTGTCAAATTCAATAAATAGCAAGTTAACCCTCTAAGCACAAGCATGTCATCTGTCCGAAAATAAATAACTAAGTAAAGTTGGCTCTCACACCAATAATCACAATTACTTACATGATTGCAAAAGCAAGAGACTAGTTCCCACTAGTGCAATGGCATCCTCAAACACCCACCAATGTCTAGATCTCGCAACGTCCCTAACTAAATAACCTATATGCATACAAGACCAAACAACAACCAAGCATCTCCTCCCCTTGGAGGAGTGTTTCAAAAGAACAAAAGTAAAATTTAATATTTTTCGGATTGGGCCAACATCACCCGATGTTAGTTGCCTATGTACTCATCAGACAACATCTCCAATGTTTCCAATAAGATAGGATCTAGACGTAATTCTGCCTAAAACTACACTATACTAAGAAGCATAGCATCACACATTCAATGCTTAAGTATTTTAAAGCAACCTACATTTTATGCAAGTCCTTTAATTATTCCACTTGTTCTAATTAAACAAGCAATATCATACAATGTTATTAATTATCTCTTGAACCATTGTTCAATAATTAATATCCCCGTCTAATCCCAATGACAGACAGACTCATCAGATGTCAACCTAAGTGACAAATGATAACGAAACACCCTAGAATCCTCCAGGAAGTACCATCACCCGTCCTAGCCCATGAAGGACCTGACCGGAGTAGAAGGGCATGGCCCATAACTACACCCGAACAGAAATGGCGGGAAAAGCCAACAAAGCATGAATGTCAGCTAAGCCAAATGCGTGTACACTAAAAGATCCTCAATAGATTGAAAGTGAGCCCAGCTCACGCAGAGCTCCCTCCAATGGGGAGGTGTAACTATACAGTCAAATCAGCAACTCCTCAATAAAGCTAAAACTCAGGAAACCATTCTGAACCCTATCATGGTCATCATTAAGCTAGGATTTCGAATGACTATCTTAAACCATATTAGTCCCTTCTAGACTAGGGTTTAAAACTCGAAACTACCATCGGTTCATCAACCAAGGCAAATCATCAGGTCAAAGGCTTTGCTCACTCGATGAACTAGTCCTACACCCCTAAAAGGTATATTAGTCTTTATCTTGATTAGGTGTTCTCTCCCAATCCAAAGCTATCAAACCCCATCAATTAATCTTTCAATCATCTTAAGCTAGTGATAAGTTACTATCATAACACCAATAGCAAATATCGAAACAATGAACAACATAAACAATTAGAACCACATAGGTCAAAGTAGATCATAATATCAATAATAAAATTCATTAATTATATAAGAATTATTCGAGCTATCATGGCCTAACCCTCCTTGGGTTATCTTAATAAATCTTTATGAAAACTAGTTGTAATGCACCTAAGGGCATTAAAGTAATTATCCAACATTGGATACGGTCCTCTCTGCTCTCAGGTAAGTCTTTAACCTCATAAAAGGTTTTAGTATCACATTGGCCCATTAATAACATCCACGCAGATTGGGGCCGATAAACTCATAAGGGTATTTCTATCTTTTTGTTGAGGGCTTCCCTGAACCTCAATTAGTCCAAAACTAATCTCAAGGTTACACCTAGACATTATGAACCCAAGGTAATTTTTCTTGCTATTTAACGGGGTCATAAACCCCTTGAACCGACCCCTATTTAATTAATTGTCTTACCTTAACCCTAGGGGAATAACAGTCAATTATCTAATTACTAGGATTTTTCCCTAGCTTATGGATTGGTCCAATTTAGGATACTCCCTAGAATTTCACTAGGAATTTTCTCAATTTTTAAATCCACTCATAAGCCCCTGAACCAGAAGCCATAAGT
Organism: Saururus chinensis; assembly: GCA_035235625.1. NCBI lineage: Eukaryota > Viridiplantae > Streptophyta > Magnoliopsida > Piperales > Saururaceae > Saururus > Saururus chinensis. The sequence continues at coordinate 30,697,855 of CP141146.1, read as the reverse complement.
TCGATCATTAATGATTATTCTACGCTACAACTCATAAGGGTAAATTGGTCATTTTAGAGACTCTAGGATTTTGAACCGGTCTGAAACTTGTTACGGAACCATACATATGCTCAAGGTCATTTGTAATGTTTTCTAAATTTTTTTGACTACGCAAACGTAATGAACCGGACCTGGTTTAGAGAGTATGTATTGTTGTTTTTTTTAAACGGGACCGGATTGGGTCGGGTTACCTGACCCGGTCCAGGGAGTAGACGAACCCGCATGTGGGTCGTCTTCTCCGAGACCAACCAGAGGCCGTTCAGCCTTTGGTGGTGCAAGTCCCTACCGTGGTGGAGGGGCGGGCATCCCATTGGTTTCCCGACCGCCAGCGAATGGCAGAAACGACGGCATCGGTCCCTGATAAGTATAATTTATGCGTTATTTTACCCTTAATTATTTTACTATCTAGTCTCATTTAAGTGTTAATATAGATTAAATTATTAGATATTAAATTTAATTAGGTTAGAAAAAGCTTTCATGGTGTTTTGAATTAAATTAGCTTATTTTGCAGATTCTTCATTGGCGATCGAACGGGGTCACTTACCGATCGATCGGTTACACGTGATTTTGAAGAAAATTCAGTTCAAGCGTTCGAACGAGCATGCAGGGCGATCGATCGGCATAACGCGCAGATTCCTTATTTCACCCAATTTTGAGTCCTTTTCATATACAACTCTTTCTTACGGATCTAATGCCTATATAAAGACTTATTTGGCACGAAATTAAGGGAGAACAAGTAGATTTTCTGAAGAGAAGAAGGAAGAAGAAGATGGAGAAGAAGCCAAAGCTTTCAATGGAGATTCAATTACTTTCTTCTACCATGGAAGGCTAAACCTTTCTTTTACTTAGGAGTTGATGAACCTATAGATAAGTTTCAATTTCTTTTCTTTTTAATTTAGATCTCAGTTGTGAATTATGACAATTGTATGATAAGGATTTCCTTTTTAATGGAAGAGCTTTTTAATGTTTATTCAAATCTATGTTGATTTATTGTCTTGTAGATGATAGATTGATGTAGTTTTGATATTTGCATCAATTCTAATTTCTGTGATTTAGATGAGATGGTCATACAATAGTTTTAATGTTCAGATAATTAAGGACTTGGATGAGTTATACTAAGATTAGACGGGTCATGCCTATAGCTATTTAGTGTAGATGATTCGTGCTATTGTCGAAGATAGTTCATGCCATGGAAATTAATTAATGATTCTTTCTAAAGTAATTCTAGCTTGTAGCTGAGAATACTTGTTCATATTCACACTAGATTTAGATTAAAAGTTAAGGAATTGTTACGGTTCTATAGTGGATTCGATTTCCTAAGTAAATTCCATCACATTAATCTCTTACTTTTAAACTAGTTATTTTCTTTTCCTTTACTTAATTAAAGTTTAAGTTGTTTTAGTTTTAAACCAGCAAATTCTTCTTTATATTTAGTAATTATTCATCCGTCCCTGAGGTTCGACAACCCTTAAATACTCATCCTAGTACATTTACCTTGTACACTTGCAAAGGGTTTAATTATAAACGATCAAGTTTTTGGCGCCGTTGCCGGGGACGGTGTTGATTTGTTACTAAATTAGCTTTAGGATAATTCTAGATACTTTACTTTCAATTTACTTAATTTTTTTTAGTTAATTTTTAGTTTCTTACCTTCTTTTAATTTAATCTTGTAGTTGAGTTGAAGGTGCTCTCTACACTTGTGGCCACAAGTGGACATTGACAAGCTTCTCTTCGGTTTGCAAGATCCTTTTCCCTTTTTATTCTTTTTCCTTAGTTATTTTTGCTTCATCTTTTTCTTTTTACACTTTAAATTGTGTGGTGTGTTTGTGGTGTATGCGTGGTCGTCGCTCCTTACTCCCCTGATTAGTGCCATTTGACCCTGAGCCTGAGCGGACATCTAGGAGAGTTGAGTTGCCCTCGACCTACATCCCTACACCCCCTAACTCTCCCACCAATTCCTCCACCCATACTACCTCTACCATCATCATGGCTGAACATCAGTTAGATGCACCACTTAAAGCTCTAAGGGAGTATTACACTCCCAATAAGTACACTTCCCCTTCATACATTAGGTTGCCAGTGGTTGCTGCTCAAAATTATGAAATTAAGCCCAATGTTATTCAAATGCTTCCATCTTTTTATGGACTTAATAATGAAAACCCGTATAGGCACCTAGATGACTTCTTGGAAATATGCACAACTTTTAAGCTCTCAAATTTAACCGATGAAGCTGTTAAACTTCGCCTTTTTCCTTTCACATTAAAAGATAAGGCTAAGGAATGGCTTCACTCTTTAGAGCCAAATACCATAACAACTTGGGCCCAAATGCAACAAGAATTCCTTAAAAAGTACTTCCCTATAGGTAAGACCAACCAAATGAGAAAGGTCATAACCACCATTGCCCAACTTCCCACTGAACAGTTCCATGAGAGTTGGGATAGACTTAAGGACCTTCTTAGGAGGTGTCCTCATCATGTTGTCCCTAAGTGGCAATTAGTGCAACGTTTTTATGAGGGTCTTACTGAACAAAACCGTCATCTTGTTGATGCAAGTTGTGGGGGTACCTTTTTACTAAAAAATGAAAATGAGGCATGGAAACTTTTTGAGGACTTGAGTGAAAATTCTCTTCAACATGCTGCGTTGAATATAAATGAGAGTGGCCTATCTACCTTAAACAATGCCCCCTCTAGGGGTGGCTTGTATGAAGTCAAAAATCTATTAGACATCTCCTCTAAAGTTGATACTTTAAGTAGGAAGCTTGACCTCCTTATGACTTCAACACATCAGCCCACTCCCTTTACTCAAGATGCATGCACAATATGCCTTAGCCCAGCCCATACTATTATAGAGTGCCCCTCTGCCTCTCAATTTCCTGAGCTTGTCCAAGACCATGTGAATGCTACCCAATCCTTCCCTAGGGCTAAGAATAATCCATTTTCAAACACATATAACCCTGGGTGGATGAATCATCCTAACTTTTCCTGGCGGGCACAAAACCAAGGGGTTATGGGTAACCAAGTTCATAGGCAACCATTCCAAGTCCCACCAGCCCACATCCACCAACCTCAAGTCCAACATCCATATGTCCAACCCAATAGGAGTCCAAGCTTTGAAGAAAAGGTCTTGAGTGCCCTCCAAGGCATTCAATCACAATCCCAACTTCTTTACTCTCACACATAATCTATAGCAAAGTTAGAAGCTCAAATTAGACAACTAGCCAATGCTATCAATAAGAGAGAGATGGGAACATTGCCAAGTCAACCTCTACAAAACCCTAAAGGTCAATTTCAGGTAGAGGGAGCTCCTTCTTCTAATGAACATGTTAATTCCATAATGACCCTTCGGAGTGGGAAGATTGCTGATAAGAGTGTTGGGGGGACACTAGTTACAAATGATAGGAGTGAGGAGTTAGACAATTCAGCCCCTAATGAGCCTCAAGTAGAAGTTAGTGCACCACATGAGAAGGAGTTTGTATCCACTTCCCCTTCCTCAGAGCCACAGTCTAAGACCACTTCAGAGGGATCTTACATCCCTAAGGCACCTTTTCCTCAGTGTCTTGACATGGCCCCACCATTTAGAAAGAGCACAGCTAGGACTGATGAGATTCTTGAGACTTTTAAACAAGTCAAAATTAATCTCCCCCTCTTAGATGCCATTAAGCAAGTCCCTGCTTATGCTAAGTTCCTCAAAGACCTATGTACTCAAAAGCGTAAATCTAAGATCCATGTGTCTAAGAAGGTCTTCCTCACCGAGCAAGTTAGCTCCCTTTTGAAGTTTGACACCCCACCTAAGTATAAGGACCCTGGAGTGCCTACTATTTCTTGTGTCATAGGCGATCACTCCATTCATAGAGCCTTCCTTGACCTTGGTGCGAGTGTCAATCTACTCCCTTACTCGGTGTATGAACAATTAGGGTTAGGTGAATTGCAGCCTACACCAGTTACCTTACAGCTAGCCGACCGTTCTGTGCGTAAACCTAGGGGACTTATTGAGGATGTCTTAGTAAAAGTTGACCGGTTCTTTTTCCCTGTTGATTTTATTGTCTTAGATATGGAAACCGGTGCCAACTCCACACATCAGATTCCTATCATTTTAGGTCGCCTTTTCCTTGCCACAGCTAATGCATGCATAAATTGTAGGACGGGGGTAATGGAGATGACCTTTGGGAACATGAAAGTGCACCTAAATGTTTTTGATGTATCTAATAATTTACCTGCAATTTCTAATGCTGAATGTTTTATGGTAGATAATTTTAGATTTGATGCTTATGATACAGGTCCATCTTTTGTAGCATCAGCCCATAATCAAGTTGTGCCTTCTAATTGTTTTGAACCATCATTTTGGAGATTTAAGAGAAGAGCTAATGCCAATATCTACCAACCACCTTGATATATTTGAGAATGTTGGCATTGTCTGGCTGAAGACAATAAACTTAGCGCTTTTGGGGAGGCAACCCATGTTTTTGATATATTTCTTTTCCTACCTTTTGTTTATCTTCTTTGGTTTATTTAGGTTTTATTTACTTATTTTTCTCAGCTTTTATTTTCTTTTCTCATTATAGTTTTTGTTGTTATCTCTTTTCTGGGAGCTTGATATTTAAGGTTTGGGAAATTGCTCTTGATATGTATGTTTCTCATGTTTTCTCAATCCTATGTACTTCAATTTCAGATTAGTGGATTAGTTATGCTTTCATGTGATATCTTTCTTTTCCTCTCTTACTTATTCTTATCATTGTAGTATATACATTCTTTTACATTGAGGACAATGTTCAGTTTAGGTTTGGGGGTATAGAAAGATATTTTTCTTTCTTATTTTTCTTTTAGGATGTTTTAGAGTATTTTTTTCGATTTTCTTTTGTTTTTATTTTCTTTTATGTGGTTTTTATTGTTTATTTTCTTTTAAAAGCATATGTTTGTTTTTAAAGAGATCAATTTCATGAAGAAAGTTCAAGTAATTAATTAAGTGATGAAAATGATTAAGTGAGTAATTTCTATTTTATATTCTTTATCTTGGATAATTGTGCTTATATTTTTAAATCACATTTCACACACTTGAAACTTGTAGGAATACAATTTTATAATTTATTACTTGTAATCTTAGTGGGATATCTTTAACTAGGCATATTTTTGAAAACTTGACAATTGAGTAATTTTTAATGTTTTATGATAGATCTTTATGTTTGGCTATTATTTGAAAAAAAATGGGATAAGTGTGATGAAAATAAAAAGTTTATGAAAAAAAATGAAAAAAAAAAAAAGTTGAAGAAAAAAAAAATGATGAAAAGAAGAGAAGTGAAGGTTTGTTTCTCTTTTTACTGAGTAACCGGACCTTGTGCCTAGGCAAGTATAAGGGATCACGTCAAAAGGTGAAAAGTTGAGATAAATTCTTTTATGACTTACTTGGTTCTGTAGCCTTTATAGTTCGAGTTATTAAGCCTGAGGGGTGTTTCAACACCTAGTGCCTTGAGCCAACTGGATTAGGGACACTGGCCTAACGCTTGCTACATGGACTATTTAGAAAGCTTAATAAAACTAATATTGCACAAGTCATATTTTGAGGTATATTATGATCTTATTCCCTGAATTTAATTTAAATTTGATGGCTATTACATGAGGGTTTATTATGAGATGTTAAAGATGAAATATTGTCATTGTTATATTTTTGAGTTAGTAAACTTTAATGAGCTTGGTTAATGGGTCACATAAGATATGCTTGTTAATAGAGAGTGAAATTGTATGACTACAAAGTTTCTACACTTTATGTTTTTGAAATGTATATATATATAGTTGCACAATTAGTTCTATGATGAGGTTATAGAATGGATGATTCCTTGCTTGAAAGTGATCAGATCGATATTATTTATTTGTTTCAAGTATTTGTGGTTGGTTCTTTTTAAAAATAGTTGTGTGTTTTTAAGAGAAGATTGTTTTTAGAATTTTTGTTTTCTGGTTTTATTTTATTTATTTTCTTAAGTTTAGATGTTTGTGGGTATCATTGCTGCAAACCCTCACGAGACACAACTCGTCCAACTAGGGACACCTAGGGGTTTAAAGGCTTGTTGCATACGCTAAATGCAATCGTGATTCCCTACGAAAGTGGCATTTATTTCTTTTTCTAGATTAGTTGTTTTGTTTTGTTTTGTTTTGCTCGAGGACTAGCAAAATATAGGTTTGGGGGTATTTGATAAGTATAATTTATGCGTTATTTTACCCTTAATTATTTTACTATCTAGTCTCATTTAAGTGTTAATATAGATTAAATTATTAGATATTAAATTTAATTAGGTTAGAAAAAGCTTTCATGGTGTTTTGAATTAAATTAGCTTATTTTGCAGATTCTTCATTGGCGATCGAACGGGGTCACTTACCGATCGATCGGTTACACGTGATTTTGAAGAAAATTCAGTTCAAGCGTTCGAACGGGCATGCAGGGCGATCGATCGGCATAACGCGCAGATTCCTTATTTCACCCAATTTTGAGTCCTTTTCATATACAACTCTTTCTTACGGATCTAATGCCTATATAAAGACTTATTTGGCACGAAATTAAGGGAGAACAAGTAGATTTTCTGAAGAGAAGAAGGAAGAAGAAGATGGAGAAGAAGCCAAAGCTTTCAATGGAGATTCAATTACTTTCTTCTACCATGGAAGGCTAAACCTTTCTTTTACTTAGGAGTTGATGAACCTATAGATAAGTTTCAATTTCTTTTCTTTTTAATTTAGATCTCAGTTGTGAATTATGACAATTGTATGATAAGGATTTCCTTTTTAATGAAAGAGCTTTTTTAATGTTTATTCAAATCTATGTTGATTTATTGTCTTGTAGATGATAGATTGATGTAGTTTTGATATTTGCATCAATTCTAATTTTTGTGATTTAGATGAGATGGTCATACAATAGTTTTAATGTTCAGATAATTAAGGACTTGGATGAGTTATACTAAGATTAGACGGGTCATGCCTATAGCTATTTAGTGTAGATGATTCGTGCTATTGTCGAAGATAGTTCATGCCATGGAAATTAATTAATGATTCTTTCTAAAGTAATTCTAGCTTGTAGCTGAGAATACTTGTTCATATTCACACTAGATTTAGATTAAAAGTTAAGGAATTGTTACGGTTCTATAGTGGATTCGATTTCCTAAGTAAATTCCATCACATTAATCTCTTACTTTTAAACTAGTTATTTTCTTTTCCTTTACTTAATTAAAGTTTAAGTTGTTTTAGTTTTAAACCAGCAAATTCTTCTTTATATTTAGTAATTATTCATCCTTCCCTGAGGTTCGACAACCCTTAAATACTCATCCTAGTACATTTACCTTGTACACTTGCAAAGGGTTTAATTATAAATGATCAGTCCCGCCACCTTCCTATGGCCAGACGGTGGCCAAAACAGCCACTTTCTTTTCTTTTCTTTTCTTTTTTTACCATCAGACCGAAGATGCAGTGGCAGCAGGCCGCCACGGCTGGGCAGTTTTCGGGCTCGACCGGGATCGCCTTCATCCGGCGATCTGGGAACCTCGACCCACCTCCGGCCAAGTTCTGCACCGTGCCGCCGCCGCTTGGTCACTATTTTTTTTTCTGCTTAGCAGCCGAACCGCCACGGCCATGGCCGCAGCAGCCATGGCCACTACAGCCAGGACCACCACGGCTAGGTCCAGGGCGGCCCCTCTCCCGTGAAGGTTCCGGCGACCGGCTTCTGGCAACCCTCCGGTAGATTTAAAATAATGAGAGTGCAAAAATCACTGTTCTTATTAATTACGAAACAAGGATTGCATAGAGATCATAAGTGATGTACATTAAAATTTATGTAACGATCTACTAATCTCGACTCAAAGTCCTACCTTAATGGCCGATTTGTCATCAATCCACTGCCGTCGGAGTCTCACCGGAAAGTTCCATCAACGACTCCTCTTTCTTCCCTTAACAATCCTCTATACGATATGTTCAACTTTTAACACTCATATCTCTCTCATTCGAACTCCGATTCGCGCGATCTTGGTGGCGTTTCAAAGCTCTTTCTGTTTACTTTCTAAACAAGTGTTTTCAGCCATAAAAACTATCGAGAGAGGAAGTTATTCTACTAAGAATGTCAAAAGGTCAAACTCCCTATTTTCCACGTATTTAATTTTTGAAACCTAGGAAAATTCAGGATGTTACATTCTTCCCTCCTTAAAAGAATTGCATCCTCGCAATTCACCATGGCCAACCCTTAACAAGCTCGGCCTTTAACTCAAAAGTCATTCTACCCTTTCAAATCACATCAACTACAACTTATAAATTAAGTAGCACAAAAACTTAATATCCCACAAAATTTAGGTCGTTACAAGTTCACTAATTGGGAAGGTACCCCCTGCTCAACCAGGACAATCCTTAGAAAGGAAGGTCCAAATTCCAAGAAGGAAAATTATAGCATCCTACTCGCCTAGGACAAACCTTGCGGTGAAAGTTCAAATTCCTAGAAAGAAAAACTAGAGCAGCAGTAAGCAAGTGCACACAGACATATCATCTAGGATTCTTAGGGTCCGTATAACTTATTAAATTAACTCACATAGCAGCTTGCTAATCTTAACCTAGGGAGGCACCACGTTCTCAAAGGAATAGAAACAAAACCATGTCCTTTGGGATGCAAAACCAATTCGATAAACCTCTAATTGTCTAACAACCAATGGCATCCAATCTATCAATCATGGATAATTATGATTAAACTACATTTATAAATCATTTTGATGATGCATGCAACAAGGTACATACGTGAGCAAAAAATAAATGAGTCCATATACAAGCAAACCTACTCTAATCAGTCCCTATGTGCATGAAACATGGTCCATTTGTGTCAAATAAGATCATATAAGTCTATGCAAGAGTATATGTATGCATGGTAGTGTTCATACTTAAGCTAAAATACATGAAACATGAATCACCTACAATTAATATAATATGTGCAAGCATACATAAATTATCATGGTTAAGACTTATTGGAATAAAGTAATTATGAAGAAATCATCAAACATGAATTTAAAACAAGTAGAATATCATACTAAAACTAAACAAGTATAGTCCTTTCATACTTAAGCTAAATCATAATTCAAAGATGGTTCTCATGCAATCACAGTAGCATTTATAGTTAATCATAACTCATCATAGTAATAAAGAATTAGATTTATGAGAATTGAACAAAAAAAGGCCAAAAATACACAAAAATAGGCCAAATCACAAAATTGCTTTCTTATCGTTCGAACGCCTTGGTGGGTTGTTCAAACGGTTAGCTATTTGATCGGCCAGATAGCCCATTCGAACTACTAGCCATTCGAATGGCTCATTTGCTCATTCGGTCGGCTAGAATAGTTCACTTTTTTAGTTCGTCTTCAACCTTTTGAAATTCAAACTAAAAATATTCTAAAATTTTAAATAAATTCAAAAATTACCATAGAACATCATATAATCAAAATCTAGACCTAGAACATGATAGATCTAATCAATCTCATTCTTAATCACAAGAAAATAGCCATAAATAACATTTTTTAATAAATCACTATTAAACCTCAAAATAAAGGAAGAACCCACATAAATCCACGATCATGCATTCCAATAAATAAAACAAAACAAGGAAAAACTCACTTACCTCTATGAAGCCTTTGAATCCACAAAAGAGTCTCAAGCCTCAAGAAATCCTACCTAAAAATTAGGGGTTTTGTTAAAACTTAATTAAAATTAACAAATAGTCTCAAATCAACTTGAAAATAGGTAGATCTATGATATCATTTGGTTAAAAACGAAAATCACCTATTTAGGGTTTTAATCAAAATTTAAAATAAGAGTTTTAATGGAAGAAATTAAGAATCAAAATGGGGGAAATAGAGATAAGAATGATTAAGAGAAAAATCGAAAGATTAGAGGTGATTAGGGCAAGAAAATACACCTTGATCCGATTTTCTTCCTTGGGAAATGGGGGTAGAGCACCTCCTTTCACCTAACACAGCTCTTCCCCATTTTGGAAAATGGGCTAGGGTTTCTTTAAATAATAAGGGTCTTGGGTTGGATTAACAAAATGTTGGGCTGTAAAATAAGTCTAAAAATTTTTTGCCTAAAAAAAGAATTTAATCACACCCAAACCTACTAAAATAAAATAAGAGAAGTTTAAAGGGTCTTGTGTCTCACATGCCATTGAACATGGATGTGGGGCCCGCGGCAGGGTCTGTACCCTTAATTAAGGAAAATTTAGGATAAAATCCCATAATATTTGTAAAAATTGGATAAATTAAGTTTGACACTAATACTTATAAAAATAAAATTAAACCTTATTTAAGTCATAATTACTAACCCATAACCCCAAAATCAAATCAAATCGGAAAATAAGCAAAACCACACAAATTTGCATAATTAAAAAGGAAATTAAAGTGACTAAAATTAGAGATCTTACAGTAAACTATTGTGAAACTTTTTGTAAAGGGAAAAATGCACCCATACATGCTTCTTCATTGTTGTTTGTCCTGCGCATATGATGCTTGTTGTCTTTCATTGGTAAACAAAAAATCTAACGGCATGAAATAATTTTACGTTGTGGCATAAGGAATTATATATAATCATTTATGAGAAGGTGCTACTACATTACTTTGCAAAGAGGTGTCTATGCAATTGGATTGAAGACTAATGAGTGTTATGGCCTTATCAACTAGTGGTTGGCATTGATTATTGTAGATGCTATATTATTGTGTATTTCAATATAAGTTTCCATATTTATGGAATCACTTTTACATATTGTGATGAATGTAGAAGCTAGATTGTCACATGTATTGATATAAGTTACCAAGTTTACTTTTGTAGCTTTCAATTAAAGATTTATAGGGCCAGGCATTTGTGTATCAAAATATGAAAAACTTGTAAAGTTGGTGATAGAATGTGTTCATACATCAGTCTAACGGTTAAAACATATGAAGTAAGAAAACCCTATCATCCTATAATACATCCAACAAATACTTATGAATGAAGCAAAATTAGCATAAAATATAAAGCAATGATAGTACACTTCATCATAGTAAATTGTTAAAAATATATGATTGATTGTTCATCTCCTAGTTCCATATACTCCTAAGTCTCAGATGAAACTTTACCCTTAAGAACCAAAATTCGATAGTCGACAACCTCCAGTTGACAGTCAAATGACATGTAGATATACGCACAGGGCAAAGGCTACACATGAACCCAACCTGAAAAGACTAAACTATTATAAGGACATAAGTATCCTTATGTCATGTATTAGTTTATTTCTGTGTTCAAAACAATGTTATGAATATGTAATTTTGAGTTAATTTAGGTCTGAATATTGGATTATAAAGATGGAGTAAAAGGAAGACTCAAATCTGTGTTTTTGATAAGTAAAAGAACACACACATACATAACATTCACACACTTTAGGGTAAAAGAAATCTTAGGTGAAAGAATGGTGAGAGTTGGAGGTTTTTCTATTGAAAAATAAAAAATATGCTCAGAGCGATTGATCGCTACTTAGGAATGATTGATCAATTTTAAACTATAGCAAAATCTTTAGAACATTGTTGATCGATCGATCGCTTATGATAATGATCGATCAACACTAGAAAATTCACTATGTAAAACATATCCGAGAGTTTATCAATTGATCGCCAACTTGATAGATTGATCAATTGAATAGTAGTATCCTAATAGAAACAAGGATCAATCAATTACCTTGTAGAATAAACAATTGATGTAGCACAAAGTTGCCTAAATAAGACTTTTCGATTTGATTTAGATTCCTAGTTGAAGTCATATTCTTTTTTAGACTTGGGGTGTCTATAAAAAGGGTAAGAATGTGAGGAAAGCAAGAGAAAATGTTTGGAAAAATTAGAGATCTTGTGTGGAGTTGCTCTAATGGGTTTGTGAAAGAAGAAGTCTTCTAGGTTGTAATTTTGTCTACCTTAATCAAAAGAGTGATTAGAGGTAAGATGAGTCCACAAAAACACATGTGAGACATGGTGCTTAATGAAGACTGTTGCTGAGAAGATCAAGAAGAAAGAAAATTTATTCTGAAGAAGGAGATGAAAGATATACATTGACCGAAGAACACAAAGAGAAGGAGAAGATCGAACTATTGCCTATAAACAACCAAGGAGTGGTTGATTCAGAATCGAAGTGGTGTGAAGAACTAGTTGTTTTAAGACAAAAAAGTCTTTGTTCTTTGTAATCCATAATTCTGTAATCTCAAGTTTACATAGTGCACATTGATTTGGATAGTGTCATGTGGTTTTTCCTAGTTGGATTTTCACTTAAAACTCTTGTATGCTGCTTGGTGATTTGATCCAAAATTTGCTTTAAGACGCATAGGACTTAGGCCCATTGAATTAGACAAAATATGTATTTATTTTGTTTGGAAGGGGAAGATAAATTTTGTAACTTAATTGTAAGTTAGACGCACTTTATTTGTCTTGGTTTGTGTATGTCACACACATTGATCATAAACCAAAAACTACCCCTTATCAAGAATAAACCCCAAAAAACACTGCAGCTACTTCTCTGGAATATGTCCCTACCACTCTACACCCATTTCTGCCACTGCAATTCCATTATGGGCAACATCTCCTAGTGAACTTACCCTTTGACACAGGCGATGAGCCTATCCTTATGATCATAACCTCCATACCACTGAAATGGATACATATGAAGAGAAAGCCTTTGATCCAATTGTACAAGGTTAGTCGGCGCCTACCTCTAGCCTGTCCAACTTAAGCTGGCTGGAGGTAGGTGCTGACTATCAGTGACTATCACCAAGTTCACTCTCCAGTGGATTGGAAGGTTATCCTTAGGAGGCCTTTTGTAGGTATCAAGTAAAAAAAAAAAATTTAAAAAAAACACCATCAGTGATGGTTGTGGCTGATGGTTTAACCAATGTTTTTTTTAAATGAGCATCAGTGATGGCTATGGCCGTCGCTAATACTTTAACCAATTTTTTTTAAAAACAAATTAGCATTAACGACAGTTCGTTGCTGACCCTATAAAATGACCATTGGTGACAGTCATAGGAGCCGTCGCAGAAAGTAGCTTTAGTGACAACCATAACCATTGCTAAAAGTCCCACAACCATTGCCGAAAGTGTTTAGACAATGGTAAGGTTAATTTTTTAGCAATGGATATATTCATCACTGAAGCCCATTATTACCATTGCTAATAGTTATAGTGATGTAATTAATAACAACGCCCTACTAGCCATATTATTATTACCATTAAGAGCTTCTTTTTTAGTTTGTGAAAGTTTACTTGTCTTCATACATTAAGAGGAGAAGAAAGCTTGATGGAGCTAGCTGCAGAGGGGTCCAAGAAAACTCTTCAAATGGCTCAAGTTGAGCATAAAGAGGTAGACCTGATCCTCATGTGCAACTGTGAACTTGAACTCAGATATTGCAGCTTATTTCTACATGTTCTTATTGTTCTTATGCGTTGTCTTTTTTGTCCTCTATTGTTTGCCTTGTGGTTAAAGTATACGCAAACAAGATTTATCTTTTTGATAATTTTCAACCAGCTATGCTCTTGAGATACTGTATCAAAGATAAAGTTTAATTTGAAATTTTATTAAATTTTTTAATATATTTTTATATAAGAATTTTTCAAATTTCAAATGCTTTTGCAACGAACTATTTTTGTCCCAAATAGTCTTGCATATGCCTTTTGCGACGGACTTATTTGTCGCAAATACTAAAGACAATAAATCAAAAGTTATTTTTTGCAACAAGATGCATTTGTGGCAAATATATTTTTTCCGTTTTGGGATGATTAATTATTTTCGCAAATACTACATGTTTATAATTCTTAAAATAGTTGTTTGCAACAAGTTTAGTTGTGTCGCAAAAAACAACATTATTTTTTATTTTTTTTGCGACAAGTTTTTTGGGATTTATCCAAATATAGTTATTGTATTTTGAAACAAAAAACCTGATCTTTTGCGATGGATAATGTTGTCGCAAATATATACTTGTTAGGACGAAATTAATTTTGTTGCAAAAAACCTTTTGAGACGAGGCTTTTGCGACAACTTTGGGATGAGCATATTTTTGTCCCAAAACACCTTTTGGGACGACATTGTTATCTTTTGCAACAAATAAATTTGTTGCAAAAGAGCAAATTTGTTGTAGTGGCAACCCCGTCCTTACGTCACTTTCATACTCTTTTTGTTCGCCCTCCTTCGGTTTGTACTTGGACTAGCAGCCACATTATTGTGGACGGTTGTCCACAACTGCATGGTAGCCGGCGTAGGGGAAGGGAGTGACGCAGGGAGGCCGGGAAAGGGGAGGGGGACGGCATAGCCGCCGGGCAGAAAGGGGAGAAGCAGAGAAAAAAAAAGAGAAGACAAGATAATTAATCATTCACTCCTCAACTTAGGGCGTAGCCCTTACATTTAAATAGGTTAACTAATGGGCTCACTAACAAGTACCTAAGGCCCATTAACATAATTAAAAGAAAACCCAAACTAATAACCCTAATTAACCTAATTACTTAAATGCCCTTATTACATAATTACCTAATTACCCTAGTACGTGGCCCTAGTGGTAACCCCTAGAATGTTCACAATATTCCACCACGCTTCTGTATCACCTCATCCTCGAGGTGACTAAAAAAATCATAGCATCCACAAGCCAACCAATAGAGACATTTGGAATCAGAACATCACGGTTGGAAAAACAACACTACTCCCAAAGGCGCCAAAATGAGCTAAAGACACTAGAGTTGTTGATCCAATCGCAAAGCACTTTCCATGAGCAACTATAGTGTTCCCTGCAGCATCAAGAGCATATGTTCGCTCACGGATTCGGCAACTCATACCAGTCATTTCAGCAACGCCCCCGGCATTGTCATTAATGGGGCCAAAATCATCAATAACCAAACTAGTAGCAATGGTGCTCAGCATACCAAGAACAACTACGATAGTACCATAATGGCAGCAATGCTAAAGTGAACATAAATGTTGGCAGCTATTGCGAAAATAGGGATAAAAATTGACTTATACCCCAAGGCGAGTCCAAATATGACATTAGTAGCAGCTCCAATTCAGCATGAATCAGCAGGTTGTAATCCTTGCTATTGAAATAGGCAGGCACAAACCCGATGAGCAGTCCTGCCCATAAACCAATTGCAACACAGAAGAATGATGCCCAGGTCTCCTCAACCTTTTGCGCACCGAAATTGAAGATGGTGAAAGATGATAGAAGCATAATCCAATTAACTATTCCAATTCCAATGATCATCAGGGCAGTGGAATTGATGAGTTGCTTATGCAGGAATGGCTCAATTTCCTTCATAGCCATGATGTCAAAGAAAGCAGTAGCAAACAGAGTTGTTAACAAACAAACAATGATACCCATAGAGCTACTAAGGAGAGGGTACAACCTGGCAGTAAAACCATGGTTTATCCCAAAAGAAGATATAGAGGCCACAACTAGAGCAACACATGAAGACCCCCCCGCATATGAACTCAAAAGATCAGACACCATCCCAGTAATATCACAAACACTAGCACCAACATTATCAGCAGTCATCGTTAGGTCGGCCATAGATACTGCAGAGAGGACTCGATTTGGTCTGGCAGGCGCCACTCCGAAGGAAGCCGGAACACTTGCAATATTAACCAATTGACTACCAATAGGAGGCTTAACATTGAGTAGAGCAGAACCCTGGGATCGATCGAATATGCGGCTTTCAAGCATCCTTATCAGCCGCTGACCATCACTATTGCCAAGAATTTTGATTCCATGAGAACCTGTAGTGACTGCCAGTAAAGAGCCCTATTCGTTGAATTTGAGCCTAGGACATGCCGGCAATCCACCATCTGCATCCACAGTAGTGAAAACATGCCGATTGTCCCTAGACCACTGAATAACTAAACAGCTCTTGCTAACAAAATAGATAGCAATCACACCAGTAACAGCATGGGCTGGTGCAAGTTTTCCAAGCGTTTCTTCTAAACATGGGCAGTAGCCTCCCAGGCAATTGTAGACAAAGTTCGTAGTCTGAGGTCCGTCACATTCAGTCCTGCTCCATCAGCGTTATCAATGCAGCCAGAGTGGCCAATAAAAAGAGATGCCATGAAAGAACTATTAGACCATAGTATGGGCTCGGGCCCGGTTTGGTCCAACTATGTCAATACGGGTCATGGGGTCAAAGGGTAGTGGGGGCGGTTGCACCGATCCCACATATACCCTCGTTACACATAATTTGAATAGGACCCACATATGTTACACACATATACTAGACATATATCTAAGTATATATTTACACATTGTGAGGCCCAAACGCGCGAATTAGGTAGCAAGAGTGGGACCTATGATTAGCGAGGGGTCGACCCTGTCGCGGGTGTAGCCATGTGCAGGGGGTTCAGGCCTCCGCGGGCTCTGAGAAATAAAGCCCACGCCCATTGTGTTTAAACCTCAAGTTAAACCAAGAAAATTCAGCACAAGTCCATATGTAGAAGCCCATCTTTAAGTCCATTAAAAAGAGGATAAGTGAGGGGTGTTTTAAGGATAAGGGAAGTGAAGAGACCTAACTAATCAGGTCGCCCCACTCCTGAATTCTATCCCAATCAGTCCGCCATCTTCTTCATTCCCGTTTTTGTGACTTCTCTTGGTTTTTGAAAGAAGTTGCTGCTGCCCTCTCTAATCCTCTCCCAAAATTCTCTTGGTGTGGCCATTGAAGGAGAAGAATCATCTTGCTAATCTCCTTGTTGGTTGGGACATGAAAAGTGGGCTTTGAGGATGCCAAAGCTGCTAATTTTCATCCAAGCAAAGCCGGTTTTTGAGGGATTTGTACATCATACAAGATATTCCCTTAATCCCTATTTATTGTTCTTGCAATTGACGCGAGAAGGCTGATTTGGAGGGCATGCTAAGGCTGGAACAAGCCCAGGTCAGTTTGTTATCTCTCCTATATTTATTTATCTCCTTTTGATTGATTGAATTAGATACATTTTTATTACTAATTGGAGTTAGTTTCTTATATGTGTTAGGTGTAGATTATAAAGATTGGATTTTTATCGGTGTGCCAACCCCTTCCTGCCACGCTTTCGTTGGTCCGGCCACTCTACAAGAACTTACAAGGAGATTCTTTCCATCCCTTTATACACACCTCTTCCTGTCTCAAATATCTTCGTAATCTGTGGACCTGTGAATCTTTCAAAACCACGTGAACCAGTAAGCTTTGACAATTCCAATGTACCCCAACAGCTTTCTCTATCTCCCACAAAGTGGTACTACTGTCCCTCCATATAGGAGACTCCTTTGTTGAAAAGGCGTCAGCCAATTGAGTTACTAATGTTTCATAGGGATTTAAAGGAGTGAGTCTACTTCATTTCTTCGAGTAGACACTTCCATGTTGTTGGCCACGATCAGAGACAGCTGCTCTTTTACCAAAATCCAACTCTAACTTAACAAATTTTTCCAGGAGAAGATCTAAAGCTACACCCCACATCAAAGTTGGTGAGACAATTCTGCCATTGTCAGAAGAATCCCTGTAAACTCCATCTGTTGTCTTGTAGTGCGGTAACTCAGAATCAAAATGAACAATCTCTGAAGCAACAATTTTGAAGTTGGAATCCAAGATAGCTGCTTTTAAAGATTGGGTAGAACTATAGAAACCCAAAAAGAGTGCATCCTCCAGCAGGGCATACTCCATCAATAACCCAGCACTCCAACTTCCAGAGAAGGGAGGAGTGAAATGGGTTCAGACATCCGCATGCTTGATCTTCTCAGCGGCCTGGAAGCTTTGGAGCAATTCGTCGAATAGGTGGTGGACATAGAGACTACCCCCCACGGTCTGGAAGTTCTGGGGCTTCTTCCCGCGGCAGGAGGCAGCATCGAAAAGAATCAAATTAATCGTCAATTCCAGGAAGCAAATCCCGGATCGCTCGCAGTCACCAAAACCAATCCAGTTCAAACTCCGTCTCTCCGTTCTCAGCTTGCCACGCTCCTCTGATCTCCTTCCATGGTGTCCACTGGAGACACCCAGGCAGCAAAAGGGTTCTCCGGAAGGCAAGAAAATTCAGGTAGCCATAGCTTGCAACAACGACAGTGGCTGGGTGGTGGTGCCAGTGATTTGGAGGGTGAATCCCGGCTCGGCGATGGCTCAGTCCAGCAGAGTGTAGCAATCATTGGGCCAGTTGTAGGGAAACGAACCAGCGGAGATTGCCGTGAGGAATTTGCACCTAGACGAAGTTGATCGGGCGGGGAAAAGGAAGACGACCGGGGTTCTGGCGGCCGGTGCTATGGTGGAAGGCAGAGCACGAAAAAAGGCGGCCTTTTTTTGGTTGGCAGGGCAGTCCTTCTGGACGAGGCTGGGGTCCAGGCGACGGGGCGTTGAGACCGGTGCGGAAAGGGATGCACAATGTACCGGCGATGGAGGCGCAGGCCGTTCCGGCGACTGGAGCGTGGTTCCATGGCATACCGACCTTCTTCCTCTTTGCCGCTGTCGATGCCAGAAAAGGCAAGGCAAATGGGTGCAGTGAAGGGGCGATGGTGGGTTTCTTCCCGCCGCCGGAGGTCGGTCTGAATTTCCTAGCAGCTAGCTGTCTCTTGGGAGTCTTTCTGCACCGACAGGAGCAACTGGCTTGGCTAGGAGCAGAGACAGTCTGCAGACTCCGCCGGTGTGGACTAGACTCCTTCGTGGAGAGAACCCTTCGGGCATACCTTCTCTAACTCCGCCGAAACGGGTTCCTCTGGCAATAAAAGGTCTTATGAACTGATTCATCTTCTTCTTTTATGCAAATAATGTTGGAGGTGTTGTTAGGGACGTTATAAGCCACTGCAGATTTGTGAGCTTACTTGTAACCTCTGCGCATAGCTCCGCGAGCACAACTGCAACCACTATGATTTTTTTTCCCATTGTCCCATAAAATTTTGGGTTCTGATATTAATATTATAGACGGGTAATTATGTAATAAAGGTATTTAAATAATTAAGATTATTAGTTGGGGTTTTTTTTTAATTATATTAATGGGCCTTAGGTACTTGTTAGTGAGCTCATTAATTAATCTATTTAAAATATAAGGGCTACGCCTTAAGTTGAAGAGTGAATGATTAATTATCTTGTCCTCTCTCCTTTCTTCTCTGCTTCTCCTCTTTCTGCTCAGCCCCATACTTGAGTATGATTGGTGGGTTGAATGTAGGAATAACTCTAGTTTGTGTCACTAGTACTTGTCTGTCGTTGGGAATAATGACTCTTGATATGTCATTTTATGTGTCAGCGGAGTACTATTTTTGTAGTAATCAGACACATATAAGTGTATGTGATTAATTACTACAATTACACATTTACACAGTAGCCCCGCCCCATATGCTAAAACATTCCACATGTGCACCTATATTCAACCAGATTCACTACATCGTATTGAAGGAATATTGTGTAATGAGAACTCGATGAGTGGCATTATAGTATAATCAAAAACACGACCCATCAACACATGTTGTATGCTCACAACTATCATGTTATTTGAACACATAAACATACATGTTATTGTGGATAATGCATAACCTTACACTTGGCATCATTTACACTTATCTGGTGGTATAGCGAGTTATTCTGGAATTCATATATTGATACTAGCAATATGTCTGCATGTCTTGCTTTTCTTTTGCTTTTGATGTGTTTATGAGAAAATGAGGTTAACTCTTCAACCATATTTTTGTCATTTGTCAGACGTTTCTCAAAGAGTGCGGTTGTGTGTTCCCTTGTATACTCAATTAACTGAGTAATAAACATCAATCTGGTTTTTTTGAACATTTCATTCACACTTTCAAACCTATTTGAGTTTAGTGTTTGTTGTGAACGGAGGTACACAACAACTTGGTAGCTGGCGTAAGGGAAGGGAGCGGCACAGGAAGGCCGGGAAAGGGGAGAGGGAGTGGCATGGTTGCCAGACAGAAAGGGGAGAAGCACAAAAGAAAGGGGAGAAGATAAGACAGTAATTCACTTCATTCCTAATCCAATCGGGGCATAGCCCTTACACTTAAATAGACAATCCTAATGGGCTCACTAACAGAAACCTAAGGCCCAATAACATAATTAAAATAAAGCATTAATTACCTAATTAACCAAATTACCTAAATGCCCTTATTACATAAAAACCCTAATTACCCTAATACATAGCCCCCTAGTGGTAACCCTAGAACGTGCACAACAGTGTTCCATATATTTTGCCAGGAAATACAACATTGGCCTAGTGCTTTGCACCTATCTTATCTAGCCAAGCAAATGCTTTGGGATTATGTTCTTTAATGTTGTTCATTGTGTCCTCATATACGTTGTCTAAAACTTTTAAGTACCACATGGAGTTGGTTTTTTAGGTAGTTGTCTTTGAATTTATCCAACATATTTGCATTATTTGTGGTGTGTAAAGGGAAAATACTGCTTAACAACATTTGTGGTGTGTAAAGGGAAAATACTATTTAACAACATTTGCCAAGCCTTCATTCAATCAAAAAATTTGTATCCAACTTAGCTGGAAAATCAGAAAAGAGATACTTTCTAAACAATTCAAGAAATGAGCTCCAAGTTTTCTCACATTCATTCTCAAGCACTACAAATGCGACACATAACATTATTGTTCCCATCTAGTGTAATTGCTATCAATAGCTGACTGGGATGCTTTCTCTTCAAGAAAGTCATATCTATGGTTAGAAATGGCCTCAGTGTTGTTCTAAACGCTCTTGTAACCGACCCAAACAATCAAAGTACTTTTTTAAAATAGTATCCCCCTATACGTCCAAGAATATCATTTGATTGGAACTACTACACTTCCTGGACTAATCTTTTCTATCTGAATTTCGTATGCAGAAAGTATGCAATAGGATTTGTCTAGGTCCCCATAATTAAATCACATAGTTCTTTACCTGTACAACAAGATTTTATTTAGTTAACATTAAAACTACTTACACTACACGTTAACAAGTCGTATTCTCGATAATACAAAAAGATTACTAGTCATGTTTTAGGAGACTGAACTTTATAAGTAACGTGTTCATGGAACATGGCAGGTTAACGAGTCATGTTTTAGAAAAATGCGACTTTATAAGACTCATTTTCCCAATAACACGTCATGTTAACAAGTCGTGTTTTCTTAAGCATGACTTTGTAAATATCATAAGTGTGCCTTACCTGCACATCATCATTTCTTGTAGTTAATAGTACACCCCAATGCTTTGAAATATATCTTGTTATGTTTTTCGATGTAATGTCTATTGAATCTTTAAATAGCCCATGACATTTTCTCACAATCCAAAAGTGTGATACTAAAGGGTAGTCAGTTGACTTCCTTTGCATTCCACACTCATGTTCGGGCACTAACCTTGTCATAGCCATAAGATCTCCTATATTTGATACCCTTATGTACCACTTGGAAGACTAGTTGGAGCACTTTGCAATGCACATATATTCTTGTTCTTATCCACAACTTGATATGTAAAATTTGCATTTACTACAATGTCGATCAAAACCCTCTAGAAATGCACTAGACTTTGGAAACATGCACCCAATTGGAGTATATTCTTGTAGTCCTTTGCTTACAAACTATCAGTCATTACCTCGCCCTCACAAATATTTGGTTCCAACAAGTTGAGATCATCAAATGTATTCCACTCTACCTCAACATCAACACTACCATGTACATCATTGTGTCCAAATTCTTCAGGGTTAAACATACTTTCAATGTCAATTAAATCATTCTCATGTCATTGGTCATCACCCCACACTTCTTCAAATTCTTAGTCGTCGTAATTTTTAGGGTTGTATAGGGGATCATAGTTATAAAATGAATTCCTTATCGCACCCATTATTTGTAACATTTCTTCAAATACAATATGAATAACTTCTGTAATAGGTTCTGTATGCATTGGAATGTTGTATGATGTGTGACATAAATTTGTTGAGTCAAAATCTCTTGGTTCTCCCAAGCTGCAATAGATATTAATGTGTTAATCAATATGCTATATGGCTCAATATTATGTATTTTCTTACATGCTTACAAAATTTATCGTGTTATTTTATATACACTAACAAGAATATGTGAGATATCACTTTTGTATTTCGCATCATTAGTTATGTGATATTATAAATATTGTACTTTTGCTTAATACGATATTCTTTTTGTTGAACATGATATTATAAATATTGTGTGGTCGAGTACACGATAAAGTATAATATCGTGTAATCTAAAATTCTTTGTTACCTGACTGTTTCACCAAGTGAATTGTGTATCGTTGACTCCTGTGTGCAATTTGCTATTCAAGCCGGGGTAAGCCTATACCACTGGTAATTTATCTCTATTCACAATCTAGTTCCTTTTTACTGATGGTAATCTGTCACCATTGTTAGGCTCTTTCATCTCCATATACAAATGATAACACTTCTTGATTTGCCTTCTTATGAATGAAAAACACTGATTACATGTCTTCATCGTCTTCTAATTCACACAAAATGGATTATCACAATGATATAATCAAATACTTCAAAGTCAAATTAGTATTTACGGAAAGTCTTTCTTTGACTTGAACCCGCAGCTCGTTGAACCTCACCGAGGGATCAATATTCATCAACTACTCATTTCCACCTATATACATATTATTATTGTCTGCCTCTCTATTGTAATAGATGTAAATATCAATTCTCTCCATTGTGCTAGTTAAAGGATGATTGGATAGGCCAAAATAAAGCATTTTTACTCGGAGTAGCTTCTATAATGAAAAAAATGGGCTTTTACTATCTCCGGACAGTGAACTTTGCCTTACCGCCAATCATTCCTTTATACCATAATAGTGTCACATTGTTTATTTATAAAGATATGTTTAGGGATTAGGGTTATTTAAACCTAAAGGCAATTTAGTCCTAAAGTAAGTACTATGATATTTAATGTTAAGAAGCAGGAAATATGAAATTTTAACCTCTTCGGCCAAGTAATATGGCATAAAACTCTATAAAAATACCTCTAAATTTATAGGCGTCACATATTAGCATTGCTAACTCATGCACAAATTGAACTAGGAAAACCAATTATGGTGGGTGAGGGCAGTTCTGTCGTAGCCTCCTACAGCAGCCGCCACAGCCTGTCCTCCCTCCTCTTCAATCAACGCGACCCCCTGCCATCGCCTTTCAATCCCTTGCACAGGATATGGTTGTGGTTGTGGGTTCAACTTCCAGTCTCTCTTTGATACCCGATGGCATGCATGGGATTGCTGACCATCGCACTCCACCTGTTCGAGTATAGGACTTTGCTCATCAAGACTCCCTCTTGATGACGAATACTACCTAGTGGAGGATCAGCAGACCCTAGCCACTGCTTTTCACTGGGCTTCGTGTGTGGCTGAACCTTGTTTATCTCGGCTACGATTTCCCAAATATATGGGTGAGGACAATCCAATCGATTGTGCCTATCAGGCAAACAAATTCTTTGCTTATTAGACCCCCACCTCGCACGTTGAGAAGCTGAGAATTGTCTCCTTCAACCTGAAGGGTGATGCTATTGTCTGGTTTCAATAATTTGAATGGGAAGTGCCCAATTCGACTTGGTTCCTTTCTACAAAGGAAGCCAACAAGTTTACGGATTTTAATGAGCTACTCTCCCCCTTGTCTGAGAGTGCGGACCTATCAAACCGAGGTCATGTGGATTACAGATCAGCTTCCTATCCCAATTGGACACAAGAGGCTCTTGTTGGCACCTACATGATTTACTATTGCTTTCATGCTGTCATATGTTTTACACCATAACTTTTCTTCTGTCATGCTGTCACGTTTTAGACCATAACTTTTCTTAATTTTTAATGCACGTAATTTTAAAAGATTGTACTATCAATATTATTTTGAGGTATTAAATAAATCCTACTGATATCTTGTAAGACAAATCCTACCTGTTTGGTTGTCCATAAGATTCATTCCGCTAATGTCATACGTGCGTTTGGAAAGGGGGCTCTGTTCAAATTGAAGAGATGTTACTTTGGAAGTAAAGGGTCTTGTAAGTTTGCTTACGAGCCTTAGGCAATAAATGGACGTGTATAAGAGGCGTGACGATCAATGTCTTAACTGGTCTAGAATAAAAGGCAATAACGGATCAGTAACCGGAATATGAAAAAGTAGCTACATACCCACGCCCACATAACTATGTTTAGAAATTCTGCACTTGCAGCACCTTTATTTCTCAAGCAACTTTTATTCTTTTGCAAATTTTAGGAAACAGAATTATCTTTGTCTCCAATTCAGGATTGACTTGAGTGTGCTTACTTAGGGGCTATTTGGATGTTAAATTTCTATTGATTCTACCCCATTTCAGTCTAAATTATTGGAATCATGTATATATACATAATGTGGGCGGAATTAAAAATTCTGGACTAAAGTTGATTTGAAGTCATTTCGAGCTGGAATCGACAAGAATCACTGAATCACCTCGTGAGGTGATTCCATCAATTTTGGCTTTTAACCCCTGTTTTGAAATTACAGATTCTGTTATTTTTTAACAGTGACCTTTCATATCAATTTAAGCATTAAAAAGCATATTGTATAGGTCAAACTCATTTTAAAAGTTCAAAATTGCCTACCCTTGTAGGATCTTATTTAATAGGACTCGAATTTAGGAGCTCAATAGTACAAGAATGCGCGTATCCAAGTTCGGGAAAGAGTGTTATATTAGTTTAAAATTTTAAAAATAATTTTTTTTCTAAAAATTTCTATTACCAAACGTAATTCTGATTCAGTCGTAAATTATTGAAAATTTCTACTTCCCTTTCTAAAACATTTAAAACGCAAACAGCCCACAGTGTGGTGGGTGTTTCTTGGGATCATATTGCCAAAAAAAAAAGCCAAGTGCACCAATAGGGAAATAATACATTGGCCGAGAATCAATATTGGTTTTTTCTACTTTTTTGTAACTGAGAGGTGCCTGAGTATGTAGGATCCAACTAAAAGGGCAATTGGTCTCTTAGAGAATGGTTGTAATTCTCTTCTGGTAATGTACAAGAGTACAAGACCCCACCTATCATATACACTGGCTAAATTGGGATATAATCCCGTGGATGGCTAACAGTGAGCGTTCGATCTTAGGACCTCTGTCTACAAAATCAGGATATAATCTCTTATTGTCTTGATGGACCCTTGCTTACGTTTAATTCACATCATTGGCATGCCCAATAGTAATACTATCCCGTATAATTTTCTAATGATTATTCTTTTATTTACAATTTTGATAATGTACTTTTCTTAGATATAAAAAATGTCAAATGTTTGATGGTTACCTTTTGCAGTCTTGATATCTATTTCTCATGTCAACATAATTGTTTCATACATATTTCCCCCATTTTAAAAACTTCACTTGCAAGTTAATAAAAAACTGAATAAAATTAAAAATAACCCAATATTATTTTATTATATGAATAACAAGTGAGACTAGAATCATACTTGAACATTTAATGATACACAACCTAAAAATGAAATATAGAGCCAACTAAGTTAATGAAGTTAACTGAAATACTCAATAATAGTCATCTTTTTTATGTAAAACATATTTCATTAATTATAAAAAATAATTACTATCTCACTAATTATACTAAAAGTGCCAAAGGTAACAATAGAATTTTTCCAAACTTCTTATATTCCCCTTATATTTTCTTATGATGCCCTTTAATACAAGTTTGAATTCATATGTGATAGGAGCATATTTTTTTTAAAATTATTTACTTAGATTCTTTTAAATAGTTGTCACTTGTTAACCTAACATTGGTTGTTGATGTGATACCCTTAAAATTTCCTAAAATTATATTTTAAAATTTATTAGTCATCGACATTTTACCGTTGCTTCGGTGAACATAGAAGTAGAACCAAAAGAAACTATTATGATGAAAACCTTGGTGGTTACACAATTGTGAACTTTAAAAAGCGGTTATATCCAATAAGAAGAAAAAGCATCACAAGATTGTAAATACTCTTGGGATAAAAAGAGTCCAGGAAGGAGCAAAGAGCCTTCGGTCAAAAGTGTAGGACATCAACATGCTGGAGGAAGGACTAGAAGAATCGAGAAAGAATTCTTAGGAAAACACTGGTTTAGAAGTTGGATGGAATAATTTGGTACTTGGTTTCTATGTTTAATTATGATTTGATGCATATGTAACTCAGTTGAGTTTCTTAAGCATGTTTGGATTGAGAATTTGTTTCTTCATATTGGTGAATTAATTGGAGGTCAATTTTGGAAAGTTTTATATATACATTTTTCTTTTTGATTGTTTTTACAAAAGGGTAAAGAATTGGGCACTAGAATGGGAACTTTCTTTCATCTACTTCAATCATTTGCACGATCATCAACATGTTGATGAGGATGTTCATGGTTAGAGAAAAATGAATAGTATTGACATTGACATGTTGGGGGTATGTCAGTGTTAAATTCCGTATCAACAAAGGGACCGACACATCAATGGTGATGTCGTTGAACTAGACTTGCAGGAGTCTAACCACTATTGGCAAAGACCAACATATTGTTGGTAGTGTCGATGTCCATAGATGAGATGACTAGTGACACTTCCATCTATGTGTTCAAAGTAAAATTTCTATAGATACTTTTGCTAATTATGAAGAGCATTTTGGTGTAATTTACTCGCATAATGAATGTAATACCCCTTATTTTTCCAAGAAAAATAACTTTTATTTTTGAAATTTTCTATTTTCATCAGCAAGTCATCGATGTGTTGTGTGCACTCGGTGAAAATGGGTCTAACTGTTTGCAAACAATGATGTGTCAATCGGCACATCTGTGAAACCATAAGTCACTGTTGCCTAGGGAAATATGAGTTGTTAAGTGATTTTGACTTTGAGAAGTGGTTTGCCCTTTATAAAGGAAGATGATCTAAAAAATTCAAGTGATTTGGAATTTCTCAGGATTCCAAGGAAGAGGGGAATGCTTCCAACTTGGAGTGCAAAAGGCTTTGTAGTAGAAAGGAGGAGTAGTGCATGATCAATATCGGATTGCTAACCATGTAAACTTATGATGGTTGAAATCATGTTCTTGACCTATTTGTATACATGTTTATGTGTTTTAATGCATGCATGGTTATTTTTCATAGAATTATGCCAAGTTTAGAGTAATAATTGTGATTTTGATGCATGCAGGTCATATTGTTCTATTTATATTTTAAACTATAAGATTTATGATTCAGATGTGGAGCTTATCATGTTTTATGGAAGGGAATGCTCAAAAAGCGAGTTTAGTTTCTATTTGTCTCCCATCCCAATCATTGAGTGGTTGCCGACACATCAAAATGGCACCGACAAGATGGGCTCCTATAGCCTATCCATTATTGGTATGGGTTTGACTTGTCAATGGTCATTGACACCTCAACCGATATGCCAATAGGGCTATCAATGGTGTATCAGTATACGATTTTTAAGCATGATTGCTATTATAGTATGTGTCATTTATAAAATAATAAGAGCATGATTTTTGTGCATTATGATAGAAGTACATATGTAATATTGGGGTAAGTAAACCTTGTGTGTGTGTGTGTGTGTGTGTGTGTGTGAATCCTTGTAATTGATATATATTCCCTAACCTTTGTGTTTGACACTCGAGGATGTAGTGTTGAGTTGACTCCAAAAGTGAGTTGTTTCTAGCCACATGTAGGAGACCCAAGGTGAAGGGATGATGCATAGGTCTCCGGCTCTCCAACAGTGGGAGTTTTTGTTTGTAAAGTTGCTCCCCTGGCTTATAAGTTAGGTTCAAGTGGAACATAAAATAAGATAAATAATCTACCATAACACAACAAAGGAGGTTTTGATAACCATAGAAATTGAGAATCTCGACCACTTGGGTCTATGAGCCATTGTGAGCCTTCGCTTCATAGCGTGGATGGAGCTGGGTAAGAGTTCTAGTGGAAGCATGTAGTTGAGTTGTGTGGTAGTGCATAGTCTAGTAAGGCATGGTTGAACTCCTCGATGTGGCCATCAAGTCTTAGTGAACCTTTTGTCTTTGATTTCTCTTTGTCTAGATTTGACCATGAGAAGAATGAAAGGTATGTTTGACTTGACTTAATTTATTTGTCTGCTTTGATTAATTTATCCGTTGTTTGGTTCTTGTTAGCCATCCCACTGGGTATATTCATATGCTCAGCATCCTTATGGTGCAAGTATTGTAAGTGAAGATCATTTGCAACAAGGGAAGGGCATGTCACTGAGCAGACTTCTTTACAACTTAGAATTTTTCTCTTTCTATTTAGGAAAAGTTATGTAGGCACATGAATGTGCCATTTATTCTAATTATTAATCAAAGAAGTGGATTGACAAATAAGTGTCCAACATGTGTTCATATAGTTTTTTTAATGTGATGTAGATATTTAGTGATGTAAATGCAATATACTATTTTGCACTGGATTGTGAAAATAGGTAACTCCCAAGTGTTTTTAATAATTATTTCAAACTACTCATGCCTTTGTTGTTTTGTTTCATTAAGTTCAATATTTCTTGCATATTTTTCAAGAAAGGAAAATATAGATCTGCTTGCGTAAATTTGGGGGCTTGAACATGCATATAAGTAAATATTGAAACATATGATGAAAATATGTGTGTGTGAATAAGGGTAAAGTAAACCCTAGTTTTGGGCACCCTAGAGTAAATATCCCTAAGTCATTGTGTATGACACTTATGAATGTATGAGCTAAGTGTCAAGTTGGGCTCCAAAAGTGGGTCCTTTAGCCACATAAAAGAAGTTCATGGTAGCAAATAGTAACTTGGCTTCATGCTCCCCTTGGTGTGATGTTTTTGTTTATAAACTGAGTGATGGTTTGAATGGGTTATGGCTTTGAAATAAGCGCAACAACATCGCAGTGTGACAAAAGGAGGTTTTGGTAGTCATGATATGCTAAAAATTTCAACCACTTGAGTGCTTGTGGGCCTTTGCTTCATGACATAGATATAATAGGCAATAATCTTCAACAATAACCTAAAGTTGCTTGGTGGGGTGGTATTGTAACACCCAGTTTGTGGGCCCCTCAAAAACAAGGCCAAAACCCAACCGAGGGTTCAAAATTACAGTCATAAATTCTTTTGTTGATCACCATGATCCTCATCCATGTGCAATGGTTGTAACGATCCTTAGGAACCAGTTTTGAAATAAATTTAAAGATTAACTATTACTTTTTTCAAGATTAGGCAAACATCATCGAATGCTAGTTGCCTATGTATTTTTTGAATAACATCTCTAATATTATTTTAATAAGATTAGATCTAGACATAGTTCTAAATAACAAATTAGGCCAATTAACAAGCATAGCATCATACATGCAATGCTTGTATTTTTTAATTAAAGATCCTTTCATATGTCAAACTCGACATAGAAAATAAAAGTGCCGACAAATCAAACAAATCATTCTTTCACGAAATTGGATAAATCATTCACAGAGTCATATTAGTCAATCATTCATAGAATCTGATAATTAGAAAAATTGTTTGTAAATAGAATTCAATACATCGTTTACAAAATCGGATAAATTATTCATTCACATAATCTGATAAATAGGATAAATCATTTGTAAATAGAATCTGATAAATCATTCATAAAATTAGATAAATCATTAATTCACATAATGTTGCAATACCAAAGTGACATTGCCATGATATTCTAATTTATAAGTATGTCATAATCTATGAGTCATAACTCCAATAACTTTTGGGCTTTATACCAAATAATCATCCTTCAAATCTAATGATAATTTTTGGTCTTTATACCAAATAACTACCCTTCAAATCCAATCATTCAAACCATTTGAAATTTCATCCAAATAATATAATAATATTTCAAAGTCTATATACAAAAAAGCTAAAGACCCAAACCCAATAATGAACACATCAAATAATAATAAGTCATTCAACATCATACCATATATTTGTGTTCAAAATCATACAAGTCAAGTGTGTAAAGAAATCATGCATTCATTTAATTAAGCAAGCACAAAGCTATAAAATCATATATGTTTACTCCATTGAAATTTTCGGAGGTAGTGGCAATCGGAGCTTCTCTTTCCTTAAGTATGCTCTTCTTTTGAGGCCATAAGGCGGCGGTCAGAACTTCCCCTTACCCCAAAACTTTTCTCTTTTTGAGGTCCAAACAAAACCTCCCCTTGCCTAGACACTTTTTCTCTTTGTGGCCTGAATGTGTAGAACAAAACCTCCTCATACCCTGGGGTATTACTCTCTTTGTGGTCCAAAGCAACAGATAGAACCTCCCTTTACCATGCAATTTGAAGGTGGCAGATAGAGCTTCCTCTTACCCTAGGGTTTCCCCTCTCTAGAAAGGTTATCTATCGAAACTGACCCTCTGGCGGAGGGAACCCTCAATTTAGCTAGTTCACTTTTTGAATGGGCTAAAATAAGTTAGAAATAGCTCCAAAACGGAGAACAGAAAGTCTAGAGACGAGGAGAAACCAAAGAGAAGGAGGAAAATGGCATGAAAACAAATGGAGAACTGTCCCCCTTTTATAGAGGGGTGGAGCAAACAGATGTACACCAAGTGGTGCACATCCGCTCGCCTGGTGCGGCTGGCCTACCATGCTGCACATTGTGCATGGTGCATGGCATGCCACACGTTGTGCAGTGAACATACCAACACGTGACATAGTGTTAGTGTCCTGGCATCAGCCTACTGATGCCACCCCCTTGGCATTAGCATGTTGACACAACCGCTAATGTCAGTTTTTTTAAAAAAAAAGAAATTAATGAATCCAATTTCAAATTTTCAAATGTTCATAACTCGTCACCCCAAATTTAGATTTACACGTTCTTACTATCGTTGGACTCGTATTGACAAGCCCTACAAATGAGTCAAGCTAAAAAAAAGTTTGAATTTACTAAAAAACTATTACTAGGCCCAAAACTCTCTTATGGGCCCAAAAGATTTATTTTTCAAAATTTTAGAAAATTGTTGGTTGTTATAGGTATACATTTAGATGAGCCGTTGAGATCTCCTTGATGTTGCCACATATTTAAAATATTATTGGCCATTTTATTTTTGTTGAGGTTTCAATGGGGCTGGGTAAATATATGTATGTGTAAATTAAATGTATATATATTGGATACATATATGATTAGTAGTTTTGATGCATTTAAATTTTATGCTAAGTAGATTTGATATACTCATCATCCTTGTGGTGTAATTGTTGTGTTGCAAGTAGAAAACATTTGCAACTGGGGCAGGGAAGGATGCAGAAGCTTAGTATCTTTCTAATCTTGGTTAGTAGAATAAATGTAAGAATGAGAGTGTGCCAATTATTTTGACTAGTTATTAAAATGATATAATGACACTACAAAACAAGGTCTACAACAACACAACAACAATGACGCACACCAAAAACCATCGTTGTTAGTAGTTATATGTGATGCATGTTAGTACCGTTGTAGTTACAACTTAAATGTGATTCTTTTTGTACTTATTAGCGAAGAACATCAAACTCCATCATTATTGATCCATAGTCCCACTCACTCTTTATTTATAAACATTAGTGATGGCCATAAGAGGTTTTCGCTAATGATGGAACCCACTCACGCTCTTTCCAACATTAGCGACGGACATAAGAGGTTTTCGCACTAATGATGGAACCCACCTTAACGCTTTCCAACATCAGTGATAGACTTAAGTGGTTGTCACTGATGATGGTAGAATTTGACTGCTAAGTTTTGTTATGTCTGATTCTAAATGTTTGTGACTTGTATGTTTTGTTGTGACATATATTATATAAGTTTGTGACATATAGAATATAATCAAGAACTTTCATTTAGAATTGGAAGTCAAAACATTTGAGGTATATTATATATGTCACACCAAAACTTATTAGTCAACATCATTTTGCACCCTCACATGGTTTATTTGTAGCATCCAAATAAAAGCAAGAATGACAAGAATAGTAGGTCCTACCTTGATATCATCATGGAGCAGGCAATAAAAGTTATGCTTGTCATGCATAGGACCTTGCAAGTATTAAATTCTTTTATTGATTGATAGAATTAAATTATTTGAATAGTTAAGCATCCATATTGTAATGTGTTATAGGGGAAAGTTCTTGCTTGCCCAATGACACATATTGACATATTCCTCAAATTTACTCAAACTGTAATCCTCGATTAGCAGGAGATTCTACAGTAGTGAGTTTCAAAGTTTTGTATTTTCATAATCTCAAAACATATCTTTATACTTCTAATCATTCTTGCACTTTAAAATGAATGTAGAATGTCATGAAGCAGCATAAAGATGAGATGCCATAAGGGAATGAAGACATGCTCTCTCAAGGCAATATATTTTCTCAAATCATCGACCAACATGAGAGTCATGGGCTAGTCTACAAATTAGGACTAGGACTAACACCTTCATAGGTTTGGCCCATGGAAACCCATCCGGTGTATAAGCAGGCCCAAGCACAATGCCAAACTTGTCTCACATTGAGTCAGAGATTCAGCAGCTAAAGGATGGGATGAGACTTCAATAGGAGTTAATTAAGCACCTACGTTTTGGCACCCCGTCTGAGACAACTCCAATGTAGCCACCTCCTAGAGAGTGATATGAACATTCTGGTTGTCATATATTTTGACATGTGGGATTAACAGTGGAGTAACATGAGATTTGGAGTTTTTTTGTGGATGTAGTGCTAATGTGTTTTTTGTAGATATAGTGCTAATGTATTTTTTGTGGATATAATGATTCCATAATTAGGACTCAAGTGGATATTGTACATATTGTCGGTTTACAGATATATGGATGTTTATGAAGAATAGTCTTTTTTTGCATATACATCCTTTTTATCAAGTTTTTTTACATATTCATCCTTTCTTACATATACATCATTTTATTACATATACATAATTAAGACTTAAGTGGACTTTTTTTTACATATACATCCATGTGGGTACTTGCGCGTACTGGATCAAAATTATTTAGGGTTGCGATCTTATACCTTTTAAGAGGTTTTGTGTTAGTTATTTAGTACTTTCACTAAATTGAATATGTTGTTGCAGGAATATTTATTAACAACATGGCTACCAAGACTGTGATTTTTGTGACTTATCAAGTTGATTTTTTACCGACTACCGACATGATATTGGTAAAAACTCTTTTATCTTTTCTAGAATTTCTTATCTTTTTGTGGAGCTTGTTTTTTCAATTAAAAGAATCTTTACTCTACAATACATTGTGCAATTGGCATAAAGATTGATCTGCAATTGATAATGTGACATCTATTATTTTCTTTTTCTTAACATATGACTAGTAAGTGTAACAAGAACTCTCTATCTTGGTCTCATTGCAAGGCTACCATGTAAGGGCAATATTTTGATGCAAGTCTTAGCTCAAAAGTCATGTTTGGGGATTGCCTCTTACCCTAGTGGTTGCAATGGACTAAGATTGAGCTTGCTTGAGAAGATGTGGAAAGTTTATGATACTTGTGGCCTATGTACCTATTTTCTAAAAGAAAGTTGATATTCCTACTCTATTTTCTCTATACCAAAACCTTACTCTAGCAAATGATTAGAAAAAGAAAGTTGGATCTCACTCGACAAGAGGGAGATCCACTTTTCTCTCTCTAATCAAAGGCTTGAGTAAGGTTTTGATGTAGAGAAAGTGGAGTAGGAATATTATTTTCCTTTCTAAAAAAATGTAGTGATATATGCTATATTATGTGATACCTCAATTCATTTGAACAAATTTTGGGGATCCTAATTGTAGAACATATCTTACCATGTTTAATGCTAATTTTCCTGTTTGGCTAATAAAAAATCATGTCATATTTTATTTATTTATATGATATACAAGAAACCTTCATCTACATAAATAAAATTCTGATATGATGTAAGATCCTCAGATATGTAAAGGTATCATTCGGGGATTTTGTGTAACGACCGTGAATTTTTGGTATGATTTCCTGCCTCTTATATAGCTATTTTATGAGTTTTAAATTATTTTAAATTATTTAGAGGCAGATATTTGGTGTGTTTTTTTATGGTGTGGTAGAACTCGGAGAGACGAGCATATCGAGCCTAAGAAAGCCTAGATCGAACACCGAGGTCGAAAGTTAGGCCTCGGGAAGTGTGCCATATGTACGGGACCTACATGAAAAGTGCGGGATAACCTACCCATGTGTAGTCTTGTTCGAAGGGCTCATTGACACGAGTCCATCGTTAATAAAAGCATGTGATTCCAACTTCGAGGTTGGAAGTTATCGCATATTGAGGTGAGGAAATTATTTAAATAAAATAATATCAAACAGATAGGATCGACAATGCAGTGGATAAGGTTGATGATGAAGCGCATAGGATCGACTACGCAGCGGATAAGATTGGTTACATTCGGTCAATCCTATCTGCTACATGTCAGTCTCACGTCTATCCAATTTTTCTATAAATAGCATCTAGGGCATCCCGTTTTCGAGTTCTTCTCTCTCCCACGTTCCTTCATTTTCTCCTACGTTCTTCAAACTTGATTTCTTCATTTCTCAGTCATTTTAAGTCCTATTCGAGTCATTCTTGAGGCGTTCTTACCTAAATCGAGTGTGACAGACATCATGAAGGGGTTATTTATCTGGTTAGAGACCTTTAAGACCCTAGTAGTGGACATCCAA
The DNA here is from genome assembly GCA_035235625.1 of Saururus chinensis. Taxonomy (NCBI): domain Eukaryota; kingdom Viridiplantae; phylum Streptophyta; class Magnoliopsida; order Piperales; family Saururaceae; genus Saururus; species Saururus chinensis. The sequence goes on along the minus strand of CP141146.1, from coordinate 30,663,195 downwards.
TTTCATGGTGTTCGGTGTATCGGCTTTGAACTTGCACGGAGAGCAAGGTAGGGGCTTTTATCCTTTCTTAAGGCATAATTATGAACTTTGGTTGTGTTTTAACTTAGTATTTATATAACTCTTGCATGTCATGTGTTAGAGTTACTTTCAAGTTATGATTTATGGTTTCCGTACATATATTCGAATTGTCGAATGATTAATCATTGAGATAGAACATGAATTATATACTATATGTTTATAATTCTATTGTGTATATCCGATTAGTGGAATGATTAGCCACTGGAAGCAAATATGTTTTATATATTGCATGCTTTATGATTTCCTCATATATATGATTCTGTTGGAAGCAAATATGTTATATACATTGCATGCTTTGCAATTGCCTCATATATGATAGTTTGATCAAATGTTTATCTATGGATTTTGATATAAATTATATACGTTGGAGTGTGTGAGATAGAGACAAACTAGCTTTGCCATTGTTTTCATTGCGAATGAATACAATATGTTTAAAAGACGGTTTTAGAAGACTCATCCTTGTTGAAAGGAGGATTCTCAAGTTATTTTTCAAAAGACGTATAAGCATGGTGATTGAGTTGCTGAAGCGGGACAAAGAGGGGGTAATTGTCTCATTGGAATGAGTGACCAACCTTGCCTTTGTAGTCGTTGATAGTGACGCTCCCATAGCTTGTAGAGGTGGAGCTAGGGTTTTCAAATTGGTAAACTTTGGGATAGAATATTTTAAAAGAAAACAACTCTTTTTTGAGTCTGGGAACTCTAGGATGTTTTGATGATGAATCTGGGACTCAAGATTTTGTGTCTGGGACTCATGAGTGTTTTGGTCATCTGGAGCTATTGTTGGACGCCTTGATAGTGCTTTGTTGACTAGATAAGGGTACAATTTTAATCCGGTTTGGAATCGGATGCACAATACCTATTTTAGCCTTGTGAGCCCCTAACGAAGGGCAAGACCCCTGATTAGCCCTTAACGAAGGGCACCTATCAAGGCTATGTGTGCTAGGGTAGAGAGTATCATGGGAAGACTCTCTGCTCGCTAGATCCTGGCGCCCCATGAGCACGAGTGGCTCTTCTGTGGAGGAGTAAGAGCCCGCTACTTTGTACCTGTAGCAAATTCCTATTAATAATATATATGTCTGTGACATTAGTAGTAAGTCATGAGAGCTTACAAACCCTAGAATCATCTTTGATACATAGGAAGAAGCACTAGGGATGGTTTTGGGTGAGAGGTACACCCCATTTTCAGGAAAAATATTATATAAGATGTGCTGTGAAACTGCCATGTGTTTATTCATGCCTGATAGTATAAACTCCCCTACTGAGTATTTTAAAATACTCACCACCCCCTAGACTTTGCAAGACTTGATGAAGCTTAGTGTGCGGGTAGAGGGGCCTACTACGAGTTTTATCGATGTGATTTTAATGATTTCAATTGCACCGAAATGAGTAAGAACTCTTTATTATTTTTCTCTTATGTGTTTGTGATCATGGTTCCTGGGGAAATTATTATTATATTATTGCATAAGGCGAGCGGCTCTAGTCGCGGGCCTGGGTTAACTCCGATATCTTTATTAAAAGAATTTTATATGCTTCCAAAATCCTTGGGGTGCGACATTTTGTACCAACATTTTGATTCTCATAAGAATCAAATATGATTGTGGTCGAGAATTTTATGTTGTGGATCCAAGGTAGCTAGGATAAGTCATATGATGATGAATACCTTCATATATCACCTTTATGTTTTGCTTTCTAAAAATTATCTTCGCCCATTGAGGGGCATGTTACACAACCAACTTAAGCTATATTTTACTTACAATATTTGTTTGGCCACATTGTCTTTTTCATATAGGTCCTCAAGGAGGGTTGTATTCTACCATCAAGAAAGTATGAAGATCTTTTGCAAGCTCGAACATACTTTAATGCTCTCATTTCAATGCACCATGAAGCAATTGAATCTATGGATATCTATGAAGGCTCTTTAGAAGATCTATCAAATGATAATAATATGATTGGAAGCATTGAAACAAAACCTAGAAACACTAATCATATATTAAAAGAAGTGATCAGATATATATTGTAAGAATATATGTGTCAAATGTAATTTTAATTGGCTAATTTTATTTGTCAAAATTATGCAAGAAACCTTGAGTATATAATTAGTCTTATAAATATAATTAGATGTAGTTGTGGTCGAGTAATGTTTGGAATTGGAGGACTTGAAAATAAGAGCATATGTATTCTTAACGATCAAGACTAAAGACTAAAGAATGTTGATGGTTTAAGAAGTTTATTTAGTACACATTCTCATACAAAATTCATTTGAAGAAGTTTTAGAAGTGATTTCAAAGGTTTCAGATGAATTTAATGTAAAAAGAGTAAACTTATAATTAAATAGTTTAATCGATCGATCATTGAACATAACATTGTAGCAAACAATCAATCGACACTTTAATTAGTTCTTTGTAAAATGAAGCAGAGAGTTTATTGATCAATCAATTTGTAGACCAACCGATGGATCTCAAGGAGTCATGCCTTAAGAAAACATCAAATGATCATTGTTTGAAATAAATGATTGCTAGCAGTTTTAGCTACCCTAAATAAGCCTTTTCGAAATAGTTTTCTTTCCTTGTTAAAGTCAAATAGCCAATTCGACTTGGAGACCTATAAAAAGGATAAGAAGTTACAAAATTGAAGCAAAATCTAGAAAATATTGGAGAAGAAATGAGAGTCCTTTTCACATTATTTTCCTTGCGATATCACAAAGGAGCTTGAAGAGATTATTCATTGTAAATTTATACTGATGCATAAATAAAGTGAGAAGATTTCACACAGAAATTTCAAAGGAGAGTTAGTAAAATTCTTCAAAGGAGTTGAAGAATCTCAAGAAGCAAATCAACAAATAAAGGAGTCCTTGGTTGAGTTACTAGAAGAAGAAGATAAAGCTCAGAATACAAAGAGGAAAAGCTTCAAGGATTTAAGGAGGAAGCATTGAAGACCAACATTATCAATGAGAGAAGTTTGAACAAAACAAGTTTGTGTCAAATCTTAAGGTTGATTGGTTGTTTTGAGTCTTGTAAGATCTATATCATTCTAATGTATTGATTTAGCCTTTGATTGAGGTTATCGTGGTGTTTTACCCTAGTTGGGATTTTCTATATAAAAATTATTTTATGATTGTGTAGTGTGCATTCTTGATTTGATGGTTAGATTGATCTTGAATGACTATTAGATATTAAGGTTTATTTATTTCATTTTAAAATAAATTTCTGCGCATAAAGGCTAGAACTCTTAATTGCTTACTTACAAAAGTACCAGGGTTAGGAACAATCTAGTGATTCATTATCATCATCTAGTAGATATTAAACTCTCAAGTGGTAACTGAGGATTTTTATTGCAAAATTGCTTTTGTTTCATGCTATCAATCTCACTTTGCACGCTAGTGTGTGTCTACCTTGCTTAAACTTGCTCATTCTTCCAAAAATGGTGCATTTGTTAGTACTTGTTTATTTTTGCTTATTTGATTCATCATGTCTTATTCTTCTTCTAGTGATGATGAGAATTTTGATGTTAAATGTTATTTTAGACAAATCATTGAATCAAGTAAAAAGTGTTAGCAGTTAAAGAAGATTGTCAAATTGAATAAGGAGACAATTGAATCTATGTCTATTGATAAATTTCAATTAGTTGAAGATAAAGAACCATTAGAGAAAGAGGGTAAAACATTGAGGAGTGAACTTGATAAAGAAAGGGGAAAATATAGATCTTTAGAAGATAAACTTATGTTTACTAATAAAGAAGTTAATGCCTTCAAATCTGATAAAAGTAATATTTAAGATAAGATAAAATTCTTAGAGAATGAAGTTCATGAGAGAGTAGAGACAAATAAGTCATGTTTGAAAAAGATTGAAGATCTAGGGAGTAAATTAAAAATTTTTCAAGAAAATTTAAAGTATTTCACTTTAGGGCAAGAAAAAATGGGCAAGATATTGAACATGAGAAATAATGGTAGTGATAAAAGATAACTATAATTTGATGAGACTAATTCCACAAAGTCTAATAATGTCACTAAGTTTATCAAAGCTAAAGAACCCATGCACCCTAGGAAAGATGATATTATGATAAAACCAAAAGAAATTTCTATGAATCAAAGTCCAAAGTCCAGCAATAGGAAATGATATCAAAAGAGAAGATAATCACAAGTCTTTCTTAATTAGATAAATTCAAGCTATAAAACACAACACAAATCACCTTAGTCAATGTGTCATGAACAAATAAGAAACTAAGGAGAATTATGGTAGTTCATACTTGAATAATTTGCCTAAGATAAGGAAAGAAATCAATTCATACAATTGGAAACGTCAAGACAAAGGCATATGGATTAAAAAGCACACACCAAACTGCACACCTAAGAAGGTTACACAAGATAATAAGAGGGCAAATTGATAAATTTGGATTAAAAAGGATGACTTAGAGAACCTTTGATCTCAAGTTGATAGGGGGTCAAGTCCACTTTAGGTTTCCTTAGAATCAGATAGTTAGGGAAGGCTAAGGAAGGTCAAATCTCTAGATAATGAGATTGAGCTTTGTGTTCATGATTTAATTCTTTTAATCATTTGGACATATTTTAGTTTTTATCACATTTTGCTTTGCTTTTATGTATTTAACTCATAGGTTTTAATTGAAGAAAAAAACAAAAAAAATGAAATATGATCGAAAACACAAAACAAATAGTGATGCTTTTGCTTGTTTTTGCAATTGGTTTTGTTTTTTATTAGTTTAGCTCTTGAGACATAATGACATTAATTTTTTTTTAAGTTGAAAACCAACATGATGAGTGGTCAAGCATACCTTAAGGAAGAGAAGGATACACCAAAGAGAGTGAAGATTAATTTAATTTTCTTTTGCTTAATGTTGCAATTCTCTATTTTTAAAATTTGTATACATCATGTTGAGACTTAAGTCACTTTTGTGTAAGAAAATCAAGAGAAAATTCTAAAACATAAATTGACTTAGGAGTTTGGATTTTAGTGGAGTCTTAGTGATCAAATTAGAGGATCTTTTGCTAGAATTCTATTTAGGATTTAAAAGAAAGAAAATTCCATGTAATGTGATTCAATGAATGTAAGTTTATGTACTTAAATATATTTTAGTAAATTGAACTGTCTACGTAAAGATGATGGGGAAGGGATACCTACTTATGTCGGCCTAAGCTAGTGTGAAACTCCCATCTGCTTGACATAATGAAAAATGAATGAAAAAAAAATGATGTAATAGAGAGGATTCAAAAAAGGCCAAACCCTAGAAAAATGATTTAAGGAAAAATATTATAACTCAGAAAAATGCATGGGCATATACTTATTGAGCTTTTATTTTTCTATTTTTTAGAAAACAATATAATTCTATCTAAAGTGAGTTGAAAAATGAGAACTTTTTCTCTACTAAGGTCTTAACAAATTTATCTCAATTTGATTAAGAGTTATCTTGTGAGATTTAAGATTAAAAGAGAAGAGTTAAAAGCATTGGTAGTTTCTTCAAAACTTAATAAAGAGAGTTAAAGTATAAAAAAGAAGACAATAAAATTGACAATCATATACCAAGGGAGTTAACTAATCTAAGACAAAATATTAATGAACATAATCTGTGGATGTACTTAGATTAAAGTAAAATTAATTAAAAAATTGTTAAAAGGAGCTCAACTATGCTTACTTTTATTGTGAGTTCTTGATCACAAAATGAAGTGTTTGCAATGGAATTCAATGTTTTTTAGTATTAGAATTTAGCATGATTTGTTTTCCGAATGTTTTGAAAACAAAAAAATTGATTGGTTAACATTTTTAAAGCACATTTAAGAAAATGAGTATTTCAAAGTTAAGTAATAATTAACTAGATTTTTAGACATAGTCTTAATCACTTATAATCTAAAAGTCAAATTAAAATGATTATTCTTAATATGAAATTCTGATGTGGTCATTGGAATTGTTGAATATTTAAATTTTGTGTTTACTTGTTTCTTAGAACAATATATTGTGGACATATTCTTGTTTGTGTATATTACACCTAAAATATACTACTAATGTATTTTTTGTGGATATAATAAGTCCATAATTAAGACTCCAGTGGATATTGTATATATTGTTGATATACATATATAATGGTCTTTTTTTACATATACATTATTTTTATTAGGTTTAAATTAATTTTATAATGTATGTATATATTTTTTTTTAAATCTAAGCAATAGCGACAGCTACATCCACCCCGGAAACTCTAATGAATGCTTTTTTTTTTTAACAAAAATGTTAGCATAAGTGGTGATTATGCTAAAACAACATGTGTGTGTCTATATATATATATATATATATATATATATTATAAAGTCTAAAAAACAACAACGACAGTCTCTAGAAGTCTTAAACCGCTGTTGGTACATTATTTTTTAGTGACGAAAATTCGTCCATTATTGCATCACAATTACACGACCTCGCATTAGTATGTTTTAATGATAGTCATCATGCCCATTGCTAAATATCTCATTTCTATGATGGTTAGGCCATCTGTAAATGTCTATCTCACCGTCGTTGATAATACAAAGTAGATGACATGTGAGATTTTTGCGACTCGTTTAACCATTGCTGAAAGTATATTCGTCCATCACGGAAATGATCAGCGATGGGATTAATTACAAGGCTTCTCACATGTCATTGTTGTCATTAGCCACAACTCAATAGCGACAATTGTTGACCGTCATTGTAGACCTTTTTTTGAAGTGTGACAGACAAGTGGCCAACTAGTGGGTCTTGTGTTTGCTTTACTTTGACTTAGTTACTTAGCAATATAATATTATTAAGTTAACTCCATTGCATTGAATTGTGTAAACGGTTATTCATGCCCCCATGAGTTTCTAAGCTATAATTTGGTAACAATTTTTTTAGTAAATTTAATTCTATTGCATCATGATTTTAGAAAATGGAAACTATTCTTAAATGTAAAATTTGGGGGGATGATTGTGGATACCATAGGAGCCATACTTTTTACGTTATGTAAATTATAACTTTGTATGATTATATCTTGTACTTCCAAACTAGATTCGTGTATTCTTGGTATTATTGGAAAGCTCTCAACGAGTTTTATCTAAAGGGATCTCACTTCAGTATGTATCCTAAAACCCTTTTTGTTGGTCCCACACATACAATTCACTCCTGATAATAAATTGTAATGTTCTACCTATATTACAAATGTTCATATTCGTGCATTTTTTACGAAATTGGAAAATTCCTAATGAGCTCTATCTAATGAACCCATTGTCAAACTATTCATGAATATGAATGGCACGGTCTATGACATAATGTCACGCCCCAACACATGCCACCCCGAACCCGGTCCAAGGAGGAAGTTGTACACGGCATGACTAAGTAAAGTGAAAATGCAAAAGACTTAACCAATCCTTTGGTGAAAACACAACAACAGAGTGAGTGCATGTGGCCTTTGTGCAAAAGAAAATAGAGAATTATAAAAAAACTATTAATTAACAATCTTAGTCCAGAAACCCACATCATCTAGTTAACACATAAAACCAAGCCTCAAGGGCTAAACAAGTCTAAGCTGATAATGGCTAAACATAATGTGAAATAAAGTCAAATATAAAACCATCACATATCGTAAAACAAATCCAACATAACCTAACAACTCTAGCCCCTCTCATGGTGTGTATCCATCCACATACTCAACATAGAGCCCATCCGAAGTACCTACATGGCACAACGTGCAACCCCAAAACAAAAACTATAAACAAAGAGAGGTGAGCTTAGCTCAGCAAGGGTTTTTAAACGGAATGTAAACTCATGAAATTATCACATGCATTCTCAATATAACATGTATCACATATCTATTCACCACACCTATACATCATGAGATAAATCACATTCAATTTACACATCCATGCCAATGTAATTCACATTCCATAAACATGTTCATGCCACCTATGCATTATGGGTCTATTCATAGTTCATATCACATATATTCAACATGCATAATCACATAAATCTCATTATAGCATTCACACCTTGCATAAATCAATTACCAATATCCCCATTTTGCATAAGCATGTCTCAATATCTACATTCACCCTACATAATCAATGTATCAAACACATCCCATCCTGCATGTTCAAGCATCATTATTATATATGCACCATGTGTAACATAAGTATCATTGTTCCTACACCACCTATGTCAATGAACATTATATACCATACATATGCATAAGCAGACCTGCTCACCCGGAACAATCCCTATTAGGGAAGGTCTGAATTTCACAGTTTGGGTAAGTTCCCTAACGGGGTAAATACTCCCTGGTAAGTCAGTGTACACGGACAAACCAGCCTAGATTCTCAAGGTCCAGATAACACACATCAATTTAACTCATTATAGCATTCTGCTCTTCTCACCCAGGGAGGAGCTATCCACAAGGGATGAAAACACCATCCATTGGATAGAAAACCCCTTCCATAAGGGACTTAAAACCAATTCTATAAACCTTCGAGTGGCTAAATCGGAAGCAACGTCATCCAATCACATCCAATCAATTAATCATGACTAATCACGATTATAGATTATTCATATGATACATGCAACATGATACATACGTGAAAAATTGTTAAATGAGTGCAAGCATAAGTAAACATACTCTAATCAGTTTGTATGTGCATGAAATGTGGTCTATTTGTAGCAAATAAAATCGTATTTAAGCTAAAATATGTGAATCCATTGTTTATCATGGTCATATCCTACTGGAATTATGGAGTAAATGCGAAGAAATCATCAAAATACGGATTTAAAACAAGTAGAACATCATACTAAAACTAAACAAGGATAGTCATATTCATTCTTGAGCTAAATCATAATCCAAAGAAGGTTTACATGCAATTAGGGTGACATGTATAAGCAATCATAACTTATCATAGTCATAGAAAAGTAGAATCATGAGAAAAGAACAAGAAATAGCCAAAAATCCACAAAATAAGCCAAATTCACCAAACTGCAGTATAGCCATTCGATCGGTCTGGCAGGCTGTTCAAATGCCTGACAATTTGAATAGTCTATTAGCCCATTTGAATGCACGTAACAATTCACTTTTCTTGTTCATCTTCAGCATTCTAAAATTCTAATAAAAAACATTCTAAAATTTTATATAAATTCAAAAATCACCATAGAACATCATATAATAAAAATCTAAGCCTCAAACACGATGAATCTAATCATTTTTATGCTTAAGCATAAGAAATTAACCATAAATTACTTGCTTTTAACAAATCACCATTAAACCTAAAAAAGAAACGAGAACTCAAATAAACCTATAAGCATGTATTCTAATTAAGAAAACCACTCAAGGTAAAAATCCCTTACCTCTAATAAACATTTAAATCCTCGAAAGAACTTCAATCCTTGAGAAATCTTACCAAAAATTAGGGTTTTAGTTAAACACACTTAAAATTAGCTAATAGACTCAAATCAACTTGAAAGAAGGTAGATCTAGGTCATCCTTAGGTTAAAAATAAAAATCACTTAATTAGGGTTCTGAATCAAAATTAAAAATATGATTTTGATGGAAGAAAATCAAGAATCAAGTTAGGGGAAATGAAGATAGAGGTAATTAAGACCAAAATTGAAAGATTATGGGTGATTAAATGAAGAAAACACACATTAAGGGTAGAGCACTTCTTTCCTTCTAACACATATTTTTAGCTTAAAAATAAATTTAATCACACCCAAACCCACTTAAATAAAACACTAAGTTAGAGGTCAAAATGGGTTGCACGCCCGCCCACATAGACGAGGGGCTCATGGCAGTGTTCGCTCCTCAATTAAGAAAAACTTTGAAGAAAATATATATAAATAGGTAAAATTTTGGGTAAATCAAGCTTAACACTAATACTCATAAAGTGAAATTAAACCTTATTAAATTCATAATTAACTAACCCATAACCCCAAAAATCAAATCAAATCGACAAACAAGCAAAGTCACACAATTCACACAATAATAAGAAATAAATTAAAAATCTTACACATAAAGTCCTTCGACACCATTGTCTTCACTAACCTATGTTCTAATATTAAACTTATGAGATTCATAACTCTCTACTATGGGCTATTATTGTATATATAATTTTATATGTGCATGTAATATATATATATATATATATATATATATATATATATATATATATATATATATATATATATATAATCATTTATGGTCCTCAAAGCATGCATTGTAATTATAGTATGCAAGCATTTGTTTGATAGATGCTTTATTTCTAGTTTATTTTATTTTTTTTATCTAATTTATATTTACACATGTAATATGTCTATATTCTTCCTTATGTTATTTTATATTTACTCATGAATCATACGCTTATTTGCTTCTAACTTTGAACTAGTGTCATGTGATACACCTTTTTTTTTTTGTCATGAATCACACTTTCTTTTTATTTCGAATGACTCTCTTTTAAACCAAAAAATACTACTTATCTTGTCGAAGTAGACAATCGAAAATTTTTTAACCTATATTTTCTCATTTAAATTTATCCTATCTTGTAAACTACATAATTTCATTGGTTGAACTATTTTTCTCCAAAATAAACTAACAAATTTATATTTGGCGACATGTTTAGTGCCTCTATTTTTTATTAATTCTCACACCTCCTAATCTTTGGTAAAATAGTACTTACATTAACATTTAAAAAACTGCATAAGCACCTCTTGTTCTTAACAAAACTATTATTATTTTTATAAAAGAAAAAATACCCCTATTCAATTAATCGTGAAGGAGGTTGTAGGAGGCCACAATTGATGAGGAACATAATAGGCATACCCCCTCTTACAACCCCTTCCCCTACCATACTCTCATAATTCATATCCTCTTAATAGTTAAATAAGTAAAAATATTTTTATTTATTTTAAAAATTTACTAACGGCTTATGTGCAATTTTTAAAACATAAAAGAGATATAAGTAATATTTTAACAACAATTAAGGCGTGTAATTGACTTCCTTTTATCTCCCCAAAGACGTGTCAGCTACCTGCCTACCTCAAATGGTATGGGACATCCACCACCACAAGCCACATACTGGGAGCCTTGGATGAGCCACCAAAGCCGGTTCGGTTTAGCTTCCAGGTATCATGAACCAAGCTCCAGACTGAACCGGAAAAGCAGCCGTCATCACCCGTCTCCATCCCCCACCCCTGTTCCGCCATCTCTTATATCTGCCGCTAGGATCGTCCTACGCCGGCCACCGCCCGAAGGACAGGTACGACGTTCCCTCGCTTCCCCCTTATCCCCTCTTCTTCTTCTTCTTCTTCTTCTTCTTCTTCTTCTTCTTCTTCTTCTCTTTTAGACATCTCCGAAAGCCGCCAGCGTTGCTGTCCGCCATCCCTCACAGTCCACCGGGGACCACATACAAGCCCCCTTACCGCTGCCCCTCGCAGTCCCTCCCCCTCTAAGCTAGTAACTATTTTACCTAAATTACTGCTGTTCTCGTTGTAATCCTTTAATTTTACAAGTGGATTTCATGGGAGCATAATATTTAATTTTTTGTTAGAAATATTCTAAATTTGGTTCGGTTCAATTTTTGATCCGGCTTGGTTGTGACCATTACTAACCAAGGAAACAGCCTCGCCTGTAGAGAGAATTCGGTCAGCTTCTGTTGTTAATCACGCCATTCACGTTAAGGTGGGGAAAAGGACGTGAAGGAAAGCTTCAAACGGGAGAAAGGGGGTGAAGGAGAAGAACAGAAAACGCCCAAAAGGTGAGGGTATTCTCTATGATTTTGGATGTAAATGACGAATTTTTAGCAGATTTTTTGGTCTGAGAACATATTCAAAGTTGTAGTCTTGATTCCGTTTCGTTCTCAGTGTATCACTTTTATCACCTTCCGTTGCCTCTCTTCTCTATATTTGTGAATTTCAGGTGATTTTGAGTAAAACCCATTAATGAATTCGTTTGATTCTATTCTGTTGAAGCTTCTCTTTAGTCTATAATTAGCATATAAAGTCATTTGAATGTAAATCACGATTTCTTAGTCTGAGTTCATATTCAAAGCTGTAGTCTTGATTCTGTTTCGTCCTCAGTGTATCACTTTTATCGCCATCCGTTTCCATTCTTCTCTATATTTGTGAATTTCAGGTGATTTTGAGTAAAACTTATTAATGAATTCGTTTGATTCTATTCTGTTGAAGCTTCTCTTTAGTCTATAATTAGCATATAAGGTGATTTGAATGTAAATCACGATTTCTTAGTCTGAGTACATATTCAAAGCTGTAGTCTTGATTCTGTTTCGTCCTCAGTGCATCACTTTATAGCCTTCCGTTTCCTTTCTTCTCTATATTTGTGAATTTCAGGTGATTTTGAGTAAAACCCATTAATGAATTCGTTTGATTCTATTCTGTTGAAGCTTCTCTTTAGTCTATAATTAGCATATAAGGTGATTTGAATGTAAATCACGATTTTTTAGTATGAGAACATATTCAAAGCTGTAGTCTTGATTCTGTTTCGTCCTCAGTGCATCACTTTTATCGCCTTCCGTTTCAGGTGATTTTGAGCAAAATCCATTAATTACTTCATTTGATTCTATTCTGTTGAAGCTCCTCTATAGTCTATAACCAGTATATAAGGTTATTTTGACTGTAAATCATGAATTTTTAGCAGATGTTTTAGTCTGACAACATAATTGAAGTTGTAATCTTGAGTCTGTTTCGTCCTCAGTGTATCACTTTTATCGCCTTCCATTGCCTCTCTTCTCTATATTTGTGAATTTCAGGTGATTTTGATCAAAACCCAATAATGATTTCGTTTGATTCTATTCTGTTGAAGCTCCTCTATAGTCTATTAATAGTATATAAGGTGATTTTGAATGTAAATTGTGAAATTTAGCGGATTTTTGAGTCTGAGAGCATATACAAAGTTGTAATCTTGATTCTGTTTTGTCCTCCGTGTATCACTTTTATTGCCTTCCGATGCCTCTTTTCTCTATATTTGTGCATTTCAGGTGATTTTGGAAAACCCATTAATGAATTCATTTGATTCTATTCTGTTGAAGTTTCTCTTTAGTCTATAATTTGCATATAAGGTGATTTTGAAAGTAAATAATGATTTTTTACACTGAGAACATATACAAAGTTGTAGTCTTTGTTATGTTTTGTACTCATTGCATCGCTTTGATTGCCTTCCGTTGCCTCTCTTCTTTATATTTGTGCATTTCAGGTGAATTTGAGCAAAACCCATTAATGAATTCATTTGATATATTCTGTTGAAGCTTCTCTTTAGTCTATAATTAGCATATAAGGTGATTTTGAATGTAAATAATGATTTTTAGTGGATTTTTTACACTGAGAACATATACAAAGTTGTAGTCTTGATTATGTTTTGTACTCATTGCATCGCTTTTATTGCCTTCCATTGCCTCTCTTCTCTATATTTGTGCATTTCAGGTGATTTTGAGCAAAACCCATTAATGAATTCATTTGATTCTATTTTGTTGAAGCTTCTCTTTAGTCTATAATTAGCATATAAAGTGATTTTGGATAAGACCCAGTAACGGATCTATTTGGTTTTGTTCTATTGTGCTTCTCTTCGGGCTTTTGAATGGGTGGTATCATTGTCTATACATGTTTGGTTTATAAGTATTTGGTCACTGCTTTTTTTTTCAGGTATTGTACTCCCATGGCTTCTGTTATCACCACCGGACTGGTATCTAATGCCCCTGTCCACTGTGGATGGAAGAACCCCAAAACCCCGTTTCTTCATCAATTCCAGTTGTCCCAAAGTCCTACTATTCCAAATCGTGTGGCCACCTTGGCTGTCCGCTGTGACACAGAGACTCCAACCCTTCCTACTTCTTCTGATGATACTATTCAGAAATTCCTCAAGCGAGATTACAAGTGGGGATTCACTTCTGACATCGAATCCATCTCTATCCCAAAAGGCCTGTCAGAGGATACAGTTCGTGTGATCTCAGCCCGCAAAAATGAACCAGAGTGGATGCTTGAGTTCCGTTTGAAGGCATTTCAGCGATTTTTGAAGATGAGGGAGCCTGCTTGGTCAGACAATCGTTACCCTCCCATTGATTTCCAAGACATTTGTTACTACTCTGAACCGAAGCAGAAACCCAAGTTAAACAGCCTTGATGAAGCTGATCCCGAGCTGGTTGAATACTTCAATCGCTTGGGAATTCCCTTGAATGAGCAGAACAGGTTAGCTAATGTAGCGGTTGATGCTGTGTTCGATAGTGTTTCCATTGCCACCACCCATCGAAAAACTTTGGAGGCTGCAGGAGTAATTTTTTGCTCTATCTCTGAAGCAATTCAAAAGTATCCTGATCTTGTGAAGAGGTATTTGGGCACAGTTGTGCCGCCTGAGGATAATTACTACTCTGCCCTGAACTCTGCGGTTTTTAGTGATGGTTCTTTTTGCTATATACCGAAAGACACAAAGTGTCCGATGGAGATATCAACGTATTTTAGGATAAATGCTCGAGAAACTGGGCAGTTTGAGCGAACTCTGATTGTTGCTGATGAGGGGAGCTATGTTAGTTACCTTGAAGGATGCACGGCGCCATCTTATGACCACAATCAACTCCATGCTGCAGTTGTGGAGTTGTATTGTGCAGACAGAGCCGAAATTAAGTACTCAACTGTGCAGAATTGGTATGCAGGAGATGAAGAAGGGAAAGGTGGGATTTATAATTTTGTGACAAAGAGGGGCAGATGCCATGGGCATGGATCGAAGATATCATGGACGCAGGTGGAGACAGGATCTGCAATCACATGGAAGTATCCAAGTGTGATCTTGGAAGGAGATGACACAATGGGCGAGTTTTACTCGGTAGCACTTACAAATAACTACCAGCAGGCAGATACAGGAACCAAAATGATACATCTGGGAAAGAATTCTAAAAGTAGGATTGTCTCAAAAGGAATCTCAGCTGGGCACTCTAGAAATTGTTATAGAGGTCTGGTTCAGGTTCAGCCATCGGCCGAAAACTCAAGAAACTTTTCACAATGTGATTCAATGCTGATTGGGGACACTGCGGGGGCAAACACATATCCGTACATACAGGTAATCTTCTTCCATTCCCTGATATGGTTTTGTTCTTACGTGAGCTTGTACTACATTTGTTTGGTTTTATCCCTGACCGGATTGAGCAATCACTTTGGTTTTTCCATTAGCATATCCGTTTCTGAATTTAGCTTGGAAAATGATGTATGTTAATTAGATGAAAATGAGTTCTTTGGTAACAGATAATTTCTGTTTCATTGTCATTGTATTCATCTATAATTATCATCACTTGAACAGATACGTTTATAATTACTAGACAGGCTTAGTGAGTGAAGCTTTTATTATAGTTTGCTTGAAGTAGCATCCGTGATGGTGGGAGCCCTAGTGGAGAATCAATTCCCGGTGTTGATTGGTTGCACTAGAGAATATATCCAAAGATAAACACTGTTACAGGCTTGTGAAAAGTACTGGTAAAGTATTGACGTTCAATGAACAGTAGCTCCTGCTTATGAAACGAGCAAACAAAGTTGATAAATTGAAAGTGAATAAGCAGTAAAAGCAGAATAATAGAGGTAAGGGAAGGAAATAATGCAAACAGGAGTGAAAAAATAACTTTCTTCTATTGTAACTGTTCTGTTTTTTCATCCCACTGCTGCTTTGTTTGTATAGGATGAGCCAACAACTCCAATATGGAAATTACTACTAAAACTACAACTCCTCAGTTAACTAGGACTAAACCATCTCCCTATTATGAGAAAGACATCCTCCCTGCTTATCTTAATTAAAGTAAATCAAACAAAAACACATTATTCGGAATTAAAACTGGAGATACCGCTATTGCTAAAAATAGGAGAAACTTTTTTTTTTCTTTTTGAGACTTTTGTTTGCCCGGTTTAACTGTTAGGATTTATTAGCTACTAAGAATCTTGTTTACTTCCTTTTGGCACTCAGTAATTTTCACAAAAACACTCTTCATCCTAATAGCAGAATGTTGTGTGTCATTGGGTCATCGAGTCCCATATTTATTTTAAATGAAACAATTTATGGATATTTTATTTTGAGATGCATTTCTTGCACTTAGACAATCAACATTTCTTGGAAGTTGAAAAAATATACAAGAAAAAGAACGGGAGGTGGACTACTCAAGGTTCATACCTTTGAGAGAATTTCACCAGTCTCTGCAATCTCCAGCAACCCTGATGCACACATGAATTTTATTTACTTATTTAGCTCTCTAGTTTATTAGGAGATCTACCTTTTCTTGGAAGTTTGAGTTGTTTTGATTAGGAATGGCTTTACAAAGAAAGATGTAATTTAAGAATAATTGATTATGCTTAATTTCCTTTCCTACTTTACAATTAGTCCTCGTTTAATATTCCTGCAAATTAACCGGCTACCAGAATCCACCAAGCGGAAGATTTCCCAGAGTCCACCAGAAAGGGGGCGTCGGAGTCTACCGATGAAACAAAAACTCACAGAATTATTCAAAGCCAAAAGATCCCCTATTCGTTATAACTTGGCCTTTAAATAGGCTTACGTAGCCTAATTTGTAGGAATCTTAAACTAGGACTAATTCTAAATAGGAAAGGAAATTAACCATAATCAATTATTCCTAAATTACATCTTTCTTTGTAAAGCCATTCCTAATCAAAACAACTCAAACTTCCTAGTAAAGGTAGATCTCCTAATAAATTAAAGAGCTAAATTAGTAAATAAAATTCATGTCTACATCAAACCCTCTTCATTCCATCTTTAATATTAGACCTAAATGACTTGTGTTTCCTGAAATCAATGGGCTAGTAGGGTTGCCCCAGAAACCACAATATTCCATCTCATTACTTCTTGGCGAGATCTGTTTAGCAAATAGGTGCGGGGATAGATTTTCAAGGAATGGATCTCCGAGATCCTTTCTATATTCTGTTGTATGCATATATCTTTCTTATAAGCTTCCTTTAACTATACCTAGAGTATCTATCCTTGTAGCATATTATATTTTTCTCATGATTGTAAACGATTTGTAAGTAGCTAGCTCTATATGTAATATGTAGTATAAGAAAAACTCTCTCTTTTTTGTTCCTACCTCTAAATATCTGGATAAAATAGGAAATAGTGATTGCAAGTGAAAGTTGTTTTCTCGTTTTGTTCTTCATTACGTTGTTGGAACAAAAATATCTAATGCATATAAAAAAGTGGAAATTTTGGGTACATGAAATGAAGAGATAATCTGATATCCATATCTAAATCCTATATAGTTAGAAACTGATCATTTTATTGAATGAAAGATAAGACTTTGAAATTGATTTGTGATTCGGAAGAAGCACTGTTTGGTGGAGGAAGGAATTCGTGATTTATTCTTATGGAGCAGTTATGGACAAACAAGAAGATTCAATCTTTCATGGTCTAAGGAAATAAATAAAAAGATACAACACTTGCATAGATTTGTTAGTTTTAGCATATAACTGAGGCTAAACTAGGTTATGAACATTCATATATTTTATAGCAATAATTTGATCTATGAGATATTAAAGATGTCTCTATAAGATCTTGGTGAGATCCCACCGAAATTTCTTAATTTTGGCCCTCGCCAAGATCTGAGATGGCCAACTGGGCCAGAGGCAATCACATATTAAGCTCTCTCACAGTTTTGAGGCAGAAGCTGCAGCCTCTGTACTCCTCTGCCTCAAAACTTATATAAGATGTTGAATATTTTGAATCAGATTCCAATTACAGTGGATCATTTCAGTTTTTTCTCTCTTGCCATTATCCGAAGTTTCTCAATTAATCCCTGCTAATGGTTTTGTGGTAATTAGTTGTACTTTCATCAACCACTACCTTTTCCCCTGCATGTACCCATGTAAATCCAGCTGTGGCATGTTTGAGGATGTCTTCTTCAACGACCAATATGAGGCCTTGTTTCCCAACGATTTTGTGCTTCCCCCAAGGCTTTTGCCTGTTGTCTGCCTTTTCGTGCTTCATCTTCTGCCCATGCCATGTCTCTGGATAGGGCCTTCCTCCTAACCTCCAGCTCTTACTGCAACTGTGCAATAACCTGATTGTCAATCTCTGTTTCTTTCCTCGGCTTGTCTATCCTGTCCCTTTTAAACATTATCTCCATTTATTTTGCTTATAAGATTCTCCAACTGCTCCTCCACATCTCGTTTAATTCTTTGAAAAATTTCCTTTTTCTGAATTCACAACAGGCCCTTCCTTACATGAGTGCAAGTTTTTCCCTCTCTTTCAGCTTTCAACCTTTCTAACTCCAATCTTGCTACTTCTATGATTTCTTCATTGTAGCATTCCTGTCCCTTTTCATGGCAAGTTCTTCTTAAATTCCAAATTGTCTCTTTCAACTTGACCTACCACAGAAGTATGAGCTGCAACAGCAGTTTCAGTCAATCGAATTTGCTTATATTCATGCAAGCTACACATTAACAATGCCATCTTCATCTCAAGTTGCAAGGGCTTTGAGTGCTTGCACTTTTGTTACTGGTTTGGCAGGTTGGAACAATCTCATGTAACCAAATGCCAGAGTTATTATTTAATGCTCTTTAGTAACAAAGTCCTCCATTAGAGTGCCATGTATCTGAGTTGATCTTATCAATGTCTAAGAATCCTGACCACTGATACAATATCTTTCTTTGTGCTTCTGGAAGTTCGCTCTTTTCTTGTGTCATCTGATTCACTAGATCCAGGCATGAGCTGCATGACCAAGGTTTGTAATCTCGTGAGATGTTAGTCTCGGTGCAAGAGACCATGTAACCAGGCTATTTTGTTTGTTTACACGGTTTCGGTGAGATCTCAGTAAGTTCGCGCCAATTTCTCACCCAAAAAAGAGTGAAAAAGAAATAAAAATTAAAAAGGGTTCACCTCCACTCACGGGTCTCCTGGTGGGTGGGTTCAATTATTTCCATTCAATTATTGATCTAAGAAGCACATATAGAGGCTAGGACAGACCCTTGGCTTCCCCTGACACCCCAGCCTGCTCACTGGGGAGCAGGACCCCCCTAAATTCTGCTGACCCTTTATGTAATTAGCAGAATTTATGTTGATAAAAATGTTGTCTCATCATGGTACACTTGTTTTAGATTAGTATCAAGGCTTCTTGATATTAATATGTACTTAGATTGTCGAAACATGTAAAAAACCTCTTTAGGATCATTGAGATCAATTAAATGATCTCCAAAATCTCGTCTCTTTGGCCGACCATAGCGAGATCGAGATCTGAGATTGCAAACCTTGCACGTGACAGATGACTATCAGGGGAAAATAGGATAGGATCGTAAACCCTGTCAGAAGTATGATATAAATAGCTTGATAAACTCCTCGGGAGTCACATTTCAAATGCAAGTTTGGTGACATTGTCCATGCACATGACAGGATATACTTTTGAAATTCCTTGAATTTTAAAGATGAACCAACTCCTGACCTCTGTGCATGTCACCGGGTTGATTATCAGCCTCAATAACCTCCAAATGAATGAAGGGACACTAATTTAAACAGGAAATCATTTTTTTTAAAAAATTCAATAGGAAATCTCAAATGTCTGGTTGAATCTGAAACTGGAAATCAGCTATTCTATGATTGAATTATGGAGTTCCTGAGGCTCATCTGTCATATATATAAATTTACCAAAATACCGGTAATTATTCAGATAATTAGAAAATACCCCTGGTCCAGAAGCTTCCGAATATTCTGCTTGCAGGTTGGATGTTCTACATCAATCCTCAATCTACTTGTTGTATGGCCAATATTTGCAAATGTTAGTTCATTGATCATTCTCTATCTGTGACTTTTTTTAGAAAAAAATTGTGAGAAGGTGTGAGTTTTAGGAATCTCATTGTCGGCTCATGTCTTAGATGACTTGATGAGAGAGTAATTTCTTGGTGTAATTGAAATACATCTCATTGCTTAACATTGATTTCTTGATTATTGTGAGCCAGTAAAGTCTAGTCTGATTTTATTGATTAATTTCTTTTAAGATAAAGAGAAAATTAAACAAGGAAGATAGTACTCTTGTCTAGTTTTTAGTGGGAATAGTCATCATTTGACCTTATTTGGTATCAGTTGATTTTAGCAAGAATAAATATAATATGCATGTTTTTGGCATTTGCTACAATTTAACTATGTATCAAGTTTTACATAGTTTAGTCTCAAAAGAAAATAACCCTCACAACACCTTTTGATTTGAAGTGTGTGGTTACAGCATATTTACTGAACCATGGAACCATGAACAATAAGAATAATGAGTACGTGTAGCCAACTTGCTATCACTATTTTTTTTCCCTGATATTGGAATTGTCATGGTAAATGTTCAATCCTTCATTTTCCTCCTGATTCATGAAGAATGTGAAGTTACTCTGCTATTTAAATGTCTGATCATATCAGAAGGATGTGGTCAGAAGAAATTGTTGTACGACACAAGTCTACGTGCCACATACCATCTTAGTGGCCTTCGTATTTATCTTTGGGACTGGGGAGTTACTGGTTCCCACATTCTGCATGTCTGCACTCCTCTTTCTTCCATGCCGCATTTTCCCACCAATTTTCCTGTGCAGCCATTTTTTGGCAGCTTAGAGCACCTTCAGGTTCTGCTTTATACATTCTATATTTATTTGATTTCGACTTTAAGAATATTATTTGGAATTTATGAATAGACTATTCAGTGTTTCATGTTTGAAAAAACAATCATTTTTATGAATTGGATGAATAGTCCCCTCCTAAAACGGATTATTGTATCTGCCATTGAGTGATTGTTTGTTGATTGTTTTTGCCACTTAACTATCATCTGTCGAGATTTATAGAATTTTACTTTTGTTGCTCTGCAATCCTAAATACTTGTCACTTCTTTTATCACTACAATTGTAGCAATACTCTGTTGGACTTTGGGCATCAAAGTGAACTTTACTTTTAATAGTCTATTGACATGATTATAATTTATCATCAAATAACAGGTGAGGAACCCCTCCGCTCGTGTTGAGCATGAGGCAACCACATCAAAAATTGGGGAAGATCAGTTGTTTTACTTCCAGCAAAGAGGAATTGATCATGAGAAGGCTGTTGCAGCTATGATCAGCGGTTTCTGCAGGGATGTTTTTAATGAGCTGCCTCTGGAGTTTTCTGCTGAAGTAAATCAGCTAATGAGTTTGAAGCTCGAGGGATCTGTTGGGTAGGAGCAAAAAACAGCACCTACAGCTAACTGGTATGGTACCGCTTGATAATGTTGGGATTTCATTATTTTTTTATTTCTTTTTTCTGCTAATTAATGATGCTGCATAAGTTTTATCTGGTGTCTCTCCGTTCAAGCTACTTATGTTATGGGAACCTGGTTCTGTTATTTGATAGCAAAATCAGAACTAGGGTTTTGAATCAGAAGAGCTTTGTATTTCTCATAATAGAATCATACATGAAAGGGAAAACGATCCTCACTTTAAGAGAGATCGATCCAGCGAAACTAAAGAAAGAAATGTCCTAATTACCCTTCACTTAAGTGAGGGTTTACAAAGAAGAAAATAGAAACTAATCTAGAATGACTAAACTACCCTCTATACTATAAAGACTAATATAAACACTTAAGAAAAAATAGAACATATACTCTAACACCCCCTCTCAAACTCTAGATGTAGTGATCATCGAGAGTTTGCTCAACAGAAACTGAAAGCGGGCCACTGTATGAGTTTTGGTGAAGAAGTCGGCCAACTAGAGAGATGACTGAATATACGGGAGGGAAACATTCCCAATACGTAAATGATGATGCACAAAGTGGCAATCAATCTCTAAATGCTTGGTACAGTGGTGGAACACAGAATTGTGAGCAATCTGAATGGCGCTCTTATTATCACAGTACATAGGAGTGGGAGCAATGATAGACACCTATATCAGCCAACAACCAACGGAGCTACACAATCTCAACAGCAGTGTCGGACATAGCCCGATATTCAACTTCAGTAGTAGACCGAGCAACAACATCTTGCTTCTTGCTCTTCCAGGAGATGAGAGAATCACCGAGAAAGACACAATAACTAGTAGTAGATTTGCGATCAACATCACCAGCCCAATCAGCATCGGAGTAAGCATAAAGAGCAAGAGCAGACAAAGAGAAAAGAAGCACACTATAATGTAAAGTGCCCTGCACATAGCGAAGTATGTGAAGAACTGCAGCCCAATGTGTAGAGCATGGAGCCGAGGAAAACTGACTGACAATATGTACATGCTGAATATCAGGGCGAGTGACAGTGAGATAAACTAAAGAACTAATAATTTCCCGATACCGAGTAGGATTATCAAGGGAAGTACCATCCAAACAATCCAATTTCAAGTTGAGTTCCATAGGAGTAGCCACAACACGAGAATCAGATAACCCAGAACGAGCAATAACATCAGAGACATATTTTGACTAAGACAAAAGATAACCCCGAGAAGAGTAAGCAACCTCAATTCCCAAGAAATAACGAAGGAACCCAAGATCTTTCATCTCAAACCACTCCATCAATTGTCTTTTGAGAGAAGAGATACCGGCACGATCACTACCAGTGAGAATCATATCATCAACATACAAAAGGAGAACAATACGCCTAGATGGAGAGTCTCGAAGGAATAAAGCTGAATCATGAGCATTGACAGTGAAACCCAAATGTAGTAATGCTGCATTAAACTTCTCACACCAAGCACATGAGGCTTGCTTGAGACTATCCAAGGCACGCCGAAGACGACAAACTTGTCCTTGCTTATGTGGAAGGCCAGAAGGAGGTTTCATGTAAACTTCTTTAGACAAATCACCATTGAGAAATGCATTTTTGACATCCATCTGATAGAGGGGCCACTTATGAACTGAGGCAACAGATATAAGTGTGCGAACAGAAGTCATTTTGGCAACTGGAGCAAATGTCTCCTCATAATCAATCCCATATTCCTGAGCAAATCCTTTAGCAACCAGCTGAGCCTTGTACCTTTCAAGAGAACCATCAGACTTGGTCTTGATCTTGAAAACCCACTTACACCCAATGACATTCTTACCAAGCAGAAGAGAAACCAACTCCCATGTTCCAGTCTTGTGCAAAGAAGATAACTCATCCTGTATAGCCTGCTGCCAATTGGGATCACTAGAAGCCTTTTTGTAGGACTGAGGCTTATGAAGAGTGTGAATGACAGACAAAAAAGTAAGAAAATGGGAAGTATAGAAAGAAGAGGAACATGCATACCGAGCATTAGAAGATACAAGGGGACCAACAGAATCTGAAGGCAGAGAGGCAGCAAGGGGAGCAGGCAGAGTCGGAGGAAGGCCAGCTAAACGTAGACTACGTCTAGGCTCTTGAATAGGTACAAGGGCACAAGTTTGATCTACATCAGGGGCAACTGGAGGAGGCAACACCAATGGGGCCATGGAGCTTTGCATTCTACGTTGGTAGACTTGCGTAATAGTTGGACGAGAAGGAACAAGAGCAGACATATCTACAGACTTATTGCAATCATAAGAAAGACATGGAGGAAAAGGATCAACATAAAGCAAATCCGAATGATCAACAAGTGAATCATGATGAGGGATCTTATAATAAAAAAGACGTTCAACAAACACAACATGCTGAGAAATATACAACTTGTTGTATAACGGATCATAACATCAATACCCTTTCTGACCAACACCATATCCTAAAAATATGCATAACTTAGATTGTGCAGACAGTTTTGAATGTTCAATAGCAGAAAGTAAAATATAACAGGCACAACCAAACACACGCATAGACTGATAATCGGGTTTGGTATTGTATAAGCATTCAAAAGGGGACTTACCGACCGTCAAGGATGAAGGAATGCGGTTGATCAAGTAAATAGCAGTAAGAATAGCTTCACCCCAAAAAATAGAAGGAATAGAAGCAGAGAGTAGTGAGAGCGCAGTTTCCAAAATGTGGCGATGCTTCCTTTCAGCAACACCATTCTGTTGTGGCGTGTGAGGGCAAGATAATTGATGTGTTGTCCCTTTAGTTGTTAGAAGAGCCTTAAATTCAAAAGATAAATACTCACCAACCAAGTCAGAGCGGAAACACTTAACAACTGCATTGAACTGAGTACGCATCATAGCAATAAACTCAGGATAAATCAAAAGAAAATCAGATCTACGACGCATAAGATAAACCCAAGAATAGCGAGTACAATCATCTACAAACACAACATAATATTTGGAACCACCCTTGGTAACAACCGGAGCAGGTCCCCACACATCAAAATGAACTAAATCAAATGGATTAGCAGAAAGAGAATCACTTAAGGTGAATGGAAGTGCAGATAATTTAGAAAGTTTACAACCATTACAAAAAGAAATATCACTAATTGGCAAAGTTCCTAAAGCACCAGAAGAAACTAAATATTGTAGCCTAGACTTAGAAACATGTCCCAATCGCGAATGCCACAAATAAAATAAAGAAGAATCAGAACGAAGACGCAAGTCGCCCAAAGTAGAATGAGCAGCAACAGAGGCAGGTGCATGTAGTTGATCCAATGTGTAGAGACCCCCAACACTACAGCCTGTCCCAATCTGCCTGCCTGTCTTCGGGTCCTGCACAATACAACTAGAAGAGGAAAATAAAATAGTGTAACTGAGTTTTGTGAGTTGACTGACAGATAAAAGACCAACGGTTAATTGTGGAACATATAAGACATCAGAAACGGAAAGTGATGGAGATTGAATAGAGCCTAAGCCAGACAAGGGCATGGTTGTGCCATTGGCTGCACGGACAGCACTAAAATGAGAAAAATCTCCATACTCGATAAAAAAGGAATCATCTGGCATCATATGATGTGTAGCGCCAGAGTCAAATATCCAGTCAGAATGGGTAAGACGAATAGAGTCAGAGGGAAGAAACAAACCTGAGTCTGAGACAAAGGAGAGGGAGTGGCAGAAGTACCAAGTAGACGAGTCAAATCTGCTAAGAGAGACTAGAGTTCAGGAGTGGAGGCAACCGATGGTGAGGATGTACAAGAGGCTTTAGTTGGTATATCAGAGAATGTATTGGCAGCGGTGGGTCGACCCCCAGTGAACCGTTGTCCATGATTTTGCTGAAAGGTATGGGCTAGCTGAGAAGCTGGAGACTGTCCAGGAAAGGGATGACCAGATGGCTGTAAACTAGTAGACTGACGACTAGTTCGTTGTGGGCAATCCTTTTTCCAATGACCTTTTTGATGACAATAATTGCATTCATCTATAGTAGTACGAGGTTTAGGCTTACCAGATACTTAAATAGGTGCATTAGATGAAGCAGCCAAAACAGTCGGACTAGGGGAGGGCGAGCCACTGAAAATCTTCAATCTGGTTTCCTCTGCAATTAATTCATTAACTGTAGTAGCAACAACAGGCAATGGAGATCGATGTAAAATAAAACCCCGAATGACCTCATATTCATCTCGTAAGGCCATAAGAAGCTGAACAACCCGACGGTCCTCACGATACCGAAGTAAGGTAGCAGAAGCAAAAATTTCAACTAGTTCCATAAGTGCGAGCTGATCCCAGATAGTGGTCATGGAAGTATAGAAATCCCGAATAGATCTATCTCCTTGTCGAGTAGAGCGAAGATCCAATTCAAGCTGATAAAGCTTAGCATAATTAAACTGCACATATAATGAAGCCAAATAATCCCATGCAGCCTTGGCAGTCTTGAACTTGGCTAATTGTAGACTAATAGTGAGATCTACTAAATTATTTATCTAAGTGAGTATTTTGGCATTATAAATATGTCATTCAAAACATTATTTTGAAAACTTTTATGCTTTGACATCCACTTGCATAACAGGTTCCATAGTGGAACCATCAATATAGTTCCACAACCTTTTACCCATTATAAAATTACTCATAACATAATTTCAATAAGAATAGTTGTTACCGTTCAGGCGCACACTAACTGCTTGAAGATTGTCATGTTTATTCAATATATCCATAGTAACAAAATTGATTAACTGACCGATGAACAGTACCAATGAACAGTGCGGAAAACAGTATTGATGAACAGTGCCACAAACAGTATCGATAAACAGTGCGGGTAAAACAAATGTAGTAAACAGTGTCGATGAACAGTACGGGTAAAACACTGCGATGAACAATACATGTGAACAGTGCGCAGGAATGTATCGGTGAACAGTATTGATGAACAGTGCGGTGAACAGTACCGCCGCAAAAACGGGTTCCGGTTTTAGACGGAGGATTGAAACCTAAACTTTGATACCATGATAGTAAAATCAGAACTAGGGTTTTGAATCGGAAGAGCTTTGTATTTCTCATAATAGAATCATACATGAAAGGGAAAACGATCCTCACTTAAAGAGAGATCGATCCTGCAAAACTAAAGAAAGTAATATCCTAATTGCCCTTCACTTAAGTGAGGGTTTACAAAGAAGAAAATAGAAACTAATCTAGAATGACTAAACTACCCTCTATACTATAAAGACTAATATAAACACTTAAAGAAAAAACAGAACATATACTCTAACATTATTAACTGTAGTTCTGAAATACATAATTGTTGTATTCACTAGAGTGTCATAAAAACTGGCATACGAGACAGTTAAACCTGATAAACCGGGATGTGGGTTCGACTGTGGTAAAAATGCACTCGAAAAATTAGACATACGAGAATAACAGAAAGACTGGCTGGTCAGCAGCCAATTTTGCATTCGGGTTATAATGGAAAACATAGTATAGTACCATCAAAAGTAAGAAAAGTATTTTTAGTTAAATTACCTGTTTTTTAATGTTTTTTAACTGTTATAAACTCTATTACGGAAATATTATTCTTGTATTTTCTAGTATTCATTTTTGTTATTTTAGAAAACATTGAAGTCCCAAATCCTTTTGAAGCATCTAAACTATGACTTGCCTCATCGGTGGATATGATGGCTGGTCTGTTTATTATAACATTTATGAGGTAATTACGAATAAACTTGACACTGATAAAGCATATCATGTTTATCAATAGCAACTGTAAGTAGGTATTGACACTTACAATTGAAGTCGAGTCTCCCATTGTTCACTTTTTGGAATCACTAAGTTCTTTTAAAATACAGATCGCCGAACCACTGATAACTCCCAAGGTAGTTCATTTATTATAAATGATTTGAAATTCGAGTTTGAGTTCAATGAGAGCTTCTCTTTAATTGCGAGCTATGCACATTGCAACACCATGTAGAACCCCCCTCCCTCTTTTTATGTAATATAGACACTAAGTTAAGAGCTCCACAGAAGCATTTCTGCCATCTGGCATTCGGTAAGTGAAAGCAGACTGATAAGTTAGCAGGTCCGCAAAATTTAGGTCTGCTATGACTAATGTGACCCATCAATGCGCTGCAGAATTTGAGCCCCTAAGGCATCATAGTCATTTCAGGTTCAGGGGCAAGTTTTTTATTTCAAATATAGTGGAATTTTGTTTAATAGGAGAAATTTCCTTATAAAGCTTAGATCTAATTGTTGGATTTTATTAGGTATTACTTCTAGTAAGTATGATGTTAGAAGGGGATGATTTAGTTATTTATTTCATTAAGAAGTTCATTTGTAAAGGGACTTAATAAGGTATTGTTTAAAGTCGGTGGCTTTGTCTTCAAATACATGTAGCATGCTGCCAAACAGATTAGAGAATTGTAAATGTAATTTGTATTTTCTTATCCTTGCTTGATCCACTCCCTGCAACCCTCTCTTTTGTGGCTTTTGCTCCTCTCTCCATTACTTTCTACGACCTGTTTTATCCATTTCTGCATTTCTTCCTTCAGTTCCTCTCTTTTATCTTCAATTCTGTCTCTCAAACCCCCCTTTTTCCTTTTCTTATTTCATCCTGTTTCAGAAGAAAATATTTTCCCTCGGCCCTAAATTCTCTGGTTCTACAACTGAGTTATAAATCCCATCATATCTTTCTTATGATTGTACCTTTGCCTATTTTGTCCCTCAATTAGGTCTTGCTAATCCATGGAATCTTTACAATATGTAGGTGCCTACGGCACCGATACATTATTGCTATAGTGACTTGATACAATTTTCTTATATTCATTCTTTCTACCCTTTTTCTTATAATCAATTTGTTCTGATACAATTTTCTTATATTTAATTCTATCTACTCTTTTTCTTAATATCAATTTTATCTGTAATATTAAAGCTAAAAAAAATTGTTTGCATTTCTGTTACTAATTTTTGATCTGCACTTGCATGGATAATGAATGAGTTGTTAGCTGACATTGTTATCTACAGATTTTCTGAGGATTTTTCTCATTGGAAATACCTTAAGTCTGATTAGTTGTCAGAATCAGGTTTGAGTGTTCAGACTCCTTGATGTAAGAGCCTAGCCTTGCTGTTGGAAATGTCCCTTATAATTGATGTTTTGCATATTTATTTGGCATTAAAAATTATAAGCGTAACAATTATGAATGTCAAGAATCAAAGCTTCACTCATTGTCTTCAAATCTTTTTTACAGTTTTCAAGGCATTTTGCGAATTGCTCACCTGTAAAGATCCGGTCCACAGCTGAAAATTTTCTATGAATCCCGTAATTAGAGCTTCATTATGTATATTTGTAAAATCTTCACGTAAATTATCTGCATTATACGAGTGAAATGTTACTGCAAATTAATACTTTTTCCATAGAAACAAAAGTTCTTGTAATATTTGAATTCGGATTGGCAGTCAAGATTGTTGTCTTTGGTGTTAGCTCAGACTGATCTTATTGAGAAGAAACCACAAGAGTTTTGTGCTTTATTGTTAAAATGTCATAAACATATTATTTTCTAGTTATAATGCTGATGACCAAGATCTTATTGTTGTGACCTTACATGCCTTCTCACTAATGCCAGAGGATCAATGCCACAAGTTGACTATAAATTCTTTGCGGGTTCAGAGTCTGTAATCTTTTGAAGATCCCATATGTCTATAAGATTAACAGTAATTATAAATTAAGTTGTTACTCGTGTTTGCACTTTGCAGTAGGCCAGTAACTTCAAATTATGTTGACAGTTAGATCTCTTATGACGTGGCTTCGGGTAGTGTTTCTTTCAGTCTCAGAGTTTTAATGAATGAAGTTTGGTAGAGGGATTGTATTGCAACTGTTCGTAGATAATGATCTTTCATTGCTTCCTTGATTATGATTATGATTATGATTATGATAATAATTATGATTGATCCATCATTAAATCAGCTTATTATTGCATAAATTTTGGTAGAAAGGACGAAACACTCATGGGTTGAATTTTAGGGGTACGACGTACCCAATTTCTTAGATTAGGGACCGGTTTATACATTGGATTTCTAGTTGACACCTTATAAAATTAGCTGTTTTCCTCGTATGCAACTTTTATCTGCTGCTCATTTTAATGAAAGGGTACTTTCGGACCTGTTGGTACCTTGTTCGAAGATTGCTGCTGTGAGATATGAGAGGCGTGTGATATTGATTTTGATAGATCCTGTTGCTCGGCCCATTTTTTTTGTCTCCGTAAGAGGGCCCAAAACCCGAAATATCATTAAACTCAAATGAAAAATAGCTTTTTGGTTTCAGACATTGACATTTGATGGATCAAAAGTGACATAAATGCAATTGCGCTCGTGCCTTTGGCTGCATCCATTTTTGTTCTCTTCTATGTTGAAGCCAAAAATTTTGGTGAAATTTGTTTTAAGCCAGAAATCACCTCAATGCGTTGAGTAGTATCGTTTTAGGAGTAGAATGTAGTACGTAATAATATAGAAAAGCCAGAAATCACCTCAATAACGATTATATTTGGCTTTGGCCCCTGATTGCGATGCTATTCTATTTTCACGTGTACTCCTATTAATTTTCCTTTTCCAAAATATTTCAAAGACTACATCGAATAATATATTTCCTATGATAACTTGATGCTCTTTTTGTTTTTAAATTTTAATTTTAAATATTTAAATTTAAATTATATTTTTACCTATTTTCTAGACCATATAGAACCCAAAGTATATTCCACCCATATCTAAGACTGCTCTACTAGCTGATGTACTTAGGGCAAGCCTTGTCCGTGTTCTCATCCAACTAAATATTATTACCTCGGTCCCATATTAAGTGTCTTAGACAGTTTTTCAAAATGATCTATGCTTTTGACAAGCTTTGTTTGATTATACATAGGACACTTAATATAGGATAAAGGGTGTATGTTATTTGTAGGCAACACATATTCATATTGACAAGGCTGAATATGTTTGGTGATGCAAGTTAAGGTGGGTAAAATTTCAAGGCCAAATTTAAGGGTCTAATGTGTTTAATTTGTGTTACAACGGGATGTAAATGGTGGTTGGGATACTTGTGAATTGATTTACTAAAGTTCATGTCAATGTGTGAAGAATTCTAATTCTTTGGCGTTTTCTACAAGAATTCACATTTATCGTATTTGCGCCTGTTTCTAACTCTTTTGTCCTCACCCTCACGTCTCCCTCCATTCATCTCTTACTATCACGACATCTTCTATACAGCCCCCAAGGAATACCTCTTTAGCTTGCTCTCCCACCATCTCTATAGAAGAAAAGACCTCCACCTCCCCGCAGCGGCGCTTTCGCACTCCACCCCTCCGACTCCTCTTTTATGGCCTTAATTCTTTGTATGAAATAACATATGAAGCATATGTATTGCAATTGGCCAATTCCAATGAACAAACCTATGTTGAAACTTCATATATGTGTGGTCAAGTCGGATTTGAAATTGATTTGACTTAAAAATAAGAGCAGACGTGTTCTTATCTAGCAAGGTTGAAGACTAAGTAGGGTGTTGAAGATAAAAAGTTAATTTGCACACACTCACAAAAAAAATCAATTAAATGAGTGAATTAAGTGAATTTTTGAGTTTCAAACCGAATTAAGGTAAAATAATAAAATATTATGCCATCGATTGATCGCTAAAAAATATATAGGACCAATTGATTAATCAATACTTAAATCAGGCATTTGTAGCGAAGCTAAGAGTTTATCGATTGATTACTAGGAGCATCGTACCCTAATCGAAATAGTAAACGATTGATCATTGTGCTAAACGATCGATTGCTGTCAGTTTTGGTTACCTAGTTTAAACCTTTTTAGGAGATATTGTATTCCTAATTGGAGTCAAACACTTAAATTTGACTTAGTGTACTATTTAAAGGCTAAGGAATTATGAAATTAAGAGAGATAAACCTAAAAATTCATGGATAAGAAAGAAGAGTCAATTTTCCATTGTTTGCCTAGAAGAGATCATCTTAGAGGTTCATGTTTATGTTAATGGTGATTTCATTTAAGACACACAACTGAAAGAGAAATCTCACCCACCAAAGTAAAGAGGAGTTGCAAAGAGTTGAAGAGGATTAAGACTAAAGTCAAAGAATAAGAAGAACATGTTGCGGTTAGAAAATGACAAAGACAAAGTAAGTAGAAGAAAAGTTTTAAGTACTTGAGAAGATTTGAAGACGAGCAATGAAAGGAATTTGTTGAAGATCTAAGTAAAGGAGTTTTTCGGTTGTAAAAAAACAAAGGTGGATGGTTTGCTTGCATCTATATAGTATTTAAACATGCATAGAATGGTCAAACATAACCCTGTGTACCCATTAGATTTTATATTTTCATCGAGAACAAAATCTGGAAAAGAGCTTATTTGGACGTATTGATACATCCTTACTATTTCGGTCACATCTATCTATAGAAAATTCAGATTGACATGATTCTTGTCACATTGGAAAGAATATTTTCTTGAATACAATCACTATTTCAAGATAAAATTCACAATTCTAAAGACATATGGGTAAAAATGACATACAAAGGGACAATTAGTTAATCAACCTGAGGCAAGCACATGGAGGATTTGTTTTATAGTTTTAATTTCTACACATAAGGAAAGATGATGAGGCTGATTGGATGACTATAGAAAGAACAAAAGATACTTATTTACTAAATAAATCTTTGATTTATTTGATTGATTTAGAATGTAATTATTGTCAAAGAATAAATCAATCATGCAGTTAATCAAGAAGCAGTCAAATGATGTTATTGGATCTTCCCCTATGAGGCAACCGCCTCTACTCATATAAAAGGAGGGGAGAATGTGGGAATAGCACCCAGCTCTTTGGAGCTCTATTCTCTTATTTTTCTTCTCTTCTTTTATAGTTCTTTGTTTTAGAGGTGATTTATAACAATCTAATGAAATTCCACTCATGTTTCATCATTAGTTTTAAGTAAGTATTTGTTATTTGAAGTGATGCTCATTTAATATTATTTTTATTTTTGTTTCTTTATGATCTTACTACATAAGATGCTTAAAGGCTCTCCTTCTTTATTTTTTATAGTTTTGATGCATAGAACTTTAGAAGAAATAATTCTTTTAGTCCTTCAACCATCTAAGGTATTATCTACTTCGTTTTTGCTTTTAATGTTCATATTTACGATTAGATAGAATCTTTATTCAATTCTAAACGAGATAACATGACTTATGAAGAATATCATTAGATGTTACAATGACCTTCAATGCCTTAGTATTTTATTTTATCAATTTTAGAACAATTTTTGACTAAATACTCTTTAACTTTCTCTCCCTCTTACTTTTTCTTAAATCTTTCTATTTTGTAACTATTGTTCTAGTCACACAAAGGTAATCCTTGTGGATTTGACCTTGCAAGACTACATCCACTTGTGCACTTGCAACTAATATAACTATAAGCTTCGGTTCAATTTAAGGTATCAGTGTTTAGGTATAACAAGTTTTTGACACCGTTGCCGGGGATTGCAACGTGTGACGAGAACACCAATTACAAAATATTGTCCCTATTCACTTTTTCTCTTGTTTTTCTTTCTTTTGTTGAAAGTGATAGTAGTGATATGAAGAATCATTAGACTCAACCATAAAGTTCTCTTGGACTTATCATTGATCAAAGAATTTAATAAGATAACTTGAAGCATTCCGGGTAGTTTCATTTCACTTCTTTTAGTTTTTATATTTTTTTGTTAGAATTGTTTCTTTTAGATATCAAGTTCAAATTACATGCTTTGCTTTTGGTTAATATATATAGATCTTCTTTCTTTTAGTTTACTTTTTTGATTCTTTTGTTTTAGTGTCTTTCCAAAAAGAACAAAAAAAAAGCTTTTCATTTCTTTTTATTCACACATGGCAATATGACCAAAGTGGTTGCATAAAAAATGTTGATATTTCTCTTAATAGTTTTGAGTTTTTTTTTTTAAATACTATGAATGAGGGTGCAAGTAATAATGGTTTTAATGAAGTTCAAAATAATAAACAAGTTAAAACTTTGCATAATTATTTGCAACCAACTAGAACAAGTTCTCTTTCTTATATGATTTTTTCAATTAATTTGGGTAGTTTTGATCTCAAGTCGAGAGTAAGTCAATTACTACCCAAATTCCATGGCTTAGACTCAGAAAACGCTTATTTAAATTTAAAAGAGTTTGTAGAAATTTGTGCAACTTTGGCTAACCAAAATATTTCTAATGATATTATTAGATTAAAACTATTTCCATTTTCTTTAAAAAAAAGTAAAAAATTGGTTATATTCTTTAAAGCCAAAATCCATTGGAACATGACAATAAATGAAAAAAAAAATTTAAAATTTTTTTCCCTCACCCATAGAACTAATACACTTAAAAAGAATATCATGAATTTTCAATAAAAAAGAAAATAAAACTTTCTTTCAATGTTTGGAACGATTTAAAGAATTTTTGTTGTTGTGCCCACATCGTGGATATGAAATATGACGTACAATTAGTTTCTTCTATAATGTCTTAACATCTCAAATGAAGCAATTTGTTGAAATGATGTACAATGGAAAGTTTTTTAGTAAAGAACCTAGGGAAGTATAAGACTATTTTGATGTATTGGCTGAAAATGCCTAATCATGGAAAGATTCTAAAAAACTTAAAATAGTTAATAGAACAAAATATAATGTGACAACTAAGGGGGCATGTACCTTCTTAAATAAGAAGATGATGTGAAAAAAATATTGTAAGTTTAACTAGAAAGGTTGAGGCTATTAAAAATTAATACGTAAAACATATATAAGGCTTCTCAAAAAGCACAAGTATTTGTAGTATATGTGTGAGTGATGTATACCAAACATAAGATTGTCTAATAATCCCTACTTTTTAAGAGGTGTTGTATATTGAAGCAAATGCTTTGAATACTTACACAAGGTCTTTCTCTTCTCTTTATTTTGAAACTTATATTTCTAAGTAGAGAAATCATCCAAACTTAATTTAGAAAAATGAATATAATATACATGTACCTCTTTCTTCTTCAACTTATGTGCCACCACCTAAGAAGACACTTGAAGACATATTGCAAATATTCATGCAGAGTAAAGTAACAATCAACAACCAAACTATGTAAGCCGTCAATGACTTAAATATTTCTATCACTCAATTGACCACAACTTTGAGTACGTAAGAAAAGGGAAGTTTCCTTCTCAACCTCAACCAAATCTTAACGGTCAATTTTTAATTTAAAATTAAAATTCTTCAAGTTCACAAGAGGAGCATGTTAAGTCCATTATCACTTTGAGAAATAGAAAAGTCATTAACAAAGACATTCTAAGGAAGGTTGTTGACCACAAGGAGCCTTTAATTCAAAATGTGATGAACTTGACAACTCTAATTGTGATTCTCCTATTCTTCCAACTTTTTCCTAAAGATTACAATATTCTTCTAAATTGGTGCAAAATTATGACATTCTTAAAATTTTTAAATAAGTTACGATTAACATTCTTCCCTTAGATGTCATTAAACAAATTCTATCTTTTGTAAAAAAAATTAAAAGACCTTTGTATAATCAAGTGTAAGCTAAATGTACAAAATACCCCACTTAAATATAAAGATCATAGTTGTCGAACCATATCTAGTATAATTAGGAATTGTAGAATTGAAAAAACTTTGCTTGATCTTGGGGCAAGTATTAATTTATTAATTTCTTACCTTTTTATGTTTGTAAATAATTGGGACTTAATGAATTGAAGCTCACAAGCGTTACACTTCAACTTGCAAATCGCTCAGTTAAAACACTAAGAGGAATTGTTGAGGATGTGATAGCATAAGTAAATTATTTTTAATTTCTTGAAAATTTTAAAGTTTTGGACACACATCCTATTTTAAATGATTGCACTCAAATTCTTGTCATTTTAAGTTGCTCATTTTTTGCTACTTCTAATTATCTTATTAATTGTAGAAATGGTGTTATGAAGCTTTATTTTAAAAATATGACTTTGGAACTTAACATTTTTAATATTTGCAAGCAATCAATAGATGATGATTTCCATGAAGTGAGCATAATTGAAAGTCTTGTGTATAAATAGTCTCTTATTTCTTCATTCTCTAACCTTCTTGAGGTTTGTCTTTTTAATTTTAATTTTGATGTTGAATATTTTATTAATGATGTAAATGTTTTATTACATTCTAACCCAATGTTAGATACCGACAAGTGGAAGACACGCTTTGAGGAATTACCTATTCCTAATAGCGCTTCCCTCCCTTCTAGTGTCCAAATACCAAAACTTGAGTTAAAACTCCTTCCTAATGAGCTTAAATATATATTTTTGGGTGAATGAGAGACATACCCTGTAGTTGTTTCCTCATAATTGGAGCATACACAAGAGCAAAAGATGTTCCATGTCCTTAGAGAGTATAAAAATACAATTGGTTGGACTATAACTGATTTAAGGGAATTAGTATCTTCGTTTGCACTCATAGGATCTTTTCATAAGATAATGCCAAATCCTCTAGAGAAATGTAATATAGGTTGAACCCTAACATGAAAGATGTTGTAAGAGAAAATGTCCTAAAATTGTTAGATGCATGGATCATATACCACATTTCTCATAGTCAATAGGTGGTCCTACCCAAGAAATCCCGTGTGACTATAGTAAAAAATGAAAAAGATGAGCTGATCCCAACTAGAGTTACCACTGGTTGGCGCATGTGCATTGACTATAGGAAACTCAATTATGTCATTAGGAAAGACCGTTTCCCCTACCATTTATGGACTAAATCTTCGAAAGGGCGGTAGATCATCAATTTTATTACTTCTTTATTTATTCTAGGTATAGCTAAATTAAGATTGCACTTGACGATACAAAAAAGACAACTTTTATATGTCCATTTGGTATCTTCGCTTATCTACAGATGCTATTTAGATTGTGTAATGCTCCTTCCATATTTCAAAGATCCATGACAAGTATATTTAGTGACATGACAAAGTGTTTTTTTGAAGTTTTTATAGATGATTTTTCTGTCATTGGAAATTTTTTTGATGATTGTTTTAATAATTTAGAAAAAGTTTTGGTTAGATGTGAAGAGAAAAACCTAGTTTTAAATTGGGAAAATGTTACTTTATGATCACTAAGGGAATTGTACTTGGTCATATTGTTTCTATGCAATGAATTTAAGTGGACAAGGCAAAATTTGAAATGATTGCCAATTTGCATAGTCTAAAAATAATGAAAGATGTTTGATCTTTTTTGGGGCATGTAGGATTTTATAGAAGGTTTATTAAATATTTTAGTATTATATCTAGACCATTGTGCAACCTTCTATCAAAGGACAACTCCTTTCAATGGGGTGAATCATGTAAACAAGCCTTCACAAAGCTAAAAAACATGCTCATTTATGCTCCTATAATGCAACCACCCAATTGGAGTTTTCCCTTTGAAATAATGTGTGATGCTAGTGATTATGTTATTGGGGCTGTTCTAGGGCAACGAAAAGATAAAAAATCAAATGTCATTCATTATGCGAATAGGACTTTAAATATCGCTCAAATAAACTATTCAACTACTAAAAAAGAACTTTTTGTTTGTAGTGTTTGCTTTTGACAAATTTAAGTCATTGGTTCCCAAATTATAATTTTAATTAACCATGTAGCTCTCAAATACCTTCTAAGCAAAAAGGATGTAAAGCCCAAATTGCTCAAGTGGATCCTCCTACTCCAAAAATTTAATCTTACTATCAAAGACAAGAAAAGGAGTAGAGAATGTGGTTGCTAATCACTTATCAAGGCTAGACTTTTATGAATTCTCATAACCGTTGCCAATCAAGGACTCCTTTCTTGGTGAAATGTTGTTCAACACTTCTCATATTCCATGGTATGTCGACATTGTCAACTATCGCGTGATAGGTAAAAATCTTAATCATTTGACTCAATAGGATAGAAACAAATTATTCATAGAGATAAAACACTTCTTTTGAGATGATCCTTATTTGTATAAATATTGTCCAGATTAAATAATTAAGAGATGTGTGTCTAATTATGAGCATACGAATGTTATGTCCTTTTGCCATTCTAAAGCATGTGGTGGCCAACTCTATTCAAAGACACTCATGAATTTTGCAAATCATGTGAATGTTGTCAAAAGTTAGGAGTCATATCTTATAAGAATATGATGCCTTTTAACCCAATATTGCTTATTGAAATTTTTACTGTTGGGGCAGTGATTGCATGCAACATTTTCCTCCCTCTTTTGGCCATCTTTATATCTTAGTAGTTGTTGATTATGTGTCTAAATAGATTGAGGCTATTCCATGCAAAATAAATGATCACAAAGTTGTTGTGAAATTTTTAAAAGAAAATATTTTATCAAGATTTGGAACACCTCGAGCTATTATAAGTGGTCAAGGTATGCACTTTTGCAATAGGTCATTTGAGGCCTTGATAAAAAAAATGGAATCACACATAAAGTTGTTACACCCTATCATCCACAAACAAGTGGATAAGTAGAAATTTTAAATCGGGAGATAAAAAATATTTTGTTTATTGTACTGCTTTCAAAAAGCCTGATTGGAATGTCCACTTACCAAATAATTTTTAGAAAGACTTGTCACTTGCTTACGAAGATAGAACATAGGGCCTATTAGGCAATCAAGGTTGTCAACTTCAATCTTGCAAAGGCTGGGTTGCATAGAAAATTATAGCTAAATGAATTAGATGAGATTCAACATGATGCCTATGAGAGTGCTAAAATGTACAAAGAAAGAATGAAGACATTTCATAATAACTAACATACTAAGTAAGAATTTTAAACCATCTCAAAAAGTTATTTATATAATTCTAGGATCCATATTTTTCTAGGAAAATTGAGATCTTGTTGGACAAGTCCTTTCATTGTAAAAACTGTTTATCCCTATGGAACTCTTAAAATTGAAAACCTAAACAATGGTAACGTTTTTAAATGAATGGACAATGTTTGTAACTATCCCAAGAAGTTTCTTTTCTTTCTAAAAAAATAAAATAACTTTTTTCAAACATTGAGGACAATGTTTAATTTGAGTTGCAAGGCAAAATTTGATAATTTCTGTTAATAGTATTGATTGTGATAACCTTCATCCTTTCTTAGTATTCTTCTTCTTTACTTTGATCTCTAAATAATTATGGCACTTAGTTATTTTTTAAACTAAACTTGTCTTTTGTGATGAGTCATTTCAATAAACTTTCATGGACAAGATCTTAGAAACTAATGTTGGTTTTCAAATTTTCACTAACACTTGACTAATTTTTAGAGTTGAAGTTGAATTATATGGTTGTTGCTCTAATACTACCCAGAATGTTAAGAGACACCAAGTCTAATAAAATTTGACCTCCTTGTTCACTTGATTGGATAGGAAAGAAGTGTGTATGTGTGTGTGTGTGTATATATATATATGTATATATATAAAGTGGACTATTTTTATTATGGAAAGCAACTAGTGAATTAGGTTAAGGGTTGCTTATAAAAAAAAGAAAAAAAACTAAAAAAGGAGACCAAAAAATGTGTTGAAGATTCTATTAAAAATGCATTTAGTTTTTACAATAATATTTAATTTTGTAATATAGGGTGAAGTTATCATTGCAATAACATGAACAACCTCGAATATCACATATTAAGAGCACAAGGCATTAAAGTGAACATCCAAACTACTCTTTATCTCAGACAAGTTGCTAAATTTTAAATTGGTTCTTTTGGCTATCTAAACCTCTCTAAGCGAGTAGAAGAGCATACTACTTTAGGAGACCAATCATCTAATTATCTTGTCAAAATTTTACATAGACTCACTAACACATTATTTCAAATATTCGTCTACGTAGAAATTTAATGATTTAGACTTTCATGAATATTTTTTAATAGTTAATCTATGAAAACCAATGCTTAAGTATTTTTGAGTTAATTGTAAAGTTTGATGTTTGCTAAGTGGGGATGAATGGGTTCTTTGGTCTTCCTTTATAGTTATTATCTTATTCTTTACTTCCTCAATTTAAGCTAATAATAGCATTGTTAGTCATAGTTCTTTTTTAATTTATTCTTCTTCTTTGTTTTGTTTTGCTAAAGATGTAAAACTTAGTACTTGGGAGGCAACCCATGAGTTTTTTAATTTTGTAGGTATATTCACTGCAAATCCTCACGAGACACAACTTGTCCACTAGCACATGTTAGAGGTTTAATGACTTGCTACATGTATTAAATGTAGTTGTGATGGCTTACAAAAGTGACATATTTTCTTGGTTTCTTTTTAATAATTTCTCTTTTTGAACGCATAGATTGCTAAAGACTAGCAATCATTATTTGTGTTGATTTGGGATAGTTGCATTTGTTATAGGTTCATTTGAAATTCAAGAGATGAGTTAGACCTCTATTGTGTTCATATGTCTAATGGGCTTCGATAGGATCCAAGTAAAAAATAGGACGTGAAGCTTAACTACCTATAGATATTCAAGGGTAAAAAATGAGTTCTTAATGGTCTAAATATGCATGGAATGGTTGAACACAACCATGTGGACCAATTAGATTTTATTTTTGCATCAAAAGAACCAAATTTTGGAAGGATCTAATTTGGACAGATTGATACATCCTTAGTATTTTAGTCATATCTTTCTATAGACAATTCAGATTGACATGATTCTATTGGCATGGTAAAGAATACTTTCACAGTTACAAAATTTTTTTGAGGAAGAAGTTCAATGTTCCAAAGATTTATTGATCAAAAGAGACGTGCAAATGGACAAATAGTCAATCAACCCGAGGTCAGCAAATGGAGGATCTTTTCTATAGTTGTTATTGCTACACATAAGGAAAGATGATAAGGCTGATTAGATGACTATAGAAAGAGTAAATGATACTTATTTACTAAATAAATCTTTGATTTATTTAATTAATTTAGAATCTAATCATTACTAAAGAAGAAACCAATCAAGAAGCAATCAAGGGATGTGACTGGAGCTTCCCCTTTTAAGCAACCCCCTCTACTCATATAAAAGGAGGGTAGAACTTGGGAGAAGCATCATCCCCTCCTCTTTGGAACAATCTTCTCCTATCTTTCTTCCCTCATTTTGTAGCTCTTTACTTTTAAATTTCATTGTAATGACTTGCTAAGCCCTCTAGCTAAAGCTAAAGGTAATTTGTAATAATCTAATGAAGTTTTATTTATGTTTCATCATTAGTTTCAAGTAAGTATTGGTTATTTGAAGTGATGAATATTTAATATTATTTTTCTCATTATTTCTTTTTTATCTTAATACATAAGATTCTTGAAGGCTTTCTTTTTTTATCATTGTTTAGGTGTAACACTACTTTTGCTTTTCCTAATAGGTACTGAATAGAAAAATCATAATCCTTAATATGTTCTATCCAGCGTCTTTGCCTCATGTTGAGGTCACTTTGAGAGAATACATACTTTAGACATTAGTAATTTATAAAAACTTCAAAATTCTTCCCATACAAATAAAGCCTCCAAATTTTTAAAGCAAAAACATATGAGCCATATGCATTGTAATTGGCTAATTTTATTAATCACAACTATGAAAAAACTTCATATATGTTTTTACTCTTATGAGTCTGATTATATGTAGTTGTGGTTGAGTCGGATTTGGAATTGACAGTTTTTTAAAATAGGAGTAGATGTGTTCTTATCGATTAAGATTGAAGATTAAGAGCATTGTAGGTAAAAGAGATTAATTTTGCAAACACTCATATACACAAATCACTTTAATTAGCTTATATAGTGATTTTGGGAATTTCTGACCGAATTAGGGTAAGTAGGGCAAAATTGTTAAAAAATTATTCAGTCGATCAATCGCTAAACAATACATTGTACCAATCGATTGATCGCCAATTGAAATAGTTCTTTGTAAAATGAAGACATGAATTTATTGATTAGTCACCTGATTGATGAATTAATTGCTAGTGATATTGTACCCAATAGAAACGATGAAAGATCGATTGCTATTTGAAACAATTGTTACTACCTATTATGGTTATCTAATATAAGCCTTTCCTAAAGATATTCTAATCCTAACTGGAGTCAAATTCTTAAACCGACTTAATGTCATATTTAAGGACTACGGAATCATAAAATTGAGTAGAGGAAAACCTATAAAATTATAGAGAATAGAGGAAAGGTGATTTCATGAAGACACACAACTAAAATAGAAGAATCTAACAAATCAAAGAAGCGTTGCAACAAAGTTCTTCATCAAGGAGTGATTGTAGAAAATCTAACGAAGATCAAAGATCAAAGAAGGAATCTTTGATTGAATCTCTAGAAGAAGACTAAGGCAAAATATGAAGAGGAAAAACTTTAAGGGTCAACGAAAGGAGAAACTTGAAGGCCAATATAAAAAAGGATTGAACAAAGAAAAAATATTTTTGTTTGTGTCGAGTTAAGAGGTTGGTTAGTTGTTCTTGAGTCTTATAAGTTTTTGCTTACTAGTGCATTGAATGTCTTTTTAGACAAGCCATTGAATTAAGTAAAAAGTGTAAAAAGTTAGAGAAAATTGTCAAATTAAATTAGGAGACAATTGAATCGAATTCTATTAACAAATTTAAATTGGTTGAGGATAAAGAACTAGAGGAATAGGTTCAAATTTTGAGAAGTGAACGTGAGAAAGAAAGGAGAAAATCTAGATCTTTAGAAAACAAACTTGTGTCTACTAATGAAGAAGTTAAAGCCTTCAAATATAAGAAAAGTAACCTTCTAAACAATATAAAATTCTTAGATAAAGAAGTTCATGAGAGAGTAGAGACAACGAAGGCTTATTTGCAAAAGATTGAAGATCTACAGAGTAAATTAAAAAAAAATTAAAGAAAAATTGAAGCTTTTCACTTTAGGGCAAGAAAAATTATACAAATTATTGTACATTGGAAAGGATGGTACTAATAAAAGAGGATTAGGATTTAATGAGACTAATTCCACAAAGTCTAATAGTGTCACTAAGTTTGTCAAAGTTAAAGAACCCGTGCACACTAGGAATGTTGTTCCAAAAGTTGACAATGTGTCAAAACCAAAAGGAATTCCTAGGAACCAAAGACCAAAGTCTACTCATAGGAAGGGACATCATAAGAGAGATAATCATAAATCCTTCTTAATTAGACAAATTCAAGCTATGAAGCACAACATAAATCACCTTAGTCAATGTGTCATGAACAAATAAGAAACTAAGAAAATTTATGGTGGTTCATACTTGAATAATTTACATAAGAAGAGGAAAGAAATCAATTCATACCATAGATAACCTCAAAACAAAGACATGTGGATTAGAAAGCACACACCAAACTCCACATCAAAGAAACTCAAAACAATAGAAATAAAACTTTTCAAATTTGGATTAGAAAAAATATCTTAAAGAACTT
This sequence comes from Saururus chinensis, assembly GCA_035235625.1. Lineage (NCBI taxonomy): Eukaryota > Viridiplantae > Streptophyta > Magnoliopsida > Piperales > Saururaceae > Saururus > Saururus chinensis. The sequence goes on along the minus strand of CP141146.1, from coordinate 30,620,529 downwards.
TAGATTCCAAGTTGATTTAGGGAGCGAAAGCACCTTAGATTGCCTTAGGAGAAGTTGGTCAGGCAAAGATAATAAGATAGTCATCTCTAAGTAAGGAGATTGATTTTTGTGTCCGTTTTTAATACTTTCAATCTTTATGACAACACATGTTTTTTTGTTTTATCGCATTTTTCTTTGTTTTCACGTCTTTTATTCATAGGTTTTGAATAAAAAATAAAAAAATAGAATATGATAAAAAAGCACAAAAAAATTATTGTAGCTTTTGCTTTAGTTTGTTTTTTATTATATTAGCTCTTCTTAATGTAATTAATTTTCTTTCAAGCTAAAAAGCAACATGATGTGTTGTTAATAGACCTTAACAAAGAGAAGGATACACCAAGGAGAGTAAAGATCAATTTAATTTTCTTTTGCTTAATGTTACAATTCTCTGATTTTTAAAATATGCACACATCATGTTTAGACTCAAGTCAATTTTATGAAGATCAAGAGAGAACTCTTAGACATGAGTTTAGTTGGGCATTTGGATTCTAGTGGAGTCTTAGTTTTCAAATTATATGATCTTAAGCTCGATTTTTATTTAGAATTTAAAAGAAAGAAAATTTCATGTAATGCAATTCAATGATTGTAAGTTTTATGAACTTCAATATCTTTTAATCAATGGAATTGTCTTTGTAAAGATGATGGAGAAGGCCTACCTACTTAGATCAGCCTAGGCTAGTGTGAAACTCCCACATGCTTAACATAAAAAAATAAAAAAATAAATTATGCAAGTTGAGAGGATACAAAAAAAAATCAAACCCTAGAAAAATAATTTGAGCAAAAATATCATGACTAAAAAAAAAAGCATTGGCATATTCGTTTTTAGCTTTAATTTTTTATCATTTTAGGAGAAAAATATACAAAGATTATAGCTAAAGTGAGTTGAAAAATGAGAAAATTTTCTTTAGTAGGGTCTTAATAACTTTGTCTCTATTGAATAAGAGTGAAATTGTTGAGATTCAAGATTAAAAGAGACACGAGTATAAAGCATTGGTGGTTTCTTTTAAAAATTTATGAAAGAGAATTAAAGTGTTAAAAAGAAAAAAGAAAAAATTTACAATCACATAGCAATAGAGTTGAATAATCTAGGGCAAGGTATTAATAAACATAGTTTGTGGATGCACTTAGATTAAAGGAGAATTAATAAAAATTCATCAAAAAGAGCTCAACCTTGCATGTTTGAATGTTTTTATTTTTATTTTGAGTTTTTGATCTCAAATTGAAGTGCTTTGAAAGGAATTTAATGTTTTGAGCATTAGAATTTATCATGATTTGTTTTGCAGATGTTTCAAAAAATATTTTGACTACATACTCAAGGAGTTTTAAAGTGCATTTGTCAAAAGGAGTATTTCAAAGTGAATCAATAGTTAGTGAAACACATAATTTAGTGAATTTTTAAACATAGATTTGATTGTTTATATATTTTCTATCTAAGAGTAAAATTGACTTGATTCCTCTTAATATGAACTTCTGATGTGCTTTCTTGAACTATGTTTTCTCAACATAAGTATGTGACTAATTTGTTAAATGTAGAGAAAATGTAATGGAACTTAATTGTCATATGTTGCAAGTACTTAGAACATTTAAATTCTATGTTTACTTGTTTCTTGGACAATATTATGTGGATATGTTCTTTTTTGTGAATACTACACCACATTATATATGAATGCCTTAGGTTAAGAGGGAGAATCATTGTCAAAAGATGATGGACATGTGATATATTATGATTATTCTAATTTCATGTCTTAGTGAATGCTGACTAATATACTTAATTAGATTTTTTAGTAATTGTTACTTCACTTTTTGTCTATATGTGTGAAAAAAGAGGAGAAATGATTGATGAAAATCAAAGTGTTTATCTTCATGCTTATTTGGATAGTGCTATGTAAATTATTTTCTTTGTAAGTGTGTAGGATAAGTACAAGTTCAAGGCTTTTCAAGATCAATTTGAAATTGTCTTTGTTAAGTCTTAGTGTTATTAGGTCATATGTACAAGAGAAAGTCAATGCACTATGTCAAGAGTTGCAATTTTTATTTGACTTTCAATATTGTAGTATTTTGTCATGAAATAGCTAAAGGGGGAGATTTAAAGAACATATAAAGTATATGTATTGTAATAGACCAATTTTTGGTCATCAAAACTATGTTGAAACTTCATGTTTGTTGTTAGTCTGAGGAGTCACTAGATGTAGTTGTGGTCGAGTCGAATTTGAAATTGGTAGACTTGAAAAATAAGACAAAAAATATTCTTATCTATCAAGGTACAAGACTAAGAGTGTTGAAGGTAGAAGAGATTAATTTTGCATACACTCACATTAGGAGTTTCAAACCGAATTAAGGTAAAAAGGGAAAAAATGTCAACAAATTGTTCAATTCATCAACCGCTGAACAATACATTGTAATCAATTGATTGCCACTTAAAATAGTTATTTGTAAAACGAAGCCGAGAGTTTATCAATCGATCGCCTAATTGATGGATCGATTGCTAGGGGTATCGTACCCTATAGAACTTGTGCACAATCGATTGTTGTTTCGAATGGTTGATGTTTGAAACGATTGATCGCTATATGTTATGGTTGTCTAATTTAAGCCTTTCTAAAAAATATTGTATTCCTAATTAGAGTTAAATTCTTAAACTGATTTAATGTCATAATTAAAGGCTAAGGAATCACAAAGTTGAAGGGAAGAAAACCTAAAAAATTATAGAGAATAAAGGGGAGTTCATTTTCCATTGTTTTCCTTGAGGAGATCATCCAAAGATTAAAGCTCATGTTAATGTGATTTCATGAAGACGCACAACTGAAAGAGAAGAATCTCACGAATCAATGAGGAGTTGTAGCAAAGTTCTTCATCTAGGAGTGATTGAAGAAACTCAAACGAAGATCAACAATCAAAGAAGAAGTCTTTGATTGAGTCTCTAAAAGAAAACTAAGGCAAAACACAGAGTGGGAAAACTTCAAGGGTTGAACGAAGGGAAAAAATTGAAGGCCAACAACAAAGAGTACTAAACAAAGAAAAGATGTTTTCGTTTGTGTTGAGACAAGAGGTTGGTTGGTTGTTCTTGAGTCTCATAAGTTCTTGCTTACTAGTGCATTGATTTAGCCTTGTGAGATTGTCGTGGTTTTTCACCCTAGTTGGGTTTTCCGCATTAAATCCTTGTGTGTTCATGTGTGGTTTGCATGCTTTGTTTGATTGAATGGTTGATATAATGGTAATGAATGCATAGATACTTAGTTTTTGTTGCCTACTAGAAATTCTTGCATATTGAGGTTATAACTTATAATCTTTATATTCTAAGATAATTGGACTAGGGGCAGTTTAGTGATTCACTATTGCATTTGAACGGTTATTAAATTCCCAAATATCATCAACAAAAACAATCACAAATTTATCTAAATAAGCTGGAAAAATTCAATTCATGAGATCCATGAAAGCTGCAGGAGTCAATCCTAATGGCATTACTAAAAGTTCTTAGTGGCCATATAAGGTACAAAAAGTTGTCTTTGTGATATCTTTGTCTCGTATTCTCAATTGATGGTAACCAGAATGTAAATCTATTTTAAAGAATACTTTGGCCTCTTAGTACTAATTAAACAAATTATAAATACGTGGTAAAGGATATTTATTCTTTATAGTAACAGAGTTAAGCATTCCATAATCTATTGTTGTTACGTCTGAAACAAGACTATGAAGAAGTCAAATTCAGATTTGTTTTATTTGCCAATTGTAGTAGACAAGGTCGATCCACAGGGAAAGCCTTGTGCAACAAAGAAAACTATTACGAAAAAAAAATAGAGAAAGGAAAACTAAGAAAGAAAGAGTAGAAGAGTATTGGGGAAATATAGAGTTAAGAAATCAAGATGAGAAAACACTAAGGCATTAAGGATCATTGTAACATCTAATGATGTTCTTCATGTATCATGTTATCTCAGTTAGAATCGAATGAAAATTCTATCTAACCGGAAGATATGAACATTAAAATTAAAAATCAAAATAGAAATGCTTTGGATAGATGAAGGATAAAAACAATTGTCTCTTAAAGATTTCTATGTATCCAAATCACAAAAGATCAAAAAGGAGAGCCTTCAAGCATCTTATGTATCCAAATCACAAAGAAACAAGAAGAAGAACAATATTAAATAAACATCACTTCAAATAAACAAGACTTACTTGAAACCATTGATGAAACATGAATTGAACTCTATTAAATTGTTACAAATCACCTCTAGCCTTAGCTTGAGAGCTTAGAAAGCCATTACAATAAAACTAAAAACAAAATTACAAAATGAGAGAAGAAAATAGGAGAAGAGAGCTCCAAAGAGGAGAGAGTCAGTCATCTATCACGTCCACCCCTCTATTTATAGGAATAGAAGGGGTTGCTTCAAAGAGGAAAGTGAAATCATATCTCTAGATTGCATCCTGATTGATTGCCTGATTGGTTGCTTCTTTGGCAATGATTAGATACTAAATAAATCAATGATTTATTTAGCAAATAGGTATCTTTGAATCTTCCTTTAGTTAACCAATCAGCCTCCTTGTCTTTCCTTATGTGTATCAATCATAATCAATGAAAATATTCTTCATGTGCTGGCCTCGGGTTAGTTTACTAGCTGTCTGATTGCATGCCGAATTCGACCCATATATCTTCAGAATTTAGAATTTCTTCCTGAAATAACATTTGTAGCTATGGAAGTCTTCTTTCCAATGCCACCAGAATCGTATCCATCCGAATTATACACAAAAAGATATGATCGAAATACTAAGGCTCTGTCAATCTGTCCGAATCAGCTTCTTTCCTAATTTAGTTCTCTTCATACAAATCTCAAATCAAACGGGTCCACAAGGTTGTGTTTGACCATTCCATGCATGTTTAGACCATTAGGGGCCCATTCTTGACTTTCAAATAGCTTTGGGTAGATGGGCTTTACTTCCTCTTCCACTTGGATCCTGTTAAAAGCCTGTTTAGACATGTAAACTCAATTAAGGTCCAACTAACTTATTCAAAACATAAAAAAAACCCAAATCAGCAATGAATTAACACAAAATAGGATTGCAATTCAAAATATGAGAACATTTAATTAAACATTATTTCAGTGCATCATCTATACATAATCTTAATTATTTATCCTTCTTCCTTACAAACAGAACTAGAGCTCCCCAGGTTGAGACACTAAGTATGATAAATACTTTATCCAATAATTCTAGTAATTGACTATTTAATCCCTTTAGCTCTGCATGAGCTATGCGGTAGAGTGCCTTAGAGATAGGACTTGTTTCTGGCATTAAATCAATATTAAAGTCTATCACTTTTCTTGGTGGTACCCCAAGAAGATTATTAGGAAAGACATTAGGAAAATCTCTTATCACTTCAATAACTTCTAACTTAATAGATGAAGTCTCTTCAGTGACCACAATAGCTAGTTATGCTTGATATCCCTTAGATATCAATCGTTGAGACTTAATTATTGAAATGATACATGATCCTAAAGGAACCTTATTTCCATAAAAGGTAAAATTCTTCTCTCCCTATTTATTGAATATAACTCTTTTCTTCTTATAGTCTACTAAGGCCTCATTATCAACTAAGCAATTCATTCTTATTATGACATCAAAGTCTATCATACTTAAGAGTATAAGATTAGCCTTCTATCTTTGATTTTCTATAGCCACATACACATCTTGAAGAAATTTCTGAGCTAAAAAAACTTCCCATAACAGTTGACACTTCTAATATATATATCCTAGTTCTGAAATAGGATAAATAGTATTTACAGAAAAATCATATGATATAAAGGAATTAGTCAATCCTAGATCTTTTAAAACTTTAGTAATCTTGTCCAAGATTAGAAGTGTACCTTGTATAACTCCCTTTAAAGTTTGAGTTTCTTCAGTAGTAATAGCATAGACTCACTCCTGAGTTTTGGGCTTTTGTTCCAGCTTGATCTCCTTCTAACTTTTTCTTAGGGTAGTCCTTAATCTAATGTCGTTGTTCACACCGCAACAAAAACATCACCCTTCAGTGTAGTAACAAACTCTGGGTGGATGAAATTGATTGCATTCTCCCCTTGAGATTGTGTATGTGGTTCTGAAGGCTTCTTAAACTTTTTATTACTATTTGAGGTAAAGGACATAAATTTTCTCTTTCTTTCTTCAGCCTTGAAACCATTGCTTTGTCCATGGTCCTTACATTCAGCCAAGAACTCTTGATAATCTTGTTCTAATAGAGAAGCCAATTCCATTGCTTTGGTGGTGGAAGTAGGTTGAAGACCTACTATTCTACTGTGGAGTCCATTATTTAGACCCCTTACAAACTTTTGGGCTTTCTTTAACTCCATAGGGCAATAGTCGGGAGCAAAGCATTGTAACTATACAAATTTATTTTCATACTAGGCCACTATCATATTTCCTTGTTGAAGGTTTAAACATTCTTTTTTTTTCTTTTCTTGAGCATGAGGAGGAAAATATAGTACTTCCCTAAACTCTTCCCATTTGATATTTTTGTTATCTAGAAAGAAATTCCTTTCCTTCTTACCTTACAACATGATGTGTGTTTGAAACACCCCTCTCACACAATCACAAAACAAACTAAACTGCATAACTAAAAATAAAAAATAGTAGAGTTTTTAAACTCGACACATCCCCTTCAGAGCTAGGAAAGCTTCTCAAGGAAAAACCTTCCTCTTTGGGCACTAAAAGAAATAGTGTCCCCTCAATCGCAAAGGATACATATCTCCGGTAAGCTTTCTGTGTACCACACTAGATCCTTGCCCTTGCAACGACGACGAGCTTCCTCCACATCACCAACCCATTCCACATCATGTGGAGATGCCTCATTAGATCAAAGTCTATCTCTTATTCTGATGCCCCTCATATTTCATCCTCAAAGCTGCCCATCTCCTCGTCCATAGACGGGTCCTCCTCCGACACCTCGATGGGGACAGGTGAATCGGGAATATTTATCACTTTCTAGACCTCGCTACTCTGAGGTGAGGAGGGTATGAGAGGAACTTCAGAGTCACTAGAGGGCTCCGAGATCTCTATTGTACCCACCCCTTCAAAGGCTTCTTGTTTACTGCACTCCGCTGTTTTTGGCAAGGGCAATTTATATGTGGTTGAGTGGTATGAGGATCATAAGATATGTATCATCTTTGGTTTTAAAAACATCTATTTTATTCTTAATTATATAAAATCATTTAGATCATGAGAAAATATCATATAAACAGAATACTAATTATTTGTATTGACTGATTAAATTACCCCTTTATAGACAGTGTAACCATGGGCTATGATACCAACTGTGACGGCCCATACAATCCAATCTCATAATATTAATACATTTGAAATAAAATAATAATATATGTCAAGGATTATTGTTCATAGAGCTGGTAATTATTTAGAGTTTTATCTCCAAGCATCTTATGCCCTTGAACAACATTCAACATAAATAATTACAAAGCTTTTACTGCATTAAAACACAGATAAATCACTCATAAATTTTTTTCTTCTTTCTCTTTAATCTTTGCCACATCCCCTGCAGAATATACGGGCGGGTGTGTTTCTTTATAATCAGTAGGTTGTGCTAAATTCAATAAGCATGCTAATCATGAAATCTTTATAAAACAATCATAATCATTTCAAAGAATCATTCAGAAAATAAATCATCTGTCGAAAAATAGATCAATCTTAGAGTCGTGATACCTAATGGCACTCCTACACTAATGGGGCCACAGAAGCCAGAAGGATAGGAGTCTTTCCATGATACTCCACATCTTGTGTGTGCTAGAGTCAAGTGTGGCAGGTATACAGAATATAATGATAATTCTTGGTTTGCTAACCAAGGAACTACCCACAAAGTGCAAGCACCCAAAACCTATCATAGCATAATCAAATCATTTCACATACAAAATTTCTTTCTAGAAAACAGAGTTATACAGCTTACTGGAAAAAGATATTACAAAAGAAGGGAATTCTCCCTAGTAGAGCATAATTTTATAATGTTAAACCCCCTACCTTAACCTTTGATGTTGTTTTTCCTGACTTAGAGCTCTCTAACTGCGAAAACAACCCTGCCATGTCATTCAACGTATTTGATTTATTTAAAATGGACTTCAATGGCCCAAATCTAACTTAGAACAACTTAGAAATGATGTGGGCCTTCCACATGGCCTAGCATCACTGCACTTCCACGGCAGCTTGAGCGACGTGCTCTTTGCCATGTGTCATGAGGATTTTTTATTATTTTTTTCAAAATACTCAAATTTTCAAAATGTCGTAACTTTTTACTCCGAAGTCCGATTCATGTATTCTTGGTATAGTTGAGCTCATATCAACAAGCCCTACGAAACTAGATCCTACATGAGTAGGTTATCCCAGACTTTTTAAGTGGGTCCCACCCATATGGCACACTTTTGGATGTCATAACTTACGACCCTAATGTCTGATTTGTGTGGTCCAAGAACTGTTACCCTCATTTTTACAGCTCTATTACATCTTAATGAAAACTCACTAAATAATAAACTCTAAATAATTAAGATTTGCTAAAAACTCTAATATTAACCTTATTATAGAATGAAAATTGTATCGCTAATTTAGAGTCATTACAAGAGGTCCTCGAGATAGCAACACAAATCCTTCCCCACTACGTTGTTGCTCTAGGAAAAGAGTATGGTGTAGAACGTGTGGAGGTTGTGTAGCCTCACAATGTCATCTACGAGTTTGTCACACATGATTTTCGTATGCTATTCATGATTATTTAATTATTCATTAACCTATGTTTGAAATAAAGAAGAGTATTGTAGATTTCTGATTTTCTTCATGTTTTTTATGATCTTGAATGTATGTGTATATATGTGTGTTTGTATATTATATATATATATATATATATATATATATATATATATATATATATATATATATATATATATATATATATATATATATATATATATATATATATATATATATATATATATATATGTACATATACATATACATATATATGTATATGTGAGAGTTTAATATCCGTCTAAGCGACCTAGTGGATCCCTAGATTGCTCCTAAAATTAGTACTTCGACAAGTAAGAATTAAGAGCTTGTCTTTAAGAGCATATATTTTCTATAGAAGAAACAATAAAAACCTAATGACTATGTACATTCATGATCAAGCTATCTTACAATCAAACCAAAATGCATACAAGATCACTCAAGGATTTAAAGTAGAAAACTCAAACTAACGTAAAAAACCAAGGAAGTTGCACAACAACTTGATCAATGAACTAGTAGGCAAGGCATTCATCGACACAAGAAAACTACCAACCTTTGTTGTTGACTCTAACCCTAAAACTCATTTTTTCATTGATCTTCAAAAAATTCTTTTTGTGCTTGCCTTCAAATCTTCTCCTTCATGCACTTGAAACTTTTCTTCTACTTACTTTGTGTTTGCCTCCTTCTAGCCTCCTCAAATAAGCTCCTCTTGTTCCTTAACTTTAGCCTTGAGTCTTTAATCTCCCATTAAAGTTTATTGCATCTCCGCAAGCTTTGTGTGTGTTGTGTTGTGAAATACTCTTCTCTTTTGGCTAATTAAATTAATCTTCTAAGCATATAGCCAAAGAAAACCTATATACTCTCAAAACTCAATATAGACTAACCAATCTCTCTCTATACTAAAAATAGCTTTTTTCTCACTTTCCCATGTCCAAAACACCTCTTATAGAGATAACTAAGTTAGTTTATGTGTTAAACCTTGAATAGGAATCAAATTCCTCTCAGAATGGCCTATTTTGGGAAACTACGGGCTTCAGCGATTGATTGCTACAGTAACCAATCGATTGTTTAAGTCTCGGATTTATTTTAGAGAGAATTGCCACAATACTAAATCAATCGCTATAGTGTTGCTATAGTACTACTATAATATAGAAATTCAAACTTCTTTCCAATTAATCCCCATTTATCTTGGATGAAAATTTTACTTGTGCAATTTTTCACTCATTTTCCACGCATTCTTTTTCTTACACTCTAATATAATAAACCTTTTATACTAAGTGTGAATGTGATGTGTGTGCGTGCTTTTACCTCCGAAAATACTTCTATCTTTTGATTTGCTTCATCTGTACCATGTGATCTTGAGAAGTAAGCATTCTATTGTATGACTCAAATTACACATCAATTTGACATTATTTTGTTTACCAAAATAAGACAATGCAATACATATGGCCATATATGGACATATGTATATATATATATATATATATATATATATATATATATATATATATATATATATATATATATATATATATATATATATATATATATATATATATATATATATATATATATATATATATATATATATATATCTCTGTGTGTGTGCACATGTAATTTACCTTGATGTTCTTGTGTTAAATTCTGATGACATCACATCCGAAGTATTGGCAAACTTATTTGCTAAATGATAGTAGTTACTAAGTAATAAACTCAAGAAAGTAGCAAAGATGATAAATTTTAAATTTATCTTTTTATAAATAAAGAGTGTCTGTCGATAGGCATCAACACATCGGTGTATTCATCAGTGATGTTCTAGGCCATTGTTAGTATGGTTTGACATGTTGGTCATATCACCTATGAAGCACCAAAAGCATTTTTGGCAAAGCATTGGTGCATCAGTATTCTAGGCAAGTCCTACTTACGGGTTCATAATTGCACGTAGAAAGATGCTTCAAGCAGTTTTTGAGACAGTTATACACTAGAATTCGGTTATTTCTCCCTCATATAAATACCTTTGACAATTTGTGACCCAAATTTTTTGGATTCTCTGACCTTTGGAGAAAGACAAAGACTAGGGAACACCAAAGTTTGAATGATGAGGGAAGATGACCAACTTTGTGGAGACCTTTGTATTTAGTGAAGGAAAATATGTCGGATTGCTAACCTTGCTACCGTAATTTAGTTTTGATGTGATTATATTAGATGTGTTTTGATTATTCTCATGACATGAAAGCATGAAAATGATGATTTATGAGATTTTGTAGTGATTATGTTATGATCTCATGTTTTTCCCATGTTTAATAATTTTGATAGTAAGAATCATCATTTGTCATTGTGGGAAGGTTTTGTGTGGGAAGGATTACAATATGGCATGATTTGAAGTGATTTTGGGATCTGGAAGTAGTCTTTGATGTTTCTTCCCAATCATTAACAAGACCTAAAAGAACATATGAGGCATATGTATTATAAATTGGTTAATTTTGATGATCAAAACAATATCTAAACTTCATGTACGCTTTAGTCTTAGAAACTCTTACTAGATGTAGTTGTAGTTGATGATCAAAATAATGTCTAAATTGGCTAATTTTGATGATCAAAACTGGGCGCAAACATGTTCTTAAATATCAAGGTTGAAGACTAAACTGAGTGTCAAAGGTAAAAGGTTTATTTGCATACACCCACATACATAAATCACTTAGTTTTACTTAGGAATAGTTAATTTAAGTGATTCTGGAAGTTTAAGTCAAAATTAGGGTAAAATATGAAAATTACTATGCATCGATCGATTGCTTCAAAATGAACTGAGTGCATCTATCAAACGGTCCTTGAATCAAACTAAGTTGAATTTAGCTGAGAGTATATCGCTCAATTGATATGAGAGATTGATTGCTAGAAGAGTTTTACCTTTAACTAGAACAATGGCCAACCGATCAATGTCTGTGTAACTTACCTAGTTTATACTTTTTGAAAGAGAATTCATTCCTAATTGAAGTCTAATTCATAAACCGACTTAAATGACTATATAAGAGTTTGGTAAACACAAAATTGAAGAGAGAAAAACCTAGAATTTTAGAGAGAAAAGAGAAGTCATTTGTTCATTGTCATCCTTGTACTTCAAAGCTTAATGTTAATGGTGATTGTTTGAGTGACACACAACTGAAAAAGAGTCTTTCACACACAAAAAACTTATGAGAGAGTCAGCCAAGTTCAATAGGAGATTGAAGACTTAAGGGTAGTTATAAACAAGAGGAATTTGTTTAAAGAGGCTAGAAGAAGATGAAGACAAAGTAAGGAAGGAGAAAGCTTCAAGACTTGAGGAGAGAAGACTTGAAGGCTAGCAACAAAAGAAGAAGGAGATCTAAACAAAGGAGGAGTTTATGTTAGAGTCTTTATAAGAGGATGGTGGTTTACTTGAGTCAATTTAAATGACTTACTTGCAAGTGCTTTGATTTTAGGCAAAGAGTGGTTACTATGGTTTTTTACCCTAGTTGGGGTTTTCCACATAAAAATCTTGTGTTGCTTGTATGCTTGCATGATTTATTGTTTGAATGATGATTAGAGCAATCATGATTGCACTTAGTCATTAGGTTTTGTTGTTTTCACTTCAAAATAAATTCTTATGCATAGAGACTAAAACTCTTAATTGCTTCCTTATTGAAGTACTAGGATTAGGAGCAATCTAGTGATCTTCTAAGCCATCTAGATGGATATTAAACTCTCATGACCACCAATAACCACTGACATGTCAATGGTGGCATTGGTAAAAGGAGAGAGATGACATTATTGGCACTGACACACATCAGTGCATAACCAAACCATCATCGACAGTGAGGTTGATGCATCAATATGGCATCGATGAGGTGGGTTATTCCATGCCAACCCACTGTCGGTGAGGGTGCATCATGTCAATAGGTCACCAAAGGGCATCGATCACCTGTCCGACATGTCAATGAGTCTCCTCATAATTTAGAAGAAGTTATGATATGAAATATGTTATTATTAGCCATTGTAATGGCATGAGTTATGTGCATAAGAATGAACTTTTATACAAGATGGTGAACTTGATGATACACGGGTATATGTGCCTGATTTTATGTACCCTAGACTAATGGTCAATGACACATAAGGATAAAGATTTTTAGTGTCATGTCGACTCCTCAAGTGAGTCATGTAGTCACATTGAATGGAAGGGTTTGATATGAATTAGAATAAAGGTTTTTCCCCTCTCTTGGCCATGGAGTTAGATTCGATTGGACTAGAGCATTAAAAAATTACTGATCCTGCATAGCGCAATGCATGACTTTTAACAATTATGGTAGTTGAGATATCAACCACTCGAGTCCATGAACCCTTGTGGGCCTAGCTTCATGGCATGGATGGAGCGGGCAAACTTCAGAAGAATTGAGGTCTGACGGTGAGTAGTTCATGTACTAGTGAGCAATAAAGACTCCTAGACGTGGCTACCAATGTCATAGATAGCCTTTATGACTTACACTTAAGGAGCAAGTGACTCACAATTTTAGTCACATTTCGGATTGAATTGGTGATTGAAGCATTTGATTTTTTTATTATGCTCAATTGTTTTATGGCTATCATGTTGATAGTTATCATTGAAGTTCTTTTTATATAATATTATGTTTTACCATGTGATGATGTTGTATAGTATGAATGTTATTTCATTATATAGTACTTGTTTAGTCATCCCATTGGTATATTCATATACTCAAAATTCTTGTGATATAGGTTTGTCGGAAGAGTAGCTGGGGTGGGAATGTTGTGCTTGAAAAAGATGACCAACTCATTTATAGATGACCAGCTCACTTATAGTAATGTCAGTATTTGAATCTAGGCACGTGAGTGCCAATTACTTAAGGTTGTGTATATTATGAATCCATGACTTATACTTGGGCGAGACCTTGTGTGTTTGTAGTATGGTTTGACGTTGTTTAATATATTATGTTGTTTTAAATATGAGTATATTTGAAAATGAGTGGATCATGTCAAATATAATTTTTGGCGTATGATTGACAAAAAGTTTTGAAATTTTTATTTCCGCTATTTGAATTACAAGAAAAATGAGTTTTAAAATATTAGGTTGTGACAACAAAGGTCTCCACATCTTCCTTTGTTAGATCCTCTTTGTCTTACTTTCTTAGATCCTCTATGAGGGCCTCCACCATCTTCATCTTCAGCTTTTGCTTCTTCCTAGAGAAATATCTCTAAAATAGTGAACTTTTCGCAATATGTTCCACTTTCGAGTTATACATCGGCTTCCCTGCCAACCAAAGGCTTGTGATGAGGACCACATCTTTCACCATAAAGGGCGCAATTTTCCCCTTTAGTTTAAAAGAGCTAGATTCTTGACACTATTTTCAAGACCATGTGTTCTAGTAACTGTCTACAATATGTTAACCTTGTCACTGCTTAAAATTTGTAGAAAGGCCCAACCTCAACCTTCTTAGCTATATGTCAGTTGCTTGTTACAATCGGCCTTGCATTCTTCAACTTGTTTGGCATGCATGACACCACTATCATCTTGGGTCTTTTCTTATATTGTTTTATCATGTTTAAATTTGCACAAGATCAACTTATATCTAATTAAATCACATTTAAGTGTGTTAACAATGATGTTAAGTAGTTTTGACAATAGTGTCAAATTGTTTTCATATTGCTGTTAAAACTACTTAATTTCGTAGTCAAAACATTTTGATTTTGTTGTTTCTTAGGTCTATTTGATAGAAAACATCAAAATAAAAAAAGTTTAGATAGAAATTATGTCTTAGAGAATTAAATATTGTGATCTATTTTTTAAAAAAAAAACTTTTAGAAGAACAATCAAAACAATTTAACCCTATTGTTCAAATATTTTGATAACAACATCAAAATAAAAAAGTTTACATGGTGAGATTCTGTCTCAAAATTTTAAATCTTGTGATCATTTTTTTTCAAACAATTAAATTCACCCAAAACATTAAAACTTTTTAATCCTACTATTTAAACGATTTGAAAAAAGTTCAAAATTTTATAATGCATTTTTCAAAACTTTTATACATTGAAACCATAACAAAACTTTCCCCAAAACCTACTCGCCCAAGCAAGCATCCTCGATATTTCCTCGGCCAATGATTGGTTCTTCCGTCATTTCCTTTGAAATTGAAAAGTTGATGAAGCAAATGAAGAGGAATGTCAAGGATGAGGTGATGAAGTTGGATGACAGGATGAGCGATTATGGACGGACAGGAAGAGGCGATGCTTGGTGACTAGAGGACAGAAAGAGGTGTACTAGGCGATCATGAGGATGAGGAAGAACACTCGAGTGGGGGGAATCAATAGATATGACGCATTTATTGCATGTCAGCATGCCCATAAGATGTTTGTGATGTCTTTTCCATTTTCAAATACCACATTAAACAAATGTAGCCATGAGGGGGTGACTGCAAATATGTCAAGAAAAGATAAAAAGTTGAAAAATGACAATTCTTGTGAAAATTGTTGAAAAACAAAATTTCTCACACAATGACTTGAAGTTTAGTAAATCATTCTCTAAGTACAAGAGTCGGATGCCCACTTAGTGAAGGGGTATTTAAGCCCAAATTGTGTGAGTTACATATAGGAGTAAAATAGGTTTAATTAAAGTTAAGTATTTATAATAGGAATTTGGATATAGTACAATGTTTTCAAATAGGAAAGTAGGGACCGATTTATGCTATATAAGGAGTTACAAGCAGAATCAATTGAAGCATTCAATAAGCATTATTGAAGAAGCATTCTAAGTTATTTCAAGTATCTATTGAAAACAAAGATGCTGGAAGATCTATTTTGATTGGCATTGATTGTAAGTAGTTACCAACTTAAGCTTTATGAAAATTCAAGGTACGAGTTCCATTAGTTTAGGCTTGGTCTTTTATTTCTCTTGTTGTTTTAAGTCGAAGTATAAGTAGAGGAGATGAATTTTGTTATGTTACAACGCTTCTTATTTGAATTAATAAAATTGCATTTTTTTACCTATCTTTTTTGTGTTTGAAGTTTCTTACTTATAATGCTTATCCCTCCTTGGTCGCTTTTTATAGCAGAGATTTGTTTTCCCATTTATACTCCTTTTGGCCCATATTAAGTGCTTCATTTTAAAAAAATATTTGTCCCATATTAAGTTTCCTATTTCCCATATTCCTACCAATTACCAAGTATAAAGTTTCTAATATGCTTCTTACAATAGTAGGAGCATGAGTAGGGATGGTCCTCGGACAAATAATTGGCAAACAAGTCTTGTTTGTGTTTGCTAATAATTTGTCTGTCGGCATTTTGATAATAGACAAAGCATTTTATTTGGCAGACATAGCCATGGTCCATGGACATAGCCTCTTATGCAAATGGACGCAGATTGAGGCAGTTGGATAAAATGAAAAAGGCATCAACGAGTTTGACTAAGTAGGGCAATTTTGTTGGGGATCTCTTAATCAAATAACTTAGTATATATTTAAACTTATACATAGCATCTTCTTTATTTGTTGTAATATTAGTATTTAACTTGTCTTGCATATATTTAGTGATTAACTCTAACAAAGAACTAAAATATAATCTTAATGTGATTATATTTAAATTATTACAGATATAAGTATAAGAAAATGATGCTTAAGGGTAATTATGTGTGTGTGTGTGTGTGGGGGGGGGGGGCGCTAACAAGACCTCGAACAAATGGTTGACCGAGGTCTTCATCCATAGCCATGTAAAAAAATTAGCGAACAAAATAATCCAGCTGGACACAATCACGAGTACCTTGGACATGGCCATACATTAGATGATGGACGCTCATGACCAGCCTTCAGCCTGAGGATCCAAAATAGTTAGCAGGAAGAAGTTAAGATGTGCCTGATTCATCTAGGAGCATACATGCTGAATACATTGTGATCCATCATATCAAGATCCGACGGCACATGTAAAACAAAGGGACATGAGTACATGTAAAATTAGTCTCTCCTTCTTTTGGAGGATAGTTTTTTATGTTCCACTCTGACAATGAGCCCAGCGTAAGGAACACATGGAAACCCTTAATATTGGAGATCGACGGCGTACACACTAGCACACATTAGCACTAGTACCACTGGCACTAATGTGTACTAGAGTATGCATCGTCGATTTGATGGATGAAGGCTTTCCATGCATTCCTTACATTGGGCTCATTATCAAAGGGGAATATTAAAAACACTTCCGGTTTTGTGTGCACTATCGGATCAAGACTAATAGCCCACAGATGTGCCTCTAGATGTATCAATTGCATACTAACAGGGCTCTAGTTAGAGTTATGGGAATATCTGTTAGTTAAAGTTAATAGAATTTTTATTTTTATAGTCTAAGATACTTCTCATCTTCCTTAAAATTTGTAATTTTTATAAATAAGACCCTTAATATGGAACAAAAGGAGTAGTCTTATTCGAAAACCAAATGAACTAAAGTTACTTCTTTCATTTTGGTTTTATAATGTGGACTATTAAAATTGGGATCGAGGGAGAATTTCATAAGCATTGTTGTTATAGGTGTTCCATCATTCCTAATAATGGGTAGACATTTGTTGTTGCATTGTTGCTTCAATCTTTGTTTGTGTTCTCCACTACATCGACTTTAACGATTCCTTCATATACGTCAACATTGACGTCATGGTTACAAACAACTAAACTCCCTTATCTGAAAATGAACATTTTTTGGTAACATAAAACTTCTGGAACACTACGGTTATTCTGTGAACAAGAATGTTTACATAAAAATGATTATACTACGGTTATTCTGTGAACACTACGGTGATACTTAAGAATGATTATACTACCAATCATAAAATAATTTCATATATGATTGTTATGTACAGTATCGAACATAAACTTCTTAAGTATCAAAATGTCAGCTAATTACGAATACAAAGGAAGAGCCAAAAACTGCATTTGAATCTGACTTTTATATGCACTGATAAATGGTCACTCTTTTTCACGGGCACTTCTTAATCTAGCAACTATGTATTATGTTAAGAGCCCTATGTACCATGGTCATAAACGCGGTTAGGAGAACATTTTCCTATCTTATAAGTTTTTTTGTAGGCGAGGCCTCGCTAGAAAAGTTGCTTTCCTTGTGTTTCATCCTTTCATTTACCTGCCTTTGGCCCCTCCCTCTCCATGGCTGTCTTTGTCGGCCTTCACACTTCAACATCCCAATCAAACTGCTTTTCCTTGTCATTTGATAATGTGGTCAATTTCAGACTCCATTCCCCTCCTAACGTCCTTATTGTGTTCCCCACTTGCACCCCTCTCTTGTGGCTCTCCCTTCTTCCTTTTCATTCATCTGCTTTGATTTTCTCACTTTGTTTCCATGGCCTTCCTTTTAAGATGACAGTTGACTCCACACTAAGTGCCCGTGACATCTGACCTAGTCAAAAGCTGGGCTATACATATTGCATGGGGTGTAAGACTGAGGACCAAGTGGCTTGCTAAGTTGTTTCAATCAAGAATGATTATTGTAAGAAATGTATGATAGAAGAGGCCATAGGTGCCTCATCTCAAAGTTAAAAATTGGTCTCCCCTTGAGTGCCACAAAAAGACAAGAGGCCCACTAGTGCGTGCATATGCTTTGAACAAGGATTTTGAGGCTGACCGAATCACTAAAATATTACTCCGTTTCTCCAATTAGCTACATTTGTTTTGTTAGAATGAACTTAAAAAAACCAAATAGAGTAATTAATTTGGGACGGATAAGAGTATTAAGTAAAGTGTGGCTGAGTAGAATCAAATGGCCGGCTCCGCCAGTCAGACATGATGTGGAGGTTTTGTTATTGTGTTCTTATAAATGGTGCGTCGGTATTTCTTATAGTAGGATCTTGTCGTTAAAGAGGAAAGTGAGGCTGGAGGGATTTGAATGTTCAATGTCTTCACTGCTCAAGATTTTTAAATGTGCCCTTATGTAATAAGTCCCCTATTGCAAGGGGCGTGGCCATAGAAACTGGTTGTAGCTGATCATCTGACGAAGGTAACCAACCGCAGCTGGTTTTATTGTCACGCGCTGGGGCTCATTTGAAGATCATTGCATATGGGCACATCTAAATATTTTCCTTTTATAACTCCAAGATATCTAAACTAATTGAGCTAAACTCAAAGGCCTATTTATAAGATTTTTTACCTTAGAAAGATATAAATATACTACTATTTAGATGATTTTTTGCCTTAGAAGGATAGAAATATACTACTGGAAAAGTCGGAAACCAGAGAAACAAAAAGGGCAATGAAAAATATGAAGAAAAATATTTTTTGGGCGGGCGGGCTCGATGACAAGTTGGAGACCACATAGGCATTATAGCATGATCCATAGAGGCTTAACAGATATATAACTACTTAGGTAACCATGTTAGGATCATGCTATGTATCATGTTATGCCTTTATGTATCATGTTAGAACCCCTATGTAACATGGTCACAGATAGAGCTCCGTCGGGCTACATAGCTCCAAAATAAAAAGAGGGGTTGGGCAGTTTAAAATTCCCCTTTTCATATTTTCTAAAGAAAATAGTGAGAAAATTTAGAAAATATATCGAGATAAAGAGCATGTTTTGAGTGTTTCCAAGGTAGGGTTTTGCCATGGTAAAAAAGCTTGTATTTCTCTTAAAATCTTGTAGTACTCCATCCATCTTATATTAATAGTTCTATTTCGTATAAAAGTTTTTTCTATATTAATAGCTTCATTTTGTTCAATTTAAGTGGTTGTATACTTGACAAATAGTATCATAAGCTTATTTTCCCTTCTCTTAAATGTGGGTTTCACCATTTAATAAAAACTATTATTTCTCAAATGTAGTTAATTGTTAATAGAGGATGGAGGGAGTATGTTTTAAGTTGTTTCCTATCTAGCAATTGGCTATGTATCGCTATGACCCTGGTTAATTAATTAAGCTCACGTCACTTTGTTGCATCACCTAGTTAAATGTGGACAAAATTTTCAACTAATGTGTCTATATGTAGCCAGTCCTTATATAAGGGATAATAAGAAAATCATAAAAACCAGAGAGGAAAAAAATTAACTTTTTTGGCATGGTAAGACTTTAATGTGGATAACCATCCATGATCACAATGAGTGACAAAAAGGCTTACTAAGAAAGAGAATATATAATCACAAAGAGTGGTTTGAAGTTTATTTTGATAAAGGATTATTTGCTCTACAAAGATGGGCAACTATATATACTAGCAAGTATGTACATGTATTATGCATGGTATAAAATACCAAGGGTAACTATAGATTTTTGTACCATACCATTTTTTGGTTCAAGTGTGACACCAATTTAAATATACTTGTACTAGGCCACTATTAGTCTAAATCTTATGGGCTTAATATTGGGTAATGGGTTGGAGAGGACAATAGTGTCAAAAGACTTCACATCTGAACCATTTGATAGAGCTTGTCAAGGTTTTTTCAATAGTGTAAAGAATTTGTGAATTCTAACATGTATATTGTAGGTAAAAATATATTATAGAGAAGCATGTTGTATGTGTGAGATCTGTGAAAAGGTTTGAAAAAACATACTCATGTGGGGTCTCATTTGATAGAGCTCATCGATAACTTTCCAATTGTACCAAGAGCACTTAAATCCGAGTTTGGGTGTCATGCCCCCATTTTTACATATACACTTTAAAATTTCTTTTAGGAAAATATGCCACAAATTCTCAATACATAATCCAACAGAAAATCTTTAATCAAGAAATATTTGAAATGATCGATGAAAACTTTGGGAGCATGACTCCTCGCATTCACAAACCAATGCTAATAGATAATATTACATTTACCTTTCTCCTTATATCTAAGTCAAATTAAAATAATTATAGGATCTACTATTTGACACGTGTCTGTCACAAGAATACTTTGACAATAACAACAATAAATGGCATCATAATCCACACCACAACCTAGCCAAACCCCAAGAGCGAAATACTTCCACCTGAAATATCTACACGACAACAAATGTTGAGTATAAGAATATACTCAATAGGATTACAAAACAAAAATAGAAATAGCCAACATAATGATGCAATAAAGAGCCATAAAGTCAATCATACCTTTCATATTCATGACCAAAAAGAAACCAAAAAATAACGTTTTCTCTAAGACTGGTAGCCACATCTAGGAGTCCAACCACCCTCATTAGATTTGATTTACCACAACTCGACTTTATCCTTTTCCTGAAGCCAACACCCTACTTCATCCATACTATGAAGCAAAGGCTCAAGGACCTAAGTGGTCGAGATCTCAACTTCCATGATCATCGAGACCTCCTATATTATGCTACACTAGACATTCATCTTATTATGTCTTGATTTGTTCATACCTAACTCCCAGGCTATGGGAGTGGCCCTACACAAACTCCTACTTATGGAGAACCCAAAGACCATAATCTTATTTCATACTATACCCTTCCAATTATGTGACTAAAACCATTCACATTTAGAGACAACTAGACACTAAGATCCTTTGTCCTTAAGTGTCGAATGCATTATGCAAGGGGTGAATATCCATTACAAAGATTTGTTCATACATAGGGCTTACTTACCCCAATATAATACATGCGAACAATGTTCATCTTCCTCCCATCATTGACATATTGGCAGTCATGTCAATGATCAAGAAGAAATCAAACAAAGACCACAATGATTCATTGAACATTTTGTTTTCACAAAACAAGATAAAATCATCATAAAAACTATGTTTATTACAATTTATCCATAAAGAACTGTAAGATTAGCATAAAATGAAATCGCCATTGTTATACAAAATGTGGTAAAATGATCATGTAATAAGCCATTCGTATGTTCAAAATTAGCTAAAAACTAAAGAAAAGAACAAACTTCATGAAATTTGAACATTAAACAACAACAAGGTTTGTGATCCGACCTTGAATTCACGTTGATCCTCCTCCTAGCGCGATTCCTCCTGCACTTTTGGTCTAAAACACCCCACTCTCGCTTGGACTTCATTATGACTTCACTATGCAATTCCTCCTAGCTCGCATGGTAAGGGAAGAGAGGTTGTTTGTGCCAACTTCCTTTCTTTTGGCGGAATGTAGTGACAACTGATAACCAAGATACATTGAGGCAGCTGACAGGGGGGAGGCATTACTCTAATGGCTACTTGCCCCTATCCTCTTTCTCCATTTGTCATGTCTGAGAAAGGGTCGGGAAGCTTAATTGATGGCGATTGTAGTAGAGAAAAATGGAAGCAACTATAGATGAAGGCGACAGTGGCGGCCTTCTGTGCAACCCACACCACAGAAGGTGGGGATAGACTTAGATGGATCACTAGAAGGGTCATGGCTATTTTCTAGGCCATCCCATGACCAGAGGACCCATTAATGAGAATTACAATGGAAGAAGTTGGAGGAGACCTTGAGTACTAAGTGGGTATCCACTACTAGGCACCTAGACTAGGCTTCCCAAAATCTCTGGACGACGGCCATTTGGTCGAGCCCAGCTCCTCACCCGACCATGGTGACTACTAGAGGCCAGCACTTTTTGGTCACACATGGAGAAGGTGACCCACAAAGCAGGCAAGGGTCTGGTGATCTGACTCGTTTGGTCAAGGCTCTACTGGGCTAACCCTAGCTTAGGTCTGGTCAAGTCTACTTCTAAAAAGTTATGGAGAGAGTGATGAATGTCTTGATAAAGTTTCCTCTCAGGGAAAAATATTAGGCTATAAATAACCATTTTACCCTTTTAGATGAATTGTGGTTTAATAAAGTGGGCTCTAGTTCAAGGGCATGTGAGTAGAGTTAAAAAATTGGTAGGAATCCATACGAGAGATGATGGTGTACCCTAATTTTGGACTGAGACACATGACAACCAAAAATCTCAATAAGCTATTAAATAATTATTTTTCCCCTAGGTTTAAAGTGTAATCAATCAAGGTTAACTCATAGGGCTGATGACCCCATAAAATACCCCTTGAGCATACTAACTTGTATTCTCGTAAAAGGAATAACTAGCCAACTAGAGAGATAAACCTTGATAAAAGGGCGATGACTTGAAATACCAAAAAAGAGAAGGTGGTTAGTTTGACCCAAAGGACTGTATCTCATGTAGAAAAATTATTACAATGCCCTTAGGCACAGTCAAACCCATTTTTATAAAAATAAATACTCTTAACTAGAGGAGAGTTCGAGCACCACTTTAATGATAGTAAACACTTTCAAATGGAAGGGAGGTGATCAAGAGGTGACACAAAAACCTTTTGGGTCATTGTTTCATGGGAAATAGTAAAAAAAAGGGGGGGAACCTCATTCCGTGTGGGTTTAGGAAGCATAGAACATGTGTCTACTACATACTATGGGACTACTTTAGACCCCTAGCCGCGGAATAGGCTAAGGGGCGGATGAGTTTCAACTTGGTGAGCGAACAGCCAAGGGAAAGCTGAGAAATGATGGCATTGGTACATTGGCGGACTCATATATAAGTCCTACTAGGAGTACGATTCGATGGCAGGCTGGATGCCATCACCTAGCACAGTTCCTAGGAAGGCCGGGACTCTCACGGACAACTCCTACTTAAAGTAGGAGAGACACTAGTTATAGTTGCTTATTCATTCCCGTGTTTCCTAGTGCGACTAGGAGTCGCCTCAAAAGCCTAATGCAAGTAGGAAACTCGGACAAGGAGTTGTGCGCAAGTCGGATTGCTCAAGATGTCTAAATCCTAGTGGGACAAGGACTCCATGCAAGAAGAGGATGCAGCCAAGACTCTGCTGAGACTAGAAGGCATGCGAGCAGAGGACTTCTAGCTAGAGTAGGAGTCCCACGGAATGCTAGGAGATGCGGGACACTTCAAGGAGAACTCAGCCAAACTTTTAGTTGGGTTAGGACTCCTTTGGGTCTCTTTTGGGCATGTGTATGGGCTGGTTTCCTATTTGTAATGGGGCAGGGATGTGGGATTCCGAATTTGTAACTAAGTTCGAGCTAGTCCTAGTGGTACTAGGCTTCCCGACCCTTCCTCTATATAAAGGGGGTGTCATGGCAGGTTGGAGTCAATTATCCAAGCATTCAAAACTCAGAATTCTACAAGGGGCGGACTGAGAGCTTTGGCCACGGTTTCAGGGGACTACTGGATAGCAAACACTTTGTTGGTGACTTGGAGGAGTTGTTGGGAGTGCACTCAACCAAGGGGCGGACCATACTCAGCAACTCAGCAAAGCTTGAGGCAGATTTCAGCTAAGTGATGGACTAGTTTGCAAGATAGTAGAGATGGTGTTGGGTTTGAGAGTAAGGTAGGGGCCTTGTTAGTGTAAATTGCATGCAGAATAAAAGGTTTTGGAGGTGGTCCTCATTTTTCCTTATCTTTCCCTTAGTTTTGATTTGTTTTGGATTTGCACAAACTTGGGTGAAAGGGCAGATAGGCTGCTGGTTGCATAGCGCAGCCAGGCCATCACGTATGCCAACGCTAGGCACAGCTTTGTGCCCATGACAATTACCATGGTAGTTGTCATGGGGATAAAGTAGTATAAAAATCTACCCTGCGATGGCCTGATTGCACAATGCAACCAACAACCAATTCGCCTTGCTTTACCCAACTTTTCAGCCCCAAAAACTTTATTCCAGCAACCTCTGATTCATTTTACAATGAATAAGGCCATCTACCTTGCTCCCAAACACAAGTAGTAGTTTTGCACCAACAAAGTAGCACCCCTTTGGCAAACTTGACCCCCAGCCAAGCTTGCCTTAACTTTCACAGCCTTCCTGAACTATTTACAATGATGTTAAATACTTTCTCAACCAACTACACACCCCCATATATAGAGGAGTGTTTAGGAAGTATAGTAATACTAGAACTTGCCTATCCCTTTGATACAAATTTGTCACCCATAGTGTCCTAGCCCATTACAATAAGGAAACCTACTCAGAATCCTACCCAAAACATCTGTCCAGAATCCCAACCTATCTAAGAACCAAGGTTTGCATTCCTTCAAGAGTCCCACCTCATCCCATGACCTTCGGGTCTCTGACTCAAGCTCAAAGTCCTCAACTCGCATGCCTCTTATCTCAGCAAAATCTTGGCAGGGTCTACCTCTTGCATAGAATCCTTGTTCTGCTAAGATTTGGACATCTTCAGCAGTCATATTTGCATCCATCTCTATCTCCAAGTTTCCCACTTATTCTAGGCCTTTGGGCACACTCCTAATCGTGCTAGGATTATTGTTAATGAATCAGCAACCAACCAAGCACCTGTCTCCTACTCCAAGTAGGAGTCTTCCGTACGAGTCCAACACACATAGGAGACTCCCTATGCTAATGGCACCCAACCCGCCATTGAGTCCCACTTCTAGAAGGACTAGGAAATATGTCTGTCAAAGCTCCAACTCTATTGCAACTTAGCATTCTCACCCTAAAGCATGCATTCCTTGGATGTTCGCATGCTAAGGCTGAGATGTTGTCCAACCCCTTCACTTATTCATCCACTACGGGTCTAGCAATTGTATATATGTACCTAGCATGGTATATAGGAACTATTTTATGTCATGAGCTTGCAATTTGTATTTTTTCCTCTAGCCATGCCAAAGAGTGCAATGGGCCTTCCATTTTCACTATTCTGCTTTAGCCTTGATAGTGTTGTCCGTTGGGACTTGTATAGGCCCATATTATTTATATTGATTCACTATTTTTTATGAATGAAATTATTATTGTGTTAGTAACTTAACACTGGGATGAGATTATTTATAGATTAATCAAGAGGGTTTTGGTAGCTTTGGATTGAGGGAAAACACCTAATCAAGATAAAGATTAAAATAACTTCACTGGGACTAGGAATAGTTCATAGAGTCAACAGGGACCTTAACCTGACAACTTACCATGGTTAATGAGCCAAGCACAGTTATGGGTGTCCATCCTCTTCTCAAGGAGACTAATAGGGTCGGGATAGTTATTCTAAGTTATAGCTCATTAAATGAGTTGTTTATTCAACAGATTCATTATGGGAAAGAGGACCCAATCATTTGGACTAATACTTTATCATATAAAATTAATCTAGTCTAAGTTTTGAGTAAATAGGAATTGATAATCATGTGGACCTTAGGATCCCATAAGTTACAATCAAACTTCAGGACTTTTCTTCCAATATTGAGGAGGCTAGATATTGTGATAATTGTATACTTTCTTCACCACTATGACAGTTTAGGTAACAACCGACAAAGGTATTTTCTGCAAGCTTCTTGTTGCTCTTCACACAATTATAGTACATACAAAAAGTGGTCTTCCATGAGCATCTGTGGCCATGAGCACAGTTGGGACCCACATCTCCATATTCGTGGCAGGCTCATGTGACCCCTAAGGACTAGGGTGGAAAACCCAAAGTTTTAAAAACAAAATTTCAAAATTTTTCCATCGCCAGATCAATGACACAGTTGTGATGCTAATGAAGTCAATTTCAATAAAATTGTGGGTGGTTACACAATTATGAGTTTGAAGAGGCAGTTATGCCCCTTAAAAAAGGCAAAGATCGTGTGATTATAGATTATCCATGATAAAGATAGTCTAGTTAGTCCAAGAAGGAGCAAAAAACCTTTAATCAAATGCATTGAATTCAAATTCCATAGTACAATGCCGACATGCTGGCATGAGTGAAACGTAGAAGATTGAAGATGGAACTCTCCAGCAAACCCTGATTTGGAGGTGGGATATAACAATCTCAAGATATATATGTAAAGCTTAAACCATTGTAGATGACACTTTTGGACATGGGCGCCAAGTGTTGATTTGGGTCACAATATGAAAAATGATCATGAGTTTTTGGCTCCTTGAGGTTTGGGAGTTTATTATTTATATATCCTCTCCCCAAGGCTTAGGAGTTGATTCTAGATGTGACAAGCCCAGTCCAATCATGAACGAACTCAGGCCCAACACCAGCCTAAACGCAGCCCAGACCGCATTTTGTAGCCCAAGGCCCTAAAAAGGCCAAGATCGAACTAGGCAAGCTTGGGCCTTGCTCGAACAACACCAACAACTCTTTGGAGCCTTTTGACTAAAATATGCCCCAATAGAGTCTTTTTTTGGAAGTTATGGGGGGTATTTTTGATATTTCATAAGAGAAAGCTCCCTTATAAATAGGAGGGAGGGGGAGACGATTTTTCACTCCTCACGCTCACTCAATCTCTCGAATTCTTCAAGAAGGCTCAAGCTCTCTACAAATTCTTCAAATGTCTTCAAGAGGCAATCTTCAAGTTCTTCAAGATCTCTACAAATTCAATCTTCTTCCTCCATTTCTCCACACTCAAACGGGCAATCTTCAACTACATACACAAA
Source organism: Saururus chinensis (assembly GCA_035235625.1). NCBI lineage: Eukaryota > Viridiplantae > Streptophyta > Magnoliopsida > Piperales > Saururaceae > Saururus > Saururus chinensis. The sequence goes on along the minus strand of CP141146.1, from coordinate 30,593,424 downwards.
TTTGAGGTAATTAATGTTTTGTAATTTTATTATTTTATTTAATTCTTATTTTTTTATTATTTTCTAATTTTCTCTTCACCTTTCTTTTTTTTAGATAAGTGGCCTTCTCCAAAACTCCAGAACGTTAAATACCCATTGAACAAGGGCTGATTCATCTCGACTACAAGTTTGACACTAAATCCAATGACGAGGTAATGCCTATGGCACTGGTTTAACCCATGGGCAATAGGGAAATTCACCAACTACAATGCCCCAAGCAGGGGGTTCCTAGAACCCAAAATCCAATTTAAAATTTTAAAACCAAACCAAAAGTGGTAGAGTCTATGTGCGAGAGTTGTAATGTTCCTCTACGTACTACAGAGATTTAATGCTATGTTGCACGTAGGCCAGAACAAAGCTATTTTGTATCTAATTTGGATCGGGTCAACGTTTCCATATCGTTGGTTGCCTATGTACATATTGGATAACATCTATGATGTTATTCCAATACAATCGGATCCAAACATATTTCTGCCTTATGGCTATTGCATGCATCAGGCATCACAAAAACACATATGTCAAAATATGTATATCCGAATATTTAATCAGAGTCATACAGAAATCTCATAAATCATCAAAGTTAAACACAAGCTATTAAATTAGCAAAATCACACATCTCGCTCTATCACAGAGCAGATCATAACACTGACACAATCACACATCTCCCTCTATCACAGAGCAAAGCAGAACACATTATGGCAAATCACATTAGATTATATCATATCTCATCTGACCATATCATATCATATCAGATCAAAGCATATCAGATTACAACACATCATATCAAAGTAGATCGGATCAAAGCATAGCCTATTAGAACACATAAGAGCATAGCATAGCATATAACTTAATTAGCACATACATTGTTATAATCAGATTAAATTAGAAGGTTAGAAATGCTTATTCCCATATAGTTCTAGAAATAGCGGCATTCAAAGTTGTTCCTTCCTTCAAGGCATCCTCCCCTTTAGATCTAGATACAACGAATGGATCCTCCTCTTGCTCCGGAACATTTCTCTCATGGTCCCCGAATGTGACAGACAAACACTCTCCTTTCTCAGGGCTCTTCTCACTCTTTATGTCCAAAGGCGACAGACATAACCTCCCCTTCCTCAGAGACACTTCACACTTCCCACACCCATAGGTGGCGGACAGAACCTCCCCTTACCCGAAGACGTTTCTTACTTCCTATGTCCCTAGGCAGCGAACAGAACCTCACTTTACCTAGACATAATTTTCTTTCTACACGCCCGTAGGTGATGGACAGGCATTCCCCTTACCCAGAGACTCTTTTCTTTTTCTACCCCCGTAAGCTATGGATAGAACCTCCATTACCCGGGGATGTTTCTCACACTATATGGCCCTTCGGTGAAGGAAGGAGCCCCCTTACCCTGGGACACTTCTCTCGATGCTACCCAATGATGGAGGACGAAGTCTCCTCTTTTTCCTGGCCGCTTCTCTCTCTTTGGGGCTCCAGGGTGGCGGATAAAACCTCCACTTGCCCCAAGATATTTCCCCTTCTAGGGATGCCAACTCGAGGAATAGAGCATGTCATTGTGTCACCCTCGAATTAGTAGGAATGCCTATTGAACGGACGAAAATGGACTCAGAATGGGCTCAAAAACTCCCTGGAAGCTTGCATGGCTTTCCTATTTATAGAGGAAAATGTGAGAGCACACAAACGAGAACGACACATGCATGTGACATGTGTCATGCATATGCCATGCGTCACATGCCTGTGTGATGTGTGACACCCTTGCCACGTGTGTAACGTGCGTGGCTGTGAAGTGCGTGGTAGCCAGCCCGCGTATGCGCGGCTTGCAGCGCGTCACGCAGGACAGCCCACAATGACATGGGCGCCCCTTGCCACTCGGCACCACGCCATGCACTGGGTGGTGCGGATGACGTGACATACTGATGTCATCGTAGACGCCATCTATTTTGTCCTTATTCGCAAATTTTATACATTTTTCCATATTATTTTATTCAAACCACTTGGCTCAATTAGAGTAAATTTGAGAAAAATATTTAGTTAAAAAATAATGACCAAGTGGGTAATGGGGTAAGTTAAAATGGCGTTCATATGTGAAAACTATTTTGTAAAAAACAATACCCTTCAAACTTTACGTAGTAACTTTATACTCTTACAAAATGTCATAATTGCATGAAATAGGGTGTTTATGTCCTCATAGGAGAAAATTCCCTCCCATATGTCACAATGCAAGTAATCCACTATTTTAGTGCTATATGTGATATATATATATATATATATATGAGTCCCGTTTATATGAGCCCGGGCTCACACGCGCTGGCGTGCGCCCGGGCTCATATTAACTTTTCCCTATATATATATATACATGTGTGTGTGTGTGTGTGTGTGTGTGTGTGTGTGTGTGTGTGTGTGTGTGTGTGTGTGTGTGTGTGTGTGTGTGTGTGTGTGTGTGTGTGTGTGTGAAGGCATGCTCCTACTCATTGCCCAAACAATGTCTCATACTTAAGTTCATAGAAAATGAGATAGAACGAGAAAAGAAAATGTAACTACTATGATAAATGAAAAAGTCCAGAAGTAAATAAGCAAAATCAAATGCACGATGAGCTAATAAGACCCATATGATCCACATGACTCTTAAATAGAGAATGAGGTAAGCCCTTAGTCATTGGATTAGCAACCATAAGCTTATTATGTATATGCTCAATAACAATTGTCCCTTCTTTAACACGATCCCGAACAACAAGATACTTGATGTCAATGTGCTTACTCTGACTTCCACTCTTATTGTTCTTCGTGAAGAACACAACAGCAATATCATCAAGAATATCTTTGACGGCCAAGACATGGAATCCATAATAGATAAAGTTCATAAGCCAAGTATCATGTGATGTGCCCTTATAACAAGCAACAAGCTCTACCTCCATGGATGACGATGCTCTAAGTGTTTGCTTGATACTTGTCCAAGAGAAAGTACATCCTACCAGAAGGAATATGTAGCATGTTGTTGACTTTTTCAAGTCAACACAACTAGCAAAGCCTGCATCTGTGTATTCGACCAATACCAAATGATCAAAATGTCTATATGTAAGCATGTAATCGTTGTAGATACCACATAACCTTCTTTGCAGCTCTTCAATGATCCAACCTTAGATTTTTCTGGTATCTACCCAACATTCCCATAGCAAAGGCAATATCTGGTCTTGTGTAGACCTCCAAGTACATCATGCTACAAACAACCAATGTATAGGGAATTTCCTTCATACTTTCCAACTCCAAAGAATTCTTCAGACACTGGAACAAACCAAATTTGTCACCCTTCACAATAAGAGCTACGCTAGGCTAGCAATTTTCCATGTTAACCCGTTTCAAAAATTTATTGATGTATGCCTATTGAGATACCCAAGGATCCTTCTGGATCTATCACGATAGATCTCAATCCCTATGACATTGGATTCCGCTCCTAAATTTTTCATGTCAAAGTTATGAGAACAAAACTTCTTAGCCTCGTACAACACTCCTAAGTCACTACTTGCAAGTAGAATTTCATCAACATATAAGACCAAAAACATGTAACAGTTCCCACTAAACTTAAGGTATATATACATTGATCAACAATGTTCTCCTTAAAATCAAATGAAGTAATAACATTGTTGAACTTCAAATACTACTGACAGGAAGCCTGTTTTAGTCCGTATATTGACTTCTAGAGTCTACAAACCAAATGACTTATGTTATTTAAGGTGAATCCTTCAGGCTGATTCATATACACCACCTCTAGATCCCCATTTAAGAATGCAGTCTTCACATCTATTTGATGTTACTCTAAGTCAAAATGAGCTACAAGGGCCAAAATAACTCTTAATAAATCCTTTGTAGAAATTGGACAAAAGGTTTCATTGTAGTCGCACCATCTTTCTGAAGAAAAGGTTTGGCAACAAGTCGGGCCTTATATCTACTAATGTTACCAGATTGATCTACTTTAGTCTTATAAACCCATTTGTAGCCAAGAGTCCTGGCACCTTGCGGTAACTCTACAAGATCCCAGACTTGATTATCAGCCATATATTTCATTTTATCTTGCATGGCATTATACCATATGTAGGAGTTATCTCCATTGATGGTTTGTAAATACGTAACAGGATCTTGAATGAGTCCAACATTTTTATCAGACTCTTGGAGGTATACAACATAGTCAGAAGGGACTGTAGGTTTTCTTATTATTGAGGATTTTCAAAGTCCTATTTGATCCACATGTGGAGGTGCATGTACAATAGGAGCTTTGGCAACTTATTCCTGAGGGGGTGGTGGTGGAATGATAGGTTGCTCTTGAATCACCATAGGTGATACAACATGTGATCCTTCACCGGATGTGCATAAAAGAACCAAAACCCATACTTCATTAAACACAATGCGTTTTTGGGAAATTCTCCCACTCAAGTTGCCATTCTCAAGAAAATAAGCATTCTGTGCTTCGACTACTATAGGGATGTGCGGGGACAATAAAACTTATAACCCTTAAATCTTTCGGCATAGCCAATGAAAAAACCATTGATAGTCTTAGGGGTCAAGCTTTTTTTCAAGTGGATTGTACGCCCTAACCTCAACAGAACAACCTCAAATGTGTACATGATCTAAACTTAGTTTCCATTCATTCTATAGCTCAAAGGGTGTTTTAGGAATGGGTTTAGATGGAACTTGATTTAAAATGTACACGGCTATCTTTAAGGCTTCACTTCACATATTGAGAGGAAGAGATGACTTACTGATCATACTCCTCACCATATCCATCAAAGTGTGGTTTTTTCTTTCATCCACATCATTTTGTTGTAGTGTGTCTGGTACTGTATATTGTGCAACAATACCATGTTCCTTCAGGAAGTGCACAAATAGTCTAGGTTTTGGTCCATTTTCTATGTAACTATCATAGTATTCCCCTCCCTTGTCTAATCTAAAAATTTTGATACTCATACCAAATTGTTTCTCTACCTCTGCCTTATAAGTCTTGAAAACATCAAATGCTTCAGCCTTTTCATTTAAGAGATAAAGATACATGTATCGGGTATGATCATCTAAAAAGGTAATTAAAAACCTTTGACCATTCAAAAAGGGTGTACTAAACGGTCCAAAAATATTAATGTGTATAATTCCTAATTTCTCATCATGCCTCTTACCACCCTTATAAGACTTGTTAGTCTACTTTCCCTTTATACAATCTATACATGTCTCAAGATCAGTAAAGTCTAGAATTTTTAAAACTCCTTCTCTTACTAATCTCTTTAAACGGTCAATGGAGATATGCCCTAAGCGCATGCGCCATAACATGGAGGAATTCTTTTTAATGACACTACCTTGCATAGACATCATAGATTGTTCAAAGGAAACATGCAAATAGAGACAATATAATCCATCTATCAATGAACCATAACCAATGGTAACCGAATCTTTAATAATCATAAATGATGAATTCATAAACTAAAAATTAAAGCCATAAGGCACTAGTCTTGACACATAAACTAAATTCTTTGAAAAACTTTGAATATAAAAAGTTCTCTCTAAATCTAAGGTGTATCCTACATGGAAAATAGGTCGATATGTTCCTACACCTTCAACCTTTGAACAAATCTTATTATCTGAATAGATGTTGTGCTCCCCATCATTTAGTTTCTTGAGTTTGAGAAACCCCTCCATTACAGTAGAAACATATATTGTATAATTAGAATCATTCCACCATGTGTTATTATGATGAGAATCAAAATAATTAAATTCATAGCACACAAAAGACATGAATTTACCTCTTTTCTTAGAAAGACACTTCTCATATTTACGGCAATCTTTCTTGATTGTCATTTCTTCTTACAGATAAAGTATTTGGTTTCCTTGGTGATGCTAGTAGACTTTATTGGCACAGCTTTACCAGCTTTCTTCTTTAGAGCATCATGATTTCCCTTCTTTTGTCCTTTATGAGAAACTAGATGGGCCCTTTCTAGTTTCTTTTGCTTAAGTCTCCCTTCTTCCTAAACACACATACTCAGAAGGTCATCGACTGACCATTAAGTGTTATGTTTGTTAGGAGAAATCTTTAATGGCCCATATTGTGCAGGCAAGGAGTTGAGAATAAAGTGGACCAAAAAGGTGTCGTCAATCTTGATTTTCATGTTGTTTAACTAATTAGCAATATCATGCATCTGCATAATATGCTCTCGCACCCCTTCGTCATCTATTAGCCTAATGGATTACAACTTGGACATTAAGGTGCTACCCAAGGCTTTATTAGAACTCCTGAATTGAGCTTCAATAGCTTTCAAAAGTTATTGAACTGTAGCGCATTTTAGGATGGATCTCCTAATGCTTTTATTTATGTGAGACTTCATGAGCATCAAACTTAAGCAGTTAGACCACTCCCACTTTTAAAATAATGCTACCTCACTTGTCGTACTTTTATCTGTAGGTGTGGTAGGTACACCCATACAAAACATCAAATCTAAGTCCATGCACCCTAATAAAAAAAGAATTTTTTCCTTCCAATCCAAAAAATTGTCCCTAGAAAATAATGGAATGTATTGATTAGGGTTAGAAGTAAAAGATGAATAAACTACAATATAAGAATAAATACATGCAAACAATTAATAAGGGAAAGAAACAAACTAAAGCACGATTTGGTCAATGCCAAAATAAAATAGTAAAATTTTGAACCTCAAGTTGCATTCTACACCAAAATTACTAAAACTATATAGAAACAAATTGTCATTTTGTTTCATGATAAGGCTAGTGGGTTATACATGTGTTACAAGAAAATCTCACACCTTTGGGCCTAGGGATTCACCGATGTTACAACATATAACCCTCCACCCTATCCTATTATATGATGCTAACTACCACCTCCCTTTGGGGCTAGATGATAATCATTGTCGCATAATTAAAATTTGGTGACAGCACATGATTTATGTATGTGAATCTATGCACCCCATAGTAGCATTTTATATGATTCACATGTTGATAATAACTTAGAATGTTTTGGCCACTCCTAAGTCATACAAATAGAGATGGGAACTAATGTGTGCTTATCACCTTTTCATATAACAAAATGAGTGCAATTAATTTTTAAACAATCAAAAATATAAATACACAAAATCAACAAGGGCCTTTTCGTCAATTTTGTTATCAGACTTTTGGGATTCGGCCAGGGGTTCCAATCATCACATACCACAATTAGTAAAATATAGTCCATAGCCCATGTACACTCCTTTAAAAAAATAAATTAAAAAAATTGTACAAGTTGGAAGCACTAGGACCCCTAAAAGAGAAAAAATGTACATTGATTCCTTATGACTACATCGCCTCCAAATGTGATACTTAAATTCTGGTGAAGCTTACAATGTGTCTAATGTACACTCTATCACAAAATTACATAAGTGGTGCATTCAACAATTTAAAAAAAATTAATAAACCATAAGATTGCATTTGAATCCCTTGGCCGACCCATGACAATAATAAAGCTCTTTAAAGATAATTAATACACATCCACATGTAATCACATATAAAAAAATTATTCCATATATATTTCAAAATTCCCTCTACAAATTTTTTTCTTTTTTGGCATAAAATTAGACCAAACTTGGTCATCAAACTCGGTTTGCGGGACCCGCCAGCGAGCGCAAGTCAATGAAGACCCGCACTTGGCGCATATTAAACCAGACCCGAGCTCAACGCAGGTCGGTGATGACCCACAGAATTAGGTGAAGACGACCTGCCTACAGGTAGGGGTGTTCATGAGCCGAGCTGAGCCGAGTATTAGGCTGCTACGGCTCAAGCTCGAATTGCTGAAGCTCAACTTGAAGCTCGAATAAACTCGAACCTTTCAGCTCGAGCTCAGCTCGAATTAGAAATCCAAAGCTTGGCTCGAGCTCAAGCTCAAACTTGAATAAGTGAATCATAAGCCTTGGCTCAAACTGGGCTCAAACTAAACAAATAAAAATAATCTATATATAAATATAAAGTATATGAAGTATCACACATACTAATATACTTTTAGTATTAAATATTAATAAATATACTTCAACAAGTATTACGACTACACCGTGAACATCTGATTATAGTCACTATGAAAGAAGAAAACTATGACAAATAAGTTTTAGTTACATATGCTAAAAAAATGCAGCATTATTTTTTCTCTCTCTTTATGTACATATAATCACTAAAAAAAGATGTAAAAAATAAAAAATTATTTAGGCAACATTGTCATCTACTTCTTTGTGTTTTCTTTTCTTTATATGCTTATAAATCACTAATAAAAAAGTTATTCTATAACCTTAGTGTGCCTCTAAAAAATTCTAAAGTACATGTAAATATATATACATTTTGTCGGATGAGGACGGTCCCAATGTCATGCTTCAACTTTTAAAAGAATATCTAATCATTCTTTTCTAAACTAAGGTTGGTCCACAAATGTCATGCTTCTTTTAGAATTATTTTTAAGTATATTAGTGTGATATCATGTTGACCATATGTCATATACTTATAGCTCCATTTGGTTTTTCAATTGAACTAATTTTCGTTCATCTTCAAGAATCAAATAGAGCTATTAATTTGGGACAGAATAAGTATATTAATGTTTGTGTCTCCAATATTTTTATTTTTATAAAATATATATCATATATAAAAATTATATATCCTTTATAATTTAACAAGGATATATATCATGAAAAAATTTTATATGAGTTTAGGCTCTCATATGTCAGCATGAGCCAAGGAATCATGGGCCATCAGATCGAGATCCAAATGTGCAAGAAGACATAAACTATTCTACCTCCCGAGTTATGTGTGTTGTTAGATCGTAATATGAGGATGCATGACATCGATACTCACATAGTCGTGAGTGAGCCTTGACTCATATAAACAGGTCTCATATATCAATATGATACATAGTATTAGTATATAAATATGTGATTATATGTCGTTTTATATATTCCGTTGATCCTAGATTAATAGCTCAATTAGATTTTTCAAAATGAACTAATCAAATAGAGCTATTAATCTAAGAATGGAGGGAGTATGTTATAAATATATATTTAAATTAACAATTATATTTATATAAAATATGCATATATGTGTATTATTTATTTTATATATATTATTTGTATATAATTTTAAAATTATATTCGAGCTCGAGTTCAAGCCGAGTAGCATCGAGTTCGAGTTTTATTCGAACCGAGCCAAGTCGAGCAGGGGTCTGCTCGAACTCGACTCAAACTTATTCGAGCTCAAATCGAGTTCGAGTCGAGCCTGATTCGAATCGAGCTTAATTCGAACCGAGCTGGGTTTGCTCACGAGCCATCTCGGCTCATTAACAGCCCTACCTGCAGGTTGTCTTTAACCTCTCAATAGAGAGGTTGAACCAACCACTGGGGAAAAAAGGTTTTCGCACGTTGTCATCCTTCAAGGCCCGCCGACACCCAAAAAAGACCAGAATCACTCCGTCTGACAGTGGGGATTCAAGATCCAGCTATTGAGGACGATTAAAACTGAACCAGAGGAAGAAAGAATAGAGCCCGGCAAGTCTATGCGTAGCAGCACCGGCCAGCACTGGACAGGACCAAAAGGCCTATCCGTCAACCAAAAAAACCCACAACTGAATAGTAGTAATAGTACAAAAAAAAACAATTTTTTGTTTGCTGCCATCAAACTATGCTTTCACTGCCGGAGGCATGGCGGCGTGGTCCAAAGAGCAGCTATCACAGCCCTATCGACCATAGCCCAGCGCTTGCTAGCAACAGCTCTAGCTAGCATTCTGGAAGCCGCCCAAAAAAATTTTGTTTTTTCACTGCAGGACTATTCCTTTGCAGCCAGAGGGCTGGTGGTGCAGCAGCACCAGCAAGAGCCCAACACCTAGTGCCAGCGACTAGTATGGCCAGGGGGTCTGCTCCTGCCAGCAGTCTGGTGGCCTAGTCTCTGTCGCAATTAACTTAGCCTTGATACCAATTGATGGGATAAAACACAATGGGATTAAGCTTACCTAGAGCCATTACAGCCTTAACAAAATTTTATCCCCTTTGATGAAGTTATCCCTCTGCTAATCTTCTGCAAATCCTCACAATGTGTTTTCGGTTTATAACTAGACTGAGAGTAATTCTCGCTTAAGTCACCATATTAGAATGGCTAATGGTGTATTTATAACTAAACCGGAATACCATTGTTAAGAACCCTAGAATCCTAACCCTCCATACAGAGGTCAGACAACGATCCAAATTTATGACTAAAACCACTGCTTGATGGGTATTTTGAGTCAAACTCATTACCCAGATAGTTTTGAAAGCCCAAAACATGTGTCAATTAAGACAGTTGTGCCACCTTATGTTTTAATTTAAAAACAAGCCCAATAGTTCATCCTTCAATGGTAGGATTGTTGGCACCTAAGCTTCCGCCATGGCCGCATGTGGTAGGTCTAATTACCTGATTACAGAGGTGGAGGATCATTGATGAGGAAGACGGGGTTTCTTCAGTAGTTTCGCCCAACTCATGTCCTCTTTGTATTTGCCTCTTCATGGCTCATTATTTATGCATCAGGGTCACAGTTCCTCATCTCTACACGGGCTTGTGGTCCATCAATCCCTATGCACTCTATCAACACTATTTCACACATATCCAAATATATCTATATCATTCCACCTCTGTTTGCAAGACTCATTACACTCCTCATTAATCTGGATCAGATTCCAGTCACCTATGTCACAATACAAATGTTTTGGCATTCCAATGCGGGTCTAAAAAGGGTCTGTGCAATCATGGGTCTGATCCCGGTTCTCATCCCCCTTGACCTTGTTTCCCTTCACTCCTATGCTATGCAGGACCATATTGATTATAACTCTTGGAGACTGCTTCACTGGGGTTCTCTGCTATTCCAAGGGTAGGAATTAGTCCTTACACATTGGAGCTATGGTGGGCCCAAGTGAAGAGATTCAATGTCCTTCATCTTTGTGATTATGCATTTATCACTTACATCGTATGCCTCATTGACCACCTCGAGGTCAAGGTGGAGCGGAATTGAGGTGGAATGTTATGACCTACCCTAGTGGTCAGGTCCCATCTTCAGAGTATATTACAATTAGGATTAAATTATTAATAAAAGTATTTTAGAATAATTAAGAGTTTATTCGTATTGGGCTTAGGTTAATGTTAGAGACCCATTCTAATTAGGAGTTTTGTTAGGATTAGGGTTCTTATTTGAGTCTATAAGTATGTAGGGGCTTTGCCCTAATTTATTATTCAAAAAATTAATGAAAGAGTAGAATTATCTAATTTAATTTAGCTTTCTTTATCCCTATTCTCTCTCTTCTACCCTTTATCCTACAATGGAAATCCATTATAGACAACCCAACTACAACAAATTCTTATAGTTTTTTGTTTAAATGCAATTATGGATGCTAGGATTAAGTTAAATGGCATATAGATATTAGTAGAGGATATATATACTAATATGAATATAAATTGTAATAATATCATTGAAGATATTAAAAATGCCTTATATGCTATATATGATACATATAAATCTATGTATGGTAGTAACTATCTTGTTGGTAGTAATTATCTTGGTGGAAAACCTCCCTCATCAATGTCACACTGATGTGTTGATCTCATTGCCAGTGACCTACTAGATGAATGCCAACACACTGATGCATTTGAATGTTAGTATTGTCATCTCCCTCCTTCCATCGAAGATGCCACCAATGCGTCAGTGATCATCTTGGTGATAGGGAGAGAAACAACAGAAACTGGTCTGGTTCTTTTGAAACTCTCAAAAATCATAACACGATACAATCCTTCCCACACATAACCATCTCATAATGATAGACAATATTTGTACTATATATCATATATTCAGTAAACATGAGAAAAACATGATCTCATGGCACAACTATGACATAAATATCAGAATTTATCCACAACATGCTTTTACATCCATAAACATATCAAATCATCACTACAAAACAATTAATAGTAAAAAGGTTTGCAATCCAACCTTTTTCTTCCACCAAAACCCAAAGGTCTCCAGAGTCCAACCATTCTTCCTCCTTCTCTGGACTTTGACGTGCCCTAATCCTTCCTCTTCAACCCTAAGTCAAAGATTCTAAAAGATTTGGGTCAAGGTATGTAACGCCCCATTTTTTTATTACGTCTAACTCAAGGGGTTAGGGAAATTTATAGAATTTTTGGAAAGTTTTAGGGGGTTGTAAGGGATGAAATCCTCATATATGAGTAGAGCTCGAAGTAATGAGCATAACAAATAAAGAGCACGCAAAACGGATGTTGTGAGAGAAATTTATAACCTTGGGAAGTGTGCCACATGTGCGCGACCTACTTAAAAAGTACAAGATAACCTACCTATGTGGGTCTAGTTTCAAAGGGCTCAATGGTGAGAGTCCATCGGTACTTCAGGGGTAAGAAGATATCGTGTTTTGAAGTTAGGATAATTTTTTTCATTAACTAATAATTTAAAATGGGGAAAAACAAAATTATTGCCATCATCGATGACACCAGCGGCTTGCAAGCTACACACAGCAGCACGGAGCCTACGTTTCGTTTGTGCAATGCACAATGAACCCATGCAATGTCCACGCATGCCACTCATAGGAGCACGCATCACGTGTGTGCCTACAGCGTCATTGCGTCACAGGCGACCAACACATGTCGCATGAGTGTGCACGCATTACTCCATTCATTCATGGGTTTTTCTGCTATATATAGGAAACCATTTTATTTTTTCAGGGAAGTTTTACTAGCCCATTCTGAGTCCATTTTCACCAATTCAAGAGGTGTTCATAGCTAACTTAAGGGTGTTCTATGCAATGGAAGTGTCCACTCCTCAAGTTGGTGACTTTGGAGAGGGGAAACAATATAGGACATGAGGAAGCTCTATCTGACGCCCTCAGGCCGAAAGAAAGAGAGAAGTGACCTGGAGCAAAAGGAGGCTTTATGCTACATCAAGAGAAGTGGCCCTAAGTAAGGGCAGACTCTGTTCTTCACCAATGGGCCACGCAGTGAGAGAAGCATCCCTAAGTAAGGGGAAGTTTGACCAGCCGTCTACGAGGGCTGAAAATGGGAAGCGTCTCTAGGTAAGGGGAGGTTTTGTCCACCGCCTATGGGAGAAGAAAGTATGAAGCGTCTCTGGGTAAGGGGAGAATTTGTCTGCCTCCTTCGAGCATGCAAAGAGTGATGTGTCTCTGGGAAAGGGGAGGTTTTGTCTGTCGCCTTTAGGCATAAAGAGTGATAAAAGCACTAGGAAATGGAAATGTGTGTTTGTCGCCTTTAGGCACAATGAGATAACCATTCTAGAGCAAGAAGAGGCTTTGCCCGCCATCTCCAAACCTAAAGGGGACAACGCCCTGAAGGAATGAGTAACTCCAAATGCTGCTACTTCCAAAACTATAGGGGAGAATCCGATGTTCTGATTTAATATATGATTATATGAATGCATGTGCTAATTAAGACATATGTTATATTCTGATCAAATGTATTCTGATATGCTTTGATTTGATAAGCCATGTTATGCTCTGTTTTGATTCGATATGCTCCGATCTAATCTAATATGATCTTATATGGTTAGATGAGATCTAATATGATCCAATCTGCTTTGATGTGTTTTGCTTTGCTCTATGATAGAATGAGATATGTGTTTCCACTAATTTGTTACCTTCTGTTTAACTCCAATGATTTATGAGATTTTCATCTTACTCCTACTGATTTATTCAGATATAAGGATGTATATATTTTAATGTATATAATTTTGTATTATTCAATGCATGTATTAGCCATTAGGTAGAACTACGCTCAAATCCGATTGTATTGGAATAACATCGTAAATGTTATCAAATACGTATGTAGGCAACCAACAGCATGACAACGTTGGCCCGCTCATAATTAAATATAAAATATAGTTTTGTTCTATCCTACATGCATTAGAGCGCTAAAGCTCCATAGCGTGTATAGGAACGCTACGACTCTCGCACTGAGACTCCGCCTCTCCTGGTTGATATGAAAATTTATAATCTTGATTATGTTTTTGAACCCCCAACTCAGTTCAGTTCTTGGGCTGGAGTGTTACAAGGTATGTCAAATGTATTTATATGGAGAGGAAATAACCAAATTTTGGTGGATAACTACCTCAAAAACTACATGGAACTGTTTTCATTGCAGTTTCGAAGCCATCTGCAAGGCACTCAAAAACACTAAAACATTGATGTTCTAGCGACAATGGCCCAAAATTCCACTTGTGCAGGCATCGACGTGTCAATGTTTGCTGACATAACCTATTTGTTTCCTAAAATTGAAACATTCAATGAAACAACTTCTATTCTCCTTTTAAATTTATCATTGTTGCTACTTTCCTAAGTTTGTTAATTGTATTAGAGTCCTGTTTATATGAGCCCGGGCTCATATACACCTACATGAGCCTGGGCTCTATGGGCCGTCGGATTTACATCCGGTAACCCATAATATTCATGGGCATTTACACCCATAAGGATTATGGGCTGCCAGATGTAAATCTAATGGCCCATAGAGCCCGGGCTCACATAGGCATATATGAGCCTGGGCTCATATAAACTTTTCCCATTGTATTATCTATAACCACAAGTTTTTCAAAAAGATGAAATTGATGCCAACAAACACAAATTATGGAAACTAAAGGAATTAAAAGCAAATTAGCAATAACTAAACACTCATGAATACTTCACAAAATTCTTGGGTGTCACATCATATTGTAGTCTTTCATCTTCGATTCGCGGAGAATGATTATGCATCATGATTTGGTTAGAACATGCATACCCTAATTTCTACATGATATCAAAAAGCTTTACCAAGTTCATACTCCTTGTGGACATGTTTTACTTTAATATTCTTATGACTCGCTTTAGATTTATAAGTTTATATGTGGCTTAAATTTCATACAATTTGAAGTAAAATAATTAGGGTTTATAGCATGTTTGTTAATGTTCCAAATCTATGTTATGATACTCTTTCAAGTTTCAATATGAATCTTATTGACTTGCCATGATCATATGCCCTAATATTTATACTTTATATTTGTATTTTTTGAGAATTTATTCACAGTTTAATAAGTTATTAAAATTTATCTCCATCGGTTCTTATTTTCTAAGGTTTTTGTAACTTTGTAGTTTTCTAAGGTTTTTGTAAATTTTTATAATCACATCAACAACATTACGGGTTGATAGCGAAAGCTATTGATCATTTATAATTAAACTATTTACAAGTGTACAAGGGAATTGTACTAGGATGAGTATTTTAGGATTATCGAACTTAATGGACAAATTAATTTATTACCAAATCTAAGAAGAGAATTTGTTGATGATTGAATATAAGAACTCAAACTTAAATTAAACAAGGAAGTAATTTAGTAAACCAAACAAAAGAGCAATATGACGACAATAACTTAGGAAATCAAATCCACCAATAAAATCATAGCAACCTATTAATTTCTAATCTAAATCATGTGTAAATATGAGCAAGCATTCTAAGATGCTTGTAAGATCTCTAATTTTATTTAATTTAATTTCTATTTTAAGTGTATGAATTTGTGTAGTTTTGCTTATTTACCAATTTAATTTGATTTTGAGGTTATTGGTTAGTAATTATGACTCTAATAAGGTTTAATTTTATTTTTATATGTATTAGTGTCAAACTTAATTTATCCAATTTTTTGGGATTTTATCCTAATTGTTCTTTAATTAAGGGTGCAGACCTTGTCATGGGCCTCACGTCCATGTTGGATGGCGTGAGACCCACTTGACCCTCTTTTCTTCTATTATTTTATTACAATGGGTTTGAGTGTGATTAGATTCATTTTTAAACCAAAATAACTCTAATTAGTCACTTAGGACATTTTAACCTATTTTACAGCCCAACAATTTATTTTATCAACCCAAAACCCTTACCATTAAAAGAAACCCTAGCCTATTTGCCCAAATAGGGAAGATCTGTGTTAGGAGGAAGGAAGTGCTCTACCTCATTTCCCAAAGAAGAAACTCGGATTAAGGTGTGTTTTATTGCCCTAATCACCCCTAACCTTTTGATTTTGGTCTTAATCATTCTTATCTTTATTTTTCTCATCTTAATTCTTGATTTCTTCTATTAAAAATCTTATTTTTAATTTCAATTTAAAAACCTAAATAGGTGATCTTCAGTTTTATCAAAAGGATATCCTACATCTATCTATTTTCAAGTTAATTTGAGTTTATTAGTTAATTTTAATTAAGTTTTAACAAAAACCCTCATTTTGGGTAGGATTTCTTGAGGATTGAAGCTCTTTAGTAGATTCAAAGGCTTCATTGAGGTAAGGGAGTTTTACCTTGTGTGGTTTTTTTCATTGGAATGCATGATTTTGGATTCATTTGAGTTTTTACTTCATTTGAGGTTTAATAGTTATTAGTTAAAAGTATGTGATTTATGGTTATTTTCTTGTGATTAAGCAAGAAAATCATTAGGTCTATCATGTTCTAGGGTTAGACTTTGATTATATGATGTTCTATGGTGATTTTTGGATTTATCTAGAATTTTGAAATGTTTTCTTTGAATGTCGGAAGGTTGAAGACGAACCAGAAAAGTGAATTGTTATATGCATTAGAATGGACAAACAAGGCATTCGAACAACCTATCTAGATGATTGAACAGCTAAACATTTGAACGGCCCACCAAGGTGTTTGAACATCAACACTGCAATTTTGTGATTTTTTGCCTATTTTGTGTATTTTCGGTTATTTCTTGTTCTCTTCTCATAAACATAATTCCTTATGACTATGATGAGTTATGATTACCTATAAATGCTACTGTGAATGAATGAGAACCATCTTTGAATTATGATTTAGCTTAAGTATAGATAGGATTATACTTGTCTAGGTTTAGCATGATGTTATACTTGTCTTGAACCCGTATTTCAATGTTTTCTTCACATTTACTCCTTGATTCCAGAAGGATATGAATATGATAAAATTATGGATATTTACATATATAGCATTGATTATAGGTTATTCATGTTTCACATGTTTTAGCCTAGGTTTGAACACCACTACATATGTACACTCTTGCATAGACTTATATGATTTTATTTGACACAAATGGACCGTGTTTTATGCACATATGGATTGATTAGAGTATGTTTGTTTATACTTGGACTCATTTACCATTTGCTCACGTATGCATCATGCTGCATGCATCATCAAAATGATTTATAAATGAGGTTAATCATGATTATCTATGATTGATGGATTGGATGCAATTAGATGTTATTGGTTCTCGAATTAATTATTCGGAGGCTTATCAAATCGGTTTTACATCTGAAATGACATGATTTTGTTTTGAGTTCCTTTGAGAACGTGTTGCCTCCCCAGGTTGAGATGAGCAAATTGATATGTGAATTAATTTGATAAGTTATCTGGACCCAGAGAATTCAGGATGGTATGTCCTTGTGCACTGACTTACTAAGCTACTCCAGTTTTCCTTTCTAGGAATTCGGACTTTCCCTGCAAAGTTTGTCATAGGCGAGTAGGCTGCTCTAGTTTTCCTTCTTGGAATTCGGACCTTCCCTTCTAAGAATTGTCCTAGATAAGCAGGGGGTACCTTCCCAGTTAGGGAACCTACCCAAACTGCTCTAATTTTCCTTTCTATGAATTTGGACCTTCCCCACAAGGGATTATCCTAAGTGAGTGGGTTTGATTATTTTTCTCAATTGTGAGACATTCACCAAAGATTGTTACATGTGTATGGGAGATAATGCTCATTAACATAGGTTATGTAGGAACAATGATGCTTATGTTACACTTGTAATTATGGAATGGATTTGTATGAATATGTAAGATGGTGTGTAATTGATACACTTGATTTTGCAGGGTAAATGTTTATATTGAGGTATGATTATGCATGATATGAATGTTGAAAATTGATTCATACAAGAAGTGATTGTTATAATGAGATTCATATGATTATACGTGATGTGTGTATGCTTTATGAGCTATGTATGAACCTATAATGCACAGGTGGCATGATTATGTACTTATGGAATATGGGTTACATCATGATATGTAGGTGGCAAAATTATGTGCTTATTATAGAATGTAAGTTATATTATGATATACAAGTAGCATGATTATAAGTTTATGGAATGTGTTATACATCATAATATGCAAGTGGCATAATTATGTGAATATGAAATGTATTTTACATGATGCACAGGTGGTATGAGTATATGTTTATGGAATGTGAATTACAACATAATGCACAGGTGGCATGGATATATGTGATTTATCCCTTGATAAATAGGTGTGGTAAATGAATATGTGATGAATATTATGTTGATAATGCATGTGATATCATTATGAGTTTACTTTTTGTTCTAAAGCCCTTGCTAAGCAAAAACTCACCCCTCTTTTTTTTTTGGGTTTTGTTTTGGGGTTGCATGTCATGCCATGCGGGTGCTTTAGATGAGCTCTACGTTGAGCATGAGGATGGCCATGTTCACTGAGAGGCGATATGGTTGCTTGAGTTATATTAGATTTATTTATGACATGTTGAACTTATACATTTGACTTTACTTCACACTATGTTTAGCCATGGTTGGCTTAGACTTATTTAGCCCTTGAGGCTTGTTGTTTTTATGTGATGACTAGTTGATGTGGGTATATGTAGAATAAGACATTAATTAGTAGTCCTTTATTTTGCTCTATTTGCTTTTGTACAAAGTGCTTGTGCATTTACTCCGTTGTATGTTTGCCTAAGGATAGGGTTAAGTCTTCAGTATTACTTCAACTTAACTTCATCGTGCCACGTGCCTGATGTGCCCGGTGTAGGCACAATTGGTACCTTGGAGTTTCACGCAAGAAAAGGGAAGGAAGAAAGGGAAGAGACGTCTGAATAATCAATTGCATAAATCCAACCAAGGGAGGGAACGACCCTCTTATGGGGAGTCGCACCCCTTGGGAAATGTGACGCTAGTGGGCCCGGCTATTCCATGGTCCACTAGTGTTCCTAACACAGTTTAATAATCAAATACATACGCAAATACTAATCGAATACAAATGAAAATAACTGAAACAAAGATAAATGAAGAGTCAGGTGAACATGCACAACACTCCACCACGCTTCCGCTATTCGTCTTGTCCGCAAAGCGACCAAGCCGAGTAGCGAGCCATAAACTCATCCTTGGGCATCCATGTGGCATCCTCAAGTGACTGGCCCTGCCAAGAAATCAAAACCTCAGTGATGATGCGTCTGGAGTGACGGACCCGACGCTTTTCAAGCACCGAGGTAGGAACATGGTTGGAAGGCAGAACCAGGCTCATCAAGGGGGGGAGGGGGGAGCATCAATGGCCAAGGATACGTCACCTACACATCAACACAGCCGAGAGACATGGAAGACGGGGTGGACTAAAGAGTCAGGTGGTAGAGCAAGGCAATTAGCCATCGGCCCGATACATGTTGTTACGTCTGAAATAAGACTATGAAGAAGTCAAATTCAAATTTATTTTACTTGCCAATTGTAGTAGACAAGGTCGATCCACAGGGAAAGCCTTGTGCAACAAAGAAAACTATTATGAAAAAAATAGAGAAAGGAAAACTAAGAAAGAAAGAGTAGAAGAGTATTGGGGCAATATAGAGTTAAGAAATCAAGATGAGAAAACACTAAGGCATTAAGGATCATTGTAACATCTAATGATGTTCTTCATGTATCATGTTATCTCAGTTAGAATCGAATGAAAATTCTATCTAACCGGAAGATATGAATATTAAAATTGAAAATCAAAATAGAAATGTTTTGGATAGATGAAGGATAAAAATAATTGTCTCTTAAATATTTCTATGTATCCAAATCACAAAAGATCAAAAAGGAGAGCCTTCAAGCATCTTATGTATCCAAATCACAAAGAAACAAGAAGAAGAACAATATTAAATAAACATCACTTCAAATAAACAAGACTTACTTGAAACCATTGATGAAACATGAATTGAACTCCATTAGATTGTTACAAATCACCTCTAGCCTTAGCTTGAGAGCTTAGAAAGCCATTACAATAAAACTAAAACAAAAATACAATATGAGAGAAGAAAATAGGAGAAGAGAGCTCCAAAGAGGAGAGAGTAAGTCATCTATCACGTCCACCCCTCTATTTATAGGAATAGAAGGGGTTGCTTCAAAGAGGAAAGTGAAATCATATCTCTAGATTGCATCCTGATTGATTGCCTGATTGGTTGCTTCTTTGTCAATGATTAGATACTAAATAAATCAATAATTTATTTAGCAAATAAGTATCTTTGAATCTTCCTTTAGTTAACCAATCAGCCTCCTTGTCTTTCCTTATGTGTATCAATCATAATCAATGAAAATATTCTTCATGTGCTGGCCTCGGGTTAGTTTACTAGCTGTCTGATTGCATGCCAGATTCGACCCATATATCTTCAGAATTTAGAATTTCTTCCTGAAATATCATTTGTAGCTATGGAAGTCTTCTTTCCAATGCCACCAGAATCGTATCCATCTGAATTATACACAAAAAGATATGATCGAAATACTAAGCCTCTATCAATCTATCCGAATCAGCTTCTTTCCTAATTTAGTCCTCTTCATACAAATCTCAAATCAAACGGGTCCACAAGGTTGTGTTCGACCATTCCATGCATGTTTAGACCATTAGGGGCCCATTCTTGACTTTCAAATAGCTTTAGGTAGATGGGTTTTACTTCCTCTTCCACTTGGATCCTGTTAAAGCCTGTTTAAACATGTAAACTCAATTAAGGTCCAATTAACTTATTCAAAACATAAAAAGCTCAAATCAGCAATGAATTAACACAAAATAGGATTGCAATTCAAAATATGAGAACATTTAATTAAACATTATTTCAGTACATCAATACACTCCTCCACAGCATAGGGACCATGGTAACGGGGGGCGATCTTGGAATCATCGACCTGAAACAAGGATGTTTGACACTAAGGAAGAATAGAGACATAAACCAAATCACCCACCGCGAACTCTCTGTCAGTGTGATAACCATCATAAATTTGCTTCATCCGGTTCTGAGCATAGGACAAGTTCTCCTTAAGTTGTCGAAGAACCTCGTTCTGTGTCTAGAGCATATAATCCACCTCAGCCACAGAGGAACGATGAGGTACATAAGATAACACTGTCGGAGGTGAACGGCCATACAGCACCTCGAAAGGAGTGAATCCGGCACAAGTGTGATAGGCAGTGTTATATGACAACTCCGCCCAAGGGAGAAGCTGAAGCCATTGGCGGGGCTGAGACATAGTGAAACAACGTAGGTATTGCTCCAAACAACGGTTCACCACCTCTGTCTAACCGTCCGCCTGTGGGTGATAAGTGGTGCTCATGTGGAGAGTAGTGCCCTATAAAGCAAAGAACTCCCGCCAAAACTGAGAGATGAAGATCCAGTCACGATCGGAGACAATAGTACCAGTCATGCCGTGTAGTTTGGCCACCTCCCGCACATAAAGCTCTACCACTGTCTTAGCGGTGAATGGGTGCCCAAAGTGCAAAAGTGAGCGTATTTGGACAGCCGATCCACCAGCACAAGAATCACCAACTTGCCTTGCACCAAGGTCAAAGCCTTCATGAAGTCCATCGAAACATCCTCCCAAATCTTACCGGGAATTAGCAAGGGCTGAAGCAAACCGGCAGGGGAAGTCGCGGCTGCCTTAGCTCTCTAACAGACATCGCAAGTGGCAACATACTCCTAGACTGCTTGTCGAATACCCTGCTACATAAAACTCTGGCTGATTTGCTTATAGGTGCAGAACGCTCCTTCATGACCAGCCACTGGAGTGTCATGGAAGTGGGAGAGAATGCGCATGCGAAGACCATCAATATCAGGAACCCAAAGGCGGTCCTTCCAAAAAAGAAGGTTGTCCCGCCACACGAAGAAGGGACGGGTAGTTGGGTCGGCCTGGAGAGATGTAATCAGGGTCTGTGTCGGAGGATCTTCAACATATGCCCGCCTCAGTTCAGCAATGAAAAGGCAGGAAGGAGCAGAAAAGGCCAAGAACAACCCGGAGGTAGAGCTACGGGAAAGGGCATTGGCCACAGTGTTGTTGGACCCTTTCTTGTACACGACCTCATAATCATACCCCAGTAACTTACTGACCTACCACTGCTGGGCTGGAGTGGACACGAGCTGCTCAAGGAAGTACTTCAGGGGCTGGTAGTCAGTGCGGATCAAGAACCAGTGACCAAGTAAGTAGGGGCGCCATTTGTCGACGGCAAGGACAATAGCCAGCATCTCCTTCTTATAAATGGACAGGGACAAAGAGTAGCCAGCCAAAGCCTTGTTGAAGTAGGCAATGGTGCGCTCGTCCTACAATAGCACTGCCCCGAGGCCTGTCTCTGAAGCATCCATTTCAACCACGAAGGGGAAGCTGAAATACTGGTGAATAAGAACAAGGGCCGATGTCATAGACCGCTTCAGCTCGTCAAAGGCCGTCTGGGCAGCCTCGGTCCAGCGGAATGCCCCCTTCTTCAGAAGTGATGTAAGGGGCCGAGCAATCTCTCCATAGCGGCAAATGAACCTCCGATAGTAGCCAGTGAGGCCTAGAAAGTGCCCATACACAAGTGGGTTGCGGCCAAGAGAGCATGGCAGCCACCTTCGATGGGTCAGTGGCAACTCCGTCTCAAGAGATTATATGTCCCAAATAATCAACATGTGGGCTGCCAAAAGAACACTTCGAATGTTTAAGAAATAATGAATTATCTCTTAGAATAGCGAAGACAGACCTGAGATGATCCAAGTGTTCCGCCCATGACTTGTTGTAGACAAGGATATTGTCAGAGAAGACCAAGATGAAGCGGTGGATGAAGGGTCTTAATAGATCATTCATGAGACTCTGGAATGTGGAGGGGGCATTGGTCAGGCCGAACGGCATAACGAGAAACTCGAAATGGCCGTCATGAGTCCGGAAGATGGTCTTGTGCACATCGGCTGGCTGAACCCATATCTCATGGTAACCCGACTTAAGGTCGAGTTTACTAAAGATAGTCGCACCCGCCAGCTCAGTCAAAAGCTCCTCAATCACAGGTATGGGGTATTTGTCCTTGACGGTGATAGCATTCAAGGCCCGGTAGTCAACATAGAAATGCCACATGTCATCCTTCTTACGAACCAACAACACCGGGAAAGAGAATGAGCTTGTGCTAGGGTGGATGATACTGGACTGAAGCATGTCAGCCACCAGACGCTCTATCTTTGCCTTCTGAATGTGCGGATATCGGTAAGGCTGGACATTGGCCGGAGAAGCCCTGGGAACGATAGGAATATGGTGATCATGAGGCCGCACCGGTGGAAGGCCCTGCAGCTCAGCAAACACCTCTTTGTGAACCGCCAATAAGTCAAGTAGATCCAGAGACATCTCATCTTGATGGGGTTCGACCACTGCCCGCTGCTGAAGGAGGAACCCCCGGGGTGCGAACTGGCAAAAAGAACTCGTCAATTGAGCTGAGAGAAGGGTGCCCGGCTGAGATCCATGAAGTTGAACCCACTGTCCCTGAATCTCGAAGTCCATCACCATGTCTCTGAAGTTCCAGATCACGTCCCCAAGCTCTTGGAGCCACTGCACCCCTAACACCATGTCCACCCCCTTTGTAGGCAGCAAGAAGAGGTCAGTAACAAACATGTGGCCTTGGATGGAGAGCGCTACGTTAGCACATACCCTGGAGCTCCTAAGGTGCTTCCCGTCTCCAATCAACACATCAAAAGGCTTTGAATCCGACATGAAGTAGCCGAGTCGTTGGGCCACCTTATTGTTAATGAAGTTTTGGGTGGAACCGATGTCTATCAAGATGGCCACTTGCTGCCACTTGAGGTGACCTTGGACCCTCATTGTACTTGGAGTGAATGCCCCCGAGAAGGCATGGACAAAGATCTCGGGCAGCACATCATCATAGTAGGATGGGTCAGACCTATCCGCCACATCCTCCTCTTCGTCTACCTCCTCCACAAGGAAGCTACTCTGATGGAACAACGGTGGCCCGAAACGAACTTCTCATCGCAGCAGAAGCAGAGCCCTTTAGACCGACGTTTCTCCATCTATGCTGATGTGAGACGTCAGACACCTGGCCTACCTGAGCGGGCTATTGGCCAGGATGGCCTATCATTGGGTTGCTGGCCACAGCGGAAAGGGGGCTAGCGCTCACAGCAGACCGTGGAAAGGGTCCAAGCTGCCCTCCTCGGCGCTGCCTAGCCAACTTCTCCTCCTCAATTCGTGCATGTGCACGACGTCACGCATGCTAGAGCATGGGAAGTGGTGCTTCTCCTCCAAAATCTCGGGTTTGAGACCCCGCTTGAACATGCCCACCAAGGCTGCCACCGGCCAATCGGGAAGGCGGTTGGCCACCTTCATGAACTATGTGTAATAAGCCCAGACGGTGGTGGTTTGGCGTAGTGTGGAGAGCATTTCGTTGAAGTCTTGGAACTCATTTGGGCCAAATTGAATGCACAACTCGTCAGAGAAGGCGGCCCAAGTGGGGTAGTGCACCTCCTTTTCAAAACTCTAGAACCACACAGAAGTGTCCCCGTCAAGGTGGAAGGCTGCTATGCACAGCCATTCAGCCTTCGAATGTGTTCCTTGGTAGGCAAAAAACTTCTCCGCCTTGTATAGCCATTCAACTGGGTCGTGGTCCCCATTGTAGCATGGGAACTGTAGGCGGGCCAAACAAGGTTCAGCCCCTCCTCGTGGTACTTCGCGGTGTCCAGGGTACTCTTCCCATTCGTCCTCCATCTCCTGGAACACATTTCTACGAAGCGGCATCACTAGGGCATTTTCTCGAACACCTAGCGTGCCTTGCGTGTCCCAGGCATGGCGCCTCTCATCCATGGCTTGGTCGACTATGCCAAAGTGCACAGGACCTTGGGGAAGGCGCATATCCCTGTCCGCTGGTGCCAGGAGATTTAGAGGCATGCAGTTCGGGGGCCTGGGATGGACCCCCCTTCTCCATGAAAGAAGTTGGCGGCCTAGGCAAAATGGCGCTGAGCGCTCTGCCGGAAGCTGAGCCACGGCCAAGCCCAGAGCATCAACCTTGGCCACGCCCATGCTCTAGGTCCTAATCTCCGCCATGATTTACACCATAGTAGGCTCGCCAGTGGTTTCTGGAACTGTCTTTTGGCTGTCCGCTGAGGCAAGAGCCTCCTTCTCAGGTGGGACTTTCGGGGCTGCGGCAGTTTGTTTGCCTCGTGCCATGGCTGGGGATCATAAAAGCTCCGATACTAATGATGTGCCTGGTGTAAGTACAATCGGTACCTTGGAGTTTCACGCAGGAAAAGGGAAGGAAGAATGAAGAAAGGGAAGAGATGTCTGAATAATCAATTGCATAAATCCAACCAAGGGGATGACCCTCTTATGGGGAGCCTCACCCTCCTACCTTGGGAAACGTGATGCTAGTGGGCCCGGCTATTCCATGGTCCACTAGTGTTCCTAACACAGTTTAATAATAAAATACATACGCAAATACTAATCAAATACAAATAAAAATAACTGAAATAAAGATAAAGGAAGAGTCGGGTGAACGTGCACAACAGTGCTGCTTACTCCTTAGACTGGGTTCAGGTCAGAGGTAGTATGTGTCGGGGCGTGACAATACTAGCTAGAATTACTTAAGAGAAAATTAGTAATTAACTTAAGGGCATGAATTATCTTCAACATGGAACAAATCATCTACACAAAACCAAATTATAGACATGACTTGTCTAATCTTAGTGTAAATCATCTAATTCATTAATCACATGAACATTAAAACCTATTGCATAACTATCTCATCTAAATCACATAAATTAGAATGCAAGTGAATATCAAAACCACATAGATCTATCATTTATAAGACAAATAAATCAACATAGAAATAAATTTCTATGAAAGTTATTCCATTAAAAATTAACTCTTGTCATACAATTGTTATACTTCATAACTGAGATCTAAATCAAAAGAAAAGGGAATTAAAACTTATCTATAGCTGCATCAACTCTTGAGTACGAAAACTTTAGCCTTGCATGGTTGAGAAAAGCTCTTAAATCTTCATAGAAGTCTTTGAATGCTCCTTCATCATCTCTTCTCTTTTGGTCTTCGGAAAATAGGTTGAAATCCTTTAATTTCGAGCCTCATGGGTGTTTTATATAGACCCAAGAATTAGTGAAAGAGTTTTAGTTGAAAATGACTCAAATTTGGATTAAATTAGGCATAGTCACTTTGCCCTTTTGATTGGTTAGAGAGGATGATCAATTGGTTGAATAATTAGTTGGCCTACATACATTAAAAAATTTAATGTTAGCCAATTTAATCCAAAACTTCACACAATACTTATCTAATATTATTAACTCTAACTTTTAATTATCTAAGCTAATTAACTCAAAAATAAGACTAATAAATAAAATAAAATAAAATAAAAATAAGATATAAATTATACCTATCAGTTATATATTAAAAACTTTAGTAATCATGCCAAATTTTCACTTACAAATCTTACAGTCAGGAACCAAGGTGACTAATATGACAAAGAATGCGTGCCAGTTAGATAATCAAAGCTGAAATGGTCATGACTATATGAAGGTCAAGAATACAAATTGCCCATCTGAGCGAGCTCGTACACCAAATGCCTAAGGGTAATATATTAGATCTATGAAATGTTGATGTCATGGGAATGTGCGTGTTAGTTAATTGAGACCGTCCAAATACAGCAGGATGTAGGCCAAAGATCATGACATGGCTTGAGTTGGGGAAGCCCTATGTGTCATATGAAGATTGGCCATATTGTTGTTCCATATTCTCTATAGGATCCTTCACTAGGCATGCTGTTTGGCATCTTTTGAGAGAATGTGCTATTCTTTCTTATGAGATAAAGGAAGTGGTCATTGTCACATAAAATTAGATACTGACTTTTATAGTCTTGTATGCACTTTTTTCATCATCAACGTCAAATAAAGAAGATATGAAAACAATGTTGTCCACACCACACCAAGGTTACTGTCACCTGTAATTTTCAAGTGATGTGCGGATAATCCAAGGAGAACCCTCACTGCTTTATGGTCTATATGGCGCTACAGATAAACATATTTTATGGATCTGTCCTTAATTTAAAACATAGAGAGTAAAAATGTAACGCTTGGCCTGCTTTTCAACGGAGATTGTAAGGAGTTCGCATTGGCAGTGATTAGCACAAAGTAAAATAATAAAAACCTTGTGAATAGTTTATACTCACTCACTGTCTCATATTAATATTTTTTTATTTAGTTTTTTAAAATAAATTTATTTTAAAAATTAAATAAAACTATTAGTGTGAGACGAAGAGAGTATATAAGTTTCAACTCTCTAAATGAGACATGAGCATATAGTAATATCGATTTTAAAATAAGTGTCTTATTTAATTTTTTAAAATTAATTAAAATTATTTTATTTTTAAAATTAAATAAGATACTTATTTTAGAACAAAGGGAATAATAATTTTATTTAATTAAAAGAACAGCTATGTTGACACTTATTTCCAAGGTTCTTGTCACTCCTAACACCTTAATTAGAAATTGCCAAATATATCGACACCCGAGTCCTTTTGTGTTTTTTTGCTGAATCCGGCACCATGTCCACAATGAAGACATAGGGCACTTAGGTCCGTCAATGACGTGGATCCTGGCCCCTAGGGTTCATTTAACTGGAAGGTATTATGTCCATGTGCGTCCTAATAGAAAATATTAAGATAAATTACACTTATGCCACTTGACTTTTATCAAAATTATGCATAAACCCCCTCACCTGTCAAATACTACACTTCTTGATCTTTGTGATACTCCATCACCTTTTAAAATATATAGTTATAACCCCTAAACTAAATACTAAATTTTTATTGAGGCTGTAAATTAGTTTTTGAAAGGTAAAGAGGTCTATGTTTAATTTTGATGAAAGTTAAAGCATGTAAGTATTATTCTAAAATATTTGTTAATAGGGTGCTATGTGAAGCTAGTAGCAAAATCTAATTTCCAAAGAGAGGTTTGCAACAGTATCAACAGTATGGATTATGTGCAAAATCTATTTTGGCGATGAAGATTATGAGTCCTGTTTGTGTGAGCCCGATCTCACATGAGCCAGTCTAAACTCGAGTTCTGTCGGCTATCCAATTTTTATTTGACGGTACACATAACTCAAAGGGTATAGACAAATTTCTTACTCCCTTTTTTTGAAGTCGGGGCTCACGCTGATGTGCATGAGGTTAGGTTCATATTAATTTTTGCATTACTTATTTATGGCTCATATTACATTGTCAAGTAATCGTAAAATTTACATTACTTGTTTTTCGTGACTCTGGGATATTAGAAGTACCTTGACCAATTAGGATTACACGAATCTTGGCTTTGTGGCATCTAATGTGTGAGTGGATGGGGTACATGACTTGTACCAATAAAAAAATTAAGATTCCAAGAGTGAATCTTAGGGTTAATGAGGTTAAAAAAAATTGACTTACTAAAGACCAGTTTGAGGAGGAAGGTGCGAGGAATCCAAAACAGTTGTCATGAAGTATGGAAATGGAATTTTCATTGGCAATGAGATCCATCCAATTCCTTTCTTGAGGTGTTCGATCAGATGGACAAGCTGGCTTTTCCAAACAGGAGAATATGTAGGTCTGGATTGAATGTTGATGAATCTGTCATGTTTAAGAATAATTATTTCGCATAACCTGCATCCAAAGAGAATTGAAGGCACAAAAAGCCTGCCATACTCGTTTGAGAAGAAGGCCATTGATTGAGTATTTTTGAGTTCTTGAAGTTGTCACCACACCTCTAACCTTTTATTGAATGCATGACGTGAGTGCATACAAAAGGCCTGAGCATCTTGGTCAAGCACATGCCAGAGAATTTGATAACTTGCTTACGGACATAACATTGGGAAATCTCTGAATGTAGCATTCATTAAAGTTGGTCGATCCACTACGCAACAGTATTAAGGGGTAAAAGGCACTAATTTTTTTAAAAATAATTTATTTAAAAAAATAAATAGTTATTAATTTAAGACAGAGAGAGAGTATTAAGTTTGTTTTGAAAATTGGTGTCTTTATTGCTCAGCTTAATTTCAGAAGGGTCATGTAACTAAAAGATTAGTAATATGAGTCAAGCTTGTGCATCAACCGGTCATCATCGGAAGCCATTGGATTGATACTTAGTGGGCAAATGAGTTTAAATCATCCGCCCACTTATTATTTTGGATTTGACAACTCATATGATCAGGCTTATGCCAAGTTCGTGTTAACTATTTCCATTTGAGAAAGGGCACATCCACAAAATTGAAAAATTAATATGTTATAGTTTTCTTCTTAATCAAGTAACTTTTATTTTTTAAAAATAGTATCCACTTCTTTAAATCAATCTAAATTATCATCTTGTATTAATATAATATTTACATGTTGAAAATGTTATAGAGTGGCTTGTGATGTTATCTAGGGGGAGGCATTTTTTATGTTTCCCATTTGCCATGAGCCTAGCGAGGGCCGCTTTCAAGTGGAAAGTAAAGCGATTTATTTGAGAAAGAAAAGTAAAATGTAGTGACGTTTGGATAGTCATTATAAAAAGGCATTTGTGTATAAGTTTGGACGTTTGGATAGCCGAGTTTAAGAAGCCTAATTGTTATGCATGAAATGACTTTCGTAACCTTATGAGCCTAATTGTTATACGAGTTTATTTGCTTCTCGTATCCGTTGTTCACCAAATCGAAGCCCGGCCCATTGTAGGAGACAACTAAAGTTCTTGCAGCTGAATATGCTCCAGCTGAGAAGATTCTCTCTTTTATCGGCTTCCAGAGGGAGAGAGGAAGAGGCAAAAGTCCATTCTTTGTGGCCGATTTGGTGAAGCATCTCCGGCGGGGTAGGGGCTCGCAGCCCTACAAAATCAGCTTCTGGGTCAGGGCGGAATCGTCCAGGCAGGGGCCCCCGGGCTCGTAGCTCATGAACTGGGACAGCAGCTGGGCGGAGCCGGCGTAGGAGTGGCCGACGGAGGATACCATCTCTGTAATCCAGGTCTTGGAGTCCTTCCCCAGTGGAAGATGGGTGGCGGCAGAGGAAGAGCGTAAGCTCGTCGAGGGCGCTAGGCTTTCCGGTGGGATCCACAATTTCAAAGCTGAGGAGCTAGTTCTCCATGCGGGTGAGCTTCTTCTGGAAGGAGTTGATCTCTCAGAGGATGAGGGAGAGATGGTCGGAGATGTTCTGGAGGTGGTGGTAGTGACCGCCTGGGTGGTGGGTGGAGCGGGATGTGAAGGCGTAGAAGGCGAAGAGGTTGGTCTCAAAGAGATGAGTCGGGGGTAGTTGTGTCACAAGTCTGCTCATTATAATTTCCACCTCCCGTAGAAATTGCTTTCTATGGGAACTCTACTCCAGTATATTCCTCCGGTAGAAAAGAAAAACCGTCTTTCCGAGTGTGAAATGGCTTTTTACAAGATTTTAATTTTTTTCTTAAAATCGTCCTTCCTTCCGGTTTTTATCTAGAAAAGCGATTTCTCTCCCTAAACAAATCGCTTTCTTAGGGCAGAAATTTCTTCCTAAACCGCCCTGAAGAGCCATTAATATTTAAGATCAATAATATACACGCTAGTGAAGGTTAATGTCAATAATTCAGTGTCAATCTCACAAATAAACAGCTTTTAAGCCCTTAAACTAGGCTCACAGTTTAAGCATAAAAAATACTTCCCGTCTAGTGGGTGCTA
The DNA here is from genome assembly GCA_035235625.1 of Saururus chinensis. Taxonomy (NCBI): domain Eukaryota; kingdom Viridiplantae; phylum Streptophyta; class Magnoliopsida; order Piperales; family Saururaceae; genus Saururus; species Saururus chinensis. The sequence continues at coordinate 30,562,651 of CP141146.1, read as the reverse complement.
GTTTGCTCCTAAAAACAAAAACATCTACACAGGCTTAAAGTTTCGCGAGCTCGTAGCCTAAGTTGCACTTGGAAAAGTTCAACCTACGGGCAGTCATCCACGGGATAACCAACGAGGGAATGAATGACGCACGTGTCGAAATCGTGACGTGCCGAAACGTAGCCATCCGACCAGATCCAAAGGGTACTCGCGCGAGTTGCGGACTGGGTACGTTTGGGATAATAACAGCCTGCATAGCTGGATCCCGCGTTTTCCGCATCCCGCACGTGTCCGCCCGAATCCCAGCTGGCTCGTAGTCCAAACCTTCGTCCCGCACCCGTTCCACGTCACTACGTGCCTAGCCAACCAAACACGCGTCTCTCCAACGTTATATCAACGAATGGGCTGTTGCCACTTGTCGCTCACGCCCTTTTGTCGAATCAAATCAGAGCGAACTTTCGGGATAATGTAGTCTTTAATTAGGATTAGAAAGTAAATTTGGTGATTATGTACATGTTTCAATCTTCTATCAATACTTCAGTGGGACCATAGATGATGGGCCCCTTTTACCAAGGGTAGCTTTGTAATTCCAGATTGGTCTTTAGCTTAGGGAGCACTTCAATGCCACGCATGGGGCATGGGGCATGAGCCAGGCAGTCAGAGCTGGGACATATGAGTGGTGAGCTTCCCACCTATGCGAACCTGTTGAAGCCTGAAAGACGGTAGTATATTACATGAGATTTTTTTACAAATTAAGGCTGTTTGGATACAAATTTTATTAGGTTAAATTGAAATTTTAAATCATTTTAAAAATAAAAAATATTATTTTATAATGATTTTTGAGCAATTTTAATTCTTGTAAAATATTAGTTAATAATAGGTCGGTAAATTTTTATTTTAGCCTAATTTTGAATTTGAGCAAAATTTAGTTCCAAACAGGCCCTAAAAATCGTTTCATACCAAATACTATTTTTGTTCTATATTAATAATTTTATTTTAATTTATTTAAAATTTTAAATAGAGCTATTAATATGAGAAAGACAAAGTACATGTTGTATCAAGTTAAAAAAAATTACACTTATGTATCACTTCAAGTATGAAAGCTGATATATTTTACTTACACCAAAAGCCTAATTTAGCCTTTATTGGATAGAGAATGTGAGTCAGACATGGGAAGATTCACTTTTCCCCATTCAACTAGAAATTGGAGTAGGAGAAAAAAAAAAAAAAAACTTCAAGTACTTTGATTCAATAAAGCGTTACATTGCATTATAGTACAATGAAGGGCCGCCGATTTAGAATTCAATTGCTTTCACTTACTAACATGCAACCTAACTTTAGTACATGATAGGCACATTTGGAATTATCTTCCTAACTTATGTACGAAGCCCGAGAGGGATAGACATTCAATTGAATAGAGACAATGTACAGAAAATGTGGTACACTTCATTGACAAGAACTTTTTGTTACTTTGGTGACAAAGCCCAACCCTCCTATACATGAGAGTCATTCAATAGTGACATTATTTAATCCTTGTGATGAACCCCAAAAGTTTATGCATTGCAAGAGTTGTTTAGTTGATTGGCTGTTGTAAAATCCTTCTTGTCTTTCCAAAATTTCACGTTTGAACCTATTATATACATTGCTATTGTGTTTTGACAAAATAGACCCACAAATCAATGGCAGTGTTGCATACAATAAATTTTACTATAAAGTTTTTCAAGGAGATACTCCTTCCATCTTATATTAATAGCTATATTTAAAAAATATTAATTTTTAGTAAATGGTGAAGCTCACATCTAAAAAGAAGGGAAAATAAACTTGTGATATTTTTTTAAGTACATAATCACTTAATATGGAACAAACTTTTTTATTAAATAGAGCTATTGATTTAAGGACAGACAAAGTATAATATTACCCTCGTGGTCTTACATTTGGAAGAGTCTCGGTCTTCTTCGCTAACCTCTTTATTTCTTCTTCTTCTTTTTATCTAAGAAGCCTTAGCTAACTCCATCAAAACATGATTCTTGATACAATGATGTTAATTAACAATGCATACATGCTAGCATACAAATTTTTATAACTAATCTTATTTAAGTCTTTTTCAGTATTAAAAAAACAAAATTAGTTTATTTTAAAAAAATTAAATATAGTTATAAATTTAAGGCTGAGGGAGTACATACAAACATGTATATACATATATAACAAAACTTAAGTAAAATTCATTATTAACAGTAATAAAGTAAACAACGGGAAGAGTAATAATTCTTGCATTTTTGGCACTTTATACGAATGCATATGTTGGAAAATTTCTCCAAGTATAGATACATACATGTATTGGACATTAGGAGTTAACCAGAGGTAGGAACCCGAGTGCTAGCAGTAGCAGTCATAGCTCCAACCTTTATGTATTATTATTGGTATATGACTATATGAAACTTCTCTAGTGATATATGCACATTCTTCTCCTTTAGGCTTTATTGTCAGACATTACATCATCAAATTCACTAAGTTTAGGTCAATGTATCCAAGGAAGGCACCAGAAACCAGAAATCCCACTTCTGTTTTTAGGTAGACAACAGAAATCACATTATTTACATATGCTTCTTCGGCCACTTTTACATTTACTCTCTTCCCTTCATAATAATAACTTCATTTTGGAAAAATAATACTCTCTCCATTTTATAATATGTATCTAATTTAATTTTTAAAATAATTGATCTTTTTAGAAAAATAAGTAGAGATTTTTTTCATATTACCTGGCCGAATATGTAAATATTTTATATTTCTTAGTTTTATAAAAATTATTCCATAGAACCTAGGTTTACACAATATTTTTAAAAATAAGCTAAAATACCCCTACAACAAGGGTTAGGGTTTAAAATTGTATAAACTAGTCATGCGACACATAAGTAAGGAGGTAATCGAAGCTCAATGACAATTTGCGATTTTGTACCGACAATTCCTATCAATAGAGAATACAAATTTCTCTGGTGATTGTTGGTCTCTCTCACTTCATCAGTGATCACTCTTTTGTTATATTTGTCCAAAGATTTCTAACCACATAAACTACTTATTCCTACAAAGGAGAAGATGACACATGTAACTCTATAAAAAAATCATGGGGAACTTTCCGAGGAGAACAAGGCTATATAAGAATGGAGAGGGATGTAGATGCTCAAGAATAATACTTTAGAATAACCATGATAACCTCCTACCCTACTATGTAAAGAGAGACTCTAGTATGGTTTTATATATGCAAGTTTTATTGTGTAGAACATCTTATCTAAGTATGTATAAAATCTTAGAGGCTTTCATCTCCAACTTGATAAATACTTGTATCAATAACATATATTAGCAAATGTCATGAATATCTTGTTTTTGAATATAAGCAAAGAACATATATTGTGGTATCTTATATGTGATATGGAGCATATTGCATTATCAATAACAAATATTGTTGACCTATTGTGTTATCGTAGATGCGATATGAATCATATTGTATACGGGTCGTTGGCTCAAAGAATACACATATCATGTTTTCGTTAACATTATATGGCAAATATCGTGTTATTATATATGCGATATAGAGCATATCATATTATGGACCACTGACTCAAAGAATAAAGATTGTGTTATTGTTAACACGATATGACAAATGTAGTGTTATCGTATATGTAATATGGAGCATATCGTATTATAGGTTGTCAACTCAAAAAACACATATCGCATTAGCATTAACATAATATTGTGAATATCGTGTTATTGTATATGCAATGAGCATATCATATTATTAATAACACGTATTATTGACATGTGTTGTCGTATATGCGATATTGATCATATCATATTATGAGTCATTGGTTCAAATAACACACATATCGTATTATCGTTAATACGATATGACAAATATCGTGTTATTGTATATGCGATATGGAGCATATTATATTATAGGTCGCTAACTTAATAGCACATATCGTGTTATTGTTAATACGATATGGCAAATGTCGTATTATTGTATATGCGATATGAATGATATCATATGATGGGTTGTCGGTGTAAATAAACATATATCATGTTATCGTTAACATGATATTCACCATATCACATTATCAATAACATATATTGTTGACATATCATGCTATATTGTTGATATATAATGTATTGTTGACATATGTGATATGAACTAAATTGTATTATGGGTCGCTAGTACAAAGAACACATCATGTTATCATTAAGACAATATGGTATGTATTGTATAATTAATATAACATATTATTGACATATTGTGTTATCATTGATGTAATATGAGCTACATCATATTATGAGTCACTTTGTTTATTATACCGGAGGATGGGTCACCGGCACCAGAGAAATAACAATTTTTTTCGATCAAGAAAGCTTCCACAGATGAAAAAATGAAGAAGTGAGGTATTTACAGTCTTTCACCAGTTGCCGGTGAGTCGCCATCGGTGATCTGCCTTCAGTAAGCAATCATCGGTAATTCTCTATTGATAACATCTCTTCACTAAAATGACACCTCCTTCCCCATTTTACTATTTATTAATGAGATAAAAATTTAAATATGAGTTCATTTATGACCTAAGGGTATATTTATCTTAAACTAAGTTATATAGGATTAAGTGTTAAAATTTAAAAAATATAAAATATTTATATCTTGTGCTAGGTAATATTAAAAAATTCAAATAAATAAGACACCTTATTATGATAAAGGAAGTAGTTTTGATTAAATGGTGGGATAGAGAACATAAAATTAGCTTATGAGATAAAATTTTAAGTAGCCAGTTATTTATCTTTATGTCTTATTAATATAAATAAAAGGAGTATCTATTTGGCCTATTTTGTACAAATAAATATTTTTTTTTCTTTTTCTTTTTTATAAGAAATAAGTCGAAATATCTATATGAGATATAAAAAACTTGCACCTTGGTGCTTGTACATTATTGGATGGAGAGACGGCACGCATAAGATGATGGAGTGAGCGGGCGGATTCTCTTATGTGCCATGCAATCAAAATTTGTGCCGCCTTAATGCATCGGGCGTGGCACACATACTAACAAAGTAACAAACCGCTGCTACTGGCGACTGGTCTGGCCAAATGCAGCTGGCATTCCTCGTGACATTCCAAATTTTATATACTAAAAGTGCAACGTTTTGTTGTGGCCCCTTCGTTCCTTCCAATGAAGGAAATTGCCAGCGCTACTCGCGTGTGGCTACCTTTATTTTTTTGCAAAGGCTCCTCCCTGAGGGTACCACAAGGGTGGGCCAAGTGGGCCAGCCCATGGCTTTCATCCTCTAGAACATGTGGGCTCCTTTCACATGTGCTTTTCTTTAAATCGACGGTTGAGATTCTATTGATTTGGCAGGATGAGTATAAAGGAAGAGATTATTGAGTAATCTTTTAGATAATTAGTCCCATTTAATACGAGTAGACGATTTTCTACGCTAATTTGTATTAGCATGTATATTCTTAAGAATAATATTGTATTAATATGTGTTAGTGTTGGCACCGTAGATCCTAAATCCACATTTCCATGTAAATGAGACTAAAACTAGTGGGGCCCTAGTTGGGAAGGTGCTCTAATGGTCCCCCTTCTTTTTTTTATGGTTTTTTTTTACAATGAGCCAAGCTTAAGCTACGTATGGTGAAATCATTAATTTAAGATTAAGATGCTTATTGATACCAACGTCGTTAGTATGTGTGTCATACATCGTTTAGATGAACGGTTCTCATATATAATATATATTGGACTCATTGTTAGTGAGGGACAAGAAAAGCTATTCCCTCGTGGTCTGCCTTTGTGGGGCCTCTATTTTGGGCAAAGGGTGATCCCGTCAACGAGGTACACAGCTTCTTCCTTACTAAATCAAATGGTAGAATGGGAGTCATTTTCCTGAACGTCTTGTGCTGTCAAGAATCTGGTGACAGGCTGGAGAAGATATGCATGACTTATGACCGTTTTTTTCTCATGAATATATGGGTATCTTTGGTTTTTAGAAAAATGGGCAGGCATAATTGGGAATCTGTTTTTTGATTAATTATGAATCTTAGGAAATAAAGCTAATAGCATTTATGATGAATATGTTCAATGTATTCATACCAAAAAAACCTAATAGAATGACATACACCACGAAATTGCATAATATTTCTAATGTCCTACATTAACAACTCCATTTGGTTTTGATTTTTTAAAATAAATTAATTTTAATTTTAATTTATTTTAAAAAATAAAACTAAATGGAGGTAGTAATGTGGGTGGAGGAATGGTTAGGACCAAGCGTAAGGACATGGACACCCGAAGATCAAAGTTTCCCCACGACATTATATCCCAATTTATAAGGTGCTTAAGATAAACCTGAATGGATTGATGGTGGATTTAACAATGGGATACAATGTTTTAAGAGGTTAGTTATTCAGCCCCTTCTATTTGAGTCTTAAAGACTTCAACTCCCCTCGTTAATAAAAAAAAATCATAACATTTATGTTACTAAAGCATGTACTTTACTGAGTGATATAATAAAAACTACATAAACTAATATTTGTGAATTATGTGACACCATCGGCATATGCTGTTAAGATCAAATATACCATAGATTAGTACCCTTCTTATATGAAAATAAAAATGCTACATGCACTCTCACTCAAGAAAAGATCACAATGTATATTGCTTATACATATTTATTACTTCCACCACTTGTGTCACATTTTAGGATCTAACAGTATGCATGTTTTGTTGTTTGGATGTGGATTTTGTATAAGATTCCAACGATTTTGCCCTTGTTCTGTATAAAATAATTGGAATCATGGTTGGGTGCAGAATATGGACAAAATAAAAAATTTTGCCTAAAAGTTGATTCCAAGTTGTTTATAGCTAGAATCACCGAATTACCTTGCCAGGTGATCCCATTAATTTTTGCTCTTAACCCACCATTTTAGAATAAATTTTTTTGCTATTTTTTATTTGTTACCCCTTATATCGAATTGAGCCTCCAAAACCATGTCAAATAGATGAGGCCAACTTTAAAAGTTTAAAATTACCTACTTACGTGGGATTTTTTTTATAGGGCTCAAATTTAGGAGTACAACAGTACCAAGAATGTACATATCCCAGTCTAAAAAAGAGTTATATTAATTTAAAGTTTTAAAAATAGGTTTGATATATCTGAATTTATTCTAAAATATTCTATTACCAACCGTATTTCTCATTTGGCGGTGAATTATTAGAATTCATTCTAAAAAATTCAACTTCCGCTTCTAAAATATTAAACACCCAAACAGCCCCTTAGACAAGTAATGTTATAAAAAACCAGCTCACCTCTTATTTTAAGGGTACCACATGGTAAAAAATGTGCCCCAAACCCCAAGGTGTATAATGTGAGCAACAAGGGTGCTCTAAAACGAGACTAATTTATGATCATATGTATAGCAAAGTGGGTAGGTTATTTCCTAGGCCTCACTTGCAATGATAAAGATAAGGCAACCGGGTGAAAAGAATGGGCCCAATGTAGGAGACATCATATTCCTATCTAACAGTTCACTCACCTTTGTGCCAATTAAAGGTAGCCTAGGGCCCTCCTTGTCAAAATTCATTTGCTTTGTTCACTTTAGATATGGAGAGGGATGTATTGTCACACCCCAAGATTTTTCAAGTACATTGTTTGAAAATATAATAGCGATTTTTTTTAAAAAACCATCAAGATATTTTGGGGTACGAGCTACTTCTTTTTCGAATATACGAATATCAAACCGTAGTAGGATGAGAAGTCTCACACCCATCCACTTCTATGTATAGGCGGGGTGGGGTGGCTAAAGCAAAGGGTAGCAGATTCCTCATCCATCAAAGTACATAAATAATCATCAACAACATATCATAAATCAAGCAGGGTCCAACCCGAGTATATATCTCAATATTCTAATATACATCAATGTATAAACATATTGACACTCATGTGCCTATAAGTAATGTTTAAATATAATAAACATGCCAAGTGGCCTTATAACAATGTCCTTGGTGCTTTAAAACTTTTCTCAAAAGAAAATTAGTCCTACATATGAATTATAATTCATCCTTGGCACCAACTGGATTGATTCAATTTCACTAATCCCATGAATCTCTCACGCTAGCTATGCACATCCTTGATTTGGATCACACTAGCTATGCACATCCCTGATTTGGATCACCATTATCCACAATATCTTCTGTACGTAGCAACTTACTGATATATCGTATTATATATATAGTAACTTACTGAACCTCCATATTGTAATTCAAATATACATGTAACACACATACACATACATACATATATATATATATATATATATATATATATATATATATATATATATATATATATATATATATATATTTATATAATGGAAAATACGTCCCAATTGTTGATTGCATTGGGTTTTCTCACATGGTAGTTGAGGCAAGTACGTGATAGAGAATTTCTCCCATCATGGTGTCCTCTTCCTCAAGGTCCACCCAAACCATGGTCTCCTTGGATTTGTTCTTGGTACTTCAGCATCTATTTGGCGATGACTCTTCTGAGGATGTTCTCAAATGGCTATGCCTTGATCAAATGGTCTTGGATTGGATTGCTAGCTCTTTGTCTGAAGACATGCTCACTCAAGTTATTCATTGTGAATCTACAACAAAAATTTGGTAGTGCCTAGAGACTCTTTATGCAACTCTCACTCGTTCTCGCATTCAATAGGTCAAGTTAGACCTTCACTCTTTATCTAAGGGTTCCCTCTCAGTTACGGAGTATATTCATAAGGCCAAAGCACTTGCCCGGGTTCTCGCCAGTGCTGGGAAACCTATTGATGATGACGACTTTATTTTGTGGCTTATGAAAGGCTTTGGATTAGAGTTTGATGCCCTTGTTGTTGCTATCAATCTCTCTTGTGACTTCCCCTCTATCGACGAAGTCATTGCCTTGTTATTTGACTTCGAGCTATGACTCCAAGCACCTTGTCTGCCTCTTGATGCACCCACTGCCATGTTTTCTTCCAAGACTCACCCTCCATCTCACCAATCTCCTTTTGGCAGCAATGCACATCCATCTTGTCATCGGGCTTCTCCCTCTTGATAACATGTAGGATCATCTCCTTCCCTTAGCCCACCATCCTCCCCCCTTCAACTCATGGACGTGGCCAACTCTCTCATTGAGGTCGTGTGCGTGCTACTCCCATTACTGGTGATGCTTCATCTCTTGATTATTATTATTACAAGTGTGGCTACCTGAATATTAAGGCGAACAATTGTGAAGCTATTGAGCCCTCTTCTATTGATCCTATATAATCTTTTGCTACCATGCACCTTTCGGACCACCATGATCAAGCTTAGTACCCCGATACATACGCTACCAACCATATGACACCAGATACGTCCCTTGTGGAAGGTATGGTTCCTTATGCCGGGTCTAATACTATTTTTATTGGCAATGGTGCTGGTCTTCCCATATGTCACACATGCTTTGTCTCTCTCCTAGATTCTTCTCTTAAACTTATAAATGACCTTAAGGAAAAACTTGCTTAGTGTCTCTCAATTTACAAAGGATAATATGGGTATTTTTGTCTTTTATCCTTGGGGTTTTGTCATAAAGGATCTGCAGATAGAGAATGTATGATCTCTAACTTTAAACCGGTTTAATTTCCTTTTTATTATGTGAATTGTGTGGTTTTGCTTAATTTCGTGTTTGATTTGATTTTGGGGTTAGGGGTTAGTAAATATGGCTTTAACAAGGTTCACTTTCACTTTTTATAAATTTTAGTATCAAACTTGATTTATCCAATTTTTATGGATTTTATCGCAATTTTCCTTAATTAAGGGTGTGGACCCCGCCGTGGGCCTCAGTCTACAATTAAACTATGTGTGACCCGTATGACCCTTAAAATTTTAATTATTTTATATCAGTGAGTTTGGGAATAATTAAACTCATTTTTAGCCCCAAAATAAACCTAATTAGCCACTCAGGACATTTTTACCCTATTTTACAGCCCAACAATTTGTAAACATAACCCAAAACCTTACTATTTAAGGAAAAACCCTAGCCACTTACCCATTTGAGGGAGGGCTATATAAGGGAGAAGGAGGTGTTCTACCCCCATTTCCCAAAGAGGAAAAATGGGTTAAGGTGTGTTTTCTTTCCCTAATCACCCATAATCTTTTGTTTTTGGTCTTAATCCTTCTTATCTTCATTTTCTCCAAATTGATTCTTAATTTATTCTATTTAAAAGCTTATTTTTAATCTTGATTTAAAACCCTAAATGGGTGATTTTTGTTTTTAGCTAAAGGAAATCATATATCTATCTATTTTAAGTTGATTTGAGCCTATTAGTTGATTTTAATTAAATTTTAACAAAAACTCTAGTTTTTGGGTAGGATTTCTTGAGGGTTGAAGCTTCTTCGTAGATCCAAGAGCTTCATAGAGGTAAGGAAATTTCATCTTGTGTGGTTTTATCCATTAGATTTCATACTTGTAGGTTTATGTGGGTTCTTGCTTTATTTTGTGCTTTAATGGTGATTTATTAAAAATATATTATTTATGACTATTTTCTTGTGATTAAGAATGACAATGATTAGATCTACCATGTTCTAGGGTTATCTTTTGATATTATGGTATTCTATGGTGATTTTAGATATCATGAACTTTTTAATATTTTTGGTTTGATTTTCGGAAGGTTGAAGACGAACCAAGGAATCGACAAAAAGTGAACTGTAAAGGGCATTTGAATAACCTACCACTCGAATGGGCTGTCTGGCCGATCGAACAGGTTCAAACAGCCCAACTAGGCGTTTGAACGACCAAATAATAGTTTTGCTATTTTTGTGTATTTTGGTCATTTCTTGTTCTCTTCTCATAAATCTAATTCTTTATGATTAAAATGACTTATGAATAACTATTGTGATTGCATGAGGACCATCTTTGAATTATGATTTCATTCAAGCATGAATAGGACTATACTTGTTTAGTTTTAATATGATATTCTACTTGTTTTAAATCTATGTTTGATGACTTCTAGGTTATGACCATGATTATGTATATATGCTTGCACATGTTATATTGAATTAGGTTGAATTATGTTTTACATTTTTTAGCTTAAGTATAGATATGTTATACTTGTCTAAGTCTAACATGATGTTATATTTGTCTTGAACTCATATTTAGATGTTTTGTGCACATTTACTCCATAATTTTCGGTTAGATAGGACTATGATAAATTATAAATGTTTGCATATATACTATTGATTATAGCTTGTTCATGCTTTACATGTTTTAGCTTAGGTCTTGAACACTATCACTTACGAACACTCTTACATAGACTTATATGCTTGAATGTGACACAAATGGATTATTTTTCATGCATATATGGATTGAATTGAAAGGAGAGTTTAAGGGGCCTCAAAGGGTATTTACAAAGGAAAAAGAACAAAATTATGGTACATAACCATCAAAATGGGCAATTTTTTAATCCTTTGGCAAAACTACCCCAAGTGTCAACCATGGAAGGCCGTATCGGTCGATACGTACTCGTATTGGTTGAGACCGATACGGGTACGTGGGTGGTACCCCCCCTACACCAAAAGCTGATATGTATCGGCCGTACTATATCGATACGGCTGATATGTATCTATACGCTATTAAAAATTAATTTTTTTATTTAAAAAAATATTTTAAAATTTTAAAAAATGTATTAAAATTTTTTAAATTTTATTTCTTATTAAAAACAAAAACACAATTCAAACCTAACTTCTTTGAAAGTTTAAGTTTTTGTTATAATAAAATTAATATTTTTAAAGTTATATGAGATCAATACAGGTAGGTCCATACAATTTACATAATAATTTTTTTACATATAGTGCTCCACAAATAAGCATTTATTTAAATATATAATTGTGACTCATATTAAGCACATTATTTGTATTTTAAAATAAATTAATTTTATAGCACTTAATATGGGAAAGAAAGAGTAATAATTTACATGGGACAAAGAGCATATAGTGTATAGTTCCAAATGAATTAATTTTAGAATACCCCTATCGGTTGATATGGTATTTTACGGTCTTATTATGCTCTAAAATAAGTGTTATAATGATATATTATTAGTTATAATATTTTTTTATATTTATAAAAAGGTTTATGCCCGTTTTGGCACGTACTAAGCGTATCATCGACACATATTCGTATCCATGATCATCAATACTGTCATCCGTATAGATACTGCCTTCTATGGTGTCAGCGACTTGGGTCAATGCATTGGTAGTTTGCCAATAACACCTCAAGTCTAACTTCGAATGGGCATCTTCTTCATCCAAACTCTAGTTTATGTGTTCTTGCTGGCATATCAAATATTTTTCTATCTATTTTCTACCCCAAAGTTTCAGAGCTAAACTTTATTTACAAGGGACATTATTCTACTAAGCAGTTTTAAGGGTCAAATCTATATTGCATCAATAGGTCACCAATAATATGATAAGTTCAAATTTGAATGACCATAACTTCCTCATATGAACTCCGATTGACATGTTCTTGGTGATGTTTTGAAGATATTTTTGTTTACTTTTTAATTCCAAACTTTAAAAGTTTAACTTTGAATGACCATAACTTCCTTATATGAACTCAGATTGACACTTCTTGGTAATGTTTCAAAGCTTTTCTATGTACTTTTTACCCTAAATTTTCATAGCTAAATTTTGTTTATAACAAAAGTTATTCTACTCATCAGTTCCATGGGTCAAATCTATATTGCATCAGTAGCTCATGGATAGCGCAACAAGTTCGACTTTGAATGATCATAACTTCTTTATATGAACTCCGATTGACACATTCTTAATGATGTTTTGAAGCTCTGTCTATTTACTTTTTAATTACAAACTTTAAAATCCAAACTTCATATATAAGGCAAGTTATAGAACTAATAAGGCTTAAGGGTTAAACTTACTATTTTCTACATGGATAGTAATATTCCTACAACAAAAACACCCACAAAAACTCACATAAGAGTTTTGACTAGCCTTCGCAAGTGGGCTCCACACAATGTTCATATGGGTTCACTTATCTAGACCAATCAAAACTCATGTGAGTATTTGATGTGTGTTTTTTATGTAAAAATATAATTTTCTTTCTAGATGGCTAAGTTTAGGAAATTTAAAAAGTTTTAAGTGTTACATTTATGATATGAAAGTATAATGAAACGTAAATCAAAATGGGCCATTAGATGAGTAAATGAGTAATTAGGATGAGCTCGGGCTCACACGTGCTAGCATGAGCTCAAAGTTTGTTGACGGATTTTAGTCCGACAATGCACTATACTTAGGGGCAGGCGGGGGCGGCGATTGTGAATTACTTGCTTGCCCCTTCTATTAATACATGCCATCAAATTTCAATGCGTCACCTAATGATGCCTTGGTTTAGTCCCCGGAAGTCATGTTAACAATTTCCTATGCCTCTGTCTTAAATTAATAATTCTATTTAATTTTACAAAATGAACTAAAATTAATCTATTTTAAAATAAATTAATTTAAATTTATTTAATAAAATAAAATAAACTTATTAATTTAGGATATAGTCAGAGGGAGTATCTTTGGAAAATCACAATGGTGGCACATAATTACACGCTGGTCGGTTCTAAAGTGAAATTTTGCAGAGAGAAGCAGCATTTTCCGTATTCCCTTGAAGAATGCATAATCTCAAGGTGGGACCCCGCCTTGAGGATGGACCCATACACCTACTACATTTAACTATAAGACACATCAATTCCACGTTATATTCCACTGCAAATTTTGTTTTTTCGATAAAAAGAAAAGAAAATTCTGTGGGCCCCTCTTAGAGTCGGATTGAATACCAGACACTGACCAAATTTTCTGTTGGCTATCCCTCCTTCAGTCACCCATTGGGCCCTACTCCTCATTTGACCCGTGATTCATGCTCGCTCTTGGGCCCATGGAGCCCATCTTCTTTCCCAAGTAGACAAATTACATCGCACGTCGCCATGGAAGGCCCAGACTCGCGACTAGCGAGAATTTAGTCACTCTCAACCACTCCGGACTCCCCTCCCCCAGTCAACCCTCACATTCATTTTCAACTCAACCATGGTTAATCCTTGAAATTACAATTATACCCCTCCCCGGTTTCCACAGTGCAGGACAAAGGCGTGAAGTTTCCATGGCCGGCCCGGCCTGGCCAATGGAAAAGGACTCCCTTTTTGCCGTTGATCTGATCATTGGATATATAAATCTGTTATAGACTTCTCCTCCCTCCAGTCTTCTTGAGCTGTATAACGTTGTTTGTTTCTCCTCTCCCCCTATCTGGCCCATCAGCGGCATCTCCAGTTCCCCCACCTTGGGATATTCCGCACCCATTTCTTTCTTCCTCTGGCCTTCCCAAGCCCCTGGGCTTTCTGGTCTTGTTTTTGCAATTTTTTTTTCATTCTTGTTTGGGATTGCGGCGGAAGAGATTTTGAGGGGATTTTCCTGCGTCTCATTTGCTTAGTCCGCTATTTAAACGGGATTTTGAAGGTCTTTTTTGGTTCAGAAGTCTGGAAGTTGTGTCGCAGAGCGTTTCTGAGGGGATTTTCGTGGGTTTTTGCGGGTTCGGGAATCTGGGTCGGGGCGGTTGCGGCTTGTTCTCGAGGTTTTGGGTTGTGGGTCGTTGGTGATTTTTGTGTTTGCGCGGATTCTGAAGGGATTTCGGCGCGTTCGGTGGGGAAAGTTTCGATTTTGACGCTGTTAGTTGGTTGGGATTCGGGTGCATTTTTGTGGGTCGACGAGGAATCGGGCTGTGGAGGTCGGGATCCTGTTGTTGCTGAGTGGGCGGCGGTAGAATGGTGGTGAAGATGATGCGGTGGCGGCCGTGGCCGCCGATTGCGTCGAAGAAGTACGAGGTGAAGCTTGTAGTCTCGCGGCTCGACGGGCTTTACCCGGTGGCGACGGAGGAGAATGTTGCAGAGGGGAAGTTGTCAACGGAGGCGATGGCGTCGGCGCCGTCGAGCTTGATGGCGGAGATCAGGTGGAAGGGCCCGAAGATCGGGTTGGGCACGTTTAGGAGGACGGTGAAGAGGAATTTTACAAAAGAGGAGAACCTTCAGTGCAACGGAGTTGTGGAGTGGAGAGAGGAGTTTCAGAGTGTCTGCAGTTTCTCGTTGTACAAAGAGAACGGCTTCCATCCTTGGGAGATTGCTTTCACTGTCTTCAAAGTGAGTATTCCTTCTGATTCTTCATCGTGTGCCCGTTTTTGCTTCATTGGAAAGGCAATTTCTTATGGCTGTTCGTGTATAACTGGTTTTTGGGTAATTAGATTATTATTTGCATTGAATTTTTGTGAGTCATTAATAATTTTTCTGGGTTTCTTTTGTGGAGTAATTACTTCATTTATTTGTGCATGTTATCTCAATTTGTGGGAATTTGTATTTTGATATGTTTCCTTTTCATTTACACTCTAATTTGGTTTTGATTGGATGTGCCGTTATCGTTTGTTCTTTTGTCGTCTTTGTCCTAGAGTTTTTTTTAAATTTGTCTTTTCCTTCTATTTTCGGGGTAGAATTTGTGTTTTTGTTTCTGCTATTGGCTTGTTTAATTATAAAATCTCCAAAATTTTGTTACTTTGTTAGGACTCGTTGACTATTGATTAGCCCTCGATATCTTGAACAATTGTAGATGTTTCATCTGTTTTTAGATTCTTTTCTTGGTGGAGATTGTGAGATCCTCGGGTTCTCTATGTAGAAATGTATTTTTATATGTTTTTCCTTTTCTGTTTATAATTTTAATCAGCGTAAACCGGTTACCTATTCCTGTATTTTTTATCTTTAAAAATAGGTTATATTAGGTTCAACATGTCCTCTTCTGTTGCTGGTTGGTTTATGTATCAATTTTATCAGTTTCTATACATGCTACCTTGAATTTATGAATTTATTTGTTGTTTTGGATAAAAAATCCTTTTGATTGGTTGGCTATTTGTTTTTTTAGCTAATAATTGTCAGAAAATGTTTCCGCCTCAAGGTTCTTGAACAATTCAGATGAGTTCTCAGTTTTCCAATGTTCTGTAGGGTTTCGCCAGCATTAACTTCGTTTCCTGACATTCATCCACTGCAAGATTTATGAGCTCGTGTATGTTTTAAGGCATTTTACTTCTTGAATGAGTTTTATAATGTTCTTAAATATGCCGAAACGTTTTCCTTTTTGTAACTTTTGCATTTCAGCGTTACTTTTCCTGTCTTTAATGGGATTGTTTTACAAGCTTCTCTTTCCTTTTTCCACCTTTGTGTGGATATGTCTGATTTTGTATTTGTAAGATTTCCTCTTTGCGGTTTTCTAACACTATGAGTTTCCCTATACATAAGGAAAGATTCACATTCTTTGTCATTGGTTTGCTACTTAGAGAATCTTTGTTTTTTGTAATCTTGATAGAGAAGATTTTTTTTCTACATTATGCTTCCAGGGTCAGAACCAAGGATTGAAGAATAAGGTCCCTGTTATTGGAACTGCATCATTGAATCTTGCGGAATTTGTATCTGCTGCTGAAGAAAAGGAGTTGGAAATAGTACTTCCACTTTCTCTTGCTTCTGGGGCTTCTGAGCCTCCTCCTTCTCTACATGTAAGTATTTTCTAGTTATTTACACTGTCATTCTTTTCCCTGCATTTTTGTTAATCCACTGTTTTGAGCTGATTGGGAACCTTATATCTCAGCATTCCCACTAGCTTTGTACCTGTTTATAAATATATAACCTTTTTATATGTTCTGAGTTCTGACAGCTAAAACTTTTATGAAAAATATTGCTGATGGTCAGTTCTATTAAATGAGTACCATGGATATAGGAAGAACCTACTTATGCACATACAGAAGCCGCTGTAGTTTGTTTTTAGCCCTGAACATGAAAGCTTTGATATGATATTCCTTCTTACTTATTTTGAAATGCTTCTTTCCTTGCAGCTAGCTATTAGTTGTTTGGAATTGAGAACTGTCCAAGAATCATCGGAGATAGTGCAAAGACCAGTTGTGCCAGTCCTATTGTCACCTCGTTCGGGGGAGCCTCAGGCAACTGAGAAAGATGAGCTTTCTGCTCTTAAAGCGGGCTTAAGAAAAGTAAAAATACTTACGGAATATGTGTCAACTCGAAGATCTAAAAAAGCATGTTTTGAGGAAGATGGTAGTGATGGGAGATACTCTGGCAGGAGTGAGGATGCAGATTACACGTACCCATTTGATACAGACTCGTTTGAGGAAGTTGATGAAGGGGAGATGGAGGATGGAAAGGAGAACTCTAGTTTCAGGAAGTCTTTTAGTTATGGAACATTGGCATCTGCTAACTATGTAGGTGGATCTTATTACTCTGAAATGAGGATAAATGGAGGAGATGAGGACTTGATATATTACAGCAACCGTAAATCAGATGTTGGTTCTGCCAATGTTGAGGAGACAAGTTTCTCAGCCTCGGAGCAATCTAAAATGCAGACTTCAAAGCGTAGTATCCTTTCTTGGAAAAAGAGGAAGCTAAGCTTCAGGTCTCCTAAAGCTAAAGGGGAGCCTTTGCTAAAGAAAGCTTATGGGGAGGAGGGTGGGGATGATATTGATTTTGATCGTCGACAGCTGAGTTCCTCTGATGAATCTTTTGGTTTAGGGGTATGTCTATTACTTTTATTGCCTATTACTTTTATATATAGAAATATGGTACTCCCTCCGTCCTACAAGGCACTTGTTACAGGAGGGAGTGCTTGGGTAGATTTTACTGTAAAGCAACAAACTTGGGTAGCTGTTGATGGTAGTGTTTTTCTTAAAAGTGTTTACTTCCTAACTTTTTTCATGCCTTATAAATCATGGACCTTGCATTTCTGTTTTCTTCTCTAAAATTAATGGTGTTTGCATGTAACTTTTACAGAATGATGGTTTCTTACAGACTAATCATGTTTACTGTTTGCCATGTTGTATAGTTTATGATACTCTTTTTCTTACTACGTAATTATTCTCCATGTTACCTTATAAAAATTTATGTTGGGTTCTGACTAAGAAACATTTGTTGGTTTTTGCAGTGGCAGAAGTCCGATGGAGAAGCAACTGGTAATCAGTCTTCAATATCCGAATTTGGTGATGATAATTTTGCCATTGGAAGTTGGGAGCAGAAAGAGGTCATTAGCCGAGATGGCCACATGAAGCTCTCCACTCAAGTATTTTTTGCTTCCATTGACCAAAGGAGCGAGAGGGCTGCAGGTGAAAGTGCATGCACAGCCCTCGTTGCTGTTATAGCTGACTGGTTTCAGACTAACAGAGACATGCTACCAATCAAGTCCCAATTTGATAGCCTCATTAGAGAAGGCTCCCTTGAATGGAGAAACCTTTGTGGGAATGAAGGCTATCGGGAGAGATTTCCTGACAAACACTTTGATCTTGAAACTGTCCTGCAGGCCAAAATCCGTCCCCTGTCAGTGGTTCCAGACAAATCCTTCATTGGCTTTTTCCATCCTGATAATGGAGCAGAGGGTGGGTTTGATTTTCTTCATGGTGCCATGTCTTTTGACAACATCTGGGATGAGATTAGCCGAGCAGGATCTTGCTCATCTGAATTTAATCCTCAAATTTATATAGTAAGCTGGAATGATCATTTCTTTGTGCTTAAGGTGGAGCCTGAAGCTTTTTACATAATTGACACATTAGGTGAGAGACTGTACGAAGGCTGTAATCAGGCTTATATTTTGAAGTTCGATAAGGAGACCACAATATATAGATTGCCAGCTGAGAGTGCAGAAGCTAATGAAGAGAAGCCTGAGAAGTCTGCCTCTGAAAGTGAAAACCAGCAGGCCCTCCAGGTTGCTCACACAGAAACTGCTGGGTCTAATTCAGAAGAAACAGGAATAACGGAAGAGGAACTGGAGGTTGTTTCCAAGGGTAAGGAGACCTGCAAGGAATACATTAAGAACTTCCTAGCTGCAATTCCCATTAGAGAACTGCTAAATGATGTCAAGAAGGGTTTAATGGCATCAACTCCTCTTCATCACCGTCTTCAGATTGAGTGCCACCTAACCGAGTTTTCTCAGCCATTGGTTGCTTTACCTCCCGCAGCCACTAGCTCGGCTATTACTTCGTCAACAATTACAGTCGACTAATACTTGAAGCTGATTCCTGTCTTTGTAAATTCTGGGTCATCAAAAAGTGTGATTATTTATGCTGTAACTGGTGTCTGTGGGATATACTGATTGTGTTAGTTTGTGTTGGGATCTGATGGGTAAACGCAAGAAATTGCCCATTGGGTGGCCACCTTTTGTGTTAATTTGTGTGCTGATTTAGCATTTTAAAGCTCTTTTGACTTGGTGTGTGTCCCTCTGGATATTCATAACCAGTGTTTCTTGTAAATGACTCCCGTTAGTTTTAAGCTATTAGTCCTTCCCAACCCAAGTTTGACATTAAACAGTTGTAGATTTTGTTGATGGCCATTTTCATCTTTGGTTAATTTGGTTTGGTTCATTTCTTTCATGCGGTAAAAGTGGATTTTGTTGGGATCTTCGAACAACATTCGGCTGAAGTTGAAATAAGGATCCTGTTTATATATGCCTCCTCCCAAATGCTTTTTGGACGTGTGGTCGTGTGTTGATCATGGGGTAGGCGGGTTTTGATGCACGTGCAACTTTATCCTTGAAATAATCCAGGTCAAAGGTTCACCAAGTGAAGTTTATGTCAAAAGCCTTATTACTGTCTGCACATAAAGGGATTATTATTTGTTTGAAGTGTGACAAACTTGTTCAGCACACCAAAAAAAACTGGCACATACTTGTAGTGGGCAGACTATTCATGTGATGCATGTTACATGTTGGGCTCAAATTCCAACCTGCCTTTGAATTTCAATGTTGAAAAGCTACAAATTTTATTACTTTTTTTTTACTTATTTTCTTCTTTTTGTTGAGGAAGTCAAAACTCAAATGGAGTGAAAAGCTACTCGCATATTCCTCCCGTGTGCCGTGGCCGTATCTTGTTGACCTTTAAAAATTTCTTTGTGAGAAGAAAGCAACGTCTTCAAGTTGTACTCAATTATTTTGAGAGGGTTTTATGCCCCCACTCTCCAATTCATGCCTTGTGGGGGCAGCTTCTCTTAGTGATCAAGCCGTGCAAGTTAAAAAGGATTTTTCTTTTTCTTTTTAAAAATAAGAACATACATTGTAGATAGGTTTCTGTTTTAAGTTTCTAAGTTGCTTCATGTTTTATGAAGTTCTTTACAGGTTTATGTAATAGCTTAGTAACAAAATTATGCGAAAAGATGCAACGATATAATAAAAGATGACATACCGAACATCAAATTGTAATGGAGATTAATTAATGGGGCGTTGGTGAGATGGCTTAAAAAACAGAGGTCTTGAGTTTAAAGCTTCACCTTCTTGTTTGATTAAGGAAGCTTATATCTCTATTACACTTTTTTTATATTAAAAGTCTTACTTCACTTTTGATTCTACAAGGAAAAGTAAATCTCCTTTTCTATGAAATCAGAAGTAGTATAAGACTTTTAATGTAAAGAAAGTAGAATATGAATATAAATTTTCTTTGTAGGCCTTGTATGTACCGAAAAGATGATAACCCTGTACTTGCCGTGTCTAATTAGATCTTAAAGAATCAAACACTCTCGTTATAAATATTAAAGTATAAAAAAATTACTCATAAGAACTGCTAACAAAATAATGAAAAAAGAGTAACCACCCATAGAAAGGATGCGTGCAACCCTAGTTTATGGGAGAAAATGAAGAAATCCTTCTAGACTCAAATATGGCACACGTCTCTGGGAGATGATATCCACAATTCTGGGAGCCTATCTTGGTACATTCAGCTCCACATGTACGACAGTTGGGGGGCTACTCAGGTATCTCAAGCATGAACAGGTTCCGTGTTGCTGCTGTTGCATGATGTGGATGGGGCTCATCTCAAGTGCATGACACTGGGGATAGAGGATATGAAATCATTCCATGATCTCATGATTTTCTGCTTCTGTTAGCAGATTTAACCATGCTATATTTTCCAAATAATATCAAGTGACTCTTATTTCCTTCTAGTAACTAGAACTTCAAATGAAAAGAGCATTACAATATCTTCAACAAAAATGAGTGGTGATTCATTTATCATATAAATTGAATATGTAATAAGCCAATCAGCTATGAAGAAAGCATTTATCAATATTTCAACTTTGACTTCAGTCAAATTTATATATAGTTTTAATATTTTTGAAGTCTACATTATTATGAGACTCACGTTCTATAATCACATATATTAGGAGCAGACAGGTTGCCAATATCTTGCATTGTCAGTTCTTAATCTAATGACCAATGATGCCAATCTACGTACTATCACGTAGCGGTAAGGTATAGTGTTCATGATATATGCAGCGGGGCTGTCCTTTGCAGTTCGTGAGCCCAGACTTGTACTTATCTTTTCTTATTTTTTTTGTTAGTGTACTTATCTTTAATACTTTAACATATACACTAGCTAATCTATTAGCATTATTAATTAACAAATAGTCCCTCTCTCTTATATTAATAGTCAACATTTAAAAAATATCATATTTGAGGAATCTAATTTATCAGCCTTTTATTCCATCCACTAACCCATTTTAGACTATCTTTAATTGTTGCGGATAGAATAACATGAAATGTAATCCTCCATCTATCTCACATTAATAATTTCATTAAGTTTTATAAGATAAATTTAAATTAATTTATTTTGAAAAAAAACATGTCAAGCCAGCACTGCAGCTTCAATGCTGGCTAATCTGACAGCCAAGGGCCTAGTCAGCATTGGCTAAATTTCTCCTTTAAAAAACCAAATACAGCTATTATTGTAGGATGGACTGACGGAGAGAATAATAAATATATACTCCCTCCCTCTCAACATAATTATCCTATATGCTATTAAAAATAAATAAATTAACTTTATTATTTAAAAAAATTAAATAAAATACTTATTTAAAAAAATATTTATTATACCATAAGGGGAGTGGTAAATGCGTAAGATCAACTCTAATAGCATAAATCTTGTAATCTTCTATCCAGTTATGTGTTAGTTCAGGCCTATTAGGGCTCGGCCACATTGCTTTACAAAGGAGACAGCTGCCATTTGACCTTAGCCTAGAGGATGAGTTAATATCGCATCCCTTCTATTTCTATGTCAACCAATATCAACATAATAATCGGCTTAGCATTTCTGACAGAGCTATATTTTTTTATTTGGATAGCTGCTTTCTCACCCCTTGTTTTTGACAGCCCACCCCGTTTCCTACCCTCTGCCATGTTCATTATAAACCCCTCACCCCATTTTTTGTTACGGATTTTATTTTCTTTACATAAACTAGCATTTACATAGGGGCTTATTTCACTAAAATACAATAACCACTTTACAAATTAGCTTTTATTTTGCCCATAAAATCTAGGATTATGATATTTCTATACCTATTTTTTTAGTAGGCCCTACACCACTTGTATTTGGATAAGAAAAAATAAATCTCACGTTGTTAAGTGGGACCCACCTTGGTATAAGGCTTATAGTGTAGAAAAAATAAATATGAATACCATTTTCCTAAAACTCTATTATTCTTGAGCCCACACTCTACTACACCGTTCTTCTTTATAACTCTTATTCAATCACACACGACTCTTATCTTTTTTATTCTCAAACACAAGAAAATTTTTTCATTTCGCCATTCTCAAAGACAAAACGTCAGTCCACCAAGTTTTATTGTTCTTTAATCTCTATTTTAATTAATATTGTTCTTATTTCTAAGTATACTATATCATTATCAAGGTCTTTGTTTTGCAAAAAATATTTTTAGTAATAAAAATATGTCAAATATGAATCAGGTTATGAGATACTTCAAATAAAAAAGAAAATGAATCAATTAAATTACAAAAAGGAACATTTGATAAATTTGTTGCAACTAACGAACAAGATATATGAGAATCTTGATAGAAGATTTGTAACCGAATAACAAATGTTAACAATTGTTTTTTGTCTTAATATTTCAACATGAAATACACAAGTCCTTTAAAATTTCGAGTTGGATGAAGTAGAAAAAATTCCTTTGCTTGTTGCAATAGGAGAAAGGATCCTTCCTCCAATTGTGATTGCATTTTTCATTGCACACAGCTTTCCTTGTCTCTATATGAGAAAATCCGAGAGGGAAATTTGCGTATGAAAAATAATTACTTTAGTCTTTGGCGTACATAATAAACAGACAAACTTCTCATCAAAGGGATTGCCACTATGTCTTTAAAAGGTGGATCCTACAGATTGACAGTTGTGTGTTATCCCCTATCTCCATTCCGTAAGCAACTTGACGTTAATGCAGCACATGTTTTGTTGCATACATTGAAAAATTGGCAAGGGAAATATTTTGATGTTTGACTTAGTGATGAGCTTGAGCAGATCAATTTCGGCTTGAGCTGAACAAAATAGATTGTTGTATGTATGTGCACATTGCGCTTTAAATTTATGATATAACATTAAGTGTGCAAGAAATTGTCTAATACATTTCAAGATTGTACACAAATCTGAGAGATCGGATTAACACCCAGATGGATCAGCAACAAAACTTGTGATTGGACCGATAGGCCACAGGATAAGTGCTAAGCAATACCTACAATGAAATGGCCAACAAACAAAAGCAAAAATGCAATGTGCCTACAAGTATGCTAGACACAGCCGGCCATATGATCAAATGTGATCACGACCAAGTTTGCTAAACAAGTCTAAGTCCTGGATGCAAATTTCAGTTCAGTTGACAAAATGTGAAGACAGAGGACTGCCACCACCAACCAGCTGACTGACATACGAATTAGAATATTCAACATTCATCACTTTGTCTGGGTGAGGCATACAAAAGAAGAAATGTTACTGAATGCACATTGGCCATCCACCCTTCTTGAACCAGCAGGTTGCCACAGTGCAACAATTTACGCAAGTCACAATGGCCACATTCCGGCACATTTCGGCCATTCTCCGGACTTTTAGTTCTCTAAAATTAGCCATTAAAAATGGTGGGAAAGCTTCCAAATTGTCTCTATCTATCAAATAATGGAAAAATATCTTTGAGGCTTATAAATTGGAGCTTGTAGATGGAAGAGAAGCTCTTGGATCCCTTATTCTAAGCTTAGAGTTTTACTGAATAGGGCTCCTTGAGATGGTTTACATATGTCACTATATCTAACTCGACATGACTTTGCATGTTTAACTAAATTGGTATCCCTTCATTTTGTGCTTATATTACTTTTCACCACATAGTTGATCTTGAGGATTAGTGGTGATACTTTGAACTGCATGCTTGAATGTGTAGAGTGTATCTTGAATATGAACAATGATGAGTTAAAATCAAGGGATCAAAATGCCCATTACACATAAGTTGGTGAAGAGCTCAACATACAGTGGCTTCTTACCCTAATTCTGATTTCATTGATTTCATGTTTGTGACTAATTAAATTTATATGGAGTTACAACATGTTTGTGCAGGAAATAGTGAACTCCAAGTTGCCAACTCTTCAGTGTTGTTGATAGTGAAGCTAATTTGTTTTAAAGAGTTTAGCTTAAATTGGGAAAGTGTGTTTTGGATTGTAATTTAGCCTTATGCACTAATGATTTGCTTGTGTGTGAAAATGTAAAACTACTTAGAGAATTGATCTGAGAGTTTGGACAAAGTTAACCAAATGCTAATCACCTTGGAGATCTTACATATAGTTGTGGAAAATTAAAATGTATGTTTTGAAATTTAGTGAATACGATTAAATGCTTTACATTTTAATTTAATCAAATTTAAAGGTGTTTGATGTTCAAGATGATTTCAATTATATTTAAATCATTTATGGAGCTTTAAATGGTTCAAAAAGAAAATTTTAAAATAGTTTTGAGTTTGGAAGATTCTATTGTGTTAGCCTAACGTTGGAGGTCCTCCAACCTAATCCCCGATGATAGAGATGGGATCCATGCCTCCTTCAAGCAGACAATGTAGTAACAAGCCTGAAATTTACATTAGATAGAAATTTTCTCAACCAAAGAGGAACAATCATCCAAACTAATCTCCAATAGTTGATAATTGATTCATTCAAAATAACTTTTCATTCCAAAGCAGTATGTGACCTCAAAATTTTTAAGTGAACAGTTGATTTATATAATAAAATCAAAACGTATAAAAAGAAAGTCTCTACAAGCAAAATATTAATACTACATAAGCATATTATATTTATATGTTGAAACAACCTACCTCATCTAAAAAATCATTGTAAACTATCTCCTGATCCTTCTTCATTCTCTTTGAACATGCCCAACTGAATTTATGACTAGAGCTTCCCAAAACGCATATGATATCCATGTGTGAGGACAATAATCTTCTTCTCAAGCTTCACAACCTTCTTTGTCTCACCATCCTTTCTCTTACATTTTGAAATTTCTCTAGAAAGCTATGAGCTTATCACCAATGCTATGATTCATAATTTCAAAAAAAAAAAGATCTTCTTGGTAGGCATTACGTACTTTAACATATTCATTAAAAGATTCATTTTTATGCCCCATTGCTACCCGAAGATATTGTGCCTTTTCCATAATGAGAGAATGAGCTTCTCTATCACAACATGAAAATTTTAATTTCATTGTCGAAATTCATCAAAGTGCAGAGAAGTTAATAAATATTTTTAATGATGAAAATACAAAACAAAGTAGCAATTAAACTACTTTCCATACTGAGACTGCTTCTTTGCACACATACAAATAACAAACCATATATTTAAATGAGATGATGGAACAACAAGCTGAAGTTGACTTTATAAGCTAAGTCATGCCATAAGTAAAGAAATGTGATAAAAGAAATGACACCACATGCGCCTGAGAGTTAATGTGGTACACTAACCATCATTTCAAACGTGTAATAGTCACTAATTTTTAATTAGATTACCAATTCCTAAATAATCTAATTAACCCACTGATTTGATTTATTCAATTATAACACAGTTAAATCTAAATCCTAATTTATGCGATTAGTTGAATAACAAATAAGCAAAATAATGAAGCGACAAGACACACAAATTTTCACATATAAAACCCTAACCAGGGAAAAACTGTGGGACCTAGTCCAATCTTTAAAATACACTATTAAATAAATTTTAATACAATGTCACCTTCACCGGTTACACATATTGTCCAGCAAAAAACTACAAGTGACTCTCAATCCACTTCACGCATCACCAATCTCCATGGTCACACCTGGTATGTTTACTTCTTCAATAGTGCAACATCCTCTCCAAAAATCCAACCAAGAAGATCCAAGAACCACTTTCCATCAATTTACACAGTTTCAACAAGATAAAGTTGAACTTTGAATATAGGGTTTTTATCAAAAACTCATCAACTAACCTTCTCAAAATTATACAATGACTTCAAAAATATTAGACATTAAGAGGATAGAGATCAGCAACAAATCAGCCTCTTGATCCTTGAGATGAACATGCAACTTGAGGTTTTTAGGGTAGGAACACTCTAAGATGAAAAACTAGAGTTTTAAGGACATGAATGATCCTCCTCTCCTAATTTTATCGTGGAAAACCTCTATTTATATGAAGGACATGTCAAAGGACTACTTTGAAGTAGATTGGACTTGAATTGACTTATTTTAAAAAATTGCCCCAAGGGGTCAATCTATCGGATGATCAGTCTACCTGAGTAGATTGATCCCGAGAACAAGAGATCAATTGACTAAAATTTAATGTTGTCTGTTTAGAACTTGGGTGATCGATTGACTTACTAAATTTTCATGTTTGAGACATACTTTAGACACTTTCTAACATATAGAGAAGCTAGAATATGACATAAATAACATAAAAATGAATGAAATTTACCTTGTTAGATGTATAGATCCATGGATCACATGCATTTAGGTTAGAATATTCACAAATGACTTTAACTTGAATTCCATTGTCTAAAATCTTCTATCTTTCTTCAGAGCTTGAAATAATCACATGTTTACTTTGCCTTACTAGAAAACCCTCACAAATCTAAGATAAAAAGTGTATTATCCTTTCATACATACTAGTGCTTTTGTCATGAAATTTTCCAATACATACAATCCTCTACATTACCTATGTCGCGTAGGGACCATATACCTTGCCGCAAGCAAGGTCATAATCATGAATGTAGCCAGGAAATTGAGTTTGGGAGGCCACTTTAACTAAAAAATATTAAGGGTGGCCACTTAGTCCCACTTGAAAGGGTAAATCAGGGGCCATGTAGCCCCACATAATAAGAACTATATTATTTTTTGGTGGGCTAGGGGGACCTGGCCCCTAGGGCTAGGAATTGGGTTGGGTAAGGTCAGACTTGGCTTGCACTTAAATGGGGTGGGGCCATGACCCGACCCTATATATTAAATGGGTTTAAAATGCAAACTTTAGCCCTACTTGAGTTGGATATGTGGGTAAACCTACTTTTTTTCCTTAATTAAGTTTTTTTTTAATTAGGAGAAATCTACCTACCACTCTCGCTCAATGCTGGGTAGTGAGTTGGAGCTCCTTGGCCATCAGATCAAGCCCTTGGTCATGATTTGACAACTAGGGAGTTCTAGCTCAGTACACATTGTCAAAGCTACAACGCTAGTTAGCCATCCTTTTTTTATTAACTTAGTATTTTATAGTTCAACTTTGCTGGGGACAAATATAGAAAGAATTTAGATGCATTGTCACATTACAAATAGATGTCAAATAATTTCCATATAGGATGTGTTTGGATGCCACTTCCCACATGGGAAAGTGGCTTTTAAGCCTCTTAAATGGAATTTAAACAAATAGTGGATTTGAATGGGCCATTTCAAGTTGAAATAGCCTTTTAAGATCAAATGATATTTAATGTCATTATTCTTTGAATTGACTCAAAATGTTATTATCATGGAACCCTCCACCTCTATGAGAAAGGACCATTAGATTTCAATGGTACGAAAAAGACATATCCACCCTCATCTCTCAATCATTCATTTTAAATGCACATTTATTTTCAAAATTGTCACAAAAACACATCAAAACCCATGACCCTATTTTGATTTTCTTTGAAGAAAAGAAAATAATTGAAAGGGGCTTTTATTTCTCCACCAAAGATGCATCCAAATAGCCCCATATTTGAAAAATTGAGAGTTGGAGAGAGAGTAGTGCTCTATTATAAGACACACATCCAAAACCATAAGAATTCCATAAAATTTACTAATTGACTATCAAATAAAATAAAAAATCTAAGAGAAAATTGAATTTTGAGAATTTTGTTTTCTAATCTTCTCCACCTTGGGTCATGACATCATTAAATAATATGCTCGAAACTGGGTTGTGCGGACAAATCTCAACCCGACATTATTTTTAAAATGGGTAAAATTTTAAAATCCTAATCCTGACGTTATTTTTATTCAGGCTAGATCGGGTGCATGGTAGATGGGTTGGGTTGAATTTTCCTAGCCCTAATGGCCCTCAAGTCCCTTGGCTCCGTCTCTGCTCACAATCACGACCACCACCTGCGACCACTCTTGGCCTCACTAAGACAAACATGTACTATTAGAATGCATGAATATATTGAAGTATGCTCAATAGGATAAAAAATTAGAATTAAACACAAGAGCTTTTAAAACAAACGATAATTCATTAAACCCATCCTTATATAATTTACCAGCTTACCCTTTTCACACTATTAGTGACTTATGGTTCTTTTTAATTTCTTATGCTTAACTAGTGCCCCACATACACATCCACACCTCATATTTATTCAAGGCATGGTTTCATTTTAGCATTCACATTCCTTCTCATCCCCACTAGCTACTTGCCCTTCAGAGCATGCTACCAAATAGAATTCTATCCTTGGAGTTAAACCTACTTCCTTTTGAATTGGTTGGCCTACCCCTTTGTCATCCATGAAGGAGAAGATCATACCATGCTGCTCATGGACAATAGTAGCAGGATATCCAAACCCCATGAAATCATCTAGACAACCCATTAGTCCACACTTGCATGATGACCCCTTTATAAGGTGATAACTATTGGCCAAGGGCTACCCAACCAAATGACCTTTTGATCATTTAAAGATCAAGTGAATACAAATTTTGGGTAATTTTCACCCATTTCCAAATTTGAGTAGAGCCTTTGTTCAGAGTGTAGACCCTCCATTGGGCCAATACATCATGTGAAGGTCATTTCTAGTCAACACCACTCATGCACACCACTTTTTGAGTTAGCACCCCTTGTGAAAACCATTGTCTAGGTTCACACCTCCGATTCCAACCATATCTCATTATTATTATTATTATTATTATTATCATAATAATAATTATTATTAAAGTTCTGAATCACTGGATTGTGATTCTCTAAACTTCTCTGGTGGATATTTGGGGATGATCATGTGGTAAAGGAGACATAGAGGACATGGCAGATGAAAGTCATGGACATTGTTGGAGCATGAAGTGAAGTCATCAAAAGATTGTATGCTAGAAAAGTAATTGTAACCTAGGAGAAGGTGATTTATTACACTATTTTCTTTAGTGGATTTCTAATCGTTGGATAAGGTCGAGTAATTGTTTCCATATGGGTTTTCCCTCTACATGAGGATGAGTAAAAAATCTTGCGTATGTTGATTACCTTGTCGATTTAATTTCCTCTACATGAGCTTTAGGGTTTTGAAGTTAGAAGTGGCAAAGGGTTGGGCCCGGCCCTCATCGCCAAAGGCAGGCTTGACAAGGCCATTGGGCTTGCCCAATTTTTTTTAAAAAATTGGTCCATAGGGCTTGATGGGTCAAACCCCATGCCCATAAGGTCCAAGGCCCAATGGGTAGGACTGATCAATCGCCCTATGGGCTTGAGGGCCGAACCCAACCGATTTAGACCCGAAGCCATAAATCATGGGCCCAACACGGACCCCTGATTTTATGAGACCCTTTGCCATCTCTAGTTTAAATGCAGTTCATATGATAAAACTGGATTAATTGTGAAACTTTGTGGCATACAATAGAGCTTTTCACTAACACCTCGTATCCCATACCACAGGCGTTTGGTGGTTTCTCTTTGGTAATTCCATAGTTGTTCAAAATAGATTCGTTGTAAATTCAAGCAAATTTTCAAAATGCAAAATTTTAAAATCGAATCTCATGCCAATACACTAGCAAAATTAATCTTAGAGCAATCCATTAACACCTTATGTCCCATACCACGGGTGTTTAGCGGTTTCTCTTTGGTAATTCTACCATCTTTCAAAATATATTCGTTTTACCTTCACATGAATTTTTAGAATACATACAATTCAAAATCGAAATTTTAAATCAATATATCAACAAAATTAACCTTGGAACTATCCACTAACACCGCACATCCCATATTGCGGGTGTTCGGTGGTTTTTCCTTAATAATTCCACTGTCTTTCAAAATGGATTTAGTTTAAATTCAAATGAATTTTTAAATTACAGATTATTCAAAATTGAATCGCAAAATATAAATAATTTGAAATCAAATTCTATAAAAAGAAACTTTAATAAATCATCTCTACAACAAATTTAGAACAAAAATTTTGAATTAATTTAAATTAAAAAATTGGAGTTCATATTAAATCTGTTGCAACACATTCAGAACAAAAATTTTGAATAATTCTGTTTCAAAATTGGAATTTGAATCAAATCAATATATTTGTTATAACATTAGACTCTTTGAGACACATCAATGCTTTGATATCATTTTTAATGCCCCAGGCTGCTATCTAACCTTGCCTAGGCATTCGAAAAACTCAGTTAAAATTTTTAAAACACTAGGGGTAACTTCTGTGTGCGGGAGATATGTAACATTCCTCTATACACTATAGAGCTTCAATGCTTTGCCACGTGTAGGCCAAAACAAGCCTGTTTTTATAGCTAATTTGGATTGGGCTAACATTGTCATGTCGTTAGTTGCCTATGTATGTTTTGGACAACATCTACTTTGTTATTCCAATACGATTAGATCTGAATGTCATTCTGCCTAACGGCTAACACATGCATTAGGCAGTACAAAAATCATATACATTAAAATACTTATATTTGATAAATTATTCAAAATCAGAAAGAAATCTAATAAATCATTAGAGTTAAACGAAAGCTAATAAATCATCGGAGTTAACCGAAAGCTAATAGCTCATTGGAGTCAGACAACTATTTCTTTCACATAACATAGCATTACATAGCAAATTATATAAGATAAGAGGAGATCAGATCAGAATAGAGCATATTAAATCATATTAGATTAGATTAAATTAGAGCAGAGAATATTGGATTAAAGCAAATCAAATATCTTAATTAGCATCTTAAGTAGACTAATTAAGAAGCCAATGCATTATTTAAGCATGCATTAAAATAAAAAATTTAGAAACACTTACTCCCTTGAGGTTTCTAGAAGTAGGGGCATCCTCCCCTTCAAGTCCGGAGATAGTGGGCAGAGCCTATTCTTGCTCCGGAACATTTCTCCCTTTCCCGCCTGAAGACGGCAGACAAAACCTCCCCTTACCCAGGATGTTTCTCTCATTGAGTCTGAAGGTGACAAACATATCCTGCCCTTTCCAAGGACTTTTCCCTCTTTCCATGCCCATAGGCGACACACATAACCTGCCCTTACCCAGAGATGTTTCTCTCTTTCCATGCTCACAAGCGGTGGAAGAACCTCCCCAAACCTAGGGTAGTTCTCTCTTTGCTTGCCTGAAGGTGGCAGACAAAACCTCCCCTTACCCGGAGACACTTTTCTCTTTTCGCAACCGAAGGCGACCAACATGACCTCCCTTTACTAGGGACATTCATCTCCCTTAGCACCCAAAGGCGACGGATATAACCTCCCCTTTGCTAAGGCTCCTCTCTCTCTCTCTCTCTCTCTCTCTCTCTCTCTCTTGTTTATAGGGAAGAATCCGCGAGCGAACCAAATACTAGTGGGCGCGGGTCCAGTCTCTTATGATCACTCGACAATGCGTAGCCCACCGCATGTAGTGCATCTCTATGCTCCATCATGCACGGCTGATGCCAGATGTTGGTGTCATCTATTCTTTCTTTTTCCTAATTATTATTATTATTTTAATTAAATAATAAATAACTTAAAAAAGAAATGACTTCCCTGAAGTCAGAATCACGCGTTCTTGGTACCAATGGACTCATATGGATGAGCCCTTCGAAATAAGATGTCATATGGGTAGGTTATCCCGCATTTTCAAGTAGGACCCGCCCATGTGGCATGGTTCCCGAGGTCATAATTTCTGTCCCTCACCTCCGGTTTATGCATTCTTTGATTTGTTATGCTTGTTACTTTGAGCTCTATACATATATAGGGATTTCATCCTTTAAAACCTCCTAAATCTTATCCAAAAATCTATAATTAATACTAACCCCTTGAGTTAGATGCAAATAGAAAAGTGGGATGTTACAATGCAGTACACATTCTCATACAAAAGTCACTTGGAGAAGTTTGAGAAGTGATTTTGGAGGTTTTAGATGGATTTAGGGTAAAAAGAGTAAAATTGTAACTATAAGTCTCATTGATCGATCATTGGACATAACACAGAGAGAAATAATTGAACGACACTTGAATTGGCCGTTTATTAAATGAAGCCGAGAGTTTATCAATCAGTTACTTTGTAGACTAATCAATCACTCAAGGATTAGTGCCTTAAGAGAACAGTGAACGATCAATCGTTGTTTGAAACGATCGATTGCTAGTAGT
The DNA here is from genome assembly GCA_035235625.1 of Saururus chinensis. Taxonomy (NCBI): domain Eukaryota; kingdom Viridiplantae; phylum Streptophyta; class Magnoliopsida; order Piperales; family Saururaceae; genus Saururus; species Saururus chinensis. The sequence goes on along the minus strand of CP141146.1, from coordinate 30,529,949 downwards.
TTTAGTTGTCTTAAACAAGTATTTCTAGAATAGTTTTCTTTCCTAGTTGAAGTCAAAGAGCCAATTTAGCTTGGAGACCTATATAAAGGCTAAGTTGTGATAAAATTGAAGAGAGGAAAATCTAGAAAATATTGGAGAAGAAATGAAAGTCCTCTACACATTGTTTTACTAGAGAATTCACAAAGGAGCTTGAAGAAATTGTTCATGGTGAATTCATGCTGATGCACAACTAAAGTAAAAAGATTTCACACAGAACTTTCATAGGAGAGTCGACAAAGTTCTTTATAGGAGTTGAAGAATCTCAAGAGGTAAATTATCAAACAAGTCCTATGTCTTTACTTGAGTTGCTAGAAGAAGAAGAAGACAAAGAGCAAAACATGAAGATGAAAAGCTTCAAGGATTCGAGGAGGAAGAATTGAAGGCCAACATCATCAACGAAGAAGATAAAATAAAGGAGTTTGTGTCAAGTCTTGAGGTTGGTTGGTTGTTTTAAGTCTTGTAAGATCTACACCATTTTAGTGCATTAGCCTTTGATTGAGGCAGCCGTGGTTTTTTACCTTATTTGGGGTTTTCCACTTTAAATCCTTGTGTGATCTTGCATGCCTTTTGATTTGATTGCTTGATAGCTTGACCAAGAATGCACATAATCATTACGTTTTTGTAGTTTTTGCTATATAAAAAAATCAGTGCATATAGGCTAGAACTCTTAATTCTTACTTATTGAAGTACTAATTTTAGGAGTAATCTAGTGATTTGCTTGGTCGATTAGACGGATATTTAACTTTCAAGTAGTAGTTTAGGATTTTTATTGGAAAATTGAGTTTAATTCATACTATCAATATCTTTTTGCATGCTAGTGCATCATAAGTTTGCTTTATCTTCCTTGTTTTTTATTTCTAGTATTATATATATTGTGATTGGGCTTGTTCTCTTAATTGTGCTTAGTTTGCTTATTTTTCTCTCAAAATTGATTGCTAAACTTGCTGATTTACTTGCCCTAGTTTGTTAGTTTGCTTACTTTGATATTTCTCCTTGCTTTGAGTACTTAAATTTTGTTTCTTAGGTGATTTAAGTTTGTTTAATTTTAATAGCTGCGTCAAATAACTTAATGTATGAACATGGAGATTTAGGTTATCCTATGAATCGTCCACCTTTGTTTGATAGTCAGAATTTTTCATATTGGAATAATAGGATGAACACTTTTATTTAAGCATTTGATGGCAAAGCTTAGAAAGTAGTGATTAAAGGTTGGAATTTTCCAATGACCAAAGACAAAGATAGAAATCCAATCTTAAAAGATGAGAGTGAATGGGATGAAAAAGAAACAAAACTTACAAATAAAAAAGTAAGACCCTTAATACATTGTTCAATGTCGTAGAAAAGTTATAATGTAGGTTAATCTCAAATTGCACATTTGCTAAGGTTGCATGGGAAAAACGTGTGAAGTATAATGAGGGAACTGAGGTTAAGGTGTCCAATTACAGATGCTTACCCTTGAATTTGAAAACTTGATAATAAGTAAAGATGAAACTATTTATGAATATTATGTTAAGCTATCAAACATAGTTAATACTTGCACTACAAGAAATATGACTATTAGAGATGCTTTTAAGCATCACTAATAGTCATAAAAGCGTCACTAAATTCGTCAAAAAAAGTGTCATCGATATTGCTCATTACCAACGCTTCGCTAATAGTAAATTATTAGCGACACTTGTGTCTAAGCGTCACTAATAATAAATTATTAGCAACACTATATAAGGCATTGGTGATATAAATTAATTTAAAAAAAATAAAAAACATTATTAGCAACACTTAACTATATGTTTCTAATAAGAAAATAATAAAGAAACTATTAGCGACTCTTATAAAAGCATTGCTAATAAGAAAAAAAATTTAAAATAATGAAAACAATTATTTTTGATGCTTTTAATAAAAAAATATTAATAAGAATAAAAACCATTCTAGCGATGCTTTACAAAGTGTCATTGAAATGTAAAAAATTTAAAAATAATAGTAAAAATAGTTATTAGTGACGCTTTTGAAAGTGTTGCTAATAACAATAAAAAAGGCACCCCTTGTCCGATAGCAGTAGGGGGGAAGGGGTTCTGGACTTCGGCCAGAGTAGCCAAAGCCCCTCCTCCTTCGACTGGAGGAAGATGAGGAGCGGGGGGACTATGAAAGGGGTGGAATATGGGGGCCTTGCAGAAATCAGACAGCAGTGCCTGATTCCGCACCAAGGGGAGGACCGGATATAGAGGGCGTTGAAGAGGTGGGGGAGGAAGTAGAGGAGGAGGGGGGACCAGGGAATGGGGTGGAAGATGGGGGCGCTAGAGTTCAGCGGCTATCAGCTAGAAAGGGGGGACTACGGGGGAAGAGCTGGGGGAGGAAGTAGAGGAGAAGGGGGAGGGGGAACCATGGGGGTCCGAGGAAGGGGATGGAAGATAGGGGCGGCGCTGGAATCCTATGATGAAGACGGATTCGCCGCTCGGGGGAGGACTTGGCAGGGGGTGGGGGGAGATGGGGGAAAAGTAGAGGAGGAGGGAAAAGGGAAGAACTAGGGGGGACCGGGGAAGGCATGGAAGATGGGGGCAGCGCCGGAGAGATGACCAGCCAGGGGTGCTGCCAAAAAGGGGGGACTTTGCCACTATGGAGCACCTCCTTTAGCCAGGACTCGGGAGGAGGGGAGAGGGGGCGGGACCAGTGGAGAGAGGGGAAGAACTAGAGAGGGGGCATGACAGAAGGGCTACGACAACATCTCAACATCGGTGATGGTCGATAGGGGAGGAGATATGGCAGAGGGAGCGGCTTGGAGGGTGGAAGCAATGACGTGGGTTGAATCGTGGCTGGGCAAAATTTCACGGGCAATTTTAGCCTGCGTCAAATGCGTTGTGCGACTATTACAAACTGTAGAAAAAGCTTCTTTTAGCGATGTTTATCTATAAATTTCGCTATTTAAGCCCTATTAGCGATGTTCATTTCTAAATGTCGCAATTAATATTAGAGAGAGAGAGATATTGAGAAGAGAGAGGGAGAGAAGAAAGAGAAGAGAGATGAGGAGAGAGAGAGAAGAGAGAGGAGTGAGAGAAGAAAGAGAAGAGAGAGAGAGAGAGACAAAGAGGAGAGAGAGGAGGAAGAGGGAGAAGAAAGAAAGAGAGAGGAGGAAGAGAGAAGAAAGAAAGAGAGAGAGAGAGAGGAGGAAGAAAGAGAAGAGAGAGAGGAAGGGAAAAAATTTTAAATTAGAAAAATTAATAATAGCAACACTTATATACAAGTGTTGCAAATACTAGAGTGAGGAGAGATGCGAGAAAGAGAGAAGAGAGAGAAAATAGAGAGGAGAGATAAAAAATTAGTAATAGTGATGCTTATATACAAGCATTGCAAATAATTTAATTTTTTTCTCTCTTCCTCACTCTATCTCTCTTCTCTATCTTGTCTCACTCTCCCCACTCACTCTCTCTCATCTCTCCCTCTTCTCTCTTCTATGTCTCACCTCTCTCTTCTCTGTCCCTCTTCTATGTCTCTCTTCTCTCCCCCTCTTCTATGTCTCTCTTCTCTCCCCCTCTCCTCACTCACTCACTCTCTCTCCTCTCTCCCCCTCTCTCCTCCTCTCTCTCATGTGCATCAACGTGAGCTCCAGCTCTAAGGTGAAAGGGGAGAAAGTAGGGGAATTTAATTTTAATTTTTTAAATTTTTTATTATATATTATATTTTTAAAATAATAAAAATAAAATATAATAGTAATTCAAAGGAATATACATTGCTAATACACTAGGTATTAGCAATGTATATGAGTTTTTGTTGCTAATACCTAGGATATTAGCGACACATAATCCTATGTGTCGCTAATAAGAAAAAGTAGGGTAATTTAATTTTAATATTTTGAAGCTTTTTTAATATATATTATATTATAAAAATAATAAAAACAAAATAAAATAAAATGTATTAGCTACGTATAGTGATATAATAATAGAAAAATAGTGTAGCTTTTGCTTGTTTTTTGCAATTGACTTTTATTTATTTTTTGATTAGTTCAACTCTTAAGACAACATGAAATTAATTTATTTTTAAGCTGAAAAGTTACATGATTTATGGTCAAATATACCTTAACGAAGAGCATGATACATCAAGAAGAGTGAAGATAAATTTGATTTTCTTTTGCTTGATGTTTCAATTATCTATTTTTAAAATTTGTAGACATTATGCTAGGACACTTGTAAGAACATATGAGTCATATATTTAGTTTATTGGCTAATTTATTTGTCAAATTTATGTTATGAAACCATATATATATATATATATATATATATATATATATATATATATATATATATATATATATATATATTAATGTCTTAGAATTTGATTTGAGGTTGTTGTGGTAAAATCAAATTTGGAATTGACATGCTTGAAAAATACGAGTAGACGTGTTCTTATTGATCAAGGTGAAAGATTGAAGAATGTGAAATTCTTTGAAATAAATCCAGATCACATTGACATGCATAAATCACTTGGAAAATGCTAAAAAGTGATTAAAGAGGTTTTAGATGAATTTAGATTAAAAAGGGAAAAATTGTCAAAAATAGGTAGAATGATCGATCGTTGAAAAAATGAGAAGGAAAAATGATCGATTGCCTCATGATTTAACTTTGTGCAAAACAAAGCCAAGAGTTATCAATCGATTGCTCCTGCAATCGATCAATTAATTGAAGGCTCGTGTACATTGAAAATAGTGACCAATCGATCACTGTTTAAAACGTTCAATCATTTTAAGAATATTTTACCTAAATTAAGACCTATCGATTTTTATTTCATTCATTATTTAAGTACAAGTCTTAAACTGAATTATTGAGCTATATAAGGGTTATGAAATCATGAAATTGGTGAGAGAGAAACCTAGGAGACTAAAGACTCAAGGCTAAAGACATAATCAAGATGTGCTTGATTGTAGAGGCTAGAGGAAAATAAAGACAAAGCAAGGAGGAAAACAACTTCAAGACTTGAAGGCTAACAACAAAAGAAAAGGGAGATCTAAAAGAAGAGAAGTTTATATTAGAGTCTTTATGAGAGGTTGGTAATTTGCTTTTGTCATGTAAGGTCTTGCTTGCTAGTGCATTGATTTTAGGCTAAGAGTGGATGTCATGGTTTTTTATCCTAGTCGGGGTTTTCTACGTAAGAATCTTGTGATGATTAGATAATCATGAATGTTCCTAGTGATTAGATTTTTGTCATTTTTGCTACATAAATGAATTCATGCAAAAAGAGGCTAGAACTCTTAATTTCTTACTTATCGAAATACTATGGTTAGGAGTACTCTAGTGTTCCGCTAGGTCGATTAGATTAATATTAAACTCTCAATCATCATGATTCTCTTCAATCTGAACCTGTTCTTTATGAGCTGCATCACCGAAAATATAAGGTGAGCCATCATCATTAACCTTTTGTTTACCTATCTCATTATTCAATTGTTGAGTCTCAACCTGTGCATAATTAACAATCACATTAAAAGATCCCATCACATTTTGAGTTCTTTTGTTATACACCCTATATGCTCTACTTGTTAATGAGTATCTCAAGAAAATACCATCATCACTCTTGCTACCAAATTTGTCTGAAGCCACTCTATCTCTCAATATGTGAAAGGACTTCTAAAGATTCTAAAATGTTTGAGAATATGTTTCATTCCTGTCCACAACTCATAAGGAGTTTAAACTTTTTCGGGTCTCACTTAGACTCTATTAAGGGTGTATGTGGCAATACTCACAGCTTCTACTTAAAAATGTTTAGCCATCTTCTCATGTAGCATCACTCTAGCCATTTCCCAGATGGTCCTATTCTTCCACTCCACTCCATTTTGTTGTGGGGTTTTAGTAGCAGAGAACTCAAGGTCAATTCCATATTTATCACAAAAATCTATAGACAAAAAATTCACTTCCACTCTCACTTTTAATGGTATTGATTGTCAATCCACTTAGGTTTTGAATAGTTAGATTGGCCAATGGTTTTATATGTTTCAAAAGCTTCAGATTTCTCTCTAAGAAATTGTACTCATGTAAATCTTAATAGGTCATCCACCATCACCAAAATATACTTTATCCCACCTAAGTTAGCAGTCTGCATAGGTCCGATGAGATCCATGTGAATCAACTCTAAGGGTTTTTCAATCCTAACATGTTTCAGCTTCTTATGATGGGATTTTGATTATTTACTATTTTGGTGAACACCACATACAAAATTTTTAGGGGTTTTCAACAATGAGGGGCACTTGATGACTATATTTTTTGTTTTCTTGTCAAGCTCAAAAATTGATGTCCTAATATTTGATGCCAAAAAATGCATTATTAAGTAAGAACAAGTTTGCAAAGTAGATAGAATCAAGATAGTAATAATTATCATGAGCCCTAATGTCTTTAACACATTTCATTCTAGATTTATCCTTTATGAAACAATATTTCTTAATGAGTTTTACAACAAATCCAGAATAACAGATTTTAGTAATGCTCAACAAATTAGCTTTCAAGCCGCTCACATAAAATGCATTGCCAAAATCAGGCAAACCAAAGACTCTAAGAGTACGTCCCTCATCAACCTTAATTGTGCTCCCATCTCCAAAAGTTACTCTCTCTCATCATGTTCTTCTACCAAATGTGTGAACCTAGTCTTGTCATTAGTCATGTACTTTGAACATCTACTATGTAGGTACCACATATTAGAGTATTGAGTTTTCAAAACATTATGCACAACATTACATTTGATATCCTCTTTCTTAACCTAGATTGTTTTAATTGTAGAGCCTTTGAGTTTTTGAGCTTGTCATTCTTCTTAAGAGGTTTGGCAACCATCTTTTATTCCTTCTTGAGATGAACATTATAAGCCATTAATGTGTGAGGACATCTTAGAGACTTTTGCGTATGAGCCAAATGTCCTAGGTATTGAACCTTTCCACTAAATTCTCTTAGATTTCTAACAATTCAAGTTATTTGTTTTAATAAGTCTATTTGAACATGATGTCTCACATGGCGTATCTTCTTCACTCATTTGTTCTTGTTTGATTCAAATTTAGTTGCTAATTCTTTCTTAGGAAGTTGAGATCTAACAAAAGATTTAGAGTTGGAAGAACTAGCTCAATTCTCATTCAACATACTAGCCTTTAAAAAACTTATTGCAACTTAGGGACTTTGAGTTTTTATGATCAACAAATCCTTACCCACTCTTATCATTCTCAAATTGACCAATAGAGAAAATTTTATCTAATATTTTTTTGCCTTTAACAAATTCTTTCAACCTTTCATTAGACACCTTCAATTCCTCATCTAATTTCTCAATTTTCAATAGCAATTTATTGTTCTTATCATCACACAAGGATTTAGCATGCAAAATTTTAGTTTTTTCATGTTCCATGGCACAAAATTCATATATAAGCAATTTTGATTCATAAAAAACATGATTATTTTTAGTCACAACAAAATTTGACATAAAAATGGACAAAACTAAGCATATTTATGAATTTCATGGCAACCAAATCAATCAAACCACACAAAAGCAAAAAAAACTTCAACTACCACTTGTTGGTTTGTATTGTGAAGTGAAAAACACAAACCCAGAATGATAATTTTCCTATAACTCACAATTAAGTTACAAGGTATATCTTCCCCTTCTTAACTAAAATGAAAACTTAGATTTTAATAACCTAGTGAACAAAATTCTTATGTCATCTTACACAATCATGCAAATCAATCACACCAATCAACACAAGAATTTTTTACATAGAAACCCATCAAGAGAAAAAACTATAGGACACTTTGCCCAAATTAACTATGCACTATGTAAATTGAAATACAAACTTACTAGTTTTCAATGACAAAAGACCATTATTTTTCATCAGTTGGTTGGATCTTCATACCACTCTAAACTCTTAATCAACTACTCCATGGTTGTTTACTTGCATCAGCTTGATCTTCTATGTTTGTTTTGCTTCCGAAAGATCCATATCTTCATGATAAGTCCCTTTAGCATGAATCTCTTTTCCCTTTAATCTTCTCAGCAACTTTATTTATCAAACACTTCGTCCCGTCAAGTGTTTAGTGTTCTCAACTCAACTGTAATTTCTCCTTTTTATTATGGTTAAAAAATTCATAAGGAAGAAAACTAATTTTCTCTCAAAAGCATTAAAGAATTTTCACACATTTTCTCTAGGTTTTCTAAGCCTTCTCCCTTCTCTTTCCCATGTCCAAGACAACTTATATAAACCGGAATAGTCTAATTTAAGTAATTGCACATTGAAGCAGTCGATCATTTCACATGTGAATGGATCGTTTTTGGTTCGAGCATAATGACTCAATCGATCGAACCCCAGAATGATATATTAATGAGGTTCCTAGAATGTGAATTACATGGTGTTTATCTATCTACCAAATGATCGATCATTTAACTTACTTTAATCACCCAACCTACATATTGATCAATCTATCCATCAGGCGATCATTTGATAATAAAACTGGAGAACCTTGCGAACAACATCCAAAGTCAGTCGATCGTTCAATCCTTATCAATTGCTTATGGACAAAAGCTTGAATTTCATTGAAAATGTCTCTAACACTCTACTGCAATCTCAAACAAGGTTCCTTCACCCTAAAGTTTGATGTGTGTGCATATTTTACCTTTCAAAATGCTATTTGAGTCTACTTCTTGGCTTCATCTTCAACATTTGATCTTCGGACATACTATGACTCAAAGTTTGCACACATATGGCATTGTTTTGATCACATAAATACAACAATACAATACATATGACCAAATATGTTCTTACAACTGCCATTGTAGATCAAAATGGCCACTTGTTGAAGTGTAAGGAGGTCTTGCACTTGCATAGTGTGTTGGGTATAAATTCCCAAGAAAGTGTTCAATGATATCTCTGGCATATCTCTTATGGAAGTAAAGTTATCTAGTAAATGGTCCTCTTAGGCTTGTCATCATCTGCCTCAACAAAAAGGATGTCTTCAGTAATAGTGGATCAATGACTTGATTGTGTATCGCTCCTCCATTTGCACTTGTGTGAGATGATGAGCGGTCAGGGCTGATGGTGGCAAGGCACCCAACCTACAAGGCACAGTTGCAAGGATGTTCGCCTTGCCTGTCTTTGTCGAAGCATCCACTCTTCCTCATTCAGGTATGACGAACCACTTCTTACATGGTTTGGGGGAGAAAGTGGCGGATTTTGGCCTCAATAGAAAATATACATAGCATAACATGTGAAATGATGATTCAAAGCATAATACAATATTATTTCCCCCCTTTTGTCACAAATTGACAAAGGTAAAAAAACTACACAAAAATAAGCAGAACATATACAAAGGGAGCAAAAAGTAATAATTCAAGCACAAAATGGGATCACATAGATATGAGCATTCAAGTACATAATCTCATAAGAAAAACAAAGATACAAACCGAACCAAAACATATAACCTAAATGATATTTACATATATGATTGTCTGTTGCGGTGATTTTCTAAAAATGGATTTAAAGATTTTGAGGTTTGAAACACATGCTAATGGGGATGCTTCTTCCATGCTCATATTGTTTCAGCCACTAGCACAATGATTGACACACACACAAACCTGATGAGAGCTACTTGAGAGTGTATACAAATAAATTCTACAATGCTTCTTCAATCACAACCGTATTTTATACAAATTGTTTAGTTGTAAACGTCCACCTAATAATTTCTCCTAATATGGAATAATGTCTAGAACTAAATTCTAGGTTTTATAAAGACAACCAAGGGAAAAATTAAAATTACATTTTCAAATCAATTCTCACTTAGTTGATAATTGCATTTATTACAAACAAGATAACACAAAATGATAAAATAAAATAAAATTAATACATTAAGTTCATGTGCTTGCACATTGCATTATTCATTAAATAATAGCCAATTATATTAAGGGTTATTTTCATGAAATACTATGGACTATTAAAAATATATTAACAAATTATTTTGTTCACCTCCAGTATAACTGGGAATTATGAGACATCATACTATCTTGTTTGGCAACAAATTTGTGGTTCATTTGTAACTCATTTGTGGTCATGTTTACCATATCTTATTTGGATACACATTTTAATGGCATACTTAATTTCTTCACAATGGCATGAGTGTTTTTTCTTTTAGCAACACAATTCCTCCTTTTCCCCACAAATTCTCTATAAATGCACCTCAAAATCTGGTTGTGTGCTGAAAAACATGAATTCTATTTACGGGGAAATTTTTGTCATGAGGATATTCCCCAACAAATAACTCCAAAATAAATTTTATTTACTATAGCCATGAATGGGTTGTGAAACAAGCACTTATGTCAAAATCCTAATTAGTTATCGTAGTTACATGTACACGAGATTCACATCCGGACAAAGTTAAATTTTTATAAATAAGGTAAAATATATAATTGAACTCAATATTTTTGGAATGCATGCCTTTTGGCTCCTTTGTACCCTATGTATTTGTAGCAGGTTCTTTGTATATCATACTATTATATAAAGCAAACTGAGTGATAATAGATTTTTACCAAACTTCCTAGATTGACCTCATATTTTCTTATAAATTGGTGTGTAATATGAGGGTATTTTAGTAAAACTATTTGCATGGATTCTTTTAAATGACTACGCATGTTAACTTAATACTGGTTGGTGATACAATATGGGATATAGTTTTTAAGTTATGTTAATTTTAACTTTGTTAGGTTGTATCTTCCACTTCTGAACTTGGATTCACCCATTTTTGGTATCGTTAAAGCTCTTGAAAAGCTCTATTAAATGAGATCCCATATGAGTATGTTTTCTCAAACGTTTTTGTGCCCATACATACAACATGCTTCTCAATCATAATTTTTTACATTTTTACCTATATTAAACATGTTCGAATTCACAAATTTCTTACACCATTAGAAAACTTTTGACGAGCTCTATCAAATGAGACCCGTTGCCAAACTGGTCTTGAATATGAATGGTGCACTCCATGGTGAACACCATACTCTTCGCCAACCTATGACTTAATATCAACCCCATTAGATTTGGACTCATAGTTACCTATTACGATTGTATATGAGTTAGTGTCAAGGGGGTAAACTCTTGACTGAGAATTTGCCTTGTGATTGCCTAGCTGCATTGCACAATCAACAACCTACTCGCCTAGCTTTCACCTAATTTTTAGCCCACAACTAGTAGGAAAAAGAGGCACCACTCCAAAACCTTTATTTGAGAAAACTTATGATCAAATTACAATGAACAAGACACCCTCCCTTGCTTCCAAACCCAAGATAAACCCTTGCACTCACACAAGACTGAACGCCGATGAAATTAGTTGTTGCGCAACTCACCTTACAACTCTCAGCTCTCTCTTGCTAAATACAATGAAGTCCGGTTCCCTCTCAACTATCACATCCACCTATATAGAGGAGAGGTTCCAGCAAAGACTAATACTAATAGACCTTTGTTGTCCTTTTACAAATCCATCATACAAGTGACCCAACCCGAGTAGAACTAGGGAACCTGCTCATAGCCCACCCAAGACCTCTTCTAGAGTCCCAACATTGTAAGAATTCAGACTACGCCTTCCTTCTAGAGTCCTGCGTTCATTCAACAACCTTGAAGCTCCTACTCTAGCTCAAATTCCTCAACGTACATGCCTTCTGCCTCAACAAAGTCTACCTCATGTCCACCTCTTGCATGGAGTCCAACTTCCATTATAATTTGGTAATCTTGAGCATCTTGTTTGAATGCAGTCATTGACATTGGGTTTCTCATTTGCACTAGGTTTCCACACGCTCCTAATTGTGCTAGGAACCTTTCGAACAAACTAGTCAGCCAAGCCTTCGTCAACGTACACTCAGCCAACCATCTAGCATATGCATGCTACTTGCGCGTTCGTGCATGGCTGCCTACATGTGCCAAAAAATTCATCCTTTTGCATGATTCCTACTTGATTTAGGAGTTTCCAACATCTAGCCAACATGAGATTGGAGGTTTGAATATTGAAAAATAAAAAATCTAGTTAGAACAATTGATTTCTAATGAACTATAGCAGAATCTCCAAAAACTGTTTGAGCAATCAATTACTTCTGTAAACGATTGATCTACACCCAAAAACATTCTTTGTTAAAGGAAGCCAAGAGTTTATCATAGGATCAAATGATCGATTGATAACACTCGTGAGGGAAAGGAACATGGATCAATTGATTGCCATATGGAAATGATCGATTGATTGAGCGACATGTTGCCTAAATTAAACATTTCTTATTTGATTTAGATTCTTAGTTGGAGTATTATTCCTTTTAGGACTTGGGAGTCTATATAAATGGATTGGGATGTGATGGAGAGAAGAGAAGACCGAGAAAACCTAGAGAACTTGTGTGGAGTTATTCAAATAGAGTTCTATGAGAGTTGTCTACTAGAATGAGAAAATCTCAACTATAAACCAAAAAGAGTGATGAGGGGTGAGATGAGAACACAAAAACACATGTGAAACATGGTGTTTGCTAAAGATGGTTGCTTAGAAGATCAAGAGAATAGATGATTCATTTCAAAGGAGGAGATGAAATATCTACTTTGATCAAAGAGCACAAAGGAGGAGATGAAATATCTACTTTGATCAAAGAGCACAAAGGAGGAGAAGATCAAACTGTGTGGTTGATTCAGAATTCAAGAGTTGTGTGGAGAACCAACCGGTTAAAGAAAAAAAAGTTTTTTTGTCTTTGTAATAGGTAATTCTATAATCTCAAGTTCACATAGTGCATAGTTCATCTTGATAGTTGAAAACTTTGTATGTGGTGCTTATCAAAAGGGTAAATAGTCAAAGTCTCATCATAAAAAATTAAAACATGTGAGAACTGGAGACCATTAGAAGTGATACACATGGACCTTATGTGACCAATGCAAATAGCTAGTTTAGGTGGTAAAAAGTACATCTTGGTAATGGTGGATAAATCATCACTTGGGTAGATTTTCTTAGAGAAAAGTCAAATATTTTTGAATCATTTAACACAATTGCCCTTACCATACATAACACAAGTGGTTTACACATTCAAAATAGTAGAAGTGAGAAAGGCAGTGAATTTATTAACTTTTGGTTTAAAGAGTTTTGTGACAAATATGAAATTCATCATGAGTTCTCAGCCTCTAAAAGTTCTCAACAAAATGGAATAATTTAAAGAAAGAATAGGACTATTAAGGAAATGGCTAGGGTTATACTAAATAAAAAGAATTTGGCTAAACATTTTTTCGCAGAAGCTGTGAGCATTACAACATACACCCTCGATAGAGTCTATTAAAGACCTAGTACAATCCAAACCCCTTATGAATTGTGGAGAGGTAAAAAATCAGCTTTTAAACACTTTAGAGTCTTTAGAAGTCCTTGTCATATCTTAAGTGTCAAGACTCAATTTTTTTTAAATACAAAGAAAATTAAAACTAAAATAAGAGCTTCTCTGGGTTGCAACTTGTAGACAATTTGCCTCAAACACAACATAATTTAATTCATTTCCTAGGAAATACACTATTTGTGAACAAACACATAAGTAAAAATATAAGCAAGTCTTCTCTAGTCCACAAAAGTAAAACAAAGTACTTAAAACCTATTGATGTAGTCGTAGATCCTTAGTCACCTCCTGAAGCTCCCAAAAAAAGTGCCCTGTCACAAGTTCTTTCTACCCGCAATCTATTCCTCACTGGGTCTTGCAATGTTTGGGGGTGGTAAGTATTTTAAAATACTTGGTAGAAATATTTATTATATCATACATTAATTTAACATATGGCAGTTTTCAAATCATGCAATCAGGTAAATAGATAATACTTTTCAAAAACTAAGGTGTGCCTCTCACCCAAAACCTCCCCAAGAGCTTCTTCCTAAGTATCAAAGATAATACTAGTGTCCCAGATACCTGCTCCATCCTTCCTCGAGGGTATAAAGCAGCCTCCTCTTACTCCTTCATAGATCATCACAAAACACTTTGTGCTTATGGAGATGAGAGACAACCATGCTCATAGGTTGCCGGTATCAAGAGAGTAGAGAGGCTTCCTATGATGCTCTCTACCCTAGTGAGTGTAGCCTTGATAGATGCCATTCGTTAGGACTAATCAGGGGTCTTGCCCTTTGTTAGGGGCTCACCAGGCTAATTTGTATACCATTGATTTGATTCCAAAACCGGATTCTAACTGTGCACTCCCTATTCATGGAGCTCTATTGGTATGTCTACTAAGTTAAAGCTCCAGACAATCAAATAACTCTTGAATTCCCCAACTTAACACAAGAGTTTTCTTTTTCGGAACATCTTTCCTCGATGTTCAACCTTTCAAGAATCCTAACTTCATCTCTACAAGTTATGGCTGTGTTACTGATAAAGATTATAAAGGTAGGGTTGGTCGCTCGTTCCAGCAAGAGACAGTTACCCCTTCTCTATCTCATCCCAGTAACTCGGTTGGCATGATTGTGCACATTTTTCAAATCCTTTTAACAGAGCAATAATTCTATAAAATCGTCTTTCAATCCTACTATACTCATGCATAATTAAAATAATAGCAAAGCTAGATTTTTCTCTAAATTACATACATCAGATAACACAATTCATAATTTACTTTAAGAGATAAACACTCGATAAAACAAATATATGAGGCAATCTTAAAACATACATAGAAATTAGTCAAGTACTTAACTAGAATTATATATATAAACTTCATACGACAGCCTACGTAAAATAATGTCTTGAAAGAGGATAAAGCCCCTACCTATTCTTCTTTGCACCTCTTACTTGGACGGTGAGTTTTGCCCTTCTAGAGTCATCAAATTCTTTAAATAGACCCCCATTGTGTAGAGCATGTTTGATTTAGGCGGAAACGCCTCTTAAACTACCTGAATTTGACTTAAAACGGCTTAGAAATTGAAAAATAAAGTTTGAATGTGGGAGAGGAAAAACTAGAAAAATAGATGAGCCTCTCACCATTTATAGGTGTCCGAGGCAGTTTCGTGCTCCACGTGGTGCATGGAATGCACAAAACATGCCACTGGGCCCCCCCCGGCGTGCGGCATGGGCTCACCAAAATTTTTATTTTTTGGCTTATTTGAAAACCAAAATTCAAAAATTTAGACAAGCGTATCTCCCCACCCCGAAGTTGGAATCACATGTTCATCGTACTGTTAAGCTCATATCAATGAGCCTACAAACTAGACCCCACATGGGTATGTTATCCTGCACTTTTCAAGTAGGTCCCGCCCATGTAGTGTGCTTTCTGAGGCCATAACAATCACGCCCCGACACATATCAAGCTCGAGCTGAACCAAGTCCAAGGGGAATGCGGCGCACGGTGCGACGAAGTATCATCAGTTTGGAGAAGACTTAACCCCTAAGGTAGTTCATTACTGAGTTGCGCACATCAACTATGTACACAAGTGAAATGAGAAAATAAATGACTACTAAAAGAAAAACTAGTCCACACACAAACCCACATACTTAATCAAGAATAGCCCACACATGGCTCAAGTATAAAAGTATAAGCCCAAACTGGCTAATAAAAGTCTAAGCCAACATCGGCTAATAGACTGTAAAGTGTAACCAAGTAAATAAAAGTCTCAATACAAAATGCTACATAAGCAACCATACATCTCAAGATCTCCAAGTGACCACTCCTAAGCAACATCATCACTCATACGCTCCACAAATAGTCCATCTGGGCCCCATGCATGGCACAACATGCAGCCCCAAAACAAAAATACAGCAAAGAGGGGTGAGCTACAAGCTTAGCAAAAATTTTAAAATACGGAAAGTAAATTAAAGATGACAGCACAGGCATAAACACAAAATACTCACTAAGCAAATACTCCATCATACCCATCCATCCTATAATATCCACATAAACCTATGCATTCATGTCATAACTTACCATCCGTATGCATCTTCTCATGCCATATGCATGTCGTATTATCTCTAACATATCTCATGAACACATTCCCATATCACACATCATCACATACCGATAGAGCCACAAGGTTAGTGCCTATATGATTAGGTCCATCCATATACACAACAACTAGACATTAATCATAAGGCCTAATAACACAAGCAACACAAGCTTCATGCAACATATTAAGCAAGCAAACATTAACACATTCAACTAATGGAATTTAGACATTGCTAGCTATGTCTAAGTCTTTTATCACCTCACACCCTATTATCATTCAAGACTCATTACTTAAACTCATTTGGTCTTGGACAAAGCCGTGCTCCAATACCAAAAACTTACTTGTCACGTCCCGACATATATCAACCCTGAGCTAAACCCAGTCCAAGGGGAAGGCAGCGCGATGAAGTATCGTTGGTTAGCGTAAGACTTAACCCCTACTTGGGTAGTTCACTACGGAGTTGCTGCATCAACTTTGTACAATAGGAAAATGAGAAAATAAAGGACTAAATGAAAAATTAGTCCACACACCAACCCACATACTTAATCCAGAATAGCCCACACATGGCTCAAGAATAAAAGTATAAGCCCAAACTGGCTAATAAAAGTCTAAGCCAACATCGGCTAATAGAGTGTAAAGTGTAACCAAGTACATAAAAGTCTCAATACAAAATTCTACATAAGCAACCATACATATCAAGATCTCTAAGTGACCATTCCTAAGCAACATCATCACTCATACGCTCCACAAATTGTCCATCAATGCCCCCTGCATGGCATGACATGTATCCTCAAACAAAAACACATCAAAGATTGGTGAGCTACAAGCTCAACAAGGGTTTTTAAATACAAAAAAGTAAATTCAAGATGACATCACAGGCATAAACACAAAATACTCATTAAACAAATACTCTATCATACCCATCCATCCTCGAATATCCACATAAACCTGAGCATTCATGTCATTATTTACCATCCATATGCATCTACTCATGCCATATGCACGTCATATTATCTCTAGCATATCTCATGAATACATTCTCATATCACACATCATCACATATTCAAGTCATCTGCATATCATGCTATAACCCAAACATCTCATCATCAAATTCTCATGCCTGCTGCGCATCATGGGTTTAACATAGCCCATATCAATCATACATCATCATGTGTAAACATAATCCCATATCCTGCATGAATGATTTCTCAATATCAACATATCATGCATATCTATTTCGTAATGAAAATATTCACCCTGCAATGCTAGTGTCACAAATACACTATCTTGCACAACATGCAATTTAAGCCATACCCACATGTGTAACATAAGCTCCCATATCCCTACACAACAACTGTATAATTAAGCATAATATCGCATACACATGCAACAACAACAATTGGTGAATATCTCATAAAACAGAGAGAATAAACCTGCTCATTAAGGCCGTAGCACACGAGCAACCCAATATAAAATAAATTTGCTCATCAAGGCCGAAGCCCCCGAGCAACCCAATATAAAATAAACCTGCTCATCAAAGCCGAAGCCACCAAGCAACCCAATCAAGGCCGAAGCCCCCGAGTAACCTTGCTCATCAAGATTGAAATCCCAAGTAGCCCTGCTTGTCAAGACCGCAATCCAAAGCAGCCCTACATGGTAAGCCGGTGTATATGGACAAACCACCTAGATTCTCAGGGTCTAGATAACTCATCAAATAACTCATATAACAATGAGCTCATCTCAACCCGGGGAGGTACAAAGTTTCGAGCAATACTGATCATCAAGACTAAGTCTTGAGCACTACTACTCATCAAGACTAAATTCAAAACAAATCATGTCCTTTTGACCTAAACCAATTCAATAAGCCTTCGACCAATTAATCTGACAACCAATAGCATCCACTTGCATTTGATCGATCACACCCAACTAATCACGATTAATCTCATTCATAAATCATTTTCATGATGCATGGAATATGATACATACATGAGCAACGCTACACAAGTCTAAATACAAGAGACATGCTGAAATCAGTCCACATGGGCATCAATCATGGTCCATTTGTGTCAAATAATTATCACAAATATCTACACGTGTGTACATAAATGGTAGTGTTCAAGTCTAAGCAACAAGACGTAAAACATGAACAAACCATAATCAAATTTATATACATGCATCTATGATTTTTTCATAGTTCCTCCTAATTAAAATCATGAAACAAATACGGTGAAAACATTAAAATTTGAGTCTATGACACATATAACATCATGCTAGACTTGGGCAAGGATAAACATCACTATACTTAAGCTAGAACATTGAAACATGATTTACCAACAATTAGCATAACATGTGCAAGTATATATGCACATCCTCATGGTTGAACCTACTAGAATCATCAAGAAAATCATGAAGTAATCATCAAACATTAATTTATGGCAAGCAGAATATCATGATAAAATTGACCAAACATAGCCTAAATCATGCTTGTACTAAATCATAAATTCCAAAAATGACCATCATACATTCTCAGTAGCATCTATAGGTAACAATAACTCATTCTAATCACAATAAAATGGGTTAATGGAAAGAGAACAAGAAATGGCTAAAATATGTAAGAATGGCAAAAACTGCCATTTGGCCGTTCGAATGCCAAGCCGTTTGATCGGACAGACAAGCCGTTTGAACAGTAGGTAGTTCGAACGCCTGTTGGGCCATTCGAACGCCCTTGATAGTTCAAATTGGTTTGTCTTCAAACTCACAAAAATCAAACCAAAAATATTCAAAAATATAAAAAAATTTCTAGAATCATTTTAAAACTTTGTGATATTAAAATACAAACCTAAGACATGATAGATCTACCCATTCTTAAGCTAAATCACAAGAACATCTACATAAAGGTCATGCCTTTAATAATCCACCATTAAAGCACATAACAAGCAAGAACCAACTTGAATTCATTCAAACACGAATTTCAAAGTGTAAAATCACTTGAGATGAAAACCCCTCACCTTCAAGAAGTTCATGGGTGGAAATCGAAGCTCTACTCTTCAAGAATCCCCACCCAAAATTAGGGTTTGGTTAATACTTAATCAAGAATCGATTATTAAGCTATAATAACCTTGAAAACAAAAATCCCTCTTTTAGGGTTTGAAATAGAGATTAAAAATAATATTTTTAATGGGATAAATCAAGATTCCATTTGGGTAAAAGTGAAAATATGAGAGATTAAGAGAAAATCAGGAAGATTAGTATAATGTCCCTGAATTAGGGATTGAAACATATCTAATTTGGGTTTCCTACTTTGGCAATGGGGATTAGGGCATCACCTTGCCTCCTAGCACATCCTTTTCCCAATTAGGAAATGGGCTAGGGCTTTCCTTTTATAGTAAGTTGGTGGGGTATAAATACAAAATATTGGGTTGTAAATACAATTATAACACCATAAATAGCTAATTAGGCCCTTTTAAGGCTAAAAACGTGTTTAAAATTTTTGAAACACATTAAAATAAAATAAGTGAAGTTTTGGGTCATGTGGGATGCTCAACGTCCAAACATGGACGTGGACCACAGTGGGGGTCCATGCCCTATATTTAGGAAAAATTCTAATAAAATCCCTAAAAATAGAATAAATTAAATTTGATAATTAAAACCCATAGAAATGAAATTGAATCTTGTTAAAACATTATTGCCAACCCTTAACCTTAAAATCAAGTAAAACCAGCAAATTCGAGCAAAACCACATAATAACATGCAATTAAATCAAAACTAAACAGGGTTAAAGTTCAAGATCTTACAATAACTTATGACCCCAGTGTTTGATTTAGGTGTTCTTAGGCTCGTTATGCTTGTCTCATAAAGCTCTACTCAACACACTTAACATTTACTACAAAAATACTCTAAAAAGTTCTTCAAAAATAGCAGATATTACATTAAGAGTAGGGAAGCCTTAGGAAATTTGATAGCTAGAGTGATTATGGAATTTTCTTTAGATATTATTTGACAAGTAGGGCATGTACGGTTTTCAACAAAAGAACTTAAATTGTCATGGAATCCTTTAATGCGGTTGTGAATTATGTACAAATTTTTTAAGATCAAAACATTCAACATGGGAAAGGAAAACAAAAGGTTGATGAATGCTATGATTATGATGATTCAGCTAATGTATTTAGTTATATGTATCAAAAAGAATAGGAACAAGTGGAGGTTCATGATGACCACATACATGAAAATGAAGTTTAAGAAGAAGAGCAAGAACCACAAATTCAAGCTGCTCAAGTCCCTAATTGAGTTCTAAAAGTCCATCCTGAAACTAATGTAATTGGTGACATCAATGAACAAGTGAGAACAAGACATCAGTTGGAAGAACAAATATGATTTTCTTATTTTGTATCTCTTACTGAACCAAAGAAGATTAATGATGCTCTTCAAGATGAGAATTGGATAAATACAATGCAAGAGGAATTAGGTCAATTTACTAGGAACGATGTATGGTTTCTTGTCCCTAGACCTAAGTAATGCATTGTCATAAGTACAAAGTGGTAAGAAACAAATCAAGATTGGTTGCTCAAGGCTACACACAAGTAGAAGACATTAATTTTGATGAAACATTTGCTCCTATTACTAGGCTTGAATCTATCAAATTGCTTCTTGCTATGACTTGTCATTTTAAATTAAAGGTACAACAAATGGACGTTAAGAGTGTTTTTCTGAATGGAAACTTGAAAGAGGAAGTCTATGTCAAACAACCTAAGGGTTTTATTGACCCTCATTATCCTGATTATGTGTATAAGTTGAAGAAAGTTTTTATGGATTGAAATGAGCTCCAAGAACATGGTATGATAGACTAACACAATATATGACATAATAGGGTTACTCAAGAGGAGGTGTTGACAAGACATTATTTGTCAAGAAATATGGAAAGCATGTTGTGGTGGCACAAATCTATGTGGATGACATCATTTTTGGATCTACAAATGATAAGCTTCCTAAAGCTTTTGCAAAAGACATGTGTTAGGAATTTGAAATATGGAAGGATTACTAACCTTCTTTCTTTTATTTGCAAGTACAACAAACTAATTATGAATTTTTCATTTCTGAATCAAAATTTGCTGAAGATATAGAGAAGATTTTTAGACTTCAAGATGCAAAACATGTCAAGATACTTATGTCTCCTTCTGTCATGTTAAGTAAAGATGTTTGAGGTAAATATGTTGAACAAAATTTATATACAACTCTGATTGGTAGTCTCTTATACTTAACTGTTAATCGCCTAGATATTTGCTTAAGTGTAGGAGTATGTGCTACATATTAAGATGATCCTAAAAAATTACACATGATTGGTGTTAAGAGAATAATAAAATATGTGAGTTGATCTATAGGATATGGTTTCCATTTAACACTACTTTTGAACTAGTAGGGGATCTGAATGCTTATTGGGCAGGGAAAGTAGATGATAGGAAGAGTACTTCATATGTATATTTTTATGTAGGAAATTACTTAGATTCTTGGCATAGTAAACACCAAAATTGTGTTTCTTTATCAACTACAAAAGTTGAATATATAGTTGGTGGTAGTGGTTGTACTCAATTAACGTAAGATCTTTAAATTTATTTCCTTTTTATTGTGTGGTTTTTCTTGTTTGCTGGTTTAATTTGATTTTTTAGGTTATGGGTTAGTTAATTATGACTTTAATAAGGTTAAAATTTAATTTTGTGAGTATTTGTGTCAAGCTTGATTTACCCAAATTTTTACTCATTTATAGGTATTTTCTCCTAATTTTCTTTGTTTAAGGGAGCAGGCCCCACTATGGGACCCACATCCGTGTGGGTGGACATGCGACCCATGTGACCCTAGAACCTTCTATTACTTTGTTTAAGTAGGTTTGGGTGTGATTAAATTCATTTTTGGGTCAAAAATACACTTAATTAGCCACTTAGGGCGTTTTCCCTATTTTCGAGCCTAACAGTTCTTATTCCCAGCCCAAAACCCTTACTATATAAGGAAAACCCTAGCATATTTGCTAAATTTAGAAGGTTCATGTTAGAAGTGAGGAATTGCTCTATCCCCATTTCCGAAAAGAGAAATTTTGATTAAGGTGAGTTTTCTTCCCTTAATCACCTCTAATCTTTCGATTTTGGTCTTAATCACCTCTATCTTCATTTCTCCTATCTTGATTCTTGATTTTCTTCTATCAAAATTATGTTTTTATTTTTATTTTAGAATTCTAATTAGGTGATTTTAATTTTTAACCTAAGGATGACCTAGATCGACCTTTTTTCAAGTTGATTTGAGTCTACTAGTTAATTTTAAGTAGGTTTAATTAAAAACCCTATTTTTTGGGTAGGGTTTATGAGGGATTGAAGTTCTTTAAAGGATTCAAAGCCTTGTTAGTGGTAAGGGGTTTTTATCTTGAGTAGTTTTTCTCATTGGAATGCATGATTATAGGTTTATTTGAGTTCTTGCTTCATTTTGATGTTTAATGGTGATTTGTTAAAAGCATGCAATTTATAGTTGTTTTCTTATGATTAAGCATGAAAATGATTAGATCCATCATGTTCTAGGCTTAGATTTTAATCATATGATGTTTTATGGTGATTTTTGAATTTATATGGAATTTTGGAATGTTTTCAGTTTGAATTTTGAGAAGTTGAAAACGAACCAGAAAAGTGAACTGTTATGTATGTTTGAACAGGCTAACATACTATTCAAACAGCCAAGCATTCAAATGGTCTGCTAGGCTGATCAAATGACCAAACAACAGAATGGTGAAAATAGTTATTTTGTGGATTTTTCAGCCATTTCTTATTCTTTTCCCATAATTCTAATTCTTTATGACTATGATGAGTTATGATTACCTACAAATGTCACCTGAATAACATGTGAGCTTTCCTTGAATTATAATTTAGCTTAAGCATGATGATGACTATACTTGTGTAGGTTTAGCATGATGTACTATTTGTTTTAAATTCGTATTTCGATGATTTCTTTGCATTTACTCCATGATTCCAATAGGTTATAACCATGATAAATTATGGATGTTTGCACATGTCACATTGATTATAGGTGTTTGATGTTCTACATGTTTTAGTTTAAGTATGAACACTACCATCTATGTACATTCTTGCATATGCTTATATGATTTTATTTGTCACAAATGAACCATGCTTCATGCACATATGGACTGATTAAAGTATATTTACCTATGTTTGTACTCATTTAACATTTATTCACGTATGTATCATGTTACATGCATCATACAAATGATCTATAAATGAAGATTAATCATGATTAGCCGTGATTAATATATTGGATGCGATTAGATGCCGTTGTTTTCTGGATTAACCACTCGGAGGTTTAGCGAATCAGTTTTGATGTCCCTTGTGGTGGTTTTCATCCTTAGTGGATGGTTCCTCCCCGGGTGAGAAGAATGAAATGTTATAATGAGTTAAATTGATGTGTATTTTGGACTAGAGAATCCAAGTTGGTTTGTCTGAGTGCAACGGCTTACTAGGGGTATTTTCTCCATTAGGGAACTTACCCAAACTGCTTTACTTTTCCTTTTTAGGACTTTAGACCTTCCCAGCTAGGGATTGTCTGGGTGAGCAAGTCTTCTTATGCTTCGGCCAATTAAGCAGGGTTGTTTCCTCAATGTGAGATATTCACCGATTGATTTATACATATGTATGGTATATAATGCTTATTGACACAGGTTGTGTAGGAACAATGATGCCTATGTTAGACAAGGTGCTTATAAAATGATGATGCTTAAACATGCTAGATGAAATGTGTTTGATACACTTGATTATGTAGGGTGAATGTGGATATTGAGACATGCTTATGTAGGGTGTGAATATTGATATCTTATTCATGCAGGGTGTGAATGCTATAATGAGATTTATATAATTATACATGTTGAGTATATGTGATATGAACTATAAATAGACCCATGATGCACAGGTGGCATGAACATGTTTATGGAATGTGAATTACACTAGGATGCATAGGTAGCATGGATGTGTGAATAGAATGTGATTTATCTCATGATGTATAGGTGCGGTGAATTAGATATGTGATGCATGTTATATTGAGAATGCACATGATATTTTTATGAGTTTATATTCATTTTCAAAACCCTTACTAAGCTAAGCTCACCCCTCTTTGTTTGTGGATTTTGTTTTGTGGCTGTATGTTGTGCCATGTAGGTGCTATAGATGGGCTCCATGTTGAGCACGAGGATGACCATGTTCATTGAGAGGGGCTAGTGGTTTTTGGGTCTTTGATTAGATTTGTCTTATGATATGTGATAGTTTTATACTTGACTTTACTTCACATTATGATTAGCCAGCGTTAGCTTAGACTTGTGTAGTCTTAGAGACTTGATATTATGTGGTTATTTAGATGATGTGGGTATGTGTGGACTAAGATTGTTAATTAATAATCTTTTATAATTCTCTATTTGCTTTTGCACGAAGGGCAGGTGCGCTTACTTCAGTAGGTGTTTCACCCAAGGTTGGGTTAAGTCTTCCGCATTTCCTCTTCACTTCGTCGCGCCACGTACCACCTCCTCCTTGGATTGGGTTCTGATTAGGGGTGGCATGTGTCGAGGCATGACGATTAATGTGGATGAAAAGAATGTTATTTAATTATGGAATATGTCAGGGCAAAATGACTTTAAATTGTGACAATCTAAGTTCAATTTAAATTTCTCAAAATCATGTCCTCGTACAAAACATATTTATATTCGACCTCATTTTATTTGCGATTTGGTTGAAGATCAAATAATCAACTTGGAACATATTTCAATAGAGTTTTAATTGACTGATATTTTTATAAAACCTTTGAATTTTAATAGGTTCATTAACCTTAGAAAAGCCATTGGACTTGCTTGCGCAAAGTACTTTTTTAAGAATTTTTTGTCCCTTGTTTTGAATGAAAATCTTTTGAGACATCAAAAACAGCAAAAACTATATTTCTTTTAAAGTTTTTTTTGTTGATTTAGTGTGTTTAGTGTTTAGTTGATTTGTTTTCTAAATAGACTCAGAAAAATTAAAATAATAAATTTGTGTGTTTTCTAATTATATGGCTTTCTATCATGTTGAACACACTTGAATTGTAAAGTATTGCACATTGTGGATCACACATGTAACACATAATGAATATAGTCTTAAGTCAAGAGGACTATTTGAATAACAATTGAATAGAATTTTCAGATTCATAATAATACTTTATGCATTGTTGATTTATTGAAAGGCTTACTGCTCAGTATGGGAATTTGAGATCATCTATTGAGTTAAATGTATAACATGGTTGATATACTTCTCAACTCTGATGCTATGAGGTAGTATAAGGTAGTTGAGCAGTTTGGATTCCTTTACATGCTGAATGAGATTCGATATGTTTATTCTTTCTAATGAACATAATGTAAACATTGTTATAAATAGTTCTCATAAAAGATGATGGAGAGGGCTTCCCACATGAGATATCTTAGTGTAAAAACTACCATCCCCTTAACACTGGAAAATGCTTAGAATAAAAAATATTAAATAATGCAAGGTCAAAAGAACTATGAAAAAGCCATTGAAAGCCCAATAATGAAGAGAGTGATAAAGACAATAGAGTTTTGGTTTATTGCTTGTATCTCTTACTTATTCAATGTAAATCAATGATTAACGGAATGCAAGCATAGGCCAAGTTTCTCGACAAACTCATTTGCCAAAATAGTGGAGGAACGTTGTTTTTTACCATATTATCCATTGATATCTTGATGATTATTTTGAATAATTATGGTAAAGTTTTTTACTTAAAGTAAAACACTTTTGCATCTTTTTTTATTATGAGGCTTGGAATTTGAAATTCTGAATATTTGGTCGAGTGGCTAATGAGATTATGTTATGCTAATGTGGGATACACATGGTGTGTTACTCTCAAACTTGGATAATTTGTTCACAATTGATACTGCTATCTTGTTAACCATACACTTTTATTTCACTAAAGTTTTTAATTGATTCTCCAAAAATTGGTTCTATATGTGGTTTTAAATTGGATTACAAGTTTTTTCTCTATTTTGCTCTTCTTTACCTCAATTTTCTTTTGTCTATTTGTGACAAAAAGGGGGAGAAATTTGGGTTAGGGAAAACCTTAAATGTTGAGGGTAGAGAGGTAATAGAGAGCTTAAATAAGAATATCTAGGTTGAATTGATAAAAAGAGAAAATTTCTTGTTTTGGTTATGACTTGATTAATCTTTTACTTATATGAACATTTAAATTTTGAATTTACTTATTTCTTTGAATAGTATTATGCAGGTATGTTCTAGTTTGTAATGTGCATGTTAAAGACCACACTACAATAGAATTAGAGAGTTTTAGATTAAGGGGGAGAGTTATTGTTGGATAAATCAGTCTAAATCTGATTATGCACTAGAGTTGTAATTTTTATTTTCCAAATGATAGGTTGTAGTATTTTTGACGAAATAGCCAAAAGGGGAGATTGTAAGAATATAAGTGTTCTTATGTCATGTATTGACTTATTTTTGTGACTAAAACAATATCATTAATGTGTATTTTGAGTCATATTTAAGTCTGAATATTGATTTCTAAAGGTGGATCGAAAGGAAGATTCAAATCCGTGTTTTTGTTAGGTAAAAACACGCACACATATCACATTCACACACTTTAG
The DNA here is from genome assembly GCA_035235625.1 of Saururus chinensis. Taxonomy (NCBI): domain Eukaryota; kingdom Viridiplantae; phylum Streptophyta; class Magnoliopsida; order Piperales; family Saururaceae; genus Saururus; species Saururus chinensis. The sequence continues at coordinate 30,503,324 of CP141146.1, read as the reverse complement.
GCTATAAGAGACCTTAGGTGAAAGAATGGTGAGGATTGGAAGTTTGACTATTGAAATATAAAAATCTTGTCAGAATGATCAATCGTTGATGAACTATAGCACAATCTCCGAAAACTGTTTAAGCAATTGATTGCTTCTATGAATGATTGATCGACACCCCAAAACACTCTTTGTTAAATGAAGCTAAGAGTTTAGTGATCGATCGTAGGGTCAAACGATCAATTAATGGAAGAGTTGTGAGGGAAAGGAATAGGGATCGATTGATCACCGTATGGAAACCATCGATCGATTGAGCGACTTGTTGCCTAAATTTAACTTTTTTTAGTTTGATTTAGATTTCTAGTTGCAGTATTATTCCTTTTAGGAATGGAGAGTCTATATAAAAGGATTAAGACATTATGGAGAGAATAGAAAACTTAGAAAACCCAGAGAACTTGTGTGGAGTTGTTCTAATAGAGTTTTGAGAGAGTTATCTTCTAGAATGAGAAAATCTCAACTATAAATAAAAAAGAGTGATTAAAGGTGAGATGAGAGCATAAAAACACATGTGAAACATGGTATTCGCAAAAGATTATTGCTGAGAAGATCAAGAGAATAGAAGACTTAGTTCAAAGGAGAGATGAAAGATCTACTTTGATCATTAACATTGTTTTGATCATGAAAATACTATATATGACCACATATGTGCTTAAAATCTCCCCCTTTGGCTATTTCTTCACAAAATACTATATCCCATCAATTTGAAAAATAAAATTACAACTATAGTGATACTGGTCAGATTGTCCAACTTAACAAAGACTATCCCCCTTTAATCTATTACTCACATATCCAAATGTGGTGTTGTCTTCAACCCCCTGTGATTAACCTATACATCACAAAACAAGAACATATCCGCATAAGACAATCTAAAATAAGTAAATATAGAATTTAAATGTTCAAGTAAATGTGACAGGATCAATAATTAAATTTCCTCCCTATCAATTAACACACAAGTCATTTCCCTCAATCTATTTGTTAGCTAACTCTTCCACTTTTTGTCATGAATAGACAAAGCTGAAATAAGAGAAAGAAGAGGAACTCATAGTTGAGGAAACACGAAATGTTGCAACCACATTGTACTATATAAATCAAGGAAAGTCAACATATTGTAAACCAGTTGTGTTAAAAACATATATCATGGTTTTGAATAAATTCAAATTTTTATGGTTAATTTTCACAATGTGTGACTTGCATTGAGTATAAAATGATCTTATTAGCCACTCGAAGTAAAGATTAGAATTTTAAGCAACAAAACTCGTACGAGTAAAATATGTCATAGTGTTTTGCATAAAGTCAAAAACTTGACTATGATTACTCAAAAATTCATTTCAGGATTTTAATAAATAATATAGTAAAAAATTACTATTTCCTTCAACTACTTGGCAAATGAGTTTGTCGAGAAACATGGCTTATACTTGCTTACCATTTGATCATTGACGTACAAAGCATCAAAATTAATGAGAATTGTTTAATGTCAATACAAGATGATTTTTATTTACAATTTTACCTCATTGCCTATTTCAATATTTGGCCTTTTCTACTTTCATTCTGAGGCTAATTTTGGCTTTTTCATGATTTGTATAACCTTGCACTTTTTCATTTTTTTTCATTGCCTTTTGTTAGTGTGAAAGCTCTCACTAACACAAGCTAACTCATGAAAACCATCTCCATCATCTTTATAAGAATTATACTTTTGCAAATGTTTACATAATATATTTAAGTTAAACATAAACCTTAAATCTCATTCAGCTTACAAAAGAATCCAAACTGCTTAACTACTTTACAATATCTCATAGCTTTATGGTTTAGTTGTAAATCTATAATATTCTACATTTAACCCAGTATCAGATTTAAAATTCTCAAAGTGAGCACTAAGATAATAACAAATCAACAATACATATAGTATTATCATGAATCTTAATGATTTACTCTTATGATGTTTAAATAGTCCTTTTAGCTTAAGATTTTCAATTTTATGCATAACATATGTGTCCTACAATGTGCAAAACTTTTAAAACATAAATAAAAACTTAAAAATCTAACACAAGGCAAAGGAAAATGTGTTGTGTCCCAAATTTTTTTTTCAAAAACAACATGGGACTCAATTTTCTAAGGATTTACTTCAGGGAAGAGAATTATGTTGGAATCCAAAGGTTTTGTAAGTAAATCACCAAATTGAAATTATGTTGATATATGTTTTGAGTTTAAGATTTTATTCTCAATCAAATCTTGAATAAAATGATGTCTAATATCAATGTGCTTAGTACAATAATGTTGAATAGGATTTTGAGACATTTTGATAGAATTTAGATTATCACAATATGAAGTCACATGCCCTAATGTATCTCATAATCTACCAACATGCATTTCATCTACATTAATTGAGCACAACTACTTTGAGCAGCTATATATTTAGCTTCGACAATAGATAAACAATTTTATTTTTTTACTATGCCAAGATACTAAGAATTTTCCTACATAAAAGAAAACTATAGAAGTGATTTTCTCATAATCATGTTACTAGCCCAATCTTCATCAAAGTACCTAACTAGTTTAGAAGTAGTATCAAAGGGGTGCCACAAGCCATATAATGTATAGCCACTCACATATTTAATAATTCTTTTCACATCAATCAAATGTGACTCTTTAGGAACAATTTGATATTGTGCACATAATCTTATATTGAGGGATATGTTTGGGCGACTAAAAGTTAAATACAAAAGACTACCTATCATGCTTCTATAAAACGTTTGGACTACTAACTAATTGAAATGCATTTGCTCAATTTAATTGAAGGAGACATTGGAGTTTTGATATGTTTAGCATCTTGGAGTCCAAATTTCTTTACCAGTTCATTTGCAAATTTTGTTTGAGAGATGAATATGACATAATTTATTTATTATACTTGTAAACTAAGGAAATAGGTTAATAAACTTTCTATAATCATCTTAAACTCTTTAAAGTAAGGAAATAGGTTAATAAACCTTCCATACTCATCTTAATCTCTTTAGTCATTTCCTTTGAAAAAGCATGGCATGCTTGTCATATGTGGAGTAAAAAATAATTTCATTAACATAGATTTGCACCATCACAACATACTTTCCAAATTTTTTGATGAAGAGTGTTTTGTCAACCTATCTCTTACATAACCATGCTTTGTTAGGTATTGGGTTAATCTTTCATATCAAACTCTTAGAGCTTGTTTTAACCTACACAAAGTTTTCTTCAACTTTTAGACATAGTTGAGAGTTTAATATTAGTTTACTAAACCTAGCAAATTACTAGATTGCTCCTAACCCTAGTACTTCGATAAGTAAGAAATTAAGAGTTGTAGCCTCTATGCACAAGAATTTATTTCTGAAGCATAAATGACAAAGACCTAATCTCTATGTGCATTATGATTAATTTATCATCAATCAAACCACAAATCATGCAAGAAAACACAAAATTTTGACATGAAAAACTAGGATAAAAAACCATGCCAATGTCTCTTGGCCTAAAATATATGCCCTAGCAAGCAAGACTTTACATGATGCAAGCAAACAACCAACATCTCATGAAAACTCTAACACATACTCCTCTTTGTTTAGATTTAACTCTTCTTTTGTTGTTGGCCTTTAAGTCTTCCCTCCTCAAGTCTTGAAACTTTTATCCTCCTTATTTTATCATTTTTTATCTAGCCTCTACAATTAAGCTCTTTTTGTTTATGACATTAGCCTTGAGTCTTCAATCTCCCATTGAACTTGGCTGACACTCTCGACATGTTTTTGTATGTGAAAAACTCACTTTTAGTTGTATGTCACTCAAATAATCACCATTAAAACTAAACTCTTAATGCACAATAATAATCTTGAGGTAAAAAATGATAAATAGACTTCTCCTCTTTTCTCTTTCAAATTCTAGGTTTTACAGAACCCATATATAGTCCATTAAGTTGGTTTAGGCATAGACTTTAATTAAGAATGAATTCTTTCTTAGAATGCGTAAACTAGGTAAGTGGAAAGAGAGTTTTAATTAAGGTAAAAATCTTCTGTGAGAGATAGATCGATTAACTCTTAGCCAAAATTTACACTGTCCGATTCAAGGGCCAATCGATCAATACACACTATTTTTTTACATTTTATTCTAATTCTGCCTTAAACTTTTTGAATCACTTGGATTAATTATTCCTAGCCAAACCTAAGTGATTTGTATATGCGAGTGTGTAAAAATAAAGCTTTTACCTTTGGCACTCATCTTTGTCTTCAACCTTGAGCTTTGAAAACATGTTTACTCCTATATTTGAAGTCAATCAATACCAAATTTAACTCGACCGAACTACATCTAATTAGACTCCTAAGACTAAAATGTACATAAAATTTAGACATTATTTTGATCATCGAAATTATTGAATAATATTACATGTGACTCATATGTTCTTACAATCTCCCCTTTAGGTAAGTATGAAAATCAACAAAAAATAACAACTCTTTTACATAGTGCATTGACATTCACCTGTACATACTACTTGATTTAACTTAGACTCTACTAAGACCATTTGGAATTGATCTTGAAAAGTCATGTAAAACCTATACTTATCATGCACACTTACAAAAAAAATTATTTGCATAACACTACTCAATTAAGCATGAAAATAAGCACTTTAATTTTCATTAACTATTTCCCCCCTTTTGACACAAATAGACAAAAAGTGAATCAATAATTTAAAATTTCAATTTTAGCACATCCAAGTCATAATAATCAATATAAGACATGAAAATGTAATAAACCATAACCAAAACATGTCTATCATGTATTGAATAATAAAAACAATTTCATAATATATCCCAAAGTCAAATAAGACATAGAATGAACTATCACAAGTTCCAAACTACCAAATTCCTGAAAATAGTGAATATAAAACATAAATAAACTCAAGTAGCAACATTTGGGGCATCATAATCAATCTCCCCATGTTTGTAAGTGAAAATCTGACTCATAACATCCTCCTTAGATTTGCAAAACCATGTCGAACCTTGTCAAGCAAATGCTAATGAAAATCAACAAAGTCTCCATATGTGAGTGGTCTAGACAAATTCAATGGTTTGGCAGCTGTAGCTAACTCCTCAAGATGGATCTCTTGATCCTCTTGTGCCTCTAGCTCACATCCCTGAGTGTGGGACATCCTCCTCTTCACCACTGCAAGATCTATCGGTCCCATACAGATGAATGTAGGCTCTGTGCATGGAATCCTCAATTGAATAGACATAAAAATATGACATAAGATGTATGGGTAAGGTAGAATCTCTTGTGTATGTCCTTGCAAGAATATCATCATCCAACAAAATATAATAGAGATCCAACTCCAAATGTGTCTTAGACAAAAGATAAGAATCTACATTATTGTACGATCAACTCTCTCCTTCTTAGCACTCCAGATATCATACTGAGAGATCACAAAAAGTAGGAAGAAATTAGGAGTCATAGAATGAGCTAAGATCGATATATCTAGTAATTTGCCATGAGGATGCCCAATGAGACGTCCAATGATCTCACTATAGGATCGAAGGATGTAACCACCAACGTTAGGATAACATAAATCCCTTCACTCAGATCCAATCACCTATGCAATGAATTTAGGAATCACTCTAATAGTCGTACTTCCTATTGTGTAAATTAAAACATCCTCGCCCTCAAAGCAAATGGATGAATACCATTGTCTAACTAATCTAAAGTATACAACCTGATCAATAGTAGAAATCATACAAAAGTACTCCATCCAATAAGCTCTCGACTCTATCCAATCCATGGCAGTCTGCCCGAACCTTTGAAATTTAATGAAACCCTAAAAAATTTTGTCACCCGATTGATTCAAAATTTTTACACAAGATAAATATCAATGTCTAGAACAAACAATAAAATCTTTATCACAAAGTTGCGATTTCTAAAATCCCCAAATCGGGCAAGTTCTCATGAAACTGATTTGAAAAATCGATGAACACAAATTTTAATAGGTAAAATCACTTAAAACTACGTAAAAAAGTAGATCAAGTCATTCTAAATGCTTCTATATGTTCCAAAATATTGAAATCCATGTATAAAACTCTAAAATTAAAAAATTTAGAGCAGAGGGTACCTTGGTCACATACAAGTTTGTCACATTAAGGTATGGATTTGGTTCTTCGTCAAATTTCACCGAAATCGCATGCTAGCTCCTCCTCAGACCTCTAGGGAGTAGTTTGGATCGAAATGAAGGGCTAGATGAGCTTCAAATATTTTAAAAATAAAAGTTATGGGGTGAAAAAGGAAACCAGTGATCGATCAATAGGGCCTATTAATAGATCAATTTTGAACAAATTTTTTTAATTAGTTTTTTTAAATTTTAAAAATTTTCTAAAAAATTCCAACAAATTCCAAAATTCAAATCCAAGCTTCCATCAAAATAAAAAAGCTTAGACCACAAGTACTAGAATTAAAAATAAAAACATCTAAACCAGAAATATTGAACTGGACATATCTCATTAATTCTCTTTTAATCTACATGCATCCATTTATACCTTGCCTTAGGCTAGTCAACTCTATTATTTTTTCCTCATTTTTTTTTATTTGATTAATTTAATTCTCATATTTATTTTAGAAGAAATTGCCAATGTTTTACTCTCGTCTCATTTATTCATGAATCTCACAAGATCACTCTTATTCAATTGAGAAAATTCTTTTAAGACGCTAGTAATAAATATTTCTAATTTTTTGACTCACTTTAGTTAAAATCAATGTACATTATTTTCTAAAAAGATAGAAAAAATAATAAGCTCAATAAAATGTCCATGTTTTTTTTTAGTTATAATATTTTTCCTCAAATCATTTTTTAGGGCTTGATTTTTTTTTAATCCTCTCAACTTGCATATTCATTTTTTTTTATTGATGTTTATCGGATAGGAGCTTCACACTAGCCTAGGCCGACCTAAGTAGGTAGCTCTTCCCCATCATCTTTAAGATGGCAATTCCTTTGAATAATACATTGAAGTAAATAAAATTTACAACCATTGAAGCATGTTACAAAGAATTTTATTTCATTGATGCCTAAATAGTCTATTTTTAGTTCCTCTTATTTCATTATAATGAGTCCACTAGAATTCATACTTCTAAGTCAACTCATGTCTAAGATCTTCAATTATAAAATTGACTTGATCATAAACATGATGTGTGCAAGTATTTTTAAAAAAAATAGAGAATTGCAACATCCAGCAAAAGAAATATAATTGATCTTCACTCTACTTGGTGTATCCTTCTCTTAGTTAAGGTACACTGACTTCAAATCATGTTGCTTTTTAGCTTAAAAAAAATTAATTGTCTTTAGTCTTAAGATCTTAATATATCAAAAACAAAGTAAAGCAAAACAAACTTCTTTTTGTTGCTTTTGACCTTTTTTTTTGTTTTGTTTTTTCATTTAAAACCTATGAATAAAACCAATATGAAAATAAATTAAAATGAAATAAAACTTAAAACATGTGTGTCCCAAAAGATATAAAGATTCAATTATGGACAGATCAACTCAATTTATTTACTTAGAGATGTTTAGTTCCTTAGCCTTGCCTAGCCATCCAACCCTAAGACAATCTAAGGTGTTCTTGTTCATCTTACCTAGTTGATCCTTCATTGCTTAAAGATTAATCTTCCTCACCCACACTATCTTCATCTTATGCTCATACACTTAGTGGGGTTGTCTAGAGGTTATATGTGTAGGGAACTTCATCTCATTTTTTCTTGAGCTAAGTTTGGAAGGATGGTTATTTAGACACTCATTTTTAGTGTGGTTAGCTTTATGGCACAACTCACAAACTCCCACAATCCTAGAATTTAATTTTAGCTCTTTTTTTTTAACCTAAGTGCATGGGTTGGGCACTATTTTAGGGTGTTGGTTACTCTTTTCAGACTTCACAAAGATAGTAGGTTTTGCTATAGGTGTTGACAAACATGTTCTAAAACCTAAACCCATCTTCTTGGTTTGACCAATGCTCAAAAAGGTCTCCAATAGCTTTCTCCCACTCTTGAACCTATCTGATTTCTCTTTAGAGGACATAAGTTTTCTATTTAGAGAATTAGATTTCTCCCTTTCTTGTTCAAGGTAATTCTTATGGACACTAACCTCCCTCACAAGGTTTCTTTTTGTCTCCAATAACCTATTTAGCTTTTTAGAAACTAGTTCTAATTCTTTGACTTTCTTTTTCAACTCTCTCTCAAGGTGCTTAGTCTTTTTAGACAAAACTAAAAGTTGTTGAAGGAACCCCTTATATTCATCAAAATGTTCTCTCCAAGAGAAGTGGATTCATAAGGCTCTTCACTAGAACCATTTTCCTTCACACTTGCATGGAAGACAATATTGTTTTACAATTCTTCTTCTCCTTCAGAAAAGTTCTCATCAAAGTAAATGGTTTGAAATACTTTCCCATTTTTTCTTTTTCTCTCATACCCCTTAGATTTCTTAGGCTTATCATCAAAAGAACTATCAGAATTATTGTTAGGACAATCAGCAGCAAATTAAACTAACTTACCACATTCAAACATTTCATGTTCTTCTTATCTTGTTTGTTATGCCACTCCTCTCTTCTTTCCCCTCTTCCCTTAAGTTTGACCACCCTTGTTCTCAAACCTAAATTTTTGATCATCTTCACATCACTTTCTTCTAATTCTTCAAAGGTAATAAGTGCTTTAGACTTCTTAGTTATTCTTAGGGCAGTTTGTTTTCCTTTCGATTTCTCAAACAACTATGTCTTATTTTTATAGAACTCTTCTTGCATTTCAATGTTTTTTAAGTTTTCTATGAGTTCCTCAATGTCTAATGTGTCAATTTTCTTATATTCATTAATTGTAGCCACCTTAATTTTGAATTTAGAGGATAAAAACCTTAAAATCCTCCTAACCACAAGGTAATCTATTATTAGCTCTCCTAGTTGATCACATGTGTTAAAATATTTGAAATTTTAGCATAATATTCAGAAATGATTTCTTCTTCAATTATTATGATGTTTTTGAACTCTAGTGTTAGTATTTGCAACCTAGATACCTTCACAGCTTCAAGTTCCCTCATTCTATTTGGCAAGTTTATCCTAACCTACTTTAGCGGATATAAAATTAGAGATTAATCTATACTGAGATTTTCCTATGGCATTATATAATGCACTAAGGGCTTTACTACTTTGTTAGTAAGTTTAGTTTCATCCTCATCCCATGTACTCTCATATTTTAGAATTGAACTCTCATCCTTGTCTTTGGTCTTGGTGGAATCCAACCATTAATCGTAACTTTCTAAGCATTGGCATCAAAAGCTTGATAAAGGCTCTTATCCTATTCTTCCTATATGAAAATTTTTTACCATCAAACAAGGTTGTTGATTCATGGGATTTCCTAATTCCCCATTCTCAGCTATTGTGTTATTTGAAGAATCCATTAATATTAAAACCAAGAAAAAAAAACAAAACAACTAACTTTAATCAAACAAGGTAAAGATTATTTACTAAGAGTAGAAAAAACACAACTTAGGGCACAAAATCAGCAAGCTTCACAAGTAATTCTAGTAAGAAAACAAGTTAATCAAGCAAAGAGTATAGAGCAAACACTTACATAAGTAAGATATATATATATCTAGAAATCAAAAGCAAGTAAGATTAAACAAGATAGCTGCACACTAACATGCAAAACTAGATAGATAACATGATTCAAATCAAATTTTCAATAAAAAATCCTCAACTACTAATTGAGAGTTTAATATTTGTGTAATCGATTTAACAGATCACTAGATTACTCCTAACCCTAGTACTTTGACAAGTAAATTAGGGGTTATAGCCTCAATGCATAAGAATTTGTTTATGAAGCTAAAATGACAAAGACCTAATCTCTATGCACATTCATGGTTAATCTATCATTAATCAAACCACAAATCATACAAGAACACACAAGATTTTTACATGGAAAACCCTAATTAGGGTAAAAAAACTACGACAACCACTCTTGGCCTAAAATTAATGTACTAACAAGCAAGACCTTAGAACTTCTGTTTGTCTATATTGTTCTTTTCTGTTGTTGTTAGCCTTCAAGTTTTCCCTCCTCAAGTCTTGAAACTTTTTTCCTCCTTGTTTTATCTTCATCTTCTTCTAGCCTTTATAATCAAGCTCCTCTTGATTATGACTTTAGCTAGCCTTGAGTCTTCAATTTTCCATTGAACTTGGCTGGCACTTTCCTTAAGTTTTTGTGAGTGAAAAAATCTCTTTTAGTTGTGTGTCACTCAAATAATTACTATTAAAACTAAACTCTTTAGCACAATGATGATCTTTAGGAAGAATAATGACAAAAGTACCTCTCCTCTTTTCTCTTTCAAATTTTAGGTTTTCCACTTTTCAATTTCATGTTTACCTAGCCCTTATATAGTCCATTAAGTTGGTTTAGGTCATGGACTTCAATTAGGAATGAACTTTTTTCCAGAATGCTTAGGTAAGTTACACAAACAACAATCAACCAGTCACTATTTTAGTTAAGGTAAACTCTTATGTCGATCAATCACTTGTGGGTGTCGATTGATTGATTAACTCTCAGCCAAAATTTACAAAGCCTGATTCCAAAGGCTAATCGATTAAGGCAAGTAGTGCAATTTCCAGCGATCGATCAATGCACACTATTTTTTACATTTTACCCTAAATTTTCCTTCAACTTCTAGAATCATGTGGATTAATCATTCCTAACCAAAACTAAGTGATTTGTGTGTGTAAGTGTGTAAAAATAAACCTTTAATATGTGGCACTTAGCTTAGTCTTTAACTTTGAACTTTAAAAACATGTCTGCTCTTATTTTTAAAGTCAATCAATTCCAAATCTAACTTGACCACAAAACTACATCTACTTAGACTACTAAGAATAATATGTACAAGAAGTTTAAACATTATTTTGATCATCGAAATTAGTCAATTACATTACATACGACTCATATATTCTTACAATAGTCTGGATGATGTAGATCAACAAAACCATTTGGTTGTTAACATACATTTCTTCATTGAGATTCTCATTCAGAAAGACACTCTTGACACCATCTAATAAACTTTAAATTTGAAATGGCAAGCCATAGCAAGTAAAAATTTGATAGACTCAAGCTTTGTTACATGAGCGAAAGTCTCATCAAAATCAATGTCTTCTATAAGTGTGTAGCCTTTTGCAACCAATCTAGCATTTTTTCGGACAATATTGTATTGCTTATCTATTTTATTCTTTTAAATCCACTGTGCCAATTACGTTTCCTTCTTCTAGTCATAGTACAATAAACCAAACATCATTTCTCTTGAATTGTCTAAGTTCTTGCATGACATTTATCCAATTTCATCGTGTTGAGCTTCATCAATTTTATGAGTGACACATTATAAGCAAAATTTACTTAGTCTTCAAGTTGGTGTCTAGTCCTTACACAATCATTTATCTCACCAAAATTACTTGTTTTAGGAGGATCTTTTTGTACCCAATTTGTTACTTGCAATTGTCCAACTTGTGGTTCCTCATTTGCTTCATCAGAATTTTGGTCATCCATATGCTCTTCAAGATTCTAATTATGATCCCCATCATGATGTTCTTCATTGTTTTCTTCCGCAATCTGATCTGCATTATTTAAGAGTTGGGGTAAATCATAAGTATCATCATAAATATCATTCTTTTGCTTACATGTTCTACTATTTTATTGTTGATTCTCACATACCAATTCATCATTAACAATGACATTAGAGGATTCCATGATATTTTTTGTTATGCCCGACCTTTTAAATTACTTTAAAGGTCGGAGTGCCACAAATTAGTAATTAAAAGCGGGCCAAGATCGACCGTGCACAGAAGAGTAACTTTTCATTAATTTAGGTAATTACAAAAACTTTACAAAATAAGGCCTATCATGCCTTAAAATAAAAGACGCGCACATCTAAACTTAATACATAACAAAAGAACGTAATAAAGCATAGATCTTTCGAAGTTCTATGGGTAATCTTCATTAATATCGTCTCCTTCAGTTAGACCTGCAGCATCTAGGGGTGGGTGAGTATAATTATACTCAGTAGATAAAATTAAATTCTATTAGCATGCTAAAACATAAAGCATAAATAAATATATCATAATCATTTATATTCAAAAGTTGACTCACACTTCTTATACCGATGAAATAATTCTTCACAGAATCCAGTAAACTCGGATAAATCGTTCGTAAGCAGAATCGGATAATTCATCATTCACAGAATCCGATAAATAATTCAGAATCGGATAAAACATCATTCACAGAATGTCACCGATACCGGAGTGACATACACCCATGCTCATGGGGCAACGAAATCAGAATGAAGAGGATCTTCCCACAATATCCAACTTCATGGGCACGCTATATGCCATAATAGGCGGTACCTAGGAGTCATAACTCCGATAGCTTTTGGGCTTTATACCAAATAGATACCCTTCAAAACCGATCGTAGTTTTTGGACTTTATACCAAACAACTACCATTCAAATCCAGTCATAATCATTCGTAAATGTAATTCAAATAATAATAATCATAAAGTACATATCACGATAAAATCCATCTTAGAGGTGTACGATATGCTATTATCTTAGAGTTTGCCTAACCTCTAATAAATATCATCATTTTTTAAAATAATATTTATTATAAAAGGCAAATAAATCACATAATAAAATGCCTAGTCATAGCACGAAATTAGAAGTTAAAGCCACCTACACTTGCAAGGCCTTCACTCGTAGTCGGCTTAAATAAGGTGGACAACATCTCCTCTTGAATAGATATAATCTCCTTATGCGACTCGGTTGAAGCAAGCAGAACCTCCCCTAGTGCTGGGATAGTTTCCTCATTCGGCTCCGGTAAGGGTGGTAGAACCTCCCCTAGCGTGAGGATAGTCTCCTTGTTCAGCTCGGTTGAAGCGGGCAAAACCTCCCCTAGCGTTAGGATAGTCTCCTCGTCCGGCTCGGGTGAGGCGGGCAGAACCTCCCCTTGGCTCGGGTCGTTTCCACCTTTTAGAGAAGCTATCTCAAAAAGTGGACCCTCTCACGATGTCAGGCACCCTCAAATTAAGTAGGTGTGATTTTTAAACTGGTAAAAATGGGCGAAGGATGGTAAAGAACTGCGCATTTAAGCTTAAAAATGAGCGCTTGTTCAAAGGGAAGGAGAGGAGGAAGGGGTGGGGCGTGTTTCACCTCACTCACCCCTCACCTTTTATAGTGTTAAGGGGCTTCCGGATGCGTGACACATGTCGCGCATCCGGTGAACTGTAGAGTCGGAATGGCTCTGCGGTCCCAAAGTCAAGCTAGCCATAGGCTAGCTACAGCTAGCCACTACCCATTGTGGCAGTTCACAACTGCCACAATGGATAGTTTTAACTTGCCGCATTGCGACAGGATAATGGCTGATGCAAATAATATTTTTTTTCTTTTTAATTTTTATTTTTATATAAAACAAAATTGAAATATTCAAATAAGTGTAACTCCTTAACCCCAATGCGGAATTGCGCGTTCTTAGTATAGTTGGACTCGTATCGATGAGCCCTATGAAACAATACCACACAAGGGCATATTTTCTCGCAAACTTAAAGTGGGTCTGCCCTATGATACGCTTCCCAATGTCATAGCCTACTATCCCAGTGTCCGTTTGACATGTTTTTGTGCTCGATATGTTCATCTCTCTGAGCCCTATCAAATGTCTTAAGGCTTCTCTGAACGAATCAAGCTCAAGACAGTCTAATTCTAAGAAAAATTGTTAATGGGCCTTAAAAGCCGTTAATGGGCCCAAACACTCGTATTTCAAAACATTGAAATTCCGAGGCATTACAGTTTTAGTTCCTTTTTTGTACACCCTATAAGCCCTACTTGTCCAAGAATAACTAAGGAAAATTCTATCATCACTTTTACTGTCAAATTTCTCTAAAGTCTCTTATATCTTAAAATATAACAAGGGCTTTCAAAAACTCTAAAGTGTTTGACACTGGGTTTCTTCCCTCCCCACAACTCATAGAAGGTTTTGATTGTTCCAGGTCTTAAGTAGACTTTGTTGAGGGTGTAAGTGGTAACATTAACAACTTCTACTCAAATATATATAGCTAAGTTTTTTTCATTGAGCATAACACTAATCATTTCCTAAAAAAACATTGTTCTTCCTCTCAACCACTCCATTTAGATGTAGGTTTTAGGAGTAGAAAATTCATGATGAATTCAATATTCATCACATAATTCCTTAAACCTGTAGTTAGAAAACTCACCACCCCTATCATTCATAATATTCTTAAGTGTGAACCCACTTTGGTTTTGAATGGTAAAAGCAATGGTTTTAATTGCTTGAATAACATCATATTTTTCTCTCATGAAGTCTACACAAGTGAATCTAAACAAATCATCAAGTGTTACCAAAATATTCTTTTTCCCACTTAAGTTAGCAATCTGTATGTTTCCCATCAAGTCTATGTGTATCAACTCAAGTGGTCTCGTAATTTTGACATGTTTCACCCCTTTGTAATTTTATTTGTTTACCCTTTTGACAAACACCACAAACCTAATTTTCAAGGATTTTCAAAATATGAGAACCTCTAATGACTCCATTCTTAATTATCTTGGGCAAATATCTAAAGTTCACATACCCAAACCTTTGATGCTATAGAAAAGTATTACCAAGCAAGGACAAATTAGCAAAATAATTTAAATTAAGATAATAACAATTATCATGAGCCCTAACATATATGTCATTCCATAATCATTTATAATTTAAAAAAACTATCTAGTAAATTTCACAACAAAACTAAAATCACACATTTTACTAATACATAACAACTTTGCTTTCAAACCTTTAACATACAAAGTATTATCAAAGTAAGCAAACCAAAAACACGAAGAGTGCCTACCCCATCAACTTGAATTGTACTTCTATCACCAAAAGTAACTCAACCAGTAAGTTTTTATTAATTGTGTGAACCTAGTCATGTTACTATTCATATGCTTAAAACATCTATTATCTAGGTACTATATATTAATGTGTTAGATTTTCAAGATACTTTGAACAACATTACAATTGAGATAATCCTTTATAACCCAAAGCTTTTTTGTTTTCATAAACTCATAATGAACCTTGGAATTCTTTACCATTTCAATTTGTCTAGGAAAATTACTCTACATATTTTGACCCTTCTTGTAATGTGAATTATAAGCATTCAAAATTTGTGGTGATCTTAGTGAATTTTGTGTGTGTGTCATATGTCATATTTTTTCAACATTCTCACCAAGTTATCTAAGGTTTTTGCGTATCCAAGTTATTTGTTTTAACAAATCTCTTTAAACATTGTTTCTTAAAGTTGACAAACTTGTCCTTTCTAGCCTCAATTTCGGACCCTAGGTCTTCCTTAGGAGTTCGATGTCTAACTATGAGTTTAGAATTTGAAGAACTAACATCATTCACATTTGATTTACTAGCTTGAACAAATTTAGTGACTACTAGAGAATTAAAGTTCTAAAGATTAACATAGCCAAACATATTCTTATCATTCCCGTACTAACCAACAAAAAAAATTCTATCAAGTTTCTCTTTGCATTTAAAAGATTCTTATAGTTTTTCATTAGAGACTTTCAATTCTTTTTCCAACTTCTTTACTTTCAAGCTTAATTATCTATTTTCTACATCACACAAAATTTTGACATGCAAGATTTTCAACTTTTCACAATTAGTAGCACAAAATTTCGACCAAAGAGCTTTCAATTAAGCAAAGTTGTGATTGTTTCTAGCAACAACAAAATTAATTACAAAGAGAGACAAATCAATCATCGTTTTGAAATTCATATCAAAAGAGAACAAGCCTAAATCACACGAGATAAGAATCTTACTGCTTAGCTACCCCTTGTTAGTTTGAAGAAAACTAAGTTAAGGTAGATATAATACCTCTAGTTCACAATGAATATCTCCCCTTTTATCAAAAATTAAAATAAAATTTTCTATACTAAGGTGCCAAATTCCTATGTGTCCAGCGAATAATGCAAATTAAAGCAAATAAAGAGACACAAAATTTTTTATGTAGAAACCTTCCTCAGGAAAAACCATAGGACACTCTATCTAGACCAAAGTACGAATTATTATAGACAAAGATACAAAGTAACCGGTTTATAAAGAAAAAATCGTCTTTTGTTCTTGGTTGGCTCCAACACCACTCTAAATTTTTGTATCACCTCCTTAGTTGTTTACTTGCATAAACTTGATCTTCTCCACTTAGCATGAATGATCTCCTCCTTTTATCTTCTTAGCACTCTTCAAACAAACAATTTGTCCTTCAAGTGTATGTGCACTCTCTCTCTCAACTAATTCTTAAAGCTAAGACATACATGAATTCTCACACTCTTTTGATTTTTTACTTCAAATCTTTTGGTCAAGGAAGGTATTTCACTCTTCAACTCTTTGGAGAAGTTCCACATTTTCTCTTTAGGTTCCTAATGCTTCCTCTTTCTCCTCACATTCACACCCTCTTTTTATAGACCCCTAAGTTAGTTAAGGAGTTGTACCATAAATAGGAATCTAATTTCACTTGAAATAGTCTATTTCAGGAAACTATATTGTCAACTGATCGATCATTCCCTATACTATTTGAATGCAAACTTGTAACCGATCAATTGTTTTGAACTGCAATTGATTGTTCCATGTTTTGGAATCATACGAGACCAATTTTGATCGATCTCACCACCGGGTAATTGATCATTCAATGTTTTGTGGAACCTTATGAAATTCATTTAAGACTGATTGATTGGGCATTCAAAAGTGATTGATCATAGATGAACAAAAATTACACTCTTTTGCGAAATTTTGTCCATTACTCTTACACTATCCCACACTTTAATATAATGTCATAATCACTCTCAAGTATGTGTGTCTAGTGTGTGTGTACGTGTATTTACCCTTAAAAACACCTCTTGAGTTTGCTATTCTACTTTATCTTCACCGTGTGATCTTCAATAGTAGTTGACTCAAAAATACATATCATTAACATTGTTTTAATCACCAAAATAAGCCAAAATACCACATAGACCATACTTATACGTGCCTTGGCTATACACATGCCAAAGCTGATGGCTACCCGACCCCATTGCCTATCAAAGAGCTAAGGGTCTAACAACTAGTATGGTGCTTATAATTATTTGTGTCCTAAAAACATGTATTATGACTATAGCATGGAAGAAAGACCTTTCATTGATATATACTTTATTTCGAATGTGTTATTTTTTTTATCCAATTTATATTTATACACATATTACATATACAATGTTACTCTAGTTCTTGATATAAATAATATTTTCACCTCCAAAAAACCTTTTTATTAAAAATAAAAGAAAAAAGATTAGAGATATCATACCGTGCTAAAATCATAGGCAATTATAGTTGGGGATTCACATTTATGCATGGTTATAGTTTTGTAAATTATTCTAAATATTATACCCATTCATCCTAATTTAATAGCTTTATTTGACAAAAAAGATTTGTGCTATCTTAATAGCTTTATTTTGTTTGATTTAAGTGATTGAGTACTTAAAATAGAGTATAATGAGTTTATTTTCTCTTGACTTAGATGTGGGTTTTACCATTCAATGAAAACTACAATTTTTCGAAATGTAGTTATTAATATAAGAAAGAGGAAGTATATTATGCTATTAAAAAGTTAAAAATTATAGCCAAAACCACTACGTTGATTGCCTTTTTATGTATGCACATGTATTTCCCATATTCGGAGAACCCCACAACACAAGCCACTGTAGGGCCCAAAAGAATGGGCTGATCTTAATATGAAGGGAAAAGTTTTTTATGCCACCCTCCAACAATGAGCCCAGTGTAAAGAATGGGCCGTCTTAATAGGAAGGGAAAAGTTTTTTATGTCACCCTCCGACAATGAGCCTAGTGTAAAGAACGCATGTGAGTTTGATATTTAAAATTCATGATGCAACACATTGACACACGTTAGCTCCAATACTACTACTAACATTAATGTGTACAAACGTATATACCGTCAATGTCAAAGATAAAATGTTATAGACAAAGTTTTTTATGTCACCCTCCGACAATGAGCCCAGTGTAAAGAACGTATGTGAGTTTGATATTTAAAATTCATGATGCAACATACTGACATACGTTAGCTCCAATACTATTACTGACATTAATGTGTACAAACGTATATGCCGTCAATGTCATAGATAAATAAAATGTCGTAGACAAAGAGCTATCATGCGTTGTCATTGTTAGAGCTATCATTCGTGGGAAGATAAATCCCATGCCACACCTAACAGGTCACACATGCGGGGTCGTGGGCGACGTGCACGAGTAGCGGTCGCATTTATTTGGGCGTGAAACCGATCCGGAAGGGGGTGGCCCTTGCGGTTCAATAAATAAATAAATAAAATAATATATTTATTTAGTGAATATCAGGTCCTCGTTAGGGGAAATTGGGGAAGGAGAGAGGGAGAGAGCGGGAAATTGGGGAGGGAGCGAAAACTTGAATAGAGGAAGGCGAGAGACCGAAATGGGCGGCGACAATGCCGGGACCCCGCCGGAATCGGGCCAGAATTCGCCGGCGGGATTCTCCGTCGAGCTTCCGGCGCCGGAGGGTTGGAAGAAGAAGGTCCGGTTTCGTTGTCAACGACTCACTCTTGTTCTTTTTATTTTTTCTTGGTCTTGCCCTAGCGCTTCACTTTCGCTCTGCTGTTCTTGGATGCGCGTTGTCCGGTTTGGTTTTCTGCGTAATTGGACTGTCTCGGCTGCATAATTGGCTTGTCACAAATGTTATCTCGTTTTGATTGGCTAGGGTTTTGGTGGTTGGTGTGTAAGCGAAGTTCTGGTGTGTGGGTTTGAAGAGCAGCTGGGTTTCGCTATTCTTTGTTGGATTTGGAGGTTTGAGGTCGTTTACTTGGAGGAATTCGCCGTGTCTTGTGTGCTGCTTGGTGTCTTCTCGTGGAATTCGTGTTTTTGCTTGTCTTTTGTTAGATGATTTGTAGGGTTTCATCAGCAAAAGAAAAAGATAATACTTAGGGTTTGGTCAGGCTGAAATTACATTTTTTTGGTGGTGGAGGAGGGGGTAGGCGCGCTGAAGGCTCGGAATCTGAAGGGAACCAGCCCATTTGAGCTGGGTGGGTCTCTCCCAGGTGAGGAGAGGTTCCAGGGTTGACTCCCTGTGGCGTTTAGTGCTTGGCGGGGATGCTTGAGTCGTAAAAATGCAAAAAATAACTTCGAATTTAGGGCTTAATTTGTATATTGCTAGATTTTACATACGAGTGTTGGATTGATGCTTGACTGGTTTTAAGATTTTTATTGTTATCATGGTGAAGTATTTTGTACTTAATATTTATCCGGTCTAGCTAGCGATTTCTGCTACTTTCTGCTATTTCCATATATATAGGTTCTTAGGTCAGTCTTACTAGAGTTGAAGAGTTGGTATAGTAATCCCAGATACACAAGAGAAATGAATGAAGCTAAGTTTTTTGGATATTTTTCTGTAAGTCGGAGTATTTATGTATCCGGTTGGAATCTATGCTTTCTTATTCTGTTATCAGCTTATTCTAAAATTTATATGTAGAATCTAATCTTTGTTTTCTTCATTGCATTAAAATAAGCTCAAAGGTTTATGCAAAATTAGGCCCTTTAACTTAATTATATAGGGCGGATCCTTGCTGTTTGTGATTATTAGATGGCTGGGATGGCTTCGGAAATGTTAAAATTTTACTTTCTTTTGTTTTTAAGTCATTTTCGTTTTTAGTTAAATGTTTTACGAAACTGTTTTATGTAATGTAAGGAATACGTCCTTTTTATGTGTCAACTGTGTACTTGATTTTCTTGATTTGGAACAGAATATTCCAGTCTGTAGCCTATTGGTAAATATGGTAACAAATTTCACAAAATTCATTATTCAGCGAAATGGGCATGCACCTACCTTCATTGTGAAATTTTGTCTATTTTGCTTTGGTGAAATTTCGCAAATTCTATGTTTAAGGCAGGTTATCTTTGGATTTTTTACATTTTTGGCAAGTCAATTTTTTGTTTTTTACAGTTTAGGTAAGATAATTTTAGAATTCTTACAGTTTGGGCAAGTTTATTTTAGGGCAGTTTCTATTTTGTGGCTCCTTCTGCTTCCTACTGCTCTTCCTTTTTCATCTTTTTACACTTCAAAACTTTCCTGAAAATTTTCCGAAATGAATAAACCAAACCCAAAATGTCTCTCCTCTCTGAAACTAACCGAAATACCAACTTTGTTACTATGTTGGTAAATTGGTTCTCCGTATCTTAAATAGCATATCTTCTTGCATGGTTTTCTTGTATTTATGCCATTCATACTGGCCCGAGGGAGTATTCTAATTGTGAGAATAACACTGATGTGTTATGCTGCATGTGCAAAGGGAATGAGTTTTTTTCTGCCATTTTCTAGCAAATTGTAGTTTATGGTGACCTTCTAATTTCTATGATTTATTCCGGACAAAATTTATAGTTTTTCGAATGAATGGGGTCCTGTTGTTGGTTAAAGGTTCTTGCATGCTTTGATGCACCACTACAATGGGCATATTGTAATTGCCAAATTTCTTGACATATGTTTGTCCCATGATCTATTATTTGCATTATGCAAGATTAACTCTGTTGTTGGGCTTACACCTATGCATTTGTTCTTTGTATATTACACATGTATTGGCCTGTTTTAAAAATACTGTCAGATATGAACGACTGTTGAGGACTGTATAAATTGATTTTGTAAATGAAGCAAGATTTGTCAGTTGTCATAAGTGGAGCAAATCAATGAGTTAAAGATGTTACTAAAGATGAAATCAAACTTAATGGTTTGGATGAGTTGTTGTTGATGTTCTTCTATTATTGGTAGGTTTTAATGAAAGTAATGATTGCTGCATCTTGGAATTTACATACTGCCGCTGGGCATCAAATGCTTGGTAGATGATCATAATGATGTGCTGATATGAAGCCTCGTTTCCACTTATTTTCTGATAACTTATCATTTTTAGATATAGCATTGTAAGTTTTTACTGCTAGGATAGTCCAAAATCTTTGGGTGGAAAATTACATAAAATTAAGGTATTTAAAAGGTGAAACTATAAGTAAATTTGAAAGAATAAATGAAGAGATATTTATGTCACTTCTTGGAGTAGTTTTCTGTGTTTGTCTTTTTTAAGTGAATGTGTTTGGTTGGTTTCCCTCATTACTTTATATTTTATTGTCATAAGAAGCAAAATGTTTCACATTATTTATTTTTGGGTGTTTGGAAGGGCGTACATTTTTTATTTATTTATTAGATTTGTTGACCATTGTCTTCACGTATCTTCTTTTTGGCCTTCAGTTCATCAATAATCACTTATTGACTTTTTCTGTTTTGTGAATTTAACCTTTTGGATTACGATCATGAGTATATTCTCTCAAATGTACAGAGTTGGAATATGCAAATGGAAGAAAGACAAGGTATACTGAGAAGGAATCTTAACATGGAAATTTTCACCCTTTGCTGATATGTAGGCCCCCTTCATCTGCTCACTTAAATTTTGAATTCTCCGTCGTCAACATCTTAATGAGCTGATGTAGAGGGTAAACGTATCAGAATGGACTGAAATGTCTTAGCTGTTTATTTTGATGATTCCTTCACATCCTTATGTTGGATCCTCTATAGGTGGGATATGTAAGTCTTTCCAGTGCACCCAGAGGAGAGATTTTTAATTAATCACATCAATGAGGTTATGTTAAGAAATGTTCTGTGTTGTTGGTAGACCAACTGCCTTGTAGTCCAGTTTTAACGTGTGAGTTATTGTTTTGTATGGACTTTTATTTTTGAATGTTGATGACATCCATGTAATAAAGCATGAAGTGTTGCTTTGGTTAAGACAGATGTACTACACTCTCTCCATCCCATATTAATAGCTCCATTTGAAGAAATAGTGGTTTTTATTGGATGGTGAAGGCCACATCTAAGAGAATGGAAAATAAGTTTTCAAGACTGTTTTTTACGTACCCATCCACTTAAATTGAACCAAATGGAGCTAATAATATGGGACAAACGTTTTTTCCAAATGGAGCTATTAATATGAGACAGAGGGAGTATTTTTTATTTTATTTTTTTGACCAAGCATTTGCTGCCAAGTTTAAGGTCAAAGGAGATACTCTGATGGATTAAAGGTTTTTAAACCAGGCTGGCACCATTGACTCTGTTCGGACATAGGTTAAGCTGGTTTAACAGTTGGTGAACCTGGGTTAGCAGGGGAGGTGAGGTGGAAGAAAAGGTAGGGGTGGAACGGGGGGAAGGGGATGAAAGAAAGAGGAGGTAAAGAAGGACAAGAGCAGAGAGGGCAGGCTGAAGAGACGAGGGGAAGGGGTGGAAGATGAGGTCCAAGGAGGAATTTGGGGGGAGGGCCAAGGAGTAAATGAGGAAAAGGTATCTTTTTTTTTTTTTTGGAAGGGGGGGAGGTTGGGGTGGGGCTGGGAAGAGGAGCAGTGGGAGAGATGGAGAATCATTCTTCACTGTGTTTGTTGCTTGTTGTGGTTGGCTCCTATCAGCTGGGACAAAAAAAGTTATATTAACCTCATTAACTCTTCCTGGAAAGTCATTGGGTTGCGAGCCAAACTGGTTTGATCAGCTATGCTGAACCTTGATTATAAAACCATGGTCGGATGACCTCTCACAAATTGAGTGAACTATTTGGTGGTGATTTTTTGAAGGATTCTCTTTCTTTTAAGAATGATAAGAAGATGGTTGACTTTAATGTTTTAAAGTTCAGAGTTTTGATTGTTATAGGGTTGTGCTTAGTAGTGATTTGTCAGCACTGTAATAGAAAAGTAACAATAAAGGAAGAAAGGAATTCACCTAATTTTGATATTGATTTATTTATTCATCTAGACTCATTAATTAAAATTCTTATGTTTTGAAGTGAGAAATCAGTATCTGTGCAGTTAATCTCTATGATTTCTAATGATTGGAAAAAAGAATGGGATAAGTGATAGATATATCTTCTAAAAGTTGTGCATATTTTTTACAGTTACATTATTTGTCTAGAATCATCTACTTTTATTAGAAAGGGTAAATAGAAGAAGTATGATATCTATTATATATACTCATTTTAGATGTGTCAATTCTTTCTTTTTCTCTCTCTTTTCTTTGGTACAATCTTGCTGTGTCCTTGGTTTCCAGGCTTCAGAATGTGGCTTCTGTTGCGGAAACCACTATAACTGTTTAAGAAACCTGACAAATTTGTAGGTGTTAATGAGAATCTTATCTGGGCCATGTAGATCTTTTACTTGATGTAAGATCTCTTCAATTTTGATGGCATTTTAAATTCAAAAGTAATATGCGGTGAGGACGGTGCTATCAGCACCTTTATAATGCTAATGTTAGCTGGTGCAAGTTGCAATAGCTGGCAAACAATGGAAGCTGTCATGAAAGTTATGACTATAAACCTTAGTAACCTTAAATCTCTTGTTTTGGTTTTGAGAGTTGTTAAATTAAATGCTTATCTTTCCAAATGCTTCTGTATGATTGTATTATGTGGCTTGCTATAATACTGTTTATAATTATTATTTATCTTCTTTTTGGATTATTAGTTTACTCCAAGCAAGGGGAGTACCCCCAGAAGATATGAGATTGTTTTTATATCACCTACGGATGAGGAGATAAAAAGCAAGAAACAGCTGGAACGGTACCTCAAATCCCATCCTGGAGGCCCCTCTTCCGCTGAGTTTGACTGGGGAACTGGTACTCTTTCTTTCTGTTTTTGACTTTTACTCAAACATTCCCTTTGGTTGCATACATTTTAGATGATTACTCTGTGTGCTATTAAACAGGTGAAACTCCGAGGCGTTCTGCAAGAATTAGTGAAAAGTTGAAGTTTACTGAAACTCCTGAGCACGAGTCACCAAAAAAGCGTCAAAGAAAATCGTCCAGTGGAAAGGCTTCTGAAGAGAAGAAGGATGAGGATACCAAGATGTTTGAGGAAGAGAAGGAACTTGATGAAAAGGAGAAGGATGCTGATAGTGAAACCAATGTAGGTCAGGAGAAAGAGTGTATTGATGGGAAAAATGAAGTTTGTGTGGAAGGAGAAAAGGAAGGTGCTGGTGATGTTGAAGAAACTCATGAGGAGAAAAGAGATAATGCTGGTGAAAAAGGTGAAATCAATACACCTGATAAAACATTTGACGGCGAAGGAAACCAAGTCATGCAAGATGAGGATAGAGCTGGTAAGGATGGAGATGCTTCAAAAGCAGTTGCTGCAACTGCTGTAGGACTTCAAGCAAGTGAAGATGCTGAAATGAAAGATGCAGAGGGTTCTAGTGACAGATCCAAAGAAGGGAAAGAAGATGCTATCAATGAAGATGCAAATATGGAGGTTCTGGTTGAAAACGAAACACATCTAAAAGAGGAGGAAAATGAGAAAGAAAAAGTGGACAAGCCTGATGGACAACAGGAAGTTTTACCTGAATTAACTGCTGACATAAATCAGTCAGAAGAAGAAAATAAAAAGGAAATAGAGGCTGATAAGTCAGTCGATATTGAATTGGTTGCACCAATTACAAGTGACGAGAATGGAAAGTTACCTGAGAAACCATCATTACCTGAGAAGGGCAGTAATGCTGAGGAGGATGCAACGGCTCAAAAACTCCTCCCAGAGATTCAGAAATCCTCTGGGAAATGCGAAGAACAGCATCCTCCTAAGCCTTCTCCAGTCAGCTGCTGAAGTCCTATTGAACTGACCATACTATTTCATGCTATTTTTGTTTTGATGTATTATGTCAGGAATATTTAACAGCAAACTGTTAGCTACCTAGAATTTCTTATATTTGATGCTATTTTCCTTGAATGTATTGTGTCAGTGCTTATTTAGAAGCAAACTGATTGCTATCTAGAATTTCTTAGTTATCTGCGTCAATTGTTCTAAGCTGTTACTGCCGTAATGTTCTTTGTAGTTGTTGATGAGACAACCGTGACTAGTTTTGTAGCAATAATGTAATTCAAGTCTGCTGACATAAAACTTTTTGTCATGACGTGTTGACTTTCTTTTTAACTTTTTGTTGTTGGGTACTTGGAAACGTAGGCACTGCTTATAGGTGGATCACCACGCCGGAGAGGAAAGAGGATTGGGGGAATTTGACGTCCTTCCAGATCTTTGTGAGGTGTTGACCGAAGTGTTCTTTTTGAAGATGATGTCGGTTTTATGAAAAATGCAATCTTTGTTATTTACGTGGAAATGGTTTTGGCTGTTGAATCTTTTACTAGCAAGCAATCCGGCTTAGCAAAGTGATGACACCTCTAGTTTGTATGTCAAATATTTGGATACGACATAGGATGTGGGAAGATTCCATTATCTCCCTTTTATTGGTTGGCTTCATGGCTTTATTAGATGGACAGGTCTATATGTAAGAATGCCTTTAACTTCAAAGCTTTGTTTGAAAGCCATTTTTTCAAAAAGGCATGGTTTTTCTCTTCTATTTCTGATTTGCATGTTTCCAAGGGTAGACCTTTTTGTTGAAAGCTATGAAATCTATTGATTTAAAATGGTTTTTTGGTTCTTGCATATCGCTTGGGCCATTCTGCAAACTATGTATTCTTTGTTTTTTTGTTCCCTTCGTTGAAGGTTTTAAGTGGGAAAGCCTCCTCCTGAGTTGATCATTATTGAACATTCGCCAACAAGGTGCTTCAGATTGGAAACAAGGCATCATTCTTTTCCCGGAAGATGGCTTCAAAGCAGAGGGCACTGATCTTAGAACATGGGCGCCTAAGAAGAAGACTCAATTACCTTAGTTTTCAAACATGTACAAACACTATAATTTAGATGGCAATGGAACAGCACAAAGAGCACACTACCAATCCATTCTCATTGCAGGACTGACATCTTGTGTCCGAGTCCTGCTCACCAGTGGCGAGCTTGCGGCATCCATTGCACTCGGAGCAAATTAGGAATCTCATTCCACCACACTCATCACACATACCTCCTAACCTATCTAGAGGAATGTCCTTAACCAGCTGCCTCAGCTTCCCTTCCTCGTGTAATCTGAAGACCTCCTCACCCCCACCTATGTATCTTCCTTTTATGAATAACCTCGGTGGGACTGATCGTCCACCCATGGCACACCATAGCTCCTCTCTGAACTCCATATGCATTGACACATCCCTCTCCTGGAAAGCAACTCTCAAGCTCATCAAGAGGAATCTGAGCATGTTACATTCATCGAAAGTTTTCCTTACGCCTCGAATGGTGGTCGTGTATAGGATCACAGAGTTTTCTCCTCCTGGAGGACACCTCTTCTCAAATTCTGCTAAAGGATCATTTGTGTCATCTTTCCTGTTTGTCTTCTGCATGTCATAAGCTTTGTTGTTATCAGAAAACAGCTTCTGTAAGCCTTTGTGGGGGCTTGGAACAGACAAACTCTCTGAATGAAGGCCTTGATGCCTAAAGGATGAATTGTGCGAAGGACTCCGGATGGAATTGCAGACCACTGCATCTGAGTTATCCCTTGAAGACATTGTGACTTTCATGAACTCGTATGGTCTAATGTTTTCTTTATCGATGGAGCTGCTAAGCTTTGCGTCATCTTCTCCTCCCAGGTCCAGCTCCTGTGACGAGTGAATTTGAACTGATGGATTTTGAAGTGTGTGGTCTGAATTTGTATTGACGGGGTCGAACCACCCATCTGAGGCGTATACCTGAAGCAATCGCTCCTTCTGGGAAATACCAATTTGTTTGATGGACTTCAATTTCTTCAAAAACCTACCCTTGATCTCTTTCATCTCACTTTTTATCAGAGCACAGAACCGGGATTTGTCGTCTCTGAAGGGTAGTGAAAAATTCTGATCTTATTCCTATTCAAAACCCAGAATTAAACTCAGAAAAGAAAGCAGAGATGCTGTAAATGATAATAATTATTGCAGAAATACAATTCGTGTTTCAATAAATAAATCCTGGAACATTTTTGCAAGCAAATGCAGTGGGCTGAGAGACATTAATGAATTCAAGATAAGTCAAAGTTGGAACATTAATTAAGAAAACAAGAATTCTTTTGGAAATTAAATAATAAGGAAGGGATTATATATGTAGCAAAGCTGCAATAAATTGAGCTTGGAAGAAAACAAATTAGCTAAATCCCCTGCAAACCATCAGACGCAGCCCAAAACTAGAAATGCTTAGAACCTATCTTCGCTAGGATAAAAATATGAACATGCTTTTATCTTCACTGAGAGTGAGAATCTGACCAGGATGTTGTTCATCTTCTTCCTTGAAATTGGGGAATTCAGATGAAACCCAGATTCTGGAAGTGAAGAAAAACTACCCATCTAGTCTCTTCTATAAGAAGATCATTTGGCGGGACTTGGCAGAGAATCATGGACCTTGGTTTCCTGCTTTTGCCTTTTCCCCTTCTTATCGAAGGTGCACTCACCAGGACTCATTGGATAGAAAGTGAAAGGTTTGTATGTGGGATGATTTGCTCATGGAATTCAAAAAGTGGAGGCGTGGGCAACGGTCATGATGCTAGAGGTCTCATGGTGTTCACTACTTTCTGGCAACAACCGGGGACCCAGCCACATGCAGTTGACGCTCTTTTCTGTCTATTCAGCTCTCTAAGTGCGCCTAAAATTTCGAAAAGCTTGTCTTTCACTTTTGAAAAACTTTCTCATTACAAACGCCATTGCTTTGGTCATCCCCTTAATGTCAAGTAGCCAACAATGTTTTCATTTTTGCACTAAAAGAAAGAAGAAAAAAAGAGTTTTATTTGACTTGGAGTTACGCTTGTCTTGAAGATGGAAACTCTTTGTTACCGCGGTTAAGCTGAATTGGTACTGTCGCATTCTAACATGTACTAGTAAGAATGACGTGCATTATGTGTGTGAATATAAATTAATTAAAGAATAGAGATGAAGTATTTATCAAACAAAGGTCTCTCTTGCGGGCAACAATTACACTGCATGCATTCTCTAGTTTTTGATACCTTTCCTCCTTTAGTTGGGTTTAAACTTGGGCTTTCTCATAATGGGTTTTCCCTGCTAAGACCTCTCACTTATATTAAGAAGGTTAGACACAATGGGAGCGGGCTCTATTTCTCAGAGCATGCGGAGGCCTAAACCTCTGCACATGGCCAAGCCCGCAACAGGGTCGACCCCTTGCTAACCACGGGTCGTACCGTCGATATATAATTCGCGCATTTGTGCCCTACAACATGTTAATGTACAACCTAGTCACATACCTAGTGTGCGTGTGTGACATAAGCAGGTCCCAATCAAATTAGTGTAATGAAGGCACATGTTGGGTCTGCGTGACCGCCCCACCACCCTTGGACCCCGTGGCCTAACATTAGACCGAAACGGGCCCGAGCCCATACCCTGTCCAACATCCCCCACTATGGGTGAATGACTTATATGGTCTAACAACAACTTACACTAGTCTTATTGAAGACCAATGCTATGAGTGTGCATAGAAAATAGATCCGTCGTTAAAGCCTTAGTGAAAGGATTAACTAACATCTCAGTAGTAGGAATATGACTCATAGTCACTTTTCCCCTCAGTAGCATGTCGAAGATGTAATAGTAATGCACCTCAATGTGCTTACCTCTGGCACTGATCTCCCCATTCTTAAGTGTCGACACCGTTTCCAAATTATCACAATAAATCTGGACAGGAGCATCAGTCCAGCCTTCTAGCCCTAATCTTGCTAGAAACTCCTTTATTCGTACTGCCTGGGAAGCTGCAATACTATATGCATAGAACTCAGCTTCCATCGTAGACTTAGAAACACTATTCTATTTCTTCCTTGCCCACGATATAGCCCTACCTCCAAACATGAAGATAAATTCGGTAGTCGATTTCCTGTCATCTGGATCCCCCGCATAGTCTGAATTACTATATCCAGCCAATGACAAACTTTCTACCTAATAAGTGAGTTTTAAACTCTTAGAGCCTAAAAGGTACCGAAATACCTTCTTCATTGCTTGCCAGTGCTGAAGACCAGGGTCTGTTTGGTAATGACTTAACAAGCTTACCACAAAACTCAAATCATACCTCGTATAGGTCATGACATACATCAAGCTGCCAATACCCTATGAATATGAAACTGACTCTATGTGGAGTTGGTCTTCCTCAGTCCGAGGAGCCATACTCTTAGACAACACCATACCCTTTTAAATAGGGGACTCAATGGTTTTCCAACCATTGACATTGATGTGTTTGAGAATGCTCTCTATGTATGACTCTTGAGATATACTCAGCTTTCTAGCCATGTCTTTCATCTCAAACTGGGTTTTGAGCCATTCCTTTTACCTGACTATCATACTTAGGTCATTCCCTATCAAGAATATGTCATCTACATACAGTGACAACATCATATACCTAGCTCCATCTCAGAAGGTATAAACAAAGTGATCGTGTTCATTCACTATGAACCCATACTCACTAATCACCTTGTGAAAAGTGAAGTACCATTGCCTTAGAGAATTTTTTAGGCCATACAATGATTTTATGAGCTTGCACACCTTGTGTTCCTCTCTAGGAACTACGAAACCCTTAGGTTGTTCTATGTAAATTTCTTTCTCTAAATCTCCATTTATGAAGGCAGTCCTTACATCCATCTGATGCAGCTCTAAATCAAAGTAAGCAACATCCTAAAAGACATCAAATCAAGTCAAATATTGACACAAGAGAGTATGTCTCTTTAAAGTCCATCCTATACACCTGGGCGAACCCTTTAGCCACTAATCTCGCCTTGTACTTATCTATAGAACCATCATCCTTAAGCTTCTTTTTGAAGATCCATTTACACCCAATGAGCTTCCACCCTTTAGGTGGATCAACTATCTTCCAAACCTTATTCTTTAGGATAGAGTCCATCTCTTCCTAAATAGCATTCTGCTATTCTTGAGCATCTGGAAGACTTGAAGCTTGCTCAAGGGTAATCGGGTCGCCTAGAACGGGTTCATCTAATGTGACGTTGTCCTCCACTAGCATTGTATAGAAGTCCTTCAACTGTGTTGAAGTTCTTCTTTCCCTCAATGCCTTGGGTTCTGGTTCGGTTTGGTTTTGATCTGATCCAATTACTTCCTCATGGGAAGTGCTAGGACCAGCCTCTTTAACCACTTCAAACAAATCGACTCTTTTGTTAGGTATTCTAGGGTTTAATTCTTCCTCCAAGAAATAAGCATATCTAAACTCAATTACCCCCAATGTCCCATCCGTGTGGTGAACCATGAATCGGTACCCCTTAGAGTGGTCACAGTAACTAATAAAGTTGTACTTTATAGTCTTAGGGTCCAACTTTGACTTATGTTAATCAGGCACCTTTACGTGTACCCTGGACCCTTACACTCTAAGATGCCCTAAGTTCAGACGTCGACCCATCCATAACTCATAAGGTGTTCGTTGGACTACCTTTGTGGGTACACAATTTAGGATGTACATGACGGTGTCTAAAGCCTCACCTCAAAAATTGGTTCCTAACTCAGAGTGATTTAACATGGACCTTACCCTGTCCATAAGCGTCTTATTATGCCTTTCTGTCACTTCATTCTGCTGTGGAGTGTATGGTAGGGTGTACTGATGAACTATTCCCTGATCGATATAGAAATCTTTAAACAGATTAGAGGTGTGCTCACCACCCTTGTCAGTCCTAAGAAATTTTAGTTTCCTGCCTAACTGAGTCTCTACCTCAGCTTTTAATTCCTTGAATTTATTTAAGACATCAGATTTGCTGTTTATTAAATACATGTACTTGTATCTTGAATAGTCATTTATGAACGTAATAAAATATATCATCCCTTTGTGGGTCTGAATATTCAGAGGCCCCCAGATATCATAATGAACTACCCCTAAGAGTTCATTTGTCCTTTGTCCCTCTAGGAATGATTGTTTACTCATCTTCCCCAATATGCAATCCTCACACACACACACACGTAGGTCATTAGATATTTTAGGTAACAACCCAGTGTTTAACATCCTATGTAGCTTATCTATATTAATTTGACACAAATGCATATGCCACAACGGGGCATCATCCACAGACATAACAATGTACTTAGAAGTACTTATTTCATTAGATTCAAAAGAGTCCATTACATCTAGGCAATATAAGTCATCTACTAAAGAAGCAGTAAAAAGTACATTCCCACCCTTGCCCACTGTGGCCTTGCTCCCCTTGAATCTAACTTCAAACCCTTTCTTTGTCAGCATAGGGATTGAAATCAGGTTCTTCCTGATTGAGGGAGCAAAGAGCATATCAATGAGCACTAAATGTAGACCCATCCTTTAGGGGAATCCTGTAGTTCCCCATAGCCTCCACCTTGCAGTATGTGTTGTTGCCATGAAAACTTTGTTCTGACCTGACATCAGATTAATCATCTCACCCCTGGCTCCCTTGGAGTGAGAAACATGACTGTAGCTCATGAGTCCAGCCACCAGGTCTTATCCTTAATGTCATCAATCATCACCTCTGAGACAACACACATAATCTCCTTACTCTTGCCCTTGTTGTTGTTCCCAGACTGATAATCTTTTTGAGGACAATTAGCCTTGAAGTGGCTCACTTGGCCACACTTGAAGCATGCACCTTGAGGTTTGTTATTCCCCTTTCTAGTGCCCTTGTTCTGAGGCTTCTTGCCCTTCTTCTTGAAAGCTCTCTTACAGGGACCAAGCCCTTGTCCACCCTTCTTGCTTCCACCAGAGTTCTGTGCTAGGTTGGCAGTAGCAGCACTCCCATAAGCCTTCACATGGTTCCTCCTTTCTTACTCAAGCCTTAGCTTGGTAGTCAGAGCCTCCATTGTGATCTTCTGATCACCCATATTGAGGTAGACCACCATACTATCCCAGGACTTAGGGAGGCTATTCAACACTGTTGACACTTGGACTTCCTCAGAGATAGGGTCCTCCAGTGTCTCCAAGTCATCAGCAATGATGGACATGACACTCAGGTGCTCATTCACATCAGTTCCCTCTATTATCTTGAAGTTATGGTACTTAGTGTAGCATCTTCTTATGAGCTTCAGTTTGCTCCTCATACCTAACAGAAACTACTTACATCATCTCTCTGGTAGTCTTGTACTTCTCAAAGAGCCTTTCTATCTTTAGCTCCATGAAAATCAGAATGGTGGACCTAGCCTTATTGTCATCATCCCTCAATTTTTCATAAGCTTTCCTCTGAGTAGCTGAAGCAGCCTCTGGTAGTTGCTCAATGATATGCTCAATGTAATAAGCAAGATCAGAAAGAGTTAGGATGTGGTGTATCCTTCTCTTCTACACCAGATAATTGTCAGCACCAACAAAACTGGGTATTAGCAACGCTTATGTATGCGTCGCTAAAAAGAGCTAATAACGACATATAACAAATCGTCGCAACAAATACAACAATTAGCGATACATAATATTAAGTGTCGCTAATAATAGTATATTAGCGACGCATAACTCCAAACGTTGCTAATACTTACGTTATTAGCAACACTTTTCTAAGCGTCACTAAAAGATATATATTTAAATTTTTTTAAAATAAATTTCAACACTATTAACGACGTATGCTTACAAACGTCGCTATACGTTTCCACAATAGCAACATTTCACAATGAGCGTCGCTAATAATTCTCAATTTAAAAAAAAAAGAAAGAACTAATAGCGATGCATATCCTATGCGTCGCTACTACCTAATAGTAGTAGCGA
This sequence comes from Saururus chinensis, assembly GCA_035235625.1. Taxonomy (NCBI): domain Eukaryota; kingdom Viridiplantae; phylum Streptophyta; class Magnoliopsida; order Piperales; family Saururaceae; genus Saururus; species Saururus chinensis. The sequence goes on along the minus strand of CP141146.1, from coordinate 30,470,602 downwards.
TGCATAAAAACATGCGCCGCTACTACCTATTTTTTACTAAAATTTTATTTGAATTTTTTACAAATTTTATTATTTTTTATTTTTAAAAATAAAAAATAATTAAAATAAAATACTAATAGTGACGTATATACTTATACGTCGCTATTAGTATTTTTTAGTTATTTTTTTATTTTTAAAATTAATTTTAAAAAATAAAAAAATATTAAAAATTTTAAATTAGAGGAGAGATAGTGTGTAGGTAGATAGGAGAGAGAGGAGAGGGAAGAGAGAGAGAGAGAGAGAGAGAGAGAGAGAGAGAGAGAGAGAGAGAGAGAGAGAAGGGAGAGAGGGAGGAGAGAGAGGGTGGAGCGAGGGAGAGGAGAGAGAAAGTGTGGAGAGAGAGAGGATAGGGAAGAGTAAGAGAGAGAGAGGAGAGGAGAGGATAGGGAAGAGAGAGAGAGAGAGAGAGGAGAGGATAGGGAAGAGAGAGAGAGGAGAGGATAGGATAGGAAAGAGAGAGAGAGAGAGAGAGGAGAGGATAGGAAAGGAGAAAGAGAGAGAGAGAGAGAAAGAGAGAGAGAGAGAGAGGATAGGGAAGAGAGAGAGAGAGAAGGGAGAGGGGGGAGGGAAGAGAGAGAGGGATTTTATTTTGTTGTTTTTTTAAATTTTTTTATTTTTTATATAAAAATAATTTAAAATAAAATAATACTAGCGACGTATAGTATTATACGTCGCTATTTAGTACATGTATTAGCGACGTCTCTAATTATACGTCACTAATACATGTACTAATAGCGACGCATATACATATACGTCGCTATTAGTATTTTAAATTAAATTTTTTATTTTTTAAATTAATGTTAAAAAATAAAAAAATCTCAAAAAATTTTGAAATTAGAGGAGAAAGAGTGGGAGGGAAGAGAGAGAGATAGGAGAGGGAAAGGGTGGAGAGAGAGAGGGTGGAGGGGAGAGATAGTGAGAGAGAGGGGGGAGAGAGAGAGAGAGATGGAGGGAAAGAGAGGAGAGGGGGGAGAGAGAGAGACGGAGGGAGGGAGGGAAAGAGAGAGGGGGGAGAGAGAGAGAGAGAGAGGGAGGGAAAGAGAGGTGATGGAGAGAGAGAGGGAAAGAGAGGAGAGGGGATAGAGAGAGAGAGAGAGGAGAGGGAGAGGGAGAGGGAGAGGAGAGGGAGAGAGAGAGAGAGAGAGAGAGAGAGAGAGAGAGAGAGAGAGGAGAGGGGAGAGATAGAGGAGAGGGGAGGGAAGAGAGAGGGGATAGGGGAGGGAAGAGAGGGAGGGTGAGAAGATTTTATTTTGATTTTTTAAAATTTTTTATTAATTTTTTTTATTTTTTAAAATAAAAATAATTAAAATAAAATACTAATAGCGACGTATAGGAATATACGTCGCTATTAGTGCATGTATTAGCGACGTATAGTTTTATACGTCGCTAATACCTCTAATAATAGCGACGTATATTGCTATACGTCGCTAGTAGTATTTACTTTATTTTAGTTTTTTATTTTCAAAATTAATTTTTAAAAATACAAAATTATAAGAAAATGAAATTAGAGGAGAGAGGAGAGGGGGAGAGAGAGAGAGGGAGGGAGGGGGAGAGAGAGGAGAGAGGGGGAGAGGGAGGAGAGAGAGAGGGAGGAGAGAGAAAGGGAGAGGGAGGAGAGAGAAGGGGGTGAAGTGAGGAGAGGGGAGGGAAGAGAGAGAGGGGAGCAGAAAGAGAGACAGAGGGGAGTGGAAAGAGAGAGACGGGAGGGAAGAGAGAGGAGAGGAGGGAGAAGAATTGTGTTTTTTATTTTTTAAAATTTTTTATTAAATTTTTTTATTTTTATTTTTTAAAATTGAAATTATAGGAGAGAGGAGAGCGGGGAGAGAGAGAGCGAGGGAGGGAAAGAGAGGTGAGGGAGAGAGAGGGAGGAGAGAGAGAGGAGAGGGAGGAGAGAGAGGAGATAGAGAGAGGAGAGAGGGAGAGAGGAGAGAGAGAGGGAGAGAGGAGAGAGAGAGGGAGGAGAGAGGAGAGGGGAGAGAGAGAGGGAGTGGAGGGGATAGGGGAGGGAAGAGAGGGAGGGTGAGAGAATTTTATTTTAATTTTTTAAAATTTTTTATTATTTTTTTTAAAATAAAAAAATAATTAAAATAAAATACTAATAGCGACGTATAGAAATATAGGTCGCTATTAGTACATGTATTAACGATGTATTGAATTAAACGTCGCTAATACGGGCACTAATAGCGACATATATTTCTATACGTCGCTATTAGTATTTTTGTTTAATTTTTTTATTTTTTTAAAATTAATTTTAAATAATAAAAAATTATTAAAATTTGAAATTAGAGGAGAGAGAGGGAGGAGAGAGAAGGGGGTGAAGTGAGGGAGGGAAGGGGGAGAGGGGAGGTAGGAGAGAGAGAGAGAGGAGAGAGGGAGTAGAGAGAGAGAGAGGAGAGAGAGTAGAGAGAGGAGAGAGGGAGTAGAGAGAGAGGAGAGGAGAGGAGAGAGGGAGTAGAGAGAGAGAGGAGAGATAGAGAGAGGTGAGAGAGAGGGTAGAGAGAGGGGAGGGAGAGAAGTTGAGGAGAGAGAGGGTAGAGTGAGAGAGGAGGGAGAGAAGGTGAGGAGAGAGAGGAGGAAAGAGAGGGAGAGAAAAAGTAAAAAAAAATTAATAGCGATGCTTTAAATTGAGCGTCGCTAATAGGTTAATAACTGGCGACGCTTAGTTATAAGCGTGGCTATAGGAATAATATTAGCGACGCTCATAGCTGAGCGTCGCGAATAAAATTTTTTAACATTAGCGACGGTTGGAAGAGAGCGTCGCTAATATATCTTATATTAGCGACGCTATTATTCTTCCGTCGCTAATGTACCTCTATTTGCGACGCTCGTTTACGAGCGTCGCAAATGATTATGTTTTGCGACGCTCTACTGAGCGTCGCTAAACAATTAACGCACGGCGGAAATTCGCCCTGGCGCAAAACTTCACGCCCGGGCGAATTTCCCTTTCGCGCCCGGGCGAATTTCTGCCCAGTTTCGCGCCCGGGCAAATTTCCGCCCGGGCCTTTATATACCGCACTTCTTCCCACCTCTCCTCCTCCACTTCGACCGGCTCCGCCTTGCTTCGTCCCTGCCATGAGCTCGTCCCTGCCATGAGGTTCTTCTCTCCTCTCCTCCTCCGCTTCCACCGGCTACGCCTCACTTTGTCCTCTGTACCGAACCGTCTGGATGTATCAATCGATCATCTACTGCTTTGTGGCGCCTTCGCCGCTGGGCTTGTAGTCTTAGCTGGGGAAGAGCGGGGCCATCTCAGTAGGAGGCCGGCGGTCGCTAAAGTTGGATCCAGAGTTCAAAGGCGAGTAAGCGGAGTCGCCCGGGGTCCTCTGAACCTTGTAGCGCATGGTGTTGAATCGGCTGGCGACCCGAACGGCGTGGGTGAGGAGCGGCGCGGTTCGGGCGCAAGAGAAAGCAGAGGAGCGGGGCCGGCAAGAAGGCGCCTTGGGAGGAAGAGGGACGGGGAGCAGGCTACCTCCGCCCGCTGCCGCTTTGCCTGCCTTCGTCCGCTGCCATTTCCTACCCGGCGAAATCGATCGCCGGCGGAGTCGCTTCAACCTCTCGACAGAAGACGACCCACAGAAATGGGTCGCCTCGACCTGCTTTTGCGGGTTGCCTCGACGGGGTGAGCGCGGCCCCTCGCCCCACGCCGGGCGCGGGTTAGGATTGACCCGCGCGGGTCAGGACTGACCCACGCCAGTGCCTGACCAACGCGGGTCAGGCCTGTTCCAAATCGGGTTTGTGACCCAGTTTGGTAATTTTTTTTTATTTAAATTTTTTTAACGACGCTCCTAAAGAGCGTCGTTAATATATATTTTTTATTTTTTTATACTATTAGCGACGCACACTTAAGCGTCGCTATTAGTATTAAATTATTTTAAAAAAATATAAATTTTTTTTAAAAAATATTTTTTGAAAAAAAAATTTAAATTTTTTAAAAATAATTATATACACTAGCGACGTTTACGCAAACGTCGCTATTAATTTTTTTAAAAAAAATTAAAATATTTTTTTATTAGCGACGATTTATAAATGTCGTTAATACCATATTATTAGCGACGTTTAGTAATAAACGTCGCTAATAATATATTAATAGTGGCGTTTAGTAAATGTTGCTAATACTAAGTTTTAACGACGCTTGAATTATGCGTCGCTAATAAGCAGTAGCGACGACAATTGTATCGACGTATAGAGCGACGCTTTGTATGCGTCGTTAATACCTATTAGTGACGCTTATAGGCATATTAGCGTCGCTAGTAATTAATTTTGTTGTAGTGACATTTAGCTTCTCAATATTTTCTAATTTTGATGTGACCATCTTAGAAGCCATTGTGCAACTACAAAGGAAAAGTGCAGAGACCAGGAAATTAAAACTATGGAAGGCTAACCGCTTCTAAAGAAGTAATTGGTTGGATAACTCTTAATCTAATAATAAGGTTAAGGGACAATTGAGTATATTTTGCTGAGTTTCTTTAATTAGATGCACCTTAATTAGATTTTGGGCCACTTTCTAAAAATAACCATAACTACCCCTTAACCCCCTTAAGGAAGTTACCCTAATTAGGCTCTTTAGGTATTTATTATTTTTAGAATCCCATAAACACCCAACTCAGCACTTATTACAGCAAATAAAAAATTTAGAGGCTGCTGAAATTTTTTTATTTTCTGTCCAGAAAATGTTTGGTACAAAATTACCAAAATAGCCCTAGGGCTGTTTTGGCCTTTTTACCCTTAAAGACACACCAAAAATTTTACCCAGCAACTTATCAAAGATTATTCAAATCAGTGAACAACAATTCAGGACAGAAAAGTGGCAGCACACACACAGCCCTTGTGAATTGACCAAAATGCCCTTAGGGCTAATACGGTCAATTCACACCCTTTTTAATCCACAAAATTAATTTATTTTAATCAAAATAAATCAAATAAATCTTGATGACCAGCAAGTGTGTGTGTGGGAAGAGTGTGATTAGAGAATAAATTGAGCAAAACATTGCAAGACCGACTTGACAAGCTTTGGCCTGAAGAGAGGGTTTTGAAGCGCAAAAAGGGGCTTTGCATAAAAAATAGTCCTTTGGCACATAAGTTGAGGCTTTGGTGCATCGTGTGAAGGGAGGCCTTGGTACGAAAAAGGCAGGTCATGAAGTGTTAATGGAATTTGGGCATGTTTAAGAGAAGCTTGGCACATGCATGGGAGTTGCAACACGTGAAAAAGAGGGTTGGCATGTGATAAAAAAAATAAAAAGTACATAAAGTAAAGTGAATTTGTGGCTGAAAGCCATGACCACTTCTATTGCTTCCATTGATGTCCAGAAACACCCAATGCACAGGAGAAAACCAAGGGAATTTCCGGATCCTCCATCGTGCCTCCTCCATCATTGGACTCTGTTGCTGTTTGCCTAATTCAGCGCTTGGCTGCAACAAGTCCAATTGTATCAACTAGAGCTGCCATAGTCTCCTCCTTGTACCTTCTCATGCTACCGAAATTCTCCCTGTTTTCCACAGTTTTGACATTTGGAGCTCCGAAGAACCTCTCCACCGTGTGTACTTGTACACATAGATGCATTCAAATTTGTAGATGTTTAGCAAGAGATTTTAAGAGTTCGTGGATAATTAATCTTTGTGACAAGGATAGAAGTCCATATGCTAAAGAATGAGACTTTTCTTACTTTCCTTAATTTGGAGGATTGTTAATAACTTTCCCATGTAGTGAATTATGTGAGCCGTAAGTTTCCCCGGATTGGTGCTATGTCTAAACTTGGTTTTTGCCCTTGACGTCCAATCGCCATGCATTCCCTGCATATATTGTTTGCAAGGGCAGGCTTCACATGAATGATTGCTCCAATGGGTCCTATGCAAAGCTCATGGATCTCAAGTGCAGGTCTAGCAGTAGAGACCTGGATACGACAGCATAGACCATGAAACGCCACCAGAAGAAGGATTGGAAGTGCTCTTGCTCCTCCACATACCACAACCCTAATTCAACTCTCCCATTGGTTTGCCTGATGTCATGAGAAACAGTAGCCATTCTTAAGTAGCAAAACATAGATGGATTCGTGGAAAGATGTAGTAGAACCAACAAGCAAAACATAGATGGATTCGTGGATTCATGCGACATTTGGAGGTTGGAGGGTGACGACTTTGCATGGCAGTTAGACGTCGAGGTGAGAAAGGCATGGTGGTTGGAGGCCGGTGGCTTTGCATGGTGGTTCTAAAATTTCATCAATAACCTCTGTGGATGGCAACTGGACGTCAAGGCTACAAAGATATGACCAAGACACGACTGCATCCTTTGAAAGGATGAAACTCAATTTTTGCCTCGCCAGTTAGCCTTGCGGGCACCTGCATGGTGGAAGCCAACACTATAATGGTTAATATTTTTTTCTTTCCACTATTTTAATTATTTTTTTAATATTATTCCTTTAATTCCCCTTTTAAAAAGTTCACAACAACTCCCTAAATTCATAAACAATCATTCCCATTTGAAATTGCTTCAATTGAAGGCATATAACTCAAAATAAAATTAAATAAAAAAATTAAAAATGTTGAGCTCTTTTGTCAAATTTCATTAATTTTAATCTTATCCTAAGTGCATTCATATTATGGTTAGTTATACTTTGTCTTAAATTAGTCAGCTTCATTGGTTTGTGATTCTTAATTAATATTTTTTCACCCTCTTTTATTTAATTTTAAAGAAACAACTAATGTTTTAACCATTGTCTCTTCTAGTCTTAAATTTCTCAAGGTCCTCCTTATTCAAAAGAGACATTAATTCAGACTCTAGTATATGCATAGCTTATTTTCTAAAAAGGAACAAATAAGCTCAAAATCAATATATCTGTCCCTGCCTTTTTATTATATTTGGCTTTTTCCCTTTTTTCATTCAATTTTTTTAGAGCTTCACTTTTTATAAATCATCTCTACTTGCATCATTTAATTTTTTCTTTCTTTTCTATATATTTTTTTATATCAAGTAGATGAGAGCTTTCACACTATCGTAGACTAACCAAAGTAGGTAGTCCTTCCCCATTATTTTTTTGAGGATATTTCCTTTGTGCAAATAAAATAAAGTAATAAATTACAAAGTTTGAAGACTCACTAGAAGAAACTTTTCGAAGTTGAATCCTAGATTAAAAGTCTAGCTCAAGTTCCTCTAATATGATACTATAGCTAAACTAGAATCAAGACTCCCAAATCAACTCTTGTCTAAGAATTCTCTTTTAATGTTTACTCATGAAATTGATTTGAGTTTAACATGATGTGTGCAAGTTTTGAAAAATAGAGAACTACAACATTAAGTAAAAGAAAATCAATTCAATCTTCGCTGCCCTTGTTGCATCCCTCTCTTAGTTAAGTTACTTTGACCACACATCACCGTGTTTTCAACTTTAAAGTAAATTAATGACCTTTAATTTCAAGAGATGAATGTATTAAAAACTACAACAAAAACTTTGCAAAGAAAGAAAAAAAAGAACAACTAATTTTTTGTGTTTTTGAAGTTTTTCCATATTTTTTATTTTTTTAATTCAAAATAAATGACTAAAATTAACATGAAAACAATGTAAAGAAAGAAAAACATGTGTCCAAGTGATAGAAATATTAAACTATGGACAAAGACAAAACAATCTCTTCCTTAGAGATTTTTTAATCCTTATCCTTGCCTAGCAATCCAATCCTAACACAACTTAAGGATGATTTGTTTACTCTCTCTAATTGATCCTTCCATGCTTGAAGGTAGCCTAGGTTTTGCATGTTATACTTATATACTTGGTGGGGTAGCCTAGGTTTTGCATGTGTTGGGGATCTCTTCACCTTCCCCCTATGGCTAAGTTTGTGAGGATGGTTGTTGGGTACTCAAACCTAGTGTGGGTGTCTCTACTCCTGCTAAACTAAATCGCAATTTCAGTAATTCTCACTTGGCTTTGGTGTTTTGGGCAGTACCTTGGGGGTTTGATGACTCTCTTGGGCCTTCACAAAGGTAGTAAATTTGGCTATGGGTTCAGACATTAGAATCTTCTATCCTAAGCCCCTTCTATCCATTTCCCCTTCTATCCATATTACCAATGCTCATCATAGTCTTAATGATTTCCTCCTACTCTTTAAACCGTCTAATTTCTCTTTACGGAACATGAGTCATCTACTAAGAGAACTAAATTTCTCTCTTTCCTTTTCAAGCTCAGCATTAAGGTAGCACCCTCATCACCAACTCTCTATTCATCCCAATCAACTTGATTGTCTCTTGAGAGACATATTCAAGTTTGTCATCTCTTTTCTTCAACTCCTTGTCAAGTTTTATGGTTTTTTTAGTAACTAACATGACCTATTGAATGAGATTTCTCTACTCATTGTCTTAACCAATGTCAGAGGAGGAAGCTGAGCTCAAATCACTAGAATTTGATTAAAGGGACTCCTCTAAAGAACTAACTCTATTTACACTTGCATGGAAAGCAATATAGTTGCACAACTCTTCATCCTCAGACAAGCTATCATCGGAGAACATTGAGTGAAGCATTTTCCCATTTTCTTTCTATCTTACCCCTTAAACCTACTAGGTGTGATCCTCAGAAAAACTATTGACTCATGACTTAGACAATCAGTAGTAAAATATCTTAATTTACCACACTCAAAATGCTTGATATTCTTCTTGTCAGGTTGGTTATGTTTGTCATCCCTTGTCTCACCTTTTTTTCTCCCTAAAGATTATCTCCTTTTATCACCCAGAAAGTTCTAATTTTTTTAAAACTTGTTGAAATATTTAGCCAATAAGACTATTTGGTAATCCTCACTTTCACTCTCATCATATTCTTCCTAGGTGTTAAAAGACTTTGTTTTCTCAAACTACTCAGTCTAATAAGGCTCTTCTTGCTTCTCAAAAGTTTGCAGGTATCCCATGATTTCCTCTATGTCTAACGTGTCTATCTTATTTGATTCATTAATTGCAACAACCTTGACTTTGAGTTTAGAGGACAAGGACCTAAGGATCTTTCTCACTACAAGGTAATCACGTATGGGCTCTCTTAATTTATTACATGTGTTTACTATGTCAAAAATTTGGGCATAATATTTAGATATGGTTTCTTCCTCACTCATCATGATGTTCTCGAATTCTAAAGTGAGGATGATCCTAAACATTATACTTTGTTAATTTATCCCAAGCAAACTTAGCAAAAGTGTAATTAGAGATTAACCTATGCTGACTTTTTCCCATTGTGTTAAATGATGCACTCAAGGCCTTACTATTGTAGTTCGAAAGTTTAGTCTCACTCTCATCATTCATCTTTTGGGATCAAATTCCCCTCTTTATCCTTAGTTATGAGTGGAGTCCAGCCTTTGATAACCACTTTCCAATTATTGCTATTTTAGCTCTTGAATGAAGGTTCTCATTCGATTTTTTCCAATAGGAAAAATTCTGGCTTTCAAATTAAAGGAGGTTGATTAAAAGGATTTCCTAATTCCCCAATACTGTGTTGTTGTTTTAGGTTGACATTCTCACACAAATCAATGAAACAATCAAACAAGTAATTCTAGCAAGAAAATAAGTAATTCCAGTAAGAATCAAGAAGAAACTTCCTAACATAAGCAAATTAAACACTAGCAAGAAAATCTAGGAAGAAATTGAGCAAAACTAACACAACATCATTTAAACAGGCATATCATGATTTCATCAAAACTAACAAGTATTGGATCGAAATCCTCAACTACTACTTGAGAGTTTAGTATCAGACAAAACCCCTCAAATTGGATCACCATGTTGCTATTAAAACTAGTATTTGTAATCAGGTAAGAATTAAGTGTTCTAATCTCTATCTAATGAGCAAGAATTTATATAGCAAAAACTAACATAAAATCATTAGAAAAGCATATCATAAATCTATCAACCATTCACCACAAACATGAACACATTCACATTGATTTTAAAGTGAATAACCCCAAGTAGGGTAAAAACATGCAACCACTCTTGGCCAAATAAATGCACTAGCAAGTAAGACCTTTTTATAAGACTCAAAGAATAACCATTCTTTGTTCAGTCTCCTTATGTTCCATCTTCATCTTCTTCAAGCACCTTAATCAAATATGCATTCTTAATTAAGAATTTTCCTTTCCTTCTCAAGCTCTGTGTGTGAAAAGTGGTTGTGTATCTCTTCAATTTCTCTCACCCATAAGAATTTTTCTCTTAAAACCTATGGTGATTCTATGAAAATAATAGTAAAAGTACCTCCCTTTTCCTCCTCTCAAGTAATGTTTCGCTCTCTTCAAGTTTGTACAATACTAAGCCTTTTATAGATTCACAAGCAAGCTAGGGTTAAAAGAACCCAAGTTGGAAAGGACTCTGATATGGGTTCTTAAACTAGGCAACCAAATCAATTGTTCACTAATTTAGTTTGAACAAAATACTCAATCAATTGATTTATTGTCAAGATGATTGATCGGAAATTGTCTCGGCCTAAAAAATGAAAAGTGAGCTGCTAAGTGGTTGATCTCTCCATGTAACGTATTTAAGGGCAATTGATCCCTTATGAACAATTTTCAAGATTTTTTACCTTTTCCCCCAAAACTTTCAAAATCACTTCTAAAGATTATTTCTACTCAAAATGAAGTTCTTTATGTATGTGAGGGTGTGTAATATACCTTTGAACTTCAACACTTAGTTTAATCTTCAACCTTGAACTATCAAAACACATCCACTTTTATTTTTTAAGTATTTCAATTCCAAATTTGACTCTACCGCACACTAATCTAATCAGACTTTAAGACTGAGAACATACATAAAGTTTTTTCATATTTTTGTTCATCAAAACCATCCAACTATAATACATATACCCACATATGTTTTAACGATTCCCCCCCTTGGCTATTTTTATGAAAGCAATCTATGTGTACGAAATTAAAAAACACAATTACAACTCAAATATTTAGTGCATTGACTTTCACTTGCACAAACACATACTTGACTGAACTTAGTCTCAACTAAGATCATTTGGAATTGATCTTCAAAAGCCTGAAACCTACACTTAATATGCACACTTAAACAAAATTGTTTGCAAAGTACTGTTCAAGTAAGTATGAAGCAAAAACTTGATTTTCAATAATCTCCCCCCCCCCCCCCCCGCCCCCTCTCTTTTCAACACAAATAGACAAAAAGCAAATACAAATTTAATAAAATACTAAGTAAAGTACCTAAGTCAAGAGAGTAATCAACAATGACATGAAATAGACTTGAAGCAAAACATTTCACAAAGTATTTCAAAGTTTAACCACACAGTTTCATAATACATCAAAATAAGCAACATGTACATATCATGAACTGATCAAAGTTTTAAACAAGAAATTCATAAAAAAATATGATAAAAAAAAACCAAGGATCAACATCAAGGCGATCAGCAGCATCTTCCACCTCATCATGTGAAGCATATGAATAAAAGGATCTACACTCCAAGAGGACCTCCACCCTTACAAACCACTAATGAACAAGATCTATAACTTCATGATGAACCACCATCAAACCTATATATGTATCCGGTAAGGGATTCTTATTACACACTTACATGGGATGCAACACACAATAGTTTGTGATCAGGTAGAGGTATTCTTATTGAAGTTTTAGTAGAAATCTTTTGATATATGTATGAAGCAATACCTTCAAGGTTTTGTGGGCAATCGGTCTATAACTTTATTATCTTTTTTGCATTGGCGGGGTGGTCATATAACACAGATTATCACATTGCTGCTAGTTTCACACTATTCTTAATTGACTATGGTTGGCCTCCTCCCACCGTGTTGAGCTATGTTCCCTAACAATGTCCTTTTTGTCATGCCCCGGCACCTGCCCGACCTGAGCCGAACCTTGTCCAAGGGCCGGTCAAGCACACAGAGGCGATAAGATTGTTGGTTTAACACGTTGCGGAAGTCTTAACCCCTCTAATGGGCGATTAATATATACGGAGTCACGCACCTTTAATTCTTTGAGCAAGTAAAATAAGGAAAGTAAAAGAGGATAATAACTTTGAAATAAATCCTCACTCATCCCACATACATAACATCCTGAGCCAACATGTGGCTTGAATCAGAAAGTCTAAAACAAGTCTACAATCATAAGAAATATACGAGTCTGATACATAATCATCCATACAAGGTGCTCTAGTATCATTAGAGAGTAAATAAAAAATCATAAAAAGATCCAAATGCACCTGCGCCTACTCCCATGCATATCCCGATCGTTCCTCATACAGGGGATCTTGATTGTTTGCATGTTGCACCATGCAGCCTCAAAACAAAACACAGAAATAGGGGTGAGTATGAAACTCAATAAGGTTTGAAAAACAGAAACATTAATATGAAAACATCCATGACACAATAACATGGTAATTCAGATCCATATTTAACATGATATCCCCATTTCTGATTAATTCCCTTACTCTACCCTAACTTACCTATAGGTAATCATACTGCATACAAGTATCTCATACATACTAATCATGGTATAAATAATCACATTAAGACATAACATCTATATATCTTACATAATAAGTGATTCTCACCCACCCACATCATTCATAATATCACATATAACCTGTATGAGAAGTGTCTCTACCACATATTCTGATAATGTATAAACATCACATAAACTTGCATGAGAAATGTCTCTAACACACATTTCAGATCATGCATAAACATCACATAAACCTGCATGAGAAGTGTCTCTATCACACATTTCAGCATAAACAATTCTTATTCATCCATAACTCATTCACTCTGCACGACAAGTGTCTCAATCACACTATACCAAATCATTTATAATAAATCATATCCACATCTGTCACATAATCTCAATTATCCCTACACAACTTGTGTAAGCTGGGCATAATTTTATCTCATACACATGCATCATCAACAATGGCGAATGTCTCTATCATGGAGAGGAATACAATTATACCACCCGCTCTGGATATCGTCCGACTTTCTACATGGAAACCTAGGGTGTTTGGGTTAGTCAGCCCCTTTGCTCTCCTTGGATAATCCACAAGGGATGTCTAATTTCCTTACAGAAACCTAGAGCAGGTCTGCTCACCCTGAACAGTCCTAGCCAGGAATGTTTAATCTCCTTGCGAAGACCTATACCAGTGTGTTTTCTCTGGACATCTCTTGCAGTGGGAAAAGTCCGATTTCCACAAGGGAAACCTGGAACACGTGGTAGCCAATGCATGGCTTACCACTTTGGATTCTTAGGGTCCAAATTTGATTCAATCAAATAAACCTCAACCGCATCAAATAACTCACTCAACCCGGGGAGGATCCATGTTCCAATCAGGAACTCACGGAGTTGTGTTTTTTCAGACTAACCAATATCCGATTAAGCCAATGATCGATTAATCTGGCACACAATCTCACACCATTGCATCCAATTGATTAGAATCGGCTAATCTCGATAAAGTCTTGTTCATAAATCCATTTCATGATGTATACAACATGATACATACGTGAGCAGTCTTTACATGAATTCTAATTCATAGAATGTGATCCCATCAGCCCCACATGTATCATATCTAATCATAAGTATCAACAATTACCATGATTACCCCCATATGTGTATATACTAGATAGAACATTCATTTCTAAGCATATGGACGTGCATAAAAGATAGTCCCATAACATATAACACACATGCTCTTTAACATTTAATCATGATTTCTAACTAAAATTATGAGTGAAAAACCATCGGAAAACATCATTTAAATCAAGTGCAACATCATGCTAGACCTATGTAAGCATATTCATTCCATACTTGAAGCTAAACATGAAACCACCATTCTCCCATAATTTAATCATAATAAATGAAGACATGCAAGTCTATTCTCCTTCAATATCCTTGTTGTAATCATGCTTAAAACATAGGGAATCATTCCACATGGAATCGAGATAAACAATCATAACATGTTTTAACCAAAAACATGAAAATTTCACATAATACTTAAATATTCTTCATATTTTTCAACATCAATATCATGTCATTCCAGTAGCTCATTCTAGCATAAATTACTTAGCATGAACATAAGAAATGGTATTAAGAGTAGAAACTTGAAAATGGACAAAATGAAAAAATCCCCAAATTTGCTATGTTGGCGTTCAAACGCCCTGCAGGAACGTTTGATCGCCATAACGTAGTTTCTAGTTCATCCTCCCCACTTCGAAATCAAAACTGAAACTTCACATACACTTCATAAAATATCAAATATCATCCCCAAACTTCATGATAATCAAATCTATGCTTAGGAAACATCAAATCTAGCCATTACGAAGCAAAAACGTCAAGAAATTCTATCAAAGATCCAACCTTTCTCAAATAACCATCAAAGCTCATAACCATGGAAACCCACTTCAAACCCATCAAAAATAAAATCCGAAACCACAGCCATGTTTAGGACCAAACCACTTACCTTCAACAAGCTTCTTGACTCAAAATGGCTCCTCCAACACCTTTAAATCATACCCAACATATGATTTTTATTAATACCTTCACAAATTCGATTTAAACACTTAAATCTTTCAAAAACTAGTAGATCTAGAGTTTAAGAAGTGTAAAAATGAAATTCCCTTCATTAAGGTTTGAAATAAAAGTTCAAATCAGTAGTTGTTTGAGTAGATATAGAGATTAAACCTTGGAGAAAGAAGATATTTGAAAGATTTAAAAAAACCCTAAGAGATTAGTGCAAGATTAAGTCAAAACCCTACCTTAATCTCTCTTCCCTTTTTGAAAAATGGGGATTAAGCTCCTAACTCCAGGTCTCAGCTCTTTCCGAATTGGGAAAGTGGCCGTGCCTTTCCTTTTATAGTAAAATGTGGGGTAAACCTAACTAATTAGTGGGGTACAAATAGGGTTTTATGCTAAAAATGAAAAAAACTTGCTCATTTAAAACCCAATTTGATGTCTAAAAATTTTAAAATAAATACCCAGGATCTTAGGTTGATTTTAGAGGCATTTAGAGCTAATAATCCCAAATTCGCCCATGGGGTCACGGTAGGTCCCGCCAACCCTAACTTTTGGGGAAAATAGTAAAAATTCTAAAAAAAAATTTAAATGACTTAAATTACCTTAAAAACTATAAATGTGAATAAAATTTTGGTCGAAACCTTTGGTAACCACTTTAATTTTAAAAAATAGTCAAAACCGATCAGAATTAGCATTAAACCACACAATGTAGCTAATGTATTGCCAACTCGAGATGAAGTCCTTGCTCGCCTCACCACCAATGGTGGAAGCCCAAAATTGTATGAATTAGGTTTATGATCATCGCCAGTGAGATTGGGAGTTTCAAGTGGGAAACTTTGTTTATCTTCATCATCGACCATGTCACTAGACATTTTCATTCAGCCAGATAGTGCAAAAATTTCTCATCAATCGCATACATAACCCCTATCCTAATATTGAGAAGATTGGAGATGTTGTATATCATCTATAGTTACTTTCAGAGTCTCATATCTATCCAGTCCTTCACATTTCACGGCTCCAAAATATTTGTGCATGATTCCTTCCCTTAGTCATTTATCCTACCTTTCTTCTACCTTTGCTGCCAGATTAGTTGGTCCCTATTCCTCTACTATATATACTACAACAATAACAAGTTCAGTGTGGGAGACATGATGTCCAAGATATTTTGATTTCTTTGTTGCATCAACTACTGAGGATGCTACATATGTGATGAAGGTTGAATTCTATGCTCAATTTCTAGATTGGTCGCCTTGAGGATAACTCATAAGTAGAGCATGGTAAGATATTATTTTATTTTTCTTAACTAACCTATAATTAAATGTGTGAATACAAATAGTCTAGGGCTTAGAGAATGTAAATGAGATAGCTAGGTTTAAGTGGACTAAGCTATCTTGGTGAAAGAGATGGAGTTGATGAGGTGAATGGGTAGGCCAGTGATGATCATGGGTCCTTGTTCAGGTGAGGTCGAGGGCAACGAGAGTGGAGTCAAGCCCAAGACAACACAAATGATTAATTTTTTTATGGATTTAAATTTTGTAAAAGTAATAAATAAATATCATACAATATGTATTAACAATTGCGATTAATGCAAAATACCTTAGGCAAGTTAACAACAAGTTTTTAGTTATTAATTAAAATTGAATCACATCAAATGGTGGAATTGTGTAAAAAAAAGTAGGGGAAATTTCCATTTGGATTTGGGCTGAAGGTAAGGCCCTAACAAATTGATTGTTCAGCCCACTCTTCATGTTACAACAAATTTAAAATGAAAAAAAAAAGTTTATGAAACATGTGGAAAATTATTCCTCACGAAGGTCCTAAGTAGGAAATAGGACTACACTTCCTAAAAGAAGGAGAATGTGTACATTGCCAAACTGCACTTGAATAGGATGAAGGGCATGCTCTACAACGCGAAGTCCCTTGACATTGTCATCCTCTTGAACATGGCCCTATTATTAAACTTAAAAGATTTAGACTAGTAGCTGCTTAGAATAGTGTATTAAGGTTGGTGTAGTGCATATAATTACATGTTCATTCATTTATGTTCATTATAATCATAGAAATGTGAGTATAATTATACCATACAGGGGAGACTTTTATATGTACTTTGTGTTCATTAACTATATATTGTACTTTTAGCGTGCATTACACATGAATTCTTGCTATATACTCTATCTGTCCCATATTAATAGCTTAATTTGGTTTTTTAAATGAACTTATTTTATTTTATTTTTGATTTTGTAAAACTAAATAGAGCTATTAATTTAGGAGGGAGGGAATACTAAATTTGTGTCTGGTGTTCGATGGGACTAGGAGGGTAGGGCATTTGTTGAATCGGGTTGCTAAGGGAGAAGGCTTGTGGACATTAATTGGCGGGCATGCAATGGGTCCATGACAATACAATTAATTTATTTTAATTTAATTTGAACCTTATGCAAATAGTAACTAAATATCATACAATATTTATTAACAATCGCAGTCAATGTAAACTTACTTAGTCAAGTTAATCAACCTAAGTTTTTAGTTATTAATTAATATTTGAGCACGGAGAATTTCTTTTAAAAAAATAAGATAGGGGGAATTTTCGTTTGGATTTTGGCTTAAGGTAACGTCCCTGAATGGTTCGTTCAAGCCCAATCTTCATGGTACAACAAATTTATAGTCGAAATTTAAATTAAAAGAAAAGTTCATGAAGCAAGTCATACAATGGTAAATTGAAAATGCCACTACAACATGCAAAACTTGATATTAAAATAATGTAAACCTACTCAAATTTATTACATTTTTGTTCAAGAATGCAACAACAAAATATTCTGGAGTACAACAAATTTCTATAGATAGCATTATAATCTTCCATCAGCCAAATATGCCATCTGCAACCAGCTGTGCTACTATTTTTTCATAAGCCTGTTGCGTTAGATGAATGCCATCCCAGTTGATATGTGACGATAGATCTTCGCAAACTGAAGCTGAAGAGTCACACATTTTGATTGGATTGAAGTTGTAGTTTCCTCCGGCTCCACAACAAGCAGTTAAAGCATTCTCAGATCCTGCCAATAAAAAGAGATGGAATAAGATTTTGAATAGTAACTTATAGTAGTAAGAATGACAGTTAGAAATGAAGTAGCGTTGTTGGGAACTTGCCTGAACCAGATACTGCATTATCAAGGAGCTTCAAGACAGCACTATAATGATCAGCATACTTGATGTCAACATGTGGAAATTCTGCTCTAAGTTTTGTTAGGACTTTCTGAAGTTGGTTGTTATGAAACTCGGCGAAGGCGTTATAGTTTCGTAAGCAATTTCTTTCATCATAAGCCGAAGAATCGTTAGTTTGAAACTGAGTGAGGTAGATAGGGAAACATCCAATGGGGAAGTTCCCAGGTACAACCAAATGTCTTGCTCCATAATTGATCAATTTCTACAGGAAGATGAGTAAAATTAAATCAAGAAGGAATTAAAAATTTTGTAGAAATGATAGTGATCGATATGCTACATTGTGGGAGTGGGAGGAATTTGACAAACTAGATGTATAA
Source organism: Saururus chinensis (assembly GCA_035235625.1). Classification (NCBI taxonomy): domain Eukaryota; kingdom Viridiplantae; phylum Streptophyta; class Magnoliopsida; order Piperales; family Saururaceae; genus Saururus; species Saururus chinensis. Next base: position 30,452,548 of record CP141146.1, on the reverse strand, counting down.
ACTTACTCTGGCAGCCTGAGCTATAGTTTGTAAGACATATGGCACCAAGTGAGTCACGTCCTCAATTTTCTGTCCCCCAACAAATGCGTAATTGTAATCGTTCCCTCCTACTTCGCCCAACATAAAGAGGGAATTGGCTAACTTTTCCTTGCACTCTGCAAGTATATTTGCTATTGTCAGGAAGAAGAGAAAGCAATAAAGACCATTCTAAGTAATTGCTGCCATCATTATTATCATAAGGATTTAGTTAGTACCTGAATCTGAAGAGCAGATAGACTTGATATGGTTGTCGAACCAGCCAAGTTGGACATTAAGGGAGCTGTTTGTGTAAGGGGTTTGGACGCCCTTGCTGCTAAGTTCTGAAGCATCAATGGCAGTGGCACCGGCAACAGCAAAGTTGACACCATTACTGAAGTTTGCGTTCTGATCCAAATATGGGTTGAGATAGGGAAGGCCAAAGTGTTTGGCTGTGGAAATAAGACACATGCAGGTTATAAGACAAAATAACTGAAAATGTATTAGATGATCAATGTACTTTGAAAGAATAGGACATGCTAATCTGCGTTGTAAGAGTTCATATTGATTCATGATATAAGATCTTCATGGAAATTTTCAGATAGATTACATATATTTTATATTTGATGAAGTCAAACTGTTTTTAGCTGTTTAAGATCTTAAATTCAGATATAAATCCATTAGGGAAAAAGGCTCTAAATTATTGTCACGGGAAATTTGTTTTCCATTAGTGAACATCTCAAAAATCAACAAGAAGCACTTACATAATAAATAAAAATATATAAAAACTTAATAAATCTACTATGGAAGATCTTCTTGAATCTAAAGAATACACAATGAATATATAAAAACTGGATTTGTCATGGAATTTTTTTTTCATTAAGGAACATCACAAAAATCAACAAGAAACACTTACATAATAAATAAAAATATATAAAAACTTAATAAATCTATTACGGAAGATCTGCTTGAATCTAAAGAACGTAATGAATATAAAATTATGCTAAAAAAAACAGCAAGAATACATATAATGAATAATTAAATGCCAATAATTTTGCCTTCAAAAAACTAATCAAAGAGAGATTCGTTACCAATGAAGTCTATCATCAGTAGCCCGTCAGAGCACCTTCCTGTAGGCTTGCCAATGCTTGTCCCGTAAGGCAAGCTTGCAATGGCGTCAAACTGTCCAAGGTCGCCTTGCCTAATTAAGTTCCCGGTGTCCGTAATCGAGTCGCCCAGGCTGTATATGGAATCAAACTGCTTCTCTTGCGAAACAACTGGGCGAGCAAAGAGCACGAACAAAAGAACAATGAAGGCAGCAACGCATCGACGGAGACGAGGAAAGGCCATTGCTGGAGACTGCAAAGCAAAGACGTATTGAAGAGACATCATGCTCATGCACCCCCGTGGGTATATATAGAGATGAGAGACTTAACTTGTTGAAGAAGTTGACGACTTGAGTTTCTGGTTTATTGTCCCTTTTCCTATTTCCTAATAGCATTCGGGTTTCCACTTTCTGCATCAGCTGATCATGTCGGTTGAAGAAGGTAGTTTCCTCAACTCAGCCAAACTACTTGCCTAGTTGTAACGAACAAGTACTCCTATTATTAGTCTTGATAGAGTCATATTCAAATCATATATCGTTGATTTAAGTCTTTAATATTTATGAAAAATTGGTAGATTTATATTCATCAAGTGTAAATAAAATCATAGGATATGGTATAAAGTATAAAAAACTCTATAATATTATCAAATGTTTAGTCCCAATAAAAGAAGGGAAATTTCCCTATAGGTCCTAACTGCCACTTCTAATAATCCTTTGACCAAGTTTTTTTTACTCCGGAGTATCCTGTATATCATTTTTATTTTACTTAAAGGTCATCTTGTTTTACTTCTATGCCATTATATTGCAAACAAATCCGACAATACCCTTTATAAGGTCGTTCCTGCTCTGCCATCTCTATTTTTGTCCATCCTCGCCGGCTTTGTTTTAGGGCTTCTACAAAAATTTGCTATGTCATCTCTATCGCCACTGGCTTTGTTTTAGAGCTTCTACGAAAATTTTCTCCGCCATCTCTATCGCCACCAGCTTGGTTTTAGGGCTTCTACAAAAATCTTCTCTACCATCTCTATCGCCACAGGCTTTGTTTTCTATGGCCATTGCTTGTTCATTTGTATTGTTGTGATGATCTTTCTCCTTTGGCGACCCTCTCATCTTTCTGTTGGTGGGCAACGATCAGCTGCTAAACCTAGTCTTTGCTTTTTGTAATACATTTGTCAATATCTACGTCGTCCTGGAAGAGTACTCCTACACTTCTCATCAATTTCCTGGCCGACGCCCACAACTCTCTCATACTCTCCACCAACAATCTTCTCAATTATTTTGATTAGAGGTTTGATTGATTATTCATGATTGCTTGTTTTATGATTCTTTTCCTTTTTTTTAATTTAATGTGGTATGGCCTATATAAAATTTAGGGAAATTTCAGACTTTTTTTTCTTTTAGTGCATGAGGAGTGCTAGAGTGTGTAAATTTTCTGTTACTAGGTAACTGTTGAGTCTTATTGAGCAGCAACTTGTGGATTGTGACTAGTAGGTATGCACTCATTACCTTCTTTTTTATCTGATGAGATATTAATTTTTGTAACATTTATTCATAGATCAATTTTTAATAGTATAATTATATTTTACTATATTCAAAATTTCCCTTGATAGTATTATCTTTTTTTTGGTTTGTAAAATTTTATTATATGGATCATGTAAGTTATTTTATAATAAGTATATTTGAATTGATTCTTTTTACATTTTTGTAGTTATTATATATTTAATATATACTATGTTCTTATCATAATTCGGTGTTTTTTATTTTGTTGTTTGTAGGAAAATGGATTGTTTTATACTTTTATTGTGCAAATATGGCAATAATAAATGTCTTTTGGGCTAATATAAGTATTTCTTATGAGACATTGCTTTCTATGATTTGCAAAACATGAAGTGATCTAAATGTTAAGTTTATTATATTGCAATATTCTTTCGCTAATCATTCAGAATGCAATCTTCTTAATAATGACGATTTACATAATTTATTTTTTCTTGCTTATAAGCTGCATGTGAAGATTGTTGATATTCTTGTTTCTAATTCATCAAGGGGCACTAATTTTTGTGTTGATCAAGGAACTAGTAGTTGTACTAGTAATCAAGTGATAAGTAGTAGCATTAAAACTAGTGATGATGTGGCTTTTGATGAAGAAGTGGATTTATCTTTGCATGAAAGTAATATTCTTTTGATAAGAAATTGTCTAGTGCAATTGATTTTATTGGGCAGAAGTTTGATGATGCAGAAGACTTTAGGCAAAAGTTGTGTCATTATGCTATTGAGATTGGTTTTGAATTTAAGTATATTAAGAATGGATTTTTAAGGGTAACTTCTAAATGCAAACACAAAGAATCAATAGGAAGTCAATGCCATGTTCATGCAAGGAAGGATGGTTAGAGTAATACTTTTTATATTCATAAGCTTAACAATCAATACACATGTGGATGTATTGTGCAAAGAAAGAAGAATCCAAAGACAACTACTGCCATTGTTTCCAAGGAGTTGTTGAGACAAGTTAGCAACAATCTACGTACTTGTCCAGTTAATGCGGTACATCAATTTAATACAAGTTACGGTATTGAAATTTCCTATAGAGTTGCATGTAAGAGCGTTCAAAAGGCTCAAAAGAAAAGTTTTGGTTATAATTCATTGTCTTTTGATGATTTGTGTTGGTACATTGGTACTACTATGAGTACTAATCCTCATAGCTATTTGACTTTGGAGATTGAAGATGAAGTTGAGCGATTTAAGAGAGTGTTTCTTTTATTTTATGTATGAATCCATAGATTCAACTTTTGTCTTCTTGTGTTATTTTTTGATGGAACTCGTTTGCATGGCCATTATAAAAGTCATTTGTTGGCTGCTGTAGGAAAAAAATGGCAACCAAGGTAATTGTTTTCTTTTTGTTTCTTGCTATAAATTATCATTTCAAATTTTCTTGCAATAAAACTATATAACAAAGTAAAATTATACTATGTGATGTGTATAGTAATCTTTTACTTTTGATTAAAAATATTATTTTTGTCAATGATTTTGTTTTCCTTTCTTTTCATTTTTTTGTTTTCAAAGTATTTTCCCACTTGCACTAAATGAATCTTGTCGGCCTATAGGTACTCTCGCATACTTTTGTCACTCGGATCAAGTCATTCAGATAGTTTTGCTAACTTTCCTAAAATAGATGCTTCGGTCAAATTGTTGTCTTTTTTATGGATGATTTTAGGGTTTCCGAGTAGCTAGTTGACTAGGTTGACCGATAACCCTCACTCTTAGCCTAAATTATGAAAGTTACTGTCCCTTGCCCCTAAGAGTCAAGCAGTCAAACTTAAGCATTTATCATGGTCCAGCTACCTATAGTGGTCAATTTTTCTCCCAAAATTACTAAACCAAAGAAAACTCTTCTAAATTTTTGGGGTGTTACAATAATATAAACAAAATGTAAAAAAGTATTATCGAGAAATGTTTTATATGTATGGGATCCATATTGTTATTTAGAAACATGGTCATGTGGGATTTGTTTTTGGAGTTCATCGAAAACTTTTCAAAGATACCAAGTGCACATGAACCCAAATTAGGGAGTATAATACATAACCTTACAAAGTTAAAATCGACAAGAAGAAAAAAGTAGGGCTCAAGTCATATTAACAACCCATATGTGGTTGACATGTGGTAGCAATAAAAAAATCTAAGCAAATAATTTTATGAAAATATCATCAAATCACATATCAATTCAAACTTGCATTAAAGGGCATGAGAATTGTAACGCCCCGACCCGAGCCGGGGACCACAAATCTCTAATAAAAAATTTAAATTTCTTAAACAATCAATCATCATCAGTGTGCGAGAGGTATAACTTTCATCTACGCACTACGGAGCTTTAAAGTTGCCTCATATGTAGACTTGAGTTATAACATTCACATACACACAACGAAGCTTCATAGTTTATTACGTGTAAATGAGAACAAAACTTATAATTATAATTAATTTAGATCGGGCCAACATTGCCTTGCCGTTGGTTGCAATACGATCGGATCAAAATGTAGTTCTACCTAATGGCTATTACATACATAAGACATCACAAAATCATATACGTTAAAATATGTATATCCTAATATTTAGTCTGATTCATACTGAATCTTGTAATTTATTGAAGATAAGCGAAAGTTAATAAATCAATGAAATCACGCATCTCGCTCTACTACACAGCGGAACATAACATTGACACAACCGCACATCTTGCTCTACCACAAAGCAAGATCAATCACATTCACACATTTTGCTCTACCCCAGAGCAAGACCGAACATATCACACATCTCGTTCCATCCAGAATGAGACGGGTCACATTTAGTCATATCTAAACACAACATATCAGAACACAATAGATCAAAGCATAGTAGGACACTTTAGATCATATTAGATAAAGCATAACAAGGTAGTTCAAGTTAGAATATCTCAGCAAATATCATATCTGAGCAAATCATACAACTTAATTAGTATATTATTATCACTAATTAAGATGTGCATACATATGAGTCATTTAACATCCTAAGTTAATTACTTAGATTGCATATGTATTCTTATACTCATATTAAAACAAAAGATCATAGGAGACACTAGAAGTGGTGGACGTTGCATCCTTTCACCTGGAGATGTTCCTCACTTTCCATGCTTAGAGGTGACAGATAGAACATCCCCTTTTTGAAGGTATTTTTCTCCTTCTGTGCTTATGAATTGTGGACAAAGCCTCCCCTTAGCTTGGGGATGCATCTCTCACTGTGTAGCTCTTTGGTGGAGGATAGAGCCTCTTCTACTCGGGATCGCTTCTCACGTTGTGGCCCGGTGATTGTGGACAGAATCCCCTCTTGTTTCAGGCCCCTTTTCTTTCTCCGGTGCTCGAGGATGATGGGTAGTGCCTCTTCTTATCTTGGGATGTTTCCTTCTCATACGGTTTCCAACTCAAAGAAAAGACCCCTCCATTTGTAGAGCATGCTTGATTTAGTCAAGAACTCATCTTCAACGGATTAAATCAGACTCAGAACTGTCAGAAATGGATAAAATGAAGTTCTCTGGTGTTCGAGGACTATGGGCAGGGCCTCTCCTTGTCTTGGGGCATTTCCTCCTCATACAGTCTCCAAATCAAAGAAAGGACCCCTCCATTGTTTAGAGCATATTCGATTTAGTCAAGAATGCCTCTTGAACTAGGTAAATCGAATTCAAAACGCTCAGAAACGGAGAAAATGAACTTCGTGTCTTAAAAAACATCGTAATGCCCCTTATATAGGCCCTCAACACGCTGAAACTATGGCGTGGTGCCATGGTTTTGGGGCACGTGCCATTTTAATGACGAGCCTATGGTTTCACATGTGCATGTCGAGTTGTTGCGGCCATGCACGATGGGGCACACACGTGTTCCCCAGGCGCCTTTGTGACAGTGTGTGCCGTCTTTTCCTTTTTTATTACATATCTTCAAATGCGCGTATCTTTTTACCCTGAACTCGGATTCATGCGTCTGTGGTACCGTTAGACTCGTATCGATGAGCCCTTTGATATTAGACCACTGAAATCACTTTATCTCACTCTTTTTACGTGAGTCTTACCTAAAATATATGCTTTCCGAGGTCTTAACTTTCACTCCCGACCTCTTTTTTGCATGTTATTCGATTTGTTATGCTTGTTACTTCGAGCTCTATCCATGTATAGAGGTTTCAACTTCTGAAACCTTCTAGAATTTAACTAAAAAATATCCAATTAAGCCTAACCCCTCAGGTTAGACGTAATCAGAATACGAGTCATTACAAGAATATATATATATATATATATATATATATATATATATATATATATATATATATATATATATATATATAGAACATGAGTAAAATAAGAATTAATAGTTAAAAATATGGGTAAAATAGCCCGAATGAAATTCTATAATCACTTAATTTGTTTTATATGATACTATGATTTGTACTAACCCAAATATTCTCATAGTAGGAAACAAAGAGTCCAAATCTTATAAGTTAAATATTATGTCATAAGTCATCAAAGGCAATTGTGTCAAAAGACTTTGTGTTATGGAGTGCTGTATTCATATTCAAACCCATTTTTGATGTTGGTCTTATTTGATCGAGCTCATTAGGAGTTTTTCAATGGCATAAAATATATGTGAATCTAAATATATATAATATAGGAAAAATACAAAAATATATTATCGAAAAATATATCGTATGTATGGGACCTACAAAAGAAGTTTGAGAAAACAAAGCCATGTGAATCTCATTTAATAAAATTTGTCAAGATCTTTTCATTGATACCAAGAACGTGTAAATCTAAGTTTGGGAGTCCAAGACATACTTTACAAAGCTAAAATGGACATAAAGCACAAAGTAGGGCCCATGACGTATAAATAACTAGTACTTAGTTGACATATGACAAGCATATAAAAGAATATAAGTGAATAATTTTATAAAATATCCTCAAATTATATATCAATTCAAACTGATATTAAAGTGATTTATAAAATATGAGCAAAATAATTATAACACCCCAAAAATTTTAGAAAATAAACTTTTAAAATTATTTCGAGTTTTTGGCCTAGCAAGGTTTGTGTATCGAAATGACATGTTTTAGCCTCAATCTTCTTCTAAACATTTTAGATCGTTCATAGGGCTTGGAGAGATAATTGTAACAAGCCTAAGAACACAATTTTTTGACACTGTGATCGTAGGCTATGGCCTCGTTAAGCATGTCGTGGGTGAGAACCATATTGCATTCGAGAGAAAGCGCACCCTTGTATGGTCTTGCTTTAAAGGGCTAGTCAATATGAGCCCATTAGCGTGAAGAACGCGCGATTTAAGGGTAGCAAGTTATCGAGCTTTGAAACAAAAGGATTTCTGTGTCACCATACTGATGCTAGCAAAGAGGTGACTCAAACACGTCAACCAACAATGCAGTAAGGTAGCTTGCCCCATTGATTGTGGTAGGGTAACCTACCGCATTGACCCTACCACATTGTAGCAGGTCAACTACCACAATGCGGCAATGTACCTACCTATCTACTGCATCAGGTAGCTGCCAGGTTAGCTGATTGGCTGCAAGAGTCATACCAGCTCCTGTAGTTGTTGGATGTGCGACACATGTCATGCATCTAGTAGGCAATTTTGCCTACAAAAGGGGAGGAAAGGAGGAGGTCCAACACACCCCATCCCCTTCCTCCAATTTGCACCCATTTTTAAGCATTAAATAGGCGTTTCTAAGCCATTTCTCACCCGTTTCTATTTGTTTAAAAACCCATCATAACTAATTCGAGGGTGCCCTACGTTGTGAAGGGGACCATTTTTTGAGTTAGCCTCTTTAAAACCGAAAAATGACCCGGGATAAAAGGAGACCATGTCTGCCACCTTCGGGCGGGAAACAAAGATTGTCTTAGTGTTAAAGGAGGTTCTGCCCGTCTCACTCAAGAAGGACAAGGAGACTATCTTAGGACAAGGGGAGGCACCAGCCGCTGCACTTATGCCTGCAATGAGCGAAGGCCTCACGATGTAGGTGGCTTTAAATCCTATTTTTGTGTTAAGGTTGAGATCCATTTTTTTAGTGCATTCAAGTTATACACTAAGGTTTACTTTTATCAGGTTTAAAATACCATTAGGATTTGGACAAAGGCCCTCCCTTACAAGATTTTTTTAGTACCAATTATTTGAATATCATTTGATTATTTCATTCATTTTAAAAATTGAGAATTTGAAGGGTAATTCTTTGGCACACAACCTAAGAACTATCATAGTTTATTACTCATAGATACTGCTTAATGAGGCTTTTAGCGTGCTCAGGAGCTAGGCTATCATAGGTAAACCCCTCTTCTTCTGATCCCGTTGCCTCATAAGCACATGTGTATGTCGTTTTAGTATTGGTAATATTCTGCGAATGAAATGTATTTGTTTTAAACATTGCTACCTACTGCGTATAAAATTTTATACTCACTCACCCTTAAATACTTTAGGTGTAGATACCAGTTTGGGGCTATAATAGATAAGTTCATAGAAAAAGGGCCCAATACTCTATTTTTAATTATATTTTTATGTTTATTGTATATTTATACTGCCATGATTTTGTGGCATGTATAACCCTCAATTCTAAAATTATGTACTTTGTTCTTTAATATTTTTAAAGGCTTCTTATTTATACAAGTCAATCTGGGCCCTCTTCACTTATAAATTTTGCAAATTTTGACTTTTAAATTAATCTAAAAGGTTAAAGAAAAACAATATGAAAAAAGATAGCTCAAATTGTAGCTAAAAACTAACTTTCAGGTGAAGTTTCTTTCTCCGCCATCTAATAATAATTCAACGGCCATGGTCTTTCAACCCATGTTAGTGGGTAACTTAATTAAAACAAAAACCTTGTCACATATGCAAAAAGATAGCCCAAGTTAGAGCTCCAACCAACTTTTAGTTGCAGCTTCTATCTTGACCATTCAATTATAATCCAATGGCCATGGCCTTTTAAGCCAATGTAATAGCACTTGGTCGAAACAAAAACCATGTGTCATCCCAGTTTAAAAGTCCCATATTAAGACTTTAAGTACTTATTTTTTTAATATTTTTGTTACTATTATTTAAAGTTTAAATTTATTTACTTTAAAATACTCGTATTTATGATTAGAATTTACGGATTTTAGGTAAATAGAGATGCTCTAACCTTCTTTTTCTACAAAAACTGGTAAACACTTTGACCCCCACTCTACCTTCTCCCGCATTTCCTCGCCCGATATCGTTGGAACAAAGCCTAGACAGCATTTCTGCAGTGAATTTAGGGCGATTGTTTTTGTTGGTCTTTGTTTTTCTAAGAAAAGAGTGAGTTTTTAGGGTTGTCGAGGAAGAAAGGTGGAAAGGTTCTGCCTTTGAGGTGGGTTCTTTGTTGGGTCTAGATTTGGGTCGCTGGATCCGGCGGCGGATGTGGAGTTGAATGGGTTGTTCAGAAGTATTCGAGCTTGCCTGAGCAGAATCCCATGACTTCATTAGCCTACAGCCGACGGAGCTTCCTCTCTGCTCCTCCAAGAAGTGTGAGCAGCGATCGATCCCGCTGGAAAACCTTTTGGTAAACCATTTATTTCTCTCTAGAACTCCAACAGATTTCTGTACATTTCAAAATATCATATGTTTTTGTTTCGATTTGATGTTGGCATTTTCTACAAATGAATATTTCTATATATCTTGCAAGCCATCTCTTTGGCATTATGCTTTACTAGAATAGATCTTTCCATTGTTATTACTGATTTATATGTTTCCTTAGATATTTCTGTCTCGTTTTGATTTCCCATTCTCTGATATTGAGCTTTTAGTTACATGTCCGCTTTTTTATCCACACATTTGCTTGAGCAATGCAATATATTTCTAATATTTTTTTGGTTAAAAATATTTTACTCATTTTCTTTAAAATAAAAACTAATGTTCTTTTCCTTTTTGGGTGTTGTTGTGTCTCGTGCTACAGTTGTACTTTATGCATAAGTTCAGAATGGGTGGCATTGGAAATGAATACAGGCATTAGAATTTATATTTTATATGAATGCATTCTTATATGTATGGCATGTGTTGACCATGATTTAAACTAGAACGTTGCTATTTAAACCCATGTTTTATCCCTGTATCCCCCATTACTTAAAATGTAAAAATGCTCACTTAAACCCCATTGTTACTAAATATACCAAACGGAGGTGTTTGAAATTTATTTTTATAAGTGTGTATACCCCACCCGCCCTTCCTCCCTCCCTCTAGGCTTCACCCCTATCAAAAAGTTCATCGGCTTCAACTCTCTTCTCCCTCAGCGCCACTGGCCAGCGGCTCTACCTCATCCCTCTCTATCTCCATCGGAACCAGATTTCTTCGTCAGTGCCTCTAACTCTCTTGATTTCGCCGTGAGCACCTCTAGCTCGAGCTTTCCCTATTTCTCCTCCACCAGAACCCTACGCTTTTTTTGTGTCGCTACCAGCACCTCTAGCTCCAGATCTCCTACTCTAACACCTCGACCTACGACTCCAGATCCAACATTTGCATAGGTTGTGTGATTGAGATCCAGAATTTGCCCCTACCATTAAAAATGTCATTTTTTTTATTTCCCCTATGTTTTGTGATTAAGATGCCTAGGTTTTTTTGGCTTCTTGGTGATTTTGTGTTTGTCATCCATCTTTGGTGCATGTATGACGTTATAGTTCTTTTATATTCCCTCTGTTTGTCCCTCTGTTATCTTCCATAGTTTTATTTTTTATATCAATCTAATTGGTGAGGTTTGATACCAATTTTCCCATGTTTTGCCTTCCTTCCTGCTCCAGTTTTGAGATTCCAAACTTTACGCAACTCTTGAAAATATTTCCTCACCATCGCCGACATTTTTTACGCGTTCACCAATACGAGCTTCAGAAGGTTCGGCTATAGAATGGAAGAGGAAGTGTTCAAGCCCTTCTACCAGAGAGCTTCTGAAGCTAAGGTGGAAATCATGCCCCTTTTTTTACTTCTGATTTCATTTCATGCACGAGTCTAGCCCATTTTTTATTTTTTTAACTTTGTGAATCGATTGAGCATAAAAACAAGCAATCTTTGTTTATAAATGCCCATGTTTGTTTTAAGAAGTTTGTAATTTTATAAGATTGCGTGATAATGGCTGACGAGACAATGGGTGAGCACAGAAATTAGTTTCTCATGTTTTGTTTTTCATTTCTGTTGGTTGTAAATGTAAGCATTTGATTGAGAATTAGATTGCACTTTGGCATCAATGTCTAGTATTGCTAGTGATTTTCTGCAAGATGCAACTGTACGTACAGTTTCATCTATATCATGAGATAATGATTATAGTAGAGTGTTTTGCAGCTGGTACATGGTGGAGTCATCGAAAAAGTGGGTATGGGTTCCAGTCCTTTCTTAAGAGTGTTGAATAGGATTTGCATGATAGCTCAATAGCTCTATTGATAGAGTCTAGCAGCTTGTATCCATTGATGTACGTATCTTACAAGACCATTAATAAGATGTGGATCTCTTCATTGGTTGAAAGGTGGTATCTGGAGACTAATACTTTTCACATGCCATTTGGAGAGATGACTATCACCTTAGATAATGTCCAACAATTAATAGGGATTTTGGTTAGAGGACATGCTATGGTGACCCTTAGATTTTAATAGTAATGAGTTGGTTGATTTATGTGTCAACACCCTAGGGATTGACAAGGAGGAAATTGAAGATCAATTGAGCAAATGCAAATGGAAGGGCTTGACAATGAATTGGTTGCGGGATACATTTCGATAATTGCTAGAGGATGCTGCCCAAGAAGATATTGATTGTGCTGCTTGAGCTTATATTCTATATTTATTAGGGTGCACAATCATGTGTGATAAATCAGGAACAAAAGTTCCGGCTAAATATTTAAAGTTACTCATGAATGTGGATAGCATTGGCAAGTATGCATGGGGAGTAGTTGCCCTTCCATTTTTATATCGACAATTGGGGATTGCATCAAGAACAGAAACGTGGCAAATCGGTGGCTATCTTACATTGTTGGAGGTATGATGACATTTGTTTTGATATTTGTTATTTGTTATTATATCACATTTTGCTTAGAGATATAATTATACATTTTCTTATATTGTAGGCGTCGTCATATAAGCATATCAAAATTGAGAGATCAGCCCCCAATGTGTTATATGAAAAGGGGTAGCCACGAGCCTTACTGTGGAAGGGCAATATCTCATAACCAATAAATCCTGCTCATAAGCTTATTAGATTCAAGGAGGCACTTGATCATTTAGTTGCGCGAAAGGTATAATATGTTGATTTCAGTTTTCATTGGTTGCAATTATAGCAATTCTCTAGTAAGATGATAACGTCCATATGTATTGCCTGATAGGTCATATGGGATCCATACAAAGAATGGGCGCATTATCCACAAGTTAGTAATTCATTGTACTTAGGGTTCCTTTATTATTTTCAAATTAGGGAACCCCATAATCCGGCAAAGGTACTAAGACAGTTTAGATTCATCCAAATAATCCCTCCACCACCACCCTAGCCAATACCCAAAGGTTCTAGCAGGGGTGCACACAGAAAGGGGTACAAGCTTGTGTATGATGCAAACATAAATATTTAGAAGTAGAACAATAGACATACATTGCCTTCCAAAGCATGTGGAAACCTTAGTAAAAATCCATGGGATTGTCCACATGATTACATTCAGTGGTATAAAACAGTGTCCCACCCTTGGTGCAAAATTCGGATGGAAAAGTTTATGCGTTGGACTGCACAAGCCAACAGACACATGAAGAAGAATGGGTAATTATGTTAATGAATTATTGATGGGCAAGTCTATTTTTATTTATATATTAATGATTTACATTATGCAGCTTGTCCACAAGAAAAAAACAATTGTCTTGTTATTGGACTCATTGATGGCTCTTTAAGACAATGAAAGAAAGAGAAAAGTAAGCATAACACTTGAAGAACTCCTTTACGATGAACCTAGTCCAAGTATCAATGACATTGGAAAAAGAAGGTCAACTTGAGTTAAAACTAAAGCAGTGAAAGGAAAGGGAAAGGGGGTTTTTAAATAACCTCAAATTGTTTGAGTTTGTTGAGACACTTTAATGTCAGTTGTTTATTAGAGACATTTCTATTTCAGTTGTTGAGACATTTAAATTTTAAGCACTGAGACATTTTATACTTTGTTGAGACATTTCAGTGTTTGTATATTTTGAATGATAATCGTGGTGACTTTGGATAATTGTTGTGCTGCTAGAAGAGTGTATAATTTTTGCTACTATGAACTTTATTGTCAAAAAGTAGATACCATGTTGGAGTCTTGGACAGGAAAATTATGTTGAACAGGTTGAGTTTGTGATCAGGTTCTTTGAACAAGTTTGTGACTAGGTTCTTTGAACATTTCTGCTACCATGACTTTATTGTTAAGAAGTAGATACCATGTTGGAGTCTTGACAGGAAGAGTTTGTGATCAGGTTCATTGAAAAGGTTTGTGACCATGTTCTTTGTGATTAGGTTCTTTGAACAAGTTTATGACAAGGTTCTTTGTGTAAATTAGGTATCGTTGTCAATTGTCCCGTTTGATTAATGAAATTGGTTGTGTTTGTACATTAATACCTAATGATCTCGCCCTCATGGGCCGAAGTTGCTGGAGGATACCCTTCTGAAATGGCAGCTTGCAAACTTTATGCATGGCATTTCACAGATTTCCTTCCCTAGTTTTGAAGTTTATGAACTATGAACAGAATGGAACTTTTGCTACCTGCTTCACATAAGGAGCCCCATTAATCATGGGAAGCAAAATAACAAAGAATCATATGATGGGCATGTAGAGATAGGCTGATTGCAAAATGGCGGGGGGTGCACCCCACCATGAAACAGACAATAACATCTTAGAGTTACTGTCGTCGAGTTGGAGGGAGGTATCCCCTGCCCAATTTAGCATGAAATAGCAGGTGGTTCTCGGCCCCGTAAAGTTCTTTGTAAAATGGTGGGGGGTGCCCCCCGCCACGAAATAGTCTTTGAGTTAGCAGGGGGTACCCCCTGCCCAATTTAGCATGAAGTGGCGGATGGTTCTCGGCTACGTTACATTCTTCAAAAAATTGGGGGGGTACGAAATAGAGAGTAACTCGAAGTTATTGTCTTCGAGTTGCTGGGCCCCCCAAAATAGCAAATTGAGCATGAAGTGGCAGGTGGTTCTCGGCACCATCAAATTCTTTGAAAAATGGCAGGGGGTGCCCCCTGCCACGAAACTCTAAGAAGTTATTGTCTTTAATTTGGTGGGGGGTTCCCACCGTCCAATATAGCATGAAGTGGCGGGGGTCTTAGACCCTATCTAGTTCTTCGAAAATTTGCAAGGGGTGGCCACTGCCACGAAATAGACAGTAACTCTAAGAAGTTACTGTCTTAGTGGTGGGGGGGGGGGGGTACCCCACTTTTGCATGAAATGGCGGGGCGTCTTTACCCTATCTAGTTCTTCGAAAATTGGCGGGGGGTGGCCCCCTTCCACGAAACAAACCGTAACTCTAAGAAGTTACTATCTTCGAGTAACTATGTCAAGTTAATTAACTCATCTAGTACATATATAGGAATCTTCTAATTGTATCCAAAATATCATAAGAATCTATCCGTTTACCCTAAAACTTGAATGTATAAAACACTTTCAATACATCCCATCTTAAGTTAGGATTCCACTGTCGGTTCTCTAAAACTATCACATAGTAAAACCATCACATAGTAAAACCATCACAAATGATGGTGGAATGCTACCATATGGATGCATATCAAAAACTCGATCCTTAAATAACTTTTCCCAAGAATCAATAGGTGGTTCATGATACCTCATCCAAACAACTACAATAGGAGGCTGATAAGTATGAAATATATATCTATTTTATATGCCTTTTTACCTTATTTGCTAGTATAGATTAGGTTAATTTAAAGTTAGTTATGGTTTATTTAGATTAAGATAGATATTAGTATTTTAGTTTAATTATTAATACTTTTGTAGCTATTAGTAGTTTAGATATGCATTTGAATCAAGTTGGAATTTTAGTAATATTCTACATGTCTAAAATGAGATATTTTATGCTTTGTAGGTAATATGCGCTTATCGAACTCTTAGACGATACTTGGAATAAATGAAAATAGTCTTGACATATCTTAAAGTGATTTGGATAACTTTTCGGAGTTATAAACAAGTTGGAAATTAATATGGACATGAAAGAAAGAGCTTAATGAACAGAAAATGGACTGTCCAGAAAAACTGTCCAAATTGCAGAAACAGTGTAGCCGTTTGAACGGCCTTACAGGGCGTTAGAACGGGATAACGTGATTTTGATGCAAAATGCAGTATAAGCGTTCGAACGGGCATGCAGGGCGATCGATCGGCATAACGCGCAGATTCCTTATTTCACCCAATTTTAAGTCCTTTTCGTATACAACTCTTTCCTTACGGATCTAATGCCTATATAAAGAATTATTTGGCACGAAATTAAGGGAGAACAAGTAGATTTTCTGAAGAGAAGAAGGAATAAGAAGATGGAGAAGAAGCCAAAGCTTTCAATGGAGATTCAATTACTTTCTTCTACCATGGAAAGCTAAACCTTTCTTTTACTTAGGAGTTGATGAATCTATAGATAAGTTTCAGTTTCTTTTCTTTTTAATTTAGATCTTAGTTGTGAATTATGACAATTGTATAATAAGGATTTCCTTTTTAATGGAAGAGTTTTTAATGTTTATTCAAATCTATGTTGATTTATTGTCTTGTAGATGATAGATTGATGTAGTTTTGATATTTGCATCAATTCTAATTTCTGTGATTTAGATGAGATGGTCATACAATAGTTTTAATGTTCAGATAATTAAGGACTTAGATGAGTTATACTAAGATTAGACGGGTCATGCCTATAGCTATTTAGTATAGATGATTCATGCTATTGTCGAAGATAGTTCATGCCATGGAAATTAATTAATGATTCTTTCTGAAGTAATTCTAGCTTGTAGCTGAGAATACTTGTTCATATTCACACTAGATTTAGATTAAAAGTTAAGGAATTGTTATGGTTCTATAGTGGATTCGATTTCCTAAGTAAATTTCATCATATTAATCTCTTACCTTTAAACTAGTTGATTTCTTTTCCTTTATTTAATTAAAGTTTAAGTTGTTTTAGTTTTAAACCAGCAAATTCTTCTTTATATTTAGTAATTATTCATCCGTCCCTGAGGTTCGACAACCCTTAAATACTCATCCTAGTACAATTACCTTGTACACTTGCAAAGGGTTTAATTATAAACGATCAGAGGCACTGGGGAATTTTGTGTAACATGGACTCCTACAAAATAGTTTTCGTTGACAAGTGCCATACAAATCTTTTTCGGCTTAGTGGCAGGCGCCATTCTAAAGGGGGATATAGTCAAGCAAATGTGATTTGAAAAAAGAAGCAAAGGAACACAGTAGCAAGACGCTATCACATACCTCATGTCCAACATGGTCATCCAATTCTTTGGTGGTGCCACATCTCCAAAGAAGGATAAAATTTCTATTAGTTCATCAATCCTTTAATTTCCACCAAAAATGTTAGCATAATTGGGTGTGGGTGTATGGGTAGACAATTCATATACAAGATTTGCTCTTACCTTTCTCCATCCTAGCTCAACCATTCCTAAGACAATAGAGATTACATGGAACCCACAATGTCCATCTGCATCAATGTTGAAAATGTCCTTGACGTATGGATAAATAGTACTAGGAAGGAAATTCAAATATCTTTCTTTGACATTACATTGTTTTTACTTCTTCAATATCTTCAACTTTTTCATCCCTACATTTTGTTGAGCTTTTAACTCTGCTATGACATATTCAAAACCAGAAGAATCTCGCTTAGTAGAATTATCGTGCTTATTTTTACTACCTTTGGGCTTGCCACATGACTTTGTCGGCATTGAAGGCATTTCTAACCAGTTTGATTTAGGATCTGCAATATCCTTACATTGTGATAATATTTGAGTTTTAACCTCATCACTTGCAATATCAAATTGAGTGGATATTGTCTCCAAGTACTCCAAAAGCTCATGTTCCATTGATGACCTATTTTTGCCAAAGACATATAATGTTTGCTAATGTTCATGAATTTCATTCAACGGCATCGGGCAGCCTTCAAGTAGTCATTCTAACAATTGGTGTTTGCACGGCAGTCCATGTGTATTCCTTATTTAATGTTGATAATTTGCTTTCAAAACAGGGTACTCCTCCACACTTTTCTTTTCTTCATCTATTAAATCCAATGTAGCCCTTGACACGAATCCAACAACCTCTCTGTAAAATGGAATTCTATAATAGTGACTTCTCTTGACCCTACTTTCCTCAAAAGATTTCCGTATTTGAACATGCTGCAGTTGGACAACTTCATCAATATTACTCCATGAATGAAGAATGTTCACCATTGAAGATGTTAAACCACTTTTTAGTTTCACATGCATGCTTTCAACTCTATTTGTTGTTTTATTGCCAAAATGCATGTATTTATCTGTCCAAGCTCCAACAAATTGCTCCTTATGTGGTTGTAACCATGTAGAATGAAGATATTTTAATACATCCTAAAAGTCATTGTAATCAATCTCCAACCTGTGTAACGATTCTTCATAATCATTTTCTGTGGTTGAATAGACAACAATATTCTAATACAGCAAGAAATGAACCCAAGCTTCCTCGGTATCAAATGCTTTACGACAGTTTCACATAATCCCTATAGAGATATGCCACAAACAATGTAAATTCTTTGAAGATGGGAAAACCATCTCAATTGCTATCATGAGTGCTTTGTCTCTATCTGTAACAAAAATTGAAGACAAATAAGTTCCACTGAACATGTGAAAAATGATTTGTGTGTCAATGTCATGCCAATTATAGATAGAACCGGGAGTCCATATCTGATGGTTTTATAAGTGCAGTCCATAACAAACACATGATGGAACAAATTTGCTAGCCGATCCGATAATGGATGAGCAAAAAAAATAGATGTTATTGTGTCTGTGTCCTCATCCTTCTTACAGTAGAACACGTACCCTGATTCCTCAATCCGTTTCATCAACTCTTGCAGCACAATTCTACCATCTCCTTGAGTTAAAGACAAACGACTACGAACATTGTAAATTATTTTCATAGTTGTACAGTTTGTATGGTTTGCTTCCTTCAAAGATTGCAAAATTTGTCGAGGTTTACTTTGACAAATTCTTCACAAATTCTATCTCTCCTTCTTTTAAACGACCAACATATGTGTGCCCTTCTCCAAACTGCCCAGGGCGATGATTGTGACTACCACAAATTACTTTCAATTTCCTCCTAACAACATCATCAATATACATTTCCCTTGCGTGTAACTTGAATGGGCATCCACATTTCTTTGTGGTTGTTTGTCTACTATGAATATCCGACTTAGGCTTTTGAATAATACTTCTTTTGTAGTAACCCGCCCTTTCACAAGCTAGAGTAACATGTGGTTTCTTCTTTTGGGCATCCGATTTTAGGATTATAAGCATTGTACCATGCCTCATACAAATTTCATTGGCCCATTTTATCAAAGCATCTCATGGATGGGAATACCTGCAAGTTGATAAAAATATATTAATGTTGACATTTCTTCAATTAATATGACATATTGGTCACAACATTTACAATTAATGATTTTACCTTATCATCAGAAAATGCAAAAGATTTATTAATATTTAAGATGTAGCCCTGGCTTTGGCCTTCTCTTTTAGATACACCCTATTAACAAAGAGTTGCATCATAAAATTTTCATTTCACAACAATAGAAAATACCACAATTCTTTGGGTTGCTCTTTATTTTTCTTTTGAGATAGAAAAATGGTCTATACCTCTTTAGAAGACTGGTTTTCTACCTCACTGTATGGTTGATTCACCTCTATTTGTTTCAATGAACATGGAACAATCTCATCCATTTCCTCATTGAAAGCCATACACCCACTATATTTTATAATATATGACATCAAATACATAAATAATGAAGATTCACTAGCAAGATGATCCATTCTTGATTAACTTAATCAATAAGCTATAGTCACCTAAAATGACACAGAATAAGGGCAATGAAAACCTAGGATGATCATAAATAGACAAATAATACTTGGTAGGCATTAGTCCCCATGAACCTAAGTATATTATGTCAGGTTATATTGCCCCTCTCCCCCCCCCCCCCCCCCCCGCGCCATACAGCTAACAAAAGTTTTTAGCCCATCAATAAACATTTTTGTACTTAGCAGTGGGTAGTCCCCATGCAGATAATAAAATTGTGGTGGGGTTTACCCTCCGCAAGTATACTAACAGAAGCTTTTACCTAGTTAATACGTGGCAGGGGGTGGTCCCCATGAAGTGAAGAACAATGTGGCACGGTCTAGCCCCCGCAAACAAAATAATAGAAGCTTTCTTGCCTTCGACAATGTTCTGGCAGAAAATGTGATTAACATGTATCTGGAAGTAGAAAGATGTCATTGATGAACAAATACTACTATAAGGAAGAAAACTTACAAAAAAGGTTCAACTTTTTGGTCGCCGAAGATTTTTTAGCCACCACCAGAGCTTTTTAATCGTCTCCGGAGCTACAGTGTATGCCGGCGGATATAATACTTGCTGGTGGCCAGTGGCTACAATGCTTGCCGGCAGCTACAATGCTCGCTAGTGGCCCTTGAGGAGGAGAAGAAAGTCTAAAAAAACCTATTTCTTTAGGTTACTTGTGGGGGAAAAAGGGAAAGGTAAATGGTGAACAAAGGAGCAAGTCAATGGGGGAAAAGTGGGGTATAAAAGTTTCCAACCTTTTACTTTTGTTTTGGGGATATAGGGAAAAAACAGGGGTTGAAATAGCTAGCTTCTTTAAACTATAAGTGAACTTTAAAAGAAATGACTTTACTCTTGTACACAATTAGTAGTAATAGGGTGTGTTTGCCATTGCAAATTTTTATTTGACCGTTTGGACATGATTTTGAAACATTTCTTATCAATGTAAAAATGTGAAATTTGAAATGATTTGGGGGGGGTGGATGAATATAATTCTCAAAATAGTTCAACCTAACACGTAGGCTCTAGCATAGCAACTGGCCCTATGTGACCTTCTTATTTTAGAATGTGGCTATTTAAACCCCAAAATTTTTGTGTCCCCTGTTACTTAGACCTCCCACACTTAACTTATCAAATTGCTCACTTATACCCTGGTTTCTAAAAAAAAATGTCGATTCTTGTTTCAACTTGCATGTACCCACGCCTTGCACCTCCCTCACGGCTTCACCCTTTGCCCTAATTTGTCGTTGCTCTTCCCTCCCTCACGGCCTCACCCTGCTACACCAATCCCGTTGGTCCTCTTCCCTCCCTCCCCCACGGCAAAGATCATTTGAAGCATCAAGTTTGAAGCCTTATGCGTGCTGAGTGTTTAGTTCTTTGTTTTGAATCATCTTCGCAACCATTTGTGTTGTATTTTGAGATGAGCTTTTAGACCTAATATGTTCATTAGTATGAGTTACATCAGACATACTTTCTATTTTATATCCGTTTTGTGTTTTCGTGTTCCATTTCTGGTGGAGCAAGATGTGCTTGTATAGTTGGGCCATTGTTAATCACATTATATCATGTGTACTATTTGAAGGTTGTGTGCTCTTGAGTTTTTGGCATAATGTCCCCCTTGTTTGTGTTCTAAATTTGTTTTTCTAAATATGCTTAAATTGTGGTTTTGATATTTTTTGTGTTTTTTATTCTTAGTTTCTAGCAATGAAAGGACACCGACAAAAGGTTAATTGATGGGGCATTGTGGAAGAGGAATATTTGAAGTCTTTCAATTTATAACATTTTTTTTTAAACTGTAAATTTCTACTTCTTCTAGGTCTTTATATACCATGTTTATTGGCCATTTTTAGAATTTATGTTTCTGATTTTTCTTTGTAGTCCTTTTAATGTGGCGTGTTTATATTTTTCTTTGTAGTCCTTTTAACGTGGTATGTTTATATTTCTCTTTGTAGTCCTTTCTGATGTTTCTAATTTTTCTTTATATATTATGTAGTTTCTCATTTGCCATTCACCATTAATAAAGGGTAAAACATGATGGGTTTGGGCAATGATCAGTACTGGGATGTGGTTTTCTAAAACTTAAAAAATTGAATGTTTATATGTACCCTAATAATCCCGTCACTAGTACCCTGTTATATTCATAACTTTAAGGGGCTGGGGTTATTGCCACTAAGGCTCAATTGATAAATTATACTTGAATGATATGTTTGTTATGTTGCTTCGATCATATATTCACTAATGTTGAGGCTAACCTTCAGTTTTAATCTTCATACATTAGATGACAAGGCCACATCCAACCACATTGTATAGGAGACGACGAGCTAAAACGAAAGCGAATATGTTAGTGAAGAGGTACTTAGAGATGTTAAAGTAGAAGTAAATATAAATGCATAAGAAAAACAAAGATAAGAAATCAGTTAAAAAACTAGTGTCATAGAGGACGAACAAGAACATGGTCATGCAAGGGAGGGGAAAGAAAAATTGAAGGGCAAAGAGTGGAGAATAAAATTTTTGCTTTATCTAAGGAAATGATTATTTTAACCAATTTTAAGGCTCATGTTGCAAAGGACATATGAAAAAGCAAGGTAAACCAATTTAACTTTTAACCCTTTTTAAATTCTTTCATCATACATTGAGTTTTTTAAATATAATTTATACTATTTTTAATAGGACTGTGGACCTCTACAATATCTACAACATCATAAGAAGCTTGTGGAATGGGATTTTCTTGGAAGTGCAATAACTCCATTGATAGAGGTGAATGACTTGTATCCACTGACTTATGTATCTTACAAGACCATTAATAGGATGTGGATCTATTAATTGTTTAAAAGGTGGTATGTGAATATCAAAGCTTTCATATGTCATTTGGAAATATGACTATCACCTTAGATGATGTCCACCAATTAATAAGGATTTCTGTGAGAAGACATGTTGTGGTGACCCCTGATGTTAATGGTGATGAGTTGATTGATTTATTTTCAACGATATAGGGAATGACAAGGAAGAAATTGAAGGTTAGTTGAGAAAATGTAAAGGAAAGTGTTTGACATTGAATTGGTTATGAGATACATTTTCCTAATTATCAGAGATGTTACCCAAGAAGATATTCATTGTGTAGCATGAGCTTACATTTTATATTTGTTAGGGTGCACAATCCAATGTGATAAATTGTGAATAAAAGTGTCGGTGAACTATTTTAATTTACTTGTAAACATAGATGGCATTGGCAAGTATGCATGGGGAGCAGCTGCCCTTGCATTTTTATATCGAGAATTTGAGATTGCATCAAGATCAGAAGTGCAATAAATTGGTGGTTATCTTACTTTATTAGAGGTATAATAATATTTATATTATTTCTAAAGTTATTTGGTATTTGTTACTACATCACATATTGCTTAGATAATCTAGTATTGTAGAGAGATTGATCCGTAACATGTTGTATGAAAGGGGGCAGCTATTGAGCACTACTTTCAAAAGGCAACACCTCACAATTAATCAATCCCACACATAAGCTAATTAAGTTCAGGGAGGCTCTTGATCACTTAAATGCTCAAGAGGTAAAATTTGTTATTTCATTTTTATTTTCATGTATAACAATGCTCTAGTATCAAAAGCTTAATTTTAAAAATGTTAAGATGATAATGCCTTGTATGGCCTCATAGGTTATATGGGATCCTTATAAAGAAGAACGGGCGCATCATCCACAAGTTAGTAATGCAATGTACTTGGGTTTCCTTTATTGTTTTCAACTTAGACGAAGGGGTATAAACTTGTGTATGATGCAAACATCAATATTTGGATGCATCGCAATGGGCATATATTACCTTCCAGCAATGTGGAGACCTCAGTAGGAATCCATGGGATTGTGTACCAGATTACATTTCGTGGTATAAAACTGTTTTTCTCTCCTTGGTGCAAAATTTAGATAGTAGGTTTATGCATTGGACTACATAGGGCAGCCGATAACTAAAGAAGAATGGATAATTATGTTAGTGATTATTAACTTATTTGATATTTTGATATCTATATTAATGTTTGGCATTATGCAACTTGTCTACAAAAAAATGCAATTGCCTTGTACAAGACTTGTTGATGGCTCTTGAGGACCATGAAGGGAAGAGAAAAGTGAGGTTAGCACTCGAAGAACTCCTTTACGATGAATCTAGTCTAAGTATCATTGACACTAGAAAAGGAAGGGTGACTTGAGTTAGAAATGCCACAATGAAAGGAAAGGGAAAAAGCATTTCTAAATACGCCTACTCACAAAAAATACACAATGTTAAGTTGGATTCTTTTGAACTTTTGGTGTATTAGTTGATTAAAAAATATTTCTGCTTTGTAGAAACATTGTTATTTTAGATGCCTCAATGCTTCTCTTGTAATGGTAGTGTGAAAACACTAGATAAGGAAGCGTTAGATGGATAATTATTGTGACATTCTTTGTGGAGAAAATTGTTGAAACATTACTGGCAAGCATTAGAATGAAGATTGTTGTTATATCGTTTGTGGTGGAAATTGTTGAAATATTAGGTGGGGAAGTTGTCCTAGTGATTCTTGGATAATTGTCGTGCTGCAAACAAAGACCTTTCTAGTAGTGGAATAATTGTTGTGAAATTTTTGTTTCTTTTCTTAGCGCTGACTAGAATCTCTTTTGTGTCTTCTTGCTTATGTCTGGAATCCTTTTTATCTGAAATAGGCAAACTTCCATCTAGAAATTGCACATTTGCATGTGCCATACCAGGTTTATTTGCCATCACTTTGAGATATTTCTTAAAGCAGAGGCTTTTATTTGTTGGCTCGCACATGTTTCTATACCTGGGTTTTATATGTTTTAGGCTAAGATTTGGCTGATCAAGAATGGAGTAAGTGGAAAAAGCTAACATGGCAGCTTTTGTGAGTTGTCACAGAGTTTTGAGTTTGCTGCATCTTCTCCAAAATCAGATACAGTATAGGAACCTGATGGTACAAATAGGGGCCATGCTAGACTAAACCTTCATAAGCTCATAAAGTAGTTAACCTTCTTAACACTAATTTGGGACATGCCAGATTTAGGAGAATGAGTAGAAGCCAAATACTCCACAAAAATTCTTTACTACACAAATAGTAACTTCATAGAGTTAATGTCTTCACTTTAGTGGAGGATGCCCCCCCACCACAACATAGATAGCAACTCCGTGAAGTTACTATCTTCTCTTTGGCGGGGGTGTCGCCTACCAATTATAGCACAAATTGATGGGACATCCGATACTCCGTCTAATGATTCAATATTCCATGTGGGGTATCCCCTATCACAACACAAACAATAGCTTTGTGAAAATGCCATATTTGCTTTGGCTGGGGTGTGCCACCCCCCTCCAATTGCAGCACAAATAGATGAGAGCATCATCATCCCCATCTATTGCTTCAATATTTGGTGTGTGGTATCCCCCGCCGCAACATAGATAGTAACTCTATGAAGTCTTCCTCTGCTTTGGAGGGTGGGGGTGCCCCCCATAACAACACAAGTAGTAACTTCATAGAGAGACTGTCATCGCTTTGGTAGGGGGTGCCCCCCTCCAATTGTAGCACATATAGATGGGGGCATCCTCGTCCTTGTATATTGATTCAATAGTTGGCGGGGGGTACCCCCATCCACAACACATACAGTAAATTCATCGAGTTATTGTCTTCGTTTTGGCAGGGGGTGCCCCCCGCCAATTGTAGCAAACAGTAATTGAGAAAAAGTTAAGTTAGGATTCCACTGTTAGCTCTCTAATACTCTCACATAGTAAAACTGTCACAAATGACGGTGGGACCAAAGGGATCCATATCAAAAACTCAATCCTTATAAAACTTCTCCCAAGAATCAGCAGTTGGCTCATGATACCACCTCCAAACAATTGCAATAGGAGGTACTAGGGAATTTTGTGTAGCATAGACTCCTACAAAATGGTTTCCATTGATGTGCGCTATACAAATCTTTTGGGCTTAGTGACTGGCACTATTCTAAAGGGGAATATAGTCATGCAAATGTGCTTTGAGAAAAGAAGCAAAGGAACACTGTAGCAAGATGCAATCACACACCCCTTGTCCGGCATATCCAATTCTTCGGTGGTGCCACATCTCCAAAAAAGGATAAACTATCTATCAATTCATCAATCCTTTCATTTCTACAAAAATACTAGCATTTTGGGAGTATGGGTGGACAATTCATATACAAGATCCGCTCTCACCTTTCTCTGCTCTTACCTTTCTCCATCCTCCCTCATCCATTCCTAAGGCAAAATAGATTATATGGAACCCACAATGTCCTATCTGTAGTAGTGTCAAAAATGTCCTTTACATATGGATAAATAGTACTAGAGAGGAAATTCAAATATCTTTCTTTGACATTGCTTTGTTTTGACTTCTTTAATAACTTCAACTTCTTCATCCCTACATCTTGTTGAGTTTTTAACTCTGCTGTCACATATTCAAAACCAAAAGGATCTCACTTAATAGAATTATCTTGCTTATTTTTGCTACTTTTGGGCCTGCACGTGGTTTTGTGGGCATTGAAGGCATTTCCAACCAATTTGACTTAGGATATGCAATTTGCTTACATTGTACTAATATTTGAGTTTTACCTCATCACATCAAGTGTATATTTTCTCCGAGTACTCCAGAAGTTCATGTTCCATTAATGATAATATTTTGCCAAAAACATATAATGTTTGCCAATGTTCATGAATTTCATCAATAAGTGACACAGGGCAACCTTCGAGAAGCCATTCTGACAATTGGTGTTTACACGGCAGGCCATGTGTATTCCTTAATTCATGTTGACAATCAACTTTCAAAATAGGGTACTGCTTCACCATTTTCTTTTCTTCATTTATTAAATCCAATGTAGCCCTTGACACTAATCCAACAACCTCTATGTAAAATGGAATTCTATAGCGGTGACATCTCTTGAACCTACTTTCCTAAAATGATTTCCGCACTTGTACATGTTGAAGTTGGGCAACTTAGTCAATATTACTCCATGCATCAAGGATGCTAACTATTGAAGATGTCAAACCACATTTTAGTTTCACATGCATGCTTTCAACTCCGTTGATGGTTTTATTGTCAAAATACATTTATTTATTTGTCCAAACTACAATAAATTTCTCCTTATGTAGTTGTAACCACATTTAATGAAGATATTTTAGCACATCCTAAAAGTCATTGTAATCAATCTCGAACCTGCATATCGATTCTTCATAATTATTTTCTATATTTAAATAGATAACAAAATTCCAACACTGCAATAAATGAACCCAAGCTGCCTCAGTATCAAATACTTTTTGATAGTTTTGCATAATACCCATAGAGATATGCCACTAACAAAGTAAATTCTTTGAAGTTGGGAAAACCACCTCAATTGCTATTATGAGTGTCATGCTTCGACACCAGTCCGACTCGAGCAGAACCCGATCCAAGGGATGGTTGAAGTGTACGGGGGTGATGAAGTATCGATTTGCAAAAGACTTAACACCTTAAATGGGTATAACGAACATGGAGTGGTGCACCACAATTACTTTGTACAAGAGAAAATAAGAAAATATAAAAGACAACAAAAATTAGAATAAGTCCTCACATCTCATACCTACATCCTTTAAGTTACTGAGCCCTCAAATGCAGCTCAAGTCATCACGTTAAAATGAGTCTAAAGCCAAGATGGCTAACAAAGTCTAAGATAGAGTCATCCCGACATAAAACTCTAACCCACAAGCAGAATAAACTAGCAAAAAAAGCAAGACCTCTAGGCACCCTTGCCTACTCTAGACCATCCGCCAAACGCTCCTCATAGAGAAGGTCCTAGTCATCTACTTGTCATACCATGCAACCCCAAAACAGAAAACACTAGAGAAAGGAGGTGAGTAAAACACTCAGCAAGGTTTTGTACTTCAAAACGATAAATATAAAAATATCATTGGTATTCCACACAGTCCATCACATCAAACATATCATAATATTATCTCATTTCTGATTATATTCTCAATGCTTAACCATACTTAATCATAAGTAATTATCCTATATGAGAGTGTAACAATATATTATCCATAGCATGAATAATCATACTAAATCATAAACATTCATACTGCAAGAAAAATGTCTTAAACACACTAATCATATCATGCATAATCATAAGCATTAATCTTGTATGAAAAGTGTCTCTAACACACTAACATAATTATGCATACTTATTCTCATTGACAAGCATTCATCCTGCTTGAAAATTGTCTCTAACACACTAACATAATCATGCATAATTATAAGCATTCATCCTGCATGAGAAGTATCTCTAACACACTAACAATAGTCACGCATACTAATTCTCATTCACAAGCATTCATCCTGTATGAAAAATGTCTCCAAAACACTAACATAATCATGCATAAAGAAAATAGGTCTGTTTAATCGACCAAAGCATAAGTAGTCCTTTCTCACTCCAGACAATCCATGATTGGAAAGTCCAAAGGAATTATGCAATTTGGTTAAAATTCCTAATGATAAAGATACCCCTTGGTAAGCTGGTGCACTCGGCTATACCAACCTCGATTCTTAGGGTCCAGATGGTTGTTGTTATGTCTGAACCAAGACTATGAAGAAGTCAAATTCATATTTATTTTACTTGTCAATTGTAATAGACAAGGTCGATTCATATGGAAAGCCTTGTGCAACAAAGAAAATAGTTACGAAAAAATAGAGGAAAGAAAATTTAAGAAAGAAAGAGTAGAAGAGTATTGAGGCAATAAAGAGTCAAGAAATCAATATGAGAAAATACTAAGGCATTAAGGATCATTGTAACATCTAATGATGTTCTTCATGTATCATGTTATCTCAGTTAGAATCGAATAAAAATTCTATCTAACTGGAAGATATGAACATTAAAATTAAAAATAAAGATAGAAAATACTTTGGATAGATGAAAGATAAAAATAATTATCTCTTAAAGATTTCTATGTATCCAAATCACAAAAGATCAAGAAGGAGAGCCTTCAAGCATCTTATGTATCTAAATCATAAAGAAACAAGAATAAGAATAATATTAAATAAACATCACTTCAAATAAAAGATACTTACTTAAAACCATTTATGAAACATGAATAGAACTTTATTAGATTGTTACAAATCACCTCTAGCCTTAGCTTGAGAGCTTAGAAAGCCATTACAATAAAATTAAAAATAAAAATACAAAATAAGAAAAGAAAAATAAGAAAAGAAAAATAAGAGAAGAGAGCTCCAAAGAGGAGGGGATGATGTCTCTATCATGTCCACTCCTCTATTTATAGGAATAGAAGAGGTTGCTTCAAAGTGGAAAGTAAAATCATATCTCTTGATTGCATCCTAATTGATTGCTTCTTTAGCAATGATTAGATTCTAAATCAATTAAATAAATTAATAATTTATTTAATAAATAAGTATCTTTTAATCTTTCTCTAGTTAACCAATTAGCCTCATTGTCTTTCCTTATGTATATCAATCACAACCAATTAAAAGATTCTCCATGTGCTAGCCTCGGGTTAGCTAACTAGCTGTCCCTTTTCATGCCGAATTTGACCCATAAATCTTCAGAATTTGAAATTTCTTCCAAAAATAAAAATTGTAGCCAAGAAAGTCTTCTTGCCAATGCCACTAGAATCGTATCAATCCAAAGTATACATAGAAAGATATGGTTAAAATACTAAGGTTGTGTCAATCTGTCCGAATCAGCTTCTTTTTAAATTTAGTTCTCTTGATGCAAATCTCAAATCCAACGGGTCCACAAGGTTGTGTTTGACCATTTCGTGTATGTTTAGACTATTAGGAGCCCATTCTTGACTTTTAAATAGCTTTGGGTAGTTGGGCTTCACTCCTTCTTCTACTTGGATCTTGTCGAAGCCTGTTTAGACATGTAAACTCAATTATGGTCTATCTAATTTATTCAAAATATGAATAACCCAAATAAGCAATGAATTAACATAAAATATGATTGTAATTCAAAATATGAGAACATTTAATTGAACATTATTTCAGCGTATCAATGGTCTCAATAGTTTGGTCTCCCTATAACATTCCCTCTCTTCTCAACCCGAGGAGGAAAACATGTTCTCAGGAGACATAAAACCTCTTCCTTTCGGAAAATGCACGTAGAAAATGCTGATAGTGCCCTCTAGAGTTATAAAGGTGAAAAAAAATTTGAAGCAAAAGTCAATCCCAATGGCCTCCCTCCTCCTGTGTATTCTCTTGCCACATATACTGCTCATGGGATTCCTCTCCTAGATGAGCTTCCTCCCTTGTCTGCTCCTCCCTCCTATCCTCATCCCTCACCCCTCCTCCAGCGTAATCTTCCCTCAAAGTTAAGAAGCTCGATGAGTGCAACAAGAATATTTGAAGAGTGAGACAAATATAGGTCACTAGGTTGGCAAAGGGGGGATGTCTAAGAGCCTCTAGAATGGTGCAGTAGGATAAGGAGGATCATTATTTTCCTTGTGGAGGCACAAATATGGTGGGGGGTATGAAGTATATTCAAATAAAAGAAATGAAGAATTGGGCGAGCTTCAAAGTTAGTAAGACCAACATATTTGGTGGAAAAGTGGAGGACATATGCATTAACTGAAAATGTATAACTGACAACTCTTAGAGTTTGAAAGAGGTTATATGTTGGGGTTGTGAAGCATGTTTAGATGAAAGAAATGAAGCAAATTATTGGGCTACTACCAAATTCATGAAGGGCAGCATATCTATTGGAAAAAGGGAGGTGAGAAGGGTTAACTATAAGTGTATAACTGATAATTAATAGTGTTAGAAAGAGGTAACTCTAGGGTACATTTATTTTTTCCTTATGGATGCATTAATGGGGGAGTGAAGCATGTTGAGAAGAATGAAATGAAGCAAATTATTGGGCTTACTATCAAAGTCATGAAGGGAAACATATCTATTGGAAAAAGGGAGGTTAGAAGGGTTAATTGAAAGTGTATAACTAACAATTGGTAGTGCTAGAAAGAGGTAACTCTCAAGTTTATTTATTTATTCTTTGTGGATGCACTAATGGGGGGTGTGAACATGTTGAGATGAAAGAAATGAAATAAATTATTGGGTGTACTATCAAAGTAATGAAGGAAAGCATATCTATTGGAAAAAGGGAGGTCGGAAGGGTTAACTAAAAGTGTATAATAGACAATTAATAGTGCTAGAAAGAGAACTTACAGGTACACGTACCTTGTGAATGCACCGGCGAGGGAGGTGTAAAACTTGTTGAGATGAAAGAAATGAAGCAAATTATTGGGTGTACTATCAAAGTCATTAAGGGCAACATACATGGTGCAAAAAGGGAAGTTGAAAACATTAATTGAAAGTGTAAAATTGACATTAGGTAGTGCTGAAAAGGGGCAACTCTCTGGTATATGTATATTTTCCTTGTGGATGCAATAATAGGTGTGTAAATCATGTTGAGATGAGATGGATATAGATGAGAAGCCTATGTTTTGTATGTGGGGTGGATAGTGGGAGGCCTGGGGACGCAAGTATAATAGCGAAGTCTTTTATGATATTTGTTAGAAGCTCCTTATCATATGAATCAATGGTGGCCATATTACACAATGAAATAGGATGTTGTAGCAAGGAATGATATTTGAAAATGAGTTTTACATATCTTTTGGAGATCCCCATGGACCTACCTCTAATGGAAATACGAGATACGAGGACTCTTCATTGTATTTTACATGATGCTAAGACAAGGACTAATGGACTCCCATTGATCATAACAAAAGTTAGAATAGAAAATGGAACGAAGGAGTGTTAGCCAAATTTCGATGTCAAATGGAGCATAACAAGTTGAATGATGTTGTGGAAGTCTCTAGTAGCCATGGGGAAGAGGTTAACCTAAAGGTGAAGTGATGGATGTAGCAGGGTTTGAGGGCACAAAAAGCAAACAACAATTGACAAATGGACATGGATGAGCACACAACATATAATCCTATAGTGGATTTGAGTGATTGACATATGATGACTAACCCAATAGATATTGTGTTGTGGTTGTAGTCACGTGGATTGTTTTGTTCTACAGCTAAAATTGCTAAGCGTGGGCCTTACTTATTGTGCAATAAAACTAATTTAGGCCTATGGTGGGTGCCAATGATCAAACCCCCTCTAACCCCATTTTTTTGCTTTGGAGGGGTTGTATAGCTAAAACTACTCTAAGAGATTAATGTGCTTCAAGTAAATTAGATTGCCATGGTGTAGACAAAAACTGTATTTTGTGGTCTAGTCCAATTCTCACTAAGGTTAAGGATATAATAAGGCATGGTTTGTCTAATCTTCATCCATATGACATTAGACTTCTAGAAAGTAAGATCTTTATGAATTTACTTGTAAATTTTGTCAAGGCAATAACATGATAGGAAAATTTGTACACAACTAGCTATGGATGTTAAAAAGTGGTGGATGCATTTATACATAATTCAAAATCATATCAAAACTCTCGCAAAATGTAATACACAATATATGACCTTAGACTGTCTCCCATTAATCAGTGGAAGTTTCGGTGACTGGTTTTTCTTTATTCTTGGTCTGCTTTTGCGCATCTCTTTGGTGAATTATCTTGTTATGGACCATCTCTAAGTAGCTACCTTCCATACTCATTGAGCATATTTTTGGTAACTAAGCTAGGAATTGGTGTCCCCTAAGAGGCCCACTTTCCATACCCATTGATCATGGGAGTATCTAACTTACGGTTAATAGAGTCATCCATATAACCATCTCTAAGTAGCTACCATCAAGGTTTGAAAGTCATCCACTAATCACATCATACAGTAGTTGCTCACCATTAATTGAAGTTAATTGTTCTTCGACATGTGAATCTTTGGATAGTCTTTCTGTCTATGCTACCACATGTGTGAAGTTGTGGGTGTTTCTATGCATTCTTCATTGCCTAACATAATATGTAATTCAAATGTCTCTAGCTCTCTAAGGCCTGAAAATAAAAGTAGCAAATGGTGGGATATAAATTAAAGTCTTGTAAAATCCATCTCTCTTAATATCAAACAGTCTAGTAAAGAGAAAGATGTTGTCTATGACCAACTATATTAACATTGCAAATAAGATTTCAATATAACTAGGTGATGATACTGGATAACAAACATGCTATGAGGTTTTGCTTCAATTTTTCTTTTTTTATTTTTACACTAAATAAATTATATTTTACTACATTCAATATGAATTCGAGTCACCATATTTTGAATATAGATAGGGGAATAAATAAACATTATATATATTGCATTGTTTCAGTTTATTGACATAAAAGTTGTAATGACATGAACAAAAAAATATATAAGGTAAAGCAACTTCTTTGACTTAGTGTATGTTGAGCTTGTCTTGTATTAATTATCCTAGTTCATGCTATCCTTTTAGTAGTAAATCATGGATGGAAACCAGGAGGTTTTGAAGTAGTTGAATATGGGGCCAAATCATTTTGTTTATGTTTTTTTGTTTTGTTTGCTACATCATACAAGTGTTGTTGCTTCTAATGTTAATATTATTGTAAAGTTATTATTAACAAGCTAAAAGGAAGTTTATGAAGATAGACCCAAGAAGTCAATAATTATTCTCCCATCAAAGAACTAGCCAATTGGATGATGGAAAAATGTGTCTCTTTAGGATAAGTTTTCTTTTGCTCCTACTTACATTTTTCATATATTTGATTCACTTTTTTAAAGTCCTACAAATCTGCTAACCTATACATGAGAGAACCAGTCACTAAAAGCTATCAATGTTCACAGTCATAAAATAGTTAACAATGAAGTAAGAGTAAAACATATTAAAGAGAAAAAAAGAGCAACTTACATTATTGTGTCTTGACAACATAGGAATAGGTTCCACCAATAGCCTTTAATGTTTCTCCCATGTCCTTTAAAACCTAAAAGTTTGTTTTTAAACTTAATTTTCTAGTTCAAATATCCTCTGTGGGAGGAAAAGATGAGGGTGAACATCATAGCTGATGATACACAGAACACTATTTAAAAAAAATGAACTATTTTGATTGGTAGTTACATCTATGTAAACAAAATTATGATTTGCGGTAGAATCTGATTGATTGGTGGTAGAATCTGAACATCTTTAAAACTGTAAGAAGAAACACAACAAAGGGAATGATTGTGGTAAAAAGGATTCATATGATTTTCATGAACATATTGTAATGATGCCCAACCAAAAAGAATCTTGAGCCATGTACCTGAGAGTTACCTCCTTCTAGAACTACCAGATGTTAGTTATTATGTTTCCCTTCAAGACTTTGATAGTATGACAAATTATTTGTTTCATTTCTTTCTTCTCAACATGCTTCAGAACCCCATTAGTGCATCCACAAGGAAAAAATAAATGTACCTGAGAGTTACCTCTTTCTAGCACTACCAATTATTAGTTATACATTTTCTGTTAAATGTTCTGACCTCCCTTTTTCCAATAGATATATTGCTCTTCATGACTTTAATAGTAGCCCAATAATTAGTTGCATTTCTTTCATCTCAATATGTATCACCCCCCTAACATATAAGTGTATCCACAAGGAAAAAACTTGTCTCAAGCAGTTACCACTTTTGAACCCTAGTAGTTGTTAGTTATACACTTTTAGTTAACTTTCAAGTCTTCCATTTTCTACTAGAGATGTTGGCCTTATTAACTTTGATAGCATGCCCCATATTATGCTTCATTTCTTTTATCTGAATATGCTTCACACCCCTCCATATTTGCGCGTCCACAAAGAAAAAAAATAATCATTTTTGTCCTACCTCACCATTGTTCTAGCCACCCTTCATTACACAACAACCCATGCATTAATCTTCAAGAGATAGGACACCATTGTTGATGATTTTAGACATCTATATTTCGCCAACCTGGGGACCCATATTCGTCTCCATCTTCAAACGTTCTTGTTGCACTCACTGAGCTTCTTAACTTTGACGGGAGAGTACGCTTGAAGAGGGGTGAGGGATTAAAATACGAGGGAGGAGCAAATGAGGGAAGATGCTCATCTGGGAGAGGAATCCCATGGGAGGCATCTATGGTGAGAGAGTAGATTGGAGGAGGGAAACTGTCTGGATAGATTTTCATTTCTAACGAAATTTTTTACCTTTATAACATTGGAGGGACATTTTTGGCATTCTTTGCATGCATGTGGCTCATACAAACAAACCCACGTCTAGTTTTACAAAATTAGTTTTCTTTGCTTATTTTTATATTTCTACAAAAAGTCAAATCTATTTTTGAAAATTTTTCTTTATTTATGTTTCACAAAAAATGGAATATATCAATGTGCACAATCAATCCATCAATTGAAAATGATTCTTCATTTACATCTCTAAAGGAAAGTTCCATTTCTGAAATCAGTGCACACATACATAAAAAAGTAACCAGATAAAAACGTTTCTTCTTTTTCTCTCTCTATACTGTCTGTTTTCTTTCTCAGATAAGAAATCAGGGCAAAAATACAAAAGTCCCAAGGCATTCTTTTTTACATTTTGCATCCAAAATAAAAGCTTGTTCGACTGCAAGGGTCCACCAAGACATTGATTGAAAATTTGAGACCAATTATAGGTAGAAACATCTAAAGAAGTCATTTTACTTGCTACCAAACACTGCACCATGTCATAAAAAAAAAACACTGCACCACCAGCAGAAAATGCCAAAACCGAGACAATTTACAGTTTTGAAAATGAACTGAACAATGACAACCTCGCAAATTACCATAAAAAGCTGGAGCACTTGTAACAATTATGTCATCGTCTATGCAATTCATCCATTAAACCAGTCATAGAAGCAATAGAAAGACGCAAAATAAATCAGGAGCATAGTAAACATTCAACCTCTGCGAGCACCCAACAAGAAAATTTATAATATTAGATGGAAGAAGACTCTCCAATGGCTCCAACTATGCATCCCACACACAAGAAGTTAATAGCAGAGCCAGTTGCCGAGATTGTACCGCTGCGGATGCCACAGTGATTGCACTTTTATAAGCCAAACGATTGATCTTGTTCAAATCTAGCACGTTCAAACACATTCGATTCAATGTGAATCACCTGTCAAGCTTTTCACTTATTCTTCACCCTAATTAAATTAAAACTATTCTAATCTAATCTAAGTGTGTAATGTGTGTGATCATTTCACCTCCAAATGACATGCAATTGCACTCTGTTAACAGAATGAACATCCACCAAGTTGAGATTCAGCCAATGACTCAATTGACGGATATATCAGTATTGGCACAAACGCTTATTCTTACACATCAAGTGACAGTTTTGCCAACAAACTTCGCTAGCACATATAAACCACTAAACTTACAGTTGGGACTCTCTTCTAAGTCAGACGTTACCTTCAGGCACATTAGCAGTCTCCTACTACTGTGGGGATTCATAATTTAAATTTTGGAGGGATAAGGTTTGTATTACTTAAACGATTGATAAAAAATAATGAGGGAACTGATACGCATGTGATGTCAAGCAGCTAATGCTAAATAGGCAACAAATGTTCACTAGTTCTTGGTAAGGACGCCCACCAACCAAAAGAAAAAAATATTCGAATTTTTTTATTACTCAGCTTGTCCCATATATAGTCCCCTGCTATTTTGTTACTGACCACCCCAATGCCCCATTCCATCTTTTCCCCTTCTTCTCGAGCACCAGTGGTGGTGCCATTGCCTACTCTCTTTTTTTTACCAACAGGCGCAGCTGCACCCACACATTTTTTAGGACTTTGATTTATGGGTTCTGAACATCATCGCACCCCTTACCAGGGAATCACTCTGTTTATCCAGGCATCTCTCTGCATTGCTCGTTATCTAGCTTTCTACATGGGAACCAACTTTCAGAATTCCAATAGAAGACCCGATAGAGTTGCAGAGGTCTGCTTCATCGGTGTCGCAGGAGGTCAGAGATAAGAACATCGACATGCTCTTCTCCTCCAAACGGTCCTTTAGTGAATCTCATCAATGAGTCTACTTTAAATTAGAAGAAGAAAGTTCGTGGTTAAAAAATCCTGCAATGGATTAGACGAACAAAAATGGTAACATAGACAAACGGTGGAAATAGATGACTGACCTTGAGAAATAGTTGCTTGCTTCGGGTGATCCACATCTATGTCAGAAAGTTATGGGCCTATGAGAACAAAATTGTAAAGCTTCCAAGTTCAATTGAAGGAGCTCAATCGCCAATGTGAAACATTCTACCTCCCATGGACTTCGGCCATGCAGGAATTGAAAAGCTTAGTGAAAGACCGAGAGAAAGTGGAAGGGGACAAAGCAATGGCAAGAAAGAAAGAGAAAAAAACGCTTTTTCATCCTACGGCGGTGGAAGAAATGGGGCTTTTGGGACCAGGTAAGCCATTAACCGGCGTTAAAATACCATGGCCTTTGGATTATAATTAGATGATAGAGATGAAAACTACAGCTCAAAGCATGTTACCATTTGTAGCTCCGGCCACCTCTGCTTTTTAAGTACTGACACGAGGAGCATCTTCAGTGAAAGACGTCAAATTCGGGACAAATTTAGGGCTGCACAAAAAATTCAGACGGGACCCTATCTGACCCGGGTGGAACCGACCCTAAGGGTTAAGTACTATTTTAAAGCGGGTAAGGTTTAAAAAAAAAACCCCATTTTATTTAAGTTAGGTCAGGTTTAATAAAAAAACTCGAGACCCAAACCTAACCGGACCCTATATACATTACTGTATGAATTTTTATCTTATTGCTCTAATTGTTTTAGGTTAGGCCTTACGACGTTCTAATTTCATATAAGTTTCTAATATATGTAATACAATTGTACTTAAGGGATAATAATTTACTATAAATAATAGTTTTTATTTTTTTATAAATAAAAAATTTAATAATGTTATATAATTATAAATTTATTATTTAAATTATTAAATATAGTAAATAATTAATTTAACCAAAGTTTTATCTCGATTTTTGGGTAAGCTCGGATTTTATCTCCGATCAAGATAGGTATTAATATTGCAGGTTTTATTGTAAGGTCAAGTATAAGAATTCTACCTTGGGTAAGGTGCAGTACCCAACACACTCCACTTAAGATGAATACCTTCCAACTCCAACTTAGACGCTATTTTTTACATGAACATTAAGTCAAACATTAAATCCTAATAAATAATGCTATTGATAAAATTAGTCCCTTCCAATTTAAACCCTAATACTATTTTTTACGTAAAATAGTGCCACTAACTTGGAATTTTAATTTTAAAATATCATTTTAAGAGTTTAAATATTTATTATTTAATAATTTTATTATTATTGTTCACAATTTTAATTTTAAGATGTCTAACCCTCCTCTGTTCCGAAAAAAAACTGGTAAACACTTGGCCCCCACTGTACCTTATCCCGCACATCCTCGCCCGATATCGTTGGAACAAAGCTAAATTCAGGGCGATTGTTTTTGTTGTGTTTGTTTTTCTAAGAAAAGAGTGGGTTAGGGTTGTAGAGGAAGGAAGGTGGAAAGGTTGTGCCTTTGAGGTGGGTTCTTTGTTGGGTCCGGATTTGGGTTGCTGGATCCGGCATGTGGAGTTGAATGGGTTGTTCAGAAGTATTCGAGCTTGCCTGAGCAGAATCCCATGACTTCATTAGCCGACAGCCGACGGAGCTTCCGCTCTGCTCCTCGGAGAAGTGTGAGCAGCGATCGATCCCGCTGGAAAACCTTTTGGTAAACCATTTATCTCTCTCCAGTAACTCCAACAGATTTCTGTATATTTGTGTCTAAAAATTCAGTTTCTCTTCGACGCTCCGCCTCCTTTCATTCTCTTCTTGATCTCATTGTTTTGGGCGTTTGAAAATATCATATGTTTTTGTAAGTTACTCTGAATTTGCTTACATAAAACCCTGCAAACTGTTTGTTTCGATTAGATTTTGGTATTTTCTACAAATAAATATTTCTACATATCTTGTAAGCCATCTCTTTGGCATTATGCTTTACTAGAATAGATCTTTCAATCGGTGGACCTTAGGCCTTACCTGCAACATCCTTTGGAAGTTATAAGTTCTTTGTATGTTTCCTTGGATATTCCTGTCACGGTTATTCGTTTTGATTTCCGATTCTCTGATATGGAGCTTCTGGTTACATGTCTGCAATTTTATCCACACATTTTGCCTGTCCAATGCCCCTATATTTCTAATATTTTTTTTGGTAAAAATTTTTTACGCTTTTTAAAAAAAATAAAAGCTAATGTTCATTTTCTTTTTTGTGTTGGTGTGTCCCGTGCTACAGTTGTACTCCATACAGAAGTTTAGAATGGGTGGGATTGAAAATGAATAAAGGTACGATTATTTAGATTCTTCATGAATACATTCTTATTGTAGAAGTTCGGATGATTACATATTCGCACTTCATCGAGTTAGGAAAAGTAAATAATATAAAAAAAAATATTTTTCAAAATAGTGGAAAGAAAAATGGCGCGCTCCCCATTAGGACTAAGTTTAGTAGTTAATTACCATTAGGACTCGACCGTTACAAATTGACTAAGTAAATTAGTAATACATAACTTTTAAAAAGAGGGAAGTTGAGGTGAGCCTGGGCTTATGCTAGGCTACGTGAGCCCAAGCCCACTAAATCCGACGGCCCACGTTACTCACGAGGCAAAACGCAGCCCAGCGTGAGCCCAGGCTCACCTCAACTTTTTTCTTTTAAAAATACTAAAATACCCTTCTATCTTTTAACATTGAACTCCAAATATAATATTCTAACCGCTCAAATTGAAAATGCGCGTCATTTGCTCAGCCATTTACTAACCAAAACCAAAGCTCCGGCGATTTCAACCTCTAGCGGCAGATCTATTGCCTTGTGTCTTCCTCTTTGCTTGTTGCCGCTCCCAGGATCCCCGCGACCTTGTTAGTATCGGCCGTCGCTGATTTTAACCCTTTCCATATGCCCCTTTATCTCTTTCATGTACTAACACCTATATTCGCACTAGTTTGTTCACTGAAATATTGCATCATTGAGGAATAAGTGGACTTGGATCTATTTCTCCTTTTGGTGTTGTTTCCTCTTTGATATTTGCTGCAAGTACGAGATTTACATTTTCAATTTTCAACTCGCTTTTGTCTGTAGTTCTTGTGGTTTTGAAATTTGGAGGATATGAAATCGTTTTCGGTAGATTCCTTTGCTTCTATTGTACTTTTCGAATCTAAACACTTGTTTTTGTCATGTAAACATGCCTTTAGCTATTTGTTCTCATTTAGCGACGAAAGCTTTTGAAGTTTCTATTTTTAAGTTGTTGTTCATCCTGCTTAGATTTTTGCTAAGGTTGAATGACAACTTTTTATATTTTGAAGTTTCTACGAAGATCGTTTTGCAGATCACATTAGGGGGATAAGCCCTGTTTGAGTACCCTTTTCCCTTCCTATGTCCTAAAGATGCGATATTTTCATTTTTAACATCCAAATGTTTTTTGATCTGCTCAAACCCTAGTTCAATCTATGCTTTACTCTTTCTTCTTGTGTTGTTCTAATATGATCTTCAGAGGTTTACCAGTTTTCATGACCATATACGAAGGAGTTTTGTTCATTTGCATTTGTAATCAATAATTTCATAAAATGATTGCTTTTGGCTCTTTAATACATTTTTTATCTAATTCAGCTCCTAGCATTTTGATTTGAGATAAACCATGAAATTAGGTAACTTGTTAATACTTTCTTTTCTATTATCAATGTGTGCACATTTTTGTCATATGAATTAAGTTTTTTAGTTTTGTGTAAGCATTTGCTTCTTTTTTGCTTCTTCTATTTGAGTGCAACATACTTCGAA
Source organism: Saururus chinensis (assembly GCA_035235625.1). NCBI lineage: Eukaryota > Viridiplantae > Streptophyta > Magnoliopsida > Piperales > Saururaceae > Saururus > Saururus chinensis. Next base: position 30,412,053 of record CP141146.1, on the reverse strand, counting down.
CTAAATTTGGCAATGATGGGGCATGGGTGATAACCCTTGCAACGACATTGCCTAAACAAATATTAATACAACAAAGTATAAATTGACTGTTCTGTGGTAGATGTAAACATAGTTATATTGACTATTTTGTAGTGGATGTAAATAGAATATAAATTTACTATTCTATGCTATATGTAAGTACAAGATAAATTGATTGTCCTCTAGTAGATGTAAACACATTATAAATTGACTGTTCTCTTGTGGATGTAAACAGAGTATAAATTGACTGTTCTGTGGTGGATGTAAATAGAGTATAAATTTATTATTCTATAAATATAATTATAGTATAAATTGATTGTAATATATATGTGATCAGAGCATGAATTGATGTAATGAATATATAAACAAAATATAAATTGATTGCTCCTCCATTGTTTAAGGAATATTAATCTAAAATTTTTATATCTATTTTTTGTGATTTCAAACATGATTCAGTACAGATCAAACCTTATATCAATGTGGCAGTTGTTCAATAAATATAAAGGGATGTTTGGAGATGTAACTAGAGAAATTTTAAGGGAGACTCCTTTTTGGTGGATATTTAGTGTTTTTAAATAAAAAATTAAAATATAACGAGGTTGCAAAGGTTGACGAACATATATAAGATGTCTTAAGTATGTATGAAGTAAATAGGAGTAGATTTAGGCTAGGCACAAAGCTAGTAGAATTAACTTCAAAAGTCATTTCTCTTATTTTTAGAATTCCAATGGGTCAGGTAATAATTACTTTTTGTGAGAATAGAAAAAAATATAAATTTTATAAATAGACGGCTTAGGGAAGTTAAGCCATTGGATAAACCAAATTTAGAAACTTCTATTGAGGAAATTATAAAAATAGATGAGCAAAATGAAAGAGAAGGCTTGGTGCGCCTTTTATGCCTTTCATTGTGATTTTGTTTTTTCTTCACAAAAGGAACATCTATTCTATAGGAGTTTGCAAAATATGTTGATAATATACAAGATATGCGAACATATGCTTGGCCTATGGCAATCAAAGTGAATCTAATGCATTCAATTGATTTACATAGAAAGTTAGAGAATATCACGGGGTGCACTATGACACTTTTGGTAAGAATAACATCTCTAACCTTTTCAATACAATTTAAATTTTTTAATTGCTAACATATGGCTTGCTTTATAGTATTGGATATGTGAACACCACTATTATTAAAAGGAGGGATAACAATGTGTCTAGATTGATAAAGTAGAGTATGGTTGATCTATCAAAATCATTTGGGCATTAGGATGATTTGACATATGATATGGTAATATTTGCCGACTAATAGTAAAACTTTAAATTATTTCTTTTACAAAATTAATAAAATATTATAATATTTAATATAAGTTAATGATGGACAATTGAGGAAGATAAATGAAGAAAAAGAATTTTTTGGATTTTATAGTAGGAAAGAAGAGAGTGAGGAGAAAGCAGAGGTTGAACCATTGATTCAAGCTCGAGAGGAAGAGCAAGGAGAGGGGAATTTTGGTAATAGTATAAATTTATTATTTATTATTGATATTATTGTAAACTATAACATCTCAAGGTGTACATGTATCATTATATATATAAGATTATAGTATAAATTTAGTATTCTATGTATGATATTACTATGGTTTGATAGTCCAAATATTAAATTATAGTATAAATTTAATGTAGTTTTGTTTTTGGGCGCGTGGCCCATTAGGACTAAGTTTGATACTTAATTATCGTTAAGTCCTGACTATTACAAATTGACTAATAAATAATTGAGGTATACGTAGCTTTTAAAAATCCTATAATACCCTTCTCTCTTTTCACATTGAATTTCAAATTTAATACTTTAACTGCCCAAATTGGGGGATTGCGCGTCATTTGCTCTTGACCAAAACCAAAGCTCCGGCGATTTGAAGCTTCGTTCCGACGATTTCATGCTCCTATGATCCATTGCTTGCCGTCTTGATCACTGATTGTTGCTGCTCCTAGGACCCCCATTGACCTTGTCGACGGTGTCCACCTTCTTCATCCCCTCTGACGGGTACCGGCCGTTCCACGAGGATTCCTTCACCTCCTCGCCTTCGGCCTCCTCCCTGCGGCGCAAGCCATCAAGGCCTCCTTTGAACACTGCGACTTCTCCATCTTGTCGGCTTATGAGGAGTCCGCCTACTGGGATCCAAAATTTCTACGCCACGGGAGCTCGTCCTTCCCCAGTCTGGTTCGGTCCTAAAATTCCAGTTCTTATTGTGTTTTAGTTGTGATCCCCCTCCCTTGCTCACTTCTTTCAACTAGTTCCTTTTTTTGATGATTTGGTTTATATGTATTTGTGATGTTGATCACACAATTTGAACATGTTGATAATAGTCTTCATAGAAGGAATATTAGTTTTGATCAATTATTTACAGCTTTGCTCGTGTTGATTTTGCAGTTCTGTTTCAGCCTGGATCGGAGGCAATCAAACGCCTTTTATAATATGTGTTTTTGATTTATTGTGCTTGTAGGGGAATGTCAGTTTCTGTGGTTTGATATAGTTTTTTTGTGGATTCATTATCAGTGTTTTTGATAATGAAAGCTAGTTGTCGATAAAGGCAACTGGGTAATTTATGCAATTGTTTTATGCCTGCTTGATATAGTTTGGTGGAATGTGTGGTTACTTTGTTGATTGATTGTTGCTATAGACTGATAGATATTGTTGGATTGTATTTGTTGACTGTTCTGTGGTGGATGTTAAAAACACAGATTATATATTTACTGTTTTGTTTTGTGGTGGATGTAAACAACACAGAGTATATATTTACTATTCTATTTTGTGTTAGATGTAAACAACAGTGTATATATTTACTATTCTGATGATATATTTTTTTATATATCATCAGAGTATAAATTTAATATTCCATATATATGATCAAAGTATGAATTTAATATTCTATGTATGAAATCATAGTATAAATTTATCATTCTATGTTTATATATAGAGTATAAATTTACTCTTCCATATATAAGGTCAAAGTATAACTTTATTATTCCACATATGTGAACAGAGTATAAATTTATTTCTTTATATATGAAATTAAATTAGAATTTTTTTGTGCCATATATAAGGTCAAAGTATAAATTTATTATTTCATATATGTGTACAGAGTATAAATTTATTATTCTATATATAAGGTCAGAGTATAAATTTATTATTCCATATATGTGAAAAGAGTATAAATTTATTTTTTTATATACAAAATTAAAGTATAATTTTGTTGTTCCATATATGTGAACAGAGTATGAATTTACTCTTCTGTTATGTGGCGGATGAAATAACAGAGTATATATTTACTGTTTTGTTCTGTGGTAGATGTAAACAACAGAGTATATATTTATTATTTTGTGAATGTAATTATAGTATAAATTGATTGTAACTTATATGTGATCTCTGCGTTCAATTGAGTATTAATTGATTGTTCCTCCTTTCTTTAAGGAATACTAATCTAAACAATTTTATATCTATTTTTTTGTGATTTCAAATATGGTTCAATACATATCAAACCTTATTTCAATGTGGCGGTTGTTTAATATGTATGAAGGACTGTTTGGAGATGAGATTAGAGATATTTTAAGAGAGACTCCTTTTTGGGGAATATTTAGCGTGCTTTTATATAAAAATTTAAAATATAATGAGGTTACAAAGGTTGATGAAAATATTTGGGATGTCTTGGGTATGTATGAAGCAAATAGGGGTACATTTAGGCTATGCACGAAGTTAGTAGAATTAACTTCAAAAGATATTTCTCTTATTTTTGGTATTCCAATGTGTGAGGTAACAATTACTTTTAGTGAGAAGAGGAAAACAAATACAGATTTTGTAAATAGACGGCTTAAGGAAGTCAAGTCATTAGATAAACCATATTTAGAAACGGCTGTTGAAGAAATTATAAGAATAGATGGCTAAAATGAAAGAGAGGACTTGGTGCGACTTTTATACCTTTATGCATATGTGACTTTGTTGTTCCCTACAAAGGGAACGTCTATTCCATGGGGGTTCACAGAATACGTTGACAATATACAAGATATATAGACGTATGCTTGGCCAAGGGCAATCAAAGTTAATCTAATGCATTAAATCGATTTACATGGAAAGTCCGAGCATGTCACAGGGTGCACTATGACACTTTTGGTAAGAACAACTTCTCTATCATTCTCAATATAATTTTACGTTTTTAGTTGTTAACATATGGCTTGCTTTGTAGTATTAGATATGTGAACACTCGACTATTATTCAAAGGAGGGAACACAATGTGTCAGTCCCTAGATTGATTAAGTGGAGCATGGTTAATCTCTCAAAATTATTTGGGCAATTGACTGCTTTGATAAATAAGATGGTAATATTTGTTGATTGATAGTAAAACTTAAAATTATCGCTTTCACAAAATTAACAAAATATTCTAATATTTAATATAGGTTAATGATGGACAATTGAAGAAGACAAATGAAGAAAAAAAAAATTTGCATTTTATGGGAGAGAAGAAGAGACCGTTGAGGAAGTATAGGTTGAACCATTAATTTAACCAGGAGGGCAAGAGCAAGCAGAGGAGAATTTTGGTAATAGTATAAATTTACTATTTCATTGTTGATATTATTATGAACTATAACATCTCAAGGTATATGTATATAATTATGTATATATTATCAGAGTATAAATTTATTGTTCTGTGTTTAATATTACTATTGTTTGATAGCCTAAGCATTAAATTAGAGTATAAATTTATTGTAGTATTATTTTTATTATCTTCATTTCTCAAACATATAAATTTGTTATTCTATTACTTACACATATAAATTTGCTTATAGATTGATGTAAACATATGTTGTAGGTAACAATTAACAACACTTAGTTGATGAGTTGAAGGCAGTTGTTAAAAAGATGAAGAAATTGTGAAGCTTCAAAAAGCTTTGGAAGAAAAGGAAAAAGAAAAAGAAAAAGAGGAACTCATTCAACAAATTGAAGAGGTGGTAGTAGCAAGGGTAGAATCAAAATGAACTAGTTCTAAAACTAAGGGTAAGAAGGCAGTCCATGAGGCAACCCCTTCTTTTTTACCTTTGGTAGTTGATGAAGTACAATCAAGAAAATTTACTTCGAAATATAAAGGTGAGATGACAACCAATGAGACACCCCAACATTCAATCTATTCAACAACCGAGGTGCCGCCAAAGATAACAAGAATCAAATGCAGGGCTCGAAAGATAAAGACCCAAGATGAAAATGATTCGGTGCATGTTTATAAAACGATTAAGAAGAAAGTAAGGACCTACAAAAGGAAGTTTGGAAAAGGGGCTGATGAAAAGGAGCCTAAGAAAACAAAAAGAAATAGTGGGATTGTGTTGTCCTATCTTTCAGAAAATGACCAGAAAAAAATCATGGAATTGGAAAAAAAAAAACAAAAGGCAACGTAAGTATTTCAAAAAAAAAAATTAATTTTAATTACAAAGTATAAATAAACTCTCATTAGATAATATAAATGATTTTATTAATATTATTAATAAATAAGCTTTCGTTAATAAACAAACTTTGAATGTGTTGCAGATCTTCAATATGGGTTTCCAAAAGTATTGGACAAGCAAAAATCACAATGGAGGATGTGAAAATTTTGCTTGATCAAAACTTTTTGAACATTAATTTAAGTATTTGATTTTCAAACATTTTGTTGAATGCATATGAATATAGTAACTTGTTTTGATCTTTTATTAGGTCATAAATGTTTTTTTGGAAATTCTTTTAAAAGAAATCAAGAAAGATGTAGAAGTTGGGAAGAGTGGGTCAGAGACGCAACATTTTTCTTCCACAACTCCTTAACCTTTGTAAGTATTTATAATTTAGCAAGTCATCCATTTTTATACATGTTATTTAGTTTAAATAATTGTCCAATCAGTCTTCTTTATAAAACATAGATATTTGGAAAATGGATAGAGTTGTCTAGTCATTTATTGTTGTGGGTTTTTTCTCAAATGACTTTACTTCAGCATGGTTTTAAACAGTTTAGCTTGTATGTTGAAAGTATACCTCATCAAAGTATAAATTTATTATTCCATATATATGATCAAAGTATGAATTTAATATTCTATGTATGAAATCATAGTATAAGTTTACCATTCTATGTTTATATACAGAGTATAAATTTACTATTCCATATATAAGGTCAGAGTATAAATTTATTATTCTTATATGTGATTAGAGTATATATTTATTATTCTATATATGACACTAAAATATAAGTTTGTTTTTTCTTATATGATGTTAGATGATAAATTTATTATTTAATATATTTATAAATAGTATAAATTTATTATTCATATATGTGAACAGAGTAGAAATTTATTATTCTATATATGAAACTAAAGCATAACGTTGTTGTTCCATATATGAGGTTAGATTATAAATTTATTATTTTATATATATGTACATAGTATAAATTTATTAGTATATGTATGAAATTAAAGTATAAGTTAACTGTTCCATATATGTGATCAAGAATATAAATTTATTTTTTTATATATTATTAGACATGATATAGCTTGAATAATTGACTAATGAGTTCTTGTTAAAACAGAGATATTTGGAAAATGGAAAGAAAGAGGAAATGAGAAGGTTTATCTTTGACCCATATTTACATAAATGTAGAAAAATAAGATATCAAAATTTTCCTATTGCATCAAATCTAAAGGATAATGGACATGAACTCTATCATTGGCACTTTATGTTAAGTGATGGTGAGACAGGAGAATGGAAGCACTACAATTTGTATAAATCAAAAAGACTTTTACTTGACCAATATGAGAAAGATGTCATGAAGTTGGTAAATTTCCTTCTATTGCAAGAATAAATTCTAGTTTACTTACAATAATTATGTATTGTGTGTATTAAGTAATATTATACCTTCATTCTCTAACATGTGATTTTTTTTACAAAAATGAATTGGTCGAACATTCAAAAGAGAATATGAAAATGAGTGTTGAATTAGCCATTTCAACTCAAGACTTGATGAGAGAGTTCATTGAAGTAAAATATATTGCAAAACAGTGAAAAAAATCGTAAGTTTTGAAAGAAAAAAAAAGAAGAAGAAACACATGTTAAAAGCAAAGAAATTATATGGGTCTAATATTAACTTATTATTTGCAGAGATGATAGTGATATCTTCATGTGCTACTATATATATATATATATATAATAGTTAAAAAATATGAAGTAAAGGAAAATTTAGAAGATGGATCAATTGAAAAATTTAGAGCCCAAATGATCCATATGTTCTTGAATGATGATCAATAGGAAGAGAAAACCTTACAGAAAAAAGAAAAGGTAAATGCAATGACATCTCTTTTTCATGAACATCTATATTTATTTATATATGAAATTAAAATATAATTTTGTTGTTCCATATATGAGGTTAGTGTATAAATTTATTATTTCATATGTCTTCAAAGTATAAATTTATTATTCCATGTGTACATAGTATAAATTTACTGTTCTATATAAGGTCAAAGTATAAATTTATTATTCCATATATGTGAGCAGAGTATAAATTTATTTTTCTATATATAAAATTAAAGTATAATTTTGTTGTTCCATGTATGTGAACAGAGTATATATTTACTATTCTGTTCTATGGTGGATGTAAACAACAGAGTATATATTTACTATTTTGTTTTGTGGTGGATATAAATAACATAATATATATTTATTATTATATCTTATATGAATGTAATTATAGTATAAAGTGATTGTGATTTATATATGATCTCTGCCTTCAATATAGTATAAATTGATTGTTTTGATGATATATTTACCTTTTCCTTTGACTAAGCTTAATATAAACTACGCATGTAAAACTCTTGATAATTAAAATTTAGAAATAATACTCACAAGAACCCCAAAATACCTATGATTTCCCATTAGGTCATCTTTGAAAACTTAATTCTTAATTTTAAATTTATGGTTTTTACTTATATTGTGGTGAATGTCGAGTGCAGCTGTTCTTGTGTGTTCAATCCATAGGAAACCGGCCCTAACCGTGTTATGGTTGCACTTGATTTTCTTAATCCCCATATAGTTTTTAGCTTTTCATAACTACAAATTGATTAATCCTCACTTTCATCTTCTCAAATTTTACCTTTTTTAATTTACTAATGCGCTGGCTTTCTTTGTTTATGAAACAATGTTAATCACTAGTTCTTGTTTTTTACTCGGGTTAAATTGGGTTTTACAAGACACGACTCCATATTTGAACTAAAATTTGTAGACCCAACTCTATCCGAAATCAGATCAGAAATAACCGAGAGATTTCATCTTGGGTCGGGCCGGTTTAAATAATTCAGACCAATTTGGCATCATATTGAATTTGTTTTAGCTATAAAAAAATTATAAAAAATTATATAACCAAGGTTAAATATAATTTTATAATTTAATTAAAAATTTTGGCTAGTTCGAGTCAATTCTTGAGTTTTCATAAACTGGACCCGGCCTGAGATAGGTACCAACCTGACCCAGCCCAAGTTAGTCTTGGGTCAGTTCTATCCAGATTGGTTTGGGTCTGGGTTTTCAATACAGCCCTACCCTAGCATTTAAAATAGTGCATGCGGGTGCAAGAATAAACTTGGTAAGGTTTTTATTTTTACCTAGGCCAACCCGTATTTACGTAGACCAACCCGCACGAACCGCCCAGCCCCGTAACCAATTGTGAAAGTGGAATGTAAATGCCCACATTCGCATGTTTGGTTTCGCTCTCCTGCCAGGCATCTTTCCACCCGAGATACTCAGCATGGATTGTCTGATTTCTGAACACAATAAGGATCTTCCCATAATGGTTGACTCATCATCTCCGATTCCTATTTCTTGTAGCGTGGAGTCGCTTTGCTCCCTTTGCGAGAAACCCTCTACGTGAAGTCATCCGGTCCATCTTTCTCTGCGTCTCTCAGGTATGGATAAAGTCGATTTCATAATCCGCTCCATTTTTTAGTTCTCTGTTAGATTAGAATTGCTTAATAGTACTAGACCTGATTATTTGTAATGAATACTATCTACATTTAATATTTGGTCGACTTTTTTGGCTGCTCCATTCTTTAGTTCTCTGTTAGATTAGAAATGCTTAATAGTGCTAGACCTGATTATTTGTAATGAATACTATCTACATTTAATGTTTCGTCAACTTTTCTGGTTTATATTTACCTATATAAGTCATGTGGCCATCTTTATTTCACTTGTTAGCTTTGCAACAAATTGGTTCTTAATCTTGATGTTCATTATCTTTATGACGTTCTAAACTTTCTTGCTCTTTGGGTTCAATGTTCTGATAAAATTTTAATAATTTCGTTACTTTCTCAAATAACAACCTTTTTCCATCTTCAATACGACGACTCAACTCTTCATTTATATGTTGAAGTACAATTTTGAAATTTGATTGTGATATATGTTTTTCCTTTTTTCGTTAATAGAGTCAGTTTTCTTAATATATACTAGACCATCTAGCTTTAACAAGCCCCTAGCCGATATCAATACAATATATTTTAGACAACGTGTACAGGAATTGAACTTTGCATAACAGCACCTCATTTTGATGCTATGTTTTTTTTCTGATATGCAAACTGATTAGAGATGGCCACATATTTTGTTCGGCTTCGAAGAAGGAAAGAAAAACACAATAAATAGATTGTAGTACATTAGTTTATGGTCACTTATATTGCATTTTTGGTGGGATTGATATCTTTTATTTTTACTAGGTAATTGATTTTTATTATTTCTGAGCTGACAATTTGATATCTTTTATTTTTTCTAGGTGATTGATTTTTATTATTTCTCACTAGCAAGGACTCATACTCAAACTTGAGTGGTGAGCTATCTTCTTCTTTGCTCCAATTTAGCCATCTGACTCACTTGGACCTGAGCTATAACCGGTTCCCTATGAAAATTTCAAAATTCATGGGTTCATTCCATCATTTGAAATACCTCATTCTCAGCAGTTCTGATTTTATAGGGCAGGTACCTCATGAGCTATGGAAACCTTACAAGTTTGCTTTATCTTGATCTCGGTTTCAATTATGAGATGTATTCGGACAACCTTCACTGGCTATCTCATTTGTCTTTGTTGATGCATCTTGATATGACCCTAGTCAACCTTAGTAGATCACATAACTGGCTTCACTCTGGCAGCATGCTCAATCATCTATCAGTATTATACTTGTGTGGGTGTTCCGTAAGCAGCATTCCTCCTTCTCTTCCATCTTATAATTTATCATCACTTGTTACCTTGTGTCTTTCTTTCAACTTCATTAATTCATCACTACTAGCCTAGTTGTGTAATCTTACTGCTCTTACAGATGTGGTATTACTTAGATGATTACTTTTGACCATGGCAATTGGCAAGAATGTGTCGTTGTTACTGTATGATTTTTGCTTTCATATATTACTGATCATGTTGTTGCCTCTAAATTACAAATGTAGACTCGACAGTTGATTGACACAAACAGATACTGGTTTGCAATTCCCAATATTGGCTCCATACTCAAATGTCTTTCTCAGGTAAGAAATATATGTTTTTTACTAATAGTATTATTGCCCCCTTTCGATGCTTACAAATATATCTAGACCAAAGAATATATTTTCTAGCCTTGTGACATTATGTGCTCTGCTTAATAGTTAATGTCTTCACACTATTAGGTTGAACCCAGAAGAGAGATTCTGGGAGGGACGTCTAAATATCTAATAAAATAAGGTATTCTTTCTGTGTCAATAAAAAGAAGTATAATTTAATTAATCCCCTTAAATTTGGATAATAAAGAAATTGTACTGTTATATGTCATATTCAATAAATTGTACTGTTTTTTTATTATTCAGAACTCAGCTTTATTCTATTTTATTTAATTCATTTATCCTACTTTGATTACTTTTCATTAATATAAAGTTTTATAATCATCTTCTTTCATCTACATTTATGTTTTTGTTGTAGTACTATATTATGTTACTAGGTAAATGGCCCATTCCATCATTTCAAGCAGAAATAGGGCCATCGGGGTCTCCAGTTGAGGTGCCGACATTTGCAGCTCCACTTATGTCTACCACTAACTCAACGTCAAAGAAAAAGCATACGTGGTAGAGCAATATGTAGAAAATTATCAGAACATTTGCAATGAAAGAAAATGATTGATTTCTTTTGTGATACAGCTATGGTTTCATGCTAGTTATTTGGTATTTTTTAGTTTGCCAAATGTATTAAATTTATGGTTTGTAAGACAATAGATGATATTTAGTTTTATATTAAGGCATTAAGTTTATATTTTGCATTATAAATTTATACAACTTTCTTAAATTTGTATATTTCTAAATATCCTCCCCCCGCCTGCCCGCCCATTCAAAATAATTGGGTATATCTATTTCAATTAGCGACGACTTAAATTTGTACTTAAAGCTCTTTTACAACAAACTTCTCTTGTCGTAAATGAAATTTATTTTATTGTAAATATAATACAATCATTTGCGATGAATTCGGGTTGTTGCAAATATTTGTAAAACATATACATATGTCAAACTTTTTGCGACATTTACAATTTGTTGCAAATACTTTAATATTATTTGCGATGAATTTAGTTTGTTGTTAATACTCTTTACAAATTATCCAAAAAAACCTTTTGCAACATATGCCGTTTGTCGCAATTGCATTAAAATCATTTACGACAAAAGATTTTTGTTGCAAATGCCAATACTTTTGTGAACATAACAATTACTTTTTGCAACCAATAAATTCGTTACAAATGTGTATACTATTTACGACAAATTAGTTTTTGTCACAATGACTTTTGGTGATGCCTTACTTGCGACAAAAATGCACAAATTGTTTTTCATCACAAAAACATTTTTGCGACAAAATATGAACCTTATGGGATAAACTTATTTATTGGAGAAGCCCCTTTTTGTTGTAGTGGAATTTCCCTAATGATTGAGACTTTCCCAACTCACATCTCAAATAAGATTTTTCTCATTTGCGTCACTACAATAAAAATGGCTATTAGTGACACTTTTAAGCGACAATAATAGTTCCACAAGCATCGCTAAAATCGTCGATAACAGTCCCATCGCAACTACTCATTAGCGACACTTATCTGTAAGCGTCGCTAATAGTATATATTAGCGATGCTTTTTTTAAGTCGCTAATATTAGGTATTTTGGGACGCATTGAAAAACATCACTAATAATCCATTATTAGTGATGTTTTACATAACGTAGCTAATATCGGTAATAATCTTATTATTAGGGACATTTTATATTGTGTCACTAATAATAAACTACTAGCGATGTTGTTCGGAAAGGGTCGCTAATACAATTTTTGGTGACACTTTCAGAACATTGCTAATACGTTAATAGATTTAAAAAAACAATATTAGCAACATTTTCTTAAACGTTACTAATAAAATATAAAAATTGACATTAAAACAAGTGTTGCTAATAAAGTGTTATTAGCGACACTAAACTAACCGTCGCTATTAACAATGGATTTAAAAAAAAACATAGTGACGCTTCATTTTCGTTGCTAAAAAGTTATTACTGACGTACAATTAAAGCATTGCTAAAATTTTTTAAAAAAATTCTCGCTGCCTCCCCCATCTCGTCCTCCTCCGACATTTAGGAGGGGGTGGAGGCCAGGACCGGAGCCGGGGGAGAGGGGGGGGAGGGATAGAGCAGGTGGGGTGGGGGTGAGGAGAGATGGGGAGCGGGAGGGAGGAGGGATGGGGGCTGGATGCCAGATTCCGGCTCCTCCCCTTTTTCCTTGGGTCTTCCCCCCTCATTCCTCCTCTGTTTGACACAGGAGGGGAAGTAGGGGGGGGGGACACTCGTGGAGAGAGGAGGGAGCGGGAGCGAGAGGGAGGAGGGGCTGCCTCCACCTCCCGCACCCCCCCCTTTTCCCCTCCTCTGTCAAACAGCGGGGAAGGTGGGTGGGGGGAGAGGAAGATGGAGAAGGAGGGAAGAGGGGGTGGGGGACAAATTCTGGACAGGAGCGGAATCCGGCATCCGAAGAGGTCCAGGGGAGAGCGGGAGGGAGGAGGGGAAGTAAGGGGGGGGGGGGGGGGGATTAAATAGAAGGCAGGAAAAATTTCACCCACGAAGGGTAATTTTGCCCTTGCATGAAATTTCCCCGCGCCAGCCTTTTTTTTACGAGAGATAGAGAGATAGATAGAGAGAGAGAAGAGAAGAGAGAGAGAAATTAAAAAAAATATTTGTATTAGCAATGCAAAATAGTATGCGCCACTATTAACTTAGGGTAGTAGCGATACATAAGTATATGTATCACCACCATAGGGTACTAGAGACATATAATGGTATGCATCGCTAATACTCGAGGGTATTAGTGAAGCATACATCTATGCGTCACTAATTAATATATTAGCGACGTATTGTTCCAGTTGTCGCTACTAATTTTTTATTTTTTAATTTAAAAAGTTAAAATAAAAGAGAGGGGGGATAGAGAGAGAAGGGGAAGTGAGAGGGAGAGAAAGAGAGGAGAGAGAGGTAGAGAGAGAGAGAGGGAGAGGGAGGGAGGGTGGTCCCCCTCTTGATCCTCCTTTATCTCTCCCCTCTCTCTCTCCCTCACCCTCCTCCTTAATTTCTCTCTCTGTCTCTCCAAGTACCCTCGCTGTAACACACCTCTTCTCTCTCTCTCTCTCTCTCTCTCTCTCTCTCTCCCTCTCTCTCTCTCCCTCTCTCTCTTCCATCTCTCTCTCCCTCATCTCTCTCTCTCTCTCCATCTCTCTACCTCTCTCTCCCCCATATCTCTTTTATTTTGTAAGAGGATAGTAGGGACGCATACGCCTATGCGTCTCTACGACCCTAGTACATTAGCGACACATATACTTATATGTCTCTTTCGACATCTCTCTTCTCTCTCTACCCTCTCTCCAATCTCTCTCTCCTCTTTCCTATCTCTCTCTCTCTCTCTCTCTCTCTCTCTCTTTCTCTCTCTTTCTCTCGCTCTCTTTTCCTCTCTCTCTTTCTCCTCCTAAGCCTTTCTAGCTCCCTCTCTTCCTTCTCTCTCTCTCTCCTCTCCCTCTCTCTCTCTTTCTCACTCTCTCTCCTCTCTCTATTTTTCTCCCCTCTCTCTCCCTTGCCCTCTCTCTCCTCTATCTCTTTTTTTTCTGTCTCCTCTATCTCTTTTTTCTCTCTCTCTCTCTCTCCTCTGTCTCTTTTTCTCACTCTCTCTCTCCCTCTCTCCCCTCTCTCTCTTCCCCTTCTCTCTCCCCTCTCTCTTTTATTCTATATTTTTTCTACAATTGATATATATATAGTAGCAACGCATAGGTCTATGTGTCACTAATATGCAAAGTAGTAGCTACGTATCATGATATGTGTCGCTACTATTTGCTACTATCATGGATAGTAGCGATGCATAATTTTTTATGTCGCTACTATATTTTTTTATTTTTATTTAAAAATAATGTATAATTAAAATCCTCTCTATCTCTACCTCTCGCTTGTCTCTACCTCTCTTCCTTCTCTCCCTCTCTCTCTACGTCTCTCTTCCTCTTCTCTCTCTTCCCCTCTCTCTTATTCTATATTTTTTTTAAAAAATAAAACAATATATAGTAGTGACACATATTTCTATGCGTCACTACTATTCAAAGTATCAGCGACGCATCACAATATATGTTGCTACTACCCTAATTTACTAACGACACATTATTCTATACATAGCTATTGTATATATTTTTTTATTTTAAAAAATAATGTACAATTAAAATCCTTTCTATTTCTCCCTTTTTATATTATTTTTAATTCTTTAATATATTATTAAATATATATAATTATATATGTAGTAGCGATGCATTATTCTATGCATTATTTTTATTTTAAAAAATAATGTATGATTAAAATCCTCTCTATTTTTGCATCTTTATATTATTTTTAATTTTTTAATATATTATTAAATATATAATTATATACAAAACAATTAATCTACAAATTTTAAATTTAATGCCTTCATTCGCATCCCTTTCTAGACTCATCACACGTGTGTCCCACTTGATATATGAGACGAGGAAATATATCATTAACTTAGGTTGCAGGCAAGTTGCAAGCTCAAACTAATCGTCAGGTCTAATTTTTTTAGTCAATATCTTTATTCCACCATATGTGACGTTATGCTATAGCGCCTCATTGGGAGCCCCCAAACTATTGGACGTTGGATATAAATCATATGATGCACATACATAAATCATGGGACATGTAGTATGCATGCCCCCACACCCGATCGAATCTCGATTCAATGCCTATGAAAGCCTAAGCCCATACCACCAAATAATAAATAAATTATCCTAATTTTTTTGGTAATTATATATTATGTATCGATATAATTAAATCATATTCAAAAATTTTAAATTTTAGAAAATTAAGGGTATTAGCGACGCATAGATCTGTGCGTTGCAAATACAATAATGTATTTGCGACGGATGGTATTATGTGTCGCAACTACGAAGTGTATTTGTGATGCATAATACTATGTATCGCAAATAAATTTTCATATTTTCGATGCTCATATCTATGCGTCACTAATACTTTATGGTATTTTCGATGTACCGCTCTATGTGTAGCAAATACCACTCTTTTTTATTAAAAAATTCTTTTAAATCCGATATTTATAAATATAGGTATTAGCGTCTCATATTTACATACGTCGCTAATACCCTTATGTATTTGCAAATACTCTACTTATTTGCAATGTTTAAAAAAATGTCGCAAATATGTGTGGTGGCGGGCACACAAATTGTATTAGCGACAATTTATTGGTATGCGTCAAAAATACAAATCATAATAGTGACACTTATGAGTATGCATCGCTAAACGCAAAAGTATTAGAGATGCTTAGAAATGCGTCGCTAATAGTTACTTACAATGACGTTTA
This sequence comes from Saururus chinensis, assembly GCA_035235625.1. Classification (NCBI taxonomy): domain Eukaryota; kingdom Viridiplantae; phylum Streptophyta; class Magnoliopsida; order Piperales; family Saururaceae; genus Saururus; species Saururus chinensis. Next base: position 30,396,115 of record CP141146.1, on the reverse strand, counting down.
TGTGAGTATCACGAATAAAAGTGTCGCTAATAACCAGTTTTGTTGTAGTGGGTTTATCATTACTTTCATGACAAATTTCATCCATCTTGGAAAGTTTGGCACCAAAGCAAGGGGTTGGGCTGTAACATCCCTAATCGTAGGTAATTTTTTTTTTACTTGTATGTGTTTGTTCTATTTTCTTTGTTGGTTGGAATCATATTATTAACATCATATAGGATGTAAGGGGGTGTGGGCCTTGGTGTGAAGGGGCTACTTTGGTAAATAGAGGGTCCGGCCTTGCTAAGATTACAACTTGAGAGAGGAGTCCTAGTCGAAGTTGGGTAGAGAATTTCCAAAAAAAATAAGAGTCGGTTGTGGGAGATTGTGTTTAGGTTGTCCCCTAGAAAATAGGGGAATAGATAGCAAGGAGTCTAGGGGGGGACGAACCAGCCCTATAGCCAGCCATTCTTGATATGCACACCTCCTATAAATTAGGGGAGTAGTGGACGGGAGTAGTTAGAAAGGAGTTTGGGGGAGACGCACCAGCCCTATGGCCAGCCACTCCTGATTAGGTTGGTCTCCTAGAAAATAGGGGAGTAGTTAACTAGGAGTCTGGGGGGGTTGCACAAAGCCCCTGCCTTTTCTTTTCACTTTTTCCCACATCAAAGCACCACAGGCAGCAGCTTGACGGGAGGGGATTTCAGATTCTTCGAACCCAGCATAGATGCAAAGGCATAGAAGCGAGGGAGCAAGGTTTTGGAGGCAGGCTGGTAGATGTAGGATGTGCTTTTTACACTCATATTCCTGCTAGTCATGATCTTATGCTTTTCCCCTACCTATAAACTGTAATAACCTCGACTTTTATGTGGTTATTTTTTTGCTTCTTGGGAAATTAATTATTTGTCTTAAGCTTTTGTTTTTTTTTCTCGATAATTATGTGTTAGTGTTGTGCGTAGCCTCGATTGTAAGTAGAAAATGTTGTACGTTTTCAAGGGTTTAAACACGTAAGTTAAGGTTCCGGAGCTTAAATTAAAAACTCAGTCCTTAAATTAGGGCTCTCGGATGAAAAGTAAAGTTGTTTTAGCCAAGGCGTGTTCTTAAGGGGGAGTTCATCATGCGTCGGGAGTTCTTGCGCTTGAAGAAGTGGAGACACGCAGGGTAGAGGTGCACGATTGAAAAAAAAGAAGAAGAATATAATAGAGCGCAAAACGCAAAACGCAAAACGCGTTTTGCGTTCTACACAGTATTTCGGCCTGCGGAAAGGAGAGATGTAGGATGTGCTTTTTACACTCATATTCCTGCTAGTCATGATCTTATGCTTTTCCCCTACCTATAAACTGTAATAACCTCGACTTTTATGTGGTTATTTTTTTGCTTCTTGGGAAATTAATTATTTGTCTTAAGCTTTTGTTTTTTTTTTCTCGATAATTATGTGTTAGTGTTGTGCATAGCCTCGATTGTAAGTAGAAAATGTTGTACGTTTTCAAGGGTTTAAACGCGTAAGTTAAGGTTCCGGAGCTTAAATTAAAAACTCAGTCCTTAAATTAGGGCTCTTGGATGAAAAGTAAAGTTGTTTTAGCCAAGGGGTGTTCTTAAGGGGGAGTTCATCATGCGTCGGGAGTTCTCGCGCTTGAAGAAGTGGAGACACGCAGGGTAGAGGTGCATGATTGAAAAAAAGAAGAAGAATATAACAGAGCGCAAAACGCGTTTTGCGTTCTGCACAGTGTTTCGGCCGGCGGAAAGGAGAGAACACCAGCCCTATGGCCAGCCACTCCTGATTAGGTTGGTCTCCTAGAAAATAGGGGAGTAGTTAACTAGGAGTCTGGGGGGGTTGCACAAAGCCCCTGCCTTTTCTTTTCACTTTTTCCCACATCAAAGCACCACAGGCAGCAGCTTGACGGGAGGGGATTTCAGATTCTTCGAACCCAGCATAGATGCAAAGGCATAGAAGCGAGGGAGCAAGGTTTTGGAGGCAGGCTGGTAGATGTAGGATGTGCTTTTTACACTCATATTCCTGCTAGTCATGATCTTATGCTTTTCCCCTACCTATAAACTGTAATAACCTCGACTTTTATGTGGTTATTTTTTTGCTTCTTGGGAAATTAATTATTTGTCTTAAGCTTTTGTTTTTTTTTCTCGATAATTATGTGTTAGTGTTGTGCGTAGCCTCGATTGTAAGTAGAAAATGTTGTACGTTTTCAAGGGTTTAAACACGTAAGTTAAGGTTCCGGAGCTTAAATTAAAAACTCAGTCCTTAAATTAGGGCTCTCGGATGAAAAGTAAAGTTGTTTTAGCCAAGGCGTGTTCTTAAGGGGGAGTTCATCATGCGTCGGGAGTTCTTGCGCTTGAAGAAGTGGAGACACGCAGGGTAGAGGTGCACGATTGAAAAAAAAGAAGAAGAATATAATAGAGCGCAAAACGCAAAACGCAAAACGCGTTTTGCGTTCTACGATATTTCGGCCTGCGGAAAGGAGAGATGTAGGATGTGCTTTTTACACTCATATTCCTGCTAGTCATGATCTTATGCTTTTCCCCTACCTATAAACTGTAATAACCTCGACTTTTATGTGGTTATTTTTTTGCTTCTTGGGAAATTAATTATTTGTCTTAAGCTTTTGTTTTTTTTTTCTCGATAATTATGTGTTAGTGTTGTGCATAGCCTCGATTGTAAGTAGAAAATGTTGTACGTTTTCAAGGGTTTAAACGCGTAAGTTAAGGTTCCGGAGCTTAAATTAAAAACTCAGTCCTTAAATTAGGGCTCTTGGATGAAAAGTAAAGTTGTTTTAGCCAAGGGGTGTTCTTAAGGGGGAGTTCATCATGCGTCGGGAGTTCTCGCGCTTGAAGAAGTGGAGACACGCAGGGTAGAGGTGCATGATTGAAAAAAAGAAGAAGAATATAACAGAGCGCAAAACGCGTTTTGCGTTCTGCACAGTGTTTCGGCCGGGGGAAAGGAGAGACCCCCCCCCCCCCCCCCCCCCCCACTTCTTTTCACTGGAGTTCTGTCGCCACCCCTCCCATTTGCTGGAGTCGGATCGTCCGGCCACCGTGGGGCTGGCCGCGCCATCTTTGACCATCATCACGCCTCCTCCTGTGCGAAACAGTTTGCCAGCTAACTGTGGAAGTTTTTTTTGGTTTTGGTTTGGTTGAATCGTTGTCGGAGCTGTTGGAAGTCGACGGAGCCGCTGGAATCTGCCGGAGCAGTCGCCTAGCACCCACAAACCGAGAGGTACCACCCCTTTCCCCATTTTTAATCTGGTCGGCCCTTCCTCCAGAAATTTTGTTTGTGGACAGTTTTTGGGGAATTCCTTCAGTCTGGGTTGAACCACCGCTGTAGCCGACAGAGTTTGTCGCCGTGAGCTATTTTCGGCCGGCGACTACTCCACCGACCCTTTGGGCTACTGTAGAACCGCCATGCAACTGGAGTCTTCACTCCGATCAACCACCTCTCACCGACCTACCCTGTTTTTGGGCCGAACAGCCACTGTGGTCGGCGGGGTTGGCAGCCGTGAGCTGTTTTCCGGCCGGCGACCACCTTGCCAAGCTTTTGGGTTACTGTTGGGATGCCATGCAATCGGATTTTTCAATCTGATCAACGGCCTCTCGCAGGCCTACCATGTTTTTGGGCCGAACTACTTCTGGGACCGGCAAAAGTTGCCATTTTGATCCGTTTTTCGCCGGTCCCGACACCATCTCTCCCACCTCAAATCTTGATTTATCTCCTCGCATATTTTTTCCTCTTAAATTTTATTTAGCAATCTCTGCATGTTCATCCACTAGAAAATTCACAAGAGGTTTGGCCAACGACCATTCAGTCTTGCCAGTGGCTAGAGACCACCTCCATGACAATGCTTTACCCACATTATTGGACTGACCTAAGCTCTTTTTGGAGCGTGCAGGCATCTAAATCACCAGTGTGGGTGTTGTGAGAGACGTTCTTAACCGCGGGCGTTAATTGTAGACCTGCACTACCGTTTCCACCTCAAAGCCGTCTCTCGTAGTGTAAGGGTGCGTGGGCTGCTGGGTATGCATCAACGTAGCCTTCGTGGTACGCCCTAACATCAATTTTGGCCCGGTCGATGAGGTAGGAGACCTTGAACCTTAGAAATTCACTCTAGTGCGCTTTTCTGATAAAATGCATGCTAGGACTAAGGGGTTTAAATGCATAATGTTTAGATGTATATTAATGCGGAGGATGTCAAGTGCAGAGGTTAATTATAGTGGCCATATGCATGAATATTAAAATTATCTGTGTATTGGTTAGTTGATTAGATGGACGTTTATATTATGACTTATTCTTGATTTGGATAGATGGATGAGTAGAAGACCTATGTAATTAATTATATTTCTTGCTAAATGCATGAGTGGTCATTATGTTTACGTAAGAATTATGTTTTCATGCTTTAAAGGCTATAAAACATGTTGTAAGATGTATGTGTGGTGTATAGTTCAGAACGAAGCATAGTTATACATGTGCAGATGATGTATGTATGTTTGATAAGTGACAATCAGTTTCGACTAATTCAAATTTCTGAAAAGTGAGGCAGAGACTTCAAGGTTTGGTAATTAGGCAATTAGGGTTAGAGGCTTAGATATAAGCTACTAGTAAAGGTACAATCATAATGGTACCTGCATAACGTATAAACTATAAACTTCAACATAATTAAAGTATGTAGGTTGATAATAAGAGTGAGTCCTTAGCTAGATTGACGGATTAAATTCCGTATTGGTTGACAATTGACGGATGGTCAGTTTCATCTGTAAGATTAGCGTTGTAAGATTAACGTAGTTCATACTTTTGAGGTGGTGTATGTGTAAGTTAGGATTTTTGATGCTCTGTTGAGAGCACCGTAAGTTTCGCGCCCAAGAGTGGCATTGTAAGTTTTTTGCCCAAGAGTGGCTTTGTAAGTTTTCCTGCCTTAATAGGCATTTTTAGGCCTTTCTTGGCCCTGTATGGCCCCAAAGAGTGGGCATTTGTGCGCTCAGGTAAGTAGTATCATGGATCTACTCTTACCTGTTTGATCCTGTGCCCCATGAGCACCGGTGTACTTTGCCTTCGGAATCTTTTTAGCGTGTAGGATTCTCCCCGAAGGTCAAGGTGATGCCCTAGCGGCATTCTTTCCTTTCGACATTAGAGCTAATTGAGGTTTAATTAGTTCTAATTGTCGAGTGTAAGTGTAAGATAACAAACATAAGATTGTAAGTGTAAGTAGTGTGCATGTGAGAATAAGAGTTTGATTAGTTGTGAATTGTTATAATGTAAGGTGGAAAGAAAAATTTGTAAGTCTAGGAAGCTCAGAGGAATTGTAGTACTCTAATTGAGATTGTATTTATCTTCTCCTGGTTCGTAGTTTGCTACTGTCTAGTAGAGCAACTTTGGTGTGAACTTTTATGGTTCACTGATTTGATTCTCCTACCGGGTATGAAAATACTCATGTTCTTTTTCTCTAATCCTCAGGCACTCCAGGGACTTCTGTGGGGCCTAGCTCGAGAGCTGCTTAGCGTTTGAGGATACTCTTTTTGGATTATAGGTCGATTTTTGATTATATTGTTCATTGATTAATTTATGCCACGATCTGTTGTAGGTAAATTTTGAAGTACATGTATTAAGTGAGGTGAGCGCTTTTACATGTATTAGTTTGGACTTGTACATGGACTGTATCATTACTTTCGACTGTTATGGAACTTGTACCCATCTATGCCTGGGGAAAATATATTGAAAGCCCATGGCCATGGCAATTTTGTCTTTTGTTCGTTATTCACGCCAGGGGATGAATGAACTACGAGCTTTGAATGTTTTATCTTTGTTATATCTCTATTTTGAGTTGAAAAGAAAGTATTGAGATGAATTTGATACAAATGAATGAGAATTATAAAAATGTTTTTCACAGGTTTCGTATTTTCGTCAATTTACAGCCGTTATATTGCAGAATTTTTATTTAAATTTTATGAAAACTATTTTGAAAACCCCGGGTGTGACATAAACTGTCATGGGTATCAGTCCTAATTCGTTCTATTGTCATGCTCTTATGTTAATGTATTTTAGCCCTAATTCATTCGGTTATCATGCGGTTATGTTGATGTATTTCAGCCCTAAGTTATTAGGATCTATCGCCATGTTGTATTTTGATATAATTCAGCCCTAATTCATTAGAATTGATCCTCTACTATTAATCTAATGTGTTTCAACATGAATTATTAGGGTCGGTCAATAGGGTGTTTCAGCCTGAATTGTTAGGGTCGGTTGATGTGCTCTTTAATGTGCTTCAACCTGAATTGTTAGGATCAGCCAATGCCTTCTATATGTCTCGGTTTCATGTGTTTTGTGCTAAGATTAATCCCTGTTTTCTTTGGTCTTATTCCTTGGGTTTTATCCATAGTCTTGCTGCAACCATATGTTGTTTTGTTCTGTGAATTATTTCTTATACCTAAGTTCATAAGACTTATACCTTGCTAAATCATAAGCTGCATATAGATATATCTAGAGTTCCTCATGCTGTGATCAATCTATAATATGTTTGCATTATTCTATACCTTGCTGTGACTAATCTATAATGCTGCAACCAGGGGGTGTATTAGGTCTTTACTTGCTGATCCATATGAGTCCATGTAAAAATAGATCAAATGGCTGAATTGTATCATATGGTTGAATCATATCATATGGCTGGATTGTATGATATGGCTGAATTGTATCATATGGTAGAATCATATCATATGGCTGGATTGTATGATATGGCTGAATTGTATCATATGGTAGAATTGTACCATATGGTTGAATTGTACCATATGGTTGAAGTGTATCATATGGTTGAATTAGAGTTCAAGTAAGCTCACCGCAATAGCAATAGCGGCACTTTAGGCCTTTGTGGCCTCTGCACTTTCGGAGCTTTGGTCCTCATCTCTTTTGAGCACTTCACGCGCATTTAGGTTTTTGAACATCATACCTTCGGCCATCATGTCCATTATCACGATGGTACCCGCCATCTTTAAGCCCATGGCTGATCCAAGTGGATCTCTAGGGATGCTAGGATTTACTGTTAGTATACAATTTACTCCCTTAAGAGGGAATCCGTATTCAGGTAGCAATAGATATAATTGTTTCCTAGGAAGAGTCTATAACACCTTGACCTGGAAAACCGACACGGACCGGGGGTTATTCGGAGAACAAAATTGGAGTTTATTAACTTAAATAGAAAAAAAACTAAAACAAGACCAAATAGGAGCAGCAAACTCTGTGTGTGAGAGTCATAACGTTCTTCCACACATTATGGAGCTTTAACATTCCGTTGTACGTTGATGAGAACAAACCTAACTTTATATCTAACTTAGATCGGGCCAACATCGCCTTGCCGTTGGTTGCCTACGTACATATTGGATAACATCCACAGTATTATCCCAATACGATCGGATCCAAACGTAGTTCTGCTTAACAGCTAATACATGCAACAAATATCACAAAATTATATATATTAAAATATGTATGTCCTCATGTCCGAATAATTCGTTTAGAGTTAGACAGAAATCTCATCAATTATTTGAGTCAAACAGAAGCCAATAAATCAATGGAATCACACATCTCACTCTATCACAAAGCGAAGCAGAACACAACACAGAGTAAATTGGATCGCATCAGATCATATCAGAATATAACAGATTTCATCCGACCATAATAGATCATATCATATCATATTAGAGCATATAAGATCAAACAGACTATTTGAGAGCAAATCAAATTCGAATATTTCATATAAAATTGGATTAGAATATATCAGAATCCACCAGATCATAGCAAATCATACATCTCAATAAATATATATGTTAATTAAGATATGCGTGCGTACGAATCGAATTAAATCGAAAAGTCTGGACTGCTTACTCCCCTTTTAGTTCAGGAAGTTGCGGCGTTCGGAGTTGCTCGTCCCCTTAGGGCATCTTCCTTTTCAGGTCTGGAGATGGCAGGCAAAATCTCCTCTAGCTCCGGAACATCTTTCTCATTCCGTCTGAAGGCGTTGGACAGAACTTCCCCTACCTGAAGACACTTTTCTCTTTCCGTGGCGGTAGGCTGCAGACAGAATTTCCCCTTAACACGGGACACTTCACACTTCCCGTGCCCGCAGGCGACAGACAAAACTTACCCTCCCAGAGACACTTTCTCTATTCATTCCCATAGGCTATGGATAGAACCTCCTTTTAACCCGGGACACTTTTCTTTTTCTTTGCGTGTAAGCTACGAACAAAACCACTTCTTAACTCAAGACACTTTTCTCTTTCTGTGCTTGTAGACTACGAACAAAACCTCCACTTAACTGGGGGATGTTTCTCTCACTGCATGGCCCTTCGGTGGAGGATAGAGCCTCCCCTACTCGGGGCAACTTCCCTCGTTGTGGCCCAATGATGAAAGACGAAACCTCCCCTTACTCGAGGCCACTTCCCTTTCCTCAGGGCTAGAGGGCGATGGCCAGATTCTCCTCTTGCCCAGGGGCGTTTCTCCCTTATGGAAATGAGAATTTATACTAGAAGGATATGCGAGCGTACGACAGAAAGGAAAATATGCATGCGCCTGCTCACACAACATGGTGCATTCTGAATCGACTGAAAACATGGTCAGTGCGTGTGACATGTGCGTAACACGCGCTGCACACAGCCACACCGTGCGTTCGATGTGTGACGCACATGTCCGCTGCAAGTCCTGCACGGGTCATATGGTCAAGCACGAACATGGGACCCACTACACATGGAGGGCCGCCATCGTGAGGCACATGGAAGGCCACAATCGCGTCCTATGGATCAGCAGCTCGACTTGGCTAGCTAACATTATCGATGCCATTTTTCTTCAATATTTTTGTATTATCTCATTCAAATACAATTCTAACCTCAAAACACGACAACTTCTTATCCTGAAGTTGGAATCGAGCGTTCTTGGTACCGATGGACTCGTATTTACGAGCCCCTCGAAACTAAACCCCACATGGTTAGGTTATCTCACACTTTTAAAGTGGGCCCCGCCCATGTAGCATGCTTCCCAAGGCCGTATCTTTCATTCTCAACTTTCGTTTCACGTGTTCTTTGATTTGTTACGCTTGTTACTTCAATCTCTACACATAAGTTGGGATTCCATCCCTTAAAACCCCTTAAAGATTAATATAAAATTATGTAATTACCCCTAACACATCAGTTCATGTGTAATCGGAACATGGGGTGTTACATTCTCCCCCCCCCCTCCCTAAACGAATTGCATCCTCGCAATTCTACCAAAAATATTTGTAAAAATACAACAAAATCGGAACAAAAATCCGATCGTCATTTGGATAGTAATCACGAGAAATAGTCCAATAATTTTCAGTCAAACATTTTATTTATAGGCACAATCTGATAAGTTATAATCGGATAACATAATCCAATAACTACTTGGATAAAACACATAATTTGATAGTCCAAACTCGAATATTACAAAACAAAATCCGACTATAATATGATAAAACACTCGTAAACAGAATTAGGTAAAAAAATTCGGATTTCATATTTATTAACAGAATTCGATATTGTAAGATCCAATAGAACCTTTACAACAAAATCCAATATTTCATGATCGGATAAAACACTTTAAACAAAATTTAAATTCAGATAAATCATATCATACGGAATCTGATTATGGACTTTTAAAATTTGATAAATCCATTTAACTAAATCAGAGCAAAATGAAGTAAATATGAGTAGAGCTGACAGATCAATCCAGATACAGATCCAAAGATTTGCGGAAGTAAATCATCTGATAGATCACATAATCAAAATTTGATAATTTTAGATCGGATAACAAAATTTAAATATTATTTTCAAAATCAGATAAAATTTTTTAGGATTAGAAAAGAATAGACAGATCAGACATAACGGACAGAACAGAGCCGTGATATCGAACGGCGTTCCTCTCAACATTCATGGGGTAGCGAGAAGCTCAATAGGATATGAGCTTTCCCATGATGCTCCACACCTATATGCGTGCGCCAGAACTGATTTCTAGGTGGGTATATGGACAGAGAGGTACTGATAATTTCAGGTTTTACCCCGGAATTACCCAGAAAGTGCACATATTCAAAACATAATGTAGTGCATGTAACCCATTTACATATATGATATTTTCTAAAAAACATGGCTAATGAGCATAAATTTTGATTTAAACCCCCTACACTGTAGGTTGAGTTAAAATCTAAAATAATGCTAAGCCAAAATATATAAAAATGATTAAAATCTTTTTTAGAAAATTGTTTATTAGAAAAAAAATCATTCAGAAAATATTTTTTTCTAAAACATATACACAAATTGTCGGTTCGTCGAGTGACAATAAAACGAGAGCCGTGATACCAATGACAATCCCCAGACACTCATGGGGTAGTGAGAGGCTTAAAAGGATAAGAGTTTTCCCATGATACTCCAACCCTATACGTGCGTGTTAGAACCGATTATTTTTCTTAGTGGGTATCCAGAGGTGCAAGCACTCACATATCATTGTACGCATCAAATCAGAATTTTTTATCAGAAACAGATGTCAATCATAATCTTTTTACGGAATCATTCGGAAATTAAAATATCAGACATAAAACATATTAGAAATTAATCATATTCTTTTAAGAGAGGTATTTGATTGAAAATAAAGCGTCTGACAAAAAACAGACCTTTCACATCTAAATTAGAACGTATATTCTCACATCATACTTAGAACAAACATTTCAAACCAAACCAGACTTGATATTGAAATTCATCTTAATACACTAGTAGAATCAGCCTTGGAGCTATCCACTAACCCCTAATGTCCATATCAGGGGCGTTAGATGGTTTCTCTGCAGTAATTCTACTAGCTATATAGGCAACTTTACAACTTCAAATCATTTTTTTCAAAACATAGCCGATTTGAAGTCAATGTTAAATCCACCAGCAGTCCCAAACCTAGAGTTGTCCATTAATACCGTGTCCCATACCACGGTTATTTAGTGATTTCTCTTAGGGAACGCCACTAACTTTTAAAACAATTGAATTTAATTTAACACACCAACAGAACAAACCATAGTATCCACTAACACCTCACATCCCATATTGTGGTGTGTAGTAGTTGCTCCTAGGTGGTTCCACCGTCTTTCAAAACAGATCCATTTCTTAATTAAATACATTTTCTCTAACTGACAATTTGAAATCAAAATTTTATTTTAATACCCCAATATAATTAACCATAGAGTCTTCAATTAACGCCTCGTGTCCCATACTATGGGTGTTTGGTGGTTACTCATTGGTAATTCTACTGTCGTAATTTTGACAAACTATTTGAAATTGAAGTTACTAAAATAAAATCATGTAACAGATTCAAAGCAGATATTTCTGTCTAATCGAAATTCATAAAGTCAGACTTCATATCAGATCAGACATTCCACATATGGAACAAAATTGTAAATCCTTCTTTAATCGGAGTTTGTCTTGAATCTGACACAAAGTGAAATTTCAAATTAGATACAATACAACTTATTTAGGAAAGAGTTTTTTGATCCCATTTGATTAAATTTTAGAATTTGTAAAAATCAGAATTTGTATCAAATCCTATGGCATACATACAAAGTAGGAAGTTCATTTGTGGAATTCATCCTATGGCATACATATAGAGTAGGAAGTTCAATTGCAGAATTCATATTAAATACACTATCACGATTAAAACCAACATTTCAGATTAATTCAGATTCAAAATCAAAACTCGTATCAAATTAGAATTCAAAACAAAATTTTATGCAGAACATAATTTTTAAATACCAACCGTTTCAAAAGTGACATTCATAAAATTGGTGTTTATATCAATCTACTACAAACCAGGTAGGATGGAAATTCTAAATCACTGCTAAATAAACAAATCAGAATAAATATGAAAGTTAAGAGAAATCTCGATGCAACACATTATGAGCAAAATTTTCATATCTATTCTATTTTAAAATTGGCATTTGTAGAATCGGAGTTTGCCTTCAATCTTATACAACACATGTAGGACAGGAATCTCAAATCATTAATAATTCAACAAATCAGAATTCATAAAAATCAGAGTTCGGAGTAATTTTGATGTCCCACCAGCAGAAAGGATTTATAAATCAAAATCTGATACATTTTAATCATAACAAAAGTTTTAAATCATTTTTTATTTAAAATCAAAATTCATAAAATTGATGTTTGTATCAAATCTATTGCAACGTATGCAAATATGACTTTCAAATTAAAATCCGCTTGAGAATCGGAGTTCTTAAAGTTAGAGTCTACATTAAATTCAATGTCACATATCTAGCAAAGAATGTTTAAAATTGGAGTTTGTATTAAATCTAATATCACAGATATGCAAAACAGACATTCACAATTGCAATTCTTATTAAATCCAATGCAACACTCAAAAAATAGAAATTTAAAATCAAATCAGAATTCGAATCAAATCAATTGTAGCTCATGCAAACTAAATTAATTTAGATTTGAAAAACTGAAATCAAATCATTTATATTTCAAAATATTTTTGGTTCCTCTCGCAAACAGAGCCATGCTCTAATACCAATTCTAACACCCCAACATGGAAAACAAACCTAGACCGGGGGTTACTCGGAGAACAAAATCGGAGTTTATGAAATTAAATAGAAAAAAATTAAAACAAGGCCAACTAGGAGGGGCAAACTCTATGTGCAAAAGTCATAACGTTCTTCCACACATTACAGAGCTTTAACGTTTTGTTGTGCATTGATTAGAACAAACTTAATTTTATATCTAATTTGGATTAGGCCAACATCATCTTGTCGTTGGTTGCCTATGTACATATTAAATAACATCCATGATATTTTCCTAAAACGATGAGATCGAAATGTAGTTCTGCCTAACGGCCAATACATGCATTAGGCATCACAAAATCATATACGTTAAAATATGTATATCCTTATATCCGAATAAATTATTCGGAGTTAGACGAAAATCTCATAAATTATCGGAGCCAAACGGGAGCAAATAAATCAGTGGAATCACACATCTCACTCTATCACAAAGCATAGCAGAACACACCACAGAGTAAATTGGACCACATCAGATCATATCAGATAATAATAGATTTCATCTGACCATAATAGATCATATAAGATCTGATTGGAGCATATCAGATTAAACAGAGTATTCCAGAGCAAATCAAACTCGAACATTTTCATATAAAATTAGATCAGAATATATCAGAATCCACCAGATCATAACAAATCATATATCTCAATTAATATATATGTTAATTAAGACATGCATGCATACGAATCGAATTAAATCGAAAACTCTGGACTGCTTACTCCCCTTTTGGTTCTGGAAGTCACGATGTTTGGAGTTGCTTGTCCCCTAAGAGCATCTTCCTTTTCAGGTTCGGAGATGGCTGTCAAAATCTCCTCTAGCTCTGGAACATCTTTCTCATTCTGTCTAAGGGCGGTGAACAGAACCTCTGCTACCCAGAGACAATTTTCTCTTTCTGTGCCCGTAGGCTGCAAACAGAATTTCCCCTTAACCTGGGACACTTCACACTTCCCATGCCAGTAGGAGACAGATAAAACCTCCCCTCCTCGGAGACACTTTTCGCTTTCCTTGCCCGTAGGCTGCGGACAAAACCTCCCCTTAACCCAGGACACTTTTCTCTTTCTGTGCCCGTAGGCTACTAATACCTCCCCTTAACCCGGGAAACTTTCTTTTTCTGTGCCTATAGGCTACGGATAGAACCTCCCCTTAACTGGGGGATGTTTCTCTCACTGAGTGGCCCTTCGGTGGAGGATAGACCCTCCCCTACTTGGGGCAACTTCCCTCGTTGTGGCCCGATGATAGAAGATGTAACCTCCCCTTACTCGAGGCCATTTCTCTTTACTCGGTGCTAGAGGGCGACGACCAGAGTCTCCTCTTGCCTAGGGGCATTTCTCCCTTATGGAAATGATAACTCGTGGAAGAGATGCTTCCATTGCGTAGAACTCTCGAATTGGCTAAAAACGTCTTTTAAACGGAAGAAAATAGACTCAAAACGACTCCAAAAACTCCCTAAGAAGTTTAAACAGAAATGAGAATTTATAGTAGAAGGATGTACGAGCATACGATAGAAAGGAAAATATGCATGTGCTTGCTCATGCCATGTGGCACATTCTGAATGGACCAAAAACATGGTCAACGCGCATCGCGTGGTCAATCGTGTGATCACGTGGGACCTGCATCATGCTTACGGCCACGATCGCGCGTAGCAACGCCTCCCACAGCTCGGAAGCTCGGCTCGGCTATCTAATGTCATCTATTCCGTCTTTTCTTTAATATTTTATTTTGTATTTCGTTCAAATATAATTCAAACTTCAAAACGCAATAACTTCTTATCCTGAAGTCGGAATCACGCTTTAATTGTACCGATGGACTTGTATCGATAAGCCCTTTGAAATTAAACCCCACATGGGTAGGTTATCTTGCACTTTTAAAGTGGGTCTTGCCCATGTGGCATGCTTTTTGAGGCGGTAACTTTCATTCCTGACCTCCGTTTTGCGTGTTCTTCGATTTTTTACGCTTGTTACTTCGAGCTTTGCTTAAGTTGGGATTCCATCCCTTGAAACCCCTTAAAGCTTCACATAAAATTATGTAATTACCCCTAACCTATCGGTTTAGGTGTAATCTGAACACAGGGTGTTACAGAGTCTAATTAATCTTGAGTTGATATTGTCCTTTATTAATTAGAGGTTGGATCCTATGAGTAATGTTTCAAACTGACATATAGTGTGTCATATGCCGTTGGTGTACTTGTGTTATTGTTTAATCGGTGTCAAGCAGTACATTATCTAAATGTGCCCTTTAGTTTCTATATCTATCTCCATGGCTTGATTATGAGTGGTTTTTCTTGCATCTTATTGAGTATTAGCGGAAATACTCATGCATCTCTGCAATGTAGGTTTAGTTCTAAATTTAGAGTAGCAGGTTTCCATTAGCGGGTGATACAATGCTAGCAGTGTAGACTTCTGAAGTTATTAGGACTAGAGACTTTATTTTAATGATGATTTGTAATAAGGCACTGTGTTGCCCAAGAGATTATTCTATGTTATTTCATTTATGTTATTGCACTTGCACTTAGTTGTGATCTTGGATTGTGATAATTATACTTCTTTAGGTGGTTTATTTTCATGATATGTGATGCTTGACCTCGTTGTTATAACACCCTGAGTTTTGTAATGTCTATATGTTTATGATACATATAAAACCTAGGGTGTTACATGGGTAGATTGAGTGGCCACTAGGGTATGCACCTAAGCCCAGCATTCCGCTTGTCCTACTGTATTCTCATCATAGTTTCCTTAATTAACACACCCCTAGCTCCTACCCTTCTAGTTAAGGCTTGGTAGGCAAGCTAAATGAATCTTATCCTCTTACAGGTACTCTCACGTACTAGTGTCACTCATGTCAAGTCATTCAAACAAGTTTACCAACTTTCCTAAATAGACCCTTAGGTCAAATTGTTGTCTTTTTTATGGACCATCAGTTAGGGTTTTCCAATAGCGAGTTGACTAGGTGGACCGACAACCCTCACTCTTGGTCTGAATTATGAAAGTTCTCATCCCTTGCCCCTAACGGTCAAGAGGTCAAACCTAAGCTTTTATCGTAGTCTAGTTACATGTAGGGGGTTAATTTCTCTCCCAAAATTAATTAACCAAATCTTTGGGGTGTTATGGCAATATAAGCAAAAATATAAAAAAATATTATGAGAAATGTTTTGTATGCATGGGATCCATAAATTATTTTTAGAAAACATAGTCATGTGGGATCTTATTTGATGGCGTTCATCGAGAACTTTTCAACGATACCAAGTACGCATGAGCCAGAATTAGGGAGTGCAATATATAACCTTACAAAGTTAAAATTAACATGAAGAAAAAGTAGGGCTCATGTGGTATTAACAACCTATATTTGGTTGGCATGTGGCAGAAATGAAAAACAATCTAAGCAAATAATTTTACGAAAATATCTTCAAATTACACATCAATTCAAACTTGCATCAAAGGGCTTGAGAATATATATAGAACATGAGTAAAATAAGAATTAAAGGTAAAAAATGTAGTTAAAATAGCCCAAAAATGAAGTTCTATCATCAAATAATTTGTTTTATATAGTAGTATGATTTGTACTAACCCAAATATGCTCATAGTAGGATACTAAGAGTCCAAATCTTATAAGTTAAATATTATATAAGGCAACGGTGTCGAAGGACTTTGTGTTGTGGAGTGCACTATTCATATTCAAAACCATTTTAGGAGTAGGTATTAGTTGATAGAGCTCATTAGAAGTTTTTCAATGGCATAAAAAATGTGAATCTAAATATATATATTATAGGAAAAAACAAAAATATATTATCGAGAAATATATTGTATGCATGGGACCCACAAAAAAGTTTGAAAAAACATAGCTATGTGAATCTCATTTGATAGAATTTGTCAAGACCTTTTTAATAATATAAAGAACGTATGAATCAATATTTGGGAGTCCAATATATACCTTACAAAACTAAAATAGACATAAAGCACAAAGTAGGGCCCATGCTGTATCAATAACTAGTATTTGGTTGACATGTGACAACCATATAAAATAATATAAAAAAATAATATTATAAATTATCTTCAAATTATATATCAATTCAAAGATATTTCTAAAATATGGGTAAAATAATACTTTATATATTATTATGATATATCATGAAAATTAGTGCTTAGGAAAAAGAAAGCCCAAGCTCAAAACCAACTTTCATTTGTAGTTTCTATCTCGACCATCCAATTATAATTCAACGGCCATGGTCTTTTAAGGCATGTTTTTAAGAAAAGTGGGTTTTTAGGGTTGTAGAGGAAGGAAGGTGGAAAGGTTGTGCCTTTGGGGTGGGTTCTTTTGGGTCTGGACTTGGGTCGCTGGATCCGGCGGCGTATGTGGAGTTGAATGGGTTATTCAGAAGCATTCGAGCTTGCCTGAGCAGAATCCCATGACTTCATTAGCCGACAGCCGACGGAGCTTCCGCTCTGCTCATCCGAGAAGTGTGAGCAGCGATCGATCCCGCTGGAAAACCTTTTGGTAAGCCATTTATCTCTCTCTAGTAACTCCAACAGATTTCTGTAAATTTGTGTCTGAAAATTCAGTTTTTCTTCGACGCTCCTCCTCCTTTCCTTCTCTTCTTGATCTCATCGTTTTGGGCGTTTGAAAATATCATATGCTTTTGTGAGTAGTAGTTAAAGCCTTGCTCTGAATTTGCTTACTAAAACCTTGCAAACTGTTTGTTTCGATTAGATTTCGGTATTTTCTACAAATAAATATTTCTATATATCTTGTAAGCCATCTCTTTGGCATTATGCTTTACTAGAATAGATCTTTCAATTGGTAGACCTTAGGCCTTACCTGCAACATCGTTTAGAAGTTGTAACTTCTTTAGATGTTTCCTTGGATATTCCTGTCACGGTTATTCGTTTTGATTTCCCATTCTCTGATATTGAACTTTTGGTTACTTGTCTGCCTTTTTATCCACACATTTTGCCTGTTCAATGCATTATATTTCTAATATTTTTTTAAAAATTTTTTTACGCTTTTTTTTTCAAATAAAAGCTAATGTTCTTTTTCTTTTTTGGTGTTGCTTTGTCTCGTGCTACAGTTGCACTCCGTACGGAAGTTTAGAATGGGTGGTATTGGAAATAAATAAAGGTATGCGCATTTAGATTCTTTATGAATGCTTTCTTAAATGTATGTCTAGCATGTGTTGACCGCCAACGCGATTTAAAACAATAAGTGGACGTTAAAAGAAAAGACTTTACTGTACACATAATTAGTAGTAATAGAGCGCTTCGGATCGGCTGTGAAGCACTCCCACCCGGTCGGGTGGGAGTGCCCAATAAAAATAGGACACGTCGCTATGGATCGATGAAGGAGGCCGGGTTTTCTAGCAACCCGGGTGATTAGCGCTTACTTTTGGTTTGGGTTAGTTGGGCGACTGGGTGAAGCTGTTTTATCATAGCTGATCGGGAGGAGAATGCCCGATAGATCCAACCCTAAACTCCTGCTCCTCATCGGTGACTAAAGGCGAGGTAATCGATGCCGGCGAAAATTTCTCAGGCAGCAACTATCTTAGGGCAACGTCGGCGGGATCCAAATCACTACTCTTCTGCCGATCGGTGACCAAAGACAGGAGCATCCACCCAACTCAAGGTCCTCTCGATTGCGACTAGAAGCTCCTGCTTAAAGCATCCTTTGACCAGAGACATCCGGCATCCGGCTCTTTCGATTGTAACCAGAGACTCCTCCCTTAGGGAACCACAGAGCGCTCCTCTTCATTCCTCATTCGAACGGTTCGTGTCCTAGCTCCTTCTCTAAAGTCTCGACTCAATTTTGAAGGCTTATTGTTCCGTTTTTCTGAACTGGAGCTAGCCCCCATAGCGAATACGACATTATAAAGCATAGCTTTCTTATTATACTGGTATCACGAAATTGGTCTAACAATACTAATCCAAATAAATGAGTGATCTGAGTTGATTGTATTTGTTTTTATTTTCTACTACAATTTGCCAGTCTCTTAATGAACATGTTGTAATTTGTAAGCTTTCTTCTAATTAAGCAAATTAACTTTTAGATTGCTTTTTTATGTAACAATCTTCTTTCTTCTGAATTTTTCTACCCTTTGCTCCTTTATTTCATCTATATTGCGGAAATGTTAGTTGTTGAATAACGTATCTTATGTTGCAAAAGTTCAGTAATGTTGTTGGGGTATACCATGGTAGCTTAAACTGGCATCAAAATAGGTATATATATATATATATATATATATATATATATATATATATATATATATATATATTTTCTCTTGTATGCTAATGTTTAAGGATCATGTGCTTTCTTGTGTTCTATCTGCTTGTGTTATAAACATTTGTTTGGTCAAACAGTGAACTTGTTTTAATAATTGGCTATAATATTGAATTACATTTTGCCACTTGAACAAATATGATTGTAAAATTATATTTTTTTTATTTATATCCTTCCACCTTTTAAGTTGTACGTCCCATTCTTTAACATTTGATTTGTAATATGAGAAGGATTTAGTATATTGTTCCAATGTCGATGTAATATTGCTCCAAAGGTGTAGCAATAATGCTCCGACAGTGTATCAATATTGTTGTAGGGTTGGAGCATTATTGCTCCAATAATGTAGTAATATTGTTTCTATCTTGGAGCAATATTGCTACACTGTTGCAATAATATTGCTCCAACTTTGCAGTAATATTGACACTCTTGAAGTAATATTGCTACACTGTTGTGATCCCCTATTATTAATTATAAATGCTAATAATTCTTTATAACATTATAACTTTTTCAATGTGCCTTTTGAGGTTTCAGGAACAATGTCTTCACTATAGTCTGACTTCCCTTCGTTGAATACCTATCATAACGAATAAATTAAGTAGGTTTTTTTTAATCCTTAAGGTTAAAAAGTTTGTTGATGTACTAATATTATTGCTTATGCATTAGGATTATTACTCTTGTTATAGCAATATCTGAAATGTTAATCCTATTATCAATAAATGAATTATATGCCACATTTTAAAAACATTATTGCTACAACATTTTTGCATTATTGGTAAATTGTTATAGCATACTAGATAAAAACGTTGTAGCATTATTTTAGCTATACTCATACCATCTTGAATTTGATGGCAATGTATATTTTAAATATGACTATGTTATTCATAAGGTTATATTCAACATTTTTGTTATATGTCTATGTAGGTTCTTACTAATATTTAGGTATGTATTGATGCAGAAGTTCTTGAATTGAAGAAGAGGGGCTCAGACCTTGTGGGGGGTTTAGGAAGAAATAGGCGAGAGTCACTGAAAGTCCTTTGCACCCCCTCAGGACTAGCAAAGTCGGTCAACATACTCTCTACCTTCCCAGAGGTGAAGACGCTTGTTGGCCGAACCTCCTTCATCAAATTGTTGGATGCCAGTAATATTATTTGTTAGGCGTTACTCTTCAAAGTCATTTTGGGTTATTGGACTGAGGCCCAACCTGGGGTCACATTCAAAGGATGCAAAGTGGACTTCACCATAGAGGATGTGGCCCTCATCACTGGCCTAAAAATGGGGGGCGATCGGGTGGTCTTTGCCCAAGAACGTGAGGATAGGGGTGCTTTTTGTAAGCGTCATTTTGGGAAGAAGTAAACACGTTACAAGGTCCGAAATTGAGAAGACCATGGACGTGTTAACTGCCACGACCGACCCTAAATCGGTGGAGGATTGTGTAAGATTGATCATTTTGTACATTTTCGCATATATCCTATTTCCTCATACCCATACTGTGGTCAAGAATGCGTTAATTGACCTGGTGGAAGACATGGGCAGCCTCCATCTGTATGACTAGCCGCAGGCTGTTTATGACTTTTTAGTAGTCTCAGCCTCAACCCTCCATATGAAGATTATGTCAAAGGAGACAGGCAAGTCTGAGGGCTATGGATCATTGATTAGAGCAGCATTTGTCCTACAGGTTTTTTATACTTGGTACATAATTGTATTTACATGATTATATGGGAGCTACAAAATATTAATTTTTATCTTTTATATGTTATAGGTTTGGGTGTTTGTGAGCATTTTAAGATGTTCATATCTCTTGTGTCGCAGAAGCTACCCTGATGTGCCAAGTGGCCAAATTGTGACTTGGTAAAGGGGGAAAAAGAGGCTAAGCACCACAGGTCGGTGGGCAAATACGCACAAATGTTAAATTTTTGAGACCACAAAAGGTAATTGGGACACTATTTTTTATATTGAAATGTTTGAGTTTTTAAAATCTGTTTAACTTTTTAGTTTATTTAATTTGCATGTTAAATAATTGCTCATATGTTGACCACAGGTTCTGTCTGTGTTGGTTCCTGCTGCTAATGAGGCATATCACATTGAAGGGGCAAAAAAGACTTTGAAAAAAAGTAAGGTAGGAATGGAAGTTGGGGAGCAGGTGAAGCCGAGTGGGGGAAGATTGTTGGTCTTGAAGTCGTACTTAGAGTTGTGCATAGTGCTATGTATATATTGGAGGAGGAGGGCTACCCTATTGACCATCTACATGGTGTCATGGACACCATTTCAGAAAATTTATCAACATTTTAAAACATGGTCAATTATTTGGTGAAGAGGCTAGTAAAGAAGATGAGGCAAACCTCCCATGCAGTTGCAGACGAGGAGGAAGGTGGCGAAATAGTTGATAAAGATGATGGAGATAATAATGTTGGTGATGGAGGTGAGGATGAGGAGGGAGGGGAAGAGGCGGAGGAAGAGCAAGGAGATGAGGAAGAGGGGGGAGAAGGAGGAGAGGAGGCAGAGGGGGGAGAGGAAGGAGAGGATGGGGGAGAGGCAGGAGAGGAAGGGAGAGATGATGAGGGAGAGGCGGATGAAGAGGAGGGGGGAGAGGAGCAAGGAGAGGATAAGAGAGAAGAAGGACTAGATGGGGAGGAGAGAATGAATGACGAGGAGGGAGAGGGGGAGGGAAATAAAGAGGGTTTCACTTCGAAAAGACTTGTACGATTAAGATATAAAAGCAAGAAGTATGAGACCCCTTTTACACAAGAGACAAAGAGGATAAGGAGGGAGAAGAAGAAAATGACTGCGGATAAGGAGGCCACAACCATTTTAGTTTCTTCCCAAGCCTCAGCCAAGCAAGCATCTCCTACCATCCCTTGCCGGCCATTGAAGATTAACTTATGTAGTCCTCTATCTACTTTGTATAATTGAGATCAAGAAACTATTAAAAAATTCATCATAGATAGGTGTCATTTTGTGGCGGGTGTCGGTGTCTCTAACAATGACTTAATGGATATGTTGAAGGCGGAGTATATCTCTTCTAATGTAAGACTACAATTTCCATCTATTTAAATCTTAAGTATTAAATATTGATTTTATATTAAGTGTATGCTTCAATGTATGTAGGTAATAGATGCTTACATGTATATGTTATAACGAAGGGCCTCTAGATTTACTGAAAATGCCTTCTCCAACTGCCACTTTGGGAGCTTTGCATTGCAATTTTATTTTGTCCAGGTATGATCCAAAGTCTAATATTTATGTATAAGATAGGATATAGACTAAGTGAAATCAATACCAATTGCAAGGCTCTCTTTTTGCCCTCTTATTTGCGAAGCTCATTTGTAAACATTGTAAATAAGCGTATATATTTGTGACATTTACTAAAAATGTCATAAATATGTTCTGGTTGGGGCTCGAAATGTATTTGCGATGCTTTATTGATAAATATTGCAAATATTAGTATTAATAGCGATGCTCGGCAAAAAGCATTGCTAAAGTATAATTATTAGCAATGCTCGTTTAAACATTGTAATTCATCTATTTTAGAAACATTTTTTTAAGTGTCACTAATTTATGCCTCTTAAAAGCCCTAATTTATTGTATTGTTCCTCTCCTGTGAATTACATAAATAAACTCATAAAATAGAGGGCAAAAAGATAGAGAAAGAAGCTTTATTCTTCTTCATTAATATTTCAAGAGAAAATTATCGATTCAATTAAGATGTCAAACTCTTATATAGGTCTTAATGACATTAATTATAAATAAAGAAATACAATCTAATACTAGATAAGGACTAATTAATCAAAATTAGAGAAAATGGACTAGAAAAAGTCTAAATAAATAAAAGCACACAAAATTAAGTTTCCTACTAAAAGAAAAGACTCTAATGAAGGAAATCTAGAAAAAGAAATCAAATAAAAAATGGATTTTTGGCTTATTCTAGAATTGGGAAATCAATCGCATGTAATGGTTGATCGTTCATTCATGTTATTAGTCAAATGACATCATGGATCTATCAATCGCTCGATGAACCCGATCAATCGATGGGGTTTCTAAAATATTCTACAATTACAATAAGGCAATTGATTGATTGCTCATTTGGCCTGATCGATCAATGGCTATTCTATTGCAAAGTTTTTGTGTTTGATCTCACTTCTCCATAAACTTCAAAACCTTTTAATTTATATTAGCTTGTGAGAGGAGGGAACGAAAGAAGAGAGATCACAAGTTCTTTTTTGTTTGCGGAGCAAAAGCAAAGCTACATTGTTTATAAAATGTCAATCTTGTTGTATGCTGTAGGATCAAATCGAAAGGTCCAGCAAGCGTACCTCAATTTCTTAAGTTGCATTCCGTTTGCAACAATTTTTTTTCAATGTTTTCGTGTCACATCAATGATGCCTCGTTTAAGCGGCTATAATATGCAAATGGTCGAACTCATTCCTCTGCGCAATCTGTTGGGCACTTGAAGCCCTTATAATGATTCAAACCCAGTACAAGTAACAGTAAGAAGCTCAATACAACAAAGATGATTCAAGCCAATTCAACTACTAAGACATGACTAGATTCGACCTTCACAGAAGAAAAGACCCAACAGAAAATGTTATGAAAAAATTTGTGACACCAAAATAAGCCAGAACAAGCTTTGTATTAGAAAGAAAGCATTTTGTACGTACGAAGTGGAACCTTTCTGAGGGTGCACCTAAGGAGATCCACGTACAGTGGGAACTGGGCCAGAGCAAAAAATGTGATGGGCAAGCATGTGATCGCATAGATGGGAAATGCTGCGAACTTGAGCTTCTCTCTAAGCACAAAGAAATGGCCGGCACAGAAGGACACCAACATGGCAGCTAAGGAAACATAGAGGGAGGTGAGTCCCAATATCAGCTTCAATGGTAAATCCTTGATGAAGTCTTTCTCATCGTAGCGTGAGGTGAGGATGGAGAGGAACATGACTAGGGAGGTTACAGAGAAGCACAGTGCTACCAGGGAGGAGATGGCAAAGATCTTGAAAGGGAGCTTTGTTTCCAGGACGGGGAAGCCAGTCTCTTCATCTATTCCGCCGGGGACAGTGGTGGCAGTGGCAAAGGCGACGGTGGCGATGAGGGCAGCAACGACTGAGCAGGACTGGGAGGTGTTGGTCAGCCATTTTCCTGCTTCCTCAACCAGTGCTTTGTGAGTGTCGGAGAAGACCTCTTTGGGTGTTTAACCGTCTACGTTGAAGCCGGCAAAGAAGTTGATGGGCATGGAGTCTTCAATAAACTGGATCAATTATGGCAAGCGAAACACAATTGTTAACCACAACTTGGTCATTCCCTACAATGCACTTGTAAATAAAAAAAAATCATGCCATTCTAGGAGATTCAATTACTTGATCAATATTCTTTAATGAGTCTAGTTATTACCCAACGACTATGATTGTGCTGCGTGTGTTAACAAGGGGCAGGCGGGTTTTGAATCAACCGGCCACCACCTATAATATGTGAGCCAATGATCATGAGATTGCGACAAGCTGAAGCACATATTTGAAATATGCACCATGGCTCATATAAAATTTTTATTTCTTTATTACTATGAAAAATATTACTCCCTACCTTCAAATTTAGTAGTCTGGATTGGTTTTCTAAAAGGAACTAACGATGTTATCCACGAGATAACACAAGGGCATGAATCTAAAAATAAAAGGTACGCAGGTGGGCCAATCTACCTTTAGTCAGGCCGGTTGGGTTTCTCATGGTTGTGAAAGAGGTCGAATGATAAAATCCTATTGGCATATAATGTGTATTTTAAATCTTATTTATTGTTGGTGGGAACATAATATTCCTATTCAAGTTTTCTACCCAAAAAGCCTTACTCCAGTTTTAATTGGATAGGGAAAAGCCAATATCCAGGTTGTCATGTGTGTCTCACCTTCCCTATCCAATAAGTGGTGTAAGGCTTTTGGTATAGAAAGAATGAAGTAAGAAAGGCTTTTGGTATAGAAAGAATGAAGTAAGAATATCATTAGGTTGTTATGTGTGTCTCACCTTCCCTATCCAATAAGTGGTGTAAGGCTTTTGGTATAAAAAGAATGAAGTAAGAATATCATTTTCCTCCTAGGTGGGTATCTCTTGGATGAGAACATAGGTTTAACATTAGGACACTTGTACCAATACAGCCAATGGTGTGCTAGATCAACCTCCTTCTGTCGAGGGAGAGAGCTCCTAGGTTCAAGTCAAGCACCGGGTGTGTGTGAGTAGTACCAAATATAAAACATTGTAATGCTTGTTTTTCACCCTATATTTTGGTCACTTAGCTAGCTAGTTAGCTAATCCCTACAATCAATAAAACTAAAATCAGTCCCACTTACATCACAATTAAGCATTTGTTTTTTACTCTCTTGTTTTAAAATAAGTGTACATTTCATTAGAAAAATAGTTTGTCTTGAAATAAGTGTCTCATTTGAATAGTTGTCAACCATATTCTCCTTTCCTATGCAATATATACACACACACACACTATGTTTTCTAGTGTTTGTCAGCGTCACTCTAACTTGAGTTATGAATAACTGCCTTACAATCAATACTTTCCTTTAATATAATTAGCCAAAACAGAAAGAATTAGTTTCCTGTGCTATACATTTTGAGATGGAGGCAAAATTAAATACTCCCTCTGCCCCATAATAAATGTCCTATCTTTATAATGGCTTGGATTATAACTCAACTGGCTTGCAAAAAGTCTATCTGCAAATCGTGTCTAAATGTATTGTGGAAGATACCCCATAGTAACAGCAGCAAAAGCAGTTGTAGATACTTACATGTAGCTATTTACATGTCATGAATGAATCTGTTTACAACACTTTCTAGAATGTTGAACGACATAGATAATTGATTTATAAGAGTGAGGAAATTGCTTGTACCTTGAACCATTTAATCTCCCACTGCATTTGCAAAGCTGCACCAGGAATGAGCCAAGGCCGATTATGGCCCATTGTTGCCGCAAGGTGAAGAGCACTGTTTTCTTTATTATCCAGCTCTTGGAAGATGCTCTCATTCATCACTTTTATATTCAACAAGTACTTATACACTTGTGGTTGCCTATTTTCAACTGCTAAAAGAACTGCATTCTTGCTATTTTGATCTGTGTCTTGAATGGCCACAGGAAATATTTCAAGAATGGCCTCAACCATCTCTACAATCCCCGTCCTCGCTGCAGTTAGTATTGCTGTCTCCATTGCACCTGATACACAGTGCAATACCTTACAAATAATAGCCAAATATCATATTATCTTGAAATTTGTGCAAAATTAGCTCGAAAAGTTACCTTCTATTAGTTTTTTGTTGGTTTCTTTATTTGGAGGTTTGGCTTCATCGCTTGAAGGTTGGTTTTCTAGTGATGGTTCGGATTTCAACTCATTGTCGTTCAGCTTCTTCGGACTCATGCCGGTGTCGCCATATGCATAGAAGGAAGCATTCTGGATCAGTTCGCTCATAACTTGGGCAGCCCAAATGTGCTTCTCTCTCTGCACCCTAATTTTTCAAAATCTACCAAACTCTGCCAATTGAAAACTTAATTAAGATGTCTTAGCTGATTCTATCTTGTTAGAGTCATATTTCATGCTATACACTCTTAGTTTTTGCAAAACATAAAGAAATTGGCAACAACACATTTGGTTAATTGAATTTAACAAGTAACAAAATGTAATGAAACTAAGTCAAATATTCTTGCAGGCATGCCCATGTCATTTTGGTTTATAAGCTTCTAAGCATGTTTGATATCAAAGTATTTTTCTTTGGTTTTAGTTTAAGGCTACTTCTACTCCAAATCTTTCTTAGCTATGATAAAATACATTAAAATCATTTGCGAAAAATTTGTTTTGTTGCAAATGTCAATGATTTTGCTACGTAATTATGGGTCGAGGCATATTTTAATATTTTTTAACTCAAAAAATCATATTTGTTTGCGACCTAATAATTAGTTTTTTACAACAAAAAAATTCGTTACAAAAGTGTATACTATTTACGACAAACAAAAATTTGTCCAGTTTTTGTGACACCATACTTTCAACAAAAGGGCACTAAATATTTTTCCTTGTAAAATTATTTTTGCGACAAAATATGAACCTTCTGCAACAAACGTGTTTGTTGCAAAAACCTCTTTTTGTTGTAGTGCAATAAGTATTGTGAAAAGTAAATTTGTGAGGGGCTATTTAGGTAAATGAAAAGAGCAAAAAAAACATAAGTTTACTATTAACTAAAAGAAGTGAAGAAAAAAGGAAAAAAAAGGCATAGTAGGTAGCAAAAGCATAATTAAAGAATCTGGTATTGACATTTTAAGAGTGCCCAAATGGCAAAACATGTGAGGCAAGTTTTGAGGGCCTATTAGAATTAGGCATTTAAGAGATATTTTGGGGCTTTTGGGAGCTGCAATTAGAGAGATTTGACGAGCTAGTTATGATATTTGTAGTTAATTGGTTCGTCAAAAATTGTTTGCTTTAAAAATGGGTTGTTAGTTAGCTTGTAATCGTACAAGGGCTTCGGAAACCATTGGGATCTACAAAAGTTAATCGGGCTTGTTTGTAGATATGTTGTGCCATTTGAAGAGGCTTTTTATTGTGCTACAGAACAGTCCAATTGATTGTTGTTGGACCCTGATCGAATAACAACAATTGATCGTTCAAGGTTCTGGGCCATTTTGCGAAAGCTCATTGGCAAATGATCACTCTCACGTAGGACCCAATCGATGATTGATTGAACTGTTTCGAAATCTATGTTTTTGATCCCAGTTTTTTATATACATTAAAGCCAACTAACTTTTGTCAAAGATTTGATGGGTAGTTTTCTCTTGCTCATCTTCTGTAGATTCAAAAGATCACCTCTTGAAGATTCAAGAGCTCTAGAGTTGTGAATTAAACTTCATTTACTTGTAAAGGTCACATCTCAGCAAAACCCTCTTTTCCTTCTCAGTCCATCTCTATGTTCTTCTCCGTTCATTCTAGATATGAACTTCTAATTCTGGTTTGTTGAAACTTTAACCTATTGTTGGAGTTGTATTTTGAATTGTCCTTGATTTGAAAATGTAATTTGAAATTGTATTTGTAGTTTGTTTGAAGTTTTAGTAAACATTTACGTGTAAAATGTAATCTACAATGTTAGTTGAAGAATTTCCTTTTAGAGACAGTAACTGTTAGTTTTGATGATGTCATACTTATATTAGTATGTTGACATTTTATTACTTTGCATGCATGGTTTCCAAGATTGAAATTCTATTTATTAGTATTTAACATGTTAAGGTATGTAAAAATCAATTCAAGCACTTATGATAATTAATATAATAAGTTCAATCGTATTTAGCATATGTTAGCCTATTGCTTTTAGAAGGTGGAAATTAACATATATTTGTAAGGGGAACAGATTCCTGTCTGAGAATTTACCTTGTGATGGCTTGAATATGACGCAAAACCACAGCCTACGCACTAATTTTCACCCAATTTTTGCACACCAATATTGGAAAAAGTGGCTCCACCCCAAAACCTTTGTTTCAACAACCTTATGCTCTAATTAAAATAATCAAGACACTCTCTCTTGCTCCCAAAACCAAAATACAAGCTTACACTTGCACAATACCTGCAGCCCTATGAAATCAAGCTCTACCCAACTCGCCCACATCGCTTTGTCCTCTCTAGAATTGATTTTTGTTAGTAGATATGTGACATATGTGTTGCATTGGCTTTATTTCATTCCACCAAACTATGTTCACTCTATGTGTGTACTTAAGTCTTATGAAATCTGAGTTGGTTGGTGATGCATCAAGTTAGAATTGGAATTGAACTAACTAAAACAAGTGAAGCAGGTATGCTTTCAAGATTTCAAGGTGTTAGACTTAAGGAAGTCTTTGAATTTCATTGTTATAACATATTACATAGAATCACGCACATGCACACACCTATGAATGATATGGTTTAACATATGAGAGTCTGGAAAAATAACAAATAGGAAAAGAGTGAAAAATTACATTACTATACAAAAATTTTCATTTGCAATTGAACGGGGTTGAAATGGCATCGATTAGGAATGAATTGTGCATTTGACATTATAGTAGTATTGTAGCACCAACTAATTAGGCACTACAATGACCAATTAGTTGAGTTTAAGGAATCGCCAGTTACTAAGGGTGATAACGAGTTGAACCAGCTCATCGAGCCGAATAGGCTCGGCTCGGTTCTACTCGAATTTGGCTCGGTTCGAACTCGAAAATAAACAAGCCGATCTCGAACATAGGTTAGCTCGAATCAACTCGACTTGACACCCGATCGGTTCGACTTGAGATCGACTCGAAGCTTGGCTCGAGCTCGACTTGATTTGTTATATATTACTTCTTACATATTATACCCATATTATATAAATTTTTTAACTTCCACCTTTTATGTACCCATAATATTCTATGTTATTTTATAAAAATATATATAATATATATACATTAATATATGTTATATAATATATTATAGTATGCAATATCCATATTATGCTATTATATTTAAAAAATAAATATAAATCTTACTACTAATAAAATTGAGAATCTAGGTATGAAAAATTATTTTACTCCTATTATACCCTTACTCATCTATATAATATATATTATTAAAATTTTAAATACGATATCTTTAATCATTCTAATCCTAATAAATATAAATATGTAATTCTACTTGCATATTCTTAATTTAACTAATCATATTGGTCTAGAATTAGAGAGCTAGTGAACTATATCTAGATTTTGCCTATTAAGTATATCTAGGAACTAAGTCTAGATTTCTACCTATTAATTTAAAGTTTTTACATCTCTTTTGCTTATGTGCGTACGATTAGTAACTATATATATAGTTTCAGTCATGAGTCACGACCACTAAAAAATATAATTGAATAGAATAAACCATTGGCTCCTCCCCTATATTTATAAACTATAAAATAAATAGTCAATTATAGGTCCAAAAGTTTTACTTGTGATTTGTAATGTGTTAAGTCTCTTGACTCTGTCAAAACACTTTCACACACTTGCATAGCCAAGGCTCCAACTCTATAACATTGACTTCAATATAATGAGTAAATTAGATAGAATAAATTATATAATTTTAAAGATTTTAAATTCATATCAATATTATATATACAAATACAAATATTATAAATGTCATGTCTGTACTTGGTGCTTGCCAACAAGTGTGCAATAGTCATCTTGCCATTTTAGGGCAGTTAGTCTTTGATAAAGCAACCACCAAATCCCTCTTATATTATATGCGAGCTATCATATATCAATTTGATGATTGGCGATGCACTAGACACATATGAACAATTTCCTAATAATACATATACATGAATATCTATTAAGAAATATATTTGTACATACACATAATATATTATTTTCCAATGATATTTATTTCATATGAAACGACATCAATGATCAACAATGCACTAGCACATGTATATTATTTTATATCCGAGGTAAGCTATCGAGCAATCTATTTCCTATCCATCTGACGGTGAGCCAAGTACAAGTCCCTCTGCCTCTAGCTCCACATATAATTTACCATCTCCCAGTGGAGCCGAGCCATCTACTTCTCTAATACAAGTTCCCAGGGATCCAGATTAATCTTCCTTAGAATGGGAAGGAAATTACCCCAGTTATCAATCTAATGGTTTTCCATGTATCTCGTCCGAACCAAGACCATCCAAAATGTTATAATAACTACATGAATTATATTCCTTCGATCTATCTATTTCATTCGAACCAAGTAGGTAGGCAAACATCTTATTCTATTTCTCCACTATCCCAGGCCATACCCTACATAACAAGGCCTTCACCTTCGGTGCTAGGCAAGGTTTGGGATCCTAGCCCTACCATCTATTCTATCTACATTTCAATTCATTCAATCCTATGCTTGTTAGCCTCCATACAACTCTTATTTTGTTCTAGCTGCTAACCATCTAATGATGTTCTCGGAGAACCTTGTCTGGTCGAATTCAAAGCTCTCTAGAGCTAAACGAAGAAAAAGATCGAAGTCATATATGGGAAGTAAAACAAGTGAATCTTTCTACCAAAGAAAATTATTTTGTACCGGTTAATAATATATATATATATATATATAGATAGATAGATATTTGAACCTCTATTTTACTTGGGCCCAAATGTATAAAATGAGAAAAAAAAATGGACCACCGGACTGGTTGGTCTTCGGTTTGTGACCAACCGGACCAGTGGGTCTTCTTGAATCCTCTTACGGCGCATATGGCTTACCTAAGTGATAACTAAGTTAACAAATGGAGCCCTAGAGTCCTCAGTCATAGGTTTTAAAGTGATATTTACAACTTTAATAGAATGAAATTATAGTTGTTATAATCCTTTTTTATTTTTGTAATGTTGATGTGATTCTTTAAATTGATATATTTTTTTATAGGGAAAAATAATTTGGGTTATAAATGGGATTTGAGCTTAATTCGAACATAAGTTTGAACTGCTATAATAAATTTTCGAGCTCGAGCTTAAATCGAGCTTCGAGTTTTTGGCCGAACCGAGCTCGAGCTAGGCTTCGAGCTGTTCGATCGAGCTCGAGCCGAGCTTTTAAAAATCGAGCTCGACTTCAAAAACTTCAAAACTCGGTTTGACTTGGCTCGTTAGCACCCTTACCAATTACTATAGCAACTAATCAATTAGTTAATGTAGAGATCGATTGTCTGGACTCAGTTTTGACTAAAATAGGTCATTTCAAGTGGAATTTGATTCTCATGAAAAGTTTTACACCTAAACTAACCCAGTTACCTATACGAGGTGTTTGGACATGGTAAAACACAAGTAGAAGTCAAAAAAACTTTGAGAGAGATTTGTGATTCTTCTATAGAATGCTTTGAGAGAGTGATTCCATCATGACTATTGTGCATTGAGAGATTTATTAAAAGAAAAGTGAGAGAGCTTGATTCATGATTGTCTAATGAATTGAGTTGTATAAGTTGTGAGTTGGAAAACTACACATCACAAAGGAGGTCATCACATACAAGAGTTGAAGATGAAGCAAATCAAGACTGAATTTGATTAAAGCTTTAGCAAGGGATCATGTAAGGAAGATGACAAAAGGCGACATTTGAAAGTACAAAGAAGGACTTTGGTAGCTAATGGACATGTAGAGATGGGCTTCTAGAATTATGGTAATGTTTGGGTCTATGTAAGTTCTAGATCTTCTTAGTGCATTGGCTAATTAGCCAAGGGTTGGTTGAGTAGTTTTCCACGTTAGCTTTCCATGTTGAAATTGCTTGTATGAATATTGCATGTATGATTTATTATTTTTTGTAATAGTTTTTTCATTCCTGCGCAAGAGACCACATCTTATAATTCTTAACCATTGGTTTCGGGTCAAAGGCACTTTGGTGAACTTCAAGTTTTGAAGGGTATTAAAATCACAATTTCCACTAAGTTGAATGCCTTTTCTATCAGCCACTGGCCGCTTATATAGAGGAGAGGGTCCAGGAAAGCCTAATGATATTAGAACTCCATTGTCCCTTTACAAATTTGTCATGCAAGTGATCCAACCTAGGTACAATTAGGAAATATGCTCACAGTCCCACCCAAGACATCTATTTGGAGTCCCAGTCCTACTAGGATTCACCCTATTCCCTCCTTTAAGAGCCCTGCCTTCATCTAGCAGTATTCAAGATCCTACTCTAGCTTGAAGTCTTGAGCTTGCATGCCTCTTACCTTAGCAAAATGTGCCCTATGTCCACCTCTCACATGGAGTTCGAGTTCTACTAAGATGTGGTTGTCTTGAGTAGTACTTGCTTGTATGCAACCAATGCTCCCACATTTCACACTTGCACTAGGCTTCCATGCACACTCCTATCATGCTAGGATTCTCGATGCAATTGTTGTTGCCGCATTTCACTCTTGAACTAGATTACCGTGCACACTCCTAGTCATTCTAGGATCCTTGCCAACAAGCCTTGAGTATTACCTGCTAGCATGCAACTGTTGCTGCCATATTTCACACTTGCACTAGGTTTCCGTGCATACTCCTAGTCATGCTAGGATCCTTTCCAACAAGCCAGCCAACCAAGCCTTCATCAATACACACTCAGCCAACAGGCTTGCAGAGGCATGCTGCCTATGCATCCTAGCATGGCTGCCTGCATTCCCATGAATCTGGCCTTTGTATGATTCCTATGCCATATAGGATTCTCCGGATATCCATTTCATCATTGTATACTCAACCAACTGCCTTGCATAAGCACACTACTTGTGCATCCGGGCATGGCTGCCTGCATGTGCCCATGAATTTGGCTTTCCACACAATTGCTATGCCAAGTAGTAATCTCCATACATCCGTCCTTCTTGCCTAGGACTCACCCTATACTGATAGCACCCAACTTGCCATTGAGTCATACTCTGATTATGGATTCCAGAAATCTATCCGCCAAATGTAACAACATAGCCAGTGCCCACACTCACCCTAGAACGCACTTACCTTAGCTGCCCACACACCAAAGCTAGGGGCTTCCTGACCCCTTTGCCTATCAAGTGGCTAAGGGTTAAATAGTATCTCAAACAACATAACTTAGTGTAGAATTTGTATTTTATCATGAAATTGTATTATGTATTCAATCTTTGAGTGTGATTCATATCATATAATTATATTTTTAGATATTGTAAACTCACAGTTGTCCATTGAATTACAAAATACCTCTTTAGCACCAATGACGCTCTAATGGTATACCATATTATAAAAATTGAATTTGATTGTAAATCTTTAATACATTGTACATTTCATACCAGAATTGTATAAAGTTATCTTACTTTTATATTATTATTATTATTATTATATTCCTATTGGTAAGTTTGTACTTTCTTGAGACTTTGACATGATCAATTTTAAGTGTTTGTTGCAAAGAAGGAAGAATGAAATCACATTCTAGGCATTTTTTGAGAAATGTGTTGCGAGTTAAAACTTGTGTTTGGATTTGGTTTTTAAAAGGCCAAGAACACCTAGTGGATTGGAAAGATAAACTTGATTCATTTTCTTTCATAATCACTTGGACAAAGTCCAGTGGTTTACGACATAGTTTTTATTTGGTTTAATTTTTTTGAACCTTATTCATCCAATTTGGTTTGTCATGATTGTTGACACTTCTAATAAAATATTTTTTCTTTTAATCATTAAAGGGTAAATTCATTCCAAGCTCAAAGGTAGGCCAAATAGATAGACATAAAAGAAAATACTTACACCCAATCATAGAGAAAGAAATGAAAGAAAACTAGCCCTCTAAGAATGAGACGAGCAACAAGAACATGCTAGGCTAACAATTACCGGCATATTTAAAATTTATTAGTAAACCTAAACCTTGCATAGATACATTACTATTGTGTATCAACTAAGTTAAAAATTTTCATGCAACTATATGAAAATGGATAAAGAAATTTACCAAGACCAAATGGAATTAGCAGTATCATCACAAGATGTTTGATAAAATACACCAATGTTTTGTAATTCTTAGGGTAGTACATCTTTTGAATATCATCGCCGCTATCACCTAAAAAATGAAATCAAATGTTAAAATAGCAAGGAAAAAGAATGAGAATGCATAAGAATGACAACAATATGTGAAAAATATAAAATGTAGACTCGAGACAGATCATATTAATTAAACAAATAAATTTGTCCTTATGATTAGCATAAATGCTCATACAAGTCAAGTGTTCACCTAATATTTATCCAACTGTTGAAGATAACTATGTGTAAATCTTACCAAAAATTTTGGATTATTACCAACCTTAATTTTATGGTTGACACCAGGAATATTGTCATTTGATAAATCTCTCAAAGAATAGTTTAAAGGACACAAAATATTGCACAAGAAAATTCCAAACTGGAAAACAAAACTTCCATATTTTTCAAAACAACTAATATGATTATTCATAATATATAATGCTATTTTGATGAGAAAATATGGGAGGAATTGCTATAGAAGAACATAAATATTTATCAATTTTCTTGCAATGGAGGAGTTTGGCCTACTCCTCATCCACAATAGGCTTTATTTTGCCTCTAGTGTATTGTGCCATTAAGTAGTAAAATAATTTTTTTTTATTAAGGGCTAAAGTATTGATATAAAGCATGATATTTCAATAATACGATTAAATACTCCCTTTTCGCATTTCTAGAAATAAACAAAAGTACTTGTGAATGAAAGAGCTAATATCGTAACAAGCCCACAAAATGTAGATGCTTCAATAAAAGCTATACTTGTTCCTTGTATTTTTTTCTTTTTTTTTATTGACTCATGATACTTTTGACGACTTGACCTACAACAATCTCTTGACTAACTCCATGCCCAGCAGAAAAAACACCTACTTCAAAAATATAACATTTGAAATAACAATGGGAAAAAATAAGAAGTCGAATTCCTCTTACCAAAAAAGAAATAAATAAATTTTTAACAAAATAATAAACCAATAAATAATATCTTACTATTTAGTTCTATTATTAAAACCCAAATGATAAATTCAAAAGTCAACATTAAAGTGATGATATTATTGAATTAATGGAGCTACTTTAGTCGCTCATTCCTCTATAGTCACCACCATGTCGTCTTTGTGAATCCATGAGGTTCTAGTTCTTCAATGTCGTTGTTCAAAAACTTACTTCTATTCTATTTTTAAATTCTCATTTTTTATAATATTATTTTTAGAAAAAAGAAAGAATTTCTATTAAGTTAACATTAAAGGGGGAGGCAAAAGTGACTGAATGTGCTAACTCCTCATCCTCAAAGTAGACCTTATTATGACTGTAGGGTATTATCCCATCAAATAGTAAAATAATTTTGTTGATTAAGGGGTCAAAGTCTTGATACAAAGAAAAATGGCAAGGTTTAAAATACATGGTATGACAATAAACTAACTTGATGAAAAACATACTTTTCACATTTCTAGGAGTAAACAAAAGGAATTGTTAATGAAAGAACTAATGTTGCAAATAGTCCACAAAATGCAAAATCCTCAATAGAAACTAGACTAAGCAATAATTACCTTGTATTTTTTGTTCTACTTTTGGTTGTCTCATGATACCTTCTATGGCTTGGTTTACAACATTCTCTTGTCCAACTCCATTTATAATAGAAGGTTTACCTATTTCCAATTTATTGGCTTGGCTTGAAACAATCTCTTGACCAACTCCATGTCTACTAGAAGAAATACCTACTTCAAAAATGTCACGATTAGAATAACGAAAGGCATAAATAAGAAGTCAAATTTCTCTTGCAATAAAAGAAATAAATAAAACTTTAACAGCGAAATAAAGCATATCTTACTATTTAATTCCATTATTAAGACTTAAACAATAACTACAAAGTGATGATATTGAATCATTGTAACTACTTTAGTAGCTCCTTTGTCTTTAGTCACCACCATGTTATCTTTGTGAATCCATCAAATTCCAGTTCTTCAATGTCATTTTTCCAAAACTGACTTCTATATATAAATTCTCATTTTTTCATGTTGTTATATTTGGAAAAAAGAAAGAATTTTCTATTAAGTTAACATAAAAGGGGGTGGCCGAATCTAATTAATGTGCTAACTCCTCATCCTCAAAGTAGAGCTTATTCTGGATCAAGGGTATTATGTCATCAAATAGTAAAATAATTTTGTTGATTAAGGGGCTAAAGTATTGGTATTAAGCAAAAAGGCAAGGTTTAAAATACATAAAATGACAATAAAATAATATGATAAAATATATAGTTTTCACATTCCTCGGAGTAAACAAAAAGGATATGTAGATGAAAGAACTAATGTTGCAAATAGTCCACAAAATGTAAAAGCTTCAATAGAAACTAGACAAAGCAATAATTATCTTGTATTTTTTGTTCTACTTTTGGTTGTCTCATGATACCTTCTATGGCTTGGTCTACAACATTCTCTTGTCCAACTCCATATATAATAGAAGGTCTACCTATTTCCAATTTGTCGGCTTGGCTTGAAACAATACTCTCTTGACCAACTCCATGTCTACTGGAAGAAACACCTACTTCAAAAATGTCATGTTTGAAATAACGAAGGGCATAAATAAGAAGTCAAATTCCTCTTGCAATAAAAGAAATAAATAAATTTTTAACAAAACAACAAATCATATCTTACTATTTAATTCCATTATTTAGACTCAAACAATAACTATAAAAGCTAAACTCTAAGTGATGATATTATTGAATCATTAGAACTACTTTAGTAGCTCATTTGTCTATAGTCACCACCATGTCATCTTTGTGAATCCATGAAGTTGTACTTCTTCAATGTCTTTTTACCAAAACTCATTTCAATTATATTTTTAAATTTTCATATTTTCATGCTGTTATATTTGGAAAAAGGAACGAATTTTCTATTAAGTTAACATTAAAGGGGGTGGCAAACGTGAAATAATGTGCAAACTCTTCATCCTCAAAGTAGACTTTATTCTGGCTCTAGGGTATTATGTCATCAAACAGTAAAATAATTTTATTGATTAAGGGGCTAAAGTGTTGATAATAAGCAAAAAGGCAAGGTTTAAAATACAAGGAATGAAAATAAAATAATACAATGAAATATATACTTTTCACATTTCTGGGAGTAAACAAAAGGATTTGTAAATGAAAGAGCCAATGACACAGATAGTCTAGAAAATGTAAAAACTTTAGTAGAAGCTAGACTAAGCAATAAATTACCATGTATTTTGTCTTCTACTTTTGGTTGTCTCATGATGCCTTCCACATCTTGGCCATCAACAATCTCTTGTCCAACTCTATAACTTGTAGATGGTCCACCTAACATGATGAATGACACAAATAAAAAGTTAATTTCCTCTTGAAAAAAAAAGAGAGAGAAAGAAATGCT
This sequence comes from Saururus chinensis, assembly GCA_035235625.1. Classification (NCBI taxonomy): domain Eukaryota; kingdom Viridiplantae; phylum Streptophyta; class Magnoliopsida; order Piperales; family Saururaceae; genus Saururus; species Saururus chinensis. Next base: position 30,358,411 of record CP141146.1, on the reverse strand, counting down.
CAACAAAACAATGAACCAATGAAGCATCTCTTAAAATTTAATTCTATCATGAAGTCCCCCCCAAAAAAGTGTAATTAAGTAAGAGCTTAAAATTTAAGTGGTGTTATTATTGAATCGCTAGAACTACTTCAGTAGCGCATTTGTCTATAATCACCACCATGTTGTCTTTGTAAATCCATATGGTTCTAGTTCTTCAATGTCTTTGTTCCAAAAGTCATTGCCATTCTAGTTTTCAATTCTACTTTATATTTTTTCTCTTCTACATGCTTGACTTCATCTCTTCATTTGACAAGCTATTGCTAGAGAGAGGACTTCCATATAAATCTACCATAATTTCATAAAACAAAAAGAAAATCGAAAGGAATATAAGATAGATATCTACTATATGTAATATATAGGGGGAATTTCATAATAGGAGTGAGAAGATGTATAAGCAAAATGGGTAGAGGTTCCTAAAATATCTTCAAAATAGGCAAGAGGGTACAAAGGAAAAAATCAGTTGATTATTTACCCTACCCAAATTGGGCCAAATATTAAGAATCTTACATATATGTTTATAAATTATTCTCTTCCTTTTCTTTATCATTATTGGAAGCTCAATTTTACATGAAAATATATCCAATGGCTCATCAGTCATTATATTGTTACTTATCAAATTTTGATGATTTAACTACAACTAATTTTTAGCAACTGTTAAATCATTTGAACGATTTTAAATGAAAAGGAAATGATGAACGTCATGTTTTGTTTGAATCTATGTTGGAAGCAATAAAGTTTTGAAATAAAAATAGATAAATCTCATTGCGACAAACATTTTGGATGAGGCTGGAGCATTAATTTATGGCCTAAAGTATGTTCTTTCTTTTCACTTTCATACCTTAAGTGTGCAATCAGACTCCCTTGTTTCAATTCTGTTGGAAAATTTTCTACTCCATGACCTCTTTTTAAAATTTTTGGAGAAATTTCTTGTATGTTTCGTGATCACCCTATTGCAATTATTTATACTTTCAATGAACTCAACTCTCTTTACTTAGAGATGTTAAGTTCCTTAGCCTTGCCTGGCTAACCAATTCTAAGGCAATCTAAGGTGGACATGCTAATCTTAACTAATTGATCCTTCAAGGCTTGAAGTTCAATCTTCCTCACCCACACCCTCTTCATCTTATGCTTAAACACACTTGGTGGGGTAGTTTAAGGGTTGTATGTGTAGGGGTTTTCTTCTTCTTCTTCCTTGAGATAGGTTCATGAGGATAGTTTTTGGGGCACTCCTTTCAAATGTGGGTATCTCCATGGCACAACTCACAAATTTTCACAATCCTAAAATTCACTTTCAGCTTTTTCCCTCTTGACCTTGGTGGGTTGGGCATTACCTTAGGGTTTTGAGTATTCTCTTTTGCGTTCACAAAAATAGTAGGTTTTGTTATGGGTGTAGAAAAACATGTTCCAAAACCTAAGCCTCTTTTATTGGTTTGGTCAATGTTTATCATCATTTTCAAACATTTTATCCCACTCTTGAACCCATTTAATTTCTCTTTCGAGGATAAAATTCTCTATTGAGAGTACTAGATTTCTTTCTCTCTTATTCAAGGTTAACTGTAAGGGCACTTACCTCCCTCACTAGGTTCTTTTCAACTATCACTCAAGGTGCTTTGTCTTTCTAGTTAAAACTAGAAGTTGTTAGACACAGAATCTGAGTTCAACTCATCAAAAGTGGACTCATGAGACTCTTCACTAGAGTCATCTTCCTTCACACTTGCATGGAAGATAGTATACTTGCACTTTTTTTTTCTTTAGAAGAGCTCTCATAAAAAAAAGTGGCATGAAACACTTTCTCCTTTCTCTTTTTCTCATACTGCTTCATCTTCTAAAGTTTTTTATTAGAAGAACTGTCAAAAATATTATTAGGACAATCAGCAATAAAACGACCTAACTTACCACATTCAAAACACTTCATGTTCTTCTTATCTTGTTTGTCCCTTTTTCTCAGCCCTAAAGTTATGAGATTTTAAGAATTTCTTGAAGTTTTTAGACAACAAGACCATTTGTTCATCCTCACTATCATTTTCTTCAAATTCTTATAGGGTGTTTAGTGTTTTTGACTTCTTGGACAACTTCTTAGTTATTCTTAGGGTAGTTTGTTTTCCATTTGATTTTTTAAATAACTCCTTTTTGTTTTCTCTTTTTACATTTCAAAAGTTCTTAAATTCCTTATGAGTTCCTCAATGTCTAAGATATTAATTTTATTTGATCATTAATTGCTGCCACATTAATTTTAAATTTTAAAGATGATGATGTTAAAATTTTTCTAACCACAAGGTAATTGAGTATTGGCTCTCCTAGTTGATCACAAATGTTAACTATGTTTGAAATCTTAGCATAGTATTAAAAAATTATTTCCTCTTCACTCATCATGATATTTTCAAATTATTGGGTGAGCATTTGTCACCTAGACATCTTCATAGCTTCAGTTCCCTCATAGTACTTAACAAGTTTTCCTAAACTCCTTTAGAGGATGTACAATTAGATATTAACCTATGCTGAGATTTTCCTATAACTTTAAACAATGCAATTAGGGTTTTACTATTGTAGTTAGCAAGTCTAGTCTCATTACCATCCCATTCACTTTAATTATCTTTTAGAATTGAATCACTATCCTTGTCTTTGGTCATGAGGTGGATTTCAACATTTAATCAATGGTTTCTTGGCATTGTCATCAAGAGCATGAATGAATGCTCTTATCTGGTTCTTCCAATAGAAGAAATTTTGACCATCAAACAATGGTGGTCGATTCATGGGATTTCTCCAGTCGCCATGCTTAGCCATGGTATTATTTGAAAAAGTCATTTCAATCAAAGTAAGGAAAACAACCAAACAACTAACTTTTATCAAGCCAACACAAAGAGAATTATCCAAGAGCAAGAAAAGTACAACCTAGGGCAAAATCACCAAGCTTCATAAGTAATTCTAGTAAGAAAAATAAGCAAATCAAGCAAGGATTATGAAACAAACCCTAACACAAGCAAACTTATCTCTAGGAAGCAAAAACAAGTAAGATCAAGTTAAATAGACACAACTATCTTGTAATAAGCATGCAAAACTAGATGGATAGTAAGACACAAGGCAAAATATCTTTAGCTACCACTTGATAATTTAATATTTGTCTCTAACTAAGCAAATTACTAGATTGCTCCTAACCCTAGTACATAATAAAAGCAATAATCAATAGATCTAGCCTTTTTGATAAGGAATTTCTTATATAGCGGAAACAATCAAGAAATAATCAATCAACCTTAGGCATATATATGTCATGACTATTATATCAATCAAACATCAAACCACAATCATACATATTCACACACAAAAATTTGCATGAAAAACCCCAACTAGGGTGAAAAACCATAGTTGGCTACTATAGCCCGAAATCAATGCACTAGCAAAAAGACTTCTCATATGACACAAGCAGACCACCAACCTTTTTCGAATACTCTAACACAACTCCCTCTTATTTAGATCTCTTCCTCTATTTGTTGCTAGCCTTCAAGTCTTCACCCCTAGTCTTGATGCTTTCTCCCTTCTTGCTTCGTCTTTGTCTTCTTCTAGTCTCCTCAATCAAGCTCTTCTTGATTGTTGATTTGGTTTTGAGTCTCTTCAATATCTCATCACAGACTTTGTTGACAGTCTCTTCAACTTTGTGAGTGTGAAGTACTATTTGTTGTGTCTCTCTTATGTTTCAATCACCGTTAAAATTATTCAACAAAGAACAACAATGATTATGATGGAAAACTAAAGCAAAAGGACTCTCGCTTTTTATTATCTCAAAATCTTGGTTTTACTCTCTTCAATCTCATGCATATCTAGTCATTTTATAGTCTTAAGTTTGTTAGGGTTAAAGGAACCAAAGTTGAAAAATGACTATATTCTGGAATCTTAAACTGGACAACTTTAATAGACAGTGATCGATCGAATCCAAGAGAGATCAATCAGTCATTGTTTTTGTTCATACAAAATTTATCAAGTGATCAATATCTCCCATGTATCGATTGATCAAAAACCTCTTGGCCAAAAATTATAAAAACAGTTTCAAGAGCCAATCAATCAATCCTTGCAATATGTTTATTAGTGATCGATTGATGAAGAACAGATTTTTTTTAATTTTTATTATTAATTATAAATGTGTGTCAAAACAAACTGACAAAAATAAAGTGCATCTAACGTGCAATTGAGTTACAAAATTTATTTTCCCCTTTTAAACAAAATTAACTATGATTTTGCTTTAATTAACTTGCTCAATTCCTATGTGTTCTATAAAAAATTAGCAAACCAATCACCAAGCAAATACACAAGAATTTTTACGTGGAAACCCAAGGAAGGAAAAACCACGAGACACTCTATCTAGATCAACAATTCACTATGTAAACCAATGATTACAGGGTTACCTTTTACAAAGAAAAAAAATTAATCTTTTTCTCCACACGGCTGGTCCTTCACACCATGCTAACTCTGAATCAACTACTCCTTACTTATTTATCGGCTCAACTTGATCTTCTCTCTTCATTGTGCTTCTAATCACTCAAGATCTTTTATGTCCTCCTCCTTCGGAATGAATCTTCTTCCCTGTTGATCTTCGCAGTAATAATCTTCAACAAAACATCATGCCACACAAGTGTTTTTGTGCTCTCATCTCACCTCTAATCACTTTTTTTATTAAGGTAGATAAAATTCATCAACTAGAAGACTAATTCTCTCTAAAAACCATTAGATAAACTCCACACTAGTTCTCTAATCCTTCTTTTCCTTTCTTCTCACGTTCTAAACCCTTTTATAGACTCCCCAAGTCACAAAAGGAAATTGACATAACTAGGAATCTAAATCAACTTGAAAAGTGTTAATTTAGGCAATTCCACGTGATAGTGATCGATTGGTCCACAGGGTGATCGATCATTTCCTTGTTATATTCACTTGAACTCTTCACAGCAATCAATCGGTTCACCAAGAGATCGATTGTAATCGTCTCGATGAAATTTTCTAAACAAACTTTAAACCATCCGACCAATCCTTCTAAATGGGAGATCTTTCGATTATGAATTCGGAGAACCTTGCAATAGGACATTCAAGGCTTAAGGTCACTTTTACCGTAAAGTGTGTGAATGTGATGTATGTGCATATTTTTACACAACAAAACACTAATTTGAGTCTTCCTTTAGCTCTATCTTCAGACTTAACATAACTCAAAATTGTACACATATACAACATTGTTTTGATCATGAAAATAAGTCATTATATGACATATAAACATTTATGTTTTTACATGGCCATGCTAGATTGATTAGGTCTATGGATGATTTGAGTCAAGTGTTCTTTTTTGTTGTCTTATTAAAACAGTTGGTTTTTTATTTCTATTAGGTTTGCATCATTTTTGAGGTAAGGCCTTTAAGTATGCCCTTTGCTCTATGTTGCTTTATAATTTTAATTAACAGGTAGGGGCCTCTCTAACTCTATAAAAAAAAAAGAATCACAATATTGAGACAAATGTAGAACACGTGTTGGGGTTGAAAGATGTGATATAAACACATAGAAAGAGAATTTGAGGAAAGAATGATTTTATATCTCTTAATTTTCCTTTTTACAATTTCCCAATACTATACATCTTTATTGTTCCTATTCTAGATCATATCTAACGTATCTTTTATAAGGTTCATTCATTAGATATCTTGAGTCACCTTTGATTTTTCAGAATAAGTTTTACTTTTTCAAAAATCAAAATGTCCTTTTTCGATGCTAGTTAATAATACCCCTCCACAAATTATGTACTCATCATTAGATAGAAATATATATGAAGGTAAAGTGACAATTGACAAATAACAGTTACAAGCTAGTAATAAAATTCTACAATAAATTTGAAAAAGTATGCAATTTTAGGTAGAGAAATCGATTACTTTAGCAAAACATATTACATACTCCCTTCGTCCCATAGTAAGTGTCTCATTTGTAAAAAGTGTAAATTTTAAGGAAGGTAAAAAAACATCTTAGACAACAAAAAGACAAAACCCTAATTAACTTAGATTCTCATAATTTTAACTAACTCTACTAACTTAGATTCTTATGCTATACTATAATTAGAAGAATATTAAAGGCTTTTTACTTGGTAGGAGGAGCATGAGAAATAGGACAATTAATGTGGAATGAATTATTTTTTGAAATAAAACATTTATTAACGTACGAAGAGAGTATAATGCAATAATATTGTTCAAACACTCACTTTCATTCTTATGGACAAATTACGTGCATCATGTCAAACAACATAGACCCTTGGACATAGTGTAACATCATGACTATGGCATGTAGACAACCGAACATATTTTACATCTTGCGACAATGATGAACTCACCACTAGAGATAATTTGCTGGAGAGGCTGAGATGTCTGTGACTTTTTTGATGTCATCTTTTTTAAGTTGAGAACTGCAAATAAAAATATCATACAGATTTTAAGCAAATAATGAAGTGAGCTCATATGTAATATCATGATTTTGTAATTTGAGCAAGTGTAAAATGAAATTATGAAATAAGCATTGACAGAATTGACACAGGCCTTCAACACCTGATATATTCAAATATTAATGTCCTCATCTGGTATAGGACATACTAGTCATTGAAATTTTTATCAATATAGAAGAGAGTAACAATTCGTGACGAAGAAACATATAGGGGATCGTTTCACTCACAACAATACTCTAAAAATCTTTTAAAGATGTCCGCAATTGTGACACATGTTTCATAGTTTTTTGGTATATTTGGATACCAATCAGGGCTTTGTTCCTTCTTGCTGCACCGTTCGAGAGAAGAAAACTTGAGTGGAACAACCCATGTACCTATGACAAAGAAGTTATATAAGTAAATTTTCTTACTAATTAAAGAAATAAACTAGAATTATAAGAGAAATATAAGTCCAACTTACAGACAACCTATATGTATCTGAGTCTCTCATATAATCAAAGATCATAGTCCGTAAGTCCATATCTAGAGATGAAAAGTTTTGTTTTCTATTCCCTGTAACGTTTCTCCAAATTTATTACCTTGTCCCTCTTGTCCTTAACCTAAACGTTAAATTACACTTACAATTGCTAATGTTTATCAAAACTACACGATCCCCTCAAATTTCAAAATTACACTTACACCTAGGGGTAAAACTTTTAAGGGCCGGTTCGTGCCTAGTTGGCCCATAAAAATGCAAGTTAGGGATCTAAAATTTTCTAGCACACTTTAAATAGGGTCGGGCCAAGTATGGGGGCAAAGTCTATAGGCCAATTCATCCTTTCCATAAGTATAAAGAAGATTATTTTCAAACTTAGAAGGGAAGGATGAAGGGTGGAGGCTGTATATTTTAAGGAAGTTTAAGAGATTTTAAGCTTGCAAGTCATCATAGGTGGCTGTAAAGGATACCACACAAAGGCCAACTGCTTATGATCATGTATCTTGTGAGGTCAACTAGTGGGACCCCATTTAATCGTCATAGACTTTTTTATTAAAAAAATATTTTAAAAAGTATAAAAATATAAAATATAAAATATAAAAAAATTAAATATTGTGGCCCGGCCCTAGCCTACGAAGGACTAGGCTAGGAAGGGACTTTTGGAAGCCCACATAGGATTAGGGCTAGGCCATGGCCTCGCTCTAACTCGCCTTGGCCTTGCCCGATTTCAACCCTACTTACACCCTTTAAAAGATTTTGGTGGAACGCTAAGGGAAGCAAAACCTTCCTAGTTGGGCAATTAATACCCACTCTACATCTTTGTCATGCTGCAGTGAGATTTTCAATTCGAGGAGGGCGTGGGAAATGAGGGGTGTGAATGGTTTAGGTATTTTTGTATATTGGGAAAAGTCGAGAGGTGAATGTATTATTTTTGAAAGGTGTTACTATCCATGTTTAGTTTTGACAATGATCAAGGTGTAAGTGTAACTTACCCTAATATATACTCCATGTCCACTATTAATTATCTACATTTTAAAATTCTGTATTACATCTTAATAGTTTGATTTGACTGTATATGCCTCTTGTGCATTGCACACAAGGGGAATAAACGATGTAGTGTGCAAGCCACATTGTGGAAGGAGTAATTAAACTGAGTTGTGAATGGAGTAAAAGGTGGGTCACTTCTCATACTAACACTTCAAATATGCCTTAAAAAGATCAAAGCGCTTTGTAAGCAAAGTGAAATACTTGAGTGGATGGAACATTTTCCTTTCTCCTAATTGTGGGCCATATAGTCCCCTCAAAGTTGGTACTCCCTCCGTCCTAAATTAATTTTTCCATTTGGAAAAAATGTGTTTTATATTAATAATTCTATTTTGTTAAATTTAAGTGGCTAGCTACTTTAAAAAAATATTATAAGCTTATTTTCCCTTCTCTTAGATGTAAGTTTCATTATTCTATAAAAATTACTATTTTTTCAAATCTAACTTTTAATATAAGTGGTAGGGAGTATTTTTCCAAATTATAGCGAGGGAGTATTATAAGTTTTTGCCATCATTCTTATTTTGTCCTTTTATATGCTCATGTAGTGATTAACACTCTCAACAAAATCTAGACATATACCCCTTGACCTAAGTGAAACTAAACATAAAACCCCTTACTTTTGAAAATCTGTACTTACACTCTCTGCCCTTTTGAAATGAAGAAAGTACCCACCTTATTCATTACTCATTAGCATTAGTGCAAGAACCAACTGGCCTTGGCCCCCCTAAATTTTCCAACACGGCAACAAGATGCTGAAATTAAGGTGGGCCCAGGCCAAGCCAATGTCAAGCCTTGTGCTGGTGGGCGCTTGCTAGGCAACCTGAGGCTGCAGCTAGCATTGATGAGGCGTGCGAATAACACTGGGAGGGGGTGGAATGTGCGAGTACTAAATGGGTTGAGTTGTTTTGTTTTTCTGGAAAAGTAAAGGGGTAGTAAGTGTATATTTTGAAAGGTGAAGGGGTTTGTCTACTTTTTTCAAAAGATAGGGAGTGAATAAGCATAGTATAGCTTTTGAAATGTGAAGGCATCTATGTTCCTTTTTAAGACATGTTAGTGGTATAAGTATAATATCTTAAATTTTATTAAATGTTACTGCCGACAAATTCCCTCCTTCCTAAATTAATTGATTCATTTGATAAAAAAGTTTCTTTATATTAATAACTTCATTTTGTTCAATTTAAATGGTTGAGTACTTAAAAAAAAGTATTATAAGCTTATTTTCCTTTCTCTTAAGTGTGAGTTTCAATAATAAATAAAAATTACTGCTTTTCTAAATGCTGCTATTAAAATATGACAAAGGGATTATATTATAACAGTGACTTGCTATTCAAGAAAGGAAGATAATACAAGTCTAACAAATTTATCTAATAAAACCCTCTACTTCTTAATGATCCTACCAAAACTTATGTTATAATTAGAAAAATGGTAGTTTTTATTAAATAGTGAAAGCAACATCTCAAAGAAGGAAAAATAAGTTTATAATACTCTTTTTAAAGTACCAAACCACTTAATTTTAACAAAATAAAGGTATCAATATAGAACAAACTTTTTTCTTAAATGGAGCTATTAATTTAACTCTATTTGGGAGTATAAGTTCACATTGCTTAACAGTACCCCAACGCTTCTAAGGGGTTGAACATATATAGTGTCATGGTATTATAGAATTATGAGGCTTACAATCATAGATGAGACTGTCGGTTCTTTTGAGGCGACTCCCACTTTTGAAGACAGAAGGATGCCTTGCTAGAATTTGTAATGGCGTCAAGCCTTTCTGGTTTACCGCGTTGGCAAGCTCTGGGAGTTTGCAAACTATCCAGAAAGCAATATCTGCTTACATGACATAAAACCCTTAAAAGATCAGAAAATAACATAGCGGATGTCTTAGATTTTTATATATATAAAATTAAGAACAGATTAGGCTACTTAGGCATTTATTTAATAATAGTTCATGCAAAGATTTCATAGAATGTGACTACCAAAGGACTCAGAGCCAATGCTGCAATGGAGAATTGTGTCGCCATTATTCCTTCTACAAAGTTGAATTGCGTTGTCCTTGCCTTCCGGAACATGGCCTGCAAAGTAGAAAAAGACATCACTGCGGCCGCGGAGAGCCGCGAGGAAGAATGGCGTCTCTCCATTATTATTACGGGTAGCAATCAGGCCCTGATCAGCTCCCATCGGCGGCCTCACATTCTTCTCTTTCCTCAGAACCTCCTCTTTTTCCATTATGTTCCTGCACATATCTACAAACCCCAGAACTGATGCTAAGTGTAGAGGTGTGTTCCCTCTTTTGTTTTTCACTTGCAGCACTTCCACATCCTTGATGAGGTTCACCAGGTACTCCACGTAGCGACTCTTCCCACTGGAGATGGCCACATGAAGGACAGTGTCACCGGAGTTTGTGATCTTCTCTTTCTGGACCTCTTTGTCGATGCCACGATAGGCAGTGACAACAGCATCCCAATCGCCTTTCATGGCATGTCTGAACATGGGATTTTTGCTGCTGTTGTTGGCTGACTGTGCTTGTGCGTTGGGATGCATTGTGTGTTTGTGTACTTGTGTCTCCTATTTCGTCCCTTCTCTTTGTAGACAAAGGATTGCTGCGAGTGCGAGTGCAACTTCAGTTATATGTGGACGTATGGATGATTCTTAGCTTCAGTTAATGAAGACTGACGTCATTCTACTTATTTACTTGCACTTTTCTTGTCACTTTATCTAAAATTCACTTGGTCCATCTCATCTTTGTTAAAGGAGCCCCAGCTCTGAGCTGGAATAGCCTATCAGAATGTGATTTGCAGCCTTATTATGCTCCCTACTAATAAGAGTGGGTACCAGATTTCCAATCTTTGAAATTAAATAAAACCTGGCATTTTGTGTCTGAACGTGATTGATTTGTAATTCCTTTAATGGCCCTCCTACTCATCTTTTTATCTCTTGTGGTGCCCCTTTGGTTATTTTAATGAAAGCTTATTTTTCCTTTTCTTATATGTGAGTTTTATCATTAAATAAAAATTACTATTTTTTCAAATGTAACTAATAATATGGGACAGAGGAATTAACAAACAAAACAAGACTAAGATAATTCTTGTTCAATAAAATTAAATAGCTTTCCTAAGTATAAGTTGTTCCACTTTTTTTTTATTGGTTACAAGCAGCACTTTATTCCATCTTGCTGCAAGCTTTAAATCGTAAAGAATAATGAAAGGAAGCAGTATTTTTTCCCAGTCACTTCGCCATTTTAAAGAGGCAGTTCAGGGAATAGAAGTTTTTCTTTGAATCATGGCTCCATGGCTTTTACTTTACTAAAATTACATTCTTCTAAAGAAAAAGAAAAAGAAAAAGCTTAAATAAGATGGTAGCTATAAAACAAGACCCAAGTTCAATCAATACCTTCTACTAAAAGATTGCTTATAACGCACTCTTCTGTTTTGGATCACAGATATCAACATAATGAGTACGCTCAACAAAAGGAACATCATGGTAGTGGTATTTTCGGGTTAAGGATGCTGAAACAAGCACTACTTAAATGATACTACCTCTGTCTTAAACTAATAGCTACATTTTGTTTTTAAAAATGAACAAAAACTAGTTTATTTTGAAAAGCCAAGTGTATCTATTAATCTAGGACAAATGAAGTATATTCTTATCTTATTAAAATTAAAAGCTATAATTGAATATATAGATGAAAATTTTCAATTGTCAGTGTATCTTAAGCCAAACATGAAGAGAACTATTTTAATTGGGCTACAAAAATAATTCTACCAATGAGATGAGAGACATGAATAATATAAGAGTTTTTTCCATATTGTCTGGCCAAAGAATGAAATATTCCATATTCCTTGGATTTTAAACAGAAATGTCATATGACCTATTTGTGGACTAAAATACCCTTAGGTTTCTACTATATCATGTTTAATGTAGATATGTAATAAATGAACACCGACATAGTGTTGCGCCGTTCTAGTGTGCTAGGAGTCATCGGTGGCGAACGGAACTCGCCAGCGGGAGCTACCAGCAGTGACTCACCGGCGAGAGGCGATGAACAAGAAAAAAACAGTTTTTGACACAACAGACATTGCGTGAGTGCTCCAAAGGCTGCATTTTACAGAAACGATCATTCTTTCACACTGATCATGGATATGATCGGTATTTACATCAATTATAACGGGAAGGTAGGCAATGACGGCATGTATATTGGTGGAATGACATGGTTGATGAATATTCATCCGTCGGTGAGCTACTAGGGCAAGTCAAATCACGAATTTCAGTCAATGGTAATGTGAGTTTGAAGTATTTAATTTCATCCTCCCAATCATCCATGATATATGAATTACAAGAAGATGAGGACTTCTAATCAGTGTTCTCCATTCATAAGAAGGCGAATAAGGAGATGTTATAATTATATGCCGAGATGAAACAACCCGACAACAGTGATAAATCACCATCACCCTCCATTGAAAGGAACCACACAGTCAATAGAGCGGAATCACCCATCGTAGTGGCTCATCCTAGCTCTAATGGTGAATTTCATACCGGATTCAATGAAACTCAATTCACCTTTGAAATTGTCAGGTAACAATATTGAATATTTAGATTATACACAATTGGTATATTTCGTGTACTTGAGACCACGATATTGAACTTATCGTGTTAAAGGGTAAATCGTATTGTGCAAAATAATAAACACGACCTGTAATATATTGCATTAGTAATTACACGATATACACATGCGTTAGAGCAATTATGTGTTGCATCGTAGATATAATAACACAACATGCATTCATGTCGTGGTTTCGATAACACATTTTGAAATGGTTGCGTGTTAACAGAATACACGATGTTGACTGATGTCACATTTTTTTAACTGAATAATGTGTAATGCAGATTGGGAGAACCGGGAAACTTGCCCTCAACAAATCCATGTCAATCTTCTTTCACCAATCCAACGAGTACAGAACCTGAAATAGAAGTCAATGATAATAGATCAGAGGAATTGTCGCCAATGATGGGTGGGACAAGGACTTCATTTGATAACTACGAACCTCCATACAGCCCTTGTAATTACAACGGTGGAGAAGGTGAAGAAGTTGAAAATATGTGGGGTGAGGATCTGTGGTACGATAATGATATAGTTGACATGGAAAGTATGTCCGACCACGAAGAATTCGGAAACAACTAGGTTCCCAGTAACGTCGACATTGAGGCGGAGGCAGATTGGGATATAGTCGATGATTTAAACATATTGGAACTGCCTATATACATCATGTTATCAAGAACACGAAATATGTAATTAACATGTTTCGGAAAACAGGACATGATGTAAATAGGGTATATTGTATATGTATGTCGTATAATCGACAACATGACCAAAAGCGGTTACATGTTGCTAATTACACGATAATATCACTCGATTATTAATTTTGCAGTCAAGAGTATCTGTTGCTTACACGATATTGGTAATAACTTGTGTCCAAACCCACGACAATGCCAGGATCGTATTAACCCGATTCCCAATGCATTATTCCTGAATCATCAATACCTTCATTTACCTGGCGGTCCATAACCGTTTTACCCTGCCTATATATATATATATATATTAGTGTTAGGGTTTGTAGAACGCTCACTCACTGGTTCTTTGCAGAGACAGGTCATTCAGGAGATTGTTGTAGTGGCGGCAGGTGAATCAGCCCACCATCGAATACAGTCCTCACCTATATTTGATGGCGGACTTGCTGCACTGGAGGGTGATATATCAATGTCTAAAATGATCCGTCAAATTCCTGCCCTATTTTCTAGACGACGCCCTTTTCTTGAACTGATGTGTCTGAGATTCTGCAAGGAGATCGCACGCCAACAGATCTCTGGCTTACCTTTTCAACTCTGAGACGGTTTATTCCGGAGATTGCTTTTGCACCAGATGGTGTATCTTCCCCCTGTCAGATAAGGGGCTCACCTGCATCTGGAGGGGGAAGAATGCAACCAAGCGTTATAGCAATGTCTCGAATGGTCCTTCTTAGGAGATCGCACATCAACTGATCGCTGGAGCCAAGACATATTGTTATTTTCTTTGTATTTTTAAAGTTCTGTAAAGATTAGCTTTTTGGATGTAATGATTTAATAACAGTTTCATGAAAGTTGTATTCCCGTATATTGAAAGTAACAACGCCACGACTGTAGGCTTACAAACATGCTATCAATATTGGTTGTACATTCCAACACAAGATGATGCGTAGGTAATGTAAAGTTAGGACACTTGTTCAAGTGTGTATGCCGTAACACGGTCTGTTTGTAAATCGTGTTTCCGACCACATGACAATAAACGCATTAGCATTTTGTTTTCACACAACTTTCATAAATATCGTGTTAACATTCACATGATGACTTACCAAAACCGTTTTATGAGCTGACGACTGCGATAATAATTATTGTTTCATATCATGTAATCCATTACACAATATGGGTCATTTCGTGAGATTGCGTACACAACAATTGCATTAATTTAACCACCCAATTCCCGAAGCATCACCACAATTTCTGGGATTTCAATTAAATTAGGATCACCAATTCGTAAGGAGTCATTTCCAATTACACTAAATATGGAATATTTAACGATTCATATCACTCGCAACCTGCCTATATATATCTAAGTGACCTCTATGCTTACCTAATTCACGAAGATCACGAGACGGAGCCTTTGGGACATTGATATGGCGCTAGATGATTATTCATCCCACTTCAGTGGCGTGGTCCTAACCAGCCTCCGAAGGGGGCCGAAGGGGGCAATTTACTATCCCGGTGTAATATCAATGTCGCAAAGGTTCCATCACAATTGAACGTGATGAGGGCACAATTCATTATCTTCATAATTTTATTTTATTTGTATTTATAAATTTATGTAATGAATTAATGAAATTTAAAGGAAAATATTGTTATTAGTTATATTTTTTTTCCCATGGAAAGATGTCTTCCCGTATCACATGATCTCAATATTGGTCGTATGTTCAAACACGATGGAGTGTGGTTTCGTGATAACACGATCTCAATATTACACGATCTCAAAATTGGTCGTACGTTCAAACACACAACGAGACACGGCTTCGTGATAACAAAAACACGATACATAAATTTGTAGTTCAATTTTTCGGATAACACGACATACACTATTATCATAAGATCAATGATATGATGCCCACCAAGTTATTGAAAATAATAATTCGGCTTTACGAATACACGATTTTGGTGCTTAACGTATTTTCGATTACACGACAGAATAACATGTCATACATATCAATTACATGACATATACATTCAGTGTATGCTAGGTCAAACCGTAGTGTTCGCTCCTGTCTCATTGTATATTAGGGTTAGGGTTCGGGGGGTGATACAACAATCTAGTGCGGCCAACCAGAGCCTATCGGTTCGGGGACGTCGAGCCTACCAGTTTGGGGACGATAAAACATATTTGATTTGGGTTAACGATTGAAGTACCAATGTCATATGGCAGTTATGATCAACGCCATGCGTCTTTTACATTTTGTTTTATTACACGACATCAAAGACGTCCTAATAAGAGATATCTTGTAAACAATAACACGACCTAATACGAGGTGGTGTGTATGCGTTAACACGACCGAACAGGCGATCGTGAGAACTATAATACGATCGAATATATGTGTACTTCCGTTATACACCATCTTACATTGGTACATGAAAATCTATTCCAGTAGTTAATTACAAAATAATTGGTCTATTTTCTTTTTACAATTCATCTGTATCCGGATCAAATTCATCTTCGATTCGGGCCCGAAGTATAGCAGCGCATATCATCGGCCTGACCAAGCCTATTATCTCAAGTTGTCTAAAATCTAGCTGAATGACGCCCCCTGCCAGTTTTGCTACGTAGTACATGACGAACAAACCACAATCTTCATTTGTTTCCAATATGGGCATTTGTTGATCTTAGTTAGTGGCCACATCTGAGCGCCCTTTATTTTAAGTGCCTTCTCCATTCCATTGGCAACATGTTTCTTGACAGTGTCCACCTCGACGAAGTCGTGACTATGATCACCCTTTAGAGGATTGTACCACCTAAATCGCTTCTCCTTGCAGCAAACAATAAGCAAGAGAAAGTGTCCTTTGATGTATACAAGAATGAAACCGCTTTCCGTGTTAACATTCAGGCCTCTCAACAATATGCCAGAGAGTTTGCCCTCCTTCTCCACCAACCCTTCTACCATGCCAACGTTAAAGTAGTGTTGAATAGTGAACTTGCCGAAAAAATAGTTGGGGTACCTACCTGGATTTCTCAAATTTCGTTCATCAAGAAGTTGGAAGAAGGCATCGATGACCTACACAATACCATACGTGTTATGAATGACACGATAGTATACTGATTGTGACATCGTTTACACGATAAGTAAATATATCGTGTTCAAGCTAACACGAAGAATTTATAGGTTGTGTATGAAATAACACTCTAGTTTTACTTCAGCAATTATATCGTGTTCACGATAACACGGCGAAGGTACAAGTCAAGTAATCGATAAAACGATAATTAATTATAATTTGTGTCAGTTATTCAATCATTTGATTGATAACACGATAGAGGTTGAAACGTATGAGAGATGAAACGATATTACCTCATTCACTATGCAATCCTTCTTTAACAGAGATAGGTAGTCGGTGTAGAGGAGTGTCTCTATGTGCCACGACTTGTATGGGTTCGACAAAAATTCTGTGATAATTTCCTTAACTGCCTCCGTCTGAACCTCTAGGTGGAACACCAACTCTGTGTAAAGATAGTCCTTTGGTAGCAGACTTTTCTCCTCCTTGTTCGTCTTAGTCGTTGTATCAGCTTCGACATATACAACATTGCGGATACCCTCCATTACGTCCGCATCTACTGGAGGAGTATCCGATAAAGTGCCTTCACTGGAAATTGAGATTCAGGCTGCTGTTTCCGGGGTGGGAGACTTTGGATGTACCTCACGAATAATGTTTGGGCCAGGGACCAATGCCAGAGGTACTTCGTCACTAGGGTTTCCAGGCTGGGCCTTGGGTCCAAACTTTGCTAGTTTCTCATCAATGTAGGTGCTGAAACGCTTCGACTTCTTCGATACCTGAGCTGAAAATTTCTTCACAAGCTCCTCACCTTGAGCAAGTGGTTCAACTACAGTGGACCTCAACTTATGTTGCACAAGAGGTAAGATGGGAGCGCCAGGAGCAGCTTTCTGCTTGACTCTGATTTTTATTTCTTGTTTAGGTACTGCTCCTTTATTTTCTTGCTGGGATGCTTCTAGCCCCTTCAAGGGTTGTTCTAGGTCCCTCACGGGGATGTTCTGGCACATCGCGGACTTGAGCCACGACCTCCCGGGGAAGGTCTGGTTCCTTTACCTCCCAGGGTTGTTCTTCGACATCCCGGGGAAGGTCTGGTTCCTCTATCTCCCGGGGTTGTTCTTCCACCTCATGGGGTGGTTCCACGACATCCCATGGTTGTTCCATGAATTCTGCATTTATTTTCATCAAAAATCTCGTTATTACGGTCCTTTGCAACTTCTGGCCAATCTTCTTCTTCGATGGTAGCTTGCTATTGCCGTTTTTCTGTATTTAAGAAGTAAGCCATCATGTTAGTAACCAAACGATATACACGCCAGACGTCTTTTACCAAACACGATGAAAATGCATGTCGTATTGTTGAAAAAAATGAAAAGACGACTAATCATGCTCATGATCCCACGACCATGCAAAGATGGTTTTTATAACTACTGCTTCAATGACCATGTGATCGATGACACGACTAGATCAACTGGTTCCTCGGGGGGTTGCATCTATTCTATGAGGCTAGTTGTCATCTCTAGATCGTCCTTAACACACTGGAGTACAGATGCAACTCGCTCCATGTTCCATCTCCGCTCACCGTAGAGAACAACTTTCTTCAAAACAACTTCACAAATTCTCGTCATGACATCAACTGGCATGACGAATGATTCAATGACATCATGACCGGAATGTACATGCCCCGACGTCTCATTGTTTGTAAAGTCTGCATACCCGCGTTCTTAGCTTTCAGGGTCACCCTTCGGCCATCCATCAAGTGCGCCTCTTCGGTGATTGGTGTGATGCGCATAACAATGTCCGAGTCTGGCTTCAACCTCATGAAGACATCCTCGTACCACTTCCTCGTCCGATGATGAGCTAGAATCTTCTTCCTCCCCTTTTCGTCACTCGGGTCAAGTTTATCGGTCTTCTCTACGTCGCTCAAAAGTTGGGTAAATTTGGGCCACCTCTTGCACCTCGGGCTACATGGAGGACAACTGGAAGCCCATATGGATGTATGCTCATAAAACCATACTTAGTGGACAATACAAAAGAATAGAGTCATTAGTGTAAATGGTCAGTATCTTCACTATAACAAATTAGTCGTGTTACGGATAACACGCTAGCCACCACATCGTGTTTCCGGTAACATGATACATTCCGATCATCTAAATGTCCTATCCAAGATATTATACTTAGTCATGTTACCGAGAACACGATATGTCTATGTGCATGTTATATGTCGTATGTCCGATAACACAATTTAGTTTGTATCGTGTGACCGATACGGCGATATTCAGTTGTCTGTAAAACATATCATGTTATTATCAATACGATATTAGAATTCATATAGTATAACACATACGAGAGTTACCTGGAGCGCTAATGAAGCCCCTACGAGAATTCTGAACGTGGCAGAACACTCGTCCTGTCTACTCATGATGTTCTGATGGGCTACCGATATGCCTCTCATCAGCATATCATGTATGGCGCATGCCCAATTGTAGCTCCTAACGATTGATATGTCATCTAAGTAATCACATAAAGCTGGGGATATGGCTCTATTGCTCTATGTGAATAACATGAGGACACCCATGTGCATGATCGCTAACCGTGCTAAGTCCTTGTCTGAAACAGTCCTTGTTTTCGCAACCACTTCTTTCAACAATTCTTCAAGTCCTATCTTCTCTGGCCGCTTCCCTTTGAAGAACTTCTTGTAGAATTGCCCCTTGCCTTGGGCAGCTTTCCCCTCGCTACTTTCCAATTTATACGGGTTCCCTTTTCCACTCAAACCTGTGATCATAGCCACTTCAACCACAGTAAGGGGTAGTCTTTTGCCCCTTATGTTGAAGACCTCTAGTGAGTCGTCCCAACAATCACCAATGAGTACATCCAACAACGGCCTGGAGATGATGATAATCTCGCAATCATATACTGGGTAGAACCCAGACTCCACCAATATGGCCTTGCATCCCGGACGTGAATCTACATGGTCTTTTGATAGACGCAGTCCAGTAGGGAAACTATTCATTCCCAAACCTGGTCTTCTCTCAAAGATTCTCTTCTTCTTCTTTTCTGCAACCTTTACTATCTCCGCCATTTGATGTAATACTCTAACTTTACGTCTGAAAAATTAAATAAATATATGTCAATCAACAATAGGTCGTGACCATAATCATTGGTCGCGTCAATTCACATTATCTAACTAACTTCTATTGATACGATAAGTAGATTTATCATGTACTAGAACATACGCTAAGAGGACCTCGCATACACGACATCATTATGGTTAAACATCATGTTTCCAATGTCTTATTGAGCACACGATATATGATGTATCGTCTTTCTTACCCAACGATAGTCTGATTCGATGGCCTATGTCGTGTGTTCGAATACACGCTAAATCAAAAATCGTGCATACAAATATCTGAAATGCCTCACCATGAAATGTCCATTGTTGTTCTCCGAGCCAGATTAAACACTCGTTCAGCCGTTGCTTTTCAGGGATCGCCTCAAACCCGAACCACGCTACAAAGAAGAACCAGCTTTTGGGCGTACAGTTTCAAAACTCAGCTTAGGAGAAACCCTCGTTCGAAAACTCATTCTTCGCAAACTCAAACTCGTTTCAAAACAAAAAAACCCTAATCTTCGATGTTTGGTCAGATAGGTCTCAAAATCTTCTCCCATGCCGCGTAAATGGTGCTCAATTAGAGGACTTTCCAATCGGAAGTGAGTTTTCAATCGGAACAGAGTTTTTCATTTGGAGGAATCACTGGCATCTGAAGTCGTATGCCAATGCATGCGACTTTGTGATGGTTTAACACGAAATAAAACCCTACCTCCGGTTAGGGGTATTTTAGTCCATACACTACAACAAAATAGAGCATTAGCGACACATATATTAACGACGCTTATTTAAGCGTCGCAAAAAATTAAACTATTAGCGACGCATTTTCATATATGTCGCTAATAGTTATATATTAACGACGCTTTATAATAAGTGTCGCTAATAGTTCATCTATTTGCGATGCTTTATATAACCGTCGCTAAAAGATACATTTTTTTTTTTTTAAAAAGAAAAAAATATAACTATTAGCGACGCTCGCTAATAGTGCTGCTATTAGCGACGCTTACAAAAGCGTCACTAATAGTATTGAATTAAGAATAAAAAAAATACAAATTTTAAATTAGTACCGACGTCGCAAATACTATATCTAATAGCGACGTTTGTTCACAAGTGTCTCTAATAGATTTATTAATTGATTTTATTTAATAAATAAATATTAAAAAATTTATAATAAAATTTCAAAATATAATATATTTTATTCAATATTTACTATTTGAATATACAATAAATAAATATTAAGTTTTCCATAAAAACTAGTGTTAATAATTCACTATTTATATATAATATATTTTATTTTTTAAATTTTATTATTAATTTTAAAATATAATTTATAATAAAAGAGAGTGCATTAAGAGAGTGAGAGTGAGGAGAGAGAGGGATCGAAGAGAGCGGGAGAGGTGAGAGAGAAAGGGAGGAGAGAGAGAGAGGGAGAGGGAGGATAGAGAGAGAGAGGAGAGAGTGAGGTGAGAGAGAGAGAGGATAGAGAGAGAGGGAGGAGAGAGAGAGAGGAAGGTGGAGAGAGAGAGAGGGGAGGAGAGAGAGAGAGGAGAGATAAGAGAGAGAGAGAGGGAGGGAGGAGAGAGGGGAAAGGGTGGAGAGAGGTAGAGAGGAGAGGGAGGAGAGAGAGGGGAAAGGGAGGAGAGAGGTAGAGAGGAGAGGGAGGAGAGAGAGGGGAAAGGGAGGAGAGAGGTAGAGAGGAGAGGGAGGAGAGAGAGGGGAAAGGGAGGAGAGAGGTAGAGAGGAGAGGGAGAGGAGAGAGAGAGGAGAGGGAGAGGAGAGAGAGAGGAGAGGAGAGAGAGGAGAGAGAGAGGAGAGGGATTTTATTTTTAAAAAATAGTATTTGCTATGCTTATAAGTAAGCGTCGCAAATATATGCCTTAATTGTGACAGAATAAGTAAAATGTCATAAATTTAAACGTTATTGGCGACACTTAGATACAAGCATCGCAAATACATTAACTTTGCGATGTTGTGAGGAAAACGTCGCAAAATAGCTTATTTTAGCGACGCAGAATATGCGTTGCTAAAATTACCCCACTTTTTTTTCATTTACCAGCGCGGGCGAAATTTCACCTGCACGGTATTTATCCCCCCTGTTTCTGTTATCCCTTCCCCCCAGCAAGCTCCGACTCTTCCCCGTCGCCTACTCCTCCGTCTCCGCCTCGTCGCCTCCTCCTCCAGCTCCACCCCGCCGCCTCCTCGTCCTCCTACTCCAACCCACCGCCGCAGTCCTTGCGCGCAGCCTCCCCCTTGCACCGGATCCTCCTCCCTCCCCCTTAAAGGTTCCCTCTTTACCCTTGAATCCCCCCCCGCCAGAGCTGCCACGGCCTCCGCCCCGCCGTCTGGCTCGAGAGCCCCCCCCCGGCCCAGCTCCGGCTCCACTTCCCCCTCCATTCTCTTAAAGGTCCCCTCTTTACCCTGGAATCCCCCTCCCCGAGCCACATCCGCCTCCGCTCCACCCCATCGTCCTAGTTCGAGTCCCCCAAGCCTCCCTCCTCCCCCTCCCCCTTCTCTGATTCATAGGAGGGGGGCGGTTCCGGTGGAGATGGGGCAGTGCGAGGGAGGCAGGGACCCGGAATGCGGCCCTCTCTCTCCGGCCTCCTCTTTCCCCTCTCCCCCCCGGGTCTGCCCACCTCGGGCTAGACGGCGGCCGGCCACCCCCTCCCTCCCACTCCCACTTCTCACCGAGAGGTGGGCGGACCCGGGCGAGAGAGGGGCGGCCAGTCCTCCCATTCCCCCTTCTCCTTCGCCCCCCCCGCAGGGGGCGGGGGGAGAGCGGGGGGGGCGGCGGGGGGGGGGGGGGGGGGCGGACTGGATTCCAGCTTCCCATCGGAATCCAGCCACCCACCCCACCTCCTCCCTCTCCCGGGTCCCCCTCTCGTCTCCCCGGTCACCACACCCCCCCAATGCCCCAACCTCCCACCGGCGCCGGATTCGGCACAACCGCCAGATTCCGATGCCGGTTTTTTTAAAATTTTTCTAAAACTATTAGCGACTCTTATAAAAGCATCGCTAAAGACTTTTTTTATTTTTAAATTTTTTTTACAAAGTATTAGCGACACTTAACAAAGTGTCGCTAATACATAAAAATGTTTTTTTATTAACGAGGTTTTAAAAAAAATTAAAATTTTTATTAGCGTCGCTAATAAGTTGTAATTTATTTTTTAAAAATAATTTTTTATATTAGCAACGTATAGGAAACTGTCGCTAATAATAAAGTATGAGCGACGCTTTATTATTATGCATCGCTAATACTTTTACTATTAGCGACGCTTTTGTATGCGTCGCTAATATTAAAATTATTAGCGACGTATGTATAACTGTCGCTAATGTGCACTATTAGCGATGCTTTCCATAAGCGTCGCTAATGCTCAATAGTGACTCATTTTTTAGTGATGGTTTATAAGCGTCGCTAATAGTCATTAGCGACGCTTATATTATTATTAGCGATGTCTATAAGTGTCGCTAATAGTCTTTTTTGTTGTAGCTAAATTTTAGCTTATATTGTATTATTCTAGGTTTTATGACATTTCCATTTAAAATCCAAGGAGTATGGAGTATTTCATTCTTTGGCCAGGCAATATGGAAAAAACTCATAATATAATTAGGCAAAATCATCATCTCGTCGTTTGATTAGAGGAGAAATTTCCAACTTTGATTGAGTAGCTGCATTTAATTTCTTTTAATTTTTAAAAAAGACCATAAATTTTGAATCAATATACCATTGAATTCTCCTAAATGACAAAATTACCCTTAAGATTAAACTTATAAAGCAAGTTTAGTTTAAGATTTTTTTTAAATAAAAACAACCTTCTCCTTCAATAGCTACGAGCAGCAAAGGGTAGCAGTGCAGCGACAAGGATTTCTAATTTTGAAATGAGGGTAGAGTTTTAAAATATTGATTGAAAAGGGAAGGTCGTTTCATCTTTCTATCATTTTCAATAAAGGGTTTTTCAATATTCTTATATCTCCTTCAATAAAACCATATAATTATAGCCAATGTCTCGCATGTCCACATCCTAAGGGGATCACCCATCAAAACCTATAAAGTGCCTTAAGAGACGAAGAAAACAACCCAACAAAAAGCCACACATACAAGAGGAAAAAGCTACATTCTTGGTGGCAAAAAAATTGAAAAAGAAAAATTAAAGAAAAAATTTGGGATCCTAAAACCAAAAGTTTATGCGATAAAACTTGATGGGCATTGCTTACAACAACTCTCTCATGGATCTAGAAGTTCTCTTATACTTACAAGGGGGTTAGTTATTCTGTAATTCAAACTACATTTAAAAAGTATGATATTATTCACATTAGAATCTTATACTCCCTCCATCCGAAATTAATAACTCCATTTAATTTTTGAAAATGAACTAATTTTAGTTCATTTGAAAATTTAAATGGAACTATTAATATAAGGAGGGAATATTAGAGAAAACTTTTATGAATGCTTTTTAGAATCTTGTGTTTCTAAATCACAGTTTTAAAATGCATGGGCTTAGAAATATGAAAGATAATTGGGGTAGAGGGTGGTGGGGAGGAGATTAAAGGGACTCCGACAATGGTTTGGTGTACTACGACGAACTCAAACAGTAGTCCTGTAGTAGACTACTGCACTTTGGCATGGTTCGAGGGATTTCAGTGGTGGTGTAGCAAACTATAAGCGGTGAGCCCTAATTGACTTGGTTAAATCATTAAGAGCAATTTAGTCCTTTGCCCTGAAAACCTAATTAAAGAGATTAAAGAGGGCAAGACGTGGTGATGATCAACCAGGGAGAAACAGGCCACCACGCACCTGAGAGGAGGCCTCCATGCACTAGAGAGGAGACTGCCACGCACAAAGAGAAATCAACATTCTTTGGAGAGGAAGATAGGCTGCTATTTCATCTGTGGGTTGTGTGAGAGGTGCTGAGAGAAATCTTTGTAATACTCCATTGTGATTGTTTCACTATCTAGTGGAATTGTGTGATCCCATGGATGTAGGCAGCAAGCCCGAACCACGCTAAATTCACTTGTGTTCTTTACTTTTTAGTTGGCATTCCTACGATTCTCTCTT
The DNA here is from genome assembly GCA_035235625.1 of Saururus chinensis. Lineage (NCBI taxonomy): Eukaryota > Viridiplantae > Streptophyta > Magnoliopsida > Piperales > Saururaceae > Saururus > Saururus chinensis. Next base: position 30,333,900 of record CP141146.1, on the reverse strand, counting down.
CCATTGTAGAAGCATAGAACAGTAAATTTATACTCTGGTTGGCCAGAACCAAAGAACAGTAAATTTATACTCTACCTGGCATGGGCTATTTTATTCCCTACAATTGGTATCATAGATTCAGAAGAGGAGATGGCCGACAACAACAAGTTCAAGATCAAGAAATTTAATGGCCAAAATTATAGATTTTGGTGCATGCAAATTGAGGACTATTTATACGAGAAGGATCTCTATCAACCGTTAACTACAACCAAGCTGTTGGTGAAGACAAGGTGGAAGAGATCGCAAGGTGGAAGTTGCTTGATCGCAAGGCACTAGGGGTGGTCAGATTGTTCATTTCTTTATCAGTAGCGTCAAACATCACGAAGGCCAAGATCACGAAGGAATGCTTTGATCTGCTTGAACGATTGTATGCAAGTCCTTCTTCCACAAATAAGGTACATCTTGTGACTAGTTTCTTTGATTTGAAGATGTTTGATGATGAGACTATGGCCAATCACTTGAATTCATTCCATGCTTTGGTGAATCAACTTGAAGTAGCAGATGTTAATTTTATAGAAGATATACAGTGTATTGCTTTGCTTAAGTCTTTGCTATCTGATTGGGAATCATTTAAAGTTGTTCAAATTTCTCATAATACAGATAAATTTAAGTAGAATGATGTTTGTGGAATGATAGTGGCTGAAGAAACACACTGTAAAGATGGTTCTTCTTCATCTGGTTCTGCTCTAGCTATGGAGAAGCGTGGGCTGCGGCCTCATAAGGGCAAACTTGGATGAAGAGGGGAATAAAAGAGGGGCGGTCGAAGTTGAAAAACTATAAGGGTGATGGGGCTTGTTGGCAATGTGGGTAGAAAGGCCATATGAAGAGAGATTGCCCAAACCCTCCTCATGATGGAGCACAAAATCATGACAAAAACATAGTCAATGTTGCAGAATTTAATTGCATGTTATTGTTTATGGGGAGTAAATGTGATGCTTGGATTATTGATAGTGGTGCCTCATTTCTTCTAGAAAAGATTTGATGCAGAATTTTATACCTAGTGATTTAGCAATGTCTATTTGGGTAATGACCAAGCTTGTGAAATCATAGGCAAGGGTGACATATGTTTGTTGCTTGATGATAATGTTGTTCTTATGTTGAAAGATGTTCGTCTTGTGCCTCATTTGACAAAGAATATTATTTCTGTTGATCAATTGGCTACCTGTGGTGTTAATACTCACTTTATGAGTTAGAGTTGGAAAATGAGTAAATGTGTCACGATAGTGGCTAAGGGGAAGAAAATAGGGACATTATATGTGACATCCAGTTGTCATAAGCACTCTATTGGAGTGACCTCTAATGTTGTTGATGTGAGTTTGTGCCATTGTCATCTTGGGCATATGTTAGAAAACAAGATGAAGATGCTACATGCAAAGGGGAAGTTATCTAGTTTGAAGTATGCTTATCTAGATTTCTGTGAGCATTGCATCATAGGCACGCAACACAAAGTTTCATTTTCAAGAACTACCCCAGAACGCAGGTCCGAGCGTCTTGAGCTTGTACACACAAATGTTTGGGGACCAGCCCAAGTTCCATCCCTTGGAGGCACGTCTTACTTTATTACTTTTATTGATGATGCTTCTTTCAAGTTATGAGTTTTCTTTGCTAAGCATAAATATGATGTATTTCCTATCTTTGTGCAATGGAAAACACTTGTTGAGAATGAGACGGTTAAAATTGAAGTGTTTGAAGTCAGACAATGGAGGCAAGTATTGTAGTAGGGAATTCCAATCCTACTGTGATAAGCATGGCATTAGCAGATTGCTAACCACATCTAGACAGCCCATACATAATGGTGTTGCTGAACGGATGAACATGACCATCATGGAGAAAACAAGCATCATGCAGCTACGATGTGGTCTTCTACTCTCATTCTGGAGTTATGCCATTGACACTGCAGTGTATTTGATCAACAAGTCTCCATGCTATCCCTAATATGGAGGCATTTATGAAGAGGCATGGTCAAAGAAAGAGGTAAAGATTTATCACTTATGAGTTTTCAGTTATGCTGCTTATGTGCATGTTGATGCAGTACATAGAGGCAAGTTGGATTCAAAGTCTAATAAATGCTACTTTGTTGGTTATGGTGGAGATGCTTATGGTTATTGCTTGTGGGATCCAATCAATAAGAAGGTGATCCGGAGCATAGATGTTGTGTTTTATGAGATAGAGCATTATAAACACCGCCAAGATCTACAAAAGGGGAAGATGAAAGAGGTTGAATGTGAGTTTGTAGAACTTGAAGCTGAAAATTGTTCAGATGATGATAGAGCTCACATGGGGGCCGATGCATCTAGTCATGAACATGTGGTTGATACTTCTTCACAAACAGTTCCAGAGGTTTCAGTTGTTCTCTTACAGACACCACTTGGTTGGACCAGCTCTAAGAAGATGAAGAAGAAATAGATATTTGATCCCTCCCACCCTGACAGCACATCTGGTATACATTCCATATTGATCCCAATTTGAATTATTTGCTCTTGACTAACAGTGGTGAGCCAAAAAGCTTTGAGGAAGCTTGCAAGATAGACACTTCAGCTCAATGGGAGCATGCTATGGAGGATGAAATAGATTCATTGACCTCTAATCAGACTTGAGAGTTAGTTCATCTACTTCTAGGTAAAAAGGCATTACATAACAAGTGGGTTTACAAGATGAAACAGGAAGCTGATGTGAGCAAGAGGGACAAAGCTAAACTTGTTGTTAAAGGCTTTAAATAGAAGTATTGAGTGGATTATATAGAAATATTTGCTCCTATTGTTAAAATTGCTACTATCAAAATAGTGTTGTCCATTGTTACACTTGAGGATATCCATTTAGAGCAGTTGGATGTTAAAACAACTTTGCTACATGGTGACTTGGAAGAGGAGATCTATATGCAACAACCCCAAGGTTATGTGGTAAGAGGAAAGAAGAATATGGTTTGTAGGTTGTCTAAAAGCTTGTATGGTCTCAAGCAAGCTCCAAGACAGTGGTATCAAAAATTTGATGGGTTTATACAGTCTATTGGATTTTATCGTTGCTACTCTTAACATTGCTGCTATTACAAAATGTTGAGAACTTCGTATTTACTCTTGTTGTTATATGTGGATGACATGTTGACTGTAGAAGCAGATATTTGTGAGATTGAGAAGCTGAAGAAACAGTTGTCCCCTAATTTCGCAATGAAGGATCTTGGGCTAGCCATGCAGATCCTTGGTATGCGAATTACAAGAGATAGAGAGTGTGGAAAGTATTGAAATTGTCCCAAGAGGAATATGTTGAAAAGGTCTTGATGAAGTTCAACATGTTGGGTATCAAACTAGTTAGTAACCCCTTGGTGACTAACTTCAGGCTTTCGAATGAGCATTCTCCTAGCATACTGGAGGAAATAACTCACATGAACATGCTTTCTTATGCATCTGTTGTAGGTTCATTGATGTATGTAGCCACATGCACTATACGAGATATTTCTCATGTTGTGAGTAAGATAGTAACGTTTATGGCAAACCCAGGTGAAGAGCACTAGAATGATGTGAAGTGGATTCTCAAATATCTAAAGGGTTCTTCGAGTATGTCTTTGCACTTTGGTGGGAGTTCTAGGATTAACTTAGTTGGTTTTGTTGATTCAGATTATGGAGGTAATCTAAATAACAGAAGTACTTTAGGTTTTGTCTTCACATTGGGCAGTGGTGCAGTTGTTTGGCAGTCACAATTGCAGAAATCTATGATAAATTCATCTGCTGAGATAGAGTACATTACAACTACTAAGGCTTGCAAAATGATGTTATGGCTAAAGTCATTCTTAAAGGAGTTGGATAAACCTCAAGAGAGGTGTACACTCTATTGTGATAATAAGAGTGCAATTGATATGACAAAGAACAATGTGTTTCAGCAAGAACAAAACATATGGAAATCAAATATCATTTTAATATGTTGAAGAGAAGAAGATCTTCCTAAAGAAGATACAGACTAAGGATAATCTAGTGGATATGCTCACTAAAGTGGTGACGATGGAGAAATTGAGCATTTGCTCAACCTCCATCAGCCTTCTACACTAGAAGGATGGCGGTGATCATACAGTTGCATTAGATAAGAGTGGATTAATTGTCTTACTTGCAATTTGTTCTATTTGTAAAATTGATTCGGCAGGGATCAGTTTGAGTAGGAAAGTTGTTGATGAAGATTTCAAGCAAATAGGTCTCAAGTGGGAGATTGTAAGTGCTAAGCCCTAATTGGCTTGGTTACGTCATTAAGGGCAATTTATTCGTTTGCCTTGAAAACCTAATTAAAGTGATTAGAGAGGGCATGATGTAGTGATGAGAACCAGGGAGAAACAAGCCGCCACGTACCAGAGAGGAGACCACCACACACCAAGAGAAATCAGCATTCTTTGGGGAAGAAAACCGGCTGCTATTTCATCTATGGGTTGTGTGAGAGGTGCTAAGAGAAATCTTCGTAATACTCCCTTGTAATTGTTTCTCTATTTATCACTTCCCACTTACCATGAGCCCAATGCAAAGAACACTTGGGAGCAATTTGTCCATGACATTGATGACGCATGTGCTCATACACATTAGCATCAGTGGCACTAATGCTAACATGTGCTAGCGTGTACGCTGTTGATCTTAAATATCAATGGTCTTCAAGATTTCCTTACACTAGGTTCATGGTAAGTGGTGAGCATAAAAAATGCTTCCCAAGTCTAGTGATTATAAGAACACTATAGACAACCCGATATTGCGTTCAGCTTTTGCACACATCATATATGGTAAATCTACTAATTCGTTTACATATATGTTATGCTACAAAATAAGACTTTAGCACTATATCACATGGCAGTTTCAACAATTATCAGGATGCTACTTGAGCATGCTACATCTAGTACGATGAGGGGCCCTCTGAATCATAGAATATTCTTAGTTTCCACTAAGAGGAGATGATCCCACAATTTTAAATTTGTGTGAGCTCGGGCTTTGAGAACTATCAGGTCAAGATTCTATGGCACAGGGGGGCATGAATCCTGCCTGTCTAATGAGTTATGTTCATCGTCTAATTTCTATCCGACGTCCCAAAGAGCCGAGGCTGACATTAACGTGTGTGAGCCCAATATCATACATACTAGAATTAAGATATTAAGTAAATCTTTTTTAGAACTGATGATGCAAGGGAGCATGCAACCTACCTGCACTCTTAGTTATATGTATCATTAGATCGAAATCCTACGTTTCAAAGAGCCAAGTCTCACCTTGATGCGCGTCTACACATATAGGAGAAAAAACATTAATTTAAAATTTTTAAATAATTATATAGTATGTATTTATATATTAAATAATATATTTTAAAATAAAAAATATTAAATAAAATATAGGGTATTTGCAATGCAAAAGGGTATGCATCGCAAATACACTATGCATTTGTGACGCATAAGGCTATGCGTTGCAAATACCCTATGTATTTGAGACAAATAAGCCTATGCGCCACAAATACCTAATAATATTGGCGACGCATATTAGTAAACATCGTAAATACTAAACGTTTAATTGATTATGTCAAAAATAGAATAGTTATTTGCGATGCTTATACTAAATCGTCTCAAATAGAAAAATTAATTATATATTCAAGAATATAGTAATTAAGTATATTTATTATATTATTTACGACGCTTTTGATTAGACGTCGCAATTCATATATCTTATTTGTGATGCTTATTTGTAAACGTCATAAATAAGCGTAAATATATGCGACGTTCACTAAAAATATCACAAATATGTTTTCTAGTTGGGGCTCGACATGTATTTGTAATGCTTTATTGATAAGTGTCGCAAATATTAGTATTAATAGCGATGCTTGGCAAAAAGCATTGCTAAAAGTATAATTATTAGCAATGCTTGTTTAAACATCATAATTTATCTATTTTAGAGACATTTTTTTAAGTGTCACTAATATATGCCTCATAAAAGCCCTAATTTGTTGTAGTGTTCCTCTCTTGTGAATTACACAAGTAAACTCACAAAATAGAGGGCAAAAAGGTAGAGAAAGAAACTTTATTCTTCTTCAATAATATTTCAAGAGAAAATTATTAACTAATGGATTCAATTAAGATGCCAAACTCTTATATAGGTCTTAGTGACATAAATTGTAAATAACGAAATACAATCTAATACAAGATAGGGACTAACTAATCAAAATTAGAGAAAATGGACTTAAAAAAGTCTAAATAAATAAAAGCACACAAAATTACGTTTCCTACTAAAAGAAAAGACTCTAATGAAGGAAATCTAGTAAAAGAAATCAAATAAAAAATGGAGTTTTGGCTTATTCTAGAACTGGGAAATCGATCGCATGTAATGGCAAATCAATCATTCATGTTATTGTTCAAACAATATCATGGATCGATCAATTGCTCAAAGAACCCAATCTATCGATGGGGTTTCGGAAATATTTTACGAAGATAATAAGGCTATTCTATTACAAAGTTTTTGTGTTTGATCTCACTTCTCGAGAAACTTCAAAACCTTTTAATTTATATTAGCTTATGTGAGGAGGGAACGAAAGAAGAGAGATCACAAGTTCTTTTTTGTTTGCGGAGCAAAAGCAAAGCTAAAAATGTGTAACATTGTTTATAAAATGTGAATCTTGTTGTATGCCGTAGGATAAATTCCAACGGTCCGCTGCAACGAAAGAAGAGAGAACACCAGTTCTTTTTTGTTTGGTGCAGCAAAAGCAAAAATAAAAAGGTGTAACATTGTTTATAAAATGTGAGTTCTGTTGGTTGTATGCGGTAGGATCAAATCGAAAGGTCCAGCAAGCGTACCTCAACTTCTTAAGGTGCATCCCGTTTGCAAACATTTTTTTTCAATGTTTTCGTGTCACATCAATGATGCCTCGTTTAAGCAGCTCAAATATGCAAATGGTCGAACACATGCCTCTGCGCAATCTGTTGGCTTGAATACAAACCCAGGACACGTAATAGTAAGAAGCTCAATACAACAAAGATGATTCAAGCCAATACAACTACCGACATGACTAGATTCGACCTTCACAGAAGAAAAGTCCAACAGAAAATGTTATGAAAAAATTTGTGACACCAAAATAAGCCAGAACAAGCTTTATATTAGAAAGAAAGCATTTTGTACGTACGAAGTGGAACCTTCCTGAGGGTGCACCTAAGGAGATCCAAGTACAGTGGGAACTGGGCCAGAGCAAAAAATGTGATGGGCAAGCATGTGATCGCATAGATAGGAAATGCTGCGAACTTGAGCTTCTCTCTAAGCACAAAGAAATGGCCGGCACAGAAGGACACCAACATGGCAGCTAAGGAAACATAGAGGGAGGTGAGTCCCGATATCAGCTTCAATGGTAAATCCCTGATGAAGTCTTTCTCATCGTAGCGTGAGGTGAGGATGGAGAGGAACATGACTAGGGAGGTTACAGAGAAGCACAGTGCTACCAGGGAGGAGATGGCAAAGACCTTGAAAGGGAGCTTCGTTTCCAGGACCGGGAAGCCAGTGTCTTCATCTATTCCGCCGGGGACAGTGGTGGCGGTGGCAAAGGCGACGGTGGCGATGAGGGCAGCGACGACTGAGCAGGACTGGGAGGTGTTGGTCAGCCATTTTCCTGCTTCCTCAACCAGTGGTTTGTGAGTGTCGGAGAAGACCTCCTTAGGTGTCTTACCCTCTTTGTTGAAGCCGCCAAAGAAGTTGATGCGCATGGAGTCTTCAACATACTGGATCAATTATGGCAAGTGAAAAACAACTGTTAAACCACAAATTGGTCATTCTCTACCACATTAGATTCACTATAATTCATTTATTAAAAAAAAAAGACCATGTCTTTCTTGGAGATTCAATTAGTTGCTCAATGTTCTTTATTGAGTCCCCATGAATCTAAGTATCTAACAATCATAGGTACGAAGGTGGGCCAATCTACCTTTAGTAGGGCTGGTTGAATTTCTCATGGTTGTGGAAGAGGTCCTATCATGAAATCCTATTGGTGGACAATGTGTATTATAAATTTTATTTATTATTGGTGGGAAGTTGATATTCCTATATTACTTTTTTTTACACTAAAGCCTTATTTCACCTTGTCAGGTCGACTCACCTTCCTTATCCAATTAGATATAGTATATAATTTTTATTGTAGTAAAAATAAAATAAGAATATCATTTTTTTTAGTTTGGTAAGTATATCTCTTAAATGAGAATGTAGGTTTAACATTAGGATGTTTGTACAAATCAAGCAAATGGAGTGATAGTTCAACCTCTCTCTATGGAGAGAGGTCCTAGGTTTTAGCAGGTGTGTGAGAGCCGTACCAACTAAAAAACATTGTAATGCTTGTTTTTCACCCCATTTTTTGGTCACTTAGCCCATTAACTAATTCCCGCAATCAATAAAACTAAAATCAGTTCTTATGCCACAATTAAGCATTCTTTTTCTCTCTCTTTTTAAAATAAGTATTTTATTAGAAAAAAATAATTTGTCTTAAAATAAGTGTCTTATTTAAATAATTTTTAAACACCTCCTCCTTTTTCATGTATATATATATATATATATATATATATATATATATATATATATATATATATATATATATATATACCTACCCTCAATTAACTTTTTTTAATAAAAAAATGATAAGTTTGAAAACTTTTGCATAATATGAGATAACTTAAATATTTGACTTTTTAAAAATATGATACTTATTTTAGGACCAAGTACTTTACATTCCTCACAATAAAACATCTTTTCTTTCGTTGCTCACAATAAAGTATACCCATAGACCTGCACCAGCGCCAACCCCCTGCGACCTACAATAGAGGATATAGGGGCTTCTTGCATCTTCAACCATCCCCCTCATGGCGTCGCTACCGAGGTAGACCAGCCCTAGTGAGGATGCCCAGAGCGCGAGGGTGTTGTCTCTTACTCTCCCAACGGCGTAGATAATACTTCTCTGGTTGGGAGAGTCAGAGATAGACCCCTCTTCAGCATTGTTGCAGAGACACCCTCGAGGAGATTGGGAGGGGGGGCCAGCTATGGTAAGATAGAGGTGGGGCTAATGCGACATTGCATGCCAAAAGGGGAGGAAGAAAAGGTGCATTATTTTTTTCAAGTTGGGGTTGCATGGAGATACAATGAGGATAGAAAGGGCAAATAAGTAAATTAAAAATTATCAAATTTTCTCAATTTTGGAGGAAGAAAGATTTCTAGTGTATAGAAGCAGAAGCTTTCTATTCTACCACATCCGTCCCATAATGTTTCCTTAAAAAACTAAATAGGACACCTATTATGGGGAGGGGGAGTATTTATCTTTTTTTTTTATCTGGTAAAATGGGGAAGAGTACAATGATATTAAAACCAAGTGGGGGATACAAAAAAAAAAAAAACCTTTGCCTACATCTCAAAATGTATAGCAAACGAAACTATTGATGGTAAGGCAGTTATATATATATATATATATATACAGAGAGAGAGAGAGAGAGGAATGGATTTGCTTATGTTGAATGGCATAGGTAATTGATTTAAACGAGTGAGGAAAGTGCTTCTACCTTGAACCATTTAATCTCCCACTGAATTTGTAAAGCTGCACCGGGAATGAGCCAAGGCCGATTCTGGCCCATTGTTGCCGCAAGGTGAAGAGCGCTGTTCCCTTGATCATCCACCTCTTGGAAGACGCTCTCATTCATCACTTTTATATTCAACAAGTACTGATACACTTGTGGCTGCCTGTTTTCAACTGCTAAAAGAACTGCATTCTTTAAATTTTGATCCATGTCTTGAATGGCCACAGGAAATGTTTCAAGAATGGCCTTAACCATTTCTACAATCCCCATCCTCGCTGCAGTTAGTATTGCTGTCTCCTTTGCACCTGATCGATACACAGTGCAATAAGTTACAAATAATCGCCCAATACCATGTTATCTCCAAACCTCTGCAATTATAAGCTTGAAGAGTTACCGTCTATTGATTTTTTGCTGGTATCTTCATTTAGATGCTTAGCAAATCCTTCAAGAATACCCACAACCATATTTGATACGTACATTAATTTTTTGTTGGTTTTTTCAGTTGGATGCTTATCAAATCCTTCAAGAATGCCCTTAACCGAATCTGAAATCTGCTTTCTATCTGCAGTCAGTTTTGAAGTTTCCTGTGCACCTGATATGCAGGCAGTGCAATACTTTATAGATAACTGCCAGATATCTTGTTCTTGAAAATTCTGCAAACCAAGCTCAAAAAGTTACCTTCATCGCTTCGATTTTGCTCGTCTGGTAGTGATTCCGAGCGTATGCTGTTGGAATTTTCCGGACTCTTACCATTGCTGTTATACTCGTAGACGGAAGCATTCGCGATCAGTTCGCCCATAACTTGTGCAGCCCAAATGTGCTTCTCTTTCTGCACCCTAATTCTTTGAAATCTTCCAAACTCTGCCAATTGAAAACTTAATTAAGATGTATTTTAGCTGATTCTATCTTGTAACAAACACATTTGATTCTATGTTATAACAAACACATTTTTTCTAACATTTCGAAAAGTAATGAGCATGTCGAAATTGATCACAGCAATATCTATGTATGGAGATAATGGAACTGCAAGTGGGAGTACGTATGCATATTGCAGCTAAGTGTTGATACAGCCACTGGTAATTAAACGAAAATAGCTAAAAACATAATTTAAATATAAACGAAAAGAAGTGAAGAAAAAAGGGGAAAAAAAGGGCACAGTTGGTAAGCATGAGCATAATTAAAGAAACTGGTATTGACCTTTGAAGAGTGCCCAAATGGCAAAACATGTGAGACAAGTTTTGAGGCCTAGTAGATAGACTCTTAAGAGCTATTTTGGGGCCCTTGAGATGCAATTATGGAAACTTGACGTGCTTGCTATGAAGTTTGTAGTTACTTGGTTAGTTAGAAGTTGTTTCTTTTAATAATGGGTTGTTAGTTGGCTTGTAATTGTACAAGGGCTTCGGAGACCATTGGGAGCTGCAAAAGTTAATTGGGCCTATTTGTAGCTAGTTGGGGTTAATAGGCCTTTGTTGTGCCATTTGAAGATGTTTTTTAACTGAATTAGCCACTAGGAGAGCCAGTTGGAGGTAGTTACAAAAAACTTGGAGTTGGCACATTACCAACTCAGCTTTCCCTCCAAAATATGACTGTTTGCACATGGAGAACACTTAGCACATGACTGCTTGCAAGTTTTCCTTCAAATATAACTGTTGGCGCGCACATGACCAACTCATCTCTGTATCATTGCAAGCTCATTGTATAGCCAAATTTGAAATTCATATATAAAATGGAATGAGAGCCTCCTCTAAGTAGTATAAGCACGTCTTCTAGCTTCATTTGCAGTAGTTCTAGCATTTTGCATTTCAAATTGTGAGTTTTCTACCTGAGTTCAAGATGATGCAGGGGATATTATTGATGGGTACTATCTGAATTTGGCGGGTACAACATTCCTCTCTCGTAAATTATACATTATAAACTCACAAAATAGAGGGAAAAGATAGATAAAGAAATTTTCTTCTTCTTGAAGAGAATTTAAGAGAAAATTATCATAGTTAATGACTGCCAATAAAGCACTAAACACTTATGTCTAAGTGGCACAAACTGTATATAGAAGAATCCAATCTATGATAAAATAACAACTAGTCAATCAAAATTAGAGAAAATAAGTCAAATAAAACTTAAATAACGGAGCACACACAAAATTTAAGTCTCCTACCAAAGAAAGAGACCCTAGAAAGGAATCCCAACATATAAATCCAAATTTAAAACGGAATTCTAACTCATCTCGGAACACTATGATCAATCATTTGTAAGGGTCGATCAATCATTCAAGGTACAAGATGAACTACTGAACAGTTCGATTAATCATTGTTGGACCTTGATAGATAGTTTGAGGTATTGTACCATGTTGTGAAAGATCATTGTTAAATAATCAATCATACACAAGACCTGATTGATCATTAATTGTTTTGGGAAATCCTTGTTTCCAATCTCAGTTTTCCACAGACTTCAAAACAACTAACTTACATCAAAGATTTGAGGGGTGGTTTCCTCTTGCTCTTCTTCTATAGATTCAAAAGACTACCTCTTGGAGATTCAAGAGCTATGGAGTTGTGTATCAAACTTCATTTACTTGTCGATTTAGCTCGTATCTCAACAAAACCTCTCCTTCTTCTAGGTTCATTCTAGATATGAACTTGTAATTATAGTTTGTTGAAATTTTATGCTTGTTTTGAAGTTGGAATTTGATATTGTATTCATAGTTTGTTTGAAGTTTTTGTAATCATTTCTGTCTCGAATGCAATCTACAATGTTAGTTAAAGAATTTCTTTTTAGAGACGCAATAACTTTTATTGATGATATCACTTATATTAGTATGTTGGCATTTTATTACTTTGCATGCACGGTTTCCACAATTGAAATTTCATGTATTAGTATTTAACATGTCAAGGTATTGTGAAACATAATAAGTTGAATTGCATTTAGCATAGGTTAATCTATTGCTTTTAGAAGGTTTAAATTAACATATGAGTGAATGCAAAGTGGACAAACTCTTGTCCGAGAATTCACCTAGTGAAGGCCTTGCTACGACAAGCAACCGTAGCCTGTTCGCCTAACTTTTACCCAATTTTTGCACATCAACACATAGGAAAAAGAGGCTCCACCTTAAAACCTTTATTTCAACACCTTATGCTCTAATTACAATAACCAAGACACTCTTCCTTGCACCCAAAACCAAATACAAGTTTGCACTTGCACAAGACATACATGTACTATAACAAAAAAGACTATTAGCGATGCTTTAAGCATCACTAATAGTAATAAAAGCATTGTTAATGTTATTAGCGACACTTAAAAACCCTTAAAAAAATCCCATTGCAACTACTAATTAAGAACGCATATGAAAAAACATCGCTAATAGTACTACTATTACTGATGTTTTGTACTGCGTCGTAAATATTATATTATGTGATGCTTTGCATTTACATCACTAATAGTATATTAGTGACGCTTTTTAAATCATTGCTAAAAGCTGTTTTTAGTAACATTTTCATAAAAATGTAGCTCATAAATTGCAAATTGATATTGGTAAAAAAACGTCGCTAATTTATACATTATTAGCAATGCATTATTAACCATCGCTAATACTGAAAATAATTTTAAAAAAAATTAAACTCTTATTAGCAACACTTTTAATTGTGTCACTAATAAGAAAAAAATAAAAAAAATATTTGTAGTCCTGAGGGATAACGAGAGAGGGAGGGACTAAGCCGGTGGGTAGGTAGGGGAGGGGGGATGACAGGGAGGGGAGCCCAACTCCGGCGGGAGGAGCTAGCACCCTAGAGCCCATCCTTTGGCAAGCAACAAGAGGGGGGAGGGGTGTGGAGTAGAGTAGGGGAGGCGGTGGGGTTTGGTATAAAAAGAAGTGGGTAAAAATTTGCCCACCATGTACTATTTGCAATGCTCACATTAAGCATTGCAAATAGTGCTCCTTTTGCAATGATTTATTATATGTGTCTTAAATAGCAGCAATATATGCGATGCATTTTTGTAAGCATCATAAATATTCCAACTATTTGTGATGCTTATATAGAAGCATCACAAAAAGTAATTTTTTTTAAATAACCAAAAATATTTTTATAATATTCACGATGCTTATATAAAAGCACCGCAATACTATTTTTTTAAAAAAATTAACATAAATTTTATTTTGGTACTATTTGCGACAAGGCTCATGACCCAACTTAGTGGGGTGTCAATTTTTTTTAAAAATCAAATTAAGAGGGCACACCCCATCCTCTCCTAGGGGATGCCAGCTATAAGAGGGCACACCCCATCCGCCGTCATTGTTCCCCCCTCCCTTATATATATTATTTGTGATATTTTATTATAAACGTTGCAAATATCATATATATAGAGGGCAAAAAAATTTTAATTAATTTATTTAGTCTCGTATATGTGAGCCTTGACTTTGACAACCGTCGGATCATAATCTGATGTCTTACATGCTCGTGACTGAAGATAATAATTTAATTTTTTGCAAACATACAACTTTTACCTTTTGAGTTTTTATATCATCATCAAACATTTTCGTGGAAGGCTTTAACTCTAATTTTAATTGAAGTTCATGCAACTCCAATTTACAATTGGCTCGTGCTAACATTTTTTCACTAACTTAGCTAGTGGTTAACCTTTGACATATAGCTTCCAATTATAATATAATACAAATTAATATTTAAAATAATACTAATTGAATAATTTGTTTACATATGTTTATATTTAATATATATTATTAATATTACATAATATATTATACAATATATAAATATATGATAATTAAAATAAAAATCTTAAAATTAATTTCTTAAGCCCTTTTTTGTGAGACTAAGTTCACGTGTATCATTGTGAGCCCCAACTTTGTGGGGTGTGTGATTTTGATCTGATGACAAACATAACTCAGGGGGACCGGTAGGTTGCATTTTCCCCTTCTGTAATTAGATATCAAATTTTTTATTATATATATATATATATATATATATATATATATATTTATTTATTTATTTATTTTTCAAAATATATTACTTAATTAATAAACACATACAATATGTTTATGTATAAAAATTAAAATAATTTATTTGTTCTCAATTATGTGAGCTCGTGCTTTGAGAATTGTTGGATTAGGATTCAACCTCGCTTAGGGGCATACATCCATCCTATCCAATGACTTATGTACATTGTCCAATTTCTATCTGACGTCCCACAGAGTCGGGGGGCTGACATTGTTGTGCATGAGCCTAGTCCAGTACATACAAGAATGAAAATATTAATTTATATTTGTAAATAATTATATATGATGTATTTATATATTAAATAATATATTTTAGAATAAATATGTATAATACATAAATTTGTGTATTTGTGACGCAAAATGAATGCATCCCAAATACCCTATATTTTATTTAATGTATGCATTATTTTCCAAAATATACTATTTAATATATAAATATTTACTATTATTACTTAAAAAATTAAAATAATTTATTTATTCCTGGTTGTGTGATCTCAGGCTTTGAGAACTATCATATCCAAATTTGACAAACCATAGAGCAGAGGGGTCACACTGATGAGCAAGGCAACAAATTGAGATCTCGTGCTTTGAGAGCCATCAAATAGAGATCCAACAGCACAAGGCAGCATACAATATGTCTGCCCCCGTTCTCACACAAATGAGATTAAAGAAATTAATTAAATTTTTTTAAGATCCCACAGTGTAAGGGGGCATGCAACCTCCTTGCTTGCCCTCGAGCTATGGGCGTACATTATTGGATCAAAATTCGACTACCCACAAGGCCGGGGCTAACGCTGATGCACATGAGCCTAGTCTCATACATATGAGACTAAAGAAATTATAACCATTGCAACTAATCAAAAATATTTTTTTCTAATTTTTAAAATTAATCTATACATATTAAAAATATTAGTATTTGTGACACTTTTATGGAAGCATTGCCAATAGTATAAATATTTGCTACACTTTTTTAAAAAAATTAATCTATACATATATATATATATATATATATATATATATATATATTAAAAATATTAGTATTTGTGACACTTTTATGAAAGCATCGCCAATAGTACAAACATTTGCTACACTTTTAAAAAAAATGTTGCAAATAGTTTATAATTTTTTTAAAGCATATAGTATTGTGATGCTTTTAGTACAAATGTTTGTGATGCTTTTACAAAAGCATCATGAATACTATTAACTATTTGCAACGCTTACTTATAAGTGTCACAAATAGTACATAATTTTTAAAGCTTATATATTTGAAACACTTTTATGAAAACATCGCAAATGGTACCAATATTTGCAAAAGCGCCGCGAATACTATTACCTATTTGAGCACATAAATTTTTTTAAAAGCATATAGTATTTGTGATGCTAACTCATAAGGGTTGCAAATAGTATATATTGTTTTCAAAAACTATGGAATTTGTTGTGCTTTTATGAAAGTGTTGCAACTAGTACTAATATTTGCGATGCTTTTACAAAAAACGTCGTAAACACTCATAAGTGTCGCAAATAGTACATAATTGTTTTTAAAAAATATATAGTATTTGTGACACTTTTATGAAAGTGTCGCAAATTGTACCAATATTTGCAAAAGAGTCACAATATATTGTACCAATATTTGCAAAAGATGCGACAATTTTATTTAAGCATATCAAATTGTAGAAAAAAAGTAGCACAAATAGGTCTATGCTGCAAATAATGGTTTTTTTGTGACTTTTATAAGCGTCACAGAAAGCAGTTTTAACAATGTTTTTTATTAGTATTACAAATAGTCATTTTTGTTGTAGTAAGCCCTATGAACCAGCCCTTGCCCAACTCGCCCACAGCTCTTAGCCCCCTCTAGAATTGATTTTTGTAAGAACATATGTGAGATATGTATTGTATTGGCTTAATTTCATTAAAAAAAACTATGTCCACTCTATGTGTGTACTTGAGTCTTATAGAGCCAAAGTTGAATAGTGATGCGTCAAGTTAGATTTAGAATTGGATTGACTTGAAAAATCAAAGCAAACGTGCTTTGAAGATTTTAAAGTATTAGACTTAAGAAAGTTATTGGATTTCATTGAAATAACAAGTATGAAATCGCGCACGCACATCACACACAGTTAGGATTGATAAGGTTAATTGTATGAAAGGGTAAGAAAAGAATGAGCCAAAAAAGAGTGAGAAATTGCTCAAGTAAAAAATTTCATATGCAATTGACTATGATTGAATTGGGATCAATCGGGAATAAATTGTACATTTAAAACTGCAATAGTATTGTAATAGGTTACTACAGTGATACTGTAGCTCCAATTGGCAATTATTGTACTAATGATCAATCAATTAATGTAGTGATAGATTGTTTGGTTTTGTTTTTGCCAAAATTACATCGTTGCGTAGAATTTGATTTATGTTAAAAGAATAACACCTAAACTGACTAGTGCTTTGAGAAATCATAAAAATTATAGATTTGTGATTATTCTCTAGAGTGCTTTTAGAGATAGTGCTTCCATAGCTAATGTGCATTGAGAGATTTCTTAAAAGAAAAGTGAAAGAGTTTGATTCATAATTGTTTTATGAATTGAGTTGTATAAGTTGTGAGTTGGGAAACTACACATCATAAAAGAAGTCACCATAGTTAAAGAGTTGAAGATGGTGCTAATCAAGATCAACTTTGATTAAGGCTTTAGCAGGAGATCATGGAAAGAAGAAGATGGGAGACGACATTTGAAAATATCAAGGACTTTGGTAGCCAAGGGACATGTAGAGATTATACTTCTCACACTCTTTCCTTGGCAGTTTGTATGCCAAATCGGAGGGGCTGCCTAGCTCCCTTTCCTTAGTTGTTTGTGCGCCACTTGAAACCTTTAATGCTCTTGTCAAACTCCTAATTTACCACGTGCCCCAATAGAACATCTTATGTCACCACCTTGAATAAACCTATCAAACAAGTAACCAACTCTTCTCATCACACCACGGATAAGCAAGAACATGCTTTGGCCAAGGACTCCGCTTCAGCCTTGTCTTTTGTCAATACCCACTCCCTAGGTAACTTGCACATAGCTCCAAAATTGATCCCCCTTGGATGCTTCCATTCGCTAAGTCCATGAGATAAAAGTTCCCCCAAGTGCAAGTCGTCCTCATGGATCCTCATCAACCCCCTTTGTAGAGGATTCTAGCACTTGAATACACCCCATGTGCTGCAAAAAACCCATTCGAATTTAGTACTCTTGATATGACTCAACCTGTTGTTCATTGACAACAACAATTGTATTAAGTTTTTCATTCTTTGGGCAGTTCTTAGCATGGTTTGGCCTATCGTAGATGAAGCATCTAGCATCCGTCTTTGGCTTCCCATCCTGCTCTTCGCTGCCCTTGCCCTTGCCACTATTTTTGCCTTTGTTTCCCTCCTTAGTGGATGACTTGTCAACCTTCTTCCCTTGCCCAACAGAGTTACATTTGAAATCTAATAAGTTATCTGCCACTACAAGTCCTCTACCTCCATGTGTGCAATTAATCTTGTACCCATGTTTACCAGCTTAACATGAAGTAGAACAACTTGTCATCCTATGTCATGTTTGTCACTGTCAACATAAATGACTGAAACTCCTTCATGCAGTCCCAAATTGCACCCATATGCTTGAGGTTTCACTGCACCTCCCTTGCAATTTATGCCAAATTCTTTGGAAGGAATTGATCTTGGAACTCCTTAAGCAAGTACCACATCTCAATCTTTAGATGTCTTGCTGCTATATTGTCCTCCAACTTCCTCTGTCTCATCCACTAGAGAAGATATCTCTAGAATGGGCAAATATTGGTTGAAGGCACAAAGACGTTCACAAATTTGACGTAGGGAGGCATGTATTCTAGCCAATGTGACATTCACCATAGACATCACATTTACCTTGACTTAAGGCTTCAACATATGGTTTAGCATCGTGTTTACCATCTCTAATCAATAGTCTTCCTTCCGCAACTTGCTAGGTCAGCATGATCCTAATGAAATCCTTCAGTTTTCTCTCGTTGAGTCTACCCAAGATCCCTCAAACTCCTTTAAGTATCCCGACAATGAAATGAATTTTCACAAAGACAAACTCTTGTATGAGAATTTGGCTCATAATGGCCTGGCTATGCCACATAATTAGAAACTTACTTACCTAGCTTTAACCTATTTTTTCATACCAACACAGACAAAAAAGTAGCTTTGCCATTAAACCTTTATTCTAGCAACCTCATGCTAGAATTCTAATGAACATGACACTCTTTCTTGCTCCCAAACCCAATATACAAGCTTTTATTCACACAAGACCTATACCCCTACGAAATCAAGCCTTGCCCAACTAGCTCAAAACTCTTAGTGTAACATTCGAAAATTTTCTAGATTTATGAAGTTGGCTACCTTGAAAACACATGTATTTGATCCCTAGAGCTTCTCAAAATAATAACTTTCTAGGTAGAATGATTTTAGGTATGAGATCTATATGGATAGAAAGTAGATAAAAAAATCTTCAAAATGCCACCAATAACATGTGAATCGGAGTTTGGATAAGGGAGATACGACCATTCAAAGTTGAATATGTCGGCTTAGCTCATTCACCCGATTAGACATGCAATTGGGCCTTTTAATGCTCTTTGTAGGCCCGGTTTGTTGAAATGATGGAAATTAAGAAAACAAATAGCCCAATTAGTCAACCTAGTAGGGGGCTATTAGGCTCAACTTCTTAGGGGATTAGGAACCCTAATCCTCATTGTTATAAATAAGGCTATCTAGGGCTTCTTGAAAAGGGGGAGCTTTTGGGGGAGGCTAAGAAGGAAGAGCGTCTAAAGGGTTCTAGGGTGAGCATGGCTAGCGATGGAGGCAGGGAGGAGCAAGCATAAAGATGATGAGGTAGGATCATTCGTCAAAACTAAGTTTTATATGTGTTAGAGTTAATTATTTGCAATCTACTTAATCATAAAATTAGGGTAGAAAAATTCCCATGATAATTTATTGAAGCTTTGGGCGATGGCCAACAACTAGCCAGTCAGATCTAGCTAGGTTTGGCTTTGGCGGTAGTTTTAGTTGTCTAGAGGAAAGAGAGGGGAAAAGCAAGGAAGGGCCAGCTGGACCTTGAGGAAGACAACTGCTGGACATGGGATTTAATCCCTAGTCCAGTTAAAAAAATAAAAAGGAAATATGTGAAAGCTAAACCAGGTCTGGTTCAAGAGTGTATAATTGTCCAATTTTTTAAAAAAATTTACCAATGGACCTTGAGAGGAAGTTGAGTGTTATGACCAAGTTTTAGCATGAGGAAAAGTCTCAGAGGCTAGGAAATTACCATTTTACCCTTGTAATTAAGTTGAGGTTCAATTACCCGACTAGGTCTCTGGTTCAGGGGCCTATGAGTAGAATTAAAAATTGAGAAATATCCCAATGAGAGGTACATGTGTACCTCAAATATATATCAATTCACACATTGGTAAAAAATCCCAATAAATGGGTAATTGCCAATTTTCGCTAGTGTTAAGGGTGAACCGTTGTTATTTAATGTCAGCTTAAAGGGTTCATGACACCCGTGAAATGCCTAAAAAATTACCACATGTCATTAACATCTAAGGTTACCCTAGAAGCCCATCGTTGAACCATTTGATTTCAAGAAGGATTTGAATAGAATGACAACAATTACCCCTATGAAGGATCGCTCTCATTCGAGTAAATGGATGTGTGGGTCAATTTGAGAGTGGAGCCTTTGGAGAGGTCAATGACTTGAAGTCAATGGAAGGAGGGTGAGATGACCAGAATGACCCAAAGGAAATAATTATATCTTATATAAAAGAATTACCTCAATGCCCTTAGGGTCAATCTAACCATTTTTACGGAAACGGATACCCTAACCGAAGGAGAGTGAGGGCACCCAATAAAGCTATAATAATAAGAAATGTTTTTAAATAAAAGGGGTGTGACTAGTAGGTGACATAAACACCTTTATAGGTTAGAATGCCACCGGAAACAAAGGGAAGAATAATCATTCCTAAGGTTTAAGGCAACGTAATACATGTGTTTGCAATATAGTATATCAAAGTTCAAGGGTAGTATATACATGAGTTGCCTGATATGTAGGAGTTATTTGCATTCTTAGGCTTGAATTTGTCTAGCCCTAGCCCTAGCCTTACAAATGAGTGCAAGGGCCTTCGTTTATCACTAGTAAATTTGAGTCCTATATATTTGTGTTTCTGTTAAGACTTGTGTAAGCCCATATTATTTATGTTTGCTTATTTGATACATGCTTTTGATGTTGATGCATTAGTAATTTATTGCTAAACTAAGATTAATGAAGATTAATAAAGAGAGATTTGTCGGCTTTGGATTGGGGGGAGAACACCTAAATAATATAAAGAATAAAATACCTTCATTGGGATATGAGACCAGTTCATAGTGTTAAAAAGGGCCCTGATGTAGAAACTTATCTTGGCTAATAAACTGATGATAGTTAAGGGAGTTTATCCTAGTCTTAGGGAGACTAATAGGGTTTGGGATGATTTATGAGTTACAACTCATTTAATAAGTTGTTTATTGGGCCAATTTACTGTGTGAAAGGGAACCAATGATTTTGACCAATACTTGACTAGTTAAAGTAAAATGAGTCTAACTTTTGAATGTTTTGGGAGTCAGGGGTCATATAGACCTAAGACTTCTATAGGTTAAATATTTTATTAACATTGGGAGCATTTCTCTTAGAGTTGGGGAGGATGGAAATTTTGATACTTTTACACTTTCTTCATAGCAATGACGGTTTAGGTATTGTCCTAGAAAGGACTTTACTGTGTGTTTCCCATAGGTCTTCATGGAATCGTAGTACGCACGAAAAGCGGAGTTTTATGAGCATCATGGAAGGCTTATGTTTCTCGCCATCTTTGTCCATGAGCATAGTTAGGATCCATGTCTCCAGCTTCATGGCGGGTTCTTGAGGACTTGGGTCAAACTATTGCAAGGGCAGTCATACTTCCAAAAATGGATAAGTTCACAAACCCCTATTCAATAATTAATGACATTTATTGATATTGATTGTTAACTATAATAGTTAGAATAATTAATGGACTTACATTAAATGTAGGTTGGGTAAAAATACTTAGGCACAACATATATAATGTTATGCTTCAAGAGATGGTGTTAGTTGATAGGCAGAAATACGTCTAGATCTGATCTTGTTGGAAGCAACATTAGAGATGTTGTCCAATGAGTGCGCAATTGGCTGATCTGGAAAAGTTTAATTTATTCTTTTGTTCTTTTGGAAACTTTTCTCCTGAGGGTGGAGAGGTTCCATTTTTGTTTGGTTTAATTGGTTGCAGGTTCTTCAGGCTACAACTAGTAAGTCCAGGACCAACAAGCGTGCAATTTAGTTCCTTGTTTTTGCAATTCTATTAAGTAATTGTATCTTTGGCTTAAGAGCCAACTAGGTTATTCATTTTTTGAATGATGACAAACTTGTCCATAGATGATGAGCTTGTTGTTTATGTATTTTTAAGATGTGTAATATTATCATACATTTTGATATTCTTGTTTGTGAACCCAAGTTATCATGACCTAGATATTTAATCAAATTGTTTATTTTGCACTTAAGAAAGAATTTTTTCTTGTAACTTATCCTTCACTCTATTTAAAAGGTTTTAAAAAATCTAGGTCATGACAGTTGGCCTATATTTAAGGTACATACACACCTCTCATTGAAAATTTTCCTAATTAATAATTCCATACATAGGCTCCTAAATGATTCCCGATTTGGTAATTGAAACTTGCTCATGACACTCACCTCCCTCTCAAGGTCCATTGATAATTTTTTTCTAAAATTTTTGGACACTCATACCCTCTTGAACTAGACCCGGTTCAGTTTTTCAAATATTTCCCTTCTTTTTTTAACCAAACTAGGGATTAAATCCCCAGTCCCGCAGTCGTCTTCCTTGTGGAGATGACTATGGACTTGCAGAGGTCTAGCCATGGTGGTGCTCTCCCAAACCTTGGCCTCCTCCAATCTCTAGGGCACCTTCCGACAATTACTGGGTGGAGGTAGATGAGTAAACCTCACTGCCATCCCCGACTTGTCCTCCTCTGTTTCTCTATTTTCTCTAAGATTCTCTTGAGTAGAGCCGCCGATAGAGCTCCGTCGGCTTCGTCTTTACTTTGGGGCCGAATTTTTCTTCAGCAATTGCAAGATGGCACTTGATTTTGGCCTAGTCGTCCCTACCATGGGGTCTCCCTCATTTCCAGTTGTGGCTAGTGAGAAGTCATTTGGGTCAAACCATCGCGAGCGGCTATTTAGAATGGTTAGGGTTCACCTCTTGTGGGGGTTTGCTAGAACTTCGCTAGGGATGAATGACCCTTCCTTGTTTTTCCCCTCTCTTCCCTCTAGACCACTGTAACTACCACCAAACCCAGCTGGATCCAATTGGCTAGTCGTTGGCCGTCACTTAAAGCTTCTATAAATTATCATGGGGATTTTTCTTCCCTAATTTTACAATTAAGTAGATATCAAATAGTTAACTCTAACACATATAAAAATTGGTGTCAAAGAGTGATCCTATCTCATGAAGACTCGATCTTCACGCTCGTTCCTCCTTGCCTCTATTGCTAGCCATGCTGAGCCTCTCCTAAAATCTCTCCCTATTCAAAAAGCCCTAGATAGCCTTTTTTATAACCATGGGGAACAGGGTTCTTAATCCCCTAAGAAGTTGGGCTAAATAGCCCCTTACTAGGCTAATTAGTTGAGCTTTTTATTTTTATTTTTGTGACTTCAACTAACAGGGCCGTGAAGTTCATTAAATTGCCCAATTGCAAGCATAATCGGGTAAATGGGTATTGTGTGGCATGATCAACTTTGAACAATCATATCTCTCTCATCCAAACTTCGATTAGCACATTCTTGGTGGTATTTCGAAGCATTTTTTGTATATTTTCTATCCACATAGGTCTCAAACCTAAAATCTATCTATCTAAAAAGTTATTCTTCCAAGAAGGTCGAGGGATCAAACACATGTATTTTCCACGTGGCTAACTATAAATTTAGAAAAAATTTGGATGTTACACTTAGCGCTTTCTAGAATTGATTTTCACAAAGTTGAATGCCCTCTCTATCAACCACCCAACCTTTACATATAGGAGAGTGTCCAGCAAAGCCTATTACTACAAGAACTATGCTATCCCTTTCTAAATTTGTCATACAAGTGACTCACCCTGAGTACAACTCGGAAGATGAATCACAATCTCATCCAAGACATCTATCTAGAGTACTAGCCTTGCTAGGATTCAGTATGTGCCCTCCTTCAAGAGTCATGCCTACATCCAACAACCTTTAAACTTATATTCTAGCGTGAACTTTACATAGTTCATGCCTCTTGCCTCAACAAAGTCGAACATGTGTCCACCTCTCACATGGAGTCTGAGTTCCGGTAAGATTTATCCATCTTGAGTAGTCCTGATCATGAGCAACCACGACCATTGCATTCCCACTTTCACTAGGATTCCACACACATTACCTAGTCATGTTAGTATCCTTGCCAACAAACTAGCCAACCAAGCCTTCATCACTATACACTCAGCCAACTGTCTCGCACAAGCACGATGCCTATGCGACTAGGCATGGCTGTCCATGTATCCGGCATTTTGCATGATTCCTACGCCAAGTAGGAGGCTCTAGACATCCATCCTGCTTGCATAGGACTCACCCTAAATGGATGGCACCAAGCTTGCCATTGAGTCCTACTTCAAATATGAATTCAAGAAATCTATCCACTTCCACACCCTTTACCTTTCCCTATCAAGTGGCTATAACTTAGTGTATAATTTGTATTTTAACATCAACTTGTATTTTGTAATCAATCTTTGAGTATGATTCATATGATATAAATATATTTTTAGATGTTACAACTAACAGTTGGTTGTTGAAATATAAAATACCTCTTTGGTATCCATGACTTTCTAATGGTATACCATATTATACTAATCGAATTTGATTGTAAATCTTTAATACATTGTACAATTCACACCAATATTGCTGAAAATTATCTTACTTTTACATTGTTATTGTTATATTTATGTTGGTAAATTTGCACTTTGTTGAGACCTTGATATGATCAACTTTCACTTTTTGTTGCAAAGAAGGATGAATGAGATCCCATTTTAGGAATTTTGAAGAAATGTGTTGTGAGTTATAACTCGTGTTTGGAAATTATTTTTAAAAGACCGGAAATACCTAGTGTGATTGGAAAGTTATAAACTTAACTCATTTTCATGCATTAATCACTTGGACAAAGTAGGGTGGTTTATGACATAGTTTTTATGTGGTTTAATTTTTATTCCTCCAATATGGTTTGTCATGATTGTTGACATTTCTAATAAAAGCTTTTTTTATTTTATCAGTAAAAGGCAAATTCATTCCAAGCTTAAAGGTAGCTACACATAAATAGATATAAGAAAGAAAATGTCTACGCCAAATCCAAGAGCAAGAACTGAAAGAAAACTAGCCTTCTAAGAAAGAGAAGAACAACAAGAGCACACTAGGCTAACAATTGGCATATTGAAAATTTATTAACTAAGTAGTAAACCTGAACCCTACATAGATATATTACTATTGTGTGTCAACTTAGTTCAAATTTATCATGCTACCATATGAAAATGGATAAAGGAAGTTACCAAGTCCAAATGGAATTAGAAGCATCTTCATAAGATGTTTGATAATAAACACCAATGTGTTGTAATTGTTAGGGTAGTACATCTTTTGAATATCACCACCACCATCACCTAAAATATGAAATCAAATGTTAAAATAGCAAGGAAAAAGAATGAGAATGCGTAGAAATGACAACAATACATGAAAATATAAAACTTAAACTAGAGATAGATCATATTAATTGATCAACAAATCAATTTGTCCTTAAGCTTAGCATAACTACTCATACAGGTAAAGTATTCACCTAATAGTTGAAGATCACTACTGTAAATCTCACCGAAAATCTTAGATTTTTACCGACCTTAGTTTTATGGTTGGCACTGTGAATATTGTCTTTTGAGAAATCTCCAATTGAATAGTTCAAAACTAAAAAAATATTGTAAAAGAAAATTCCAATTGAGAAAACAAAACTACCATATTTTTCAAAACAACTAATATGACTATTCATAATGTATAATGTTATTTTGGATGAAAAAATATGAGAGGAATTGGCAGAGTGTAACATAAATATTTATCAAATTTCTTGCAATAGAGGACTTTGGCTTTCTCCTCATCCACAATAGCCCTTATATATTATGCTTCTAGTGTATTGTGTCACTAAATAGTGAAAGAAATATGTTGATTAAGGGATAAAGTGTTGATATAAAGGATGACATTTCAATAATATGATAATATACTTTGTTTTTGCATTTCTAAAAGTAAACAAAAGGACTTGAAAATTAAAGAGCTAAGTTGGAACAAGACCACAAAATGTAGATGCTTCATTAAAAGCTATACTAAGCAATAAAGTTCATTGTAGTTTTTCTTCTATTTTTGGTTGTCTCTTGATACCTATGACGGCTTTCAAAGAACAATCTCTTGTCTAACTTCATGTCTAGTAGAAGAAACACCTACTTAAAAATTTTCACATTTGAAATAACGAATGACATATAGAAGAAGTCAAATTCTCTTACAAAAACTGAAAAAAATGCTCAACAAAACAATAAACCAGTGAAGCATATCTTACTTTTTAATTCCATTATTAAAACAACTTTAAGTGATGATATTATTCAATCACTAGAACTACTTTAATAGCTCATTTGTCTATAGTCACCACCATGTCGTCTTTGTGAATCCATGCGGTTGTAGCTCTTCAATGTCTTTGTTCCAAAACTTACTTATATTCTATTTTTAAATTCTTATTTTTTTATAATATTATATTTAGAAAAAAAATTCTATTAAGTTAACATTAAAGGGGGACAAAAACGACTAGATATGTTAACTCCTCATCCTCAAAGTAGACCTTATTTTGCCTCTAGGGTATTATGTCATCAAATTATAAAAAAAATTTGTTGATCAAGGGGCTAAATTGTTGATATAATGAAAAAAAGGCAAGATTTACAAACATTGAATGAAATAAAATAATATGATGAAATATGTACTTTTCACATTTCTAGGAGTAAATGAAAGAGCTAATGTCATAATCAATACACAAAATGTAAAAGCTTCAATAGATGCTAGACTAAGCTATAAATTACCTTGTATTTTTTTCTCTACTTTGGCTCCAAGTCCTTCACTAGTAGAAGTTCCATCTATTTCCATTATGTTGACATTTGACATGACGACGGGCACAAATGAGAAGTTAAAATCCTCTTGGAAAAAAGAGATAGAGGGAAAGAAATGCTCAATGAAACAATGACCCAATAAAACATCTCTTACAATTTAATTCCATCATTAAGTACCCCAAAAAGAATTGCCGTTAAGTATGAGCTTAAAATTCAAGTAGTGATATTGCTGAATTACTAGAACTATTTCAGTAGCTCATTTGTCTATAATCACCATCATGTTGTCTTTGTAAATCCACATGGTTCTAGTTCTTCAATGTCTTTGTTCCAAAACTTTCTTTTATTCTATTTTTATATTCTTATTTTTTATAATATTATATTTAGGAAAAAATTCTATTAAGTTAGCATTAAAGGGGGAGGCAAAAGCGACTGGATATGTTTACTCCTTATCCTCAAAGTAGACTTTATTCTGCCTCTAGAGTATTATGTCATCAAACTATAAAATAATTTTGTTGATTAATGGGCTAAATTGTTGATATAATGAAGAAAGGCAGGATTTAAAAACATTGAATGGAAATAAAATAATATGATGGAATTTGTACTTTTCACATTTCTAGGAGTAAACAAAAGGATTTGTTAATGAAAGAGCTAATATCATAATCAGTCCACAAAATATAAAAGTTTTAATAAAAGCTAGACTATGCAATAAATTACCTCGTATTTTTTCTTCTACCCTGTCTTCAAGTCCTTCACTAGTAGAAGGTCCACCTATTTCCAATATATCTACATGTGACATGACGATGGGCACAGATAAGAAGTTAAATTCATCTTAGAAAAGAGAGAGAGAAATGCTCAATGAAACAATGAACAAATAAAGTATCTGTTACAGTTTAATTCCATCACTAAGTACCCCCGAATAAAAAAGTGCAGTTAAGTAAGAGCTTCAAATTCAAGTGGTGATATTACTTAATCACTAGAATTACTTTGGTAACTCATTTGTCTATAATCACCACCTTGTTGTCTATGTAAATCCATAACGTTCTAGCTCTTCAATGTCATTGTTCCAAAACTCACTTTCATTCTAGTTTTTAATTCTACTTTTTCCTTTTTCTCTTCTACATTCTTGACTTCATTTCTTTATTCGAAAAACTATTGCCAGAGAGAGGATTTCCAAATAAATATACCATAATGTCATAGAATGGAAAGAAAATCAAAAGGAATATAGATAGATATCTAATATATATATAATATAATGAGGAAATTTCATAATATAAGAAGAGAAGAAAAATATAACCAAAATGAGTAAAGGTTCCTAAAGTATTTTCAAAATAGGCACCGGATGTCAAAGGAATAAATCATTATTTTCATATCTATGCCACTCAAATGTTTCAAATGGGCCATATGTGTTAAACCATGTAGCACACACAAGATCACTACAAACCACATTACAACCACCTAGCTAGTCAGGACTAACCAGATTTGGCCACGGCCTAGAATGGTCGGACCTTGCATGACAAAAATTGGTGGCAGTCATTGTAACCACAACCGTACACCATCATTCATCATTGCAACCACCGTCATACCCACCCTGCTAGTCTGCATTGACCAGATTTGGCCATGGCCTTGCTCAGCCGGGCCATGCATGGTATGGTTTGGAGGGCCGGCTGCCGTAATGCATCATCACAATCACCGTTGTATATATGCCGTCGCATCCACCATCATACATGCCCACAACCGCCTTCAAAACCATCCTCCTACCTAGGCCTCACCAGATCTAGCTATAGGTTGGCTCCTCGTCTTCTTCCTCCTTAGTTTCTTCTTCATCGACATATTCCACTACCTCTTGCAACTCTTCTACAATGCAGCATTGTCTCAGAACTGCAACCATGCACATAACGCCGGTGGTGGTGGGAGGAACTCTAGACCTTTGTCCCATGGCCTCGACCTGACCATCATTGCAACCTTCTTGGCATTTGGTTTCTCCTTTATGAAGGACCTCCCGGTTGACCAAAGCAGCCTTGGCGAGTGCCTTGTCTGTTTTGCGGAGTTCTCCAAGGGAGAGTCCAGTAGTGGAGAGTGTGGTTGGCTGGGCAGACAGGCAGCCTATACCAGAAAGACCGATGGTTGGGAGAGTGACTGGCTTGGGTGCGATTAGCTTGGCATGATCTAGCTGCAACATCCTATTTACCATGTTTTTCCCATATAACCCATGCCTCATCCAAAAAATATTTTCAAATTAGGTAGTGATAATCTTATAATTCCTTGTAATATATAATATAAATAATTTAATCTTTTAAGGGATAGTCGATATAAATTGAAAGCTATAATTTGTCAGTTTTGCGTTGACTAGGGCATTTTGTAATGGTGAACCCCCTCACCATTGGATATAGCACAATTGTGAGAGGCTTCTCATGGGATGGTTTTTTTAACGACCACATGAATTGTAATGTTGAGATGACTTCTCTTTAACTATATATAACATGAATATATTTTTTCCTTCATAACACAAACTATCCCATTCGATTTAATAGGTTTCTAGTCTCAACCCCTTATTCAAAAAGTTTATAGAAATTAGATCATGAATGTAACCATTACAAATACCCAATGCAACCCATTAAATAAGCTTCTAATAGGAATCTTATATGAAAAAGTTTATATAAGTATGGGCTTACACACTCCAAAGTGAGCCTAGGCTTTATGAGCAGTCTGTTCAAAATCCAACAGCGAAGTGGGCATAAAACTAATATTCCTCCTAAGTTATGTGCATCGTAAAGTTATGTGCACCGACGATGCATGATGCCCAGGTTCATACAATCACGTGTGAGCTCGGGCTCATATAAATGGGTCTCTCTTCATTTCCTTTATTAATAGTGGAAGCTCAATTTTAAATAAAAACAAATTTGGTGGTTCATCAGCCATCATATTGCTATTTATCAAATTTTGATGATTTTACTACAAATACATTTTGGCAACTGTTAAATTATTTGAACAAAATCAAATTAAAAGGAAATGGTTTGTTGTTTTAAACTTCATTTTTTGTTTAAATCCATGTTGGAAGCAAATAACATAAAGCTTCGAAATAAAAATAGATAAATCTCATTGCCACAAACATTTTTTCTGAGGCTCGGCATTCATTGAAGGCCTGAAATATGCTCTTTATATTCACTTTCTTCCCTTAAATGTTGAATCAGAATCCTTCCTAATTTCCATTCTATTGGTAAAATTTCTAGTATGTGGCCTCTTTGTAAAATTGTTGGAGAATTTTCTAGTATGTTTCATGATCACCCTTTTTCAATTATTCATACTTTCAATGGCTTCAACTCTCTGTCTGATTTTCTTGTTACTCTCGGCTATTCATGGATTTCCATTGAATTCTGATTATAGCTTGTTTAAAGGTCTGGCCATGCTAGATTGTTCAAGTTCATAGGTCAATTGAGAAAAGAGTTCTTCTTTTGTGTTGTTTCATGAAAAAATTTGGTCTTTTTTTTTCTTTCATAGACGAGAGGTAGTGGTCTCCCTAACTACCCATACTTCAAGGTGGTTTCTTTCCGCAAAAAAAAAAAAAAAGGAATCACAATATTGAGACAAACATAGAACATATGTAGGGGTTGAAAGATGTGATATAAACAGACCAAAAGAGAATTTGAGGATGGCATTTGTTTAGATCTCTATCCTTTCTCTTTTTCACATTCCCAATATTGTGCATTTTTATGTTTCCTATTCTCGATCATATCTAAACTATTTTATATAAGGTTCCTTTATTAGATATCTTGAGTCACCTTCGATTTTTTGGAATAAGTTTTGCTTTTTCTAACAACAAAGAGGCCTTTTTTTATGCTAGTTAATAATGCCTCTCCACAAATTATGCACAAATTATGTACTCATCATTAGATAGAAATATGAAGGCAAATCGAAAATTGACAAATAACACTAACATGCTATTAATGAATTTCTTCCACAAATTTGTTTAATAAGTACGTCATTATTAGTAGAGAAATTGATTACTTTAGCAAAACAAATTACATACTCCCTCTGCCCCATAGTAAGTGACTTCTTTGCAAAAATTTAAAGTTTAAGGAAGGTAAAAAAACATCAAAGACAACAAAAAAGAAAAAAATAATTAACTCAGATTATCATAATTTTAACTAACTCTACTAATTTAGAATCTCATGCTCCTACTACACTAAGAAGAATATTAAAAGCTTTCTACTTGGTAGGAGCATGCGAAATAGGACAATTAATGTGGGATAGGGAGAGTATAATGTAATAGTATTGTTGAAACACTTTTTCATGTTCATTCAGATGGACAAATTTTACATGCATAATGTCAAATAACATAGTAACTTGGACATAGTGCAACAAGATTATGGCATGTAGACAATAGTGCATATCTTACATCTTGCAACAATATTGAACTCACAACAATGATGAACTCACCACCGGAGACAATTTGTTGGAGATCCTGAGATGTCTGTGATTTTTTTGATGTCAGATCTTTCAAATTGAGAACTACAAATAGAAATCATACATAATTTAAGCAAATAACGTCGTTTGTAATATCATGATTGGTAATTTGAGCAATTATAATATGAAATCATGAAATAAGCATTGACTAAATTGGCACGAGTCACTAACACCTTATATATACAAATATTAACATCCTCATCGAAATACTGTAGAAGAGAGTAACAATTCGTGTCAAAGAAACATATAGGAGATCGTTTCACTCACAACAAAACTGTAGAACGCTTTTAAAGATGCCCACAATTGTGAAACATGTTTCATAGTTTTGTAGTATATGTGGATGCCAATCATGATTTCGTTCCTTCTTGATGCACTGTTCGAGAAAAGAAGACTTGAGTGGATCAACCCATGTACCTATGACAAAGAAGTTATACAAGTAAATTTGTTTACTAATTAAAGTTATAAACTAGAATTATAAGTGCAATATAAGTCCAACTTACGTAGGACATCCTATATGTGTTAATCAAAGATCATAGTATGTATGTCCATATCCCGAGATGAAAAACACCCGCTTCTACTCCCTATAAGTTTTCTCCAAATTATTATCTCGTCCCTCTCGTCCATAACGTATATGTTAAATTACACTTACACGCTTTGACATTTATCAAAACTATACTTAGACCCCCTCAAATTTTTTAAAAACTACACTTACACCTAGTAGTGAAGCTTTTAAGGGTGTACCTGTGGCTACTCAACCCATAAAAATGAAGGTTAGGTCTAAAATTTTTTAGCACACTTTAAAGAGGTTTGGGCCAAGGCTGAGGGGTAAAAAGCTTGTAGGTTAGTTTGACCCACACACAAGTATAAAGAAGATTATTTTTAAGCTTAGAAGGGAAGGAGAAAGGGTGGGGGTTAGTATATTTAAAGGAAATTTAAAAGATTTCATATTTGCAAGTCATAGTTGGTTGTGAAGGATCCCATTTGAAGGCCAAATGTTTATGTTCTTGTCGGCCTTATGATCAATTAGTGGGACCCCACTTAAACGTAATTGATGTTTTTATTAGAAAATAATTTTATTAAAAAATATAAAAATATAAAAGGTAAAAAGAATAAAAGTATGTGGCTTGGCCTAGCCCGCTTAGGACTAGGCTAGGGTGGGACATTTAGAAGCCTACCTAGGATTAGTGCCGGGCCAAGGCCCCACTTTGACTCACCCAAGCCCAGCCCAGTTTCAACCCTACTTACACCCATTAAATTTTTTGGCCGAACACTAGGGAAAGCTAGTTGGGCGATCAACACCCACCCTGCATCTTTGTCATGGTGCTGTGAGTTTTTCAAGTCAAGGAGGGGATGAGAAATGAGGGGTGTGAATGGGATGGGTTTTTTTGTATATTGGGAAAAGTCAAGACGTGCAAGTATACTTGTTGAAAAGTGTAGGTGTCCTTGTCTAGTTTTGACAAAGATCAAGGGGTATATACTCTTGGTGTACGCTATTAATTGTCCCCATTTAAATAAATTTCGTGTTACATAATAGTTTAATTTGACTATTGTTGCATCTTATATACTTCTTGTGCATTGCACACAAGTTCAATAAATGCTGCAGTGTGTAAGAGACATCGTTGAAGGAGTAAAATGAGTTGTGAATGGAGTAAATGGTAGGTCACTTATCATAATGACACTTCAACTATGCTTTGAAAAGACCAAAACGCTTTGTACGAAAAGTGAAATGCATGAGTGGATGGAGCATATTCCTTCCCTTAGTTGTGGCCCCATGCTCCTCTTAAAGTCCATTAATAGCAAGGCAAGTATCCCCTTGACCTTAGCAAAACCAAACCACTCACTTTTCAAGAAATAAATAATCCACTTTGATAATAATCCAAATGTAAAAAATATGTAGGAGCCCGTCGTTTATAAGATCAATAGTATATATTTTATTACATGTTAGTGTTAGTAGTATTGGCGTTAGTATATGCAGATCAATCTCAAATATTAATGGCTCATATATATTTTTTATATTAGACTCATTGTCAAAGGGACTGGAGCATTAAAAAACTCTTCCTATCTTTAAAAATCTATACTTACTCTATGCCTTTTTTGAAATGAAGAAAATACCCAACTCATTTGTTACATTGGCGTTAGTGCAAGCACCAACTGGCCTCATCCCCCTTAACTTCTTTGATAGGGCAAAACAAGTGTCAAGCCTTATGCTGGTAAGGCTTGCCAAGGGCCACTATTGACATGGGATAGTTCGGGGGTCTCGACATCAACACTTGTGATGTGACCTAAGGCGACTGCTAGCATTGGTGCGGTGCCAGCACTAGGAGAGTGGAAAAGGAAAGTACTAAATGGGTTAAGTATTTTTTGTTTTTTTTTTAAGCAAAGGGGTAGTCAGTGTATATTTTGGAGGGTGAAGGGGTCTATGTCTACTTTTTACAAAAGATAGGGAGTGTAAGCTAGGATTTGAAAAGGGAGGGGTGTATAGATTTGACAAAGGTTAAGGGTATAATTATAACTTTTGAATTATAATGGTGTCTATGTTCCTTTTTAATAAATATTAGGGGTACAATTATAATTTATCCTAAATTTTATTAAATGTTAGAGTGTAATTTGTTAGCATATATCATAACATGGACTTCCTCTTTGGAATAAAGTCCAATAGATTTGTCTAACAATAACCTTAAGTATAATGCAGCAGGTTTTAGTTATGGAGAGCGAAGAGTTTTTTATTCTCTCCTCTAACAATGAGCATAATGTATGTACCACAAGATTGATGATGTATATGCTAGTACATGAAAGTGTGTACTACTGACACTAACATGCTGTAGCATATCAGCATATATGTTGCCCATCTTAAATATTAATAGTTCCTATGTGTAAAAACCTCTTCATTCGGAGAGATAGCAGACCTTAAATGGCCCACTTTTTAATGATCCACTAAAAACTTATGTTATAATTCATGGACTCTTTTACATGAATATCATTTTCTATTGGGATATTAAAAATTTTAACCTTCATGAGGGGAAAGAAAAAATGAGAATCAACAAGCCCTAAAATGAGTGGTTGTTATGTGTGCCATTGGAGGGTGGAATTTTAACTTTTAGGCTTAAATACTATGCGTTATAAGGGCACACTTATTTAACATTACCCTTTTTCTTTCCAGGGAAATAAACTTAAAAAATAAGCCAAATCAAAAGAATCAGATTAACTAAGTCTAGGAATCAATTTAAAACTTGCAAGGGTTTATACATATATGATGTCATGGTATTATAGAATTATGAAGCTTACAAGCATAGATGAGATTGTCGGTTCTTTTGAGGCGACTCCCACTTTTGAAGGCAGAAGGATGCTTTGCGAGAACTTGTAATGGCGACAGGCCTTCCTCGTTGACCGCGTTGGCAAGCCTCGAGATTTTACTAACAATCCAGAAAGCAATATCTGCTTTCATGACATTAAGCTCTTAAAAGATCAGAAAATAACATAGCAGATGATATATATATATATATATAATAATTGAGAACAGATAGATAGATATATAATTGAGAACAGATTAGGCTACTTAGGCATTTATTTAATAATAATTTATCAATGATTTCATAGAATGTGACTACCAAAGGACTCAGAGGCAATGCTGCAATGGAGAATTGTGTCGCCATTATTCCTTCTACAAAGGTTCATTGCGTTGTCCTGGTCTTCCGGAACATGGCCTGCAAGGTAGAAAAAGACATCGCTGCGGCCGCGGAGAGCCGCGAGGAAGAATGGCGTCTCGCCATCCATATTACGGGTAGCAATCAGGCCCTGATCATCTCCCATTGGCGGCGTCATATTCTTCTCTTTCCTCAGAACCTCCTCTTTTTCCATTATGTTCCTGCACATATCTACATACCCCAGAACTGATGCTAAGTGTAGAGGTGTGTTCCCTCTGTTGTTGGTCACTTGCAGCACTTCCACATCCTTGATGAGGTTCACCAGGTACTCCACGTAGCGACTCTTCCCACTGGAGATGGCCACGTGAAGGACAGTGTCACCGGAGTTTGTGATCCTCGCTTTCTGGCCCTCTTTGTCAATGCCACCATAGGCAGTGACAACAGTATCCCAATCGCCTTTCATGGCATTTCCGAACATGGGATTTTTGCTGCTGTTGTTGGCTGACTCTACTTGTGCGTTGGGAGGCATTGTGTGTTTGTGTACTTGTGTCACCTACTTCGTCCCTTCTCTTTGTAGACAAAGGATTGATGCGAGTGCGAGTGCGAGTGCGAGTGCAGCTTCAGTTATATGTGGGACGTATGAATGATTCTTAGCTTCAGTTAATGAAGACTGACGTCATTCTACTTATTTACTTGCACTTTTATTGTCACTTTATCTAAAATTCACCTGGTCCATCTCATCTTATTGTCACTTGCTCTGAGCTGGAATAGCCTATCAGAATGTGATTTGCAGCCTTATTATGCTCCCTACTAATAAGAGTGGGTACCAGATTTCCAATGTTTGAAATTAAATAAAACCTGGCATTTTGTGTCTGAACATGATTGATTTGCAATTCCTTTAATAGCCCTCCTACTCATCTTTTTATGTCTTGTGGTGCCCCTTCGGTTATTTTAATGAAAGCTTCATTGCCCAAAAACTTGATTGATTAGTATTATAAGGAGTTAATGGTAACTTCTTATCACCATGTGGAGTGAAGATGATGCGTTTCAAAGACAGCAAGTATCTCGAACCTAATTAGTTATATAGGAAAAAATGTAATTTCAGAAACCGGTTATTTATGGATATCAGCCTTCAATTGTAAAATATTCAATGAAATGAGACAATATTTTTCGTACACATATGACTTGGAATTTCCCATAAGCTGTGCAAAATAATACTCCCTTATCCTAAATTAATAGCTCCATTTGGTTAAAAAGTTTGTTCTATATTAATAGTATTATTTTATTAAATTTAAGTAGTTCGACCCTTAAAATAGAGTATCATAAACTTATTTTTCTTTTTCTTAGATGTGAATTTCATCATTCAATAAAAATTATTATTTTTTCATATGTTACTATTAATATGGGACAGAGAGATTAACTAACAAAACAAGACTAAGATACTTCTCTTCAGTTGTTCAATAAAATTAAATAGCTTTCCTAAGTATAAGTTGTTCCACTTTTTTTTTATTGGTTACAAACAGCACTTTATTCCATCTTGCTGCAAGCTTTCAATCGTACAGAATAATGAAAGGAAGCAGTATTTTTTCCTAGTCACTTCGCCATTTTAAAGAGGCAGTGCAGGGAATAAAAGTTTTTCGTTGAATCATGGCTCCATGGCTTTTACTTTACTAAAATTACATTCTTCTAAAGAAAAGTAAAAGAAAAAGAAAAAGCTTAAGTAAGATGGTAGCTATAAAACAAGAACCAAGTTCAATCAATACCTTCTACTAAAAGATTGCTTATAACGCACTCTTCTGTTTTGGATCACAGATATCAACTTAATGAGTACGCTCAACAAAAGGAACATCATGGTAGTGGTACTTTCGGGTTAAGGATGCTGAAAAAAGCACTATACTTAAATGATACTACCTTTGTCTTAAATTAATAGCTACATTTTATTTTTCAAAATGAACAAAAACTAGTTTAGTAAGCCAAGTGTATCTATTAATCTAGGACAAGTGGAGTATATTCTTATCTCATTAAAATTAAAAGCTATAATTGAATATAATGATGAAAATTTTCAATTGTCAGTGTATCTTAAGCCAAATACGAAGAGAACTATTTTAATTGGGCTATAAAAATAATTCAACCAATGAGATGAGAGACATGAATAATATAATTAGGCAAAATCATCATCTCCTCGTTTGATTAGAGGAGAAATTTCAAAATCAACTTTGATTGAGTAGCTGCATTTAATTTCTTTTAATTTTTAAAGAAGACCATAAATTTTGAATCAATATACCATTGAATTTTCCTAAATGACAAAATTACCCTTAAGAATAAACTTATCGAGCAAGTTTAGTGTAAGGTTTTTTTAAAATAAAAACAGCCTTCTCCTTCAATGGCTACGAGAAGAAGAGGGCAGTAGTGCAGCGATGAGGATTTCTAATTTTGAAATGAGGGTAGAGTTTTAAAATTTTGATTGAAGAGGGGAGGCCGTTTCATCTTTCTATCATCTTCAATGAAGGGTTTTTCAATATTCTTATATCTCTTTCAATAAAACCATATAATTATTGCCAATGTCTCACATGTCCACATCCTAAGGGGATCACCCATCAAAACCTAGAAAGTGCCTCAAGAGACCACCAGAGAAAACAACCCAACAAAAAGTCACACATACAAGAGGATAAAGCTACATTCTTGGTGGCAGAAAAATTTTAAGAGAAAAAATAAAGAAAAAATTTGAGATCCTAAAACAAAAGTTAATGCGATAAAACTTGATGGGCAATGCTTACAACAACTTTCTCATGAATCTAGAAATTCTCTTATACTTACAAGGGGGTTAGTTATTCTGTAATTCAAACTACGTATATTTAAAAATTATGATATTATTCACATTAGAATCATATACTCCCTCCATCATAAATTAATAACTCCATTTAATTTTTGAAAATGAACTAATTTTAGTTCATTTGAAAAATTAAATGGAACTATTAATATAAGGAGGGAGTATTAGAAAAAAAATTTATGAATGCTTTTTAGAATCTTGGGTTTCTAAATCACAGTTTTAAAATGCATGGGCTTAGAAATATGAAAGATAATGGGGGTAGAGGGTGGTGGGGAGGAGATTAAAGGGACCCCGACAAAGGTTTGGTGTATTGCGACGAACTCAAACAGTAATCCTGTAGTAGACTGCTACACTTTGGCATGGTTCGAGGGATTTCAGTGGTGGTGTAGTTGACTGTAAGCAGTGCCCTAATTGGCTTGGTTAAGTCATTAAGGGTAGTTTAGTCCTTTGCCCTAAAAAACCTAATTAAAGAGATTAAAGAGGGCAAGACGTGGTGATGATCAACCAGGGTGAAATGGGCCGCCACACACCTAAGAGGAGGCCACCATGCACCAGAGAGGAGACTGCCACTCACAAAGAGAAATTATCATTCTTTGGGATAGAAGACGAGCTGTTATTTCATATGTGGGTTGTGTGAGAGGTGTTGAGAGAAATCTTTATAATACTGCCTTGTGATTGTTTCTATATCTAGTGGAATTGTGTGATCTCGTAGATGTAGGCAGCAACCCCGAACCACATTAAATTCTCTTGTGTTCTTTACTTTCTTGTTAGCATTCCTACGATTCACTCTTCCATTACAAAAGCATAGAACAGTAAATTTATACTTTGGTTGGCCAGAACTAGAGAATAGTAAATTTATACTCTACCTAGCGTGGTCTATTTTATTCCCTACAATTGGTATCAAAGATTCAAGAGGAGATGGCTGACGATAGCAAGTTCCAGATCTAGAAATTTAATGGCCAAAATTATAGATTTTGGCACATGCAAATTGAAGACTATTTGTACGAGAAGGATCTTTATCAACCGTTGATTACAACCAAGCCGTTGGTGAAGGCAAGGTGGAAGAGATCGCAAGGTAGGAGTTGATTAATTGCAAGGCACTAGGGGTGGTCAAATTGTCCATTTCTTTATTGGTGGCATCAAACATCACGAAGGCCAAGACCACGAAAGAATGCTTTGATCTGCTTGAGCAGTTGTATGCGAGTCCTTCCACAAATAAGGTACATCTTGTGACTAGTTTCTTTGATTTGAAAATGTTTGATGATGAGACTGCGGCTAATCACTTGAATTCATTCCATGCTTTGGTGAATTTACTCGAAGTAGTAGATGTTAATTTTATAGAAGATATATAATCTATTGCTTTGCTTAAGTCTTTGTCATCTGATTGGGAATCATTTAAAGTTGTTATTCATATTTCTCATAATATGGATAAATTTAAGTTGAATGATATTTGTGGAATGATATTGGCTAAAGAAACACACCGTAAAGGTGGTTCTTCTTCATCCAATTATGCTCTAACTATGGAGGAGCATGGGCGGCGGCCTCATAAGGGTAAACCTGGATGGAGAGGGAAATCAAAGAGGGGGCGGTCCAAGTCGAAAAACTGTAAGGGTGATGGGGCTTGTTGGCAGTGTAGGCAAAAAGGCTATATGAAGAGAGATTGCCCAAACCCCACTCATGATGGAGCACAAAATCATGACAAAAACATAGTTAATGTTGCAGTATTTAATTGCATGTTATTGTCTATGGAGAGTAAATGTGATGCTTGGATTATTGATAGTGGCCTCATTTTATGCTACTTCTAGAAAAGATTCGATGTAGAATTTTATGGCTAGTGATTTGGGTAATGTCTATTTAGGTAATAACCAAGCTTGTGAAATCATAGGCAAGGGTGACATACATTTGTTGCTTGATGATAATGTTGTTCTTGTGCCTCGTTTGACAAAGAATATTATTTTTGTTGGTCAATTGGCTACATGTGGTGTTACTACTCAATTTATGAGTGAGAGTTGGAAAATGAGTAAAGGTGTCATGATAGTGGCTAAGGGGAAGAAAATAGGGACATTATATGTGACATCTAGTTGTCATAAGCACTCTATTGGAGTGACCTCTAATGTTGTTGATGTAAGTTTGTGGCATTGTTGTCTTGGGCATATGTGAGAAAAGGAGATGAAGATGTTACAGACAAAGGGGAAGTTATCCAATTTGAAGTGTGTTGATCTAGATTTATGTGAGCATTATGTCATGGGCAAGCAACACAAAGTTTCATTTTCAATAGCTACCCCAAAATGCAGATCCGAGCGTCTTGAGCTTGTACACACAATTGTTTGGGGACTAGCCTAGGTTCCATCTCTTGGAGGTGCGTCTTACTTCATTACTTGTATTTATGACGTTTCTTGAAAGTTACGGGTTTTCTTTACTTAGAATAAATTTGATGTATTTCCTATCTTTATGCAATGGAAAACACTTGTTGAGATTGAGACATGGTTAAAATTTGAGTGTTTGAAGTTAGACAATGGAGGCGAGTATTGTAGTAGGGAATTCCAATCCTACTCTGATAAGCATGGCATTTGTCGATTGTTAATGACTCCTAGACAGCCCAGACATAATAGTGTTGCAAAGCAGATGAACAGGACCATCTTGGAGAAAGCAAGCAGCATGCGGCTACAATGTGGTCTTCTGCTCTCATTCTGGAGTTATGCCATTGATATTGCAGTGTATTTAATTAAAAGATCTCCATGCTATCCCAAGATGGAGGCATTCATAAAGAGACATGGTCAAAGAAAGAAGTAAAGATTGATCACTTATGAGTTTTCGGTTGTGCTGCTCATGTGCATGTTGATGTAGAACATATAGGCAAGTTAGATTTAAAGTCTATCAAATGCTACTTTGTTGGTTATGGTGGAGATGCTTATGGTTATCGATTGTGGCATCTGATCCATAAAAAGGTGATCCGGAGCATAGATGTTGTATTTCATGAAGCATAGCATTATAAGCACCGTCAAGATCTACAAAAAGGGAAGATGAAACAGGTTGAATCTGAGTTTGTAGAACTTGAGGTTCAAAATTCTTCAGATGATGATAGAGCTCAAATGGGGTTAATGCATCTAGTTATGAACTAGTGGTTGTTACTTCTTCACATACAGTTCCAGAGGTTCCAGCTATTCTCTTACAGACACCACTTGGTTGGACTAGCTCTAGAAAGATTAAGAAGTAATGGATATTTGATCCCTCCAACCCTGAGAGCACATCTGGTATGCATTCCATATATGATCCCAATTTGAATTATTTGCTCTAGACTGACAGCGGTGAACTAGAAAGCTTTGAGAAAGCTTGCAAGATAAACACTTCGGCTCAGTGGGAGCGTGCTATGGAGGATGAAATGAATTCATTGACCTCTAATAAGACTTGGGAGTTAGTTTCTCTACTTCCAAGTAAAAAGGCATTACATAACAAATGGGTTTACAAGATGAAACATAAAGCTAATGGGAGCAAGAGGGATAAAGCTAGACTTGTTGTTAAAGGCTTTCAACAGAAGTATGAAGTGGATTATACAAAAATACTTGCTCCTATTGTCAAAATTGATACTACCAAAATGGTATTGTCCATTGTTGCACTTGAGGATATCCATTTAGAGTAGTTAGATGCTAAAACAAATTTGCTACATGGTGACTTGGTAGAGGAGATCTATATGCATTAACCCCAAGGTTATGTGGTACGAGAAATGGACAATATATTTGGCAGGTTGTCTAAGAGCTTCTATGGTCTCAAGCAAGCTCCAAGACAGTATGCGTCGCTAATAATTTATTTTTATTTTTTATCTTCTCTCTTACTCTCTCTCTATCTCTCCTCCCTCCTCTCTCTCTTCCTCCCACTCTTTCTCTCTCTCTCTTCCCTCCCTCTCCTCTCTCTCTCTTCCCTCTCCTCTCTCTCTCTCCTATCTATCTCTCTCTCCACCCTCTCTCCCTCCTTCTCTCTCTCTCTCCTCCCTCGCCTCTCTCCTCTCTCTCTTCCTCTTTCTCTCTCTCTCTCCCTCTCCTCTCTCTCTCGGCTCTCTCCTCTCTCTTTTCCTCTTTCTCTCTCTCCCTCTCCTCTCTCTCCTATTTCTCTCCTCTCTCTCTCCTCTCTTTCATTTTTTATGATTTTTTATTTTTATAAATTTCATTTTAAAATAAAAAATTATATAAAATAAATATTTTAGCAACGCATATTAGACTCGGTAGTAGCGACACATAACTATATGCGTCGCTAATACCTAGTCTATTA
The DNA here is from genome assembly GCA_035235625.1 of Saururus chinensis. Taxonomy (NCBI): domain Eukaryota; kingdom Viridiplantae; phylum Streptophyta; class Magnoliopsida; order Piperales; family Saururaceae; genus Saururus; species Saururus chinensis. The sequence continues at coordinate 30,291,867 of CP141146.1, read as the reverse complement.
ATGACAGAGAATCCTATGCATCGCTAATAATATTTATTTTATTTTTTTTTTATTATTTTTAAAATATAATAATTTATAAAAAATCTAAAAAAATTAAAATTTAATTAATCTCCTTCTCCTCTCTCATAACACACACACACACACACACTCTCTCATCCTATCTCTCTCTCCTCACCCTCCCTCTCTACCATCCCTCTCTTCTATCCCTCTCTCCTCCCTCTCCCTCTCTCACTCTCCCTCTCTCCCTCACTCTCTCTCTCCTCTCTCTCTCTCTCTCTCTCTTCCTCTTTCTCTCTCTCCCTCTCTCTCTCCTCTTTCTCCCTCTCCTCTCTCTCTCCTTTCGCTCTCTCCTCCCTCTCCTCTCTCTCTCCTTTCGCTCTCTCCTCCCTCTCCTCTCTCTCTACAGACTAACTTGATAGTAGCGACACATAACTATACGTCGCTGATAAGTATGAAATATATATTTATTTTATATGCCTTTTTACCTTATTTGCTAGTATAGATTAGGTTAATTTAAAGTTAGTTATGGTTTATTTAGATTAAGATAGATATTAGTATTTTAGTTTAATTATTAATACTTTTGTAGTTATTAGTAGTTTAGATATGCATTTGAATCAAGTTGGAATTTTAGTAATATTCTACATGTCTAAAATGAGATATTTTATGCTTTGTAGGTAATATGCGCTTATCAAACTCTTGGACGATACTTGGAATAAATGAAAATAGTCTTGACATATTTTAAAGTGATTTAGACAACTTTTCGGAGTTATAAACAAGTTGAAAATTAATATGGACATGAAAGAAAGAGCTTAATGAACAGAAAATGGACTGTCCAGAAAAACTGTCCAAATTGCAGAAACAGTGTAGCCGTTCGAACGGCCCTGCAGGGCGTTAGAACGGGATAACGTGATTTTGATGAAAAATGCAGTATAAGCGTTCGAACGGGCATGCAGGGCGATCGATCGTCATAACGCGCAGATTCCTTATTTCACCCAATTTTGAGTTCTTCTCATATACAACTCTTTTCTTACAGATCTAATGCCTATATAAAGACTTATTTGGCACGAAATTAAGAGGGAACAAGTAGATTTTCTGAAGAGAAGAAGGAAGAAGAAGATGGAGAAGAAGCCAAAGCTTTCAATAGAGATTCAATTACTTTCTTCTACCATGGAAGGCTAAACTATTCTTTTACTTAGGAGTTGATGAATCTATAGATAAGTTTCAATTTCTTTTCTTTTTAATTTAGATCTCAGTTGTGAATTACGACAATTGTATGATAAGGATTTCCTTTTTAATGGAAGAGCTTTTTAATGTTTATTCAAATATATGTTGATTTATTGTCTTGTAGATGATAGATTGATGTGGTTTTGATATTTTCATCAATTCTAATTTCTGTGATTTAGATGAGATGGTCATACAATAGTTTTAATGTTCAGATAATTAAGGACTTGGATGAGTTATACTAAGATTAGACGGGTCATGCCTATAGCTATTTAGTGTAGATGATTCGTGCTATTGTCGAAGATAGTTCATGCCATGGAAATTAATTAATGATTCTTTCTGAAGTAATTCTAGCTTGTAGCTGAGAATACTTGTTCATATTCACACTAGATTTAGATTAAAAGTTAAGGAATTGTTATGGTTCTATAGTGGATTCGATTTCCTAAGTAAATTCCATCACATTAATCTCTTGTTTTTAAACTAGTTGATTTCTTTTCCTTTACTTAATTTAAGTTTAAGTTGTTTTAGTTTTCAATCAGCAAATTCCTTTTTATATTTAGTAATTATTCATCTGTCCCTGAGGTTCGACAACCCTTAAATACTCATCCTAGTACAATTACCTTGTACACTTGCAAAGGGTTTAATTATAAACGATCAGTCGCTAATACCTAGTTTATTAGCAACACATAATCCTATGTGTCGCTAATAATATTTAATTTTAAAAAAAATATAATAATTTATCCAAAAATCTTAAAAAATTAAAATTTAATTAATCTCCTCTCCTCTCTCATAACACACACTCTCTGTCCTCATCCTCTCTCTCTACCCTCCATCTCTCTCCCTCTCTCTCCATCTCTCCTTGCTCTCCCTCTCTCTCCTCCCTTTCCCTCTCTCTTCCCTCTCTCTTTCCTCCCTCTCCTCTCTCTTCCTCTTTCTCTCTCCCCCTCCTCTCTCTCCTCCTCTCTACACACTATCTCTCCTCTAATTTTTATTTTTTATAATTTTTATTTTTTATAAATTTATTTCAAAAATAAAAAGATATAAATAAATATTATTAGTGACGCATGGTAATATGTGTCGCTAATAGACTAGGTATTCACGATGCACAACTATATGCATCACGAATACCGTATAATTTTATGTGTCGCTAATAATATTTATTTTATTTCTTTGTTATTATTTTTAAAATATAATAATTTATAAAAATTCTTAAAAAATCAAAATTTAATTAATCTCCCTCTCCTCTCTCATAACACACACTCTCTCTCCTCACCCTCTCCCTCTCTCTAGCTCTCCTCCGTCTCCCTCTCTCTCTCCCTCCCTCTTGCAGTTTTTAGCGACGCTTATATTTGTGTCGCTAATGATACATTTTGTTGTAGTGTAGGTTTATGCAGTCTATTGGATTTTATCGTTGCTACTCTGAATATTGTTGCTATTGTAAAAGGTTGAGAACCTCCTATTTGCTCTTGTTATTATATGTGGATAACATGTTAATTGTAGGAGTAGATATTGGTGAGATTGAGAAGCTCAAGAAATAGTTGTCCCCTAATTTCGCAATGAAGGATCTTGGGCCAACCAAGCAAATCCTTGGTATGTGAATTACAAGAGATAGAGAGCAAAAAGTATTGAAATTGTCCCCAGAGGAATATGTTAAAAAGGTCTTGATGAAGTTCAACATGTTGGGTGTCAAACCAGTTGGTAACCCCTTGGTGGCTAACTTCAGGTTTTCAAATGAGCAGTCTCCTAGCACACTGGAAGAAATAACTCACATGAATAGGCTTTCTTATGCATTTGTTGTAGGTTCATTGATGTACTACATACCAAGGTGAAGAGCACTAGAATGTTGTGAAGTGGATTCTCAAATATCTGAAGGGTTCTTCACGTATGTCTTTGCACTTTGGTGGGAGCTCTAGTATTAACTTAATTGGTTTTGTTGATTCAGATTATGGAGGTAATCTAAATAACAGGAGAAGTACTTCAGGTTTTGTCTTCACATTGGACAGTGGTGCAATTGCTTAGCAGTCAAAATTGTAAAAATTTGTGGCAAATTCATTTGTTGAGGCATAGTACATTGCAGCTACTGAGGCATGCAAAATGATGTTATGGCTAAAAGCATTCTTGAAGGAGTTGGAAAAACCTCAAGATAAGTGAGTACTCTGTTGTGATAATAAGAGTGCAATTGATTTGGCAAAGAACAATGTGTTTCATGCAAGAACAGAACATATTGAAATCAAATATCATTTTACGAGAGAACTTGTTGAAGAGAAGGTCTTCCTAGAGAAGATGCATATACTAAGGAGAATCTAGTAGATATTCTCACTAAAGTGGTGACGATGGAGAAATTGAGCATTTGCTCAACCACCATCGTCCTTCTACACTAGAAGGTTGGCGGTGATCATATAGTTGCATTAGATAAGAGTGGAGTAATTGTCTTTCTTACAATTGGCTCTATTTAAAAAATTGATTCAACAGGGACCAGTTTGAGTGGGAGAGTTGTTGGTGAAGATTTCAAGCAAAAAGGTCTCAAGTGGGAGATTGTAAGCACTGAACCCTAATTGGCTTGGTTAAGTCATTAAGAGCACTTTAGTCCTTTGCCCTGAAAAACATAATTAAAGAGATTTGAGAGGGAAAGATGGCGTGATGAAAACCAGGGAGAAATAGGTCGCCACGCACCAGAGAGGAGGCCGCCACACACCAAGAGAAATCAACATTCTTTGGAGAAGAAAACGGGCATCTATTTCGTCTGTGGGTTGTGTGAGAAATGCTAAGAGAAATCTTTGTAATACTCCCTTGTAATTGTTTCTCTATCTAGTGGAATTATGTGATCCCATGGATGTAGGTAGCAAGGCTGAACCACATTAAATTCTCTTGTGTTCCTTGCTTTCTTGTTGGCATTCCTATGATTCACTCTTCGGCTATAAAAGCATAGAACAGTAAATTTATATTCTGGTTGGCCAAAACTAGAGAACATTAAATTTATACTCTGCCTGACATGGGCTATTTTATTCCATTCACAGATTTCAGTGGTGGACCGTAGGACTTCTCCTTGGTTGTGCAAACTTAAGCAATGGTTCAGAAAATTCTGGCAGGGGAGGAGGGGAGGCCAGATCCATCAAGTGTTGACTCCAATGGTGGTCTGCTAGACTTCAATGGGGTGTTTGTGGGAGAAGGGGCAGGTAGAAGGCAAAGAAGCTATTGAGGGAGGGATGAGGGTGAGTGAGATGAGAGCTGCTTTTGCATTTCCAATTTGGAGAGGGGGAGGTCATAATTGGACATAGGCTTGCATTTTGAAGTTACAGATTTTAAAACTGGTGACATGTTGACCAACAATGTATGCTAAATGTGTGTGCAAAACCCATAACAAATAACTATGCAATATTTAAAGTAGTGCACGATCCAAATCCCAAATGGCTAATACCACATTTTGAAATCTAAGAATTACATTTCAAAATACTGAAAAAATGATCCCTTGTTAGAGCTTCGAGAAGCTACTTCTATGAGGTTATGGGATCAGTCCATCTGGTCACTTAGTAACTGGTTAGGGTGAAACAATTTATGTTTTAGGGGTCAAGGTATGTGGGGGTAGACCCGTGACTTATTACAAGTGTCACGCTTGTTTGGTGGGCCTGATTCACACGCACACACTCACTTTCATATGTAGTTAGTTATATTCTAGGTAAATATTTCATGCATACACTTATGTAGGCTCCAATTAAGTGCACAAGCTAGTGTGGGACCCGCTTGAACATTGTAGTAGTCGGCCCCCCCATAGGCATGATCATGAGGTGTGTGCACGGCCTCCATGGACTCATGGACTTAAGCACATACCCTATTGAACAAGACTTCACTAGGAAGCCCATAGGAAGAGGTGTGATGCCCTTGGACTTCTAGCCCAACTAGAAGGAACCCTAAGTATAAAAGGGGCATGAAGCCCCTCTCTCCCTAATCTTTCCCCCCTCATGTCCCTCTCTCTTTGGGAGGACCAGCTGCCCCCTTACCTCTTCTTCTCCCCTTGCTGCCTAGGGAAGTGTGTGGCTCCCCTTGCTTGGGTTGAGTCACCCCTTTGATTCCCCCTCTTGCCTTGGTGGTAGTTCAAGAGAGGAGATATCTTTCATTTTCTCTCACGCATATAAAACAAGCCAAGGAGGCTTCTTTGGCAATGAAGCAGCTCAAACACGCTGATTGGAGGAGGATGGAACAAAGCAGTCTCTTCTATTCCATGATAATAGGGTCATGGTGATCTTGATCATTGATTTCTGATAAAGGTATTTAACATCCCCCTTTATTAATTATAAGCGATTAAAGCTTAAAGGGTTGTGCTTTATTGCTTGTGGGTGATCTTGGCCACGTCCTTGGGGCTTAGCCCCTAAAGGTTAGTACATATTTACCCTTGCTATGATTATTAATTGATTATTTTGCCCAAAATGGATTTCATTTTTTTAGAACTTTTTTGGGGTTCACCAAGACCCTAATTCACTAGAATTGAGTGTTTTTAGGTGATTTGATATTATAGAAATTTTCTATAATTATTTTTTGCCCTTAAATGCCTAGTTTTACAAAAACAAGCCTAGAGTGGCATTGTTGTAATTTTGCCTTGCCTAAATTCATATTTGAAATTTATATTATGGCTGTCTAGAAGTGATTTATGCCTACTTATGATATTTTGAAGTTCTTGATGCATGTGTTTAAAGTGCACACGTGTTATATGTGAATTTTGTGAATTACTAGTCTAAGGGTAGTTTCGTAAATTAACATATATCAAAATTTTGTTTCTAGACAGAAACTCTTGCTAATTGATATTATAATGTTCACTCTATTTTCTTGTTTATTTGACATATATATTGTGGTGTTTTGCGTACTTTGTCTTTGAGTTTGAATTGTTATTTGATAACCCTAGGGTATGGGTATAATAGTAAATTTACTTTATTTTGGACCCGCACACACCATATTTTTTTGTAGAAAGTGAACATATAATCTATTGATACTAGTTATAGTCATACTCCTTTCTAACCATCTAAATTAGCATGTAGAACGTTATTTATTCGCTTAGTGCCTTAATTGAAAAATGTGACATTAAATACTTTCTCAATTTAGCCATGGCTTGTTGAATTGTCACAACTTTCTCATTTTAGCCATGGCTTGCTAAATTATTGCAAGTGATTTAAACAAGACTCAGAAGCTTAACAACACAAACTACCCCACCTAAAAGAGAAGAATAAGGTACATTCTATTCTTGGACAACCTGGCCAGGGGATGGACCTGCCAGCTGAATCCTCCACTTTGGCTCAAAAGAGGGCTTATGTAAAATTTAAGGAGGATGAAAGGCCCTTCTACAATCCTTACCTTTATGGAGCCCAATATTGAGATTTTGAAAAGCAAAAGAGTACCAATGAAACGATGGAGGTAGTGGCCCGATAGATGGTATGGGGAGCACATAGAGGCACACTTTAGGATGTTGCATACCCTCTATTAGAACATACACATGAGGGAAGGACATAATGTGCATGAGTACATAAACTCCATGTCAATTATTGACAGTGGCTAAGAGATTCTTGAGAACCCCATTAATGAGGGTGTCCAAATTTTCACTGTTCTAAATAGCCTCCCTAAGTACTAGGAGAGTATGGTTATTACACTTTACATCTTTAATAAGAAATTCGCATTGAATGATCTCACTACCAAGTTTGGCTTGTAGCAGGAGAGGATGAACCATGTCAATACCTTAAGTGCATATGCCAACCTTGTCCAGTAAGGAGGCTCTAAGAGAGGTGGTTAAGGACCTAGAAAGAGGAACTTCAAGAAAAGGGGTAAGAAACCCCACGGTGGAAGAAAAGGTAATAATAATAGCAACAAATTCAAGGGGCTTGTTTCAAATGTGGCAAGATGGGTCTCTTTAAGAGCAAATGCCCTAATGGAGATGATGGAGTAGGTGGCAATGAAATCAAAAAGAAAAGAATCGTCAGATACAAGGTTCAAGGGGGCTGAGGAATCTATAGGCAAGGACAATAAAATTTTGTTCACTACTACATTTTGTAATGGACCATTTAAATTGGATGTAGTTGATGACTCTTCAATTAATGGAGTAGCTATGTTTGAGTATTTGGTGTGTTTGTCTGATTTTGACTCTCTTTTTTGGCACCTAAGGCTTTGCCATGTACATGTTAATAAATTACATAGAATATCCAACACTAGACTCCTCCCTAAGTAATTTAGGTATTTATAGGTGTGTGAGGAATGTTTGGCAGACAAGATAATTAGGCAGCCCTTCCTAGAGGGTAAGCATGCCACAAGCCTTTTATTAATCATACACTAAGACATATGTGGGCCTATGAATATACAAACCCACAGAGGGATGATGTACTTTATTACATTCATAGATGATTATTCTAGGTTTGGGTATATGTACCTTCTAAAGCAAATGTCTAAAGCCTTTGAGAAAATCAAAGGATTCATGGCTGAAGTAGACACTTAATTAGGAAGGTTAATTAAAGTTCTATGAGTTGACAGAAGTGAGGAATACACCTTTGATGAGTTTAATGACTATTTCACTAACCTAGATTAGTACACCTATAGGATTCATGGCTGAAGTAGACACTTAATTAGGAAGGTTAATTAAAGTCCTATGAGTAGACAGAAGTGAAGAATACACCTTTGATGAGTTTAATGACTATTTTACTAACCTAGATTAGTACACCTATATACCTTACCCTATACTCCGCCGCAAAATTGAGCTACTGAAAGGAGAAACAAAACACTCCTAGACATGGTTAAATCAATGTTGAACCACTCAAAACTAGAAACCGACTTTTAGGGAGATGCATTAGACACTGTTGTATATGTACTTAACTATATACTAACTAAGGTTATCAACAAGACACCTTATGAGCTATGCACATGTAGATCTCCATACTTAGGTCATCTTAGAGTGTGGGGGTCCAAGGTATATATAAAAGTACCTAACCAACATAAAAGTAAGCTATATCCTAAGATAATAAAGTGTAACTTTGTAGGGTATAGTGAACACTCTAAGGTGTACATGTTTGTAATGCACAATTCTAATGATACAGTGGGGGTCATTGAATCTATGAATACTTATTTCCTAAAAGAATACTATACTTTAAAATTACTGGTAGAGAGTTAAATTGTTTGAAGTAACAAGGAGCAAGATTCTATTACTTCTAATGAAGAGGTTATAGGATCTAAACCTAGGGGTGAATCTGAAGCAAAGGAGGGGTGAGAGAAGACCCTCAACTTTGTTGCAGGACTTCTATGCCATGTTAGAATAAAATGAACCGACAATAAATGAACCCTTGTCTAATGATCCTTTGACTTATGACTAGGCAACGAATAGTCCAGATCCCAAAGAATGACAAACAGTTGTTCAAGAGGAAATATATTCCATTATGAAGAACCAAGTGTGGGAAGTTGTTGACTTTCCAAGTGAAAAAAATCCAATTGACTATAAGTGGATCTTCAAGAAAAAGCTTAAGGTAGATGGGTTTATAGATAAATATAAGGCAAGACTGGTAGCTAATGGTTTCATTAAAGTTAAGGCATTAACTTCAAAGAAACCTATTCACTTGTGAGTAGATTTACATCTATTAGGTTTTTGCTAGCTATAGTGGCATAGACAGACTTATAATTGCATTAAATTGATGTAGAGGCTGCATTTCTAAATGGTAATTAGAGTAGAAAATTTACATGAAACAACTTGAGGGCTTTGTTGTTCCTGGAAAGGAACATAAGGTGTGCAAACTCATAAAATCTTTGTACATGCTTAAATGATCTCTTAAGCAATGGTACTTCAGTTTTCACAAGGTGATTAGTGAGTATAGTTCATTGCAAATGAGTACAATCATTGTGTCTACTCCTTTAAGGATGAAAGTAGATTTATATTACTCTCTCTATGTTGGTGATATCCAGTAAATGAGGTATGACATAAGCTAAATTGTCAGTCTAAAGGAGTGGCTAAAAACCCAATTTGAGATGAAAGACATGCATGGGTGAGGCCTCTTACATCCTAGGGATGAAGATTGACAGAGATAGAAAAACTTGTAAGCTTAGTATATCTTAAGAAGCATATATTAAAAGTGTCCTAAAGTGCTTTGGTGTCATTGGTTGAAAAAACTATTAATTCCCTTATTTACAAGGGTATACTTCCTCTAATAGAATGGAACCCTTAAGTTGTGAGGAAAGACTCAAAATGGAGTCAATGTTATATGGACAGGCTATTGGCAGCATGATCTTATATGTCAATGTCATGACCTGCAATTGACCTAATTTAAGCTTCGTTGTGGGCTTATTGGTAGATACCATGCAGACCTAGGAATGCAACATTGGCAAGCATAAAGCGGGTGTTTAGGTACCCAATGGGCACTAAGGGTATGAGAGTCACATATTATACTGATAGTCTATCAATGGGATTACCAATGGTCATTGGTGTTCTTACTAACACGCCGGTGAGGTTACATATAGTGCCTCAAGATATAAGATTTTCATAATATTTATGGTGATGGTTAAGCTATACATCAATTATATAATTGCATACTTTGGAAATAATTTTGGATCAATGATTGCATGATGAATAAGCATGTATTAAGTTTATTAGACCCTAATGCATGTGTATGAAACCTTGTGATGTGATGATTAGTCACTTAGAAATGATGCAATGGATACTTAAGGATAAAAGATCCTGATGTTGAATTGGCATCTCAAGTGAGTCATTTGGCCATGTAGAACAAAAGGGGATAATATGAAACAGGATCATGGCCTCTCAGCTATCCAAGGGTGGGAGTGATGTAGAGCCTCTCCCTTGTCCTTGGAGTTAATTTCAATTGGACTAGAGCATTAAAATATTAATTGCCCCATGCAGCATTAAACAGGAGGTTTTGATGATCATGGTAGTTGGGATCTCAATATAAGGGTCCATGAGCACTAATGGACCACTGCTTTATGGAGTGGATAGGGCAGGGTAGGCTTCAAGAAAAGACTAATGTTGTGTTTGTGGTGGTCCAGTATATAGTTAATTGGGAGCTTCTAGATGAGGTTATTGTGTCTAGTAAGTCATGAAGTGGAGTTCTCTATTGTAAGGGGCCGTTTGGGAGGCGATTTTTGCCCCCAAAAAGCGATTTGTTGAGGGCGGAAATCGCTTTCCCCCACAAAAATGGTATGGAAGGATGATTTAAGGGTAAATTCAATTTTCTTGTAAGAAATCACATTTTGGGTCAATTCAAGCCAAATTGACCCAAAATCCGATTTCTTCAAGAACTCACCTCCTGTGGTGAGTTCTTGAAGAAAGCGATTTAAGAATTGAAATGATGTAAAAAGACGTTCTACCCATCATTTCTTTTGAATAATAATTATGTTGGAGGATATTTTTGTTATTTTACGTGCAAAAATTAAAAGGGAGCTAAAATCAGATTTCCCTTTGAAATCATCCACTAAAACTTGAACCAAACATCTTCCACTTTTGCTTTTCTTTTCAAAAATCAATTTTAAAACCAATTTATTTTCTTTCTACTTCAAATTGCCTCCCAAACGCCCCCTAAGTATGTTTGGCTTGGAAATGTATGAATCTTGTTTTCATGGTTTCCATAACTTTTTTGGCACCAAACTCTATCAAGAAGGTCTTAGTTTTAGAGCATAAGCTACCTTCTCAATTCATTGATTTATTAACTTCATACACCTTCCTATAGGTTTTTTTTAGGCATGAAATATCATTTGTCAATTTTATTAGCTTGTGCATATGTAAGAGACAAGTCCCCAATTGTGGATCCTACATTTATTTAAATGTACATAGTTATTTCTATATTTAATTATGGCATTATCACAACCAAAGTTTGTGAAGCATGTGACTTTCATGTCCCTGGTTTATCTTTTCAATATTTTACAAATTCATGAAATGCTTTTGTCCGTTGCATATTATGAAGGGTTACATGACATAATTTTTATATTGAGAAAAGAATTTTCAAAAGGTTTGTGTAAATTTTGGGGCATAACATAAATGATCTATTGCTACAATGCCCCAATTAATCAATAAATAGTACTATCATAGTATCAAGAATACAATTCTTTCCCGATCGATCTCTTCTCAATCTCAATCGATCACAAATAAAAAATTTACATACTTTTATAAATTTTCACTCATTAATTTCCCACACTCTAATATGAAAAACCCTTTATCCCAAGTATGTGAATTGATGTGCGTGCGTATTTTTTACTTTCCAAAACACTTATGAGTCCTCTTATTTACTCCATCTTCACCATATGATCTTAAGTAGCAAACATTTTATCCAATGACTTAAATTACACATCAATTGGACATTGTTTTGTTTACTGAAATAAGCAGTTGGAGAGTCTCTATAGAGTTCAAGCAAGAGTAGAGTGCTTCAGTGCAGGAGTACATAAGAGTTCATGCTAGGAAAGAGGAGTGTGGATTCTAGGTTGGAATACAAACCTTGCTATTTCATGATGTTCGAATTGCATGTTTTCTATTCACTTTCAAGATTATTGGCCAATTTTGTTGCATACTGATTATAGAGCATCTTATCATTTTAAATTGCAAGAATATCAGTTTTTAGTGGAATTTATCAATTTGTTTTTTTGTAGAAATTGGTGAGGGAACCAATTTAGTCCCTTTTATTTTCTTTCAAATCATCAATATGGTTGCCTACATGCCTATGACCGTGTGAGTGAGATCTATTTTATTACTATTATTTTCATTTGATTGTATGATAGTTTGGTTTAATTATGAATTTTCTTAGTCTTTCTTTGAATTTTGTTAGAGAATTAGTGGACCCGTTCTCCTATTCATAAGGTGAAAATACTCATGGAAAATTTTAGTTCCTAGCATAAACCACCATATTACCACACTAATTGTTTAATTTTTATACATTTCCTTCTATTAACGTAATGCACCCCACTCTAGGACCCACGACCATTCTCGTCATAGCACCAACTTTTTGGGCCTTGTTACCTTCATTTTAATCTATATCTCAAGGTGGGCTTCATTTGTTCCTTTGTTGAGCCTACGCACACCCACTTACTCACTCATTTGTATAAATAGCCAAATTGGCATATTCCTTCATCTAAGGGTGGCTATGATTTAAGAGTTTATTGTTCTCTACCCTCTCTCTAGAAGGGAATGCATTTGTTCATGCTTCATCCATGGTAATCCAAGTCATTCTACTCCAAGATTTCTTATGTTTTAACTTAAATCCAATGTTCTTTTTGCTTGTATTTGATTCCATGTCTTATGCTCTTCAAAGCACCATTTTTTACCCATGTTTTTATGCCTTAGATATTTGTTTCTTGTTTCTACTCTTGTGTTTTGTGTTTGGGCAGAAATGAATACTTGATTTGTCTTTCTATTAGTGATTTTCACCCTATATTTGGTAAAAGAATGTAATTTTTGCTTAGGCCTAATGTGACCTAATTTATTGGTTAGGGATCCTTTGAATTTGGGGAGAGATTGAATGGACTACCCACTGATTTGAGGTAAGGGGTTTTTGTTTGGTGAAATTTTCCTTACATTAACACCATGGATTGTATATGTTGAATTTTGTTCATGAAGCATGTTGGATATGTGAGCTTAGATCTTCTTGAATATGTGTTTTGATGATGTCTTGACATGAATATGCTTGTTATGTTGGATTTATCATGTTTAAAGCCTAGATGATGTTTATTTGAAGTTTTATGAGGTTTTGATGGAAGATCGAACTGATTTTGCCCAAATTAAAATGATATTTTCATGTTTCTAGGCATGACCAATCGATCGTCCATGAATGCCAATTGATATGTAGAAAGGATTGTCTTCGGTTTTATGAAGATCAATCAATCACCCAGAAGGCTCAATCGATCACTAAAATGACTATTTGTCACTTCTTAGGGCCCAATTAATCTCCCTTGAGGCTGATCGATCACTCAAGTGTATTTTATGAGGTTTTTAAGCCAGATTTTGAGGGTTCCCCCATGTCTCTTACATGTAATTAGTAAAGAATTATTATGTTATAATATGAATTTTGCTTGCATATGACATTATTCATGTATGTACCAGGCTCCATGTACTCTAGAGGATTTATAGACATAACTATTTATGTTTATACTCAGTTATTCTTACATGAACTTATTATCCACGCATGAACAATGTCTCATGCATGATAGGGCTATCTATTGGTATGAATACTTATGTTTGCATATATTTACCATTATTCATGTATGATTCATGCTGCATACATCATGAAAATATTTTGTTAAACTATGTTTAACCATAGTTATTAGTGGTATTCTGTGGTTTTCGGATTAGTAGTATTGGAGATTTGAATAAATAGCCTTTTGTCTGAAAGGTGGGGTTTTCTATCCAAAAGGGCATGGTTTTCTGTACTGAAAGGTCGGGTCTATCCTCCCTAGGTCAAAAAGAGTAGAATGCTACAATGAGAACACTAATTGAGACATTTGTATAGTCATTAGTTGTTATATCATGTAAATATAAATGTTGATTATGTGTGGGAGAGGCTTTCATTTTTGTAGCATGGACTTGTTTATTGATTATTTAAGGCTTTGAGACACCCTTATGACTGTAAACTATATGTGGGTGTAAGAATGTTTAATAGTTTCATTTAATTTTCTTATCTTCCGGTAATTGCTTTTGCACTAAGTGATAATTGTATACTTTGATTTTCCCATCTTTTGGTTAGAACTCATTTCATCACACTTTGGTCGTTCCTTCTGATTGGGCTCAGGGGCGTGACAAGAGTTTTTGTTATCGGAGCCTTACTTTGTCTAAAAGAAAAGGAGAATAATGAACACTGGAGCATCACCATTTAGGGAAAATGGGGAGTGAGCTAATCAAAGACTTAGACAATGCTAGCAATGTTGATATTGTTAGTTCATTGTTATGTTGCTTGCTTGCATGATGTTTTGCTTGATCTTGGTGTTAGACCATGAGACTTAATGCCTAGTTGTTTTGTTGATGATTGGTCCTAATTATGCAGGTGCAAACAATAGCTAGGTTCTGGCTAAGGATCCTCTTCTAGATGATGTGTTGATTATTATTGAGGGGTTGGCTCAAGTGATGCAATCTCAGCAGCAAGATAGACAAGCTAATGGTAGGCAGGAACATTTGAGTTAAGAAGGCTTTATGAAGATGAACCCTCACAACTTCTAGTGCATGTTGGACCCTACCAAGGCGAATAATTGGAAGTTGTACATGGAAATGATCTTCAACACCAGACCGTTCTCAGATGAAGAAAAGGCTCACCTCATTGTATTAACTTTTGAAGGTGAAGCTCAGCATTGGTGGCTCTTTTTGGAGAGGCAGTAGTTCCAAGGAAGGATAGACATCCCTTTGGGAGATTTCTTGGTCGTCTTTGATGACTACTATTTCCCTTTGCATGTGCGGGAAGACAAGGAGTTCTTGAACTTGCGACAAGTTTCAATGACTGCCCTTGACTATGAAACTAAGTTTATTGAGCTGGAATGCTTTGCTCCTAGTCTCTTTAGTGATGAGTGTGAGAGGACAAGGCAGTTGAAGATGGGCTGAATCTTACATCCAAGGCCAAGTGGTTCCTTTTTGGAATCAGACTAAAGTCGTAGTGACTATCATTGTCATTGAGAATGATTTAATGATTATGAAAGGAGGAAGGAGCAGCCTAAGTGCATTAGGCAAGTTGATTTTCAAGGACAACACAACCAGAAGCCCAATGAAAACAACTTTGTCGAGAATAGCAACAACAAAGTTCGGCAAGATCGCCTAAACACCTATGCAAACATGACTTGTTTTAAGTGAGGGCACCAAGGGCACTTAAAGAAGGATTGTCCTCAAAACACTCAAGGTGAGTCCCAAGACACCAACAAGCTCCTCAGAACCAAGGACCAAGGCAGCAAGGTGGTTAACAAAAGAAACTAATCATTCAAGGGAAGGTATTTGCTATCATAGCTCATGAGGCAGATAATACATCTGCAGTTGTGGAAGGTATGGTTGAAATTCGCTCCCACTATGCTAGAGTGTTATTTGACATTGGATCTTCTCATTCTTTTATTTGACCTCTTTTTACTCTGATGCTCAATATTGAGACAAGGTTATTATTGACTCGTGTACATATGTCTACCCCTTTGTCTTCTCTTCGAATGGAGGAGTATCTTGAGAAGTTTCCTATTGTGATCGAGGGACATGAGTTAGCTGCTAAATTGATTATTTTGCCTATATTTTGATTTGAAGTAATTTTGGGCATGGACATGATGTTAGTATATCATGGACATGTTGATTGCCGAGGAAAGAGAGTTATGTTTGTTATACCAGACATCAAGCGTTTTACCTTTTAGGGCATGAGATGGGTTAGCAGCAAGTTCTTGGTGTCTTCATCCAATGCAAGAAAATGGATAAATTGTGGGTGCATGGTTTTTCTTGCAAGCATTTCGGTTAAGGGTGCAACATTAACTCCTATTGAATTTGTTCCTCTCGTGTCTGAATTAGCTCATGTTTTTTTTCTAATGACTTGTCAGGATTAGCTCCTAAAAGAGATTGAGTTCATTATTGATCTTCTTCCAAGCTCTATCCCTATCTCTAAAGCTCCTTATTGCATGACTCTAGCTTCAGGATTTGATGGACAAGGGATACATCAGATCTAGTACCTATTCATAGGGCACATAGTTCTTCTTTGTAAGAACATATGAGTCATATGTTAGGATAATTGGCTAATTTCTTTATCAAAATTATGACAAAAACCTTAAATATGTAATTAGTCTTTAAATCTGTTTAGATGTTGTTGAGGGGGAGCCAAATACAGAATTAATAGACTTACAAAATATGAGCAGACATGTACTTATGGCTCAAGACATAAGACCGAAGAATGTTGATGGTTTATGAAACTTATTCAGATCACATTTGCATATGAAAATTACTTGAAAAAGTTATAAAAGTGATTTTTGGTAGTTTCACTATAGTTTTACAGTCAAAAAGATCGATCGCTTGACATAAAAGAGAAGAGAACATTAATTGACACTTGCATAAGCCCTGTGTAAAACGAAGTTGAGAGTTATCAATAGATCACTACGTATATTGATCAATCACTCGAAGTATCCTGTGTTCAGAAAATATATAACGATCAATCGTTTACTATTTTAGTTGCCCTAAACAAGTCTTTTCAAATTCAATTTCTTTCTTCTTTGAAGACAAAGACCTAAATTGGTTTAGAGATCTATATAAAGGACAAGAATTTACAAATTTTGAGAGACGAATACCAAGAAAAAATTGGAGAAGAAGGGACGGACCTTTGCCTATTTTTTTTCAAAAGAGTTCACACGAAGTTTTGAAGATAAATTAAGTTTAGTATAAAAACTTATAAAAATGATAGAAAACCTTAATAAAACCATCATTACCAACCCTTAACCCCAAAATCAAGTCAAACTAGCAAAGTAAAACAAAATTATACATTAACACATAATTAAATCAATGTAAAACCGGACTAAGGTTTGAGATCTTACAACTTTTGTGTGAAATCTTTTCTCTTCAGTTGTGGAATAGCTTCAAGAATTTTCTATTTTTAAGGATTATTTTTTATTTTATGGGATTTTTTCATAAATTTAGGGCATGGACCCCACCATCACGTCCACATTTGGACGGTGAACGTCCCACAAAACGTTAAACTTCACTTATTTCATGTTAATGAGTTTTAGAAATTTTTAATGCATTTTTAGCCTTAAAAAGAGTAAAATTAGCCACTAAGGGCACTAAATTGTATTTATAGCCTAACATTTAGTATTTGCACCCCAATGACTTACTATAAAAGGAAAGACCAGTCCCATTCCCAATTGAGAAAGGGCTGAGATTGGAGGCTGAAAAGTGCCCTAATCCTCATTGCCAAAAAAAGAAACCAATTTAGGTATGTTTTAAGCCCTAATCTTCTTATGTTTCCCTTAATCTCTCTTAATCCCACTTTCCCCTAAAGTTGATTCTTGATTTACTTTAATAAAAATGCTATTTTTAATCTCTATTTTAAACCCTAAAATAAGGATTTTCGTTTTTAAGCAAAGGGAACCCTAAATCTACATGTTTTCAAAGTCATTTAAGCTTAATATATGATTTTTAATTAACTATTAACCAAACTCTAATTTTTGGTAGGGACTCTTGAAGATTAGAGCTTTGATTTGAGCCCAAAAGCTTACTGAAGGTAAGGGGTTTTCTTCTCGAATGGATTTTTGCTTCGAATATAAGGTTTGGAATGGTTTAAGTGAGTTTTGCTTATGTTTGTGCTTTAATGGTGGATTAAATAAAGCATGCTCTTTTTGTTGATTTTCTTCTAATTCAGCTTACGAATGACTATACCTATCATGTCTTAAGCTTGTATTTTAAATATTATGAAGCTTTGAAGTGATAATAGGGTTTTCTTGTCGATTTTGTGTATTTTCGGTTTCGGGTTCGTAAGGTTGAAGATGAACCAGTTTTTGACTGTTAAGGGCATTCGAAGGGCCTATCTGGCCAATCGAACGACCAAACGATAGTTTTGTCGATTCTTATATATTTTGGCCAACTCGTGGTACTCTTCCATAAATATGATTTAGTTATGCCACTGTGAGTGCATGAATACTATTTTGAAAAATATGATTTAGTTAAGCATGATTTAGGCTATATATGAGTTGGATATTAGCATGATATTTTTCCTTATTCTAAAATCATGTTTGTTGTTTTCACCATGTTGTATTCATAATTTCAGTAAGGAGGAATTATGATAAAATCATGGATGCTTGTGTATAGTATAGATGATGGTTTGTTCATGTTGCACATGTCTTTACTTAGACTTAAACATTACCATTATGTACACACATGTGAAAGTATTAGTGGTGATTATTTGACACAAATGGACTATGAATACTGCACATGTGAACTAATTTAAGCATGACTCTTGTATTTAGACTCATGTAGTGTTGCTCCCATATGTATGATGTTGCATTCATTAAGAAAATAGTTTATTAATTAGATTAATCATGATTAGCCGTGTTTAATCGATTGGATGACATTGGTTGTTGGATTAATCGATCGAAGGCTTATCGAATTGGTTGGGTCTGAAAGGACATGATTTTGTTTTGAGTTCCTTTGAGAACATGGTACCTCCCTGGGTTGAGGTGAGTTAATTGCAGTTGAGTTTATTTGTTGAGTAATATGGATCCGGAGAATCCAGTATGATATGTTTACATGCATCAGCTACCATGTGCTCTAGGTTTCCTTTGTGGGAATCGGGCTCTCCCTTGCAAGAGATTGTCCTTGGCGAGCACAGTGCTCTAGTTTTCCCTTGTAGAATTCGGACTCTCCCTGCAAAAAATTGTCCTTGGCAAGCACAATGCCCTAGTTTTCCTTAATAAGAATTCAAACATTCACTGCAAGGATTGTCTTTATCAAGCAAACTGGTCTAGTTTCCCTTTATGGGTCTGGCTCGGGGTTATTGTACTTCAAGAGCTTATTGTACTCGAACCTCTCTCTAGAAGGGTATGCATGTGTTCTAGCTTCATCCAAGGTAAGCTAAGCCATTCTACTCAAGATTTCTTATGTTTTACCTTGAATCCCATGTTCTTCTTGTTTGCATTTGATTCCTTGTTGTCTACTCTTAAAAGCTCCATCTTTTATCCATGTTTTAATGCCATAGATCTTTGTTTCTTGTTTCTACTCTTGTGTTTCATGTTTGGGCACAAGGGAATACTTGATTTGTCTTTCTATTAGTGATTTTGAGCCTCTATTTGGTAAAAAAAGTGTGGTTTTTGCTCAGGGCTAATGTCACCTAATTTGTTAGTTAGGATTCCTTTGAATTTAGGGAGAGATTCAAGGGACTCCCCACTGAAGAGGTAAGGGGTAATTGTTTTGTGAAGTTTTCCTTACACTAATACAATGGATTGTGTATGTTGAATCATGTTGGATGTGTGAGTTTAGATCTTTTTGAATATGTGTTTTAATGATGTCTCAACATAAATATGCATGAGTTATGTTAGATCTATAATGCATAAAACCTAGATGATGTTAATTTGAAATTCCATGAGGTCTTCGTGGAAGATTAGACTAGTTTTTCCCAAAGGAAAATGTTATTTTCGTGTTTATGGACACAACCGATTGATCGCCCTTAAAGACCGATCAATAACTAAAATGACTATTTGCCACTTCTTATGGATCGATTGAACGCCTCTGAGGTCGATCAATCAGCCATGCTTTTATGCTTATTTTAAATCCAAATTTTGAGGGTTCCCCTTTGTCTCTTATATGTAACTAGTAAAGAAAATATCATCCTATGTTATGAATGCTTACACACATGTGATGTTATTCATGTATGAACCATGCTCTATATACTCTAGATCATTTATGAACATGATTACTTATGTTTACAGGCACGTATGCATGTATGAACACGAAAATGGTTGTTAAACTATGTTTAACCATTATTAGATGTGATATTCTGTGGTTTCCTAATTGGTCGTATCAGGTATTTGATTGAATGGTTTTCTGTCAGAAAAGGGCAAGTTTTTTTGTACCAAAAGCTTGGGTCTATGCTCCCCGGGTCAAGAACAATGGAATACTAATGAGAACAATAATTGAGACTTTTGGAGTGAGACCAGGCTAGTTTGTCCATGTGCACTAACTAACTAGGGGCATTTTTGGTTTACAGGAGTGCCAAGTACTTTTGGTAATTCAGGCTTAAGAATATCGGGTAGGTAGGTATATGGTATCATTGGGTACCTAGATTACTATATCCATAATTGTATGGATTATTTTGCTTATTTGCATAGGTTTTCTGTACGACTTATTATACTCATTTACACAAGTTTTGTGTATGGATAGTGATATTCTATTGAGGCATTTACATTAGTTTTGTGTATGGATTGTGATATTCTATTGAAGCATTTACATTAGTTTTGTGTATGGATTATGATGCATGATTGTGATATACTGAAGAATAACCTTCCAAATCTTAATCATTCATAATGTCCTTCAAACATTTCAAAGTTCATATCACAATGAAATCCCAATAAGAGGTGTGCAAGACGCTATTTTTAGAATTCACCTGACCCCAATAATACCTTTCTTTCAAAATAATCTTTTATTTGAGACACGAAGGAAATATGAAAACATATGGCCTCATCATAGCACAGAATTAGAGGTTAAAGCAACATTCCCTCACTCTTTAGATTTCATCGTCCAAAATTTCCCCATGCATGGAAGTAGCACGGAGATCCGCTTGCACTAGGATGATTTCTACTCCCGGCCTGAGAGTGGCAAACCAAGTCTTCCCTTGCACTGGAACACTTTATCCTTTTGGCCCCAAAGCGACGAATAGAGCCTCTTCTTGCCCCAAGTTGTTTCCTACCTTTAGAGTAGTTAACTCGAAAAATAGACCCTTCTATTATGAAGAACGCCTTCAAATTAGCTAAGTTCACTCTTTGAACTGCCAAAGTCGGGTTAGAAACGGCTCCATAATGAAGAAGAAAGGGTTTGGAGTCTCTAAAAATCAAGAAAGAAGAGGAGAGAATGGTGTTTGAAAATTGAGCTCCCCCCTCCCATGTTTAAAGGATTTTGGAACCATTTTGTGCAGCCATGCCAGTGGAGGCACAACCGTAAGCCTCATGTGAGGCTACCCAACGAGCCTATGCACCCATTTAGTTGTGCATTTAGTTGTGCACTTGTGTCAGCATGCTGGCGTAACAATTATAATTTTTTGTTTTGTCTTTATTTGAAATCAAAATTTTCAAATTTCAAATGGGCGTCACTCCCTACCCCGAACTCATATTCTCTCATTCTTAGTACCGATGCACTCATATCAACGAGCTATTCGAAACTAGACCACAAAAGGGTATCTTATCCCCGTGAATTTAAAGTGGGCCCCGCCCATGACTTGTTTCTCGATGTCACAGCCTATGATCCCGGGGACCACTTTACCCATTCTTAGGCTCGATATGCTCGTCTCTCATAGCCCTACAAAATAACGTAAAGTTCTTTTGAAAAAATCGAGCCCAAAATGATTAAAATTTATGAAAATGGTGATTGGGCATAAGTCTCATTTATGGGCCCAAAGTTTTATTTTTCAAAACTTTTAAAAAAATATGGGTTGTTACAGATCCTTTGTGTGCTTGTGCCCCACAGGTGCTTAAGATGGTTTGTTTTACAAGCACAATAGATAGATGCATAGCAGGTATAGTTTCTCTTATTTTTGGGATAGTCATTAGTTGATATATAATGTGACTATGAGACTTGCTTATGTGTAGGAGAGTCTTTCATTTTGGTAGCATGGATTTGTTTATTGTTTATTAAAGGCTTGAGACTCCCTTATGATTGTGTACTATATGTTGGTGTAAAAGCATTTAATCGTTTCATTTAATTTTCTTTATCTTTCGGTAATTACTTTTGCACAAGTGATGGATAGATGTGTACTTTGATCTAGCCTGGGTTTAGGGTAGAACTCATCTCATCACGCCCTTGTTGTTCCTTCTGACCAGTCTCAGGTTACGGGGCCACGACATGGGCGTGATAGTGTCACTGGTTGGAGAAAGATAAATAGTACCAGCACTGACACACTTGTTGTGTCGGTGTTATATGCTCATCGGCAATGTAACCAACGTTTTGGTGATGGTGTCAGTGAGATGGGCTCCTCTAGCCTTTCTACTATTGGTAATGATTCAATGCGTAAATAGGTCGGTGGTCATCGACACCCTAGCTGACACATCAATAAGGTTACCAATGGAGCATCAGTACACGAAATTCAAGTATTCATTTTACTTTAATATATTTTATTTATGAGATAAATAATAGCATGATTTTTGTGCATGATAGATGTTGAATGCATGTATAGAGAAGCATAAATGATATTGGAGTAAATAAGCCCTATTCATTTGAATCCTTATAATGGATAGATACCCTTTGACCTATGCATTCGACACTCAAGGACAAGGGATCTTAGTATCTAGTTGGTTCCGAAAGTGACTTATTTTATTCACATAGAGGAGGGTCATGGTATAAAAAATGACCATGGGTCTCCGATTTGTAGAGTCGCTTAATTGGATTGCAAGTTAGGTTTGAACGAATCATAGGATAAAAGGGTGTATGGTCTAGTGCAACACAATAAAAGAGGTCTCAATGATCATAAAAGTAGAGAATCCCGACAACTTAGGTCCATGAGCCCTTATTGGCCTTTGCTTCATGACACAGATGGAGTTGGACATTAGCTTTCGTAAAAGTTAGAAGCTAAGTGGTATGGAGGTTCATACTCTAGTGAGGGTGGTTAAACTTCTAAATGTGACCTTTAAGGCTTATATAACCTTGTGTTTTCTTTTTTGAATGGTCTAGATATGACCATGAAAGATTGAAAGGTATGATTGTCTTGACTTAATTTATATTCTATTATTTTGTTTATCATTTTGGTTCTTGCTTTGTAATCCCATTAGGTATATTCCTATACATAGCATTTATTATGGTATAGGTGTTGCAAGTGGTGATCATTTGCAGCTAGGGTCAGGCAAGCCATAGTGTGGACTCGTCTTACTGCTTAGGATTCTTCTATTCTTATAGGAATGGTTATTAGGCAGGTGAGTGTATTATTTATTTTTATTATTAATCAAATAGGTGGATTGACAGACAACAGCCCAACATAACATCCTATAATCTTTTTAATTTGACTTATATATCTATCTATCTTATTTCTAGCCATTATTGTGGACCTCACTACATAATTATTCTCTCATAATCTTAACTATTAATATAAGCCCACTACTAACTACCCATACCTCTGCATCATATATATTAAAAATGTTTATGTCGCTTGTAGTTTCTGATACCCAAATATTGCTAAATTGATGGTGTCGTCCCATGAAAGCTTCATGCCTCGGCCTGCGCCATCAATATAAGCATCATGCAGATATAGGATGGAGAGTTATATTACTATGCTTAATAAGTAAAAGTTTTCTAATATACAGTTCGGTACTATATTATGTGTCTCATTTAAAAAAAATTTGTTCAAACTTTAAGGGTTTGATTTGACGGTCCATCACGTGCTATCTTAAGAAAGTATGTACGTGTTAAGAAAGATTACCCCTTTGTGGCACACAATTTACATATTTTCCCAAAATCTCATATAGGAGAAATAGTAACATGGAAAACATCCATCACATGAGTTTTATTGTTGACTTTTTAAAATCAAATACTTAAAGCTGGATAGAGGGGATAAAAAAATACATTACATATATATTCACATATCTTACTTTTTTGTTATTTTGATTATTTTTATGTACATACATACACTAAATTGATACGCCGAAAAAATAAAAATTATTGTTGATTAATTCAAAAAATTAGATTTATTTTTCATGTGAAAAAATGTTACACCGACTAAATCCACTAGAAAAAATGGTATTCGTGGTTCTTTTGCACAAACTTGAAAGATTAATTTCTTGGGGAAATTTTCTTTTACACATGAAATTACAACAAATTCTCTAAGCATAAGGGATTGGGGAATATTCGCTAACTCAAAGTGAAAATAGAATTCGTTGTGACTTAAGTTAGGATAAACATGTAGGGTGGACATGGGGTCACCATTGCTGAGTACTATGTATGGTTTCACCACTTTAGAGGGCGAACCATATGCACAAACTTAGCAGTGAACAAGCGTAATCAATAACAGATGATAGGCTAGTAAGTTTTATAAGTTTACCCCACAGGGGATAGGGGCTTTCAAGGTGATCAATTGTCTGTCTATAGCAGGATGTTGGTGATGGGCCTTAATGGAAGTGTTTTCATTTGGTGATAGGAGGTAGAGGTGGCAACGGACAAAAGGCCTCAGGAGTTAGGCATGGCCAGGCCCTTGGAAAGGATTGGGCTGGGCTGACTCGGCCTCTCCAGTGAGTGGGCCCCGGCCTTGGGCAAGACCAGCAGGCCACCCATGACCTGGCCCGAAATAATAAATTTTAAAAAAAGTAAATTATATTAATACATTTTGTAAATTTATAATTTTTTAACTCTAAGGTAGTAAAAATTATAACACTATAATTACATCCAAACTAGGTTGGTAAATCGCTCGTAGGATCTTTTTGGGCCAAAAGAATCATTGCCAATAGCGCCATGCAGTTGGGCCAAGTCTCATGTCGGGCACGATCTAGCTAGTTCTGAGTTGGGCCATGAAAGAGAAACTAGGCAATTCCTAAAAAAAATTATTATTTAGTAGCACAAATGATAAAATAGAAAATTAAAACTTGAACCTACCTATTGCTTTAGTGGTGGAGGCAGTAGTGGCAGCAAAAGTGACAATGGTAGTGGTGGCATAGCAGCGGTGTTGACAGCGATGGCGGTGGCGGGGCAATGGTGGCGGTGGTTGTGGTAGCAGCGACAGTGTTGGCAATGGCAGTGGTGGTCATGGTAGTGGCAACAACAATAGCAGTGGTGGAAGTAGTGGCAGCAGTCGTAGTGGTAGTTGTGGCGGCTTTAGTGGTGGTGGGGATAGCGGTGGTGGTGGTAGTAGTAGTGGCAATAGCAGAGGTGGTAGTAGTAGTGATATAGTAATGGTGGTGGCGTAAGCAGTATTGGCGGTGGCAGTGGTGGCTATAACAAAGAATAAGTCTTTAATATGCTAATTTTCTCCCAAGATCCATGGGGTAAGGGGTAGAATGTTTTGGGGCTAGTTTTCTACTATTTTTCTCCTAATTTTCACTCTAATTTCTCTTTTCCCATTACACAAAAAAGTAGAAACTCAAAGATTTTTCAAATATTCATTTTGTTTCCCCTACTTTCTACTTATCCAAATAGACACTAAGGAAAACAGCCTCAATGCATTTGTGGTCGATTTGCATGGCTATTTGCATCATCATAGAAGAAATAAAAACAAAATATGTAGCATTTGTGGACCACCACTTTTTTTTTGCAGAATAAACTCTATAGCGAGGAGAGATACAATTTACGATAAGCATCATTTGGATGGCACTTTCTCATAGAAAGAAAACCATTTTCTTGCAATAGTTTGAGCTCCAAAATTGTTTGCGTAACGTCTGGGAATTTTCTAAATTCCCGAAGTTAATCACAAAAAATTAGGGTGTTGGACCCCTTGACCTTCTCATTAGAATAACTTATTCAATGTTAGAATTGGTAGCTAAAACCTATATAGATGAAAATAGATAGAAAGAACTTCGAAACGCCACCAAGAACACGCGAATTGGAGTTCGGATGAGGGAGATGCGACCGTTCAAAGTTGAACATATCGTGCAGATCCCATTTACCAGAATTGGAAGCACAAATTAACCGTTTAAGTCACTTTACGGGCCCGATCAATTAATATTTTGAAATTAAGTTTTAAGGGCGCAATTAGTAGCCTAAGTGAGGGAGGTTTGACCTAAGTCTTTCGGGGATTAGGAACCCTAATCCCCATGTATTTTTAAAAGGCTAATGAGGGCTTTTAAGGGAGAAGCTTGAATCGTGAAGGAAAGGAAGAGCCGTCAAGGGAATTTTTCGGTGAGGCTTCGGCAGTGGTGGATCGACGACAACTCGGCCATTGAGTTTGGATTTCGAGACCATATTAATAAAGAATTAGTTTTTTACATAACTTGTATGAAAATCTTATTCTTAATCATTTCTGCATATACTGTTCACGTAATTACGTGAATAGTGTCTGTGGATTCCAGTCGCCAGGACTATAGTAGGAAGGGGGCCATAGGGCAGGGGTCGCACTGGCCCTGGCGGCGGTGGATCAGCTGCCGCTATGCAGGCTGCCGGGTCTTCACAGTAGAATATAAAAAAAAAACAAAAGAACAGTCGGGGCCATGCTTCCCGGCCGTCAAAGGCCTGCGATGGAATCTGGACACCCGGACTCGCCGTGCGACAGCGGTCCGGTTGATCCAGTCCCTCACCAGGCCATGACGAGCAGCCGGTGGTCATTTTGGTTGATGCACAACAGAACAAAAAAAAACAAGGCACTTTGTCGCCCCGGCCAGCCACAGGGCTGCGGCCATGCCAGGGCGGTCGAAATCGCCATGTGATGGCAATCCCGTTAGCCCTGTCCGCCGCCCCGCCGTGGAAGACAAGGGCAGGGCTGCCAGAGGCGGAGAAGACGACCCGCGTCATAGGTCATCTGGGATGGGTTCGGGTCTGGTGACCCAAACCAATTAATTCAAGACCCGGACCGGGTCTATATTAAAATAAAAATAAAGGGGGACCATTGAACCGGATCCAGTTCAAGGGGCTATATTTGTTCAAAAAATTTATAAAAAGTATTAATGGACCTTGAGAAGTGTGGAAGTATTCTGATGAAGTTTCAGACCTGGGAAAAATTCGAGGCTGTAACATGATCCTTTTACTCCTTATTGTTAAATTATCATGTGAAAACTACTTACCTGACTTAGGTGCTCCGTTTCAGGGGCCTATGAGTTGATCTAAAAATTAAGAAAATTCTCAGTGAGATTTTAATGAGTAACCTAATTATAGGCTAATTATTTTGGTGAGGAAAAATCCCAGTGAGTGGGTAATTGACCATTTTGCCCCTAGGTTTAATCATAAACTGTTAAGTAAACCTGGGTGGGTTCAAGGGGTTCACGACCCCGGCACACACCAAGAAAATTACATAGAGTCCATAAAGTCCAGTAGTACCCTTGAGTTCAATTTAGGACCTATTAGATGTCAATAAGGCCTTAAACCAAATAACAGAAATACCCCTTTGAGTGGACCCGCCCACATTCGTGTAAATAGAAGCGTGTGTCAGTTGAGAGTGGAGCCTCCTGAGAGGATTATGACTTAAAATAAATAGAAGAGCAGTAAAAAGACCAGAATGACCCAAGGGAGGGTAACATACCCTAGGTAATAAAATTACCCTAATGCCCTTAGAGGCAATGTACTTTGTTTGCCGAAACTAATAACCTGACTACCAAGCGTTAGAGTATGCTATAGTGATGTTAAATGACTTCAAAAGGAAGGGGTGTGACCAACAAGTGACACGAAAACCTTGACAGGTCATAGTGTCATAGGAAATAAGGGGTAGAACCCTAATTCTCATGGTTTGGCAGCGAACTACACGTGTCTGCAACCGAATACATCGATCAACTAGAGTATTATATATGTAATTCGCATGATGTGTTAGAGTTATTTACACTCTCGGGCTTAAATTCACTGAGCTCTAACTCTACAAATCAGTGCAACGGGCCTTCATTTATTATCTATGCACTTGTGTGACTGCAATTATATATGTTGATTATTCTGACGCTTGCATTTATTATTATTGTGTTAAGTTATATCAGTAACTTAAGGTTAATAAAGACTAATCAAGAGATTTTGGTTGTCGTTGGATTGGGGGGAGAACACCTAATCAAGATAATGACTAAAATACCCTCTTTAGGGTTGGGACCAGTTCATTGGGTGAACGGGGCCCTGACATAGAATTTTACCTTGGTTAATGAACTGATGGTGGTTATGGGATGTTCTCTGAGTCATAGCTTAGTGGATGAGCTATTTAGTGGGCCAATCCACAAGGTGAAGATGACCCAAATGGTTGAGCGAATACTTAACTAGATGAAAATAATTTAGTCTAAGTTTCAGATGTTTAGGAGAGTCAATGGTCATAACGACCTGAGGCTTCTATGGATACACTGGTAATGTCTTAAAAAACATTTTTCCTAGAGTTGGGGAATGGTGGAGATTGTGATATGCTTCTTCATCACCACAACGGTTTGGGTATTGAATAGAGGGTCTTTACCGCGGGTCTCCCGCAGGTCTTGCTAAGACCATATAGTATGTACGAAAAGAAGAGTTGTATGAGCATCATGGAAGGCTGGTGCTTCTTACCAATCTGTGTCCATGAGCACAGTTGGGATCCTCTTCTCCAGATTTGTGGCAGACTATTGAGAGCCCTGAGGATTTGGGTTAAGCTGTTGTTAAGCAGTCTACTCCAATGTTGGAGTCTTTTGTCTGGAGATTTCTCAAGGGGCGAGTTATCTCCAAGTGAATACAAATTTGATAGTATTAATTATCGAACAAAGATGTGAGATAATTAATAACATTATTTGATATTGCTTGTTAATTAGACAAGTGAAACAGTTAAAGGACTTACTAAAATGTAAGTTGATTGAAAATACCTAAGTATTGCATGTGTGATGTTATGCTTCTTAGGATAAAGTAGTTTCTAGGCAGAACTACGTTTTGATCTGATCTTATTGGAAACATTGGAGATGTTGTTTGATGAGTACGTAGGCAACTAACATCGGGTGATGTTGGCCTGATCCAAAAAATATTAATAATATATTTTGTCCTTTGGAAGCTCTTCTACTGGAGGTGGAGAGATTCTATTGTTGTTGTTGAGGTTGCTTTGTTTGCTTAGTTGCAGATTCTCTAAGCGACAACAAATTAGACCAAGACAGGTAAGCACAAGAAGAGTCAACTTAGTTATTTATTTTCAGACGGATGACGGACTTTTACTTAGATGGATGAGTTGTTATTGTTGAATTTTGAGACGTGTAAATATCATATGATTTGATATCCATATTTGTGAACCCCAGTTATCATGACCTGGATATTTAATCGAATGGTTTGTTATGTATTTAAGAAGAAAAAAATTTGTGACTTACCATTCGTGCTATTTAAAAATGCTTTTAGAAATCCGGCTCGTGACAGTTTGAATGCATGCTTTTTCACAATAAGGCCTCTTTCTAATAAAAAGAGGCTTTAACATGCTTTTCTATCAATTCTTTCTTTTTCTCTATAAGGGCTAACACTTTCAAGTAGAAAGAAAAATAATTTTAATTCTAATTCTTTTTAGGAAACAAAAACAACATGAGATTGATTATGTTTGGTTAGAGTTTTATTTGACAATTTTAAAGAGAAATATACTTTTAACTTTTGTGTGTAGAATGACAAAAAATGTCCTCTAACGTAAAGAAGGAAATAAGTGAATGATGGGTAAATTGTCGTTACACATCATTTAAAAAAAGAATAGCTTTCTTAGGTGCAATCTGGTTTAAATTGACCTGCAAGGTGATTTGAAATATGAAAAGTCATATCATTTAGAAATAGAACATTGAAAAGAATTTGAGGCTTTAAAGCCATTTCCCATGCTTTAAAAGTGATTTCCACTACTAGAAAGTTCCTCCCAAATAGGCCATTAATAAGAGTTTCTATAAGGAAAATGATATTTTTACATAAAAAAACTCACACATGAGTTTTGATTGGTCTAGATAACTGAGCCCATATGAACTTTGCGTAGGCCCTATTTGTGAAGTCCAATCAAAACTCTTGTGTGAATTTTTGAAGTAAAAGTCATTGTTGCCCCTTAGTACTCCATTTCATTTTATAGGGCTGCATGTTTGAGGGGGTACCTTCACAATTTTGACTAGAGTACCACAAAACATGTTTTTCAATTAGAAAAGCACCTTCTCATAAATATCTGTTACAAAGCGGCACTACCGAATAAGATCTCACTTACTTTGCTTTTTAGAAAACAATTTCAAGCAAAAGTTTTCAATCTTCTGGAAAGAATGCTGACAACACGTGTGCCAAGATGCATGTGCCCTGTTTGCAGGTCCCATGTTCAAGCCCTATGCATTCATCATGTGTGTGTAATAGGTAGTGGTGCACAACCACCACATAGCTTTGTGTTTCGTTGTCATTCCGTCGCCAGAAAGCACAATACCTCCCATCTATCCATTTCCCAGCTGACCCCTGGAACCGAAACATATATGCAAATGCAGTGTAGCACATTTAAATATAATAATCATTT
The DNA here is from genome assembly GCA_035235625.1 of Saururus chinensis. NCBI lineage: Eukaryota > Viridiplantae > Streptophyta > Magnoliopsida > Piperales > Saururaceae > Saururus > Saururus chinensis. The sequence goes on along the minus strand of CP141146.1, from coordinate 30,261,934 downwards.
ACTAACTAATTATATTTTAATTAAATAAACCATAATCCAAGAGTAAATAAGTCTAACTACATACCATCACATTGTAGAGTTAATACAATTATCTAATGTAAAAGAACAAATAAACAAAGTCCCATCATTTAGCAAATTCCTTCTACTTCTACCCTTGTCACTTAGTTTCAAATGCTCTTATGAGCTCCTCACTCCAACAAACTGTAGTATTAGCAACACATTTATTAGCGATGCAAAACTAAGCATCGCTACAATCAACTACTTGCAACACATAAAAAAGCCTCACAATAAAATGAACGATTAGCGACACGTTTTCTTATGCGTTGCTAATAGTCATATATTAGCGACGCTAATACTAATCATATTAGCTACGCTTTTATGGAAGTGTCACAAATAGCATTCGTAATAGTTGCAAATAGATTTATTAACTACATACCATCACATTGTAGAGTTAATACAATTATCTAATGTAAAAGAACAAATAAACAAAGTCCCATCATCTAGCAAATTCCTTCTGCTTCTACCCTTGTCACTTAGTTTCATGTGCTCTTATAAGCTCCTCACTACAACAAAATGTAGTATTAGAGACACAAAACTAAGCATTGCTACAAACAACTACTTGCGACACATAAAAAAGTGTCACAATAAAATGAACTATTAGCGATGCATTTTCTTATGCGTCGCTAATAATCATATATTAGCGACGCTTAGTTTAAAGCATCGCTAATACTAATCATATTAGCTACGCTTTTAAGGAAGCGTCGCAAATAAGATTCGTAATAGCGACGCTTGTTTACAAGCGTCACAAATAACTTTATTAATTAATTTTTTTATTTATTCAAATAATAAATAAAAATAAAAAAATTTAAAATAAACTTCCTAAGTATAATATGTATTTTATTCAATATTTACTATTTGTATATATTATAAATATTATTTTTTTAATAAAAAGTAGTGTTAATAAAAGATTAAACTTTCACTATTTATATATAATATATTTTATTTCTTAAATTTTCTTAGAAGTTTAAAAATATAATTTATAATAAAAGAGAGAGTGAAGAGAGAAGGTGAGGAGAGAGAGAGTGTAGAGAGAGGGGAGGTGTGAGAGTGAGGAGAGAGAGAGAGAAAGGGAAGAGTGAGATGGAGGAGAGAGAGGGTGAGGAAGAGAGAGGGTAGAAAGAGAGTGAGAGAGAGGGAGAGGGAGAATAGAGAGAGAGGGAGGAGATTGAAAGAGAGGAAGAGTGAGGATAGAGAGAGAGGGAGGATAGAGAGAAAGGGAGAATGAGGAGAGAGGGGGAGAGAGAGAGGGAGGAGAGAGGGAAGAGAGAGGAGAGAGGGAGAAAGAGGAGAGGGAGAGGAGATCAAAGAGAGAGAGAAAGAGGAGAGAGGGATAGGGTGGAGAGAGGAGAGAGAGAAAGGGGAAGGAGAGAGAGAAGGGAGAGAGAATAGAGAAGGGAGATTTTTTTAACTTTTTTTTAAAAAAAGTATTAGCAACGCATATTCGTATGCGTCGTTAGTAACACTAGGTATTGTATGCGTCGCTAATAGTAAAGTTTATTAGTGACGTATAAATATATATGTCGCTAATACTCTATATGCGTCGCTAATAGCAATTTTTTAAAAAAAAATTAAATTAAAACAGAGATAGTGAGGAGAGAGAGAGGGAGGAGAGAGGCTAGGGTAGAGGGAGGAGATAGGGTAGAGAGAGGAGAGAGAGAGAAAGGAGAGGGAAAGAGAGAGGAGATAGAGAAGGAGAGTAGAAAGAGAGAGGAGGGAGAGAAGTTTTAAATTTTTTTCTTTAAAAAGTATTAGCGACAGATACGTGTATGCGTAAATTAAAACAGATAGATAGAGGAAAGAGAGAGTGAGGAGAGAGATGAGAGAGAGGAGAGAGTGAGGAGAGAGAGAAAAGAGAGGGAGAGATAGACAGGAAGGGGGAGAAAGAGAGGAGGGGAGAGAGAGAAAGAGATAGTGAGGGGAGAGAGGGGAGATAGAGGAGAGAGAGACCGGATCTCTCTCCTCTCTCTTCTCTTTCTCTCTCCTATATCTTCTCTTTTCTCTTCTCTCTCTCTCCGCCTTGCAACCACCCTTTGGTGATCGCCCCCGGCTCCCCCTCCCCTCTATTCCCAGCAATACCCCTCCCCTCTCTAACCCCCCCCACCCCATGCTCCTAGTTCCCCCTCCTCCAGTCGACAAACCGGAGGAAGGGGCTATGGGGTCCGGAATCCGGCTCCCCATCCACCACCCCTTCCCTCTCTTGCCAGTGATCCCACCTCCACCTCTCTGTCTTCTCCCCCCACAGGATTCCGGCTCCCCCTCCGGGCCCTCTCTCCCCAACGACCCCCTCCCCCTCTCTATTTTATTATTATTAGCGATGCATACCTAAGCGTCGCTAATACTTAACTATTAGCGACGGCTAATTATAAGCATCACTAATAGTTTCGTATTATTGATGCTTTTCTATGGGTCACAAAAAAAGTATTTAGTGATGCTTATCGAAATGTCGCTAATGTTAAGACTACTAGTGACGCTTAATAATAAGCGTCACTAATAAGTAATAGCGACGACATTTTTACTGACACATTTAGCGACACTTTTTAAATGTCACTAATATGCGTTAGTGATGCTTATAGCATTATTAGCAACGCTTGCAAGCATCGCTAATACTCTAATTTGTTATAGTGCCTTACTAAGGATCAAAAACTTGAATGTATCTGTGTGTACAAATACATGTGGTGGGGAGGTTCATACAAAACAAAAATTAGTTGTGTGTGTATGCCCAATAAGATAACCATGAAGCATTCTACCTCAAATAATATTGAAGTAAATCAAATGCCTGTATTTTACAAAAATATATCATAAAGTTTTCACTTTCCCCAACACACTTGATCAAAACGCCTATAACATGGACGGTGCGCATGCAGCCAACACCAACCTTAAGGCTAAAACCTTTTGCATAAAAAAAGTCTTCAGGAGCTCACTTGGACAATTGGGTTATTTTTCATGGGTGCACTCAGCACAAAAATATATACAATTTATTATCTTGTTACTCAAACATGTATATACCAAATCCAACCTCGTGGCATAACAACCGAAGAAAAACATATTGGAAACACAAAAATAAATTTATAACTGTGATGTCCCATTTTTTTATTTGGTTAAACATGAGGGGTTGATAATAATTATAATTTTGGAAAGTGATTAGTTAAATTGTGGGAGTACAACTATCCTATGTGGGTAAAGCTCGAAGAAACGAGCATAACGAGTCAAAGAACGGGAGAAACAACGGTCAAGAGTGAAAGTTACAACTTGGAGAAGCATATCTTATGGATGGTATCCACTTGAAAGAGTGGGATAACCAATCTTAAGTATTAGTTTCATAGGGCTTGTACATACAAATTCAATGGTACCAATAACGTGTAAATCCAAGTCCAGGGTAGAAAGATACAGATGTTTAGATAGAAACAAAAAAAAATCGTACAACGCATGACTGATGCGGGAGCTATGTGCAAGCATGATGCATGTGATGCACAGCCCACACTTACTACACCGCCATTTTTGTCATCTTCACTAAAAAAGGTGGCGTGACACCTCCATTTGAGGCAGCGCCCGGCCTTATAAATGCTAGAGCGAGGGAGGAGAGAGAGAGGAGAGAGATTGTAGGTCAAGAGACGGAGAGGGGAGAGTGAGAGATTGGGAGAGAGAGTGAGAGCAGAAAGGGTAGAGAGAGAGAGAGAGAGAGGAAAAAGAGAAAGAGTGTGAGGAAAGAAAATTTTAATTATAAATTATTTTAAAAAAATTAAAAATAAAAAAATTTATATTAGTGACGCATATAGGGTATGCATTACTACTACCTAGTGTATTAGGGATGCATACAGTTATGCGTCGCTAATAGTTTTTAAAAAAAATTAAAATAAAAAGGATAGTGGGAAGAGAGAGAAGTGATAGAGGGAAAGGAGAGAAAGTAGAGGGAGGGTAGAAAGAGGGTGAGGAGAGAGAGAGAGGAGAGAGTGAGGGTGAGGAGAGAGAGATAGGGAAGAGAAAGAAAGAGGAGAGAGCAGGTGAGGAGAGAGGAGGGACAGAGAGTGAGGTCCAGAGAGACGGAGAGGGGTGAGAGGAGAGAGAGTGTCTGTAGAGTGAGAGGGAGGAGAGAGAGTGTAGAGAGAAAGGAGAGAGAGTGTAGTGAGAGAGGAGAGAGAAAGAGGAGAGATTGAGGAGAGAGAGTGTAGAGAGAGGCGAGAAAGTGAGGAGAGAGAGAGGAGGGAGAGAGAAGAGAGGGGATGAGTAGAGAGAGAAGAGAGAGAAAGAGGGGAGAGAGAGACAGGGAAGAGAGAGAGAGAGAAGGGAGAGAGATGGTGAGAAGAGAGAGAGAGATAGGGAAGAGAGAACAGGGAAAGGTTAGAGAGAGAGGAGAAGATGAGAGAGAGAATGTAGAGAGAGAGGGATTTTTTTTCAAAAATTAAGCCTATTAGCGACGCTGATTAGCTATTAGTCCTATTAGTAGCAACACTTGAAATATAGCATGGCTACTTACTATAACTAATAGTGAGACTCCTTAAAGAGAGTCGCTAATAGGCTGTTTTTTAAAAAATAATTTATTTTTTCCCTCTCTCTACATTCTCTCTCTCATCCTCTCCTCACTCCCTACCCTCCATTTCTCTTTACCCTCTCTCCCCTATATTCTCTCTCTACCCTGTCTCTCCACCTTCCTTTCACTACCCTCTCTCTTCATTCTCTCTATCTACCATCTCTCTCTCCTCTTTTCTCTCTCTTCTCTCCCTCTCTCCTGTCTCCTCTCCATCTCTCTACTTGTCCCCCTCACTCTTCTCTTTTCCTCTTCCCTTCTCTCTCTCCTCTTTTCTCTCTCCTTTCTCTTCTCTTCTCTCTCTCTCTCTTTTCTCTCTCTTCCCTTCTCACTCTCCTCTTTTCTCTCTCCTCTCTCTCTTATTACTCTCTATCTCTCTCTCTCTAACGTTTCCACTCCCGCCTAGGGAAATTTCGCACACGGGCGAAAATTCCCTGTGCGGGAGAAACTTGTCTGCTGCTGTCCTTTTTAACCCCCCCCTCCTCGCACCGTCTTGCCTCGCTGACTAACAGCCCTCCTCCCAGTGACTGCCCTTGGGCTACACCTCCCCGCACAACTGGCCCCCTCATCCCTTCCTTCCCCCCCCCCCCCCCACTCCTTCCCCTCCTCCCTTCTGCTCTCCCCTCTCCCCGGCCGATGGCATCTAAGGCAGGAATCCGACCCCACACACCCTCCTCCTTCCCTCTCCCCCCCCCCATTTTTCAAAGGAGGGGAAGGGGGGGACCTGGGAGAGAGGCGGTTAGATTCCAACTGGCTCCTCGCAGGAATCCGGCCCCTCGCCCCCTCTGTTTTTTAGGGGAGGTGAAGGAAGGGGGACCCTTGGAAAGAGGGGGCTGGATTCCAGCTCCCTGCCCCCTGACTGGGAGAGAGAGAATTGCCACATTTCAATATGGAGCCGGAATCCAGGCCCCTCTCCCCTCCCCAGGCCCACCACCAGTGACTTTTTTTAAAATAATATTAAGGCTTTTAGCGACGCTTCTAAAAGCATCGCTAAACCTTATTTTTAAAATTTTATATTATACACAAAATTCTATTTTTTTTAATATATTTTATCATTAGCGGCACTTACCATAAGCGTCACTAAAAATAAATTTTTTTATTTTACTTTTTTCTTAGCGACACCTAAATAGTTGTTGCTAATAAGCAGTTTTTTAAAGAAATTATTTTTTATATTAGTGATGCATACAAAAGTGTCGCTAATAATGACTAATTATGTGATGCTAATAAGCTACTTTTTATTTTTTCAATTTTTTTTCATATTAGTGACACATAGAATAACGTCACTAATAATCGATCATTAGCGACACTTATAATTATGTGTCGCTAATAATTTACTATTAGCGAAGTTTTTCTATGCATCACTAAAGTAAAATAATAAACGATGCACAAATAAAAATCGCTAATGTCACACTATTAGCTATGCTTTGTGTTATCCATCGCTAATGAGAAATAGCAACTGTAGTTTTGTCGACATATTTGTTAATAATCATTAGCGATGCTTATGGTAAAGTGTCGCTAATAGTACTATTTGTTGTAGTGTGTCTGCTATTTTTTGGTGAGAAATGAACAAACGTTCTAGAGCAAGAGGAGGCTCTGCCCGACATCTCTAAACCTGAAGTGGAGGATGCCCTGAAGGAAGGAGCAATGCCAAATGCCGCTATTTCTAGAAACATCAGGGGAGTTAGAGTTTCTGATGTTCCGATTTTAATACATATTTGAATAAATGCTTGTTTATCTGAAGTTGTTTACTTAAGATGTTGAATGACGTATATGTTTTGTACTGATTTGCTTTGTTATGCTCTAATATGTTATGTTTTATTTTGTGAAGGAAAGAATTATTTGACTTATGATTTATGAGATTTTCATTTGACTCTGCATATTTTATCAGATTATAAGTATATGAAATATATTATTTTGTGTTACCTGATGTATGTAATAGTCGTTAGGTAGAACTACATTAAGATCCAATCATATTGGAATACATTGGAGATATTATCTACTACATATGTAGACAACCAATGGTACAACAACGTTGGCCAAATCCCAATTAGTTATAATCAACACATTACAAATCACAAGTAAGACTTTTGGACCCATAGTTGACTCCATTTATTTTATGGTTTATAAATATAGGGGAGAAGCCAATGGTCGATTCTATTCAATTATATTTTATAGTAGTCGCGACTCGTGACTAAAATTTTATATATATACATATATATATATATATATATATATATATATATATATATATATATATATATATATATATATACACACACACAATGTGTGTGTGTGAGAGAGAGAGAAAGAATCAATTAGTGATTCAGTAGTTACAAAGAGAAGTACAATTATACCCACATAAGCAAAAAAGATGTAAAAACTTTAAATTAATAGGTAGAAATTTAGACTTAGTTCACTAGATATACTTAATAGGCAAAATCTAGATATAGTTCACTAGCTCTCTAATTCTATATCAATATGATTAGTTAAATTAAGAATATGCAAGTAGAATTACATATTTATATTTATTAGGATTAGAATAATTAAAGGTAGTATTTAAAAAATTAATAATATATATTCTATAGATGAATAAGGGTATAATAGGAATAAAATAATTTTTTTTACCTACATTCTCAATTTTATTAGTAGTAGGATTTATATTTATTTTAAATATAATAGCATAATATGGATATTATATACGACAATATATAATATATTACATACCATATATTAATGTATATATAGCATATATATATTAGTATAAAATAACATAGAATAGTATGGGTACATGAAAGGTGAAAGTTAAAAACTTTATATAATATGAGTATAATATATAAGAAGTGATATATAACAAATCGAGTCGAGTTCAAGTCGAGGTTCGAATCGATCTCGATTTGAACTGATCAAGTTTCGAGTCAAGTTGATTTGAGCTGGCTCATATTCGAGATCGGCTCTTTTACTTTCGAGTTCGAGCCGAGCCGAATTTGAGTCAAACTGAGCCAAGCCTATTCAACTCGACGAGCTGGCTTGGCTTGTTAGCAGCCTTAGTTACAAATATAGGTTTTGTTCTGGCCTAAGCGCAGTAGAGCATTAAGCTCCGTAGTGCATAGAATAATGTTACAACTCTCGTACACATATGTTGTTTTCTCATTTAAAAAGGAAGAAAATTTTTAATGTGAGATTTTTTAACACTTGGGCCAGCAAAGGTCATTAGTAAATTTGTCTCAATCTTCTATGAAATTACTAAGAAGAAACCATCAAACACTCGTGGTATGGGACATGAGGTGTAAGTGAATAGATTCAAGGTTGATTCTGCTAGTGTATTAAAATGAATTTTGATTTTAAGTCTTGTTTAATCTGAAATGTTTGTTCTGAACGTAGATTTGAAAATAAAATGTTTCTATGTTTTGAGTCTTTGGACTCTTTGGAAAGTTATTTGATATAGAGCCTAAAAGCTATCAACTTTTGGGATACTTATTTGGTATAGAGCCCAAAAGCTATCAATTCTGGATAACAATTAAGACAAATAATTGGTTCTAGTGCGCACATGTGTGGAACATCATGGAAAAACTCCTATCCTTTGGCCTCCGTGCCCCCATGAGTGCAAAGGTAAGCCATTAGGTGTCACAAACTTAAATAATAATACCCACTAAGAGAAATAGTAGGTTTTGGAGCGCACATATGTAGAGCATCATCAGAAAACTCCTATCCTTTTGGCTTTCATGGTCCCATGAGTGCAGGAGTAAGGTATTAGATATCAAAGCTCTCTAAATGAATAATTTGTCCAATTTTGAATGATTTATCGGATTTTGATTAATGATTGATTTATCAAATTTTGAAAAATGATATGTCTAATTCAAAATGACGTGTCAGATTTTTAAATAATAATTTATCCAATTTTGAATTAAATATCAAATTTCGTTTACAATGATTTATTTGATTTTTAATTAATTATTAAATTTTGTTTACAATTGATTTGTTTAGTTCTCTGAAAGAATGAGATATCTATTGATCTGAAATTGATTTGATGATTGTTTTGGGCGAATTACGAGGACACAATTCGTTTAAGAGGGGGAGAATGTGATACCCCATTTCTAATTTTGTTAAACATGGGGGGTTGATAATAATAATTATTTTGGAAGGAGATTAGTTAAAATATTGGAGTGAAACTATCATATGTGGGTAGAGCTTGAAGAAACAAGTGTAATGAGTCAAAGAACGCTAGAAACAAAGGTTGGGAGTCGACCTCAAGAAGAATGTCTAATGGGTGGGACCCACTTAGAGTGGGATAATCTACCTTGTGCAGTTTTGTTTCATAGGGCTCATTGATACGAGCACAATGTTACTAAGAATGTGCGAATCTGAGTGTTTGAAGATAGAAACAAATAAAAAAAATTCATCTAGCAAGTGATAGACGCACGCGAGTTATGATCGGGTGTGACACGGGTGATGCGTGGGTGCCATGTGCATCGCACCTCCATTTTTGGTGGCACTATGGAAAAAGGCAGTGCAACACTGCCATTTTAGGCTATGCAGTGCCTCCATTTGAGGCGGTGTCAGATCTTATAAATAGGGAGGGGGTTTATTTGAACCCCATACCTCATTTTCTCTATTTGTGGGTCATTCGAAGTCCAATTTAGTCCGTTCAAAAGGCATCATGACTAAATTGAGGGTGCTCTATGTAATGAAAGTTTTCATTGCTCGACTTAGACACTTTAGAGGGGGAAATGACCCTCGAAAAGAGTAGACTCTGGCCTCCATCATTGGTCCATAAAGAGAGAAGCATCCCAGGTAAGAAGGGTTCTATCCGCTGCCTTCGGGAAAGTAAAGAGAGAAGCATCCCAAGTAAAGGAGGTTTTGTTTGTAGCCTTCGAGCAAGTAAAGAAAGAAGCATCTCTGGGTTAGGGGGGATTTTGTCTACCACTTAAGTGTGTAGAAAGAGAGAAACATCTCTAGATAATGGGAGGTTCTGTCCCGCATTTTTGGGCCAGAAAGGAAGAAACTTTTTAAAGTAAGAAGAGGCTCCGCCCAACATCTCTGAACCAGAAGGGGAGGATGCCCTAGAGGAAGGAGCAACGCCCAATGCTGCTACTTCCAGAATCCTAAAGGGAGTAAGTATTTCTGGCATTCTAATTTTAATACATATTTAAATAAATGCATATGTATCTTAAATAATTAACTCAAGATGCGGAATGACATAATATATGCTTTGCTCTGTTATACTCTGATATATTTTGTTCTATTCTATGAAAAAAATAATTGTTTTGACTCTGATGATTTAGGAGATTTCTGTTTGACTCCGAATGTTTTATCTGATTATAAGTATATGAAATATACGATTTTGTGTTGTTTGATGTATGCAGTAGTCATTAGGTAGAACTATGTTTAGATCCAATCGTTTTAGAATAACAATGGAGATGTTATCCAATACATATGTAGGCAACCAATGATATGACAATATTGGCCTGATCCAAATTAGTTATAAATATAGGTTTTATTCTTGCTTACGTGCAGTAGAGCATTGAAGCTCCATGGTGCATAGAGGAATGTTACAACTCTCGTACACAAATGAAGTTTTTCTCGTTTAAAACGGATTAACTTTGTTGTACATGCTAACCTATAAAGTATTTAAATTCGAAGTCTAGATATTGTAGCACAATACTTGAGTTCTTTCTTACACAGTTGGATCTTAAATGACAATTCAAATAAATCAAAATTGAGCAAGGATTTTTATGTTAGATAAAGGACTCATAGAACATTGCCAACAATAAATTTGGTACCAATCTAATCCAAATTTGGACTCAAGAAAAATTTCAGAACACATAACAACATAACTATGAATCCTCTACAAAACATAGATTCCAAAAAGTCTTAAGAAATTAATATTAATAGGTAAAACTCCCATTAATATGAGATGAAAGTTTAATCTCCAGTAATTTTCGTAGGCCTAATCCATGAATAAAAAAACCCCAAAACCAAGTCAGAAAACTAAGGTATTGCTAATTGGGTGTAAAGTAAACTTCAAAAACGATAACTTTTTGAATGTGATAATTTCTATGAAAAATTACAAAAAATAAACCAAACAGAGAGGAAAGAGTCAGGAAGATCCCAGAGAAATTTTAGATGAAAATAACCACCGGAAGGCCATGAACGAAACCAACCTTTCCAAAGACATACTATAATCTGAGGCAAATTAACACAATGTAAATAAAGTTATTATCAATGCACCCAAATTACATAGTCTATATAGTAATTGGAAACAGCAAATAGAAGACACTAATTAGACGTGAATATTGGCCATAAAACAACCAGGAAAAATCTTTCAAACACGTTTTGCCACCAAATCATGATAATATATCATAAAAGCATATATCAAAACTTAATTTGGATATGTAATAAGAAAACCCTAATCTTATACATGCAAAGTTATACTTAAAATTTACTCCAATTAAGTAAATCGTAAGTGAAAGTCACTTATCACCTAATTAAATTTAAAAACCTTGACTTTGAGGAAGGGAAGAAGCCAAAATCTTTCCAAGAATCAAAACCCTGATTTGTAGGAAATAGTCTTAGGTGCCTACTTCTAACGAATCAACCAAGCTAATCAATGAAGAAAGCATTAATCTACTTACTTTGAAACAATGTAAAGAGGCCCAAATTAGTCCCCTTCTAGGCGTGAAAGTTGAGGAGGATTTCAGCGAAGAGGATCCAAGAGTGGGGACTTTTCAAAGCTTTTCAATTGTGGTTTTCAAGCAATCAAGGCAAAAGAGAAGACGAGAGAAGGAAGAGAGCAAGGCAAGGGAGGAGAAAAGAGCAAGAGAGAGGGAGGAGTCAAATAGAGACAAACAAAGAACAAATGAGAGAGAAGGCATGAGCCAAATAATAGAGGGAGAGACGCGAGAGACGGGTGATCTTCATAGGGGAGGAGTCCCACTCTTGGACTCTATCCAAGCTTAGCCAATTAGATCAAATCAAATCCAAATAAAATCAATTTGGTTAAATCTAGTATTATCCTCAACTTAGCACCAACGCAAGTCCTGGCAGACGGGGCACTGGGCATGGATGATGCTTGGCTTGCTTGGTTAGGTTTTGTGTACCCATTTACTCATTTATCTAATTTACGTCAAACGGATCGGAGCTGAAAATTATAAAAAAAATTCTCAACCAAATTCTAAAAATCATAGACACAAAAATTGTGGGTGTTACAAAACTGGCAGACAGCAAGCAAGGGAGACTCTTTCTTTGAGACTTTTTCTTTCTTCCACTACGAAAATATGGAGCAACAACGGCACTTTAACAGCGGTGCTTTTCAAAAAGTGCCGCTGATTGTATGCAATTGTGGCGCTTCTATAAAAGCGCCGTTAATGATCTATATATTAGTGGCGCTTCTATACAACGCGACTAATTAAATAGTATTAGTGGCGTTTGTATCCAAAGCGCCGCTACATAAATACATTTAGTGGCGTTTTTTGTTAAAGCGCTGCTATTTAAATCCAATTAGTGGTGTTGTTTACAAAAAGAGCCAATAATATACAATAATTAATTAAATTTTTTTTATATATTTTACGTTTTATTATTTAAATTTTTATATTATTTCATTAGCGGCGCTTAACTATATAACGCCACTAATTAAATAATATTAGTGGCGTTTGTATCCAAAGCACCGCGAATTAAATACAATTAGTGGCCTGTGTGCGGAAAGCGCTGCTAATTAATTAAATCTTGTATTTTTATATTTTACATTTTATTATTTAATTTTTTATATTATTTTATCAGCGGGGCTTAACTATGAAATACCACTAAATTAAAACAGTTATTGGCGCTTTATTCTAAAAAATGTCGTAACTCAAAAATGCGTGTAACGTATTTTAATATATAAAATTTATTGAAATATAAATTAAGCAAAAATAACAAATAAATGTGTAAATTTATAACAGTGAATGGTGAAGAAATATTTTTAATTTTTCTATAAAATTTATGCATATATTAATTTATGCTAGTAACATTATTAATTAGACACAAATATTGAACCGATCAAATATGAGTGTTACGCTTAATGTTTGCCTTCTTATACGTACGTATATATATAGATTGTTTTAGGTTAAGCAAATTAAAAGAATGGGTAAAGTTATGTGGTGTTTTATATATTTAAATGAAATGTTATGGATGTCATCAAATTTTAGTAAACCCAATACCATTTAAGAAATTAATAGTAACTCGAACTCTACCTGATAAATAGACCAATTAATCAAGCATGATACCAAACTAGATAGGCATAATGTGAACTCAACTTGAATTATTAATTTAGAATTTAAAATTTTTAAAACATATTTTTATCTTTGTAGAAATTTTACTTTCATAATTAAAATTTAATAATTTAATTTTAAAATAAAAATATAAAACTATATTTGATAACTTTAACTGGTTGAGTTGGATCGCACATAAATCTTGAACCCGATTTGAATAATTATTGAGGTTGAATTTAGAAAACCAAATTAACTAGGCCCATTAGGCTTGGGTTAGGCCTAGTTCATCTATGACATGGTGTTTGTTTCCCTAAATGGTGTAATAAAATTGAAATTCATATGACACTAAAGCAGAGACATTGTTATCAATACTCGATGTTAATGAGAAAGTTGGGTTGTCGAGCTCGGGTTGGGTTATCTAAAGCCCGATCGAGTATGTTTTCATTTTAGAAATAATATATAACTTGTCGGCATGATCCTTGCATACCTTAATATGACCTAATTTAAATATTTAGAAAACTTAAAAAATAACTTCATAATGAAATAAATATAAAAAAATTTAAATAATTTTTTAGTTTTATCTATTAACTACAACAAAAGTGAGCAAATATAATTATCAAAAATTGGCTAGCGACTAGATATAGTACACTTAATTATGTTGTCATATTTCGATGCGATAACTTATGATGCATGAGCCCATATGCGACTATATATGAACTGTATGGATGAACAAAGAAGAGTCGTTGTGTAGGTATAGGGATTAATGTCGTCGTATTTTCTGTTGTAATGTTGATTGTTGCGGGTTTTTTTTTATTTTACTGTCTTTGCAACCGGGCGGCTGCTGGACAACTATCGGAATGCAGGCCGGAGCATATGTGCATGCTAGAGCCGTTGCCATCAGGCATTGGGCTCTGGCTGACGCAGGGACTGCACCAGTCGTCCTGATTTGATCACACAGTCTGGCAGTGGCTAAAAATTTTAATTTTTCTATCTCTGTGTGTCAGTTTTCTTTTTCTTTAACTGGTCAGCCCGACGTGGGTCAAATTATGATCCGGCCCAAACTGGGTCTCTAGACCTGGTTTGGTCCATTCTGGGTTAGTTAAAGAAAATCATATTTTTTTATTTCCTTTTATGGAATTTTTTTTATATAAAGTTGTGATTGTATGTGTATTATGGACGTGTTTTTTAATTATAATGATTAAGGCTTTATTAATGTTATTGGCCGGCCAGGAGATTATATTGCAATCGTATGTTTTATCAATTTTTTTTAAAATTGTTGAGCACACCACTTATGTAATTTTGAGAGAGAGTGTGTGTACATTAAACCTATTGTAAGCGACCCTAGAATTCAAGGACCACGTTTGGAAGCAGATGCAGTAATGGAGAATTAATGTATATTTTTTTCTATTCCAGGGGATTAAAGCTTCCAATTTGTACTTTTTTTAAGGAATGTACAAGGACTTTGGACTATACTTTTTAATTGTGGTGTGTGGCGATGGAACCCCTGGCCAAGTCCCAAAAGTTTGATGGCAAAATTAACATTAATGCCCTTGTCAATTTTGTATATGGACTTTTTTATGATTGTTTGATAATTAATTATTGGATGACGACGTACAACATCTTTCGTGGAAGCATGAGTTCATAGATGGAGTACACTTAATTATGTTGTCAGATTTTGATGTGACAATTTATGATGCATGAGCTTATATGTAACTAGATATGAACTGTATGGATGACAATTGAGTAAATATGTAAAGTATGACCTGTATATTTTGGTCAAGATCAAGTTAGGTTTTTTTTAAAATAATTTAAATAATTAATTGACTAATTACTAAAATAAATAAAAATTTATTAAATTATATATTACCCATATAGAATTGATAAGATAAAAGGTTTAGGTGATCACTAGGCTATGTGTTATATTACAATTAGCTATGGAATACTGTCGTTAGATTTTAATCAAAAGATAAATTTTGATGTAATGATCATGGGCCCACGTGCAATTTTGTTCATTCAAAATTTTCTTAAGAAATTGTAAAATAAACTGGCAATCCTTCCCTCTAAAAAAAACTCCCGCCCAAGCTCCCGCTCCCGCTCCCGCGTTTTGCGTCTCACGTTTTGATCTTGGAAATAGATACGCTAGTGATCGTATGCTTAAGAAATTTTAACCCTAACAGACTGAAAATCCCGCGACAAAGAGGAGTCGCACGCCACGGAGGGATATCTTCCATCGGCCAGAAAACCAGGCAACGGAGGGATATCTTCACGTTGGCCAGAAAACAAGGCAACGAAGGGATATCTTCAAGTCGGCCATAAAACAAGGCAACGGAGGGATATCTTCACGTCGGCCAGAAAACAAGGCAACAGAGGGATATCTTCACGTCGGCCAGAAAACAGGGCAACAGAGGGATTTCTTCAAGTCAGCCAGGAAATAGGGCAACGGAGAGATTTCTTCACGTCGGCCAAAAAATAGGGTAAGCAGTGTTCTCTGGTTAAATTTGGATTTTAATTTTTAATTTGATACTTTTCATGAAATTTTGTCTTCGCTCTTAATTTTTCAATTAGTAGAATCTAAATCTTCATTTTATATGCTATATGCCCAGATTTCTTCATAGACCAGAAACTCTTTAAGGTTGGAAATTTCTTTTCAGGGTCGATTTTGGTTTCCTACTACTAAATAATACTGCTCGTCTCACGGCCTTAAGGTATAAACTTGAACAGGTCTTTGATCTAACAGAGCCGTCTGGAGTGCGCTCGTTTCCTCTTTAGTCGACATTACAAGGCTATACTTTACATCGAAGACTCAGTAGTGCTAGGAACAGAGGTGTGCTCTTTTTCTTAATCTTAGAATTTTAAGTTTTGAATTGATTTAGTTATATACCACCAAGATATCTTGCAATCTAAATATGATGGTAGTAAACTCTGAGCATATCAGTTCTTCTGTTTGTAAGTTCTGAGAATTCCCAGGGGATTTGAGCTTTGATATTGTTGTACTGTAAGGTGGGACTCTGCAATATAATCAGTGTTATCGTTCGAAACCTTCACAGAGTTCGTATTCTGTTGCACAAAACCCCATAGTTTTCACAATGATGTCCCCATAGTTTTCATGATGATGTCCATTTTTCTTTCAATGCAAAATTTCAGTCGGAGTTTACACACCTTGCTTTATATGTAGGATAGGAGAGAAAACTCCTATCCTAAACCGTATTATTTTAGTGAAATAACGCAAACATAAATGAACTGAAATTTTAGGTTTCAGATGTGTACAAGCTTCTGTTACTTCTTGATTGGTCAAGTGCATGGTGTTTGCAATCAGCGAGCCATGGTATTTCAGAGCACTTCGTAGAGTTACCACTAGAAAAAAAGAACTGCAAAAGTATCGTGTCTGTAGCTTCTTCTAGTGTCAAGCTTCTAGCTTTATGTCCTACAATCACCACAAGACCAGTAGATTACTTGACATTAGCATCGATTAAGAACAGCAGAACTGGAAAAAGAGAAAGTATTATACGATCTCTCTTTCTATGTTCAATTAGGCAGGTGAATCAGAGGTAATAACTAAAAGAGAAATACATGAGAACAAACAACAGCCAAAGACTTGCAATAACATTTTCCCAAGCGCACAACACAAAGACTGTGCACGGTGTTAGAACAACAATCATATAGTTATAGAAGCAATTTTATTGATTCACATTGTGAAGTTCCAATTGAATAAATCACCAATGAGTTCATCCCTAACCGTAGTGTTATTGTTAATCAAGATTTAATTAGGCACTAAACTTGTAAATTTTTTTTATTAATGTTCAGTGAAATGACCATAATATATATTAATAAAACACACTTATACAATTAAACAAACTAAGAATTAGCTGGATGAAAGAGAGTAAAACGTTGTCAAAATACAATACACAATCAAATTTGGAGTCACTAGCAGCAAATATTAGATCAAATGTCCATTAAAAATTAAATACATAAAGCACCACAAAACAATTACTAAACTATAAAAAGAGAAAGGTGGTCATTAAATAGACAACACAAACAAGAGTAATCATCAAGAAAGTATGATTTACCATTTAAAATATGAGATTGATTGATGATATCTGTTTCCAAAGCTGAGAGTGATCCACCTTTCTCGGTTGTGGAAGGCAGGGGTTCATCCAGTACACAATCCATATATTCTAATTACAACCAAGTGAAAACTTTGTTTGCACCTAGATTGGAGGTAATTTGTTGCGAACCAAATGAAAATTTTACATTTGAAGAAGATTAATTATATATTGAAAAGCCCTATATTAGGTGACCTGTCTTCTCTAAATCAAAGTGAATAAGGTCTCTTTATTTTTGAAGATAGATTAACTGCTTATATTGAATTTTTTGTAGATCAGTAATATTCATTATCAATCTCTTTTTATTGTTAGGATTTCACCAAGCTTATTCAGTCAGGCTGAAGTGATCTGACTTGAGGTGATAGTGTGGGGGATAGAACACCAGGCTGGTGACCAGGTTTGCATTAACTTCTTGATTAATATTTTCCTTTTAATGCCAAAATTATGTTATTATATTTTTTCCTAGCTTTCTGCATCGCTTTATAGTTTTGATATTTTGTTGGATGTCCATCAAGTGCAATTATTTGTTGCTATTAGCCCTATTCATTCTTTATTTCATGTCGTACATGCTAGTTGTGTGTATTATTCACAAATACTTTATGTACATGCTAATATATTATTACAGGTTGATACGCTGCATACAAAATTTAATGTTATGGACAAAAGTTGGATTAATATGTCTAGGTATGCTAGTTTTTTTTCAACTAATTATTTCTAAGTTTTGATAGTTTGTGTGTTAATAATATTATTTGTACATTAGGCTTTCTCTAGAGTACATTCAAGGGGCAAAACAATTCATAGAGCTAGCTATAGAACGTGGAGCAACTATTGAGGGAAAGCTGAAGTGCCCTTGTATAAAATGCAATAATTCATTGTATCATGATACAGTTACCACCTATGAACACATGATATGCAATGGATTTACACAAGGGTATACTAGATGGTTTTATCATGGGGAGCCAACATCTCAGTCAAGGTTAGGACCAAGAAATATGGCAAATTCTACATCAGATGCGAATGATACAAGGAACATGATGGACATGCTTCATGATGCATTTGGAATCCAATGTGTAGATGAAGTTACTGGCATTTCTGGTCAACATACAAATGAACAATCTGATGCTAGATTCCAAAAATTAGCTAGCGATGTTGAGCAAGAGTTATATCCAGGTTGTCATGTGCACACAAAGTTGTCATTAATTGTAAAGCTTTGGCATGTCAAAATCCTTGGTGGATGGAGCAACAAGTCATTCTCCATGCTACTAGATGTGCTAAGGGGGGCACTGCCTGAGGGGCACACAATACCGGAGGCTTTTGGCCAAACTAAGAAACTAATTATAGAATTAGGACTTAGTTACAACAAAATCCATGCATGCCCCAATGGTTGTATGCTATATTGGAAAGATAATATTGACAAACAATCATGTGATCATTGTAAGTTATCAAGATGGAAGGTGGTTGATGATAATTTAGAAGGGAGTAAAAAGAAGATTCCAGCAAAGATTCTTCGTCACTTTCCACTAATTCCTAGGCTGAAAAGGTTACATAATTCATCTAGAATTGCAAATAATATGAGATGGCATGATGAAGAGTGTAAGAGAGATGGTATAATGCGTCATCTAGCAGATTCTAAGGCATGGAAACATTTTGATAATATGTATCCAACTTTTGCTGCAGACCCACGAAATGTTAGACTTGGGTTAGCGAGTGATGGTTTCAGCCCATTTAAGACAAAAAGTACTACACATAGCACATGGCCAGTGATATTGATTCCATATAACTTGCCGCCATGGTTGTGCATGAAACAATCAAGCTTCATATTGTCATTGATTATTGTAGGGCCGAATGGGCCAGGGAATAACATCGATGTATACTTGCAACCACTGATAGAAGAGCTATAAGAATTGTGGGAATTTGGGGTTGATACATATGATGCCTCAAGGAAAGAAACCTTCAAATTACATGCACCCTTGCTTTGGACAATCAGTGACTTTCCAGGATATGCTATATTGTCTGGTTGGAGCACTAAAGGAAAGTTGGCATGTCCTTTATGTCATGAGGACACATGTAGTCAATATTTGCACTATAGTAGGAAGTGTTGTTATATGGGTCATTGTCGGTTTTTACCTACTGATCATAAGTTTTGTAAGCAAAAACATTCTTTTGATGGTACTATAGAGCGTAGATTAGCTCCAAATCCACTAATTGGGTCAAATATTTTGCAAAAATTAACAAGTATTTCTCATACCTTTAAATATGGGATAAAACCTAGGAACCCAACTAGCATGAGGCGAATAGCCAAACACATCCAATTGAATTGGAGGAAGAAGAGTGTGTTTTTTGAATTGCCATATTGGGAGCATAATCTCCTTAGACATAACCTTGATGTTATGCACATAGAGAAAAATGTGTGTGATAATATAATTGGAACATTATTGAATGATGCAAAGAAGACGAAGGACACTTTAAATGCACGCCTTGATTTACAAGAATTGGGGGTGGGGAAAGAACTTTATCCACAATGGCATGAAGATAAAAGATAAGCTTATCTACCACCTGCATGCTATTCTATGAGCAAGACTAAGAAAGAGATGTTTTGTAGAGTATTGAAGAATTTGAAGGTCCCTTATGGTTACTCATCTAACATAGGGAGGTGTGTTAATATCAAAGAACGTAAAATATTTGGGCTTAAGAGTCATGATTCACATGTTTTAATGCAACAATTCCTCCCTCTAGCTATCAGAAGGACGCTGCCAAAAAATGTAGTATATGTGTTGATCGAACTAAGTAACTTCTTTCGTGACTTATGCTCTAAGGAATGTAAAGATGAGGATTTAAAACGGCTCCACGATCACATTCCCATAATCCTTTGTCATTTAGAGTGCATTTTCCCACCTACATTTTTTGATGTTATGGTGCACTTACCCATACATTTGGCCTATGAGACAATGCTTGGTGGACCGGTTCATTATCGATGGATGTATCCCATTGAAAGGTATGTTTTATATAATGATATTTTTAAAAGAATATTAAAAATTACTCACACACGCACTATAATATATATGTATATACAATTGTGGATATTACAGGTACTTGTATACTTTAAAATCATATATCCGTAATAGAGCTCAACCAGAAGGGTCCATTGCTGAAGGATACATTGCTGAAGAGTGTCTCACATTTTGTTCAAGTTATTTTGAAGACAAAAATGACGAAACAAGGAATCAAGATGGGATTGATGATGTGGGTGGTATTGAACTCTGCTTAAGCCATATTGAGTGGGAGCAGGCACATCGTTATGTGTTATTCAATAGCGAGATAGTTGCACCATTTATAACGTAAGAACTTCTTAGCTTCTAAATTGATTTTACATGTACTCAATTTTTGGTTTCATCAATGACACCATTCATTAATTATAGACAACATGAACAAACCCTTCAACTGCTACATCGTAGGGTAACACCACGTGAAATACAAAAAATGCACAATGAACAATTCATCAATTGGTTCAAGGATGAGGTAATATATGGGAACATCTAATTCTAAAAAATTGTTTACATAAATTTACGTTATTAATTTTTTTTATAATTGCTTGTTTTGTATAGGTTGAAGATCAAGTAAAATCAAATATTGTAATTTCGAAAGAAATTGAATTACTTGCACGGGGCCCAAGTTATATGGAAAAGCGAATAACTACCTACACCACTACATCAGGATATAAGTTTCGTATCTTTGACAGAGATAGGAGGGTTAAGACGCAAAATAGTGGAGTGGCAGTCACAGCAGAGACCACAAGCTATGCAAGTTCTAGGGACAAATCCCTGATTTCAGCTTCTATAACTTATTATGGTCGTTTAACTGATATAATTGAGTTAGATTATGCTGATAACTTGAAGTTTGTGTTGTTCAGGTGTGATTGGGTAGATATAAGAGCACAAGGTAGAGGAATTAAGACTGATATTCATGGCTTTACTCTTGTAAATTTTACAAGATTGATGTTTAGTGGTCATGGAGATATTGAGGAGCCATATGTGTTGGCTTCTCAGGCAAAGCAAGTTTTCTATGTGCAAGATCCATGTGACCCAGAGTGGCATGTTGTTGTAAAGACTAAGCCAAAAGATAAACTAATTGTGAATAGCGAAGAAGGGTTAGAAGTGCTTTTAGATGAGACATATGGCCGACAAGAACCAAATAATGTCAATGTTGATGATGATGTTGTGAATTGGTTGAGGTTAAATTCAGAAGGATCAACTGTACATTCAGATTTGGACATGATAGGCATTCAACCTGCTCCATCCATTTTGACTGATGAAGAAAATGAAAGTGATTCTGATTCAAGTGCAGAAGAGGGTGATTAACATTGTTTGTTTAATTGCACCATGGGAACACTATTGAATTAGATTTATTTGAGTTAAGATTGTGTTTGCTTTGTGACAATTTTTTTATTCGAATGCAAAAGAGGGGGATTAGCATTGTTTGTTTCGTTGCATAATGGGAACACCAATTAACTAGATTTATTTGAGTTAATATTGTTTTGCTTTGAGACAATTATTTTTCTTTTTACTCTTTTAATTTGTTCCTTAGATTTTGGTGTTAGTAATTTATGTTGTGTGTTTAGTGTTTTAAAATCAAATATTATGTTTTAAATTAATTTTTTTACCATTGTAACTAACTTTATGTTATTACTATCATATAAATATATATTTTAAATTTTTTAAAAGATGGATGTCCAACAAGAACCAGCACATGACAATGTTGCAGAGGTAGCAAGGAAAAAATGAAGAGGTAAAAGAAAGTGCAAAAAAGTATCATGACCTAACGCACCAAAGTTAGATGTCTTGTTTGATGGACAAATATACGGAGAAAATGCATCTATATTCAACAATTATCTAGGGAAACTAGCCAGAGATGGGCGAATATTCGCGTTAAATGTGAAAGATTGGCAGTACATGTTAAGGTAATTAACCAAACTTTGGTATATTGTTATTTATTACATTTTCTTTATACTATAATGAAATTTCATTGTGAACCATATTCAAGAATTATTCAACATTGATGATGCAGCAAAAAATGTAGCACTAAAATCAATTGGGAAGAAATGGAGAGATTTCAAATGTGAATTAAAAAAGAAATATTTTGATGTATGCACTGAAGAAGAACAAAATCACATACCACCTCCTGAAGGTGAAGGTGTTTTTATTGTGCAGTGGAGATTGCTAATTACTTTATGGAAAGATCAAAATAATAAGGTATATTTATTAGAATGTTTATTTTTTCATAACTTTTTAGATTTACACATAGATTTACGATGATAATTTCATGCAGGATTTGTGTGCAAATAATAAGAGACACCGTTCTAAGCAAAAAATAGTCCATACAACGGGGATTAAAAGCTTTTGACAAATTCACTATGAGGAGGTATATATATATTCGATACATTTAGTAAATTTTAGTTTATTTATGTTTTGTGGAAATTATGAGTTCTTTACTTATTTTTTAGCAAAAGAAAAGTGAAACGGGTGTTGAACCATCTCGATTAGAGCTATTTTTGAAGACTCATAAACGTAAAGATGGTTCATGTGGAAATGAAGAGACAGAGAATGCTATGGTAAGTAGTAATTTTCCTTTTGTACTTTTAATCAATTATGCCTACATAAAGTTTAATTATTTTAATTCTCTATATATATGCCATATCTTATTAAAGAAAAATTGTATGGATTATAGGCAAGTATGACTGACTGCCCTTATGTCGCAACCTAATTTTGAGGACACACCATTTCCGTCACCAAATGATGCATATGCTAAGGTAATGGAACCAGAGAGACCTGGTCGAATTCGTGGCTATGGTGCTGACCCTACTCCCACTACTTTCTGGGGGCCATCTAGTAATGGGAGGAGCTCCTCAAGTGCTGAGTATAACACAATGAAGGATAGGATTGTAGAACTTGAGGAAGAGGCTACCCGGTACCAAAATCAAGTCCAACAATTACAAGAAGAGTTGTTGGAGAACAAAGAAAGATTCAAACAATTAGAAGCTAAAATGGAACAAATGATGGAGTTTATGCAATCTTAAATGGGACATGTATAAACATCCTACTTTTGTAATTGAAAATTTTATTTCT
The DNA here is from genome assembly GCA_035235625.1 of Saururus chinensis. Classification (NCBI taxonomy): domain Eukaryota; kingdom Viridiplantae; phylum Streptophyta; class Magnoliopsida; order Piperales; family Saururaceae; genus Saururus; species Saururus chinensis. The sequence continues at coordinate 30,238,878 of CP141146.1, read as the reverse complement.
AACTTAGGTGATTATAATTTTAATGCTTTATTTTAAGTTGGAACAATATGATAATTAAATTATTTTTTCTTATTATAGGGTGGCGACAACTGAGGCAGACTTCTAAATGGAAAAGTGATGACAAGTTGATATATATATATATATATATATATATATATATATATATATATATATATTTGGTGTGTTGAGACAAGCAACAATATTTTTTGTTGGTTTGGCATTCCATATTGTTTGTCTATTTTATATTAGTTAATTGGGGTAAATTTTATGTTTTATTTCAGATTATTTTTCCTCATTTTTTTTTCATGGATCTGCAATTTTAACTACAAAATGGCACTGCCTATTTTTGGACATTTAGTACGAAAGTCAGCAAGTACTTACATATTTTAAGATATGAATGCTTATATTTTCCTTGTATCAGTTTTGGTGATAAGGATTTAGATTTGAGGCTGAGCAATCCAAGAATTAATATTGGGGAGAATACTAAGTAGCATTACATGATTTGACAAATTGACTAAGTTTTTACATTCATGGGTGTCTTGTGCTTTCTGATCTTGAAGCCTGGAGCTAATCTTTGGAAGAAGAAACAACCCTGTTGCAGGTTTCCTTATGCAGTTGTCTTCAAACTTTCAAACATTATTTAGCATGTTGCAAACTATGAGTGTTGGCAGTATTGTTAAAATAATTTGCATTTACTTATAAGCAGGTTTTATCTGGGCTATCCAAGCCAACCTCGGGATCAATTTATATTCAAAGATATGGAAGTGATGGTAACCCAATTCAACCTCCTGAACCATTGTACCCTGGGAACATTGGTATTGCATTCCAATTCCCTGAAAGGTAGAAGTTGATAATGTACTTGATTCATGTCCACAAATTTTGGAATTTGCTAGTATTGAATTGCATGATTTTTTTTTTCTGCTTATGAGCCCATAATGTAATTTGTCTTCGGTTTATTTCATCTCCTTTTCGCTAGGGCCTGGGTGGGAAATTTAGTCATTAGTCCAACTTGTGTATGAATAGAGAATTTTTTCTATTGTTCATACATCTTTGTCATAATGAACTATATAGACTTTCGCTTGTCATTCCTTAATTAAGATGCGAGATGGTATACATGTAAGAGTTATATTTGTATGCTCTAACTAATGTGTATTGTGAAATATCACTATAGACTAGGCCAAATCTGTATCAAATTTTAAAGGGCATGAGTGAGAAGATGGGATATGCTGTAAGTCCATCACATTAAATAAGTAATGAAATTTTATATTTTCTTTACAACTGATTACTTTGTACCTAAATATTGTTCCTATATGGATCTGCTTTTTATAGGTACATCTAGTTTGAGTTACTAAAAGAGTTAATGAAGCATATTATGCTCAGCTATACCTTGCAAAGGCACATACTTTCTTCCTTCTATGTAGTGTCAAACAAACCTGTGTTGGTGGATAGAACTTAGCTAATTTTGATGGTTTTTAACAGATTGGTAATGAAACAGAGAGAATAAGCTTTGACCTTCAACCTTCAGATGCCATTCCCTCTCTCTCATTTGCTAGACTTACTGGTTGCATTTACCCTTTTGTATTTGAATATACCAGAATATTTGTTTCTACTTTGGTACAGAAAAACAATGTTGCCAATCAACGGGAGCATATTGTGCACCTCTTGGCAAATGAACAATCTAGACCTGGCATACCTGATCAATTAGTACCAGTAAGGAAATTATCTTTCCAAACATTAAGACAGATGCGCTATATAGCTTATACCTTTCCTGCTTTTGTCTATGCATTAAGATCAAATTTTGAACATTAACTGTCTATCATTCTTTGCTCATGAGCCCCAGCTAAAAGACTAAAAAATACAGGCATGCATTATTGTCTTCATTCAAAGCACTGGGAAACTGAATATTCTGGGTATTTGTCACATCTATACTGGTCTAGACTGTCTCTCCTCTATAACCAAGTTGATTATCAGCTGCCTTGTATGTGCACCTTTAATACAAAATAGATTCTGTTTTCTATCTATATCACTTACCTTTGTTGCCAGTTGAATTTAGAAAATCTTAATTTATTAAAGTGTGATATTTGATTAATAATTGCTTAATTTATTAATGTGTGATATTTGATTAATGGCAAAGGAAAGCCATGATGAATGTGGATAGAGTTTGTGAGAGAAGACAGCCAAAGAAATGGTTTGAATGTTAATGTGGTCATATGATCGAGTGGGATTGGACCCTTATAGCCTCATATTGAACCCAGTTGTTGTAAACCCCAAGTTTTATACAGGCAAGTCAATGGGGAAAGTGTGATGAAAGGAGGGGGGAAAACTCTGTTGGTCTATACCTCAACAGGGACGAGAGAAAGAGCCAAAGAAGAGGGAAGGCAGGGGAGAAGGAAGGGATATTAAGGGTTAATTTCTGCTTAATCCAAAAAGAGCGATCTCTCCCTTTACATAGTTCTGGCCCCTTTATGGGCCTAGGCATTTAATCTAAGCCTAATAAGGCTTTATTACATGAATCTCCATTAATCAAATCCTATACCTATTATAGGAAACTGCCTGAAGAATAAAAGACTGCATACTGAATCACAAAATAAGAAACTTCCTAATAAATATCTAATTATGGCAATCCACAATACCAGTTAGTAGAGATGATGACTATTTCTAAATTTGCTGAAAATAACAATGGCTGTTTTCTGCAGGCTCTTGAATCTATTAGAATGGTGTTAAAGTTTACTGACAATAAAGAACTAGATGCTAAATTATTGGAGAGGCTGATAGTTGAGATGGAGCTGAAAGCCTCGAGGATGAGTTTACCTGTGTCTGCTGTCACTGAAAGTTCTGATTATGTGAAAGAAAATAATCCAGCTGATTCTCTGGCTACCAATATTGGTGCCTTAGGCTTTTCTGAATTTGGAATGGCAAACGGAAGAGAGGTTGAGATGTTAATGGACTCACTTGGGAAGGTCCTGCAGCAGGTACACAAGTAATTTTTAAATTTTTTCCTTGCTGATATGATGATGAGTTTTGAGTTTCATGTGGCCTTTTTTTTTTGAATTTGAGGATTGTTTATGTGCTTAGAGTGCTTTATGGACGTCAACTTCTCTTTTGTATACCTTTCCATTTGTTAGTTTATGACAGATTGTCCGAAGTGATAAAGGAGAGGATATATGGGGTCTATACGCTAGGTAGCATAAAATGAAAGGTGATAATGTGATGTGTGCTGAAGCCCTTTTGAAGCAAGAGGTAATACCAGGTAACGATAGTTGGATTTGAGACTATCCTTGGCTTTTTAATGTCATTAGTACTGAATCCGGAAAGTGCATTAGCAGGTAGTAATTGCTTCCTCAGTATGTAGTGCTTCATACTTCATGTCGTTCTTCATGCTATGTTTGATCGCAATGCACTCCTTATGTAGTAGGGGTCTGATTTATGGCATAATTGTGATAAATTTAAGAAATTTTCACAATCATCTTTGCAACTTTGTCGAGTATACATGGAAATTGCTTCATCGACAGGAAGTCGTCGTGAACTTGGCCAAGCAGAAATGCATCTCAGAAATACAATTAGGCAGGTATATTCAATTGCAAAAGTTGCATGTGCGTGTATGTTTCTCCCTGTGCATTTGCTTGTAGGATTTCAACTGATTCTCCATTCCGATTTTTCTGTTATAGACATGAAAACTTGGATTTGACACTCAATTTGGTCTCGTTGGTCAAATTGGTTTTAGAGAGATACTTTGACTGTTTCATTTTACATGTTCATTTAGATGGCATGTATTTAAATTTCTAATGGCAAACCTTTTTATAGCCACATTCAACTTTCAAATGTGAATTGTGCTGTGGAAGAAGTCAAACAGGTAAAATATATTTTTAATATTTTTTAATTTTAATAAAATTATATATGCTATAAAATCAGGGTTTTAAAATTTTCAACCGGTAACATTTCAAATTATTTTTTTTTAAAGAAAATACTTAGTGGCGCTTCTACTAAGCGCCGCTAATTTTTTTTTAATTTAAAATCTATTAGCGGCACTTCTAATAAGCGCCGCTATATTTTTAAACTTTAAAATCTAGTAGCGGCGCTTCTAATAAGTGCCGCCGATGATATATATTTTAAATTTTTAAAGAATTCCGTATATTGAAAACTATTAGCTGCGTTATAGGGAAACGCCGCTAATAATCTATATATTTTTTTTTATTTTTTAAAAACTATTTAGCAGCGCTTTATACAAGCGCTGCTAAATGAACTAAAAATTAAATAGATGCGGCACTTTTATAAAGTGCCACAAGAAACGCCGGTAATAATGTATTGCAGCACTTTTACCAGGGGCGCTATGAAAAGCGCCGCTAATGTTTATTGTGGCGCTCTAGGTACTACTAGCAGCGTTTTATAAACGCCGCTAATAATCAATTTTTTTGTAGTGTCACATATTAGCTAATTCACATTTATGCGCCAACTTTAGAGTTCCTTCTGTTTTTTGTACTCTCTACTTAAGAATTGCCATATATGTTCATTTGTATTTTAAAAAGTAGACTACCATGAAAATTATTTAAAATAAGAAAATTTAAGGTTTTTTTGGGCAATAAAGTTTATTTTGAAGTTTATACTTCGAACATGCATAAGCCTTTTTTAGCAGCCGCTTGATCATATTAGGATTTTAAACATTGTCAGAATGTCTTAAACCACTATCCCTCTAGTAATAAAAATATAACATATATGAAATAATTTATAAATATAGTACAAAGTCATCTTTACGTGATTAGACGACCAATAAAGAAAGGCTCTGTGTTTGAACATTGGTGGTTCTTAGCATGCTAGCTGCAACAGAACCATACCTACTACCAAAGGAAGAGAGCTATTACCATCAGACTAATGAGCGAAGCATGTCTCTTACTTTTTTACCTGAACCCGGCACATCCAATTCTGGAGGTATGGCTGACTGGATTAAGGCATTGGTTTGTTAATTGGATATACACATAAGATTGAATCATATGTTCGAATCTCCTCTGCCTTCCTCCTCTACTTAGGTCTTCATGTGTTAAAAAGATCAATGCGCATCATGTTCATACCATTTTTTAGTGACATTGATATGAAACGTCGCTAATAAAGCGTCGTTAATGCTTACTTTTTGTAGTGTTTTTTCCCGATCGTCATTGACAATTGGTTATAAAAAAAAAATGACTATTGAATCACCATAACAAGAGATTCTTTTCATGATGGCCATTCACTATTATCATAAATACCCTTGTTATTAATGAACATTATGGCAGAACTTAAGGCACCTTTGCTATTAATTATGAGCTACTAGACAAAAAAGAACCTCGGAGATAGACACTCTTCTTTCCCTGTATAACGTCTCCTCACCTCCAATCTCTCTGTTCATGACTCCCTTCCTCTCATTCCATCATCAAAAAGCTTGAAGCGAATCAGTTCTTTTCTTCACATATAAATTTAGGAGCAGCATGGTTGTCGTCAAGGTGACAAATAATTGATGGCAGAATTAGGGTTGATCATTGCTCATGTTTTGTTCATGGTGGGTGGTTCCTTTGCGTTGAATCACTCGGTTGGTGACTCGTCTTGGACCATTCCCCCCAGTCAGGAGTTCTACGGCAACTGGTCCAGGACTCGGCTTTTCCGAGTGGGTGACACGTTGGGTATCACTATTCTTCCCTTTTTTTCTTCTTTTCTCTATTTCTTCTAGTGACTGATTGTTGTTATGGTTCTTCTAACGTCTATCTATATATGGTGGAGACTTGTTTGGTGTCTGTATAGTTCTCAACGGACTAAATTAAATTTCTTGTTGAAGGGAATCGTGAGTACTTGAAAATTATACTACCTTCATCTCCATTAAGCTTTTTAAAATACTCTTATTTTATTTTATTTTAAAAGAAAACTATTAATATTAGACAAAGGGAGTATTATATATTATTTATGACTTTCTTCTTGAGGGTAGATTTCTTATTTCTGTATTACAATGAAGATGCTACTTTTCATAAAGGAAAATGAAAATGTTACTTTGTTTTTTATAACAGAAAAAAATGCTACTTTACTCTCGCATAGAGGGACATTCGTTAAATGCTAACCATGCCCCCGTAGAACCCATGTATTGACATGCAAACAAACATAGGGAAACATAGGGCTTTGTGGTGAGGGTTATGTGAGCGGTCCTGGGCAAAAGTGTCGGTCGTACTCACTTGAAATAATTAGTAAGAATGCAAATGTATTACGTTTGTAAATATAAATTTGATAAGAATTTTTTAAAAAAAAAACTAGAAATCAAATATATAGTGAACACATGTCTCCCTTCCAAATTATAGTTATATACATGTTTTTAAGATTATTATGATCATAAATTACACACACATATATAAAAGCATTACATTAATCCATATATATTCATAGTAAACAACTATAAGTCCAATTCTCATGGATTTAATATTAACTTACAGTAAAGGCAATTGTATTTAGGACCTGTTTCGTGGTGACTCTTATTTGATAGAGCACATCATAAAATTTTCAATTATGTAAAAAATGCACGAATTGGCACGTGCTTAGTATAAGAAAAAATACACATATATTTAGTATGTGTGGGACCCATAAAAAGGTTCGAGAAAACATTTTTATTTGGGATTCCATTTGATAGAGTTCATTGATACGGTTTAAATTGGATCAGGTTGTACACATAAGTTTTCTAATGTTGTAAAAAATGTATAAACTCAAACGTATGTAATATAGGCTAAAATCTAAATATTTAATATTGAGAAGTATATTATATGTGCAAGACCCATAAAAAAAGTTAAAAAAAACATACTAATCAGAAATCCCATTTAACAAATCTCACGGATAGGGCTGAAACCGGGCTAAGTTGGGCCAGGCCGGAGCTTGGCCCCGTCCTAACTTGCCAACCTATTTTCGGGCCTTGAGCCTTGGTTATGAAGGGTTCAGGTCAGGCCAAGAGCTTTTTTCTTGTACAAGTACTTTGCATACTGTTTTTTTATATACAAATGTTTTTACTAATTACTTATAGCTGTGTTTTTCTGTTCTTATTCGCGCTTGGCCATTATCAGTTTTTGACTTCGAGACCAATTTCCACAACGCGGTGCAAGTGGGCAAGAGGGAGTACGAGAACTGCTGGGCCGAGAATCCCATCCGGGCCTTCTGGACAGGCCCAGCTACTGTCCCCTTGAACCAGAAGGGCGTTTATTACTTCATCTGCACTATGGGGAACTACTGCCTCCTTGGCCAGAAACTCTCCGTGTTGGTGCAATCCTCCCCCTCCCCCTCTCCCTCCCTGCCTCCAGTGATGTCACCATTTGTTGTGCGGCCACCGCCTCCTACACGGCTTGATCGGCCTCCTATGCATCCAGTGCCCACTTTTTCTTCGCCTCCGCCATCATCAGTACGAGTTGAGCCGGCGGTTGTTAAGAGTTCAAGTGATAATAATCTTTGTTCTACTAATTTTTCAACATTTCTGGCGCTGATGTTACTCTTGTTATGCATCTCTTAATTGTTAAAACATTTGGCAACCGGATTCATGGGACCTGGATAGTTTTCTTGTTGGATTTAGACTAGAAAATTTGCCATTAGAAACCAAAAGTATAAAAATTGGAGGAGATGTATAAGCTACATAATAATTGCAATATGCTTAAATTTATAGGAAAATGAATCAGCTAAATAATAGTTGTGCAAATTTTACATAATAACAGAGACAGGACAATGACCATGCCGTGATGCATAAATGAGAATCAAAGTTAGATCAGTATGTAGGAGAAATTTGTGATTGAGTGGGAAGTACGTAATTTATGGATACAGATGGAGCTAATCAAGTAAGTTGTATCCTTGATAAATATAAGAGCTCTATTCGTTTTAAAAATTACCATATGCAATAAATTTATTTGTACTTAGTGGTGTATAATCTCGTCGAGGTTGCTGCTCAAAAACATAAGATCTGCCCTTCATTAAAAGTACCCTCACTTAAAGATAATAAATTGAAGAAATGGATTGTTGTTGATCATTTGTTAAACTGCAAAGAGAAGTTTCACCATCCATACAGTGTCAAGGGTTTAAAGAAGGAGATACTTAATGGACGCGCCTAGTCTCACTGGGCTCCATGCATGACTAAAGCCACGTCACCATGTTACATAGGGTCTATAACATAGAATGTAGAAGCCAACATGACAACTATGTACTTATTCCATCTTAAATTAATAATTTCATTTGACAAAGAAGTTTGTTCCATATTAATAGGTTTATTTTGTTTAATTTGATTGGGTACTAAAAAAATAGTATCATAAGTTTATTTTCTTCTCTTAGATGTGGGTTTCACTATTCAATAAAAATCTCTATTTTTTTCAAAATAAAACTATTAATACAAGATGGAGGGAGTATAATGTTAAATCTAACATTGTACATTGCTATCGTATTAGCCTAGAGTGGTCAGGAAAATTTTCCATACCTAATTTTACTGCAGTCTACCCACGAGCAATCCATTGGACATATTCACTCCATATTGTAAGATGGCCCCTTTTTTTTTGCTTTCATGTATTTTTTGTAGGTAGACCGTAATTTAAATGGTCTTGATCATGTAGTAGTTGCTAGTTTTCTCTCGCTCCAAATACATGGAAATGCATATGAAAAAATATGCAAACATTCTTAATTTTCTATGCTTGTTATTCCGTTTAAGTAAATACGAGTACAAAGTTTGAGCAATGTTATTAATTTTCTATGTACTTTTTGGCCTCGGTGATGCTTTGTCAGCCTTCCATCACAAGAAATCGGATGTGCACGTCCTAATGCAGGGACTTAACACAAACATACAATACAAACCTACATGGGGCTACTAATATGGTACATAGAGGATAACACAACTTTTATGTATTATGCTATATCTAACATAGTATGTAGAAGTTGTACTATGTACAAAACCCCATATAGCACGGTCACCGGCTGGGTCAGGAAAATATTTTCCTAAAATATTAATGTAGCCCACACGTTAGATTAATCACTTACTTGGTTAATATAAATATCCTACGCGTCTTAAGGATAGGGCAACATCTAACATGCAATTTCATGTTGAGTGCCCTTTGAAAGTTAAATGAGGGGTGGGAGGCTAGCTGGGCATGGCCCGTGGCCTCCTTGAGGGGCTGCTCGCTACTAAAAAAAGGCTAGCCACGACAAGAGAGCTTGAACCTGGCCAGCGGGGTGGGGGAGGGGTGGTTGTGGCCCCGTTGGGTGGGCCGGCCCTCTCTCATTATTGGCCATGCATGCCACTGGCTGGGCTAGGCCAAGCCTACTCGTGTGTACCTATGGGCCACCCACGGGACCTACTTGAACACTTTAGGCATCAGCCTCCCATGGGCATGACCATGATGTATGTGCTAGGCCTCCATGGGTTCACAGGTTTGAGCTATAACAATTAATTAAGACTCCACTAAGAAACCCAACTTGGAAGAGTCTTATTTGGCCTAGAATTCTAACCCAACAATGAAAGAGATGAGACCTAGGTATGAAAGGGGCTTGTAGCCCCTCTCTCCCCACTCTCAGTCATCCTCTATCCATGTGAAGAGGGCAGCTAGCTGCCACCACACACTTTGCCCTCCTCTCTCTTGCCTCAATCTACATGTGGCTCCCCTCTCATTGGGTTGAGCCCCCTATAATACCCGAGATTTTTATAAATGTTTTCTTTAAAATTTACAAAAGAAATTGCAATATAACGGTTGTGAATTGAGAAAATTGACAAAATATGAACTTGTGAAAATAATTTTTATAAATTTAAATCATCTTATATCCATTTTTTCACATAAATTTCTTTACATTCATCGTACGGCCAAACCAAACATTCTTGAGCGTGCATCAAAAACAAATCATATCAAATAAATTGTTATGGCTATGGGCTTAATTATAAACACATCTCAGACATCTCTAAATACAATCCCACAACAATCCCAAACATCTCTAAGTACAATCCCACAACAATCTGAATCTATAATCTAATATACAAATCTAGACACAAACATCTCATCTCACTCAACACTGCAATACATCAAATCGTGGTAAAATAATAAAGACTCACAATTAGTTAGAGTTATACCTGAGCCAATGGAACATGATACATAAATGGAAACACAAGTCCAACTCCAGGAGTTCTCCACTAATAACCTACAAAAGCCTCCCGAACATTAGGGCTAAAATGATAAAAAAAATTAGTATTTTCTTACTTAGTAGAAAATGCTCAATGGGGGAATTTTGATTAGTGAACTTTGTAAGTCAATACAACTATGCACTCACGCAGTTTTTACAAGAATAAGGTATAACAAAACATAATCAAAATCTCATAGATAACATATACAAGCCCAAAAACATACTAACTTACCATACATACTTACACTTACTCTTACTAGTACCATCGTACTCAATCCTCATGCTTACAATCTTGCTCAGATGTCTTACTCAAAATCTTGCACATACGGTCTTACTCGGAAGCTTACACTTGTGGTCCTAATCAGAAACTTACACTTACCAACTTATGCAGAATCTTATAAACTTACTCTTACTCAAAAACTTACACTAACTATCAACAATTGGATCTCATTACCATTTCATCAGCTCGAGTGTCAATGGAAAAGAATGGGGCTTCACCTTAACCTCTAGGGAGTACTAGACTCCATGGACTTTTCTTAAGGCAAGGCACACCTATGCTCATAGGGCACAGGATCGAACATGTAAGAGTACATCTATTATACTAATTACTTGAGCACACAAATGCATACAATCTAGGGGCAATATAGTGCCAACTAAGGGCATAAATCATACAATGCTTCTTTTGGGCAGAAAACTTACAATGCCACATATAGGCAGAATTATACAGTGTCATCCATAGGCAAAAAATCATATAGTGCTAACTAAAGTCAGAAACTTACAACAATCTTAATAGAGCATCAAACATATAGGCTTAAATACAATACTAAGACAACATCTCACAAGATAACACCTTGGCTAGACATAGAAAACGCACAACCAACTAATTATAGGTCTCAAATTCACAATATTATCCTATAGGTGTGCTTATGATTCAAGTTTGATTTACGTAAATTATGCAAGTACAATTATGACAAGAATTCTATTTGTCTTATAGCCTTCCGCTAACCGATTTGAAGCTAACTCCGTTATGGATCTCTAGTCCGCCAGGGCAGCCACCATATTCATTAATCATCTTACTAACATGCACACATATTCAATTACATAAATCGTACTCATAATTTACATGTTTGTCGTAAGTATAATTTAACATACAATATTCCAACAATTTTCCCTCATACATCAGGCAAACAAATCATCATTAATTATCCACAACATTAAACATTTATAATCCAAGCATGCTACAAAATGTTTAAAGCATACTATCACGAAATTATGAGTTCAAAGTCTCCTACCTCATAATCCACGCAAGTTCGATGCAAGCACATGATAGTGGAGGTGTTGGCAATGGAGTCGGCGGTTCAAGGCATTACCTAGTTGAGAGAGCTAATGTCCAAAGGATTTAAGAATCATCGAAAATAATCACGGCAAGATGGGAGCTAACTGCACTCCAATCAGAGAAATTTAAGTCCTTGACGGCACACAAGGGTAGCCAAGAGAAAGATCGTGCCAACAAAAAGTGGCAGGATCGACCAAAAATCAAGGGTAGGCTAAAGGTGGTCAACATGTGGTTGAGAAGTGCTTGTCCAGCTGCAATGTTAGCCGATTGAGGAGAGGTGTAGAAGGGCTCTTGTTGTCAAATCTAGTCGGTGGCAGTGTTAGTCGATGGTCATGTGACGCAAAAGCGGTGCCTAAACCCTAAATGTATGCGCAGTCACATGCACACATGGCAATAGAGCCACTCGATGGGGAGAGGTTGGACAGTGATTGCCCAAGGCCCAACAGGGCGAAGGAGACATGGCTAGGAAATGGTGGCTTGCAGAAGCTACAACGGCACCATCTGCTACCCACAACCAAAACAAATGGAGTGGGAGAACAGTGCACCAAGAAGATCATATGTGAATCAGGCAAAGCAAGGTGAAATGGGATATAATAAGTGCTGGCGGAGCTAATCCTCACCGTGCCAAGGCCGGCTGGCTAGAAACAGCCCACATCCGCAATGAAATGTCTGTTATGCCCACAAAAGGACAAATAGGGTGAGGGCGGAATGATAAACCGGGAGAAAGCTAGGTGGGGGTGGTGGAGGCCCTGGCTGGTACCACTACTCTTGTGGCATCAAGGCGGACTCTTGTGGCATCAAGGCAGAGCCAAAGCCGGTAGAGGACCAAGGCTTTCGGCACCAGTAGCCCAAAATAGAGAAAGAAGAAAAACATGAAAAACATGTGACTGAAAGGGAAGTGAGCAAGGGAAGGCAAAGGAGATGGGACGGCCCACGCCTTCACAAGGCCTGGGTAGAGCTCATGGCAGCTGGTCAGTCGTGGCCTGCCAACCGTGGAAGCAAAATCTCGAAAACAGAGAGGAGGAATAGGGCTGGTCATGCTGAAATAGGGTAGGAGGACCAGCGAGGCTAGTTGGTGTGACAGCCTTGCCATCGCTAGACCAAGGCTGGTCAAGGCAGGCCGAAGCCCACTAGCCATCCCCGGTGCCACACCGGTCAAAGAATGAGAGAAGAGGAGGGGAAAAAGAGAGAACAGGGCAGTCCGGCAGAGGGGTGGATTGGTTGCAGGGGCTAGAGTATAGGCCCCACCCGCCGTCTCCGAGGCCGATGCAGTGTGTGGACAATACCTGAAGGGAGGGGTTTTGGTGTCCAATCGACAAATCGGGAGCTTCGCGCTTGATCTTTTCCTTTCTTTCTTTTTTCCCTCAATTTCTTTCATTTTTTTTCTTTTTTCTTTCTCACCAAAAAGCTTGAGGCACGTTGAGGCCCATCACCTGCTATCGGCCCTCACACCTAACTCTACTGGTCCAAATATCAGGTTAAAAAAAAAAGGAAAATTAAATATATTGTAGTGTCAAATTTCCCCATCGGAAAATGAGCAAAAAATAGCAAAAATATCACAAAAAATAACAAAAAAATCAGGACGTTACACGGCCACTTTTCTCCTCCTTGCCTTTGTGTTGAAGATTAAGATAAGGGTTCTCTCTTCCCTCTTTCACTATTTCCTTGGTGCATTCTAGGCCCTTGTCTTAGGCTATGAACCAGATGAAGAAGGCTGTTAAAGAGTGGCTCATGCCATGTGAAGGATCTCACGAGGTGAACACTTCCCCTCCATGATTAATGGACTGTGGTGATCTTAATCATAATTCTACAAAGAGGTATTTCACATTCCCCCTCTTATACATTTGATTAAACCTAGAAGATGGCATGAATTTCTTATGGGTGTATAAAGGCCACATCCTAGGGGCTCAGCCCCTAAAAGTTAATATGTGTTCTCCCTTGTTTGTTATATTAATTAATCAGTAATTAATCATAAAATTGGGATTATTGATTATGTATACTTATTCTTCTTGAATTGGATGTGAATTATTGTTAAGAGGGATCAAAATTGAATTTTTTGCACCTCCACCAGTCGGTCTCACTACCAAGGCTTCCTCTAACACCACCCAACAGTGGTATTGGAGCTCAAGTTGGTGGAGAAGTAGATGGAATTTCCAATTTTTCCCCTAGCCGCACCCTTTGTTGGCCGCGGTTTGGGCATCAATTTTCTAACTCCACATAAGTGTAATCCATTTTATGTCTAAATGGTATTCTTTGTTATGGTTATATGTATATCTCTGTAAATTTTGGGGCTGATCTAACTTCGGGAAGCATGTCAAACACTAAAAAAAATTAGGGTATTTTAGTTATTGCATGCCAAAATTCCCCAGTTGAGATTTATTTTTTTCATAATTTTTATAAGATCTAGCATGACCCTAAGTGACTGCAATGTGTATTTTTTGGGTGTTTTGATATTATATGATTTTTTAAAATTTATTTTTTACCGTAGATAGCATAGTTTACAAAAACAAGCTTAGACAAACATTGTTGTAAATATTGGCTTGCTGAAATTCTTGTTGGAGACATATACACTTGTTGTCCAGCGATATTTATTGCTCTCTTATGTTGTAATTGAGTGTTTGATGCATATGCTTTAATTGGACAAGTAATATATAGGAAATTTTTGAATCCCTAGCACAAGGGCAATTTTGTAAATTCACATACTTCATGATTGATTTTCTAGACAGAACTTCATAATTTGGTAAATTCATTGATCGTGAATTGTTGCACTATAACCCTAGGCTAAGGGTTTAATTGTAAATTTACACTATTTTGGCACCCTAAACACAATATCTTGCTGAGAGTGGACATCTAAATTACTCATATTAATAAGAATCACTTCACTTGTAGGCTATCTAATTTTGTGCATAATATTTCTTAACATTGCTTACTTAGTACCTTATTGAAAATATGTGATTGTAGATACTTCCTTAATTAGTCATGGCTTCCTGTATGGTTTCAATTGAATTGAGCAAGATTTAGAAGTTCAGTGGTACAAACTGCCTCATTGGGAAAAGGAGGACCGGGTATATTCTGTTTCTCAACAACTTGACCACATGTTGGACCAAATATTGGACCTGCCTGTTGACTCCTCCACTATAGCTCAAAAGAGAGATTATGAAAAGATCAAGGAGGAGGATGCAAGGGCAAGGACCACTATCCTCGCCTTCATAGAACCAAATATTGAAAAAAATTAGAAGCATAAGGTTTCCAAGGATTTGATAGAGGTAGTTCCTAGGCGGTATGGAGAGCACACAGAGGCTCACATCAAGATGCTTTAGACTCGCTATCAGAACATGAAGATGAGGGATGGTGATAATGTGCTTGAGCACATAAACTTCATGTTTTCCACTATCCTAAACAACCTCCTCCCTAAGTCTTGGTAAAGTGTGGTCATAGTTTTGAAAATCTTTGATAAGAAGATCGTACTGGATGACCTCATTGCTAAGATTGGCTTGAAGCACGAGAGGTGAAACCATGTGAATGCCTCTCGTGCATCTTCCAACCTTGCCCAGTATTGAGGCTCTAAGAAAGGTGGAGAAGCTGGTGGTCAAGGTGGACCCAAAAAAGAAACTTCAAGAAAAATTGGAAGAAACACCAATGGAGAAAAATGCAATAACAACAAACCCAAGGGGGCTTGCTTTAAATGTAGCTGGATGGGTCATTACAAAATCAATTACCCTAATGGGAACCAAGGAGCGAGACAAATCCATAATGAAAAAGTATAGTCTGCTTGATTATTGAGACATTGATTGCTTATTTAAATGGAAACAGCTAGTGGCTAGACTCTATGGCCACCAATATCTACATGGGGAATGATATTTATTGTGATGTGACTATTATAGGTACTTATAGGATCCTTCTCCCTTAGGGGATGAACTTGGTGCTTACTAATGTGTTTTTTGTCCCTTCCATCAAAAAGAATTTTATCCCAGTTCCCCTCCTCCCTAGTAAGGGGTTTGAGGCTAGACTAAAGGGGAATAATGCCACTGTAGACAAGTGATATGCATGATTTTTATACATTTTATACACCTATTTACCTTATTTGCTGGTGTATGATTAAGTTAATTAAGAGTTAATTAGAGTCTATTTATGTTAAGATAGATACTAGTAGTATGATTTAATTATTAGTTAATTTGGGTGATGTTAATTGTTTAGGAGTATATTTAAATAAAATCAATGTTATGCATGTCTTATACGCTTGAAACATGACTATTTATGTGTTTTAGGTGATGCACGCTTCTCGAGGTATATGGACAATGTTCAAAAAATTCATAATTCTATTGACATACTTACAAGTGATTTGGACAGTTTCTATAGTTGTGGAAATGTTGGAAACATATATGGACATGAATAGAAGAACTTAATGAACATAGAAGAAAACTAAACAGGAAAATAGATTGACCAGTGAACAAAGGTCATCTTCCTGAATACGAATTTGGACAATAATTGGACAAAATTGTCCATATTACAGAAAACATACCCAGAAGCTTAAAAGAAAAAATTGACTACTATATTGGTTGTAATCACATCAATTAACTTAGGGTTTTTGTTCCCAACTAAAAGATGAAGTAGAGGGTGATCTCAAATTCGGATTTTTGGGCTAAAGAATGTTGAATTCGTGATTGCACAGTGAAGAGTCGACTTGGGTTACTGTAGCAGTGGCCATTAATGAAATTTTAAAGCCTGTATGCTACTGGAGAGAGCTTGGATTGATGTGAAACTAAAATTTTTTTTAGTTTTTATAGTGATAAACTTGATTCAAGCTATAGATTGAAGGATGGGGACTGATTTGGTGGAAGCAAGAATCATTTTCTGATGTTCCTGTTAAACTCAAACCAGAAAGGAAAAAAACAATGAAGGAGAAGCGTCTGGGTGGAGCTAAATTGGGAAGGTGCACAGAAACCGGAAGTTGGAGTCTGAATTAGAGTTGGAAGAAGAAGTTTCCTGCTAGAAGAAGCGTGCAGCGAAAAGGAAAGATGGAGAACATGAATTGAATACAGAAGCCCGGCCCCAATGTTGTATATTAAAAACAGAAAGAAGCCAGAAATGTACGTGTTGCTTTTAGTTGGAAGCAGTTCCTATTCAACTTAGGACTAGAAATTCCAAATTTCTATATAAGAAGCAACCCGGGATAGAAACACAAAAAGACACAGAAATTCAGAAATTAGAGAGGGATCCATGCTAGGCTGTTGGGCTATGAAGAAAAATTCCATAATTCAAGTTGCTCGCTCAAAGGTAAAGTGGAGGGAGCAATCCAAGTTATTTTAGTTTTCCTTCAATACTTATAAGTTTATTTAATGTTTAGTAGAGATTATGTTAATTAGTGGCTAGTTTTCTTAACTAAGGTTAAGATGAACCTCTTATTTATTTTGTAGAGATGTCTAATCTATGTGATTTGGTTAATTTAAAAAGGGCCTAATGTAAATTGTTCTTATCTCAATTTAATTAGTGGATTGATTTGGATATGAGTCTAGTCATGCTTTTCACATGATTTGAATTAGTTTTCCTTAATTAAATGCTTGGTTTAAGATTTATTATTCATAGAATCGGGTATGAGTTGTGATTTATTCATATAGTTACAACTTATGACTTAATTTTATTCCTTTGAAGCAAGGTAGAACATAACTTCAGTATTTTGATTGAAGGTTTAAAGGATGAAATTTTTCATGACAAATAGAATTGAATTCTATTTTATTCCAAGTTATATTTTGGAGATAAATTGATGATCATATATGTGATAATTTACTAGTTAATAAGAGGGGATTCTGAAACCTTAGTTAATTTTCATCTAATATTTTCCACACTTTTAATTGCTTTCTTAGTTTAATTAAATTTCAGCTTTTATATTTTATTTGAATTTTTTTCTTTCTTTTGTGATTTAGTTAGCTTTAGTAATTTAAGTTTATTCTTGTTTATTATTTTCTTTAATTCTTCTTAGTTAGATTAGTTACTATTGTTATAAGTTGTTAACTAGATTAGAGTTTACTTGAGTTAGATTTAATTTAGTTTTCTAATTTCAAGTCTCTGTGGGATCAACACTCGATTTAGCCACTTAACTACTATAGATTCATGTGTTTGCGAGTAAACAATTAAAATTTAACAACAACAAGGATAATAAGATTTTATTTTATACTATTTTTAGTGATGGCTTATTTAAACTAGATGTAGTTGAAGACCCTTCAATTAATGAAGTAGCTAAATTTGACTACTTTGTGTGTTTGTCTAATTATGAGTCATTATTGTAACACTTGATGCTTTGTCATATGCATTTGAATAAATTATATAGAATGTCCAACATTAGACTCGTCCCTAAATTGTCTAGGGAATTACGCATGTGTGAAGACTACTTGGCAGGTAAAATGAGTAGGCAACCTTTCCCAAAGGGTAATTGTGCCACAAACCTTGTGGAGGTCATACACTCATATATTTGTGGGCCTATGAATGTACAAATCCATAAGGGGACGATGCACTTTATTGCATTCTAAATGGCTACTCTAGGTTCGATTTTAAGTACCAATTAAAACAAAAGTTTGAAGCCATTGAGATATTCAAGGAATTCATGGCTGAAGTAGAAAAGAAATTAGAAAGGCAACTTAAAGTCCTAAGAATAGATAAAGGTGGGGAATACGCCTTTGATGAGTTTAAGGACTATTTCACCAAAATAAGAATAGTATATCACCAATATACCTGGCCCTATACTTTTTAGCAAAATGAAGTTGCTAAAAGAAGAAACAAAATGCTTTTAGTAATGGTTAGATCAATGTTGAACTACTCAGAACTTGGAATAAACTTTTGGGAAGAAGCATTAGTCACCGTTGTATATGTATTAAACCATGTGTCATCCAAGGTTGCCAAAAGGACACTTATGAGTTATGGATAGACAAATGTCCAGACATAAGTCATCTAAGAGTTTGGCCAAGACATATGTAAAGGTGTCTGACCAACATAGAAACATATAGGACCCTTAAAGAATAAAGTGTAACTTTATAAGTTATAGTGATAAGGGGTATATATTTGTAGTGTATCATTCTAATGGGACATTGGGGTCATTGAATCTAGGGATGCTTATTTTCTTGAAGAAGACTTAGACCCCAAAATTCATAGTAAGATAATAAAGTTGTATGAAGTAGAGAAAAAGCAAGACTTTACTACTTCTATTGAGGAGGTTATGGGATTTGAATCTAGAAGTGAATCTAACGTAAGAGATGAAAGAGAGAAAAGACTCTCAACCTTGTTGTGGTATTTCTATGTCATATTAGGAGATGATGAAGTAATAGTAGATAAACCCTTGTCAGATGATCCTTTGACATATGAGCATGCAATGGATAGTTTAGATTCCAAGGAATAATTGGTAGATGTTCAATAGGAAATGGATTACATTATGAAGAATCAATTACGAGAAATAGTTGACTTGCCTATTGAAAGAAAGTCCACTAGATGCAAATAGATCTTCAAGAAAAAGCTCAAGGCTAACAGGCCAATAAATAAATTTAAGGCACGATTCATAGCTAAGGATTTCACTCAAATTAGGGGCATTGACTTCAAGGAAACATACTCACCTATGACTAGATTCACATCAGCAAGTGTTTGTTAGGTATAGTGTTTCAATTTGACCTAGAGTTACACCAAATAGATATAAAAATTATCTTCCTAAATGGTCATTTAGATGGTGAGATTTACATGGACTAGCATGAGGGCTTTGTTGTTCCTACAGAAAAACACAAGGTAGGCAAACTCATAGAATATGTGTATGGGCTTAAACAAACTCTTAGGCAATTGTATGTTGTAGACCGATGTCTACACGAGCTAAATTAGAAAGAAAAATAGAAGAAAAATAATTGAAAGACAAAATTAAATTAAACTAACTTCTTAATATGATTTCTCAATTATCAAATAGGGCCTAGCCCCTACATATTCTTAGACAATTAAGAATCCTAATCCTAATTATAACAAAACTTCTAATTAGAATGGCCCTCTAATATTAGCTTGAACCCTATAAAAATAAACTTCTAATTATAGTAAAATATTATTACTAATAATTAATTCCTAATTGAAATAGACTAATGATAGGACCTGGCCCCTAGGACAGGTCATAACACTCCACCTCGCTTCTGCTCCACCTGTTCTACAAGGTGGTAGTTCAATATTACATCGGAGGTGTGAGTAAGCGTGACATTAGAACTTATAGAAAGATGTTCCAAGGGCTCACCAGTGATCCTCTCTATGGGTGAAGCTTGACTTTGTAAAATACTGAGGATGTCTCACAGGAGGATGGGGCCAAAATATCTACAAGGCCCAAGCTTACTGCATACTTCATAATGGCCATGGGGTGGCTATGGATCCAAATAATGCCCATCTTGATTAAAGAGGGACGAAACAAATGGGTCCAATGACCAGGTGAATAATGATGCTTGCAGTCTTTATGGAGGGCCCACATAACTGCAAACAAGAGGCCGAAATTAATTCAATTGGTAGTTGGATCCAAGTGGGCCTGCTTGAAACCTACCCAACACATACCATCCAATAGAAGACATGATATCCATATGATATGCAGAGACATGACCAAAAAATGAAGCAATGTCCTAGTAGAAACAAGGATGAAAGTCTTGTTCAATGGCAGAAAAGCAGAGATTTGGCAGGGTTGGAGGTGTCCTGGCCTTTGCCTTCAAGCCAAGCAATTTCATTGGAGGAGGAAACACCGTCGAGCAAGAAAGAAGAGGGTACATCAAGCGAGTCCGGAATGGGAAGTGAGAAGCTGATATAGAATCAAGATTTGGGTTGAGTTGGCATGCAAGACGAAAATTAAGAGGTTGTCTTCTTTTCGCTTTGGTTCTCCCTAGCACGATTTGCTCAACCAATGGCACCATAGCTATCATGCGTCTGACCATTCAAGTTCACGTCAGCAAAGCGATGCGAACAAATCTTCTTCGCATTGGGTTTGGGAGGCATCCTAGCATGATCAAAGTTATAGCCATCACCACCGGCGGAAGCATGAGGACAGAAACACTCAGAGGCTTCCTTGTTCAGCCCTAAGAGGCTCCCACTGATCAATCTTTCTCAACAGAATCGTGAGGGAGAGCCATCAGCATAAATCTGCCATGATTGAGTTGTGGAAATAGAGAGGAAAGACGACCAGTGTAGTTGAATGACTCTAGAACTAGATTGGCCAAGGCTAGAATGATGTGGCACAGCAAAAGATTTGCCACTGGGTTGGGGAGATGACAGACAACAACCTTGGCTGAGATGTGGCCAAAGTTCTAGACGGAAGTGTCGCCACCCAGACGAATGGTCATCCATTGACTGAGATATCTCTGAGCAAAGTGTGGTGGAGACTCGTGGAGGTGGAGGTGGGGGTGGCGTTGTAAGAACTGGTGTAATCCAAAAGCACAATCTTTTCCAACGACTTGGCAAGGAAGCATAAGAAGAATGGGACTTGCAACGGTAGTGAGGGAGACAGTCATGCAATTTCCATTGATAACAAAGGATGTGGCAATAGAACTGCAATTGATAGAGGCAACAGCCCCACAAAAAGAGGCTACTTGAATGGCATTGAAACTGACCATAGCAGATGGTTGTCGACATATGTCCAGTGAAGGAGTCTTGGGGTCATTGTCAAAGTCGATTGTCAGACCTCCGAGGTCAGGGGAAAATTGGGCAGGAAGAAGTGTGGCCCACTAAAGAAGAGGCAGCTTGTGCTTATGAAGAAGAGGGGAGTGCAATGAAACTGAGAGGGCATGTGTCTCTACCACGATAGCTGACGGTGATGTTGTATTGTCGACGATGGGCGGCAGGGTGTCTTCTTCTTCCATGGATTGGTTTTCTTCTTCCATGGATTGATCTTCTTCTTCAATGTTAGTTTGCACGGACGCCAGCAAAGGAGGTTGGTCATCGGTGTGCTCTTCATCGTTTTCAATGGGCATATTGATTATAGATTCTTATGTCCATTGTCTTTGGGTTTAATGATGGAGATGTGCATCTGATACATATGTCAGATCATTGTCAGACACCAGTGAAGGAGGGAAAGTCAAGGTAGAATCGCCAGATGGATCGGATGAATGTGATGGTTGCATATGGATGGCGAGTGCTAGTGAGGCTAAGTCATGCATAACCTCGTCCAAGCAATGGTTGCTCTCTTCTCTGAGCTCATCGAAACGGTGATGGAGCTTGGAATGGATTGCAGCCATGATAATCTTCAGCTATGTTTACATCATGTATGTTGAATTCATCTATGTCTCCAAATGCCTCGTGCGTGAGTGAGTACGAGCAGGAGAGGTGGGAGGTCGGAAGAGCGCAACACACCCTCAGCTACCAATGTTGTAGACCGATGTCTACACTAGCTAAATTAGAGAGAAGGATAGAAGAAAATTAACTAAAAGACAAAATTAAATTAAACTAATTTCTTAATCTCATTTTTCAATTATCAAATAGAGCATAGCCCCTACATATATATAGACAATTAAGAATCCTAGTCCTAATCGTAATAGAACTTCTAATTAGAATGGGCCTCTAACATAATCTCAATGAAAACAAACTTCTAATTATACTAAAATACTATTACTAATAATTAAAACCTAATTAAAATACACTAAAGGAGGAACCTAACTCCTAGGGCGGGTCATAACATAGTACTTCACTTTTTACAAAGTGATTAGTGATATAGGTTCAAAATAAATTATTATGATCATTGTGTCTACACCATTAAGAATGAAAGTAGATTTATGTTGTTTTCCCTATGTTGATTATTGTAATGTCCCTGATTTTTCTACGATTTTCTGTAATTTTCCTACTATTTTTCTGGTCATTTTTGGCGGGAAAATGTGATGCTTCAGCGTATTTGTCACTGTATATTTCCCCTATATTTATACCCGTAGAGTCGGGTGTGGGGCTTAGTCGCAGGCCGCGGGCCTCGCTGCACGATTACGGCGCAATTTTTGGAGGTACGATGCATAACCAGTGTGCTAAGCGCGTGATGGGGATATAAGTGGAAAAAAAAGAAAAGAAAAAGAAAATTAGAAAGATCGGGCTCAGGCTCAGCCAAGCCCGATCCAGAAAATTCTGGACAGTGCATGCCCCCCCCCCGGTCCGACTTCTTGTACCCAGCCGCCTTCAGCTGCCGGTGGGCCGCAAGGCCGCCACCACCGGCTCTGCCCCAGCTGTGCCATGGCAGGGGGCCACCATCCCGATCTCCACGGCCGCGCCGCCCTCCGCCCCGTTCCTGCCCGGTTAGATTTTTTCCCCCTCTATTTTGTGATTCTGCCGCCACCGTGGGCCAGCAAGGGCTGGCCGGCCATGGCTCCGCCATGCACCAGCGATGGCGGGAGGCTATCCCTCCCGGCCCCACTTGGCATCCTTTGACGTCCCACTCCGTTTTCCCTCTCTGGAGCTCTGTTTTTCCTCCCCTCAGAGTTTAGCTTTTGCCTCTGCCGGCAGTGGCTGGCTATGGCCGGTGGGACTTTGTCCGGCTCACCTCGATCCGGCGATGGTGAGGAGTCGCCCCACTCAGCCCAGCTCTGCCTCTTTCCTTCATTTTTCCGGTAGGTCAGCTCGACCCATTTCCCATGCTCTGTTTTTCCATCAGCACTCTGTTTCAGTGAAACAGAGGCCGCCGCCGGTGAGTCACGACCGACTTGACCACCCTCCAACCTTGCCTTGGTCCAGCAAAGGCTATGGACCACTCCACCCAGCCCTGTTTCATCTTCTCTGTCGTCCGCTAATCCGCCCAGTCCGATTTGCACCTTATTGTGCTTTGATTTTCCAGAAAGTTGACACCACCATCGTTGGCGGGTGAGGGTGACTTGGTGTAAGGACTCTCATTTCTAAACCGATTTTCGATTCATTTTAATCGTCGGTTATTGCTTGGTTAACTCATTTTCTTATTAATTCGGTGGTTTCATAAATAAATGGTGTTTCTCTTGGTTTTAATCAAAATCAACTTTATAATTATTGGTTTTAAGTGATTTTGAGTCAAATCTGAATTTTTGGGATTTTTCTAATTTTTCACTAATTTTCCAAAACTTAGGGTTTGGCGGGACCAAACTAACCCAAACATCAACATAAGCCTTTACCAAAAATTTTTATAATTTTCTCAGGTTTAATTAATGCTCAAATAGCTAAATTACCCATTTTTAGCCTATTATTCTATTTATACCCCACTATTTACCCATACATACCCCACACCCTACTATAAATAGAATGACCTAAGCCATTTCCATTTTGGGAATAGGTTGGGAAAGGGAGATTAGGCCTAATTCCCCAATTAGGCCCGGATTAGAAGGTGTTTAAGGTAAGTCTCTTCTAATTAAGCCTTAAACCCTAGATTTCCTCTTAATCCTTTCTAAATCTACTATTTTCCCTTTGTTTTGATTCATTTTTAAACATCAAAACTACTGATTTGCATCTCTACTTCAAACCCTAGATCTAAAAATCTGATTTTTATGTTCAACAAGCCCTAGATCTAAGTTTTTCATTAAGGTTTTCTATGTTAAATCGGTTTTAATAGAGTTTAATTTAAACTCTATATTTTTGTAAGGTTTTCAAGAAGGGTGACCATCAAATCCAAGCCTAATCAAGGGAAAAGGTAATGGACTTTCGAAATTTCAGTTTTCCTATGGTAAAGCTCTTAATTTCATGGTTTATTTTGAGTGGATTTACTTGATTTGGTGCTTTAATGATATGATTAGTAAATGGTAATCTTTAATCCCAATTTCATAGGGTTTTATCTTGTTATGATGTGGATTAGCTTTCTGGAAGTTATGGTGAGATTTTATTGGCATTTAGGTTGTTAGATGGTGATTTTAAGTTTTATCAATGGTGTTTCGGTTTGAAATTTTGAAATGGAGAAGAAGGTCGATCTGCCTTGTTGGCGTTCGAACGGCCCTCTTAGGCGTTTGAACGGCAACACTATAAGTTCGACCGATTTTCTACTTAGCCGATCGAACGGCCCTCCTTGGCGTTCGAACGGCAACACAGTTAGTTCGACAGATTTCACGTTTAGCCGATCGAACGGCCCTACTGGGCGTTCAAACGGCTACACAACAGATTTTCTATTATGTGTATGATGTTTATTTCGGTGATTCTACTTTGATATGCCATTTTCATATGAATATGGAGTGTTTTGGGCTATAGCATGCTACTGGAAGGGTATCCCATTGAAGTTATGAAGTTGTGGTTTATATTTAGTGTTATGTAGAATGGCTTGTGGTTGGAGATATGATATTGGAATTGCCATCTTGAAGTCATAAATGGTTGATCCTCTATGGTTGTGTATATTTTCAGTAGAGCTATAGCATATTAATGGGCTGATATGTAATGTTATGATGTGGTTAATTGATGTGTGAATATTAGTGAATGTCATGGCTCAAGGATGAAGTGAATGATCTTATATGTGTTTAGCTTGTGGTTAAGCTTTGATTTGAGTTATGATTTTAATGATTCTTCACCTATGATTTTCGCTGGAATCATGATTAGATGTTATTACACATGTGTAGGATGATGGTGAGTGAATTACAAGCATGTTGATATGCATTAAGAGAAATGCTTCTATTATGAACACACACACACACATGTGGGATTTAATGATGATGATGAGCATTGATATTAAGATTATGAATGATGCATGAGGGGATGATGAAAGCACTTATCATGAATTAGGATTCATGTATGCCTTGCCCACGTATGTACCATGCCGCATGCATCATGAAAATGGATTTTCAATTGATGCTTTATCGAGATTAATCTAATTTGACCGATTGGATGCAATATGGTGAAATTACTTGCCGGATTAATCGGTCGTGGCTTAATCGAAACATGATTGGTCCAAAAGGATATGTTTTGATTTGAGTTCCTTCGTGGAACAAGTGCACTCCCTGGGTTGAGTCTAGTTAAGTGAAATTATATGGGGGATGAGTTACGTACTTGTCTTGCGATTTGAGATTTTTTATTGTCATCTGGACCCTAAGAATCCAGTACGGTATGCTCTTTGCACCAGCTACCATGTGTTCGTGGGTTTCCTTCATGGGAATTCGGGCTCTTCCCCATGGCAGAAGATGTCCCAAATCGAACACCCCTGCTCTAGGTTCTCTTCGTGAGAATGTGACATCCTTGGCCAAGATCGTCTAGGGTGAGCAGCCTTTAGGAATTGACAACCCCGAACTTCTTAAATTCTTTCATAGAATTTGGACCATGACACACCTTCTTGGCCTTGTCTGTGTTCCCGTCTTTGTGACACTAAATTGTGATTACTCCTTGATGGAGGCATTCTTGTTTTATGTTGATGCAAGTATATGATGTATGCTATGTATGTTTGTGTAATATGTAATTTGACACATTTGTCGTGGAAGAATGGATGAGATATATTATGAATACGTGATTTGAAAAAGTGTGATTGAGACACTATATGCAGGTTTATGTGTCATGAATGCATGATCAGAAAGTGTGGTTGTGACACTATATGCAGGTTTATGTGTTATGAATGCATGATCAAAAAATGTGATTGAGACACTATATGCAGGTTGATATGATGTTGAAGAATGATGTGATATGTATGTTAGAGATACATTTCATGCAGGTTGATATGATGTGAATGACACTATGTAGATTATACACTATGATGTAAGTTTAGGTGATGTTTATGTGAGATCAGAAAATGATTCATCTTGTAAATCTTTGCTTTGATTGATTATGTTGCCATGCCATCATGTTTTCGATGATGATAGTATATTAGAAAACCATTGCTGAGTTTGTTTAAACTCACCCCTCTTTATTGTGTTTTGCTTTGGGACTGCGTGGCGCGACACGCAGACGAACAGGATCTCCTCTTCGAGGAGAGGTCAGAGAAGACTTTGGAGTGATCATGGAGTCCTCTTATGTGACTTATTCCCCTTAGTCTATGCTTTATGTTTAGAAGCTTGTGTATGGTTCTCATTTTGATTTATGCTATGTTATACATTTATGTTGCTTAAGACCTATTTTGGAGCCTAGAGTGGCTATTGTTTAACTAAGCATGTGAGTTTGAGACTTTTGTTTATCTTGAGTTAATGTAACTCTCTTTCTTTTCTACTTATTTACTCTTGCTCAAAGTGGTGTGCATACTCCGAAATGTTGTTAGTTCACCCGTAATTAGGGTTAAGTCTTCCACTAAACAATATTTCAATTCTCCTTGCCGCCCCCGTGCGCTTGATCAGCCCCTGGACTGGGTTCAGCTCGAGTTGGGCAGCGCCAGGGTGTGATACTTGGCCATCATGAGCTTTGCCCCGGCTCGGTGACAGTGAGGGCTAGCCTCACTTGACCCGATTTTACACTCCGCTCGGAACGGGCCGCTTGCCAATGCCCTATATCGTGCGAGATGCATAGCCGCCCACACCATGGTGTTGGTTGTGGGTGGCGATCGGCGATGTCACCATTTCGATCAGCCACCACTTCCTGGCCCTAGCTCCGTTGCCCCTTTGTGGGCCTTGGGCCGCCACTGTCTGACCCATCTCCACCTGGAGTGGCACTTTTGGGCCGCGCGTGTGTGTGGCCACGCGTTCATTTCTAGGTTTAGGCGCCATATATTGTGCTACCTGACCAGCGGATGGCTCCGTCACCATTTGAGTTGACCACTAGAGCCTCGTCCACCTCTCCTCTGTCCTCGAGTGTCGCCTCATGCCCTCCACCCTTATGTGGGCCTTTGTTGACAAGAAATCACCGCCATTGGGTGTTGTCCATGGCCAATTTCACCATCTTGCGGCTGGCCGAGTACTTCTCAGCCGCCTGCCGACCTTCAGTGAGTAACCATCGACTTCTAGTTGCACCGCCACTTATGTTGGCATGACATTTCTCCCGGCCGCCCTTAGTGTGCCGTCGTGGATCGCGAATTTTGCCGCTTTGACATCTGACACCCCATTTGGCCGTGAATAGTTTCGGTACTTCCTAAATCCTCAGGATGGCAACTTTCTCAGCTAGGCAATGCCTTTGGCCGCTAACTCCTCCGCCGACGCTACCACTATCGTGTGTTCGCCATCAAACGTCATGATTACGAGGTAGGGGAGCTTTGAACTCAAAATTTCATGATAGCATGCTTTGAATGAATAGCAGCATGCTAGGACTATATGATTGAATGCTATGGATGTTGAATCAGATCCGTTTGCATGATGTAAAAGGATAAATTATGTCATGATGAAATGCTATGACGTGCATATGGGCTGTAAGCATATTTAAAGTATGTATGGAATGTGTATGTGCTAGTGATGGCTAACGTATATGTTTGAAGTATGTATGTATGTGGTAGTGGTGGCTAGCGTGTTTGTTGGTGAGCTTTGTATGTTGATAATGTGCTAGTGATGGCTAGCGTGTAAGTATGTATGGATGCATATGTATGTGCTAGTGATGGCTAGCATGTATGTTAAACATATGTGTATGTATGTGCGCTAGTGATAGCTAGTGAGTATGATAGTAAGCTATGTATGAAAGCATGTGTTTGTTATACGTATGTGTGATAGACATACATATGTATGATGGCTATATGCCTATCTGATGGATATGTGTAAGTGTATGTGGGCAGAAGTATGGGCGATGGACAGTAAGAGGTGACAGAGGTTTCGTCTAGATTTGGACATGGATGTGGATGCGTAAGCGTATGACAGAAGACAGAGGAGGTAAGTTTGACAAGCGAGGATTGGAGCAGTTTATTTGGTTTGTATCAGAATGTATGTTAGGGGTTTGTCAGACAGTAAGAGTGTGCATAATTGTACAAGCATAACGTACAAATTATGAAGTGAAAAGTAAGCTCAATAAGTAAGTGTTAGTAAGAGGGTGATAACTAGGTTTGGCTCTGAGGAGCTTCATTTGATGATGTTAGTGTAAGATGTTTTGGCCATAAGGTGGATGGCGAAGTATGTAAGACTGTAAGATTTTGGTGTACGATGAGTTTGATCATGATATGAATGGGTTAAGCGAAGTGTGCTGCCCTGACAAACTAGGGTTTCGATCAGGCTCAACTTCGGTTTGATCAGTCGAGGACTATGAATTTGTTTGGCATAATTGTACCGCATAATTTACTTAATTCATTCTTGAATTATAAGCACAACTAATGATAGCATTGTGAGTTTGAGACCTAAGGGTTCGACGGATTAAGTTCTGTGTTTGAGCTAGCCGATAATGAGTCGGTTGAGCATTTTTCATATCTTGCCATGGTGTTTATCCTACAGGATGTTGTCTGTGTGCTGTATTGAGCACCAGACGTCTGATGTTCTGTTGAGAGCAATGTATGTTTCCGATTTAGTCTGTGTGCTGTATGAAGCCCCAGACATCTAATGCTTTGTTGAGAGCGATATATGCTTTCGATTTGGTTTGTGTGCTGTTTTAAGCCCAAACGTTTGATACTCTATTGAGAGCACTATATGATTTCCGCCCAAGAGTGGAATTGTATGTTTCTGCCCAAGTGGCATTGTATGATTCTGCCCAAGGGGCACTGTATGATTCTACCCAAGAGTGGCATTGGCACTATAAGACCCATTATGGTGGGCAATTCTATGGCACTATAAGACCCATTATGGTGGGCAATTCTATGGCACTATAAGACCCATTATGGTGGGCAATTCTTTGGCACTATAAGACCCATTATGGTGGGCAACTGTATGACCCCTTACCTGTTTGATCCTGTGCCCCATGAGCACTGGTGTGCCTTACCTTCGGAAAAGTTCATGGCGTCTAGTCACTCCCCAGAGGTTAAGGTGATGCCCCTGTGGCATTCTTTTCCATCTCGACGCTAGAGCTTATTAGTTGTAATGAGCTTCAGCAGTCGATAGTATGTGTATGTCTGTGAGAGTATGTGTATAACTGTATGAGTATGAGCAAGATTGTATGAGTATGAGCATGACTGTAAGAGTATGAGTAAGACTGTAAGAGTATATTTCTGAGTAAGACAGTAAGTGTAAGATGTGCGAGTAAGGTCATATGAGTAAGTGTAAGATGTACGAGTAAGGTCGTACGAGTAAGTATATGATTGTACGAGTAAAGTCGTACAAGTATGTGTAAGTTGTATGAGTATGCGTACGATGGTACAAATAAGTTTGTAAGACCTTGGATAAGGGTGGTTGTGTAAGTTTAATTTGATGGTATGATTTTGGCACGATGGTGCATTTGGTATGTTTTGGGCACGATGGTGCATTTGACATTGATTGTATGCGTATGAGCATTGTTATGATATACCTGTGTGTTTCATGTTTGAGTTGCATGAACGCATCTATGTATGGATTTACTGAGTTCATTGTTTAGAACTCCCCTACTGGGTATTTTCCTACTGAGTATGAAAATACTCATTACCCTACTTTTTTAGCCTCGTTGTTCGGGAGGTATTTGCAGGTTTGTGACAGAGAGCTCCTAGAGATGGATGCTCATTTCAGCGGTGGATTGATTCCCGTTGACTCAGGTATATGCTTGACTTACTATGAGTAGTATTTGTGCCATGATCTGATGTATTGGGTGAGACGAACATTAAGATGTTTATGTATTCTGGACTTTAGTTTGGATTAGACTGTGAACTGTTATGGGACTTACACTCAAGGATGCCTGGGAAAGATTTGTATTTAAAGTCTATGATCATAGCAATTTATTCGTACGGTTGTTTTCAAGTAGCGCCTGAGGATATTTGCTTTGGTCGTACGATGGTTAATCGAATGAGTAAAACTTTGGATGAGAAAAACTGATGTGTTATGTTTTAAATTATAAAATTATTTTATCAGGTTTCGTATTCGTCATTTTCTCCAATTTATAGCAGTTATATTACAAAAAAATTTTGTGAATTTTAAGGAAAATGTATGAAAAATCTCGGGCGTTACAATGATATCTTGATAATGGGAAATGACACAAGCTTAATTGTCAGTTTCAAGGAGTGGCTCAAACACAAATTTGAAATGAAAGATGTGGGCGAGACATCCTATATCCTAAAGATGAAGATTGACAAAGATATGAGAGTTTAATATCCGTCTAATAGACCTAACTAAACACTAGATTGCTCATAAAACTAGTACTTCGATAAGTAAGAATTAAGACTTATAGCCTCTTTAGACAAAAAAAATTTTATTAAGCGAAAATGATAAAAACCTACTGTTCTCTCAAATCTCACTCTTGAAATATTAATCAATGCACAAATGAACATAGCAATTTACATTGAAATCTCCAACTATGGTAAAAAACTACAATAGTTCCAAAAGAACCAAATCAATCCACCAGAAACCAAAACTTTATATTGGCACAAGCAAACCACCAATCTTTTTTAGACTAACACAAGCTCCTCTTGTCTAGATCGTTGTTGATGGCCTTCAAGTCCTCTCCTTGAGTACTTGAAACTTTCTCCTTCTTGTCTTGTCTTTATATATTTTTAGTCTTCAACAAGCACCTCTTGTTGTCTTGACTTTAGCTTTGTGGAAATCTTCAATCTTCCATTTAAGACATGCTACAACTCCTCTTTAAATACTCAATGTACATGATATTTTAGTTGTGGATTGTTTTCTTCAAATCGCCATAGATCTTCAATTTAAAGCACAAGTGAATTCTCCTTTAGAAAACAATAAGCAAGGTGTAACCCTCTTTCTCTTTTCTCCTCTACGATTTCCTCTTTGAAATTTCATAATTTCATAATCCTTATATAGCTCATTAAGTCGGTTTAGGACTTGCACTAGAATAAGGAATGAAATTGAAATCGGAAGGTCTTAATTCGATTGATTATAAGAGCAATTGATCGATGACTCTAGGCATCATTTGCACAAGGCTGAAACAACGAGTGATCGATCATTTACTCCTTCATTGTTTGCAACAATCAATCGTTCTACTTGTATTTTTATTTTTTTTCCATTTTTACCCTAAATCCTTCTTAAACCACTGAAATCACTTCTAAAACTTTTCAAAGTGATTTTTGTATGCTAATCAGATCTGAATAAGCTTCAAAACCCTTTAACATTCTTCAGTCTTCCACCTTGATTAATAAGAACATGTCTGCTCCTATTTTTCAAGTCTGTCATTCAAAATCTGACTCAACCACAACAACCTCAAATCATTTTCTAAGACTCATTACATGGACATAGTTTCTTGACATAATTTTGACAAGGAAATTAGCCAATTAACTAGACATATGACTTAAATGTTCTTACAAGATAGAAAAGCTCATAAGCAAAGTATATATCAAGAAGCTTACATTAAAAGTGTTTTGAAGCGCTTTGGTGTCATTGGTTGGAAAACCATTCCTTTATTTACAAGGCTACAATTCTTTCTAAGAGGATAACACCCTCAAGTAGTGAGGAAAGACTCAAAATAGAGTTAATGCCATATGCACAGGCTATTAATAGCTTGACGTAAGTCATGACCTATACTCATCCTAATTTAAGCTTTGTTGTAGGCTTGTTGAGTAGATACCAAGCTTACCCAGGAATGCAATACTGAAAAGCTGTAAAGTGGGTGTTCAAGTACCTACTAGGCCCTAAGGGCATGAAACTCACATATCAGGCTAAGAGTTTATCATTCAGTGGGTATAGTGATTCAGACTATGCCCATATGATAAGAAATCTACTAATAGTTATGTCTTCATGTTTGAAGGCGGAGCCATAACAAGGAACAAAAAGTATTGTTACATCCACTAAGGAAGCTGAATTTTACATAAGCACTTTAGCAGCTTCTGAAGTAATGTGGATTAAGGAATGTCTAGCCATGCTAGGGCTAGAAGACTGGTATGATTCTCTGGACAAAATGTATTGGGATAATTTGGCCATTATGTCGACACTGAAAAATGGGGAGATCGTTACCAAGGGTAAGCACATTGAGGTGCATTACTACTTTATTTTTGACATGTTATCTTCCTACCTCTAAGATGTTGGTGGATCTGCTAACTAAAGCCCCACCTACGTATCTTTTTTTACAACGTGCTCATAGTTTGTAGTTGCGACAGGACTACATGTCAGTATTTGTTGAACCAATATGAGTAATTCACTCATAAGTGGGGGATGTTGGACCAATTTATGGGGTTTGGACCATATTGGTCACTTGGGGGAACCGGTTCAAGTTCATAGGGGTCAAGGTACGTGGGGTTGGACCCATAACCTATTGCCCATTTTCACACACATTTGGTGGGCCTTAGTCACATGCATTCACTAACTTATAATTATACTTAGTTGATTATTCATGCACGCGCCTTGTGGGCCCCAAACAAGTGTACAACCAAGAACGGGATCCCTGTGAACATAGCATGGCCATGAGGGGTGTGCTAGGCCTCCATGGGCTCATGGGTTTGAGCCCGTAACTATTGATTAAAACTCCACTAGGCAGCCCAAGTAGGAAGAGTATTGTTGTGCCTAGAATTCTAACCCAACAAGGAAGAGAGGAGAGCTAGATATAAAAGGGACTTGTAGCCCCTCTCTCCCCACTCTCATTCGTCCTCTCTCCATGTGAAGAGGGCAGCTATCCCCCCCCCCCGGCCCACTTTGCTCTCCCTCTCTCTTACCTTGATCTATGTGCAGCTCCCCTCTCATTGGGTTGAGCTGCTTGCTGCCTTGCTCCTCCTTGCCTTTGTGTTGAAGATCAAGAGAGGCGTTCTCTCTTTCCTTGGCACACTCTAGGCCCTTGTCTTAGGCTGCGAGCAAGGTGATGAAGGCAGTTAATCAATGGCTTGTGCACGCCATGTGGAGGATCTCATGAGGTGAACACTTCCTTGCCATGATTAACGTGTTTTGGTGATCTTAATCATAATTCCACAATGTGGTATTTCCCATATTCCACTTATATATTTGATTAAACCTAGAAAAGGGCATCAATTTCTTATGGGTGTGCAAAGGTAACGTCCTAGGGTCTCAGCCTTAGAGGTAAGTATGTTTTTTGCCCTTGTTTGTCATTTTGATTTATTGATAATTAATCATAGAATTGGGATTATTGGATATGTATGCTTATTCTTCTAAAATTGCATGTGAATTATTGTTGAGCTGTATCAAAATTGGATTTTTTCCACATCCACAGTCGCATTCACCACCAAGGCTTCTGCTAATGCCACCCAACATCTGGTTTGGGGTCACATCCACAGTCGCATATTACGGATGATGAGAATGGTAACGATGGAGAAGAAGAAGCTAGTGACACTAGCAACCTCCTCACTCATGGCCACAACTGCCTTCTCGGACGTTTTATGTTCCTCATCTTCCTCCTCCTCTCTCTAAACATGTGTTTCTTCTTATTTCGTTTCTTGCATATTACTATTGATTAGGCTTTTCCCTCCTCTCATTGAGGTCTACTACTTAATTCACTTTGGGTTGAGTGAAATTGAAGCAAGTGGTGAGGCTTATTTATAATAAGTCAAAAGGTTTTTTCTTGGAAAATATTAGCAACTATAAGGGAGAAATCAAAAAACATTGGTGAGGCATTGGAGAGCAAACAAGTGGATATCTTGGAGGAAGAAGGAAAGGAAGAAATTTTTCAAGTTCAAATTGTTCTCTTGACAAAGGGAAGGAAAATCTAGGTAGTTAATTTGTGGTGGTAACTCTTTTTCACTTTTAGGTCGGATATCTCTGTTAAATGTAAGAGGGCTGAAATTTACAAAATATAGTGTAACATCAATGTAATAATTAAATTGGTTTACATAGACCTTATAGATATAGTTGGTTTGGCAGTGAACTATGCAAATCTTGTATTTTTAATATTTTGATGATTTTCTTTTTGGTAAATTTGCCTTGTTGGCATATTAGTTTGTTTATTTTTTATTTGGGAGGTGTAGATGACATTTTAATTTTTCTAACACTACTTACCTAAGTGTAACGACCCGTTTTTCGGTTACGCTTAACCCGGGAGGGTTAAGGGTAATTCGGTAATTTATGATTAATGTTAAGGGGTTTCATTAGATGAAATACCCGTAGCCAAGTAGAGCTTGGCATAACGAGTGTAACGATTCGAAGAACGGGCGAAACAGAGGTCGGGACCGGAAGTTACGATCTCGACGAGCGTAGAAAATAGGTGGGACCCACTTGGAAGTAGTGTGATTTGCTGTTTTAAGTGGGTTTTTATCGAAGGGCTCGTCGATACGAGTCCAACGGTACCTAGAACGTGCGAATCCGAATCCGGGGTAGGAAGTTATGCGCATTTGAAGATTTGGATTTTTTTATAAAAAAATAATAAAACGGCGCGCGGCTGGCGCACCGCAGCGCGAGCCGGCGCGCCGTGGCGCGGGACGACGCGGGATGCGGGCGCCGCGGTTTGTTTCCGCGGGCACCGCAGTTACGCGAGCGCGACCCGCACCGCGTGCCAACGCGAACCGCGCCGTGCGCGGATTCGACGGGCGCCGCCATCGAAACCGCGGCGCCGCCAGAAATGGCGGCGCGGCGCCGCGGTTTCGGCGCGCCAGGGGCTTATAAAACCCCATTGAGTTATGTTTTCGAGGCAGTTCTTCTCCTCCCCTGTTTCTGATCGTTCTGAAGCCGATTAAGGCCGTTTAAGACTCGTTTCCTACTAAATCGAGCGTGCTCTACGCGATGGAGTGGTCATTTCCTCAATTCAGAGACCGTATAAGGACGAAATGCCTCGAGACAAGGAGAGGTTCTGCCCAAGCACCGACAAACTTCTTTCTCTCCGTTCTTAAGCATCCTAACTCCGATTTAGGCGGTTCAAGAGGCGTTCCTGACTAAGTCAAGTATGATCTACGCGATGGAGGGTTCCGTTTCATGAGTTGATGATTGTATGAGGAAGAAATGCCCCGAGACTAGGAAAGGCTCCGCCCGTTATCCTCGAGCACCGAACAAGAAATATGGGCCCGAAGCAAGACGGGGTTCAGTCCGAAGTTGTCGGGCTACATCATGAGAAATAATCCAGAGTATGGGAGGTTCTGTTCGCCGCTCATGGCACAGAAAACGAGAAGAGTCTCCGGCAAGGAGAACGTTATACGTAGTCTTTCGACACAAGATGAAGAACGTATGGAGGCTAGAGGAAGCTCTGTCCAATATCTTCGGATCTGAAGGGGAGGATGCTCATATGAGCAACTCCGCATAACACTACCCTACGAGACAAGAGGGCAGTAAGCTTTTCTAATCTTCCGTTTTAATTATAGAACGACGTGTGTGCTATGCCATGATACGTGTTTATATGCCATAATGTGTGTTATGCCATGATGTGTTCTATGCCATGATACGTGTTTATATGCCATGATGTGTGCTATGCCATGATACGTGTTTATATGCCATGATGTGTGTTATGCCATGATGTGTGCTATGTCATGATACGTGTTTATATGTCATGATGTGAGCTTATATGCTATGATGTACGCTTATATGTTATGAAGTGTGATGTCTTGCTCGTGATGTCTTGCTCTAGGGTAGAGCAAGACGTGTGATGTGTGTGTCCGGTCTCGGCTCAGTGATAGAGCGAGCTGGTTGATGCGCTCAGTCTCGATTCAGTAATGGAGCGAGATATGTGTATGTGATTTTAATCCCGCTCTATGGTAGAGCGAGATGTATGATTTCGTTAATTTATTAACTTCCGCTTGACTCCGATTTACACTTCCGATTAAATATTCGGAGATACGTATGTTATACGATTTTGTGATGCTTGTTGTGTGTAGTAGCCGTTAGGCAGAACTACGTTCGGATCCGATCGTATTGGAATAATATCCAATACGTACGTAGGCAACCAACAGCAAGGCAACGTTGGCCCGATCCAATCATTATAAATAATATGTTTTATTCTATTTTACACGCGACAAACTATGAAGCTTCGTTACTTGTAAATGGTTGTTACAACCTAAGTCTACGTACAAGGAAGCCTTAATGCTCCGTAGTGCGTAGACAAACGTTGTACCTCTCGCACACAGATGATGATTCCTGGCTTAAGGAAAATTTTAAATTTCCTAGCAGTGATTTGTGGGCCCGGCTTGGGTCGGGTCGTTACACTAAGTTACAAGGAAAAATTTTGTATGAGCCCGGGCTCACACGCCTCAATGTTGGCCAAGGCATCACGAGCAGTTGAATAGAGTTTCGATGGCACAAGGGAGCATAACCCAATCTGATCACTTAGTTATGTGCACTATTACATCGAAATCCAATGACGTATGATGCTCAGATTCACACTCAATCGCATGAGCTAGGGCACATACGTGGCTCAATTTATAGTTGTTTTCATTATAAAGTCTTGTTCTACAACCCTTTCATATTCATATGGATAGCAAATATAATTTATTAATTTGTGATGCACAAGTGTTTCTCCAATTAAGCAAATGATTTTGAGCAATTTTGTAAATGCCAAGTGGTAATATACAATTCATATGATTGTACCCTATACTTTTTTTCACCTCACAACCCGGGATTTATGGGGCACATTTGGACAAAAGTGTAAACAACTACCTCGTGTCTATTTGCACCCAAATAAGCCCCAAGTACCTTATTTACCCCTCTCAAAATCTTTCAATTTTTGCATATATACCCCAAAATAAATGATTTTGTTCTTACCTGACCCTACCCCAATTTACCTCCTTTCTCCATCCTTTGGCACCGATCAAATATAGCCAAGCTAGCTAGGGCTCCGGCCGTAGAGGGCCAGGCCGTGGCTAGTGCCCTCCTGGCCATGACATGAGGGCCAAGCGGCTTGGCCCTCCTAGCCATAGGTCAATAGATCTGGCCGCAACCAAATCTTCTAAACGCTGCTAAATCTTCAGGTCCTGAAGGGCGTCACAGTGGTGCAGGTTGTCTTCTTCTACCTCAGTGGTGTACATCATGTGCTCATTCATTAGGGTAGACTCATTGTCCACGAACCACCTGAACATAGATGGGTGAAGCTGAGACCCATCTTATGCCCAACTGAGACCTTGCAAGATTTTTAAAAGAGAAAACTTCTCCCTGTGAATCTAAAAAAGAGGTGAAGGAGCTTTCACATAGCTAAAAAGAGAAAAACATCAAATGCTGCTTTGTAGGTCGATGGGCACTTTTCGGAGGCTCGTTTCTTAGGACTGGCCGCTGCCCCTATTTCAGGTGGCAAAGCGGAGGTGGTGTGGTTGTGTTTTCACGTTGCCAGCTACAAATGAGGAAAAGGAAGAAGAAAAAGATGGAGAAGATGAAAAGGAGGGGTAGAAGGAGGTAGAGCCCCCATTGCCGGAGATATCATCGCCTCGCCAGTATTGGGGAGGGAGATGGGGGTTTTTTGGGTTGGGGTAATAGATGAGAGTAAAAATATTTATACTTCTTTTTTTCTATGTATGTCTCCATCACGCGTTAACCTCTTATTTACGCGTTATATATCAGAAAGAATACACCGAAATGTCACACACTCGACTCTACAGGTATAATACTAAGGTCAAATACACTGAAATATCACATTTTTCTACCGAAAATAATTAGAAAAATAGCAAAAAATCACAAAAAATCGTAAAAAAATTCGGGAGATTACAAATAGAGGGAGGGAGAGGGAGTGTGAGAGAGAGGAGAGAGAAGAGTGAGAGAGAGAGAGTGAGTGAGTGAGGAGATAGAGAGAGTGAAAGGAAACAGAGGAAATAGAGATAGTGAGAGGAATGAGAGAAAGTGAAGAAGATACTAAAAGAGAGAGGAGAGAGAATAAAGAGAGGGTGAGAGACAGAAAGAGAAAGCAAATAAGATAGAGTGGACATAAATATTAAAAATTCGACACATATCAAAATAGGGAGAGCGGGAGGGTCACCGGACTCCAGCGGGAGGAAGAGGAGAAGGGAGAGAGCATAGGAATTTTATTTCATTTATTTAAAAAACTTATATATAATTTTTTAAAAACATAAAAAAATAAAAGGTGGTACGATGCATAGGAATATGCGCATAAATTTATATACATTGCTAATACCTAGTGTATTAATTATGCATATTCATATGCATCATTAATACATTTTTTTTATTTTATTATTTTAAAATATAATATATAATAAAAAATCTTAAAAAATTAAAATTAAATTCCCCCACTCTCTCCCCTCTTCTCCTTAGAGCCGAGGTTCACGTTAACACACATGAGAGAGAGAGGAGGAGATATATATATAGAGAGAGAGAGAGAGAGAAGAGAGAGAGACTAGAGGGGGGAGAGAGAAAGATAAAAAAAATTAATATTAGCGATGCTTCTATGCAAGCATTGCAAATACTTTTAGTATTTGTGCCTCTTGTATAGAAGCGTTGCTATTAATTATGGTTATTTAAAAAACAAGAACTATTTGTGATGTTCCATTAGAAGCGTCGCAAATGTACATAATTTAGTGACGCTTCTCACGGAGCATCACAAATAGTTCAAATTGTTTTTTTTAAATCACTACTCATAGTGAGTCTCATATACAAGCGTCGCAAATACTACTATTTGAAACACTTATGTTTAGGCTTCGCTAATATTAATTTTTTTGTTTAAATTTTTTTCCACTCCTCTCTCCCTTCTCTCTCTTCTCTCTTTGTGTTTCCTTTTTCTCTCCTTTCTCCCCTCCTTTCTCTCTTCACTCTCCCTCTCCTCTCTAACCTTCTCTCTCCCTCTCCTCTTTCTCTCCTCTCCACTCTCTCTCTTCTCCCCTCTCCACTCTCTCTCTCTCTTCTCTCCCTCTCCACTCTCTCTCTCTTCTCTCCTTCTCCACTCTCTCTTCTCTCTCTCTTCTCTCCCTCTCCATTCTCTCTTATCTCTCCCTCTCCTCTCACTCCTCTCTCTCTTCTCATCTACTCTCCTCTCTTTCTTCTCTCTCTTCCCTCTCTCTCTCTCTCATATTTATTATTAGCGACATTTAGATTTAACATTGCTAATACTACCTTAATAGGGACATTTAGATGGAAACATAACTAAAAAATAGGAATAGAGATGTTTTAACGCTGAACATCGCTAATGCAATAATTTGTGACTCTTTATTAGTGTCACAAATAACAAGTGTCCCCATCCCCTACCCACAGCCCACTGCCATTGTTGTCTCACAGTCATTGTCGTCCTCCATGCCCCCTCCTTCCCCCTCTCTAGTCCCCCCACCCCCGTCTTGCCTCCTCTCGTCCCCTCTTCCCTCCTCCTAGTTGGAGGTCTTCATGGCACCGGAGGCCAGCTCCTCGCACTGGATTCTTGTGCCCCGCCCCCTCCCCCACCACCGTGCCTAGTCTTATCCGGAACCGGATTCAGCTCCACTGTTGAATTTTGGAGCCGCCCCCTTCTTCTCCCACTTCCCCACACCCCACCCCTTGCTCTCCCCCCTCTGCCCCACTCTTGCTCCCCAGCCCCTCCTCCACTTCGTCCAGTCAGAGGAGGAGGGGCTCCGACCTCTCTAGATGGAATCCCCCCTCTCCCGTCATTCCCCCTCCTCTCCCGTCATTCCCCCTCTATGGAATTTGATTTTTTTTCAAATTTTTTTATTAGTGATGCTCTATTAGCGTTAAAAGTGACACTCTTAAAGAGCTTCTATAATAGCCTTAAAATATTTTAAAAATATTTCTTAAGTTATTAGGGAGCATCGCTAATAGCCTTCATTTTTTTAAAAATTTTCTTAAGTCATTAGCAACACACATAAAGAGCGTCACTAATAGAGTTAAAATATATTTTTTATATCTTTCTTATGATATTAGTAACGCTCTTAAAAGAGACGCTAATAGGGTTAAAATATATTTTTAAAATTTTCTTATGATATTAGAAACACTCTTAAAAATGCACCGCTAATAATATATGATTAGTGAAGCTTTTTATAGTGTAAAAAAAATATTAGTGACATAAAAAAATGTCGCTAATATTAGGACTATTAGCAACATTTTTTCCTATGCGTCACTAATGAGCAGTTGTGACGGAACTAAGTGTCGCTAATAGTTATTACCGAAACTTTTATTACTATTAAAGATGCTTAAAAGCATCCCTAATAGTATTTTTTCTTGTAGTGTTATTTGTCTAGAATAACTCCTTTTAATTACTCTAAATACTGAACCCTTTAGTTTTCTTAGTGAATACATGTAATTACCGTGAATTTTTGATATAGTTTCCTCCCTCTAATAAAACTATTTTATTAGTTTTAAATAATTTTAAATTATCTAGAGGCAGACTTTTAGTGTGTTTTTATTTGGGTGTGTTAGAACTCAAAGAGACTAGCATAACGAGCCCAAGAACACCTGAATTGGACACCAAAGTCGAAAGTTAGGTCTCGGGAAGTGTGCCACATGGGCGGGACCCACATTCAAAGTGTGGGATAACCTACCCATGTGTAGTCTTGTTTTGAAGGGCTCATCGACATGAGTCCATCGGCAACAAGAACGTGTGATTCCAACATCAAGGTTGGAAGTTATCGCATTTTGAGGTTAGGATATTATTTGAATAAAATAATATCATTCTGGATAAGATCAACTACGCAGTGGATAGGATTGACGACGAAACGGATAGGGTCAACGTCACGATGGATAAGATTGGAGCAGTTAGGATAGGATTGACACATGTCAACCCTATCTTCTATGTGTCAACCTCACATCTATCCACTTTTTTCTATAAATAACGTCTAGAGCATCCAATTTTCAAGTTCTTCTCCCACGTTTCTTCATTTTCTTCTACATTCTTCAAACTTTATTTTTGCATTTCTCATTCATTTTAAGTCTGATTCGAGTCATTCTTGAGGCGTTCTTACCTTAATCGAGTGTGCTAGACATCGTGACAGGGTTATTTTTCTGGTTGGAGACCTCTAGAACCCCAGGAGTGGACGTCCAATTTTGTTGTGTCTGGTGTATCAACTTCAAACTTGCACGGAGAGCGAGGTAGGGGCTTTTATCCTTTCTTAAGGCATGATTATGAATTTTGGTTATGATTTTAACTTAATATTTATAGAACTCTTGCATGTTATGTGTTAGAGTTACTTTCAAGTTATGCTTTATGATTTACACGCATATATTCGATTTGTCGAATGATTAATCGCTAAGATAGAGTACGAATTATATACTGCATATATGTTTTCTGATTTCCTCATATATATGATTCTGTTGGAAGCGGATATGTTGAATATATTGCATGCTTTGCTATTGCTTCTTATATGATAGTTTAATCGAATGTTTATCCATGGATTTTGATATATATTAAACACGTTGGATAGTGTGAGATAGAGACAAACTAGCTTCACCACTATTTTCATTGCGAATGAATACAGTATGTTTGAAAGACTGTTTGAGAGGGCTCATCTTTGTTGAAAGGAGGATTCTTAAGATTATTTTTGAAAAGACGTATAAGCATGGTGATCGAGTCACTAAAGCAGGACAAAGAAGGGGTAACTATCTCATTGGAATGAGCGACCAAACTTGCCTTTGTAGTCTTTGATAGTGACGCTCCTATGGCTTGTAGAGGTAGCTAGGGTTTTCAAAAGGATAAACAA
This sequence comes from Saururus chinensis, assembly GCA_035235625.1. Lineage (NCBI taxonomy): Eukaryota > Viridiplantae > Streptophyta > Magnoliopsida > Piperales > Saururaceae > Saururus > Saururus chinensis. Next base: position 30,197,059 of record CP141146.1, on the reverse strand, counting down.
TAGGATATAATGTTTTAAAAGAAAACAACCATTTTTGGAGTCTGGGAACTCTAGGATATTTTGATTGAGTCTGAGACTCAAGATTATGAGTTTGGGACTCAAGACTATGAGTCTGGGACTCAAGAGTGTTTTGGTTATTCGGAGCTATTTTTGGGCACCCCGATAGAGCTCCATTGACTAGTTAACGATATAATTATTCCGGTTCGGAACCAGATGCATTGTACCTATTTTAGCCTGGTGAGCCCCTAACGAAGGGCAAGACCCCTGATTAGCCCCTAACAAAGGACACCTATCAAGGCTACGTGCGCTAAGATAGAGAGTATCATGGGAAGACTCTCTACTCTCTAGATCCCGGCACCCCATGAGCATAGGTGGCTTTTCTATCCACAAGCACGAAATATTTTAAGATGATTTGTGGAGGAGTAAGAGGTCGCTGCTTTGTACCCGTAGCAAATTCCTATTAATAATATATGCCTGAGACATTTGTAGTAAGTCATGAGAGCTTACAAACCCTAGAAGAATCTTCGATACGTAAAAAGAAGCACTAGGGGTGGTTTTGGGTGAAGGGCACACCTTGTTTTTATGAAAAATATTATATATGATATGTGCTATGAAACTGTCATGTGTTTATTCATGTCTTATAGTATAAACTCCTATACTGAGTATTTTAAAACACTCACCACCCCCAGACTTTGCAGGATTCGATGAAGCTTAGTGTGCGGGTAGATGGACCTACTCCGAGTTTTATCGATGTGATTTTAAGGATTTCAACTGCACCGAAATAAGTAAGAACTCTCCTTATTACTTTTCTCTTGTGTGTTTGTACACAGACCGTGGTTCCTGGGGATGTTACTATTATATTATCACATAAGGCGAGCGGCTCCAGTCATGGGCCCGGGTAAACTCCGATATTTTTGTGAAATGAAAATTTTTTATGCTTCCAAAATCTCGGGGCACGATAATACATAAGAATTAAGCACGTTGATTTAACAAAATTTGAGTTTATTTTATTTTTAAAAAAAGAAAAAAAATCTTGTAACTTATTTATAAATTAGAGACATTTTATTTTTCTCAGTTTGTATATGACACATACATTGATCACAAACCAAAAATGTGTTTATAACAAATGAGTATGATTATTGTGTTTGCTCTTTTAAAGACGGAAATAGATTTATGTTACTCTCTTTCTATGTTGATGATCTACTCTTTAATATGAAAGTTTTAGACCGAAGCTCTACCTATATATAAATCTATTTCACTGAGAAAACTAAAGGTTGAAGCTCACTATTTTCTACATGACCAAGTTTAGAAAATTTTTGGGTATCACAAAAACTTGCTTAAAATTAGACAACTTAGGTGTGTTTTGACACAAACTATAGGGCAAGTCATTGCAAAAGTAAAGATGACAACAGACAAAGTTATTCTATTGGTGATCCCTAAAAGCTATACGTATGGTTTATTATTGTGGGACTTAAGATTCGGTCACTTAAATTATAGAAGCCTCACTAATATAACCTATTTTTTATTGTAATTAGTAAATAATCTCAGCAATGCCAAAAGAGGGACAGGCAAGGCAATTACCGAGGGCTTTGGCCTTCATAGCAAGAAAGGTATTCTAATAAGAATAGGGGAAGCCACTAATTCTTCCTTATCCATCAGGTTTGAACAAGTATATTTTATAAATTGGACCCTTTCAAAGAGTTGTAGTCGCAGCTTAAGATGGGTGGTTACAAGCTAAGGATGTGTATTTCACATCCTCTTTCCTTATCTTTCCACCCCAAATACTAACTACTTCTAAAAATTATAAATGTAGTTTTCTTACTCTATACGCCTCACTTTATATCCTCAAAGATGGAGATGAGCTCGTGGTGGAGGCGGCACAGCGAGGAGAAAAAACTGTCTTTTGGGTGGTAAGAAGAGAAGTTCTTCTCTCTCGGTGGTGAGTTCAGTAATCAGGTGATGTAATAAAGCATTGGGATGTGGAAATACCTATATATAAGCTCAAAGCAACTATTTTTATCATTTCATTATGAATTTTTACCATCGTCACTCGTGACCATCGGCCACAAACAACTTCAACCTCTTGTAGGGGTTCACCATCATGGCACCACAATAATGACGTCAAACTATAGTGACGGATATGTTTTCATTGCACATATTTAAGTATACGGTTATATCAAGCCTAATTTATATTTCCTCCATCCTAAATTAATAGTTTAATTTAGGAAAAAAAATGTGTTTCATGTTAATTACTCCATTTTATCAAATTTAAGTCATTAAGTACTTAAAAAAAAGTAATATAAGCTTAGTTTTCCTTATCTGAAAAGTAGGTTTCACTATTTAATAAAAATTACTTTTTTTTTTAATATAACTATTAATACCAAACGGAGGGAGTTGTTAAAACTTAGTCCAATAAAATAAAAGAAACAACAAACAAATATCCCCCATTTAAAGGCTGTACCAACTAGTGGGACTGCTGCTGCTGAAGGAAAAAGGGGCTCTTAAATTTGTCTCCACAAAATTTCTCCCTCGTTCCCGAGTGCAACCCATTTGCACTTCCACTTGCTTTTTTTGTCTTATTGTTGATAAAGACACATGCACCTCCATGTCCTTTAATGCTTCGTTAAAAGTCACTTATTAGTCCTCCCAATTCTATTTTCTCGGTGATCTTCCACTTTATAGGAGGCATCGATATAGTTACGTATTTGTGATATTGATGTATGTTAGGGTATACACCGTCAACATTTCTTATAAAATTGAGGATATTTGAGAGGATGTGGGAGTACCAAAAAAATTTCTCTTTCTTGTGTAGGTTACAATGAATTAGTCAGTTGACATTGATTTGGTGAATGCATTTATTAACCCACTCGTCACGTTTGTGATTGACTCGGCCAATGTAAAGCTCCTATATATATATATGTTTTTTCTCTTTCTTGTAAAGAAGACATTGATAGTTCATGATCTCGAAATTAGGATGATGCGTGTTATTGTAAATTATTTACAATTTAAAAATAAAAAATCTTTGAAAGCTAAAGCTGCATGAAATTGTTTGATAGAGTTGAGCTTCATTAACATACTTCAATCTTCCAGTGATGAAACAGCATCAATTTGGTGGCTTCACTTTTTTAGTTTCGATTCAGTAAACCAATTATCTTTTGTACTTGAACTTCGAAAATTACAATTTTAAAAAAAATTCGAAATAACATCACATATTCTTCCAGTGACCAACCTCAGAATCAAAATCAGATGAAATACAAATTTGTGCGAGTACTTCAAAAGATAAGTGGTAATTGGAACTGGGTTTCAATTATAATAAAAAAAAAGATCATAAGTAAAGAATGATATTAACCCAAGAATTTCTTGTACACAGTGACCCTCTAACTTTGGAGGATTTGCAGTATCATCAAGAACTGATATGTCACCCCTCAAAGAGCATAGAGCATAAAAACAACTAAAATTGATTATCTTCCAGCACTTCTCGAGGAGATGAGCTCTACCTAAAAGGATGCTGCCAGTGGAGCCACTTCTGCCAGCGGCGTTGGCATGGGAGATGGAAAGGGGCTGTTGCGGCAAACTGGGCAAGTGGGGTGCAGAAGCAGCCATGGATCGACACACTTGATGTGGAACAAGTGCTCGCACTCCGGCAGCAGCCGCAGCATGTCATCGTCCTTGTAGTCGGCGAGGCAGATGGAGCAGCAGGTGGCAGTGGTGTCCTTTTGCCGGAGCTTGGCCTTGGAGTAGAGCAGCTTGGGGTAGCTCAGGAGGGTGGCTTTGTCGAGGCCGTAGGAACTCGGGTCGTCGACGTCGATGGTCACGGCCGGGGGTGCCATCCACGACTCTGGGCCAGGGAAGGTTTGGGAACCATGCTGATTAGGCCTCTTGCAGCTGTAAGCGATCATGACGACGATGACTATGGCTATGAGGGCGAAGATGAAGATGCCAATGGCGCTGCCACCGCCGTCGGTCATGACCGCAGCTGACCTTCCGGGAATGAGGTCGGTGGGTGGGGGAATGACCGTCACAAATGTCAGTGATGATGGTGGGACTGATTAGCTTTATGATGTGATATATCATATATGGGAGGCGATGCATTGATCATTTTGGATTGGGAGGAGGGAGTCAACACTTTGAATTGTCAGCTCTGTAGCCGGTAAGAGGCGTGGTGCATATCTCTTTGCTTTGGTATTGGAGGGTCGGAATATGAAATTAATGGCGTATTAACAATTGTTTGGCAATTTGAATAAGCAACATAGCCTAGAGTTTCTACTTCTTGTATCCACGCACCCGCCCCATGATTCGATAGCAATTGTGACAAAATTCGTTGACTTTTGCCAAAGTTTTCCAAAAAATTAATAAAATGAACCTTGGGTGAAATTATCACCTAATTTTTCGACCCAAATTTATTGTCATTTTAGGTTTATACTAAATCTTTTTCTTTTTTGAGTCGTAGGTTTTTGAGATAGAGGTTTCATTAATAGGTTAAATTTTTAGCTTCACAATACCGATTGAAATTCTTGGCAAGTTCTCCCCGATCCCCCTTGAAGATTCAAGTTCTCCTGTAACCCTTCCTACAACTCCTTTAACTAACGTTTTTTTTTTCCAAATTTTTTTAACCAAACCGAAATAACCCCTAGCTGAATCAAAGTTGAATCTTGAACTTATCACCATGCTTACAATATTACATAAGCGTCTAGTGCATATTAAATCATCTTTGAATGCTCCTATTGCCCACTTTTTCAGCTCTCATGTTAGTTTAGATTCCATTATGGTAACTTAAACCCATGAATGTTTTTTTTTTATAATTAAACTTATTTTGTGTTTATTTGTGCTTGGAAATGATTGGTGGGTTTGGAGTAGAATTGTTGAGGTAACTCTATTCTGCTCTACACGAGACTTAAGTTAGCTCAAATGAAAGCTCAAACTTGGCTAATTGAACTAAACTGTTACTTGGCCCATCTCGAACTGGCTTCGTTTGAGTGTTAGCTAGCTTAACTTTGAATGAGTGGTATAGGTGGTTTATTTTAATATTTGATATATGTTGATTGGAATCATCATTATGTTTCAAATCATGTTTGTATATGTTAGATTGCAAAATTTTGAATGGTGATTTACTTATTGAAATAGGTTGGAATGAACAAGTTTTGAATGACCAAATTTTAAGCGAAATTTTGAACCGGTTCAAGTGATTTTTTTAATATAAGGGGACTTTTAAATTTTTTAGGTGATGATGTCATCATTAGGGTCAACCCGAGTTGACCCACCTTAGCCACTAATTCGGGTCAAGGTCTGGATCAGGTTTTAAAATATTACTTCAAAGAAACACTAATGAATTATGTGTATTAGTGCATATGGTCTCATTGCTGCATGCAAGACTCCTTCAAAAATAGCTGGCTATGAGAAGAAAATTATCATTCTTCTCACACTTTGGATTCTTTTGAAATAGACAATGATGGGATATTTTTGAGTTGAACTTATTTGAAAGGAAAGAATTATTATAAAATAAGGAGTTTTATTAGGTATTTGCCTAATATATGTGTCCATTTACGTTTCATATTTGATCCTCCCAATTTATTTGCAACAACTATAAATAATAGCAGTAATAGTGTTAGTCTTTTACCTCAATACAATCTGATTAAGTGAATAACAAATGTTTATTTTGTCCTTTATGAGCACATTAAAAAAATGTAATAGATAATAGTTATCTGATTAACCAACCGATTATTAGTGGAAGGAATAGTTATGGAAGTACCTATACCATATACTTAACAGAACAGTTATGGATAAAGATTTAAAAAATAGTTATGGTAATAAAATAGGTTTTACGGTAACCGTATCATTCCATTGGCAGCCCTATGTACAATGTCAACACCAAAATTGCCACCAACCATGGTCCTATTAGTCAGTTTAGTTCCTAATTCAGTTCCTTGAGTTAAGGAACAGATGTATTTTCAGATCGGCTTGGTTATAGCTTATAAAAACCTTAAACCAAAAACTATTTTTATTATTATTTTCTACTCTAATCTTGACCGTTTATTTGAATGAACAACCGAGATCACCCCTCCCTCTTCTTATCCTAACCCTCCCCTCCCTCCCCTTTCCCCCTATCAGCTACTCCGGTCTAGCCGGTTGCCCCCCGACCCCCGACCCCCATCCCTCCTCCACCTCCTTCTCCCACTGGCAGCCACCCTGATGCCGCATCCCCTCTCTCTGAGCCAACATCTTGCAAAGCTACAAGAAGGTGGCCAAAGAGTTCATGTCCCAGAGGCGGCTTTCTTGTCCAAAAAGTTCCATTTGACACACTGCCAGCTTGATGAGCTCATCAATGGGGCCTCCGGTAGCCTCATTGTTGCCCAGCATGGCTATGTCGTCGCACTCACCTTCCCCAACATTGCCAAGGTGTGACAACCCAGATTTTTGGTATGTTTCTTAAAACTAATAATAGAATTTTAATATATTGATATAGTACTATTTTAGATTTTGTACTTAAAGAGTTGTGGTAGAATCTAAAAGATGAATATAACGGTTTTTGAATCGTTTAAATTGGAAGTCGGGGCCAAAGGTAACTACCGTGGGAAGCATACACTATAAACGGGACCCACAGTAAAACTACAGTAAAACCTATCCTTGAGTGGTCTTGTTTCGAAGGGATTGTCAATATGAGTCCATCAGTACTAAGAATGCATAATTCCAATTTATTGTTGAAAAGTTATGTTGTTTTACAATTTCAAGGAAAAAAATATTAGCGGCTAATGCAAGCATTGCATCAGCTGCGCGACGCTGGGCCACGTGGCAGGCCCGCATCATGTGGGACCTGCAGGGCATGGTTTCGCCTGGGCAGCATGCGGGCCTGCGTGGCAAAACCTTGCAACGCGGTTTTTCCAGCGTGCCAACCGGGACCCACGACACAGTTTCACTGGACACTATGATGGGGCCAATTTTTCCATTTAAGCTCTCTACAACCACAAATTTTCTACCACAAATCTAAGGTAGTCTTAAACTCTAGCTTATGCTCTGCTTGTATGGTTGACTTTTTATGCACCGTTTTCATTCCATTATGCTTATTTGTTTGAGTTTTATGAAGAAATGTTATATGTGTGCTATGTTTTACCTACACTGAATTATGTTATGGTACGTGTATTTTTTGGATAGTTCAGGGATTAAACCTAGAATTATATTTTGCCTAGAAACCTACCGATGAAATAATCAGTATCTGGCGCGTGCACATAGTGGTGGAGTGTCATGGGAAAACTCTTAGCCTTCTGAGCTTCCTGTTGTCCCATGAGCACAAGGAGGAACGCCGTTTGGTATCATAGCTCTAGATTTATCGTCATCGAATGAACTGGTGTTTTTTTTGGAATTATTTCTGAATTTGTTTCTGTAATAAATTCTGTTTTAGCAAAAATGATTACCATCATGAGTATTTCAACTTAGCATTAAATTAGATTTTAATTCCATTAATGATGGTCGTCACATTTGGTGTCGGAGCTCTCGACTCCACCGTTAGTAGAGCAGTCATTTTTATTACACATAATACCGTAATATTTATGTCCAATGTTTTTCTAATGATATGCTATGTTTTGTTTTGAAATGGTAATTCAGTTAATGGGAAAATAAAAAATGAAACTCATTTCGGGCTCTTTATATCATATGTCAGCCCGAAAACCACCACTACCATCATGAAAAGATAAGAAGAGTAGCAGTATGGCAGAGTCCTCAGATATTTCAGAAATTACCGTTGTCCTTCCCCAAAGTAGTGATGACATCCAGGAAATAATAAATATTCTCTCAGTAGGAGAAGTAGAGGAAATAATAAATATTTTAGACTCAACCATCGAAGTTGAAGAAGAGGACGCAAAAGAGGAAGACCCTTCAGAAGAAGAGGATCCTTTAAAAGAAGAAGACCCGTTGGAGGAGGATCCATTGGAGGAAGACCCATTAGAAGAGAACCTGCCACCCGAGGTTGAGCCACTTGAGGAGGAACCATTAGACATAGCTCAACCCGAAGAAAAACCTATGGAGGAGGATACAATGGACGATGAATATTTTTGGAGAGAAATGTTAATCAAGACGATAGAAAACGTGGGTGGGGATGAGAGGATGGAGAACCCGGGAGAGGGTGAGGGGATAGACAACCCCCCAAGGGACTTTGATTTAAATATCCTACCCCCTGGAGCAAAAACTGAGTGGGCTCGATGGGGTGATAAGGGTAAGGGAATAGAGTGGTATACTGACCAACTGTCGAAAATATGTGTACTATGTGAGCAGAGGGGGCATTATTACTGTCAATGCCCTTGGTATAGAGAGCCTATGTCTGAACTATGCCCTATTTGTGAACAGGATGGACACTACTTCTTCCAATGCCCTTTTAGAAAAATATTTCCTTAAACGTCTATCTCAAGGTTATGATGTGTGTTTGTGTTAGTCGACTCTTTTGGTATAATAGTTATCTTGTCAAGTGTAGTCAATACACTTCTTTTGTATGATGTAAATCAAGTATTTTGGCTTGACAAGTGTACGAGATAAACTTCTTTTGTATGATGTAAATATGGAAATGATTATAAATATACATTTCTAGTTCACAAAAATTTCTTGTGAATTCAAGATTGTTACATTCTACTAGCATCCCAAAATGTCTTCTGAGAACGAAGTACAATTGTCTGACAATTCTGCCCAAGCTGAGAATGCTGCACAGGATGCAGCGGCACCTGAAAATCATATGGATGATTTTTTTGACCTAATGATTCAAAGAATGACTCAGCATTTGCAGACTCAAGGGTCTCATCCCAGCCATAACTGCTTAAGTAACTCTAGGGAGCTGACTGAAAATAGTCATAATGAGAAGGATAACTTGCTTAAGCGATTGAAGAAAATCGCTCTCGAGTTTTCTGGAGAAGATGGACCAGAAGATGCCGAGAAGTGGACGTTCGAAGTTGAAGGGATATTTAAGGTATTGAAAGTCCCTAAAGATAGGAAAGTGGATGTAGCCACTTTCGCTATGACAGGAGAGGCAGCTTTCTGGTGGCCATCTGCAGAGCGAAATTTCTTCCCCAATAAAGGGAATATCAAGTGGGAAGAATTCAAAAAAGTGTTGTACAACAAATATTTCCCTCCTCATGTTCAGGAGAAGAAAGAGAAAGAATTATTGGATCTCCAACAGGGTAATATGGCAGTCTTTTAGTATAAAAACAAATTTGTTCAGTTACAATGCTTCTCTCCTGAAATTGTCTCCACAATGAAATTTGCTCCACAAAGTTAAAGAATATCTAAAAATTTGTTAGAGGTTTGAATAATGAGCTTTGTAGTCGAATAGTAAGATTTCAACCTACTACTTTAGCCAAGGTTGTGGAATTGGCCTCACTGCTGGAGCAAGAGTATTTGGAATTCTTGCATGAGAAAAAAGATCGTAGACAAGGTAACAAGATGGAAGATTGGAAAAGAAAAATGACAGCCCCTAACCAGATCAATAATCAAAATTTTCAAAGGACCTCTAGACCACTGCCCCAAAACCAAAGAGAGAAGAAGTTGGAGAAGTGCTCCAAATGCAACTAATTTCATCCGTGGTGAATCTGTTATCTTTTCGAGAGACGATGCTTCACATGTGGAGACCCTGGGCACAAAATCAAGGAATGCCCCAAAAAGAAGTACAAGGAAGAAATCAAGTCGGAGGAAAAGCCAAAGGCTCAGGGGTGAGTGTATGCTATTACTGCAGAAGAAGCTCAAACTTCAGGAGGAGCTATACAAGGTACACTTCTAATCTTGGATAAAGTTGTTAAGGTTTTGATGGATCCAGGATCAACACACTCTTTCATATCCTGTGAATTTGCTTTAAGTACGGATTATCTAGTTATGGATCTAGGATATACCCTAGAAATGTCAACTCCTGTAGGAAAACCTTTTATAGCTCAAAACTTTCTGCAAGATGTGTCCATGTCATTAGGAAACCAAAAATGGAAGGCTAACCTGATACTCTTAAGTATGACCGACTATGATGTCATATTAGGAATGGTTTGGTTAGCCGACAATGAGGCCATAATAGACTCTAAGAAGAAGAAAGTCATGTTCAATAGGCAAGGAGAGGAAAAATTTATCTCTCATGGAAACATAGATCCTTTTTGTTGTGAAAGCACAGCGATTGATATCTAAAGGATGTTAAGCATATGTTGCTAGTATAATTTATAAAGAGTCTTCATCTTCCAAGATAGAAAATATTGAAGTAATAAGGGATTTCCCAAAAGTATTTCCTGATGATCTTCCTGGGGTACCACCAAAGAGATAGATAGACTTTAATATTGACTTACTACCAGCAACAGAACCTATCTTTAAGGCACCCTATTGCATGGCTCCTACAGAATTAAAAGAATTAAATAGTCAATTACAGGAATTATTAAATAAAGGATTCATTAGACCGAGTCTCTCACCCTGGGGAGCTTCAGTCCTTTTTGTCAGGAAAAATGATGGATCTTTGAGACTATGCATAGACTATAGGATGCTTAACTTGGTAACTATCAATAATAAGTATCCTTTGCCCTGGATAGATGACCTGTTTGATCAATTACAGAAAGCAAAAGTATTCTCAAAAATAGATTTAAGGTCTGGATACCACCAATTGAGAACACGGGATGAAGATATTCCAAAAATAGCCTTTCGTACCCCATATGGCCACTATGAATTTTTAGTGATGTCATTCGGATTGACAAATGCTCCTACAACATTCATGAATCTTATGAACCAAGTTTTTCGACCATATTTGGATAAATTCATGATTGTTTTTGTTAATGACATATTAGTCTACTCTTCCACTCCCGAAGAACATCAAGCACACTTACAAATAGTTCTTCAAACCTGTTGTGCCCGATGTGGGCACAATCGGTACACAGGAGTTCTACACAGGGAAAGGGAAAGAAGTAGAAAGAAAGGAGAGAAATAAATTGGAGTTCTATTAGCATACCCGAACCAAGGAGGGAGATGACCCTTTATGGGGAGTCGCGCCCTCCCACATTGGGAATCATTCCGCTAGTGGGCCCGGCTATCCCGTGGTCCACTAGCACGCCCATCATAATTCCATAACTAACTACAAATGCAGATCAGCCACTAACATAAGGGAAACTAGCCTAATGTACCAAAATAAAGATAATAATGTACTGAAATAAAGATAAGTGATGAATCAGGTGCACATGCACAACACTCCACCATGCTTCTGCAAATGCCTTGACCTCAAGGCGACAAAGTTGGGTATCGAGACATAAACTCATCCTCGGACATCCACGTAGCATCCTCAAGTGACTGCCCCTACCAAGAAATCAAAACCTCCGTAATAATGCGACCAGAGCGGCAGACATGATGCTTATCGAGCATCAAGGCTGGAACCGAGTCGGAAGAAACAACTGGGCATATTAGGGGTGGTGGTGGAGCATCAGTGGCCAAAGATGTGTCACCTATGCAGCGGCACAACCTGGAGACATGAAAGACCAAGTGGACCATCGAACCCAACGGTAGGGCAAGGCGGTAAGCCATCGGACCAATACGCTCCTCTACAGCATAGGGGTCATGGAAGCGAGGGGCGAGCTTGGCATGCTTGGGCTGAAACAAGGAGGTCTGGCGCTAAGGAGGATAGAGACATAAACCAGTGTTTTAAAAATCAGACTAGACTAGCCGGTCTGACCAGGTTCAACTGGACCCGTTGTAAAAAATACGCCAGGCGAACTTAGAACCTGGCGAACTTAGAACTTTTGCCAGGTTTATGGATTGTAGGTAGGGCAGATTACTGAGCGAGTCAGGGATGGGGCCGGATAACTGGTTGTGGGAAAGATGGAGACTTAAGAGGTTTGTGAGCTGGTTAAGGGACTCGGGGATGGAGCCACTGAGGCTGTTATAGGACAGAATGACAAACTGGAGTTTTGTCATCTTGCCGAGGTTTGCTGGGAGTTAAGAGTTTGGTATGGGAGATTTCCAAGCGAGCGAGGTTTGTAAGCTGGGTGATGGTTACCGATTTTGTCTGGGAGATAGTCGTTGGAGTCATGCTGCTGGCATGAGGGAGCAGGAGTAGGACGGTGGGGAGGAGGAGGAAAGGGGAAGAAGAGGCAGCGGTGGGAGAGGATTAGGGTTAAACTGTTAAAGTGAATGAGTGAACCTAGTGAAGGAGAATGTATATCGTGACTGGGTCAACCCGGGTTGACCCCCGGTTGACCCCGCATGAACCAGCCCGGACACCAATCCCGGTCGATGCCCGGGCCGGTTTTTAAAACACTGACATAAACCAAGTGGCCCACCACAAACTCCCTGTCAGTGTGATGATCATCATAAATCTACTTCATCTTGTTCTGAGCCGAAGACAAGTTCTCCTTAAGCTGTCTAAGAACCTCATCCCATGTCTGGAGCATATAATCGACCTCAGCCACCAATGAGCGATGAGGAACATACAATAACACCGTCGGGGGCGGCCTTCCATACAACACCTCAAAAGGAGTGAAATCAGCACGAGTATGGTAAGCGGTGTTATAAGACCACTCCACCCAAGGAAGAAGCTAAAGCCATCGACGGGGCTGAGACATAGTGAAACAGAGTAGGTATTGGTCTAAACATATGTTCATCACCTCTATCTGACCATCCGTCTGAGGGTGATAAGCGGTGCTCATGTGCAGAGAGGTGCCCTGTAAAGTGAAGAACTCCTACCAAAACTAAGATATGAAAACCCGGTCGTGATCAGATACAATAGTGCGAGGCATACCATGTAATTTGGCCACCTCCCGAACATAGAGTTCTACCACTAACTTGGCGGTGAAGGGGAGTCCCAAAGCACAAAAATGAGCGTACTTGGACAACCGGTCCACCACCACCATAATCATCGACTTGCCCTGTACCAAGGGTAGAGCCTCCACAAAGTCCATAGAAACGTCATCCCAAACCTTATCAGGAATAGGCAAGAGCTGAAGCAAACCCGCAAGAGATGCCATGGCAGCTTTAGCTCTCTGACAGACATCACAAGCGGCCACATACTCAGTAACAGCCCGGTGAATCCCCTGCCACATAAAGTTCTGACTAACCCACTTATAAGTGCAAAGTGCACCCTCATGACCGGCCACGGGAGTGTCATGGAAGTGGGAGAGGATACGCAGACGAAGATCAGCAACATCGGGGACCCATAGGCGGTCCTTCCAAAAGAGAAGGGCATCCTTCCATGCAAAGAATGGCCGAGCAGCTGGGTCGGTCGGTCTAGAGTAGCTGGGTACGCCTGTTTTAACTCATCAAGGAAGGGGCAAGCCGGACTGGAAAGAGCCAAACACAAACCTGGAAAAGAGCAGCGAGAAAGGGCGTCGACCACGGTGTTTTCCTATCCTTTCTTATACATGACCTCATAATCATAGCCAAGAAGCTTGCTGACCCACCACTGCTGGGACGGAGTGGACACCCATTGTTCAAGGAAATACTTGAGGGGCTGGTGGTCAGTGCGAATCAGGAACCTGCGGCCAAGCAAATATGCCCGCCACTTGTCGACCACTAGGACGATGGCCAACATCTCCTTCTCGTATACGGACAAGGACAGTGAGCGGCCAGCCAAAGCTTTGCTGAAGTAAGCAATGGGGTGCTCATCCTGCAGTAACACTGCCCCAAGGCCGGCATCAGAAGCATCCATCTCCACCACAAAGGGCCAGCTGAAATCAGGAAGGATCAAAACAGGGGCGGACGCCATAGCCCGCTTCAGTTTGGCAAAGGCCGCTAGGGCAGCCTCGGACTAGCTGAATGCCCCATTCTTCAACAGCTCTGTAAGGGGGCGAGCAATCTCGCCATAGCGGTTAATGAACCTCTGATAGTAGCCAGTGAGGCCAAGAAAGCCCCAAAGCACCCGGATGCAAGTAGGGCCGGCCAGGAAAGCATGGCGGCCACCTTTGAGGGGTCAGTATTTTAAAACCCGGCCCAGCTTATGGCCCGGAATAGTAGCCGGGCCGGTTCAACCCAGTTGAACCAGTGGTCAACCCGGGTTGACCCAGTGATATAAGGAAAAATTTTCACCTTCTTCACCGAAACCCTAAGCTTCAAAGTTTAGACTTTTTTGCCACCCGCCTCTGCGTTTTGACTTTTGAACTCTTCAGCAACCTTCACCCCCTTCCACCTCGCCCAGCCATCTCTCCATCTCTCCCCTTCTTCCTCCCCCGTCTGCCGCGGCTCAATTTTAGCCGCCAAATCCATCTCAGTCTCCCCCCTCCTCCGGCTGCTCTTCCTTTGGCCAATCTCGACCTCGTTTCCTTCAGCCTCTCATAGAAGATGAGACTGGTTTGGCCCACATATCTGCAAAGTTTTGTCTGCCGGCGATTTTCATCCTTTCAAAGTTTTTTTACTATGGACAACCGTGGTGTCCAACCACCCATCTCCTCCCTCACAAACAAAGAGTCTCCGACGGCCATGGCGTCCAACCAACCTCCATCCTCTTCTAGTTCGACCTTTATCTGACCTCGCCGCCGGTACTTCCTGACAACTATCTTGCCTCCACCTCGTCGGCGCCGCCCTGTGTTGAGGAGATCCCCTCCCCTTCCCCTCCCTCTCCTCTCCTCCCTTTTCTCCCCGTAGATTTTTTTTTGCCCGGATCGGCCCGGTCGTCCGGGTCACCGGTTTGTCTGGTCAGGTTTGAGTAACCCGCCCATGTCAACTAAACCAGGCGACCCGGACGACTCGGCCCAGATTTTTGGCCGGGCCCGTTGAACCCGATCAAACCGGCCGGGCCGGTTCGGGTTTTAAAACACTGTGAGGGGTCAGTGGCGATGCCGCCATGAGAGACTATATAGCCCAAATATTCCACCTGTGGGCTGCCAAATGAACACTTCGAACGCTTAAAAAATAAAGAATTATCTTTCAGAATAGCAAAGACAGACCTAAGATACTCCAAGTGGTCCGCCCATGACTTGCTATAGACAAGGATATCATCGAAGAACACCAAGATGAAGCAGTGGAGGAAGGGCTGGAAGATATCATTCATGAGGCTTTGAAATGTGGAGGGGGCATTGGTTAGGCCGAATGGCATGACAAGGAACTCGAAGTGGCCGTCATGAGTCCAAAAGGCCATCTTGTGCACATCAGCGGGCTGCACCCGTATCCAATGGTAACCCAGTATGAGGTCAAGTTTGCTGAAGATAGTCGCTCTAGCCAGCTCATTCAGAAGCTCTTCAATCACCGGTATAGGGTACTTGTCCTTGACGATGATAGCATTCAAGGCCCGGTAGTCAACACAGAATCACCATGTGCCATCTTTCTTGCGCACGATCAACACCAGGGAGGAGAAAGAGCTCGTGCTCAGACGAATGATACCAAAGTGAAGCATGTCTGCTACAAGACACTCTATCTCTGGCTTTTGAATGTGTGGGTAGCGGTACAGCCGGACATTGGCTGGAGAGGCCCCTGGAAGTATAGGAATACAGGGATCATGAGGCTGCACCGAAGGAAGGCCATGTGGTCAACAAACACCGCACTATGCTCCGCCAATAAGTCAAGAAGTTCCTGCGGTAACTCATCTTGAAGGACTTCGACTGTTGCCCCCTGTTGAAGGAGGAATCCCTGGGGGGCAAACCGAAACAAGGAACTTGTCGATTGAGCAAAAAGGAGGGTGCCTGGCTGAGACCCCTGGAGCCGAACCCGCTGTCCTTGAACCTCGAAATCCATCACCATGTCTTTAAAGTTCCATAACACATCCCCAAGCTCTTGGAGCCACTACACCCCTAACACCACATCCGCCCCTTTCTTAGGCAGCAGAAAGAGGTCGGTAACGAAGGTGTGGCCCTGAATGGAGAGTGCTTCGTGGGCACAGACCCCTGAGCTTCAAAGGTACTTTCCATCACCAATCGGCACATCAAAGGGCTTCGAATCCGACACGAAGCAGCCTAGCCGTTGGGCTACTCTGTCATTAATGAAGTTGTGGGTTGACCCACTGTCGATCAGAATGGCCACTTGCTGCCGCTTGAGGTGGCCCTGGACTCACATCGTGCGTGGAGTGAATGCCCCCTAGAAGGCATGGATAGAAATCTCTGGCAGCATGTCATCATAGTGCGACAAATCAGACTCATCTGCCACCTCCGTCTCCTCATCGATCTCCTCCACTAGAAGACTGCCCTTGATGGAACAACGGTGCCTCAGGACGAACTTTTCATTGCAGCGAAAGCAAAGCCCCTTTGACCGATGTTCCTCCATCTAGGCCAGAGTGAGCCGGCAAACAATCTGGCCGGCCTAAGAGGGTTGCTGGCCAGAGTGGCCAGCCACTGGGCTGCTGGCCAGGGAAGCACTCACAGCAGCCCAGGGAAAAGTCCCAAGCCAGCCTCCACGCCGCTGTCGAGCCAGTTTCTTTTCCTCAATGCGTGTGTGGCGCACAACATCCCTCATGCTGGAGCTGGGAAAATGGTGCACCTCCTCAGAAATCTCTGGCTTGAGCCCCCTCTTGAACGTCCCCACCAAGGTAGCCACCGGCCAGTCAAGGAGGCGATTGGCCACCTTCATGAACTCCGTATAATAAGCCCAGACGGTGCTGGTTTACCGCATGGAGGAGAGCATCTCATTGAAGTCTTGGAACTCATTTGAGCCAAACTGGATGCACAACTCATCAGAGAAGGTGGCCCAAGTGGGGTAGCGCACCTCCTTGTACTCTTCCAGTCAGCCTTCATCTCCTGGAACAAGTTTCGAGGAGGCGGCATCATTGGGACATTTTCCCAAACACCTGGTGTGCCTCGTGTATCCCAGGCCTGGCGCCTCCCATCCATGGCCTGATCAACTGTGCCAAAGCGCACAATATCTTGGGGAAAGTGCATATCTCGGTCCGCCGGTGCCGAAAGGTTAGAGGGGTCCAGTTCGGGGGCCTCGGACGGACCCCCCTTCTCCATGAACACAATTGGTGGTCTGGGCAAAAGAGGTGCTAAGCGCTCTGCTTGAAGCTGAGCCACGGCCAAGCCCAGAGCATTGACCTTGGCTACACCCACGCTCAAGGTCCGAATCTCCTCCATGATTTGTGCCAGAGTAGGTTCGCCGTTGGATTCTGGCACTGTCTTCGGGTTGTCTGCGGAGGCGAGAGCCTCCTTCTCGGGCTGAACTTTCGGGGCCGCGACAACTTGTTTGCCTCGTGTCATGGCCGGGGATCGTAAAAGCTCTGGTACCAATGTTGTGCTCGATGTGGGCACAATCGGTACACAGGAGTTCTATGCAGGGAAAGAAGTAGGAAGAAAGGAGAGAAATAAATTGGAGTTCTATTAGCATACCCGAACCAAGGAGGGAGATGACCCTTTATGGGGAGTCGTACCCTCCCACATTGGGAATCATGCCGTTAGTGGGCCTAGCTATCCCGTGGTCCACTAGCATGCCCATCACAATTCCATAACTAAGTACAAATGAAAATCAGCCACTAACATAAGGGAAACTAGCCTAATGTACCAAACTAAAGATAATAATATACTGAAATAAAGATAAGTGATGAATCAGGCGCACGTGCACAACAAAACCCTAAGAGACCATTGGCTATATGTTAAGTCAAGTAAGTGTGAGTTTTGGTTGGACCCAGTTGTTTTCTTGGGTCATGTTATTTCTAAAAATGGAATATCGATAGGCCCTACCAGGATCAAAATAGTTTTGAAGTGGGAAAGACCCAAAACCATCACAGAAATTAGAAGTTTCTTAAGGCTTGCTGGTTACTACCGAAGGTTTATTCAAGGGTTTTCAAGAATAGCTTTACCTTTGACAAAATTAACTAGGAAAGGAATGAGATTTATATGGGATGTGGAATGGAAAAGGCATTTCAGGAGTTGAAACAAAAATTAACCACCACTCCAGTCTTATCCTTACCAACTGGTAGCGGAGGGTTTGTAATTTACAGTGATGCCTCAAAAATGGGTCCTGCATGTATCTTGATGCAGAATGAGAAGGTAATAGCCTATGCTTCCAGACAATTAAAGAAGCATGAAGATAATTACCCCATCCATGATCTTGAATTAGCAGCAATAGTTTTTGCTTTAAAACTTTGGGGACTTTATTTATATGGAGAAAATTTTAAAGTTTTTACAAATCATAGAGTCTAAAGTATATTTTCTCTCAAAGGGATTTGAATTTAAGGCAAAGATGGTGGATTTAATACCTGAATGATTATGATTTCTCTATTCAATACCACTCAAGAAAAGCCAATGTCGTGGCCGATGCCTTGAGTAGGAAAGCCATAGGGATGGTAGCTCAAATGTTGATAAAAGAATGGAGCTTGATGGAAGAGGTAATAGACATACAACCTCAGGTATAATCAGGAAACAAAAAGGCGGTTGTAGCTAATCTTGAAGTGAAATCTGAAGTAATTGAGCGCATTTTGGAGGCACAAAAAGAGGATGTAGAAGTACAAACCTTCTTAGATTGGACTGACTTTAATAGAATCTCTAATAATGGAATAATATTTAGAGAACAATTGGTGGTCCTGCAGTACTTGAACTAAAACAAGAATTGTTACATGAAGCTCATAGGTCTCAATACACTATCCACCCAAGAGGAACAAAAATGTACCAAGACTTAAAAAGAAATTTTAGGTGGAAGGGGATGAAGATGGACATAGGAGAATTTGTCTCTAAATGTCTAACTTGTCAGCAACCATCAGGTACTCTTTAACCTATTGAAATTTCAGAATGAAAATGGGAGCACATTTCCATGGATTTTGTTTCAGGCTTACCCAAGACATCATCCGGTCATGAATCTATTTGGGTCATAGTGGATAGACTTACTAAAAGTGCTCATTTTCTTCCCCTAAAGAAGTCTCAAATATTGAATGCTTTGGCCAGAATGTATATAAAAGAAATTATGAGTTGGCATGGAGTACAGTTATGATCATTTCATATCGAGACAGTAGGTTGACTTCTCACTTTTGGCAGAGACTCCAAAAAGAATTAGGTATTAATCTCATATTTAGTATAGCCTTTAATTTGCAGACCAATGGTCAGTCTGAACAAACTATTCAGACATTTGAAGATATGTTGCGGGCGTGTTCCATAGATTGGAAGCGTAACTGGCATAAGCATTTTCCATTGATTGAATTTTCTTATAATAATAGTTATCATTCTAGTATAGGTATGGCACCATATGAGGCTCTTTATGGCCAACCCTGTCGATCTCCAACTTGTTGGAGCTAGGTCGGGGAAGGAAAATTAGTAAAGTCAGAGCTCTTACAGCAATGTGTGGATAAGGTAAAGCTTATAAGGAGTCGATTAGAGACAACCCAGAGTCGTAAAAAGAGTTATGTTGATCAACAAAGGAAAGACCTCGACTTCTACATAGGGGATCATGTACTGCTAAAGGTATCACCAACTCGAGGAGTTATGAGATTTGGTGCTAAATGAAAACTAAGTCCTCAATTTGTATGACCATTTAAAATTCTGGATAAAGTGGGGCCAATGGCTTACAGATTAGAATTGACCCTCAGCTAGATAAAGTTCATAATGTGTTTTATGTGTAGATGTTTCGCAAATATATACAAGATCCGTGTTTTATGTGTCGATGCTTCACAAATATGTACAAGATCCTTCTCATGTCTTGGATCAAACAATGGTCACCCTAGAGCCTGATTTGACATTTGAAGAAAAACCGGTCAGAAGTTTGGATCGAAAGAAACAAATCTTGAGGACAAAAAGGATTCCATCAGTCAAAATATAATGGTAGCATCATTCTTCAAAGAAAGCCACATGGTTAGAAAGTGATATGTTAAAGAAATTTCTAGAACTATTCGACGACTATCAAGTTCAATTTCGAGGACAAAATTTTTTTCAGGGGGGAAGATTGGGACCACCGAGATTTTTGGTAAATTTTTTAAAACTAATAATAGAATTTTAATATATTGATAGAGTACTATTTTGGATTTTGTACCTAAAGATTTATGGTAGAACTCTAAAAGACGAACATAGTAGTTTTTAAATCGTTTAAATCGGAAGTCGTGGCCATAGGTAATGACCGTAGGAAGCATACCCTATAGACGAGACCCACAGTAAAACTATGGCAAAACATATTCTTGAGTAGTCTTATTTCAAAGGGATCATCAATACGAGTCCATCGGTACCAAGAACACGTAATTCCGATTTATGGTTGAAAAGTTATGATGTTTTAAAATTTTGAGAAAAAAACAATATATATAATTAAAATATTAGTGGTTGACGCAAACATTGCATCAGCCGTACGATGCCGGTGCAGCGCCAGGCCACATGACGGGCCTACATCACACGGGACCTATGTGGCAAAACCGCAGGGCACGATTTCACCCGCATGCCACATGGGCCCCGTGTCGCACACCAATGTAGCCAAGTCACCCCATTTTTTTATATAAATCCGACTTCCAATGTGGTTTTCATTTTCTACCATGTGTAAAACTTTTGTTCCTTCATTATGGGTAGCTTTAAGTCCAAATCAGGTCGTTCTAAAGGCGTTTCTAGCTAAATCGACTATGTCAAACGCTATAACTGGGCTAGTTTTTCCATTTAAGCTCTCTATAACCATGAATTTTCTACCCCAAATCTAAGGTAGTCTTAAACTCTAGCTTATGCTCTGCTCGTATGGTTGACTTTTTATGCACTGTTTTCATTCTATTATGCTTATTTGCTTAAGTTTTCTAAAGAAATGCTATATGTGTGCTATGTTTTACCTACACGGAATTATGTTACAGTACGTGTATTTTTTGGATAGTTCTGAGATTAAATCTAGAATTATATTTTGCCTAGAAACCTACTAATGAAATAATCAGTATCTGGCATGCACGCATGGTGTGGATTGTCATGGGAAAACTCTTAGCCTTCTAAGCTTCCTGTTGCCCCATGAGCATCGGGATGAACATCGTTCGGTATCACGGCTCTGGATTTATTGTCATCGGACGAACCAGTGTTTTTTTGGGATTATTTCTGAATTCATTTCTATAATAAATTCTGCTTTAGCAAAAATTATTACCATCATGAGTATTTCTACTTAGCATTAAATTAGATTTTAATTCCACCTACTGAGTATAAAAATACTCACCCACCTCCAGACTCTGCATGTAGTGAAATCAAACCAAAGGTGATGGCTCGGGAATTTTCTGCATAATTTCCTTGAATGTTTTAACCAAAATTTGTAATAATATGACTTTTATGTAAAGGCATATGCCTATATTTGGTGATCCGACTACTCTACAAACGATGTATTTAGGTTATGTCCTAATTTGACAATATTTTGTTCAAATATGTTTTATTGTGTTATGTAAAATTTTGGATGTGCATCAACTCCAAGTTTTTATAAATTATGATATTTTATTTGTCGTTATTTTACTTTAATACATACTGACGGTTGTCATGTTCAGTTTCACGTATGATGGAACACGTACAGAGCGGAATAATAATTATGCATATTATATCGTATATATTATTTAATGACGGTCATCACACAAGGTGAGATGAAGTTTCGGCTATTTGCGATTTTTTCCAAAAAAAAATGGATTAAGAAAGTTGTTACATTTCGTTTCTTACGTAATCTGATTATATTCGAAAATTTTTCTTGCTCATCTTTTATTTTTTTATTTTTTTTAATATAGAAGGTCTCGAGCCACACCATGGCTGAGTCAACTGCCACTAAGCTTGGCATCCCCCATGCTGTTGTCTCTCTCCCTGACGTTGGCTCCCCGACACCGTCTTCCCTCTCTCTGATGTCGCCTTCCCTCCCCTGATAGCCCTAGAGTGAACCAGTCATTTGGAAGAGAGACTTGTATTTATGTCCTCATGACTTTGTTGTGAACGCCAATGGTCCAAAAGGGGGTGGACTGATAAAGATTGGAACGAAAGGGGAGAAATATGAAAGAGGGGCAAACAGAGGTCTACAGAAATAGAAGAAGGAAAAAGGATTAGGTATAACTCACTGCTCATATGATTATTTCTCTACACAACTCAATAATCTTCAAGAATAATGAAACTAGATTATGCCTTTACACTTCAAGATAGATACTAATAGGATTTATACCAATTACCCTAAAGCATGATAGTGATATATATCCTCTATTGAGTTTTAGCTTAACAAAACATGGGAGCCTCACATAAGGCTTTCTTGTAACGCCCGAGATTTTTCACTTATTTTCCTCAAAATTCACAGAAAATTTTTGTTTTTGAATCGGAGTAAAAATGCCGAAATCAAAACCCGTATAAACAGTTTATAATTTAAAACATCATAGGTTAAACATCGTACTGTCAAATCAAACATCCTCAGGCGCTACTCGAAAACAATCGTACGACTAAATTGCTATGATTATAGACTTTTAAATACAAAACACTCCCAAGCATCCCTGAGTGCAAGTCCCATAACAATCCACAGACTAATCCAAACTAAAGTCCAGAAAGAATAAACATCTTAACGTCTCGTCTCACCCAATACATCGGATCGTGGCACCAATAAACTCGCAGTGAGTCAAGCATATACCTGAGTCAACGGGAATCAATCCACCGCTGAAATGAGCATCCATCTCCAGGAGCTCTCCAACACACACCTGCAAAAGCCTCCCGAACCACGGGGCTAAAAATGGTAGGGTGAGTATTTTCATACTCAGTAGGAAAATACCCAATAGGGGAAATCCCAAACGGTGAACTCAATAAGTTCATAAAAACATGCGTTCATGCAACTCAAACATGAAGCAGATAGGCATATCTATATCATGCTCATACGCATACAAACATACCAAATGCACCATCGTGCCAAAGACATACTAAAAGCACTATCGTGCTAAAATCGTACCCTCAAACAAAACATACACAACACCCTTATCCAGGGTCTTACAAACTTACTCGTACCATCGTACGCATACTCATACAACATACGCATACTTGTACGACCTTACTCGTACAATCATATGCTCACTCATACGATTGTACTCGTACATCTTACACTTACTCGTGCGACCTTACTCGCACATCTTACACTTACTCGTGCGACCTTACTCGCACATCTTACACTTACTCGTGCGACCTTACTCGCACATCTTACACTTACAGTCTTGCTCATAAACTTACACTTACAGTCTTGCTCGGATTTATATGCTTACAGTCTTACTCTTACAATCGTACTCATACTCTTACAGTCGTGCTCATACTCATACGGTCGTACTCATACACATACTCTTACAATCGTGCTCAAACTCATACGCTTACAGTCGTACTCATACTCATAATCGTACACATATCAACGACCACTGAAGCTCATTACAACTAATAAGCTTCAGCGTCGAAATGGAAAAGAATGCCACTAGGGCAACACCTTAACCTCCGGGGAGTGACTAGACGCCATGGACTTTTCTGAAGGTAAGGCACACCAGTGCTCATGGGGCACAGGATCAAACAGGTAAGAGTAGGTCCATGATACTACTTACCTGAGCGCGCAAACATAAGCACCCACACATAAGGGGTCATACAGTTGCCCACCGTAATGGGTCTTATAGTGCCATAGAATCGCCCACCATAATGGGTCTTATAGTGCCAGTGCCACTCTTGGGCAGAAATCGTACAATGCCACTCTTGGGCGGAAACATACAACGCTCTCAATAGAGCATCAAACGTCTGGGCTTATACAGCACACAAACCAAATCGAAAGCATATATCGCTCTCAACAGAGCATCAGACGTCTGGGCTTCATACAGCACACAGACAAAGTCAGAAACGTACATTGCTCTCAACAGAGCATCAAATGTCTGGGCTTATACAGCACGCAGACCAAGTCAGAAAGATATGTTGCTCTCAACAGAGCATCAGATGTCCGGTGCTCTATACAGCACACAGACAACATCCCGCAGGATAAACACCATGGCAAGACATGATAAACGCTCAACCGACTCATTATCGGCTAGCTCAAACACGGAACTTAATCCGTCGAACCCTCAGGTCTCAAACTCACAACGCTATCATTAGCATTCTTATAATTCAAGTTTGAATTAAGTATATTATGCAGTACAATTATGCCACACAAGCACTCAACATACCGTGCTCCACTGATCAAACCGAAGCTGAGCCCAATCCAAAACCCAAGTTCGTCAAGGCAGCAAACTTCACTTAATCCATCCATATCATGATCAAACTTCACCGTACAACGAACCCTTACAGTCTTACATACTCAGCCATCTACCTTATGGCCAAAACAGCGTACACAAATGTCATCACACTAAGCTCCTCCGAGCTAAACCCAGTTGTTGCCCTCTTACTTAATACCTCACTGATTATGCTTACTTTTCGCTTCATAATGTGTACGTTATGCTTGTACAATTATAAACACTTTTACTATCTGACAATCGCCCAACATACAATCCAACCCAAACCGATCCATTCTAATCCTTGCCCGTCATACTCTTATCCTTTGTCATCTGTCATACGCTTACACAACCGTATCCAAATTCAGACAAAGCCTCTGCAACCTCTTACTGTCCATCGCCCATACCTCTGCCCACATACACTTACACATATCCATACCATAGGCAAAAAGCCATCATACATACGTATGTCTCCCACATACGTATAACATACACATACGGTCATACATACGTAACTTACGAACATGCATGCTGGCCATCACTAGCACATGCATACTCAAACATACACGCTAGTCATCACTAGCACATGCACACACATTCATACATACTTCAACATGCACGCTAGCCATCACTAGCACATACTCAATCAACGTACGAAACTTACCAACAAACACGCTAGCCATCACTAGCACGTGCACACACATTCATACATACTTCAACATGCACACTAGCCATCACTAGCACATAATCAATGTACGAAACTTACCAACAAACACGCTAGCCATCACTAGCACATGCACACACATTCATACATACTTCAAACATGCACGCTAGCCATCACTAGCACATACATACATCCAACGTACTTACAACCAACATGCATGTCATATGCATTTCAACATACCATACAATCGTGCTTACACGTACATCATGCAATCAGATCGTTATATAACATCCAAAGCATGGAATCACACAATCCTAGCATGCTACTACTCATTCAAAGCATGCTATCATGAATTTACGAGTTCAAAGCTCCCCTACCTCGTAATCATGACGTTCGATGGCGAGCACACAACGGTGGCGGCGTCGACGATGGAGCTGGCAGTCAAAACCGTTGCCTAGCTGAGAGAGCTACCGTCCCGAGGAATTTAAGAAGTGCCGGAAACAATCACGGCCAAACAAGGTGTCAGATACAATGCGGCAAAACCCGCGATCCAAGGCGGCACACTAGGGGCAGCCGGGAGAAATGTCATGCCAACAAGAATGGCGGATGCGACCGGAACACGATGTGTACTCACTGAAGATCGGCCGGTAGCTAAGATGTGCTCAACCGGCCACAAGACGTCGAAATCGGCCATGGACAGCACCCAACGGCGACGATTTCGGTCAACAAAGGCCCACATAAGGGCGGAGAGCGTGGGGCAATGCTCGAGGATAGATGAGAGGTGGTGGAGGGCTATGTGTCAACTCCACTCAGTGGCAAAGCTAACTGATGGTCAGGAGGCACAAATACGGCGCCCAAACCCAAAAATGCACGCGTGGCCACATGCACACGTGGCCAAAGGGGAGGGACAGAGGCGGTCCAAGGCTCATAAGAGGCCGATAGGGCTAAGGCCCTAGTGGTGGCTAATCGAAACGGCGACATCGCCGATCACTACCCACAACCAAAATTAATGGTGCGGGCAGCTGTGCATCATGCACGACATAGGGTAAGGGGAAGGTTCAGGGTCGAGCAAAGGCCTCAAGACCGTCACTGGCCAAGGCCTGAGCAGGTGAACTCATCCATCTTCGGTCACCGTAAGTCATACTAATTCTTGCCGAAGGCCGTCCGGTACCGACGGCGTAAAAGGCAAGAAGGGTCAACGGCAAATATGCCGGTGAGGCGGAACTAGCTGCGGCTACGGGCCGCAAAGCTAAACAAGGCCCAAAGGGGTGACCTACTGGCATCACCGGACCAGGGCGGAGTCGGACGAAGGTCCGCTAGGTCAAGTCCGGCGTCCGACTGATGGCGGCAATCAACACGTCCAAAACGGACGTATACCAAAAATAGGGGACGCCTGGACTGAGCAAAGGAGACACGAAGGTTGAACCGGCCCAGGTGGGGCCGTCCCTGGCCATCGCCAGGCCGGGACGGAGCCCATAGCAGCCGGGCTGTCTTCACAAGCCAACTGCAGCAGCGGTAACCTACCGAAAAATTGTACGGTAAAACGTACTGGCCGGAGGAAAGAGGGAGGGCGGAGGCGGAACCGGGCATGGAGGTGTGGTCCACTGCCTTCGCCGGAGCAAGGCAAGGCTAGAGGGAGGTCAAAACAGCCATGAATCGCCGCCGGCAGCTTCCATTTCAACGAAACAGATCGCCAGCAGAAAATAGTGCAGAGGGAAAGGTGAGTGGGGCGGTGGAACGGAGGCCCCCGGGGCCGGGAGGGGTAGGCCATCATCATCGCCGAACCAAGGCGACTCCGACTGAGCACCGCCGGGCCGTCCAACAGCGGCCGAAGCCGTCCGGCGAGAACAACTGCAGGGAGCGGAAAACAGAGCTCCAGAGGGGTAAAATGGAGTAGGACGGCGGAGGAGGCCAAGTGGGGCCGGGAGGGGTGGCCTCCTGCCATCGCCGGCCCTTGCCGGGCCACGGTGGCGGCGGTACACACAAAACAGAGAGGAGAGAGGGCAAACCGGGGAGGATCGGGGCGGAGGGCGGAGCGGCCATGGGCGGCCGGGACGGTGGCCCCCCTGCCGTCGCACGGCCGGGGCGGAGCCTGTGCCGGCGTCCTGCGGCCTGCCGGCAGCAGCTAGGACAGAGAGAAGCCGGAGGGGGGGGCGGTGTGTACTGTACCTTCCAGAATTTTCTGGATCGGGCTCGAGCCCGATCTTCTCTTTTTATTTTTTATTTTTTTTTCTTTTTCCATTCGTGCCCCCATCACACGCGTACCACATGGTTACACGTTGTGAGTCTAAAATTCGCGCCGAAAGCGCGCAGCAAGGCCCGTGGCCCGCGACTAAGCCCCACACCCGACTCTACGGGTATAAATACGGGGGGAAAAAATACATAAATACGAATATGCCATAGCGTCACATTTTCCCGCCGAAAATGACCAGAAAAATAGTAGAAAAATCACATAAAATCGTAGAAAATTCAGGGACATTACATTTCTTGAGCCCACATTTTCTATCTAGTCAAAACCTAGTTAGAGGGGTTTGCTCGGGAAGCATTTTTCATATTCCCCGCTCACGATGAGCCTAACATAAGGAGCACATGGGAGCCCTTGATATTAAAGATTGACGGTACATGTGCTAGTGTGTGCGCCATCAATCTCATGAATCAAAGGCTCACATGCACAACTTATGCTAGACTCATTGTCAGTGGGGAACATAAAAAATACTTTATTTACTAGACAGATTCATTGTGTGATTGTAACACCCCACCTTTCTAATTACGTTTAGCCTACAAGGTTAGAGGTAATTAGATAACCTTTTGAGGAGTTTTAGAAGGTTTCGTAGCTGAAACCTTCGTATATGAATAGAACTTGAAGAAACGAGTTCAAAGAATGCATAAAACGGAGGTCGGGAGTGTAATTTACGACCTCGACGAGCGTACAATATAGGCGGGACCCACTTGGAAAGAGCACGATACACTACTATAAGTGAGTCCAACGGTACCTAGAATGCGCGAATCCGAATCCAGGGTAGGGAGATACGCGCGTTTGAAGATTTGGAATTATAAAATAAAAAAAGAAATGGCGGCGCGCGGCTGGCGCGCCGCAGCGCGGGCCACCGCAGTTCGTTTTCGAGGGCGCCACGGTTATGTAGGCGCGACCCATGCCGTGCACGGTTTTCGAGGGTGCCGCCACCCGAAACCAGTGGCGCTGCCGGTTTTGGCAGTGCAGCGCTGCGGTTTCTGTGCGGCGCTGCGGTTTCGGTGTGGCGCTGCTGTTTCGGCGCGGCTTGGGGACTATAAATACCCCATTTCGTTCCCTTTTGAAAACTAGATCTTCTCTCCCCCCGTTTCTGACCATTCTGAGGCTGATTAAGGCCGTTCAAGACCCGTTTCCTACTAAATCGAGCATGTTCTACACAATGGAGGAGTCCTTTCTTCGAGTTAGAATCCGAATAAGGAGGAAATGCCCCAAGACAAGGAGAGGTTCTGCCCATTATCCTCGAGCACCGACAAACTTCTTTCTCTCCATTCTTAAGCATCCTAACTCCGATTTAGTCCTTCCAAGAGGCGTTCTTAACTAAATCGAGTATATTCTACGCGATGGAGAGGACCGTTCTTTGAGTCAAAAATTGTATAAGGAGGAAATGCCCCGAGACAAGGAGAGGCTCCGTCCATTATCCTCGAGCACCGAACAAGAAATAGGGGCCCGGAGCAAGACGGGGTTTTGTCCGAAGTTGCCGGGCTACACCAAGAGAAGTAATCCAGAGTAAGGGAGGTTCTGTCCTCTGCTCACGGGCGTAGAAAATGAGAAGAGTCTCCGGCAAGGAGAATGTTTATACGTAGTCTTTCGGTACAAGATGAAGAATGTATGGAGGCTAGAGGAAGCTATGTCTACTATCTTTGGATCTGAAGGGGAGGATGATCATACGAGCAACTCCGAATGCGACTACCTCACAAGACA
Organism: Saururus chinensis; assembly: GCA_035235625.1. NCBI lineage: Eukaryota > Viridiplantae > Streptophyta > Magnoliopsida > Piperales > Saururaceae > Saururus > Saururus chinensis. The sequence continues at coordinate 30,168,427 of CP141146.1, read as the reverse complement.
TGAGGGGAGTAAGCATTTCTGATCTCCCGTTTTAATTATAGAATGACGTGTGCTATGCCATGATGCGTATTTATATGCCATGATATGTGCTATGCCATGATGCGTGTTTATATGCCATGATGTGTGTTATGCCATGATGCGTATTTACATGCCATGATGTGTGCTATGCCATGATGCGTGTGTACACGTCATGATATGTGTTATACCATGATGTGTGTTTATATGCCATGATGCATGTTTACATGCCATGATGTGTGATATGCCATGATGCGTGTGTACATGCCATGATGTGTGCTTATATGTCGTGATGTGTGTAGTCTCTCTCTAGGGTAGAGTGAGACGAGTGATATGTGTGTTCGGTCTCGTCTCAGTGATAGAGCGAGCCGGGTATTTGTGCTCAGTCTTGACTCAGTAATGGGGCGAGACATGAGTATGTGACTTTGATCCCGCTCTGTAGTAGAGCAAGATGTACGACTTCGTTAAATTATTAACTTCCGCTTGACTTCGATATATGACGAGTTTTTGTATACTTCCGATTAAATATTTAGAGATACATATTTTATACGTATGATTTTGTTATGCTTATTGTATGTAGTAGCCGTTAGGTAGAACTACGTTCGGATCCTATCGTATTGGAATAATGTCTAATACATACATAGGCAACTAACGGCAAGGCAACATTGGCCCAATCCAAACTAATTATAATAATATGTTTTATTCTGTTTTACACTCGATGAACTATGAAGCTTCATTGTGTGTACATGTTCACTACAACCTAAGTCTACGTATGAGGAAGCCTTAAAACTCCGTAGTTCGTAGACGAACGTTGTACCTCTCGCACTCAGACGATGATTCCTGGCTTAAGGAAAGAGAAAATTTTCCTATTAGTGATTTTATGGGCCCGGCTCGGGTCGGGTCGTTATAGTGATTTTCATTTTCCTTAATGATAATAAAAGAGATAACTTCTACTCATTGACAAAATTATTGCTTTGCCCTAGATTAATAATAAAAATGAATTAGTCAATTTACATATTCAATGTAATCCACAAGTCACTTAGCCAAAATAATCTCAATCATCTCAAGGACTATTATATACGCATCTATCTCTACCATTACAAATTAGGTCAACATCTAAAATGCAAATTTTATGGTGTCTCCAAGCTAGTTTCTTGTAAAGAAGACTTTTTTTTTCTTGTATAGGAATACTTTGACAGTTCGATCATGAAGACGAAATTTGTATGATGTTATTTAAATTATTTAAAATTTTGAAATGCAAGCATAAGCTGGGTGATTTGAGAGAGTTGAGCTTCAATATTAACATGCTTCAATCATACCAATAAAGTGGAAACGAAAAGGCAATGTATCTTAGCTTCCAAAATTACAATTTCATACAAATAGAAAGAAAATCACATATTCTTCCAGTGATCAACCTTAGATATGAAAACAGATGCACTACTATATGACCAACTCCAAAAGATAAGTGGTATTTGGAACTGGGTTTTTTTTCTTGTAACAAATCACAGACCAGTTTCAATGATCATTGAAAACAGCTAAAGAATGATATTAACAAAAGAATTTCTTATATAAAGTGACTCACTAACTCTATCACAATAACTGATAATATCACCACTCTAAAAAAATTATTTGCCAACATTTTTCCCTGCATAAGCTCTGCCTACAAAGATGCTGCTACTGGCCCTCAGCCTGCAGTGCCGGCATGGGAGATGGAATGGGGGCGGTCCGGCAGACTGGGCAAGTGGGGTGCAAAAGTAGCCATGGATCGACACAGCCGATGTGGAACAAGTGCTCGCACTCCGGCAGCAGCCGCAGCATGTCCTCGTCCTTGTAGTCAAACAGGCAGATGGAGCAGCAGGTGGCCGATGTGTCCTTGTATCGGAGCTTTGCATCGGAGTAGGGAAGCTTGGGGTAGCTCAGGAGGGTGGCCTCGTCGAGTCGGTTGTAATTCGGGTCGTCGACGGCCACATCCAAGGCCCGGGGGCCAATCCACGACTCTGGCCCAGGGAGGGGTTGATTGGTATGTTGGTTGCGCCTGTAGCAGCTTTGAGTGATCATGATGAAGATAACACTGGTTATGAAAATACAGAAGAAGATGCCAATGATGTCGATCATGGCTGCAGCCGTCGAAATAAGGAGTTGGCTGGCTGGCTGATTGGTTGGCCGGAAATTGGCCGTAGCAACGGCAATAGTTGTGGTGGGGTGGGGCGGTTCTCATATGTATTATACGGAGGTGGTGTGTTCACTTGGTTTGAGAGGAAGGAGTCAACCGTTTGAATTGTCAGCTGTAGCATGTATTTGATGTGTGCCATCCTTTGTCATTGGTGGAGCAGAAATATGAAATTAATGTATGACGTAAAAGATTCTTGGGCAAGCAACAAGCATTGCCTGGATTCTATAAAAAAATCAACAAGCATTGCCTGGAATTTCTACTCAAATTTGCCAGGTGAAGTTTCCCCAGCAAATTTTTTGCAAATTGTCTGCTTTCATGTGCATTATCGATTTGGGGAAATCGAAGACTGGTGAAACTTTACCTGCAAAGTCGTTGGTGCGTCAGCAACTGATTGAAGTTCTATGTTGTCGAATAGTTAAGGAGATAAGGGGACACAAAAGAAACTGGGTTTTAATCCAAAAAATGTTTTCAGGCTCCATGACCACGGTACATAAAGGCCCTAACATAGTATATAGAGGCCAAACATGGTATTATGAAAGCTATGTGCTCTGTGTCACATTAGGCCTCTATGTAAAATGCTAGAACCCCCATGTACCATAATATCATGGGGGGATAAGCTAAATGCCTTCAGTTAATCCACGACAATGCAGGGACTTTCTGTGAATGATTGGGGTTCTGCAGTCTGTAAACAAGAACGGCTGATAAAAAAACAGAAGTATTCAAATTTATCCTCATAAATCAGGCAATCACCGGACCGTCACACCATTTGAGAAATAGCAAATTCGAAACATCTAAATATTAGGTACGAATAGGGTATCAACGTAGCAGTGCCTATCAGCAATCAAAAAACAACTTGTTTATATTTTTTTCGGTTAACTCCTTAAAAATAGCCGATTTAATAAAAAATATAGTAATATATTACATCCTGAACGGTAAAAGGCATGCCACGTTGATACCCTAACCGTACTTAATATTTTTCCCACGTTCTCATATCTAAGAGTAGTGAGTTTTTTTCCCTAATTCACATATCTAAAGAGTAGTGAGTTTCCTGGTGCCGCCGTTTACAACTTTTGGGTTATGAAGAACCAAGCTTTTGAGCTCGGCTTATTTGGGAAGTCAGAGGCTTCACGTTGTTGTTTGGGAAGTCAGAGGCCTTACGTTTTTGACGGTGTAAGGATGACGTTGAAGGCCTTGATCAAAAACCACTTTCCTTGACCTAAGTAAAGAAGCACATGTGATTTATTCTCTGACTTTTTTGCACTTGTTGAGTGCACTATAACCAAAAAAAAATTTTGCTGACTTCTTCTCTTTTTTAGAGCCACTTTAGACTCTTGATTTTTGTGGTAACTTCGGTAGAGAGCCATTTGCCTGTCCAAAAGAAATGCAAAATGATCCAATTCTAGCCTGTCAAGAAGTGGCAATGTCACAAGCCGGGCAACACCCCTTCAATCGGTCAAACTTGGGGCTCTTGCCATCTCTCGTGCCAGCCAATCAAGAAATGGTGACACCACAACGGGGCTCGGTAGGGCAAACCACTGGGCTCAAATGCAATTGCGAGTAAACCATGTCCAAGTTTTAGCCAACACGGTCGAAGCCTTGCATCATAACCAATAAGAAATTTATGAGAATATTTAAAGCCCTTATTAATATCGGCAACATGAGATAGCCTTCACCTAGTATCGCACCGACGATATGGTCACAAGAGGGATAATCATCGTGATGAGAAACTACATCTAGTATAACCATAATGGGGAACACTCTAGGAGAAATGATTGTTAGTCCAAAGGTTTGCATGCATTTTGTTTAATTTTTTTAGCCTCCCGCCACTTGGAAATTGGAGAGGGAATTGGAATTATGACTACGACAAGTATAAGAATTCAAGGATAAATTGCCCAAAAGGATACATGTGCAAGGAAAGAAAAAGGAGGGAACAAATCCAGAGTTGGACAACAAGAAGAATGAAAAAGAAGGTGAACACCCTTCAATACCTTGACTGAGCATACCTAGTTTCAAGTTTGTCTCAAAAAAAAAAAAGGATTAACTTGGGCAAAGAAAATGAATGGATATCCCCAATGTAGTAATGTTCCAATTTCATTACTTTCTTCTAATAGAACAATCAAACTACTAAAAATGACCAACTTTTCATGGAAGAGATTGAGAAGCTTGAGGCTCTCGGAGTATGTCATGACCTAACAAGGAGTGCCTCATCTTTGGAATACAAAACATTTGAAGACATTCTCACTAAAGGTAAGTATTTGTTCAAAGAAATAGACAACAAAATTTTTGCTAACTATTTTAGTGTTCTTGTGTACATAGAGTTTCAAGTCGTCCTGGTCATATCTAGTCTAAATTGTCTAAAGGAAGGACATAACGAGTTATTATCTTGGTCATGTTTAATCCAAATTGGCTAAAGGAAAGACATGATGAGCTAAAGTCATTTTAACTATATCTTGTCCAAATTGGCTAAAAGAAGGGTAGTGAAAGAAAAGTCATCCTAGTCATGTCTAGTCCAAATTAGATAAAGGAATGACAGTAAAACAAAAGTCACCTTGGTCATGTCTAGTCTACATTAGCTAAATAAATAACAGTGAAAGAAAAGTCATCCTAACTATGTCTAGTCCAAATTAGCTAAAGGAATGACAGTAAAAGAAAAGTCATCCTGGTCATCTCTAGTCTACATTGGCTAAAGGAATGACAATGAAAAAAAAGTCAACATAGCTATGTGTAGTCTAAATTGGCCAAAGGGAAGACATTGAAATAAAAGTTGTCCTTGCCATGTCTAGTCCAAATTGGCTAAAGAAAAGACATGAAAGTTAAAGTCATCTTGGTCATGTCTAGTCCAAATTAGCTAAAGGAATGACATGAAGAGCTAAAGTCATCCTAGCCATGTTTAGTCCAAATTGGTTAAAGGAAGGACATGAAGAGCTAAAGTCATTCAGGTCATGTTCTTGTCCAAATTGGCTAAAGGAAGGATAGCAAAAGAAAAGTAATCCTGGTCACGTCTAGTCGAATTTGCCTAAAGGAATGGCAGTTAAAGAAAAGTCATTCTGGCCATGTCTAGTCAAAATTGGCTAAAAAAATTTATCCTAACCATGTCTAGTCCAAATTGGCTAAAGGAAAGACAATGAAAGAAAAGTAATCCTAGTCATATCTAGTCCAAATTGGCTAAAGGAAGGACACTAAAAGAAACACCATCCTAGCCATGTCTAGTCCAATTGGCTAAAGGAATGATATTAAAAGAAAAGTCAATCTGGTCATGTCTTGTCCAAATTGGCTAAAGGATGCTAAAAACAAAGTCATTTTAGCCACGTATTTTCTAAAATGGCTAACAAGATGACATTAAAATATAAAGTCAAAAGACACGCAAAAGCAAGGTCATCTTCATCATGTATATTCCAAATTGGATAAAGGATGGCCACTTAAAGTTCAACTCAAGACCACTATGTCTAGCTCAAATTGACTCAAAAATGGATGATCACGACAAATTTTGCCAAAAGCTTATCAAGTAATGTCTAGAGCAGAGAGTTTGAAGACAAAATGAATGTAGCAAAGCAAGTCCTTTTCCCTTGAGGGGAAACTAATGTGGAAAAAGTAGCACCACCATTAGGATCAAGCCACATGGACCTTTGACCATTTCCAAAATCAAGTATAACTAATTCCTACATTGAAGGGATATGAAAATGTGGCCAACAAACTGGAATCATGGGCAGTTACTAAACTGAATCATCTCTATAAATACACACCAAAAAGATGAGAAAAGGGAGGTCTAAAATAATTAATTCCACTCTACTTAGACAAAAGATCTCTTATTTCTCTTTTTGACTTGGGCGTTAGAGAGAATACGGCCGATATCTACTGGTGCCCAATATATATTCTTTCATGTGTAGGTCTCTTCCTTGCCCAATCATCTCCATAGTTGAGACAAGAATTAGCTTCAACAATAATCAATATAATCCTCATCCTTGCATGATGGAATATTTTGAATACCTCAATTATTCAAAACTAGTTCCTTGTTCACTAATCTTTCTATATATTCAAATTGATATTTGATCTTGTCTTTTGACTATAATACAAAAATTAAATTAATCATGTGAAAAGTTCTCCATCATGGTGTACGCACTAGTATACTGATGCATCATAGACTACACACCCCACTTAGAACTATGCAGTATAAAAAAGAAGCCAAAATCTACCACTCATTTGTTCAATGAATGTGATTTTGCTCATGCACTTTGATTTCATGTGTTTGGTGGTTTTGTTGATCAAATGTACATTTGAGCTTGCAATGCATTTAAATCTAGAAACCCTTTGATGCCATCAGGTCAGGATTGGGACGTGTATTGCCAAACCTAGCCCAGTACATGGCCTAAAGCATGACTCGGTTTGTCCTAACTTGTAATTGACCCAGACCCACCCTATTGCATTAAAAAATTTTACTTTTTTAAAAAAACTCAATCACTACAAAAAAATGTCGACAACGACACCACAACAACAACAGTTGTTTTAAATTGTTGTTGTTAATGGGTATCTGCAACGCGCACAATAGTGTTTGTCGAGTTTTACTTTTTAAGACATGTGTAATATGCACCAGCGACCAATGTAAAGTCCGTCATTGTTGATATGTTTCTGCAACACGCACAATAGTTAGTTGTGGCAGTTATTGTTTGTTGCAACTCTATGTATAAACACCAGCAACGAACCTAACAGTATGTCATTGTTGATCCATAATTAAGACTCAAGTGGATATTGTACATATTGTCGGTTTATAGATATATGGATGATTCTAAAAATTAGTCTTTGTTTTTAATATAAATCCTTGTTTATCAGCTTTAAAGTAAATTTATAATATATTTTTTTTATTTAAAAAATAAGTAGCAACAGTGACAAACTCAACCGTGGCAAAAAATATAACACATATTGCTAAAAACCTTGGTAAAAACTACATTGTTTAATTTGTAGCGACGGTCGCCAATATGTATATTCAACGAAAATTATAACCATCTTTGTATGCTACCCACGTGCATCACATAAGTACCTATTTGTGATAGTCTGACTATTCATCACTAAATATAGATTCAACAATGGTTTTAAGCGTCATTGAAATCTGCCTACATGTGTCGCACCAGTGGGCTTTTGTCCATCGTTGTATCTTTTCTTTTTCATAGTGAATTATTAAAAAAAACACAATAGTTTAAATTGTGGATTGGTCTAAACAATAATTATCTCTCTTTCACCATGAAAAAAACCAATTATTCGGGTCCAAATCCCAAACCGTTAAAAGGCCAGGTCAGGTCAGGGTAAAAAACTAACTCGGGTGATATCCCTAGTTCCCCTACTATGATTCACTACGAGCCAGCCTTTTAACTTTTTGTTGGGAGATTTGGCATTGCAAGATTAGATAAATATTGATGGTACTTTTCTTATGTTACACCATATGCATATTTGTGGCTCTTTGCATTGTTGGATGATGCTTTGAAGCTAAAGTGTGCATTCCCCTCCACCCCCCACCCCACACACACACACACCCAAGTTGTAGGGACTAGGGCTGGAGCTAAGGCAGCTTGTTGCCATCATTATGGACATTTCATGGAAGCTCCAGGGATCTTGGTGTCCTGCCACATCTGTCGTTATTGATAGGGCTGCCAATGAAACGATATGGTTATGATACAACTTATTCTATCACTATAATTATTTCTCAAATCTTTATTTATAATTGTTCCATTAAGTAAACGGTATAGGTACTTTCATAACCGTTCATTCTACTAATAATTGATTGGTTAATCGGATAACTATTATCTATTACATTTTTTTAAATGTGCTCAAAAAGTATAAAATAAATATTCATTTAATTAGATATTACTGAGGTAAAAACTAACATCATTACTACTGTTATTTATAGTTGTTGCAAATAAATTGTAATGATTAAACATGCAACGTAAATGGATACATATATTAAGCATATATACATAATAAAATATTTATTTTCTAATAATTATTTCTTATCATACGAGTCTAGCTCCAAGACATCCATCTATTGCCTGTTTCAGAAGAATCACAAATGTGAGAAGATTAACAATTGCCTTTTAACAGCTAATTGTCTTCAAAGGTGTATTGCATGTAAGAATGAGACCACATATAGTGATGCACATCATCCAATAGTGTATCTTTGTACCAATATTTTAAAGCCCAACCAGGACCCTCACCTAGATTAGTGGTTGGCCTGAGTTAACCCAGGTTGACCGAATGATGACATCATCACCTAAAGAATTTTAAAGGTGTCCCCCCATATTTTTAAAAAAAAAATTCATTTAAACCTATTCAAAGTTTCACTTAAACCTGTTTGGTCATTCAAAACTTGTTGATATCAACCTATTTTGGTATGATTTCTTGCCTCTAATAAAACTATTTTATGAGTTTTAAATTATTTAGAGGCAAACATTTGGAGAATTTTTATTGGGTGTGATAGAGCTCGGTGAGACTAGCGTAACGAACCTAAAAACGCACAAAACAGAAGCCGAGAGCAAAAGTTATGACCTCAAGAAGCGTACCACATGGGCGGGACCCACTTTTAAAAGTGAGAGATAACCTACCCATGTAGGGTCTAGTATCGAAGGGCTCATTGATACGAGTCCATTGGTACGAAGAACATGCAATTCTGAATTCGGGATAAGAAGTTATCATGTTTTAAGTTTGAATTGGTATTTGATTGAAATATTATTAAAAAATTCAGAAATTGACAAAATAGCTGGCGTCACTACTTACGCCAGTAGCTAACGCCGAGCTGCCCTGCGCTAAATGATGCTCATCGGACGCGTGGTGGGTCCATGTGAACGCGCCGCAACACCACGCAAACGCGCGCACCACGCATGCGTCTAGCGCAGCAATGTCGTTTTCTGGCCATTTATGGTGCAACACATGTCTTGCACATGTCGTCGGCTCGCAGGTCTTTTCTATAAATAGAGGTTTCAATTCATTCTTTCGGATAACTTTCTAGAGTCATTCTGAGTCTGTTTCCTTCTATTCATTCTACGCAATGAAAGTGTTCATTCCTCAAGTTAGCGACCCTATATGGGGGAAACGTCCTAGGGCAAGGAGATGTTCTGTCGGCCGCCTACAAAAGGTAAAGTATCTTCGGGTAAGGGGAGATTTTGTCCATCACCTACGGGCATATTGTGAGAAAAAGTGTTCTGAATAAAGGGGAGGTTCTGTCTATAGCTAGTGATGCCACCGGGTTGGGTTTTGGTAAACCCGACTCCTATGCCACTTAAAAAACTAAAACCCAAATCCTATACTAAACCCGTCATGGGTTAAAAATTCCATACCAAACCTGAATCCTAATGGTAAAATCAAAACCCGAACCCGACCCGAATACATTAACACTAACACCTACTCACATCCACTCTGAGGCGTAAAAAAAATACAACGAACTTGGTAACAAAATCCTGTTTAAATTCTTATGGTAACACATCAGTATAAAGTGTATTGACTATTGAATGGGGCAAAGATCCAGGGAAAACTTTCAACAGAAGAAAAAAACAATGTGAAGTGTATTGACGGGCAAAGATCTAAAAGCGACCCACTGGAAAAAAAACAATGTGAAGTGTATTAACGGGCAAAGATCTAAAAGCGACCCATAGGGGAAACTTTCAAAATCAAAATAATATAAGTAGCAGAAGAAGACAAACTCTCTTTGCTGATAAAAACAAAAATTAAAAATTAAAATAGATAAGACGCCAAAGTTAGATCTCTGTTCTAAATATCAACTGACATCTCACAAAAACAGTCCAAAATTTGCATTTTTATATATAAAAAAAAAAAGCACAAACCAAAGAAACCAAAAGGCAGGATGTTCAGAGGGCAGGGGAGGAAGAAGGTGAAATCAGAGAGAGAGAGAGATTAGCAAAACCCCAAAATTCGCCCCTTTGGTGTGTCACTTCTTTGTTCAAACCCAAACCAGAGGACGACATTGGAAATCGCTGAGAGATAAAGGACGTTGTAGCCCGGACACTGGAGGGAGGCAGGGAGCCAGAGGAAACAGTAGGGAGAAGCCGAAGGAAATAGTTGGAAATGAAAGGAGCCAAAGGAAACAGGAGGGAGAAGCCAGAGGAAATAGTTGGAAATGGACGCCATTTGAAACCGTCTAGAGCAGGAGGATGTCGTCGTCGGCAATCCCATAACCGGAGGGACACCAAAGGGAGACGTAGGAGACGTTGGAAATTGTTTGGAGCTGGAGGACGCCGTCGTCAGTAATCCCAGAACCGGAACCGGAGGGACATCGGAGGGATCTGGGAGAGAAGGCAGACTGGAGGTGTTGGTTGCAAAGCGTAAATTGGGAACGATTTTAGGGTTGACTTAACGATGTTTATATAAACCGGGTCGGGTTGGGTGAGGGAAAACCCGAATCCTACCCGACCCGAATGGTTCGGGTCAAAATTTAAACCCAAACCCGATCCATTATACCATTTAACAAATCCAAACTGGACCCATTAAGGTCGGGTCGGGTTTACCAAAAACCCGACCCGAGTGGCATCCCTATCCATAGCCTACGGGCACGGAAAGAGAAAAGTGTCCCGGGTTAAGGGGAGGTTTCACGGAAAAAGAATTTCTAGAGTAGATTTGAGTCCGTTTTCTTTTATTAAAGAGACATTCTTACCTAAATCGAGTGTGTCGGACGTCATGGCGGGGTTATTCTCCTGGTTGGAAACCTCCATAACCCCAGAAGTGGCTAACCAATTTCATGGTGTCCGGTTCATCGGCTTCGAACTCTTGCGGAGAGCGAGGTAGGGGCTTTTATCCTTTCTTATGGCATGATTATAAACTTTGGTTGTGTTTTGAACTTATTATTTATATGATTCTCGCATGTTATGCGTTAGAGATTATTTTCAAGTTATTATTTATGATTTCTACAAATATATTCTATCTGTCGAATGGCTAATTGTTGAGATATGATATGATTTATATATCGTATGTTTATAATGCTATTATGTATATTTGATTAATCGAATGATTTGCCGCTGGAAGTAGATATGTTTTATATACTACATGCTTTACGATTGCCTCATATATAATAGTTTTATTGAATGTTTATCCGAGGATTTTGATATAAATTATACATGTTAAAGCGTGTGAGATAGAGACAAACTAGCTTCACCACTGTTTTCATTGCGAATGAATATAGTAATATTAGGGGTGGTTTGTAGCGAGCCGTGAGAGCTTGCAAACCCCAGTAGCATCTTCGATACGTAGGAAGAAACATTAGGGGTGGTTTTGGGTAAGAGGCACACCTTGTTTTTATGAAAAATATTATATATGATATGTGTTGTGAAACTACCATGTATTTATTCATGCCTGATAGTATAAACTCTCCTACTAAGTATTTTAAAATACTCACCACCCCCCAGACTTTGCAGGACTCGACGAAGCTTAGTGTGCGGGTAGAAGGGCCTACTCCGAAGTTTTATCGATGTGATTCAAGAATTTCAACCGCACCAAAATGAGTAAGAACTTATTATTTTTCTCTTGTGTGTTTGTACACAGATCGTGGTTCTTGGGGGTATTATTATTTTATTATCACATATGGTGAATGGCTCCAGTTGCGGGCCCAGGTAAACTCTGATATTTTTGTGAAAAGAAAATTTATATGCTTCCAAAATCTCTGGGCGCGAAACTAAATCATTCCAAATTTTGTTATATACAAACATGATTTGTAACATAATCGTAATCCCAACCAACATATACCAAATCTCAAAATAACCACCTACACTACTCATTTAAAGTTAAGCCAGTTAACACTGAAACCAAGGTAGTTTGAGATGGGCTAAACAAGAGTTTGGTTCTATTAGCCCAAGTTTAAACTTTGATTTGAGCTAACTTGAGTCTAACCTCAAGTAGAATAGAAATGACTCAGCAATCCTACTCCAAAACCACTACTCATTTCCTTACACAAACAAACACTTCATAAGTTTAATTATTAAAAACAAAAAAAGACTCATGTGTTTGAGTTATCAAAATGGAATCTAAATTAACCTGAGAGTTGCAAAAATATTTTATACAAAGTGTCTATGTAGCTAGTTAATATTTTAGCATGTATGATTAAAGATGAATCGTGACCTAATGAGACAAGAAAAATTAAACAAAGCAACCAAATGGGAAACATCAAAATGAAGTGAGTTTAAGAGAATATAAAATATAAATTACAAATAGATATTTTTTTATAAAAAATATTGTTAGATATGAAATGCTAGAAAGAGCAAATCATCTTACAAGTAGTAGCTTGTAACAACTATAATGAATGGTTGTAAGTAGTTAAATTAATTTAAGAAATGTTTGAGATTTGAATAATATCTTTCATTGAGTAAATCACCATGGTGAATCATGACATGAAAATTATTGTAAAAGACCATTAGCCAATCTCTTTCAAAATTAAACCACTTAACACTAATGAGTATATATATTTATAATTTTTAAATATGACAAACGGGTAACAGATAAACGGGTAAAGAAGAACTTTTTTAATTACCTTCCATTTAGATAACAGTCGGATAAAATTATCCTCTTATTTACCCATCGAATAAATTTAACCATACCATTTAACTTCTTAATGGTACGATACAGACAGTAAATTGGTAAAATGGGTACCGTTGACAGTCTTAGTTGTTGAGGCTTCAGCTTTTCCATGTAGTGATGAATATCGCTAAATAGTTAGGACCCTCTAAAGTGATAGTTGAGTAAAATCATGACAATCCCATGGTCTATTTCTTCCAAATCTCACCCAAGTTCTATTCCAACATGTCTACAAACAAGTAACTATATAGCTAACACTAGGTGGAGGCCATATTTTAGAAGAACACTTTTCAAGAAACTCCATTTTATACTATCATAGGCCTTAGCCATATAAAACTTGACAGGCCCAAATCCTACTTCCTTCCGTCTTTTACATTTTGAATTCACGGTTGAGGAAATCTCCTGAGTTAAGCGGATGTTGTCATGGATTAATCTTCCCTTGATAAAATGATAAAAGTTGTTTCATTAGGAGAGATGATCCTTTGCATTATAAGCTGCAAACGGCTAACTATTATTCTAGATTTGACTTTGTAGGACACGATACATAAACTAATAGGGCAAAACTTATAGGGGGTTCACTTCGGGATTATTCTGATCATGAGGAAAACGGCATAATCTCTAATATTTTAGATGACATTCATCATGTGACTTCCAATGAGGATAACAATATACTGATGATGTCCCTGATTTTGGATGAAGAAATATAGCAAGCCATCAAAGCTTTGGGTGCTCTAAAAAGTTCAGGTTGTGATGATTTTTCAAGTAACTTTTACATCAAATATCGGGAGACTATTGGTCACCCACATATTATTAGCACAAGAGTGACATAATGTAATTCTAACATATCTTGATTAAAGTGTATGCAAGAAAACCAGATCTGACAAAGAAAATACAAACCCCTCACTGACTGTGTGAAGTATTGCATGGAGGAAAACAAGATGAGAGAGAGAAAACAACCGAAATCCGATGATGCGCCGTGGAAAACTGAGAGGACAAACGCCAATTATATGAAGATTATCAACAAGAACACCATCAATGATCTAAAGGACAAGGGATTTTGATGGTGCTTATCGTAAAGGACAAGGGATTTTGATGGTGCTTATCGTAAAGGACAAGGGATCTCTTGCGCTCGTGCTGAAATTTGGGATATTGAAATACAATTTATTGCAGGCCTTGCAGTAGCAATTCCTGCACAATCAATGGCCTATATTTGTAGAAACTTATGCTTGTTTATTAGGAGTTCGACTTCTTCAATATTTGTCCTTCTCTCAAATGATCATCTAAGGTGATTCAAGGAACATCATTTCCTATATTCATTTGAATAAGTTTGATAAGAATAGGAGGCTCAACGGGATTATTGAGAGCATTGGAGGCGCTATTTCGGGCTTCTTAGAATGGTTGGCAATCCATGTTTATGAGGAGCAAAATCAAGTGGCAGATTTTCTAGCCAATTATGCTATTGATCAGTGCTCAAGATATTGGTTCATCCACGTATGGATATTTTGATTCTAGGTGTTGTAGGTTGTAGTTCCTTATTTTATATATATATATATATATATATATAGAAAAAAGAATGAGACCCTCAACCAAAACGTGGAAAAAAGTGTAAGTTTTACTCCCCAAAGACTGCCCATTAAGAACAATCCCGTGTAAAAAGTAGACAAATCATACACTCTTTATGGGACACAAAATTTTCTAAATCCATACAATCTACAATGTGACTTTTATACCCTGGCCAATCCACGTGGCCTAAGACTAACCTGAATATCCCATCCCCCACTTGGGACCGCTGTTTTCCTGTTCAAGTACACTAACCCGATGCATCTATTTGCTGAATTTTTCACATGGAACTGATCTGATTGTAACCTTTAATTCTTCTTTTGGCTAACGATGTAACCTTTTAAAAATTGACAAGATGAAGAAAGAGTGCATTAGCATGCTATACTACCCGAACGATTTACGTGGGACTGGCGTGAGCAGAATCTCAAGGTTGCTGATTGACAAACGTGGGAGGGTGTAAGTGTCCCAAGGATCAAGAATGTGTGTGCAAACAGTAGTGCCAGCTCCCATTCCTCAATACTCCCATGGTACCAACCCAAGAAAAGGTAACCTCATGGATAACGAGTCCACGAACAGCCACTACCATTCACTTTTCTAACAGCTGAAATTCGAAGGCCCCGCACCTCTGAATGCGGAGAAAATCCAATCAAGATTTTGACCGTTTTACAAGCAACTCTACTCCTGAAGAGATTCTAATGGGAAATCGCCTTTCAGCCACTTTACTCCAGAACTTAAAGGGCCAAGCAGCCCCTTATTTTCACAACACGAATCCAATCCAAATGACACGGATTTCTTTTATCTGTTTGGTAGAACTTTTGTTCCCAAAACCTAAGAGTAGACTCTCCATTCAAGTGTGGAAAGAATTTTTGGTCCTCCCAGAGTTATCCTCTTAGATATGCCCCACTTTAAACGATCCATTAATCACTGGGGTCGATGGTGCACACACTAGCGCACATGTATCTATTAGATGGCACTAGCATGTACGCCATCGTGATCGATAGCTCCCTTTAAGTGGAGGATATCCTGGAGGATGCAAGTAGGACCAAAAATTCTTCCTCCACTGTGTGCCTCTTGACTCTATCATGGAGGTTATCAGTCTCAAAAACAAAGAAACAGAAAGGGAAACTTTAATTCAAGAATAAAGAGCAAGAAGTCAATCAGGCTACACAAAATGGCACCGTTAATTATCCAATCCTCCATCGTACATAACCTAGCCAATTGTCAACCCACTTGCTCTATAAAGTAACTCAAAACATTGTATAAAAACAATGTTTTTTGTTCATATTCCAAATCCTTCGCTCTACAGCTGCAGAAGTATAACAAGCATTACAACCAAATCGCTTGAGATAAATGATCCAATCTTTTAACTCTCCTCGAGGTCCTTCAGAACAGAAAAGAACCAAACGTTAGAATTACCTGCTAAAATCTTCAAAGACTGAAAATACACTTCATATGTGGCTATACATAGCTCCCAACTAAGATGCATTTGCATTATTGGAACTATCTGCACCAGGAAACCCTCCACCAGCTGCAGACGGTGGATTGGGCTGATAAACCCCTGGAGCACCATTCGAGGCATGCATTGTCATGCCCATAGCAGGATTAGGAGCAGAGGGCCTCGGTGGACCAGTCATAGGCATTTGGAAGGACGAAGTGCCAGGCGGAAGTGCAACAGGTGGCATGTTTGGAGCGGGTCCATAACCTGCCAAACAAAGGAGAGAAAAGCAAATGAAAACAGATTCCCCAAATAAAGCTCCAGAAGATGGGCTACTTTGTGTGCATCTTAGGTGCAACTAGTTAGCAGTTCAAACCTTATTTTTCAAGTAATTTAGTACAAGCACAAAATCATAAATCAGGTAAACTTCAGCCTTTTGTTTCCTTCCAGATTCCATAATAAATTGCCATAAATCCAATCAGGAGGAACCTCAAAAAAAACATATAACCTGGCAAGCACTTGTCACGTCATTGCAAATTCTGATATCAAGAAAATTGCATATTGTGACTTCCATCATTACTTATCCTCCCCATAGGTTCAACTGAAAAAAATGGTGCTGCTCTATTTTAAATTTGTGATGGAAGCAAAGGCTCTGGGCAGTGAATATTCAACTAATCTGGCACCTCGATTCTAGAGCTGTATCCACATTTACAACTATGCAAGTCCACAATATTGCCATCAATTTGAGTATTAGACCTATGTGATGATCTACAATATTGCTATAAAATTGACTATAAGACCTACAATACCATCTCATGCATCCAATTCCAGGCCAATGGAAAAGGAAGTATGACAATGATAGTGAAGTTTCAGCACATTATTCCCTTGTTCGAGTATTGGGTCACATAAGAAGTGGTGTAAAACAACGCAAATTTTTTCTAGTAGGCTCGCGTCATCATTTGAAGTCTGACAAAGTCAAGTGATAACGTAAAAACCATGTTGCCAACCCCAAATGGATGTGATACAGCATAAACAACAAGGCCAAGAGAAACTTTCTGCTATACCACTACTTACATGTGGAAACTCAATGTTATAGATTTATAAATAGCACTTAAATAAAAGCAAGTTTACACACCTAGAAAAGGATTCCATAAAACGATATAAAAAATGTTACTCAATAAGACGTAACAACTATAAATTTTCATAAGTTTCTCAAAATATGTACAAATGATAATTTAACTTTTCATAAAACTTCATACAATATATATTAGTGTCATTAAAACATTTGAAAGTACCAACATTTTTTTTTGCTCGATTCATCTCAAATATATTCTTTCATAACTGGATACCTGGCATTGGTCGGGGCAAAACAGGTGGCCTAATCCCTGGAATAGGCGAGTTAAGAGGTGGCTGAGATCCAATTGGCATAACATTTGGTGGCATAACAGGAAGACGAGGTCTTTGTGGGTTAGATTGGAGAGACACAAGATGCTGGTTAAAGGTGGCACCAATCTGCTGCTGAAATGCTGCAGCCTGCCCCAGATGCTCCTTGATCCTCTGATCAATTAAACTTTGAGTTTGTTGTTCCTCAAACTGCTGATAATATGAGCGCACATTGGCCTGTATACAACAAAAGAAAAAAATCAACAACTGACATGGAAAATATATGCAGGCTTAACGCATGATATAATATTTACCTTGTGCTTGTACCCAGCATTGTGTTGTTTTCTAACAGAAGGCTGAAACAGAAAAATGAGTTCATTAAAAAAACTGATCTTCTTAAATAAAATTTAAACAAAAAAACACAATTAACAGTACAAATTATCCATTGTATAATGTAACTGCAGCAAAAACAGATAAGTTCACTACACCAAGCAAATAATTTTTTTCTATACATAATATCAAGTTGGTTATAAAAACAATTAAAATCTAAAGAAAATACATAAACAATTGCAATCTAAAACAACCCAATAGAACCACCAATTTTATCAATCAAGATTTTGGAAAATGTATAGTTAACACCATTCAACAAAGCATGCTAACAATGTCCATGGCTTTGAGAGCCTCAATATGCACACATAAGGAGAATCTGCATGCCTCAAATTTCCCTGTGTATAGGTACCTCTTATTTGACATTCAGAGAACACACAACATAATCAGTATTCTTAAATGAGAACACTTTTTCCGGATGCTAGAAATACTGGAACATAAAAAAAAATTGGATGGAAAAACTATCAATCCAAATGCAAAAGGCAGCCATTTTATTGTAAAAATAGCACGTAATCATATTTATTTATTATTAAAAAAAACCAAAAACAAGTAAAGCTAGCTCGAATCAACTTGACATCAAGAACCAGCATCAAGAAAACTGACGCAGGTGACCCATTATATTTGGATAAAAAAAGCCCGGATATATAACTAATAGAGCTCCTCCATCTTCTCCTTCTTCCTTCAGTATATAGAGTAACCAATTTGAGGGAGCAAAGAAAAATAAAGTATATTGCCAATGCTTACAATAATGCCAAAGAATGTTTTTTAGTTAGTATCAAACATGATATCTTATATTATGCTTATCTGCAAAACAGAGAAGCAAAAGCTTCGTTCATCAATGTAACATGACCGATAAACACCACACATTTTTTTTTCAACAAAACTCCTACATAAACCAGAAAGTCAATGCAGAAAACGAAGAATACATCAAATTAGAATAAACAAATTACTCACAGAGTCGTGGGTCAAGTACGTGTCACAGTAATCACAATAATACCTGCAAATTATCGACAAAAATATATATAAAAAAAAGCAATCATTAGCAAATGGAAGCTAACAACATAAAACCTAAATTCAAATCTCAACTAGAAAAATTTCATACCGAGGCATCTCGATCAGCAGAAGGTGAAGCAGTAAGCTGTCAGATAGTGATGGTGGTTGACCGCTTCCTGAGCAGCAACAGTCAATAAACGCAAGAGTTAGCCACTCAAGATGGAAATATGGCACGGGGTCGGGTTAGGGCCGGGTTTTTCCGATACCAATTAAAAAATCATAACCCGAACCCTATACCAAACCCGAGTTAAAAAAATTGTATCAAACCCGACTCCTAAAGGTAAATTAAAAACCCGAACCCGACCGGAATAACATATAAACCCGTCAACACTATAACTCGACCCGACCTGACCCGAATAATTTACCAACCAACCCAACCCGACCCGAATCTGAAAAAAAAATATTTAATTAATACAAACTGACATTCATTTTTTATGCGTAAAAAAAAATTAGAAACAAAGACCTCTATTGAATTTTCAAGTGTAAAAAACCTCGGAAGTAGTGTGAACTGAAATGTATCCAGACTACCAACGATTCATGATCATCCAGAACAGCTCAAAAACAACAAAAAAAACACAAAATAGTTGAGTGTCGAAAAATCCACCAAAAAAATACCTCCTTCAACCGAAATACAGTTGCAGCACTTCAAATCCAAAAAAAAAAAAAAAATTGCCAAACTAGCATGCTATCTTGAGCAAATCAGAGAATGGAGAACTCACAGCGCTTTTGGAACACAGGCGCCGGAGGGAAGAAGCTGGCGAGATGGAGAAGAAGCGTCGGCGAAATGGAGAAGAGGCGCCGGAAAAATGGAGAAGGCGTCTGGACGAACTCTGGAGGCGGCGGACCGGCAAAATGGAGAAGACGATCGACGAGCTCTGGAGACCGCGGACCGGCAAAATGGAGAAGACGTCCCGACGACCTCTGGAGGCGGCGGACTGGTCGAGTCGTCGACTGTGAAATGAAACGGGATCGGGGAAAAATTTAGGGCACAGCGGCGGACTGGGCTTTCACAAATGGCATCGCCGGATCGGGGAAAAACAGGGCACGGCGGCGGACACCGGACGGTCGACTGTGAAGTGAAACGGGAAGATTGGCCGATTGGGATCGCCGGATCCGGGGAAAATTTTGGGCGAGGCGGCGGACTCTGTGAAGTGGAAGATTGAAACGGGAAAAAATTAGGGCGAGTGATGAGAGGTGGCTAGCGGGTCGGGTCGGGTCAGGCAAAACCCGAATCCGACCCGACCCGAAGGGTTCGGGTCAATATTTAAACCCGAACCCGATTCGTTTTACGATATCCAAACTCGACCCATTAAGGTCGGGTCGGGTTTTATCCGAGTGGCATCCCGGAACAAACAGAAGTTTGAAGCCAAAAATAAATAAATAAAACAAGCATTAATTATGTCTCAACACTTCAACTTCAAAGAATCAACAAATATAACCAGAAATTGAAGAAAGGAATGAAATCACATTTAAATTATACGCAAGATCTAGCTCTGTAAGCAGGAGAAGCAACAGACAATCCAAACCCAGAGAGAGAATAGCCCAAACCTTCAGAACAATTCATAAATAAACAAATGATTTCCAAACACCAGAGAAAGAACCTGAAGGCTGCACGCCAATCCAACCCCAGAAATAATTATCACACACTTCACTTCAAACAGCCAGCAATGCATATATAGGCAAATGAATAAAGTTTCCAGATTTGAAAGACAGAACAGAAAGAAGATCAATCACACAAACACAGAGATAGAGAAAGAGACTCAAGAGTCACCCAGATGAGAAAACCCTGGCAGAGATCAAACCCCAAAGAGAACATAGGTGGGTTGAAACCTGAAACCAGGAGGAGGTCCTAGACAGAGAAGACAGAAGGAGAGTGGACGAGGGGGGGGGGGGGAGTTTAAGTTTCCTTGCCCCATTGCCAGAGAGGAACTGCAGTGGCCAGACATGAGGTTCAAGCTGGAGGAGGGAGTCATCCTTGGCAGAGGGTGTAGTTGTTGAAGGGTGTCATCTCTGGCAGTGCTCTAGCTCAAAAAGAGGCAATTTAAGAGAGAAAAGACGAGAGCCTGCAATTTTCAGATTTTTCATATTTTTTAAATCCATTTTTATGAATTTTTCCATCATGAATGTGGATTTCAAATCCTGAATGATTAAAGGTTTTTTAACCAGTGCTGCATTTAAAATATTGGAAATCCTTACTCAGTAATTGTATTCCTTAATTTATTGGCTAATGGTCTGTCAATTCGAAGAAAGCAGGATAAAGAGAAAGAGAAAGGGAAAGCCAATCTAGAAGAAAGAGAAACCCATAGAAATAGAAAATTCCCCCTTCTTATTTGTGCAATAGAGAATTGAAGAGAAAAACTGAATCCATTGTCTGATTCCATAAGATGGGATTTGGAAGAAGATATGAGTTCCATACAAAGTGAAATCTCTCCAATTACCATTCTACTAAATTACAACCCATATGTAATCAAAACATACCTAACAATCCACAAAATACCAGTATTTAATAACACAATCCATAATCCGCTTAGAACAATCTATAATCTGTAAAATTACCAATACATCAACAATTCACATTTCACAAAATCATAAGATTTTCTCTTTGTGACGCACTATTCTCCGACTCAGATTTATTGTTGAATGTCAAATGGCACTACGCAACCATGAGAGACGCTGCATGCAGCAACTATTCCTATAGCCTATCTTCTTCCTTTTTCCCATTCATCCATATCCCTCTATATGTATAAGTTTCAATACAATAAGCATATCAAGATATTCCACATGCATTAAATTAAACATACAAATTCAAATAGATTTAACTATCGGTTGCATCAATTCAAAGCAAAAAAAAAAGTTCACAGGACATAAATTCCAATACCTGTTCGCAGGATAATAATTCTAAAGCAAGGATGGAAGGACCATCATTTCAATGGAAAATGAAGGTACCGTTGGGGTTTTAGCACAGAAATGCGCCGCGCCTAGCCATAAATAAACAACCCTAAAGGAAAAAAAGAGGATTTAGGAACAAGGTACTCTGTACTCTGTACATCATCAAGTGGCAGAATGACAAGCACAAAGATGAACATATGAACCTTGATATCAAAAAAGAACATAGAAAACGAAGTGTAGCATGTTCAAAACATCTCAAGGATACATCCTTTTTTTTACTGGTTGCAAAGCAGTAACCATTCAACATCCATAAACAATCTTCAAAGAGGGGGAAAATCAGTCAGAGCATAATAATGCTACTCCCAATAAGGCCAACATGCGACAGCGTTGAAGTGAATCATCTGAGCTAAAAATTCATTTTTGTTTGGTAAATTAACAACAAAATAAGAAAAATCAACTTTACTTGATGAACGAGTCCAGGGGACACGGCTGCTGGCGGCACTAGATTCTGGTGGCAGTCACTGCTGCAGGAGGCGGCCGAATCCAGGAAAGGGGGGGCTAGGGTGAGTGAGTGGAAGAGAGAGGGATAGAAAATGGTAGAGAGAGAGAGAGAGAGAGGAGCAAACGCGGAGAGGGAGATGAACGCGATGAGGAGAGGTGGCGCCGGCGTCAGGGAGAGCGGGGATGGCGACGGCGAGGTCCCCGAGGGGGTCGGGTATAACTGTATAAGACGCTGGGGCAGGGACTGGGGAGCCGGCGATTCGGGCGACCTGTTCACCAAATGGCTATCCGCGGACGGGTATTATTTGGCGAATCGGGTTTAGCCGCCGCTTCCGGGCCTTGCGGATGTAGCTCATCCTCCGGCTCCGGAGATAAAGGGTGTCCGCCGACTTTCAGGCCAATGTCAAAAGTTGACTCGACCCGTATAACCCAACTCAACCCTACTAATAAGGGTTAGCAGGTTATGCTTAAAGTTTGAAAAATAGACTTTAAGAAGGGTCATACCTAATTAATCCACCTACCTTATTAAATCCGTACATGTAGTGTTGTGCCCGGTGTGGGCATAAGCGGTACCTCGCACGAATCACGCAAAGAAGAAGGAAGGAAGGAAAAAAAAAAGGAATGGAACTGAATATTATATTACATAAGAGAAACACACAAGGAGGAAGACGACCCTTATAGGGAGTTGCACCTCTCTCCTTGGGGGTTGCATCAGCTAGTGGGCCTGACTAATCCGCGAGGACACTAACTGGCCTGTTACAACTTCCTAATCATAATATCAAACTACACTACTTATTACATAAGCAAATACGAAACTAAATAGCCTAATGTAAGCACATAGAAGACCAACGCAGCGGAAGAGAGCCTGGATGAATAGCCTGGGTGAACATGCACAATAATCCACCACGCTTCCGCTATTCGCCTTGACCTCAAGGCGACCATGCTAGGTAGCAAGTCATTAACTCGTCCTCGGACATCCAAGTGGCGTCTTCAAGTGGTTGGCCCATCCAAGAAACGAGCACCTCTGTAATAATGCGGCCGGAACAGCGGACCCGATGCTTATCAAACACCGAGGCAAGAACGGGTTCTATAGGAGGGGCTAGTCTTATCAAAGGAGGAGGTGGAGCATCGATAGCTAGGGAGGTGTCACCCACACAATGGCGGAGCCTGGAGACATGGAAGACTAGGTGGACCAAGGAGTCAGGTAGTAGGGTGAGACGGTAGGCCACCGAACCAATGCGCTCGACCACAATATACAGGCCATGGTAACAGGGGGCGAGCTTGGTATGCTCTGGCTAGAACAATGTGGTTTGACGCTGAGGAAGGACAAAGATATAGACCAAATCGCCTACATGAAACTCCCGATCAGCGTGCTTTCTGTCATACACCTGTTTCATCCGGTTCTAAGCGGAGGCAAAGTTCAGCTTAAGCTGATGGAGAACCTCATCATGTGTCTCAAAAGGAGTGAACCCTGTGCAAGTGTGAAATGCGGTGTTATACGACCATTCGGCCCAAGGAAGAAGCTGGAGCCACCGACAGGGCTGAGACATGGCGAAATACAGGAGGTACTGTTCCAGGTAGCGGTTCACTACCTCGGTCTGGTCGTCCATCTGTGGATGATAGGTTGTGCTCATGTGAAGAGTAGTGCTCTGTAGGGCAAAGAACTCCAGCTAGAACTGAGAAATAAATATTATGTCGTGATCAGAAACAATAGTACGAGGTATGCCATGAAGCTTAGCAACCTCCCGAACATATAGCTCAGCCACCGTCTTGGCGGTAAAGGGGTGCCCAAGGGTGCAGAAGTGCGCATACTTGGACAACCAATCCACTACCACAAGAACCACCGAGGCCGGCCTCGGAAGCATTTGTTTCAACCACAAAAGGGCGGCTGAAATCCAGTAGAATGAGGATGCAAACGGATGCCATTGACTGCTTCAACATGTCAAAAGCTGCTTGGGTAGCCTTTGTCCAATGGAATCCGCCCCTGTGAGGGGGCGGGCGGTCTCTCCATAGCAGCTGATAAACCTCTGATAGTAGCCAGTGAGGACCAAGAAGCCTCTTAGGGCGTGGACACATGTGGGTGTCGGCTAAGAGAGCATGGTAGACACCTTCGATGGATCAGTGGTGACCCCATCCTGAGAAATGATGTGGCCAAGATAGTTGACCAGTGGACTGCCAAAAGAACACTTTGAACTCTTAAGAAATAAGGAATTATCTCTGAAAACCGAGGTGCTCCATGTGTTCCGCCCATGACTTGTTGTAGACAAGGATGTCATCAAAGAAAACTAGGATGTAGCGGCGAAGGAAGGGCCTGAAGAGATTGTTCATAAGACTCTGAAAAGTGGAGGGGGCGTTGGTAAGCCTAAACAACATGACGAGAAACTCAAAATGGTCGTCGTGTGTGTGGAAGGCGGTCTTGTGCACATCGGCTGGCTACACCCGAATTTGATGGTAACCCGATCGAAGATCGAGCTTACTGAAGATTGTCGCACTGGCCAATTCATCCATAAGCTCCTCAATCACCTAGATATGGTACTTGTCCTTGACCTTGATGGCATTCAAGGCCCAATAGTCGACACAAAACCGCCACGTGCCATCCTTCTTACGAACCAGCAATACAGGCGAAGAGAGCTTTGTGCTAGGGCATATGATGCTGGATTGAAGCATATCAGCGACGAGGCGCTTTATCTCTGCCTTCTGGATGTGGGGGTAGCAGTAAGAGCGGACATTGGCAAGAGACACCCCTGGGATGATGGGAATGTGGTGGTCATGAGGCCTCACGGGTGGCAGACCTCTGGGCTCGGCAAACACGTCATTGTGGTCCACTAGTAAGGTAAGAAGGTCCTTAGGCAGCAATCAAGAAGGAGCTTGCTGATTGGGCAGAGAGAAGGGTGCTCGGTTGAGACCCTTGAATCCGTACCCACTGTCCCTGAACCTCAAAATCCATAATCATCTCTCCAAAGTTCCATACCACATCCCCAAGGTCCTATAGCCACTAAACCCCTAACACCACGTCCACCCCTTTTGTGGGTAGCAAGAAGAGATCAATGATGAAGGTGTGGCCCTGGATAGAGAGGGCGGCTTGTGCACATACACCGGAGCTCCTGAGGTACTTTCCATCACCAATCAAGACATCGAATTGCTTCAAATCGAACACAAAATAGCCTAGATGTTGGGCCACCTTATTGTTGATGAAGTTGTGGGTGGAGCCACTATCGATAAGGATGGCCACTTGCTGTCGCTTGAGGTGACCTTGGACACGCATCGTGCGAGGAGTGAATGCCCCAGAGAAAGCATGGACTGAGATCTCAGGCAGCACATCATTGTAGTGGGAGGAATCTGTAAAACCCCGACCTAGAAAACTGGACCTGGACCGGGGGTTTGTTTGGAAGACAAAATTGGAGTGTATAAAAAATAAGCGAAAAAATTAAAACCGACTAACCAGGAGCTACAGACTTTGAGTACGAGAGTCATAACGTTCATCCATGCCCTATGGAGCTTTAACGTTCTGTTGTGCGTAGATTAGAACAAACCTAATTTTATAACTAATTTGGATCGGGCCAACGTTGCCTTGCCGTTGTTTGCCTACGTAGGTATTGGATACCATCTCTGAAGTTATTCCAATACGATCGGATCCGAACGTAGTTCTGCCTAACGGCTAATACATGCATCAAGCATCACAAAATCATATACATTAAAATATGTATATCCTTATATCCAAATAATCATTCAGAATCAAATGGAAATCTTATAAATCATCGGAGTCAAACGGAAGCCCATAAATCAGTAAAATATACATCTCACATAGGTGAGCAGAACACTAACAAAAACACACATCCCACTCTATCATAAAGCAGAGTAGAACACACTACAGAGCATGTTGGATCATATCAAATCCTATCAGATGATATCAGATTTCATTCGACCATACCGATCATATCAGATCGGAGTATGTCAAATCACAATAGAGCATTTCAGAGTAATTCGGATCACAACAGAATACATCAAAGTAGATTAAATAGGAACTTATCAGCATATATCGGATTAGCAAATTATATATCTTAATTAGTATATTACTAATTAAGATGTGCATTCATATAAGTCATATTAAATTAGAAGGTCAGAAAAGCGTACTCCCCTGCAGTTCCAGAAGTGGCAACGTTCGGAGTTGCTCGTTTCCTCAGGGCGTCCTCCCTTTCAGATCCGGAGATGATGGGGAGAACCTCCTCTAACTCTGGAATACTTTTCTCTTTCCGTGACCGTAGGCTCGGACAGAACCTCCCCCTAACTCGGGATTACTTCACACGCTCATAGGTGGTGGACAAAACCTCCCCTTACCCGGAGACACTTTACCCTTCACGCGCCCGTAGGCGGCAGACAAAACCTCACCTTACCCGGAGACAATTTACCCTTCTTGCGCCCGTAGGTGGCGGACAAAACCTTACCTTACCTAGAGACACTTAAACTAAAAAATAAGTAAACTGAAACTAAAGTATCTAGAATTATCCTAAAGCTAATTTAGTAACAAATCAACACCGTCCCCGGCAACGGCGCCAAAAACTTGATCGTTTATAATTAAACCCTTTGCAAGTGTACAAGGTAATTGTACTAGGATGAGTATTTAAGGGTTGTTGAACCTCAGGGACGGATGAATTATTACTAAATATAAAAAGGAATTTGCTGATTGAAAACTAAAACAACTTAAACTTAAATTAAGTAAAGGAAAAGAAAACAACTAGTTTAAAAACAAGAGATTAATTTGATAGATTTTACTTAGGAAATCGAATCCACTATAGAACCATAACAATTCCTTAACTTTTAATCTAAATCTAGTGTGAATATGAACAAGTATTCTCAGCTACAAGCTAGAATTACTTCAGAAAGAATCATTAATTAATTTCCATAGCATGAACTATCTTCGACAATAGCACGAATCATCTACACTAAATAGCTATAGGCATGACCCGTCTAATCTTAGTATAACTCATCCAAGTCCTTAATTATCTGAACATTAAAACTATTGTATGACCATCTCATCTAAATCACAGAAATTAGAATTGATGTAAATATCAAAACCACATCAATCTATCATCTACAAGACAATAAATCAACATAGATTTGAATAAACATTAAAAGCTCTTCCATTAAAAAGGAAATCTTTATCATACAATTGTCATAATTCACAACTGAGATCTAAATTAAAAAGAAAAGAAACTGAAACTTATCTATAGGTTCATCAACTCCTAAGTAAAAGAAAGGTTTAGCCTTCCATGGTAGAAGAAAGTAATTGAATCTCCATTAAAAGCTTTGGCTTCTTCTCCATCTTCTTCTTCCTTCTTCTCTTCAGAAAATCTACTTGTTCTCCCTTAATTTCGTGCCAAATAAGTCTTTATATAGGCATAAGATCCGTAAGAAAGAGTTGTATATGAGAAGGACTCAAAATTGGGTGAAATAAGGAATCTGCGCGTTATGCCGATCGATCACCCTGCATGCCCGTTCGAACGCTTATACTGCATTTTGCATCAAAATCACGTTATCCCGTTCTAACTCCCTACAGGGCCGTTCGAACGGCTACACTGTTTCTGCAATTTGGACAGTTTTTCTGGACAGTCCATTTTCTGTTCATTAAGCTCTTTCTTTCATGTCCATATTAATTTTCAACTTGTTTATAATTTCGAAAAGTTGTCCAAATCACTTTAAAATATGTCAAGACTATTTTCATTTATTCCAAGTATCGTCCAAGAGTTCGATAAGCGCATATTACCTACAAAGCATAAAATATCTCATTTTAGACATGTAGAATATTACTAAAATTCCAACTTGATTCAAATGCATATCTAAACTACTAATAACTACAAAAGTATTAATAATTAAACTAAAATACTAATATCTATCTTAATCTAAATAAACCATAACTAACTTTAAATTAACCTAATCTATACTAGCAAATAAGGTAAAAAGACATATAAAATAAATATATATTTCATACTTATCAACACTGTACCATTCCCGCGCCCATAGGCGGCGGATAGAACCTCCCCTTGCCCGGAGACACTTTACCCTTCCCGCGCCTGTAGGCGGCGGACCGAACCTCCCCTTGCCCCAGGTCGTTTCCCCTATATAGGGTTGCTAACTCGATGAATGAACACTTCCATTGCATAGAACACCCTCGAATTAGCTAAGAACGCTTTTTGAATGGAAGAAAACAGACTCAGAACAACTCCATAAACTCCTCCTGAAGTTTGAACGGAAATGAGAGTTTATAAGAAAATGGCGTGCGAGCATACGGGAAAAGTGGGATACGTGCGCATGTGCTCACGCCATGTGGTGTGTTTCTATTTGACCAAAAATGTGGTCGGTGACATGTAATGCGTGCGTGGTGCGCACGTTACCGTGCTGCGCACAGTCGCGCCACGCATCCGACGCGTATGTCCCACACGCGTCGCGCGGACAGTAGCAATCGTGTGGCGCCGTGAGTTACGCAGCTCAGCGGCTCGGCTCTGGCGTGGCTCGGCTCCAACACAGCTTGACTCGGCTTGATGATGTTAGCTATTCCGTCATTTCTTGAAGATTTTATTATTATTTTATTCAAATACAATTCCAACTTCAAAACTCGATAACTTCTTATCCCGAAGTCAGAATTGCACGTTCTTGGTACCGATGGACTAGTATCGACGAGCCCTTTGAAACTAGACCCCACATGGGTAGGTTATCTCATACTTTTAAAGTAGGTCCCGCCTATATTGCATGCTTCCCGAGGTCTTAACTTTCGTTCCCGACCTCCGTTTTGCTCATTATTTGGTTCATTATGCTCATTACTTCGAGCTCTAACAAAATATGAGAATTTTATCCCTTAAAACCTTTTAAAATTTAACTAAAATTATATAATTACCCATAACCCTCTTAGGTTAATCGTAATCGGAACACGGGGTGCCACATTCTTCCCCCCTTAAACGAATTGTGTCCTTGCAATTCTCCTAAAAATACTTTTCAAAACACAATAAAATGAGAAGAAAATCTAACCATTAGTCGAATAACAAACATGAATTCGATTGATTTATAATCAGATACAACATTCAGAAGCACAATTCATCGAGTGATAACATAATCTGATAACTATTCAGATCAAATACATAATCTCGTAGTTTAAACTACTCGGATATCATAAAACAAAATCTAATTGGACTAAATACTTGTGAACATAATTCGAGAAAAACTTCGGATTTCAAATTCATAAATAGAATCTGATATTTTAAGATCGGATACAATCTTCACAAACAAAATCTGATAATTTGTATTCAAATAGAACACTTAAAACACAATTCGGATTTATGATTTTTTTTATAGCATGTAGGTCATTATTTGGAGTCAAAACATAATGTAGCAAAATAGGGTTAATGAAATCTATAGGCACAGTTCCAAAACCCTTCAAAAACATAATCCAACAATTTATGATCAGAACAAAATTCAACTAATTGAAATTCAAATAACTTATATCATAATGGACTTTTAAAATCGGATGTCATTTTTCGGAAACAGAGCAAATCAAATCATAACAGACAGATCAATGTAGAATTTGTCGGAATTAAATCACCTGATAAATCACACAATCAAAATCTGATAATTTTATATCGGATAATAGAATCTGAATATTATTTTCAAAGTCAGATAATTTTTCAGGATCAGAAAAGAACAAATAGATCAAATAGAATGGACATATCAAACAGATCAAATAAATCAGATAGAACAAACATATCAGAATAGATAGATCAGACAAATCGGATAGAACAGACAGATCTAACAGAACATGCAAAACAAATAGAACGGATAGAAAAGACAGAACAGACAGATCAGAACGAACAATTCATATAGATCAGACAAACATATCAGATAGATCAGAACGGACAAATCAAACAGATCAAAACGGACAAATCAAACAGATCAGAACAGACATATCAAACAGATCAGACAAAACAAACAGATTAAACAGATTGAACATAATAGACAGAACAAACAAATTAGACAGATCAGACATACATATCATACAGATCAGAACAGACGGATCAAACAAATCAGACAAAACAAACAGATCAAACAAATTAGACAGAACGAACATATCAAGCAGAATTGACAGAACAGACAGATCAGACACATTAAATAGAACGAACATATTAGATGGATTAGATAGATCAAACAAATCAAACAGATCAAATCAGTCAGAAGAGAGTTGTGATACCAAACGACGTTCCCCTCAACACTCATGGGGTAGCGAGAGGCTTAGAAGGATAGGAGTTTTCCCATGATGCTCCACACCAATATGCATGCGCTAGAACCAATTTTTCGGTGGGTATCCAGACATAGAGTGCACCGATATTTTCAGGTTTTACCCTGAAACTACCCAAAAAGTGCACGTATTCAAAACATAATGCAATGCATATAAATTAATCCTCAATTATGATATTTTCCCTAAAAACATGGGTATAAATTTAGAATTTCAAACCCCCTAGGTTGAGTTAAAATCTAAAATAATGCTAAGCAAAAATATATGAAAATGATTATATTCTTCTTCAAAAAATCATTTATCATAAAAGACTCATTCAAAAACAATTTGATGTAGCAACATATGCACAAATTGTCAGTTTGTCCGAGTGACGAGAAAACTAGAGCCGTGTTACCAAAAGGCATTCCCCCCGACACTCATGGGGTAGCGAGGGGCTCAGAAAGTGAGGAGCTTTCCCATTATGCTCCACACCCATGCGCATGCCATAACCGATTATTTTCTCGATGGGTATCTAAAGAGTGTAAGCACATACATATCATTGTACGCATCATATCAATTTTTTTTTTATCAGGAGCAGATGTTACTCAATTTTTTTTTCTCTCGGAATCATTCGGAATTTAAAACATCAGACAGAAAACATATAAAAAATCAATCATATTCTTTTTACAGAGGCATTTGATCGAAAATCAAAGCATCTGACAGAAAACAAACTTTTCACATCAGAACATATCTTCCAGGTTCACATCACACTCAACAAAATTTTAAATCAAACGTGAAATCGAAAATTGTCTCAATACACTAGCAGAATCAACAATGGAGCTATTCACTAACTCCCATTTCCATATCACAGGCGTTTGATGATTACTCATTGGTAATTCTATTATTGTAAATTTGACAGACTACTTTAAATTTAAGTTACTAAAATAATCATGTAACGGATTCAGAACAATTGTTTCCAATTGATTCAAAATCGGAATTCGTAAAATCAGAGTTTAAATTAAATTAGATACCACACATACAAAACATAATTTTAAATTATTCCAAAATTATAAATCGGAATTCATAAAATCGGAGTCCATTGGAAATCTAATGTAACACATACAAACATAATTCCCATCAAATTTGATATAATAGAAGGTTTGTATTAAATCACATTATGAAAATCCCATTTAATTAAATTTTAGAATTCATAAAATCAGAGTTCGTATTATATCCAATTGCATATATATCAAACAGAAAGTTCAAATATCGGAAGTCGTATTAATTCAAGTATCACAGTTGAAACAAAATTTCAAATTGATTCCTATCAAAAATCGGAATCTATATCAAACCGATATTCGGAAAAGTAATTTTGAATAATAACAATTCAAATGCGAAATTCATAACATCAATCTAATACAACAAAAGTAGGACAAAAATTCTAAATTACTTATAATTAAATAAATCATAATTTATAAATATCAGAGTTAATATCAATTCTGATGCCGTACTAACAACTCAAAACCCGATAAGCCTTATCTGTGGCAAAATTTTTGAATTTATTTAAATCCAAGATCAAAATTTATAAACTTGATTGTCGTATTAAATCCTTATGTAACAAATTCAGACAGGAATTCAAATAATTTCTAACTTGAAATCAAAATTCATAAAATCGACGTTAGCATCAATTACTTGCAAAGCATGCAAGACAAAAATTTAAAATTATTTCCGATTCAAAATCAGAAGTCGTAAAATTGAAGTTCTTATTAAATTGAATGCAACACTTGGAGAACAGAAAACTCATAATCGGAATTCACCTTGAATCTGATACAACACATGCGGAAGTTCAAAAATCGGAATCCTCAAATCCAATATCACACGTAAAGAATGAAAGATTCACAATAGGAATTTTCCTTTAATCCAATATAAGACATGTGGAACATAAAATTCAAAAATCAGAGTCGGCATTAAATCAAATATCAATCATAGAGAATGGAGGTTCACAATCGGAATTTTCCTTAATTCCGATATCACACATGCAAAACTGACGTTTACAATTAGATTTTTTTATTAAATCCGTTGACACATATGTGGAACAGTAAAAACATAATCATAGGTTATTTTAATTCTAATATTATAAATGCAGAACAACACATTCAAAAATGGAGTTCGTCATAAAGTCGATGACAGATGTACAAAACGACAAAAATCACAATCGATCTTTATATTAAATCTGATAACACACTCGTCACAAAGAAATTCCAATTTAAAAAATTGGAATTCGAAACAAATCAAAATTTATTTTAAAATATTTTTCTATCGCAGATAGAGCAAAGCTCCAATACCATTTGAAACACCCCGACCCTGAAAACCGGACCCAGACTGGGGGTTAGTTCGGAAGATAGAATCAGAGTGTATATAATAAGCAAAAAAATTAAAACCGACTGACCAGGAGCTGCAGACTCTGAGTGCGAGAGTCATAACGTTCATCCACGCACTATGGAGCTTTAACGTTATGTTGTGCGTAGATTAGAACAAACCTAATTTTATAACTAATTTGGATCGGGCCAACGTTGCCTTGCCGTTGTTTGCCTACGTATGTATTGGATACCATCTCTGAAGTTATTCCAATACGATCGGATCCGAACGTAGTTCTGCCTAACGGCTAATACATGCATCAAGCATCACAAAATCATATACATTAAAATATGTATATCCTTATATCCAAATAATCATTCAGAATCAAATGAAAATCTTATAAATCATCGGAGTCAAACGGAAGCCCATAAATCAATAAAATATACATCTCACATAGGTGAGCAGAACACTAACAAAAACACACGTCCCACTCTATCATAAAGCAGAGTAGAACACACTACAGAGCATGTTGGATCATATCAAATCCTATCAGATCATATAAGATTTCATTCGACCATACCGATCATATCAGATCGGAGTATGTCAAATCACAATAGAGCATTTCAGAGTAATTCAGATCACAACAGAATACATCAAAGTAGATTAAATAGGAACTTATCAACATATATTGGATTAGCAAATTATATATCTTAATTAGTATATTACTAATTAAGATGTGCATTCATATAAATCATATTAAATTAGAAGGTCAGAAAAGCGTACTCCCCTGCAGTTCCAGAAGTGGCGACATTTGGAGTTGCTCGTTTCCTCAGGGCGTCCTCCCTTTTAGATCCGGAGACGATGGGGAGAACCTCCTCTAACTCTGGAATACTTTTCTCTTTCTGTGCCCATAGGCTATGGACATACTTCCCCCTAACTCGGGATTACTTTACCCTTCACGTGCTCATAGGTGGCAGACAGAACTTTCCCTTACCCGGAGACACTTTGCCCTTCACGTGCCCGTAGGCAGCGGACAGAACCTCCTCTTACCCGGAGACACTTTACCCTTCCCGCCCCCGTAGGTAGCAGACAGAACCTCCTCTTGCCCTGGGTCGTTTCCCCTATATAAGGTTGCTAACTCGATGAATGAACGCTCCCATTGCGTAGAACACCCTTGAATTAGCTAAGAACGCTTTTTGAATGGAAGAAAAAGGACTTAGAACAACTCCATAAACTCCTCCTGAAGTTTGAACGAAAATGAGAATTTATAAGAAAATGACATGCAAGCGTATGAAAAAAGTGGGATACGCGCACATGTGCTCACACCATGTGGCGCATTTCTATTTGACCAAAAATGTGGTCGGAGACATGTAATCCGCGTGTTACCGCGCTGGGCTCGGTGCACGCGGTCGCGCGGACAGCCCGCGGCTCAGCTCTAGCGCGTCTTGGCTCCGACTCGGCTTGACTCGGTTGGATGATGTCAGCTATTCTGTCCTCTCCTAAATATTTTATTATTATTTTATTCAAATCCACAATCAAGGGATGATCACCCTAAATTAACCTTGAACAAATAAAAATTAGTGTTAATAAGCAATCTTACCTCGTAAAGACTCCGGTCTTTGTGCTTGCTCTTCTATGACTCTGTCACCAGCTACCTTCATTGGAAAACTTCCCCGACAACTTATTCTCCCTCCTCCTTTAAAGGTCAAAAGCCCTCCGAATAAGCCTTAATTAGGTTTTTATACTCATGAGGATTAGGGTTCGTAATCCCCTTAAAAGTAACTCCAAAGATAGCTACTTGGGTTAATTTTTTTTTAATCTATGTCCTCCTAATTACCAAGGCATGTAGTGCGCCTCAAATGGGTCATTTGAGCATCAAATTT
The DNA here is from genome assembly GCA_035235625.1 of Saururus chinensis. Classification (NCBI taxonomy): domain Eukaryota; kingdom Viridiplantae; phylum Streptophyta; class Magnoliopsida; order Piperales; family Saururaceae; genus Saururus; species Saururus chinensis. Next base: position 30,133,967 of record CP141146.1, on the reverse strand, counting down.
GGGTAAACGGGTTATGTGCGACATGTTCAACTTTGAATAGTCATAACTCCCTCATACGAACGATTCGCGCGTTCTTAGTGGCGTTTTAAAGATCTTTCTATCTATTTTCCCTCTACATAAGTCTAAGCCATAAATTCCATCTTTTGAGGGAGTTATTCAACTAAGAACTTCGAGGTCAAATACCCTATTTTTCACGTGGCCCACTTCGAAAATTTAGAAAATTCCTGGACGTTACAAAACTATTTACATATAATTCATTATAAATTATTACTTCTTTATCCCTAATTATTCACTAATATTATCATTTACTATAAATTACTTTTTTATCTTTAATTATTAACTAATATTGTCATGAATCTACATGGGCAACTAGTCAAAACAAAATATTATTGCCCCCAATTTTACTTTTAATGTAATTAATAGAAGTGTACGTGTATAATGCACATTTTACAATCCATAAATTTAGAGTCTTATATTACCATATGCAATTGAGCTTCAAGTTTAATTATCTTACATATTCCATAAATAAAAGATCATAAATAATATTTTGGTGTATTGGGGTAATTTACGACTTTTATGACAAAAATCTCGGCTTTTTTTCACTTTAATTATATATAGATTATGATTATTTTAAGATATATATGACAAAAATATTTGCCTTCCTTCTCACTTTAATAAGTTCTAAACCAATTATGATTATGAAATTTATAATTTTTATGTGACAACAAGGTATACGTATTCGAGAAATCATTGTAAGATTTTAGGTATCTTAAATTCTAAATTAATTAAGAGTTTCTTTGAAAGGGCAATATAGGCATAATATAGCAAAAAATTTTGCCCCCCTTCTAACTTTAATAATAGTATAGATAAGTAATATATACCCTCATTCTTACTTTAATAAGTTCTAAACCAAATAGGAATATGAAATTCATATTTTTATGTGGCAACAAGGTTATACTTATTGGATAAATCATTCTAATATTTTAAGTCTCCTGAATTCTAAATTAATTAAAAATTTATTTAAAAGGACAAAATAAACATAAAAATTATTGTAATATTTTAGGTTGTCTTTTAAAATTTTAATTAAGAGTTTATTTAAAAGAGCAATATGAACATAGCATGACAAAAAATATTTTAAGTCACTTGAATTCTTAATTAAATAAGAGTTTCTTTAAAAAAGAAATATGAGCATAGTATGACAAAAATCTTCATGTCTATTCTCACTTTAATAATAGTATAAATATAAATATCTAGTCGAGAAAATATTATTCCTACTCAACTTTCTCTACATGAAAACCTCTACTCCACTTTTTAGCAAAAACCTTACTCTTGATTCGAATAAAAAAATGATCCCTTTCTCAATTGTACTTACGTGTGCATAGGGCTGGTCGTGGAGACCGATTGTCCAATGTCTAGGCTATGTTCGAGGTGTCCATGGCCATGTTCGGCATAATATTTTTGTCTGCCAATTTTCAAACTCAACTATGGACAAAGACCTCATTTGGCTATCTGTCTGAGGTCCTATTAACTTTTAAATACAATGTGCATTTTTACATAAATGATAATTTTTATTTTTTTATAACTATTCTAAGTATCATTTTCTTATACTTCAATTTTTAACAATTTAAATACAATCATATTATTGTTATATGCGAGTTATTCTTTAAAGCTAATCATTAAATATTTTTTTGTCCCACTAATAATTCTATTTATTTTTTTAAAATAAACGAATTTATCCAATAATAATATTACAAATAAAGAAGATACTAAGTTACTTAATTTAGAGATCTTCACCTTAATTGTACTACTTAGTTAAAGTTGTCAATGCCACTTTCGTTCTTTCTAACTGCTTTAACCCCCTTAACCCTTTTCTAATCACCTAAAAGATTATATTTATAAATAATAATTATATTTGTCAAAATAGGACTTTATTTATGAATAAAATATCCACATACAAATTATTAGTGGGCACAAACATAAGCCGAACGTCTGCACCCATGCACCAATGATACGAAGGATACCTGCTTGTGTAAAGTAGACAATTTCTCCTAGCGAGGGGATGATGCTCGATGCATGGAAAGTTATATCGACTGATATGTACTCGTATCGATTGAGACTAGTATGGGTATAAATTTGGGAGTGATACGGCCCGCATAGAAATCGATGCGTATGTGCGTATTAGCCTATATCTTAATAGTATGACCGATATATATCGATACTTAAATAATTTATTATTTTATTTTAAAAATATTTTTAAATCTTTATTTCAAAATAGAAATATATTTTAAACCTAACTTCTTCGAAGGTGTAAAGATGATAATATTTTTTTTTATATTAAAAATAATTTTTTAAAATTTATATAAGATTAATACGGGTAAGTCCATATAATTTATATAATTATTTTTTTAAATATAATATTCTATAAGTATGTATTTATTTAAACATTTAACTCAATGATCTTATTTAGTTTTAAAATAAATTAATTTAAACATATGATGAGCGTGTACTTGCATCGGCACCGATACGGCCTTCCCTGAGCCGGTCCACACGGCCATGTCACTTCACTAGCGCGCATAGAGCGAGCGGTCGTCATATTTTCATAAACAAAGGAACGCCCACAAGCTGGGGCTGGATCCCGGCGCCGTCGCGTTTTCATTAACGAGAAGAAAACCTCAAAGCTCCGAGCTTTTTCCCTCCATCTCCGCCGGGAAGGTTCGCCGGGCAAAGCACATGGTGCGGAGTGGCACTCTGAGCAGTCCTTCTTCGAATCGAATCGCGACAGGTTGTTGTTACCAGGACGCCAGCCCTAGCGCCGGCTCCGTTGGTGGCAATGTCGAATCAGGGTTTCAACAAGGGCTCAGGTGCTTCGGGTCGCCGGCGGAACTCCCCTCCTTTCGGAACCTCTTTCCCGTCTTCTGGCGCTCCTCCAAATTCTTTCGAGAAACCGGTCTCGCCTCTTCGCGACCCTCAGAGGTATGGAAGTCTAGGGTTCTTTTTTCTAAAAACTTGTTGACATGAGGAGTCGTTGTTGGTGTGCGATGTTTGCATGAAAAAGATATGAATGGCCGCAATAGCGTCTGAGAAAATCGTTAATGTGAAAATTTTCTGCCTTCTTTGGTGTCTGGTGGTGATAAAGAAGAGGCTGTGATGTGGGGAACTCTTACTGTGGCGTGAGTTTCTTGTTAGCTTAGAACCTGCTTCAGTAGGTGCTTTTGCTCTCCTCTCTTCGGTGTTCAGCATTCTTGTGCCTTTACAAAATCTTTTGTATATTACAATAAATTGAAAACGACGTTGCGATTGGCAATACGAGTTGGACTATTAGTAATGTCATACATGAGCTTGCCGTGAAACATATGTTAGTTAATGTACATGTATGAAAAATCAGTCTACATATAGTTACATTACAACATATTGGGATATGACTTGTAATTGGTTGATTTAATTGATCAAAACTACGTCCAAACACCATGTATTTTTAGGCTTTAGGATCTGATTAGATTAGTGACGTGTCAGATTTAGAATTGAATCTTGAAAAATAAGAGTTCACGAGTTCTGAACATTTAAGGTTGAAGACTTTTTTAAGTGGCATACTTTGAGGTAAGATTTACATACACTCATGTACACAAAAATACTTAGATTCTTATGAGAATGATCTTAGGAAGTGTTTTCGAATGTTTCGGGAAATTTTTTAAAGTGTTCATGAGCAATTGATCACTAAAGAGCAATGGATTGATCAATTTTAAATAAACTTGGAATTTTTAAACAGAAGGCAAATCGATCAAATGTTTGTCTAATGGATCGATTGGTTTGAGTTTTGTCTATCATAGTAACCTAAACGATCAATTGCAGGTTCAAAGATCAAGTTGAGTTAAGCAAATTATACTACCCTTATTGATAGGTTGTTTCATCTTAAGCAAATTATAGTACAAATTGAGAGAGGTAATAGTTTTGATTTATAATCATCTTATAAATTGAGGTTGAGTGATTCACACACATCGCACAACAACAAAAAGGCTGAAAGAATTCTTAACAAGAGGAGTTGAAAAAGCTCAACATCAACAATAAAAAATGAGTTTTGATTGGGAGTATTATGGAGAAGACTAAAGACAAATTCGAAGGGAGAAAACTTCAAGGATCAAGGTGAAGACTTGAAGGCTAACAACTTAATTAAGAAAAGGAGTTTCTTGTGTCGAGTAGATGTTGTTAGTTTGGTCTTGTAAGATTTTATTCCTGCGTTGATTTTAGTTGGCAAGTGGCTATCCATGGTTTTTTTCCGTTTGGGTTTCCACGTTAAATCTTTGTGGTGGTGGATGCATGCATGTTTGATTGGTAGAGTTTTAATTTTGTTTTTAATTTCGCTATAGATTTCTTGTGAGTCGAGGCTGCAACTTGTAGTATTTACCTTTCTAAGATATTTAGGCTAGATGCACTATGGTGATCCGCTAATCATATATTAAATTCTCAATTGGTAGTTGAGGTTATACCTTTTTATTAAGATTGGTATCGATTTTGCATGCTATTCTTGCCCATCCTTCAAAAAAGAGATTGATTTTTGATTGCTATTTGTTAGAATTTGTTTTTACTTGTGCTTGATTGATTCATCATACTTGTGAGTTATTCTAGTGATCATGAGGATTTGGATGCTAAAACTCTTGTTAAGAAAGCCCTTGGTTGGGGTGAAAAGATTAAGAATTTAGAGAAAATTGTTAAATCTAATGAGGAGACAATTGACTCAATTTTATAGAAAAATATCAATTGGTTTAACATAAAAGGAATTATTTAAAAAAAAGGTTCAGATTTTGAAGAATGAACATGAGAAAGAAAAATATCTAGATCTTTAGATAGTAAAATTATGTCTACTAATAAAGAAGTTAATGAACTCAAATATAAAAAAAACAAATTTTGTTGAAAAGATAAGATTTCTAGATAATGAGGTTCATGAGACAATAGACACAAATAAAACTTATTTAAAGAAGATTGAAGATATAAGGAATGAATTGTAAATTTATAAAGAAAAATAAAAATTCTTCATTTTCGGTAAAAAGAAGTAGGGCAAGATTTTGTATGTGGGACAAGATAGTAATGATAAACGAAAATTAGGGTTTAGAAAGATATAAGGAATGAATTGTAAATTTATAAAGAAAAATAAAAATTCTTCATTTTCAGGCATGAGAAGTCGGGCAAGATTTTGTATGTGGGACAAGATAGCAGAGATAAACGAGAATTAGGGTTTAGAAAGTCAAATTCTCCTAGTTTTAAAGGTGTCACTATGTTTGTCAAATTCAAAGAATTAATACACACTATGAAGGTTGTTCTATAAGATGATCATGTGTCAAAAACTAGAAATCCTCCTAGGAATCAATGTCATAAGTCTAATTATAGGAAGAGATATTACAATAGTGAAAATCATAAATCCTTACTTAGACAAATTAAAGGTATAAAACACGACATAAATTGTTTTAGTTAATGTGTTATGAGAAAATTTGAAACTATGAAAAGTTATGGTGATTTATACTTAAAAATTTGCCTAAAAAGAGGAAATAAATCAATTTACATTATAGAAAAATAGAAAATATAAGCAAAATAGAAAAATTTTGAAAAACAAAAAAATTAGTTGTTGATTTTGAGTTTCTTAGCTAACTTTTGTTGTTTTTGAAGCTTTAGATTTTGATTTGAATGTTGTTAATAGTTACTTTAGCTGAAAATACTATGATGTGTGGTTAATATACTTTAATTAAGAGAGGAATTCACCGAGGAGAGTGAAGAGTAATTTGATTTCTTTTGCTTGATGTTACAATTCTTTGTTTTTCAAAACTTGCACGCATTATGTTTAACTCAAGTCAAATTCATGAATGGCGATGATCAAAAGAAAATTCTTAAACATTAGTTGACCTATGAGTTTAGATTCTATAGTCTTAGTGATCTAATTAGAGGAACTTTGCTAGATTTCTTTCTTAGGATAATCGAAGGCTAAAATTCTTTACAATGAGTTATAAAGCTTGTAAATGTTTACTCTTTTATATCTAAAGGAATTGTTTTATAATAATGATGGGGAAGGGCTACCTATTTAGATTGGCCTAGGCTAGTGTGAAAGCTCCCATCCACTGGACATAAAAAAGAAAAATTAGATAGAATGAAAAAACATTAACTCCACTCCTTTTAATTTTGGGCTATACATTGGTCTCATGGAGATGGGACCAATAGCTATTGGATGTGGTGTGACTTCAAAGAAAGAGACCCTTAGGAATTTGGTTCATCTAGACATGTGGGCCCTTTTATTTTGGGATGCAAAGTTACAGCCTATCTTGTCTTGCTTTAAATGCGAAGATGGAGAGGGCCCACATGTCTGAGAGAGATCAAATTTGGCAGGCCCTTTTAATGAAGCCCCTCTTTCAGTCTCAATTGATTCCACTTGAGGGGTACTTGGTGTGGCCCACACCTAAAGGGTTCCGTATGATCTCACTTTCTTGTGAAGATCACATTACATCTGGGGCCCATATTAGGTGACTCAATTTAAAGTATGAATTAAGATTTATTGCAGTATTGACAGTTGACATGGGAGGGTAGTTTACTGAATGAGCAGAATGAGGGTCTATAATGGATTGGCTGATACGCATAAATACATATGAATGTGTGTACCGAATGCACAGATATATACGTGCACACATGTGAACTTGCCTATGCCTCTTTGACCATACATGTGTGAAAGCATGATATATACTGAATTTGGGATCCACTATATCCAGTTGTATATTGCTTTCATCCTTCTGTGAGAAGCATGATGCTCAAATATGTAGTTCATGAACTTGTATTAGCAAAGCCTTATTTTTCAGAGGAACATTTTGACCCTTTACTCGGCCTTGAAGGCTGTTGATCTGAATTTAAAGCAGCAATATAGAATCAGATTGGCCATGCATTCGTAGCTGAGGTTCTTACAAGTTCTCTTCTTGGGTGATTTGCTTTTCGGAAAATATCAGATCTTATATGTGCATTATTTTGACATTAGGTGTTGTTATAATTTTTGGTATTACATTTTCTTTTTCCATTTTTTCCTGAAACTGGAAACAATAATGGCATTAGTAAAAAATGTGTTTTGTACTTTACTGCAGGTTTTTGCCTTTCCCAGGTTATGTTGATGGACATGAGCCAAGTTCTATATCTGCACCCAAGGTTGCCAATATCTCTCTCTCCAAAAGGCCAAGATCTCCTGTGGAATATTCAAGTGGAACATTTACGAGGCCCAGTTTGGCTCCGGATGGTTGGAGAGGGTATATCTCTGTTAAATCTATGATTTGGCCACATTGCTAATATGTGCTCTTTTCCTTTTTTTTTTTGACGTTTTGGAAAATGCGGCTCTTAAACATATTATTCATCTTCCATCAAAAGCTTGGATTCAGCAAAGAAGACAAAGTCCCCAATTCTTTCTTATGAAAGACACTCTCCTGTCAAGGCTCACAATCAGCCCACTGAAGAACCCCAGAGGTGAGCTTAGCATAAAATTGGTGTTCTTTATTATATTTGAAAGCTTTTTGACCCTTGAAGACAAGAAAGTCAGTTAAAAAACAGAATATGAATGATCCAGTCAGTAGTCCTGTATGGGTTCCCATGATGGTCATTGGAGAGGTGATTCCGGTCATTTCACATGCATTTTGTTTTTTGTGCTTGATTTCCAGATAGCGTCTTATAAGATCCTTGATATCTGTCAATAATGTAATTCCATATGATGTGTTACTTATTTTTTGATGTATTAATTGTCTCTCTCTAGGCCAATCTCGTTTCCTCCTACATGGGACATTCTTCCAAGCTCTCCGGTGAATGTTACTAATATCCCAGTCGATCAGAAAGCATCACCTGTTACATCTCATTTCAATGCACCTGACGCAGGCCTAATGTTACAAAGCAATCAAACTACTCCAAAAAGAGACAGATCCCCTCTTTTGCTTTCTTCTGAAGTATTGCCTCAAAACAACTTATATCCTGTTCAGGATGATTCTGAAAGGTTATGGAATTTAATTTTCCTCCTTGAGTTCGTTGTAACTGCTGTGGATTATCATGTTCAATTGTATATGTAAATATATATATTGCAGAGAAGCTCTTGCCAAGGCGAAAAGGTTGTCTCGCTTCAGTAAAGAACTCAGCCAACCACTTCGAAGTTTTACAACAGAAAATTTATTAGGGAAAAAACGTGGTCAAGCTCTGGTGGATATACAAAAGGTTAATCTTCAGTCTCATAATGATGACATGGATATTGGTGGAAGTAATCATGGTGATCAGGAAGATGTTAATGCATCAAAAGTTATAATTGGCTTTTGTGATGATATGTGTCCAGGTACGTGAAGAATGCTTGGCAAGCCTCAGTGGATTCTAGGTTTTAGAAGATCTGCGCACTTATGAATAGATTGTAAATTATGAGATTTTGCTATTTCTTGTTTTCTTCTTCTCGGCAAGATTCTAATTGTAGGGAGAATGGAAATTTAACAATGACTGCAAAAGCCTCTGATATTATTTTTGAATCTAAATTGTTTTTGTTCCCTAAAAATTGATTGGGTGAAAATCATTAACAGAAATAAGGAAACGATTCCATTGATGCATTAAATGACTAAACGTTTTCACACTGTTTATCGGTTCTCATATGGACTTGCATGCATTTTTCAGAATCAGAAAGGGAGGAACGTGAAAGAAAAGGAGATCTTGATAAGTATGAGCGATTAGATGGAGACAGAAACCAAACAACAAAATATCTTGCTGTTAAAAAGGTAACACGTGGATCACTTTATGGGATCCCAACATCCACTGAGGTCGTCCTGAAATCAATTCTCTTTATTTATAGCAGGAAGCATGATATGAAGTTCTTGTGTGCTTCATATACAGTATAATCGGATGGCTGAGAGGGAAGCGAACCTGATTAGGCCAATGCCTGTGTTGAAGAGGACAATTGAGTATCTCATTGGGTTGCTTGATCAACCTTACAGTGAGAATTTCCTGGGAATCTATAACTTTTTGTGGGACCGGATGAGGGCAATCAGGATGGACCTCAGAATGCAGCACCTTTTCAACCAAGAGGCAATAACTATGCTTGAGCAAATGGTAGATTCCTTAACTCCAAGAGATCATCGCTAGTTATTATTTAAGGCCACTTTGATCATTTTTGGTTTGACAAGTTCTCTGCTTTTGAAAAGATTTTCTGGAAGGCATGCTTGTTGAAGACGTTATGTTTTGTCATTTTACTTTCCAGATAAGACTTCACATAATAGCCATGCATGAATTATGTGAGTACACCAAAGGGGAAGGCTTCTCAGAGGGATTTGATGCACATCTTAACATTGAACAGATGAATAAGACATCGGTTGAGTTGTTTCAGCTGTATGATGACCATAGGAAGAAGGGATTGTGTGTGCCAACAGAGAAAGAATTCCGAGGTTATTATGCACTTCTCAAGTTGGACAGGCATCCTGGATATAAAGTAGGTATCCTCACTACAATTTCATCACTTTTTTTATCAGTAAGTTCACAGTCTTTCTCAGGTGCCTTATTGTTAATAGGTAGAGCCTGCGGAACTGTCACTTGACCTTGCAAAAATGAGTTCAGAGGTAAGAGGTACTCTTGACGTTCTCTTTGCTCGAAATGTGGCAAGGTATGTCCCTTTTCTATTTTTGTGATCTGCATTGTAATTAGGGGTTATTGAGCGTATCTTGATTAATTCATGCGCATAACAGAGCGTGCAGAACCAGTAACTTTATTGCCTTCTTTCGGTTGGCCAAGGAGGCCAATTACCTTCAGGCATGCTTGATGCATGCGCACTTTGCCAAGGTATATGGTCTTGCTCTTCTGAGTTCTTTGTTATGTAGCACAGTTCAGGCAAGGAGTTAAAAAGTACATGCTGACATATGGTATGATATTCAACAGTTGGTTTCGTCATAGTAAATCCTCCCTGTGCCCCACATTAACAGGTAGTTCATTTTGAAAACCCAAATGGAGCTATTAATGTGGAACAGAGGTAGTAGAATAGACTTAAGATTTTCGGGTACCTCATCAAAAGTAAGAATAGCTAGATGGGGAGTTTAATTAGTTAATCCTTTATTAGAAATTTTAGTATGATTACCTTATTATTTGTGTTATGCTCACCTATCTATCCTTGGTCTCAGTTTGCACATATTAAGCTTTAAATCACATGGTCCTGCCACCATTTTGTTTCTACCCGGATATGGCACTTGAAATTAATATCCTTCTTTTCTATACCTCTCCCAGTTTTGGCCTCCACAGCTATTACTCTCATCTTGAACTACCAGTCGAATACTTGAGTTTGCAAAAACATATATCAACTTTCAATTCTGAATTTATATACAGTGACTTGCACGATTGACAGCCAGTTCCTTTCCTTTTAAGAAATCATTTTGATATGTGGTACTTGGTGAGAGAGTGTGCTTTTGATTGATTTAGATCCATATTCCTAAATATAAGTTGCCACATTTCTAAATATAAGTTTAAACTGATAGAAAAATATTGCAACAGTAATATAGTAGAAAGTGACATGTAGCTTTTAAAAGATAGAAAATGTTATCCTTTACCTAAAAAAGATAGCAAATGTTTATTATAACTCATGAAAAGAGATCCCACAGCAGATTATGTGTCAATCATCCTGTCCATTAAGGGATCTGTAACAGAGACGTTTCCTTTCTCCTTCTTAGTTGCATCATTTGGTTAATTTGCTTACATGCCCTCAGAAGCAGAAATTTAATATAAACTTGTTGTATCTAACTAGTTGCGAGGCCAAGCTCTTGCTTCTTTGCATAATGGTCTTCAGAGCAACCAAGGGATCCCCATTACACAGATTGTGAGTTGGATAGCCATGGAGGTAAATGCATTTTTTTGTGTTTTTTAATGCATTAATTTTGAGGGAAAGCTTCTGCTTATTATTATTTCTTTGTATTTTTGTTGTAGGGAGAAGATATAGAGAGCCTTTTAGAATATCATGGGTTCTCAATAAAGATGTATGATGTACCTTACATGGTAAAGGAAGGTCCTTTTCTTAACAGCGATAAAGAGTTTCCCAACAAATGCTCGCACCTTGTTCATTCAAAGAAGTCAATAAGCATTATTGATGATGTTTCTCATAGTGAAACTCAATTAGTGCCTATGGAATGCAGAAATGTTCTTCCTGTGAAGGTAGATAATTATAATGAGAGAGCTGTTGGAGTTATAGAAGACAAAAGTCTAGTTGATGTGTCTGATGAAGAGATGCATATTTCTGATGAGGTTGTTATTGGAGAAGAGTCTGCATTAGGGCTGATGCCTGATATATCGTCACCTACTGTACGTGATGGCAAAGATGATGCTCATATTGCTAAAGTACAGCCTTTTCAGGAGTCGTCCTATCATTTTTCGTCACCTGCTAGAGTTAGAGGAGCTGCTGATATATACCGGGATAATAGTTTCTCTCTATCTGAAAAATTACATTCTCAGACCAAAGGAATTTTCCTACCAAGTTTAATCGGAAGGGCTTCGCAAGTTGAATCCCCTGCCAAAAGCCTGTGTTCCCCTGGAAAGGAAGTGCTCTCAGAAAATTCTCCTCAACAATTACAAGCTGAAATGTACGGTCAAACTTGTAGTGGCTTGCTGGTTGCAGACACTCTGGCTTTGACGGATGTGTCAAAAGATGCTGAAATTGTAAAAGCTCTGCCTAATGAAAAAGACGAAGTTGCAGCAGCAAAGCATAAATTGATGATTAGGTACCTTTACAGGCCCTACTAGTTCCTTAATTATTGTGATGTTTTCTTTTATCTTGATCTTTCTATCTTGAGGTGTACTTTTTGATGTTTCTGTGAATCCTATTTGATTAGGATTTGGAATCGGCGTTCTAAGAAGCAAAAAGAGATACGTAAGCAGCGTCAGTTGGCAGCAGTTATGGCACTGAATTCATTGTCTTTAGGCCCACCAATTCTTCAAAATAAGGCAGTAAGTGGTTATACCTTGCGGATACTGTAAAATTGTATTTTGAAATATTCTTCAATTTCCTCAATTCTTACTAGAGCAAAGTTAATCTTAGTAATTAAAAGATTTCAAAAGAAGTGGTCAACCAAATCCATTGTATTTGCTTTCTATCAATATTCTTTTTAGGTATTATCTGTTTTCATAAGATCATTATGATTATTACTGATAACATAAAGACAAAAATTGGATTTATTTAACGATTTAATGTGTTGTGATAATACCTGGATTTTATCAAATTAGAAATGGCTTCTTTTTTCCCCTTCTCGATTGAGAGATTTTATCTTCTTCATTGCGTGGCATTTAGAAATTTGAATTTGGTGGCCTGGCCAAGTTTATTATACTTTGGAAATAATTTGGTGGCCAAGTGCCAGGCTTTAAACACTATCTACTTGGAAATCAATTCTGATTGATACTGTAGGTGAAGCTATATGCTATTTATTGGAGGAAGGTCACTTTTAAACCCCTACAACGTTGTATTGAATATGTTTTGTCATCATTGTTCCTTTATCCTGACCATCTGGGTCACCAATAGACTGAACCACAACACAATGTTTGCTTGCTGGATTTGTGTCAGATGCCCTTCTTGATGCGGCATACTGGAGTAGGTGTCATCATCACCATCTTCTTATGCCTTCCCCAATTGTTTGGAGTTGGCATTTTTGGTTGGTTGCAGGATAAAACATAGATATTGTCGATCTTGTAATGTCAAGATACCTTCAGCATAGTTCATTTACTTGTGAACACGGACTTCAAATCTTTGGTGCTGGCATCACTGCTAGCAATCTGATTTACGAATATGCTTTCTGTTATGTCATATACTGTGCCACTCTTGAATCTTGAAGATAATGTTACCGTCAGTTCATAAGCTTAAGAGATTTTGTAAGCCTCTTTTTGGAAAAAAGTGTCTTTAATATATGTCATGCATTCTAAATTAGATAATTGAGGACATTGAATTATCTAAATTAATTATAATGTTCATTATCTGACTGAAATTTTTCCTGCTTTTGTTATGACATTTGTTTCACAGCCAATTAGCATATCATTTCTTAGGAATTTCAAATTGGATTTTAAATTATAGTGGTTTAGAATTCTACCTGGAGCTCTTACTTTTTTTTTTTCCTTTTATAAATTCCTGAAGCAATTGGAGTATGCTGGTGAGCTCAACATAGATCAGGTGATGAAGGAAAGGCTTCACAGGCAAGGTAAATCCTGGTCGAGACTAAATGTTGCTGAAGTGGTTGGGCAAATACTGGCTGTTTCAAATGTGAAAGCTAAGTGCCTTTGCTGGAAACTGGTGATGTGTTCTCAGTTGAGTAACACTTCAGCTGGGAAATGGTTGCACTCAAAGCTCTTGGGAACTAGAGAGGAAAATGAGAAAGAACTGGTGGTCTCTTCTTCTAGCCTTTCAATATGGAAAAAATGGTTTTGTAGCCGTGAGGGTGAATTTCAGCATTGCTGCTTATCCATAATCAAGAATGTTGATTTGGAAAGCTGCAACCTCTTTGACGTAAATGATATAGCTGGTGCTAGTTCAGTTCTCTTTCTTGTCTCGGAAAACCTACCATGGGAAGTTCAAAAGGCTCGACTTCATCACCTCCTACAGTCATTGCCTTCAGGTTCTGACTTACCACTTCTTGTACTGGTTTGTGGCACACCTGAGGATATGGATTACAGTCCTCTCTCTATTGCTGCCAGATTGGCTCTTGCTGATGTTGACAAAACTAGATTAAAGAGTTTCTCGATAATTTTCCTTTTTAACTATCGGTCCCATGACGTAAATGAATTTCTTAGTGATGACAACTTGAGAGAGGGTCTGAAGTGGCTGGCTAACCAGTCACCCAATTTTCCTGTTCTGCGGGTAGTGCAGCTACGTAAACTGGTTCTGAGCTACCTGAGGTTTTCATTGGGGAAGCTGGATAGATTAGAAGTTTTAGATGCCGAGAAGTGCATCTCTACCTTTAATGAGGCGTTGGATCACTCAGCAGAAGAAATTAAAGCTGCAGCAGAGATGAATCATATTGGTTGGCCTTGCCCGGAAATTGGTTTGTTAATGGATCACAGTGACGAGAGAAGTTTGATAAATTTATATCTTCCAAGCATTGGTTGGAGCTCTGCCTCTAAAATTGTGGCAACTGTGAGCAAAATTTTGGCTTGCAAACTTCCATCTTTTTCAGATGACTTGTCTTGGCTGAACCAGGGATCTGATAGGGGTAAGGATATACTAAATCAGAAGGTTGCACTTGAGAAATGCTTGATCTGGTACTTAACCAGAGCAAGCAAAATGTTACCTGTTGATGTGGCTGAAAGGGAGGTTCATATTATGCTTCAAAAAGGTTGTTTTCTTAAGCTTAGTGGGAATACGTATTACATCATTCCAAGATGGCTGAAGATGTTTCAGCGGATATACAATTGGAGGCTGGAAAATTTTGTTGGAGGAGAAATGTCATCAGCTTATGTTTTAGATGATGATGGTAAAAATTACTCTGAGCCATGTCAATTAAGGTACTCATTAGCTGCAGCTGAGCATGGTGAAAGGGTATCTGATGCAGATATGTTAAAGCACGTAGGCTTTTCTGTTCTGTCTAATAATTATTTGGCTGAAATTCCTCTTGATGAGGTGATTGGTGTTGGGTGTCAGCTTCCAAGTTGCTGGAGCAGATCAGTTCCAGATGCTTCTCTTGGAACTGGCCAAGTAGTTGGTGAAGCTATGGGAGCTTCTGCCAATACCTTGCATACGTCTAATAATCATTTAGCTGAGAATCCTCCTGATGAGATGATTGGTGTTGGGTGCCAGCTTCCAAGTAGCTGGAGCAGATTAGCCCCAGATGTTTCTCTTGGAACAGGCCGAGAAGCTGGTGAAGCTGTGGGAACTGCTGCCGATACCTTACATACAGATAAAATGTCTTCAAGACGTGATCTGTTGGATGAATGTGAGTGCTCTGATTTCTCTTATGTTAGAACAAATCAGGATAGTGAGTTGGTAGCTAAGGCGAAGGACCCAGATAGATTAAGTATGTTATTGGAGCGGTGTAAATTGTTGCAAAGTAGGATCCATGAAAAACTTTCAATTTTCTTTTAAAATACATACTCCAATTTGAGCTTTGTGTCATTTGATTGGTTAGCTGATGCCCTGCTTGATAGATGCTTAAAAGTGGCAGCTTCCGTTTAGATCAAACAGATCGGCTCCTTAGTCAAAGACGAGGAATTAATTGGGTTTTTGTTGATTAATTGATAGAACAATTTGACTCGGTGTAATCTACTCGCCAGGAATTATGGCTATATTATGTTTCAGAATTGAGCAATCAACGTTGGATTGACACCGAGGGAAAAGTTGCTAATTGTGGAAGCATGTTAAATGGTTAAAGGGTGCAATTGCCCTGTGATTATGGACACATTTGTGTGTTCTATTAGATGTGTCATCATGTGCATGAGCAACTTTACGGCTTCTTACTGCTTTTTGGAAGCTCTTATCTATATGAAAGACCCGCCATTCAAAACGAGTTTTGCTACGCTATTTAATGTACGAGGACAAGAAGAAAGTCTGTTCTAAAGTTCAGGGACGTGGAGGATTGCACAATCGGAAACATTATTAACAAAAAGATTTTTGCCGTGAAAAGCTTGAGGTGGAGGCCTTCATGCAAGGAAGGAGCAAAGGGAGAATAATCAACCTTCATCCTGCCCATCTCTTCTCTCAGGAGGTTATGTTTTTGAGGAAATTGGAATTAAGGTAAAATGTATTCAGCTGAAAAAAAGTGCAATGGCCTAATGCAATCCACATTTATATTTATCTAAAATGGGTTGATCCCTGAAAATCAACCCATTTAACTGTGACCTGCCTTATGAATTCAGTACTACACTCCTCAACTCCTATCAGGCATTGGGCCAAAACTAACTCATTAATGCTGCTGCGGTAACTCTGCCAAGTTTGATCTTGCAAAAGTGATCTGCCCTCTTATTTCGTGGGGAAAACTTAAATGGATGGTTGAAAGATCATTTTTTTTTGGAGACCACGGATGGCAGCTAGTTCCAACCCCTTGACCCGAGCAATTAGTTCCATGTCAGTGGGTAACCGTTTTCCAACCTCACATTCTGACCCGATCCAAAATTGGTAGGAGGGTAATTCACACACGGGTAATAGGTAAAATAAGTAGATAATTTTGGTGGCCTATTTATTATGCAGGTAGGGTACAAGTAAACTCTTATCCATACTTAATATCCAAATCATATATAAAGATCCAGTTGCATATGATGCCTAATAAGAATGTTAACATGGACCATTTTGTACTTTCATTGTTATACACTAGATAGGCTTGAAAGAAATATATATAAACTTATAATGCAAACTTATGATAGAGAAAATGGAAGAGAAGGCAGTCCATCTTTTATGTTTTTTTATGTTATGCTTGTTACATAAAATGTGTATCTTGAAGAGCAAATATAAGTTTTATCGTTGATGAATCGTTGTAGGAGAGAAAAGGATGAGTGAGGGGATTTTGTGTTGAGTGAGCAGTGAGAATTTTGTTTCTCGGTTTTTGATGTTATGTTCTTTTTGATAAGTACCAAGTTTTTACTTTGTTATAGTTACTTGGAAAAGTAAGGTTTGTATATGTAACAAGATTAGTCATGTATCTTGTAGCATTTTGGTATGAATGAGGGACTTTGGAGTAATGAAATTACTTTCAAGTCTTGATTTTTTTTATATGTTTATCTAATGTGTTATATTCTTATTATATTATTTTTTGTTTGTCTGAATTGTGAGGTTTGTGTATGCAATATTACCCATGTTCTTATTGGATTGAACTTGTAATATATTGGATATGCTTTTAAAAAATATAAATTATTTATAATGATTTATTTTGCATTGTTTGTTATTATTTTTTGTTTATTGATTGATTGGCCTTTATCCGTTACATGCCTATTTACCCAATGGTAATGGGTAATAGGTAGGGTATTGATAATGAATAGTAAAATGGGTAATGGGTAGGGTATGAGTAAAATTTTCAGTTACCCGCCTATTTACCCAATGGGTGATGGGTAATGGGTAGGGTATGACTCTTACTATGTCTCCTCCATACTATCAAGTTGTCAATCTCTCCCATTTTTGGTTTTTTCAATTAAAATTTAAGATTAAGCTCTCAAACTCTTAAGCCTCCTCCTCCTTTCCATTTTTATTGAAGCATCAAGTAGACAAGTTTAACTCAAAGCTTGAACACAAGGTAAACAAATTTGATTTTATAATTAAAATTTTATGCTAAGTAATTTTACTTTGCCTTATTTTTCTCTTATTAATTTTTTAAAGAAAATGTCATCCCACTCTAACAACAATGCCTCCTCCTCCTCGGTGGCCCAAACCAACAAAAAAATATTATCTAATTTTCTTGAAAGAGGAATTCCCCAAAAGATGGATGAAGTGATTATGAAGGAGGTACTCCACCCATGCCTTTGGTGACTAGGAAAAAAGTGGCAAACCTCTATTACGTGGAGCCACATGAAGAAAATTAAGGTGTACGACCCAATAATGCCCCAAATGAAGATCGTAAGAGTCGAATGCAATTATTGTAAAACATTGCTAAGAGTTGAAATGGGGGGTAGAGCTACTGGACATTCTCTCCAATATGTTAGATCATACTCAGCCAAGCATGGTCTGAAGGACCTCAAATAAAGCTGAACTAAGTGCCATGAGTGCTTCATCTAACTCTCTTAGCTATTGTGCACGATCACCTAGACTCTTAGACTTTACTTTATCTCGTTTACTTCTTTGCATTAGAACTATTCCCCTTTGTAAAACCTTAGTATTTGCTTGTTATTTGCTTATGAAAATTATAATTGGTTTAGTTAGTGGCCCTGGACTAGCCTGGCCCACTAACTGATGTGTTTGCCTTGGGAATTGGGCCGACCTGGTTAGGACTTGGCATGACTCCCTAGGGGGCTGGTCGTTCCCTATAAGGGCCGACCTCCTTCTTTGTTCTAGCTATGCAATAGAGATTATTCTGAACTTCTTCCATTTCTTCCTTGTTTCTCCCCTTTCCCTGTGTGAATCTCCTTGATATCGATTGTGCCTATGTCGAGCATATCATTGGTATCGGAGCTTCATCGATCCCCGGCCATGGCGCGAGGCAAGCAGATTGCTGCCGCCCCTGAAGTACAGGCCACGAAGGAGGCTGACGTCTCAGCGGACAACCCTCCTATCACGGCCGTTGCCACCCCAGCAGCCGTGGACGGTCCTACATTGGCGCAACTCATGGCCAAAATTGATTCCTTGACTATGACGATGGCACAGATCCAAGTAACACAGTCAGCGTTGGTAGCGCCTCTTCTCGCCAGACCACAAGCCCCCATGGAAATTGGGGAACCCTCTCAGGGACCGGATGGGTGTGGACTTGGCCTCCAAAACATGGCAGGTGCAGAGGTATGGCAGGCCCAGGCTCCTCTGCCCTTCAAGCTAGTTGAACATGTTGTAGATGGACGGCGCTAGGCCTAGGCGCCGCGAGGCCCTCCAGGTGTTCAGGATAATGCCCAAGTGGTTCCGCCCCCTAGGAACTTGTTTCAGGAGATGGATGACGACTGAGAGGAGTACCTAGGCCCTCGTGGGGGTCCTCGGGGGGCTGAACCCCGTTTGGCCCGCCTACAGTTTCCACGTTACAATGGGGATGATGACCTAGTGGAGTGGCTGTAAAAGGCTGAAAAATTCTTCGCATACCAAGGCACACAGTAAGAGGTTGAACAACTGTGCATCGTCGCATTCCATCTGGACAGAGACGCTTCTGTCTGGTTTCAGAGCTTTGAGAAGGAGATTCGTTACCCCTCCTGGGCTGCCTTCTCCGATGAGCTCTGTATTCAGTTTGGACCGAATGAGTTCTAGGACTTCAACGAGATGCTCTCCACTCTACGTCAGACCACCACTGTCCGTGCTTATTACACGGAGTTCATGAAGGTGGCCAACCTCCTCCCTGACTGGCCGGTGGCCGCCTTCGCGGGCACGTTCAAGCGCGGCCTCAAGCCTAGGATTTCTGAGGATATGCGCCACTTTCCTTGTGCCAGCATGAGGGACGTCATGCGCCATGCTCACATCGAGGGGGAGAAACTAGTTAGGCAGCGCAGAGGGGGGTGGCTTGGGCCTTTGCATCAGCCTGGCCTCAGCGCCAACCCCATGACCACGCCCACTAGTAGCCTGGTAGCCGGCCACTATGGCCAGCAGGTCTCCCCAGCGGACCAGATTGTTCGTTGCCTCACCCCAGACCAGATGGAGGAACGCCATTCTAAAAGGCTATGTTTTCGCTGCGATGAGAAGTTCGTCCCTGGGCACCGTTGCTTTGTCAAGGGCAGCCTTTTCGTGGAGAAGGTTGATGATCATGGAGAGGGGGCAGACGACGTTGCCTCGTTTGCTACTGAGGACGTGCTACCTGAGATTTTTTGTCCATGCCTTCTCAGGGGCATTTACTCCACGCACGATGCGAGTCCAGGGCTACCTCAAGCGACAACAAGTGGCTATTCTGATTGACAATGGGTCTACCCATAGTTTCATTAACGACAAGGTAGCCCATTGGCTAGGCTGTTTTGTCTTTGATTCGAAGCCATTTGATGTGTTGATTGGCGATGGAAAGCACCTCAGGAGCATCGGGGTGTGTGCTCAAGTTATGCTCTTTGTTTAGGGCCACACATTCGTCACCGACCTCTTCTTGCTGCCTACGAAGGGGGCAGACGTTGTGTTAGGTGTGCAGTGGCTTCAGGAGCTCATAGATGTGGTTTGGAACTTCCGCGACATATTGATGGACTTCGAGCTTCAGGGGCAGCGAGTTCGGCTTGAAGGCTCCAGGCCGGGCACCCTCCTCTTTGCCTAGCCTTCAAGTTCTTTCTTCCGATTCACCCCCCAAGGGCTCCTTTTGTAGCAGTGTGCCATCGTCGAAGTGACTCAGGACAAGATGCCCTCGGATCTTCGGGAGTTATTGGCAGCACACCAGGACTTGTTTGCTGAGCCCCGGCCAAGGTTCGTACTTACCATTACCCTCACATACAGAAATCAGACATTGAGCGTCTCGTGGCTGACATGCTCCAGTCCGGGATCATCCTCCCTAGCACGAGTTCCTACTCGTCTCGGTGATGTTGGTTCGGAAGAAGGACGATACATGGAGGTTCTGTGTTCACTACCGTGCCCTGAATGCAATCACTGTCAAAGACAAATATCCCATACCAGTGATTGAAGAGTTGTTGGATGAGCTGACTGGTGCTACGGTCTTCAGTAAACTCGACCTTCACTCGGGTTACCATCAGATTCGGGTGCAGCCGACCAATGTGCACAAGACCGCCTTCTGGATTCATGACGGCCATTTTGAGTTCCTCATCATGCAATTTGGGCTGACCAATGCCCCCTCCACCTTCCAGTGCCTCATGAACGATCTTTTCAGACCGTTCTTCTGCCGCTATATCTTGGTTTTCTTTGACGACATCTTGGTGTACCCCAACTCATGGGTAGAGCACTTGTCGCATCTCAGGTCAGTCTTCTCTATTTTGCGAGATAATTCCTTATTTCTTAAGCGTTCGAAGTGCTCATTTGGTAGCTTGCAGGTTGATTACTTAGGCCATATTATTTCGGGGAACGGCGTTGCCGTGGACCCAGCAAAGGTGGCCGCCATGTTGTCTTGGCCACCACCTACATGCGTCCGGGCGCTCCATGGTCTTCTGGGCCTCACTGGTTACTATCGGCTGTTCATCAGTCCGTATGGAGAGTTGGCTAGGCCTCTTATAGAGCTGCTCAAGAAAGGGGCTTTTGCTTGGAACACGGCTACCCAAGAGGCATTTGAGGGGTTGAAGCAGGCTATGGCCATGGCCCCAATCTTGATCTTGCCTGATTTCAACCGATCTTTTGTGGTGGAGACAGACGCTTCAGATAGGGGGCTTGGGGCAGTTCTTCTACAGGACGAACACCCCATTGCTTACTTCAGCAAGGCCTTGGCTGGCCGCTCTTTGTCCATGTCAGTGTATGAGAAAGAAATTTTGGCAATCATCCTCGCTGTCAATAAGTGGCTATCTTACTTACTTGGCCGCTGGTTCCTGATTCGCACAGACCACCAGCCCCTGAAGTATTTCTTGGAACAACTGGTGTTCACTCCGTCTCAGTAGCGGTGGGTTAGTAAGCTACTTGGCTATGATTATAAGGTTGTGTACAAGAAGGTTTTTGAGAACACTGTGGCCGACGCTCTCTCTCGGGCTCTTGCTTGGCTTTCTCCACTTTATCCTGTCCATTTATTGATGAGTTGAAGCAGGCCTACATTGATGATTCTTCGACGCAAGCTGTGATTACCGCCCTCCAGACCAACCCTGCTGTCCGACCCTTCTTTGTATGGCGGGATGCCCTTCTTTTTTGGAAGGACCGCCTGTGGGTACCCGATGTAGCTGATCTTCGCCGTCACATTCTTTCCCACTTCCATGACTCTCCTGTGGCTGGTCATGAGGGGGCTTTCTGCACCTATAAGCGGGTCAGCCAGAGCTTCCTTTGGCAGGGCATTCGCCGGGCTGTCCAAGAGTATGTGGCTGCTTGTGATGTTTGTCAGCGGGCTAAGTCCGCCACCTCTTCTCCCGCCGGTATGTTGCAGCCCTTACCTATTCTAGATAAGGTATGAGAGAATGTTTTGATGATTTTGTGGAGGCCTTGCCCGTGGTGTAAGGCAAGTCAGTGATTATGGTGGTGGTGGACCGGCTGTCCAAGTACGCTCATTTTAGTGCACTGGGGCATCCCTTCACTACCAAGACCGTGGCTGAGCTTTATGTTCGGGAGGTGGCCAAACTTCACGGTATGCCCCGCACTATTGTTTCTGATCGTGGCCGGATCTTCATTTCTCAATTTTGGCGGGAGTTCTTCACCTTACAGTGTACTTATCTCCATATGAGCATTGCGTATCACCCTCAGACTGATGGCCAGACCGAGGTGGTTAATCGTTGTTTGGAACATTATCTTACTCGTGCCGGTTTTACTCCTTTTGAGGTGTTGTATGGCTGCCCACCACCAACCGTGTTATCGTATGTACCTCATCGCTCTTCTGTGGCTGAGGTGGACTATATGCTCCAAACACGCGATGAGGTCCTGCGTCAGCTCAAGGAGAATTTGTCTTCCACCCAGAATCGGATGAAGCAGATTTATGATGGTTGCCATACTGACCAAGAGTTCACGGTGGGTGACTTGGTTTATGTTTTAGTTTTGCCTCAGCGCCAGAGATCCTTGTTTCAGCTCGAGCACTCCAAGCTTGCCCCCCGTTTCCATGGTCCTTATGTTGTTGAGGAGTGTATTGGTTCGGTGGCTTACTGCCTTGCTCTGCCGCCTGACTCCTTAGTTCACCATGTCTTTCATGTCTCTCTATTGCGCCGCTTTGTGGGTGATAAGTCCTTGACTGTTGCTGCTCCGCCACCCCCCTTGATGGGCTTGGTTCCGCCGTCCGACCCTATTCCTGTTGCGGTGCTTGATAAGTGTCGAGTCCTCCGCTCCGGTCGTATTATTACAAAGGTCCTGATTTCCTGGCAAGGGAAATCGCTTGAGGATTCTACATGGTTGCCTGAGGAGGAGTTTATGGCCTGATATCCAACTTGGTTGCTTGAGGACAAGGCGAATAGCGGAAGCGTGGTGGAGTGTTGTGAACGATCACCCAGACTCTTAGACTTTACTTTATCTCGTTTACTTCTTTGCATTAGAACTATTTCCCTTTGTAAAACCTTAGTATTTGCTTGTTATTTGCTTATGTAAGTTATAATTGGTTTAGTTAGTGGCCCCGGACTAGCCTGGCCCACTAATTGATGTGTCTGCATAGGGAATCTGGCCGGCCTGGCTAGGACTTGGCGCGACTCCTTAGGGGACTGGTCGCTCCCTTTAAGGGCCGACCTTCTTTGTTCTAGTTATGTAATAGAGATTATTCTGAACTTCTTCCATTTCTTCCTTGTTTCTCCCCTTTCCCTACGTGAATCTCCTTGATATCGATTGTGCCCACATTGGGCACATCATTAGCATTTTCAATTTCGATCAAGATATAAATGGAGGGAGATCGTGAAGTATGTTGTGCACGCCGAGCAGCCCCTCTCTTTTTGCCGATGATGACCTGTTCAAGACCTAGTGAGGCAAGCTCTTAACTCGGCATTCCACAAAATCTTGCATAGCACTATAAAGAAAGATAATCGTGTGTACATTCAGTAAAGACATATATTCATATTTAGAATGCACAAGGTGAGAGAGGGACTCAAGCGATGTGAAGTTAGATATGTAAAGTCATCACAACATCAAACAAATAAAGATATCATGCACAAAGAGATTTATAGTGGTTCGCCATCAAGCACTTGCTTAGACGGGTACATCCACTCTCAGAGCACCTAATCCAAGGCACCTCTGACATCTACTAAGTGAGGGTCTTGGCTATCCCACAACCATTTACACACCCCGGTTTTCCTTGGTTCACTAGTAACTGTACATACATTTAATCGAATCCACACTCTGTGGGCTATGCACAACCCGTCCCTCTCACCAAAGTGTTTCAACCACTAGGTTTACTCCACCAACTAGAAATTTAGGAAGAAGATATCTTAAGAACACTTACAATAGATTGCCCTTACAAGTAGTAAGTGTGTACTTGAAGAATGTTCAATCTTTGACAATCCCACATCTAACCTTGGATCTAATTCGATGCTATGAAATTGTTGAGGCTTATTAGATGGGGAGTTTTGGGTTTCTAAGTGGTTTTTCATAAAATGAAGGAAACCTTGGCAAAATAGTCATAAGCACATTCACATTTCCTCATTGAGAATCTTTTATGGCCATTGCTAAGGGCAGGATGGGTACTTATGACAAATTCAAGGCTTTGGAAGGAAATATTCAAAAGCCAAGGGAGTCGGGTAGAAAGATTGGTTTCTAAAGATTCAACTCTGTAGGAACAAGAAACCAAAGACCATCAAGCTTGAATTTCTTCCATGGCTCTCAAGAGAGACTCCATTGATATTCCTTTGAATGAGAGAGGAAATTCAAGACAAGTGGCCCAAGGCCTTCCAAAAACATGGCAAAGAAGCTACAAGAATGCCTAGGGGACTTGAGAGAGTTTAGCTCTACTTGATGATCACCTCTTCCTATGACATGGGTATTTATAGAGGTTAAGAGATGATATTTCTTACCCATTGGTGGGTGAGCTTACCCAAGAGTGGGTAAGACTACCCAAGAGTGGGTAAGACTACCCATGTACGGGTGAGCCTACCCATGTGTAGGTAGGTCTACCCATGTATGGGTTAGACAAAGGTTTATGAGTGACCCTAGAGAATTAGTTATTTACTATAAGGTCCTAGGGGTGGAAAGAAGTGTATGTAAGAGCCATGATGAGAGTGCCAGTTGTAATTGATCCAAATCTTGAGCTTGATGGAATTTGTAGATGATTTGAAGCTTCAGTTTGTTGTCTTGTGGTCTTCTCTTCAAATCAACTTCACCTAAATAACTCACGGGCTCACTCACAAATTTGTCACAATAATTGACAATCGTCTAGGTGGGAGAATACACTATTTTTTTCTGACACGACATTAACAACAACAACTTTGATAAGCCTTATTAATTGTAAATTTCAACAAGCCTAACATTTTTCTATTGTCAATTAAAATGATATTTCATGAAATATTAAATTTATACAAAAATGGCTATTGGTACTGAGACACATTAGTATGAAATAGAAGCATTGAAGGAGAAGTTTTCATGCCAAGAATTGCAATCTAATTTTGCAAAATGGGAAAATATTCCACAATAATACTAAAAGTCATAAGTTTAATTTTTTTTAATTACCAAAGAAAAATTTGGGATTACAAGATAGCATGATGAAGACATTAAATTACTCAATTGCAGGCTGGATTGTGTGGTCTTTATGTGTCATTATATGGATGAGATTATAAAAATCATGAAAAACTTGATAGAAAATTTACAAGGAAGAATTAAATCAATTAAAAGCTAGAATCACTACAACAAAAACAACTATTAGCGATACAATAAAAAGTGTCGATAAAAACAAATTTTTTAGACACTCAAAAAAGCATTACAAAAAAAGAACAACAACTATTTGCAATGCTTATTTTGAATAGCAAATATATTAAGTTTTTTATTTTAAATTTTAGTAAAATTTGTGACGCTTTATTGTAAGTGTCGCAAATAGTGGTACTATTTGCGATGCTTCCAAAAAAATGTTGCTAATAAAATAAGTTTCTTTCAATTTTTTTTATTTCTATTTGCGATGCTTTTTTGTAAGCATTAGAAATAGTACCAATATTTCTTACGCTTTCACAAAAGCATCGCAAATACAATTAAGTTTCTTTTTATTTTAAAAAATCTATACTATTTATGACACTTTTTTTGTAAGTAGCACTACAACAAAAAGAACTATTAGCGACGCTTTTAAGCATCACTAATAGTGATACAAACATTGATAATGACTATTAGAAATGCTTAAAAAGCGTTGCTAAATGCGTCGATAAAAATGAAGTCACTATTGCTCATTAACGACGCTTATGATAAAGCGTCGCTTATAGTTGCCATTAGCGACATTTTTTTGTGTCACAAATTATTTTCCTTTTGCGATGCTTTATTAAGTGTCATTAATAGTAAATTATTAGTGATAATTAATTCTAAGTGTCTCTAATAATTAATTATTAGCGATGCTTCATAAAGTGTCGCTAATATATTTTTTAAAATTAAAATTTTATTAACGACGCTTGTATTTTCATCGCTAATAGTAAAAATAATAAATAAATTATTAGTGATGCTTACAAAAGTGTCCCTAATAAGAAAATTTTTGAAAAAAAAATCATTAGTGATGCTTTTAAAAAAGTGTTGCTAATAAAAAACTTATTAATAAAAAAATATTGTGTATTAGCGATGTATTCTTAAGCGTCGCTAATATGTAAAAAATTGAAAAAAATAATAAAATAGTCATTAGCGACGCTTTTGAATGCGTCACTGATAACATAAATTTTTTTTAAAAAAAATCTTGTCAGAGGCAGGATGACTGGAGGGGCGCTGGTGCCCCTCCTCCGGCAAGGGCAGGGGAGGTGGGAAAGCTGAGGAGAAGGGGGTTGGGAGGGGAGGGGCTGGGGTGGAGGATAGGGCGACGCTGGAATCCGGTGGAGGTATCGACGGGTGGGGGAAAATAATAGAGGGATGGGGGTGGGTGTGGAAAATGGGGGGTGACTGGGGAGAGGGGGGAGCCAAAATCGGAGGCTAGCTGGATTCCAACCCCCTTCGCCATCGGATAGAGTGGAGGAGAGGGGGGGGGGGTGACTGGGGCGAGGGGGAGGCGGGATTTGTTGGGATTTGGATTCTGGCCCCCAGAGCCCTTTCCTTTGGTCGGACAGGGGTGGGGGGGAGGGGGGGGAGTGACCGGGGAGGAGGGGGGTCGAAACTGGATGGATTCTGGCACATGGAGGAATGGGGGGAGGGGTTTAAATGCGCCCGGGAAAAATTTTGCCTAGCCGCGCAAGGACAGAAACACGGCCGAAATCGCCAGTATTTTTTTAATTTGCGATGCTTTGAAAGCATCACAAATTCTGCTTATTGTGATGTTTGTATGTAAATGTCACTAAAAAAATACAGAAAAGAAAAAAGAAAAATGAAAAAAAGAGAGAATAATAGAGAGATAGATGGTAGAGAGAGAGAGAGTGAAGAGATAAAGAGGAGAGAGAGAAAAGAGGAGAGAGGCAATAGAGTGGAGAGAGAAGCGAGGATGAGAAAGGAGAGAGAGAAGGGAGGGTGAGAGAGGATAGAGAATGAAGAGAGAGATTTAAGAAAAATTAAGCCTATTGGCAACTCTTAGAAAAGAGCGCCACAAATAGTTATAATAGTTGCCATGCTTAATTCCTCAGTCAATTTCCTCACTCATCCTCTCTTCTCTCTCCATTCTCTCTCCCCCTCTCTCATCCTCTATTCTCTCTCTCTCTCTCTCTTTATCACTTTCTCTCTCTCCTCTCCCTCTCTCTTCTCTCCTCTCTCTCTTCTCCCTCCTCTCTCCTCCCTCTCACTCTCCTTTCTCTCTTCTATCTCTCTCCTCTCTATCTCTTCTCTCTCACTCACTCTCTATCCTCTCTCTTTTCTCTCTCTCATCTCTCTCTACCCTCTCTCTTCACTCTCTCTCTACCCTCTATGTTCACTCATTCCCTCTCTCTCTACCCTATCTCTTTCTCCTCACTCTCTCTTCCCTTTCTCTCTCTTTACTCTCCCTCTCTCTCTTCACTCACTCACTCTTCCTCTCTCCTCTGTCTACCCCTCTCTCTTTCTCTCTCTTCTCTCTGTCTTCACTCTTTCTCTCTCCTCTCTTCTCTCTACCCTCTCTCTTGTCTTTTTCTATTTTATTATATATTAAAATCAATAAATAAAAACTAAAACAAAATGTATTAATGATGCTTTGAAAAATGCATCGCTAGCACCCCAGGTAGTAGTGACGCATAGGCATATGCGTTGCTACTACCTAGGGTACTAGCGACACAATTTCTTAAACATTGCTAATGAATATTTTAATTTAAATTTTTTATTACTTTTAAAATATAATAATATAATAAAAAATCCCAAAAAATCTAAATTAATTTCTCCCCCTATGTCTCCTTTCTCTCATCCTCTCTCTATCTCTTTCTCTCTCCTCTCTCTCTCTCTTCTTTTCTTTCTTTCTCTTATTCCTTTCTCTCTCCTCTCTCTCCCTCCCCTTCTCTCTTCTGTTTCTTTCTCTCCCTCCTCTCTTTTATTATACATTATATTTTAAAATTAATAAAAAATTAAAATAAAATATATTAGCGATACATAGAAAAATGCGTCACTAGTACCCTAGATAGTAGCGACGCATATGCGTGTGCGTCGCTACTACCTAGGGTACTAGCGATGCAATTTCTTAAGCGTCACAACTATATATATATTTTTAATTTTAAAATATAATATATAATATAAAATTCTAAAAAAATCTAAATTAATTTCTCCCCCTCTATCTCTCCTCTCATCTCTTCCCTCTCTCCTTTGTCTTCTTTCTTTCGCTCTCTTCTCTCTCTCCTCTCATCTCTCTCTCTCCTCTCATCTCTCTCTCTTTCTGTCTACTCTCACTCTCTCTCTCATATAGATCTCTCTCTTCACTCTCTTTGTTGTCTTTCTTTCTCTTCAGTACTCTCTCTCCTCTCTCTCTTCACTCTCTCTCCCTCTCTCTTCTCTCTCATGATCTCTCTCTTCTCTCTTCACGCCTCTCTCTCTCTTTCTCTCTTATGCGCGTAAACATGAGCCCCATCTCTGAGTAGGAATGGGGATAAAGTAGGAAAATTATATTTATTTATTATGTATAAATAATAAAAATTAAATAAAATATATTATATTTGCAAAGTCATTTTATTTTTTAAATATTTTTTATTAGATATTATATATATTTATATAATAATAATTAAATAAAATAAAAGAATAAAACTATTAAAAAAGCGTCGCTAATTAGGGCTGCAAGAAACATGTGCAGGCCCGAAGCCCGACCTGAAATTTTGTACATTGGGCTTTAGAATTTGGTGAATAAAACAGGCCGGGCTTGAAATTTTAAGGTTTATGAAATTTTGGGCCTTGCTCGGGCTTGGGCAAAAAATTGTTAAAAGCTCGGCCCGGCCCGGTCTGTTCCAGCCCGTTTTTAGCCATCGTCATTAGCCATTGTAATTGTACGGTCTTGCGTGTTTTGGTATCATTGGATAAAATGTCCATCTAGGTTTGCAACCAGCAGCCCATCGTCTCCTGCTTCTTCCACCGCTCTGTAGCCCTAAAATTTCTTCGCCGCTCTCCTGCTTCATCCGTCGTTTCCTGGTTCTTCCGCCGCTTTGCAACCCTAAAATTTCCCCGCCGCTCCCCTGCTTCGTCCGTCGTCTCCTGCTTCTTCTGCCGCTCTGCAGCCCTTAAATTTCTCCGCCACTCTCCTACTTTGTTCGTCATCTCCTGTTTCGTCCGTCGTCTCTTGCTTCTTTCGCCGCTTTGCAATCTGCATTCTCCTGCTTCTTCGGCCACTTTCCACTTCACTGATTGCTCTCCATTTGTGGGACTGACGAAAAACCTCCACTTCGACTGCTCTCGTTCTCTTCGTGGGACCGACATAAGACCTCTGCTTTGATTGCTCTGGTTCTCTTCGTGGGACCGACGGAAGAGTGAAGACCTCCACTTCGACTGTTCTGGTTCTCTTCTCAGATTTGTTGCTTTTAGTTCTATCATCTCATTTGTTTTGTTAATTAATTCATTCTATCATTTAGTTTGTTTTGTACCAAATTCTTTGCCTTTGTTAGTTCATGTATTTAATTTGACTCTGTTAGTTCTTGTATTTGTTTGTTATCTAATTTGTTCTGTTAATTAGTTCTATCACATAATTTGTTCTATACTGAATTTGTTCTCTTTGCCTCTGTTAGTTCGTGTATTTAATTTGACTCTGTTATTATCTAATCTGTTAGTTCTTGTATTTGATCTGTTTTCTAATCTGTTAGTTCCTTATCTAATCTATTAATTCTTGTATTTGTTTTGTTATCTAATCTTTTAGTTCTTGTATTTGTTCTGTTATCTAATTTGTTAGTTCCTTATCTAATTTGTTAATTCTTGTATTTGTTCTGTTATCTAATTTGTTAGTTCTTGTATTTGTTCTGTTATCTAATCTGTTAGTTCCTGCATTTGTTCTATTATCTAATCGGTTCTTGTGTAGTAATATTTAATTTGTCTTTGTTAGTTCCTATCTTTATTCTGTTATTTAATTTGTTCTTGTCTGTTCTGTTCTTTAATTAATTCTTCTTTCTCTATTAATGTTTAGTTTGTTTTGTTATCTACTAATAGAGAATTAGAGATGGCTAGTTCTTCCACCCCGACCAATTCTTCCACCCGAACCAATTCTTCCATTCCAGCCAGTTCTTCTATCCCTCCTAGTTGTTCTTCCATCCCTCCCAGTTGTTCTACTCATACCATTACACCTACTGTTCCCCCTGACACTACACCTCCCCTAATCCATCCTATTCCGGAATAAGGAGCATCTAGTAGCCTATTAGGTATGTTTATTGTTTTCTTCATATTTATTACGTTTACTAACGAAAAAAAACATTTTTAATTCCGCAGTTGCCAGTCCAAGCCCGGATGGGCAAGGAGGAGAGAAAATACAAGCAAATAGGATGAGCAAGGAGGATTAGATATAATGCTCCAAGCTGTAAACATATTCTCTTTTCTCATATTTTACTTTTGTATTCAAGTGACTAAAACTTTCATTTATTTTTCAAGATATACCTATATCAACCTCTTTTTTAGCATGCAAAATACTTGGCTTGAATTCAATAGGGACAGACATGATTTAATAGGGACATACATGATTCATCATCCAGACTCATTCATATTACTATTTTCTGAAACCTAGACTTTAATTTTGCTTCCTGTTGGACCCTACAATTTATTAAAGCTATCTTTAGCATGCAAATAATTAAAAGAAAAGAAGAGACAGGTAAACATAAAATTTAGATTGTACCTTAAGATGGCAACAATATGAAAATATAATAATATCAAATGGGTATAATTTCTTCTTTTCTTCTAACTAATGATTATAAAGTCTTGAACATGTTATTCACAATATTTTCAAGAGGGCTTGATGAATTTTAATTCGTGTGCAGGTCTGTCAGTGGATCAACATCAATCCACCAAATGGAGTAATGAAAATTATTGACAAGAAAAATAACATCTTTAAGCTTTCACAGGGAGAATATGTTGCAGTTGAGAACTTGGAAAACATTTATGGTCTTGTTTCTGAAATTGACTCGGTAGGTTATTACCATCAGGTGGATAACAATTTCAAATCATGTTTGTTATGCCCTATAACTTATCATGCAAATACAAATTTATTGACCAGTGCTACAAAATCATTTTGAAGCCTACTGTTGGTTTACAAATTTTTTGATGTCTAATCATTTCAAATTTCATCTCCAGATATGGATATATGGGAACAACTTTGAGTCATTCCTTGTTGCTGTTGTCAATCCCAACATGGGAGCACTTGAGCATTGGGCTACAGAGAATGGGTTTTATGGGGATTTTACCTCTCTTTGCAAAAATCCCAAGGCAAAGGAATTCATTCTTGGGGAACTTAATAAGACTACCAAGGCACATAAAGTAATTTGATGTACAGAAATTTGGTTACAGAAATATGCTCATTATTAAAAGTTTAATTTTTGTTTATCAGCTAAAAGGATTTGAATTTCTGAAAGATGTCCACCTTGATCCTGTACCTTTTGACATGGAGCGCAACCTTCTCACTCCTACATACAAGAAGCGGCCACAGTTGCTCAAACATTACCAGGTTAGCTTTTTGTCCTAATCAATTTTAGACAAAATCGTGTTTTTGGTATTAAAACTTTAGTTATTAAGGAACCTGGTACCTTTTAAAAAAGTAATGTCTTTGGAGCATAGCTTGCATTTATAAGGTCACTTGCCGGGTTTTATGGATAAGAAAGCCTTCTGTAAATTATTAGTAATGTCCTTTATGGCTTTTGGGTTGTGAACTTATCTGGTTTGCTAATTAAGGCGTATCTAGTTGCATATTTAATGTTTTTTAAAAATTGTAAGTTACAATGTTGCCAAAGATTGTGGCTAGGATTTTGGCTTCGTAGGGTTAATACATTTTCTCTCAAATGTCATGCTTAAGATTGACTGGTAATCATATACAATATCTTTGTCTTCTATATTTTGTGCAAGGGGAGGGTGAAAAAAAGAGCAAGGAGCCAAAGTGCGAAAGGGAAGCAAAGAGGAGAGGGGAGAATTCTGGGTGGGGATTTTCTCCCCTTTCTCCTTTCTCTAGCAGAGATGGAGAAGACGATTCCTCAACTAAAAGAGGGGAAGCTCATTGGCATTGAATTTTGATGCATACGAAAAACAAAATTTTTAGGCATATATAATACCACAATTTTTTTTGCTTTTGTTGTAGCTAAAAATCTTAATCATCCGCAATCATTCAATGGAAGAAAGGTGACTGCTGAGTATTGACTTGAGCTCCACCTCTCTAAGATATGAAGAGTAACTCTAAAAACAACAGGCCAAGGGTGGGTTTTAACTAGGATTCTTTACAGTACAAATCTTCAATTTTTGGATCAATTATCAACAGAAGCTAGTGGATGTTTGAAGAGATCTCTTTCCTTCGCCTTCTCTGATATGATCTCTATGATTAAACATTTGGTCACAATCAACTAATGACCTCAAAACTCTTCCCAGTACTTGTTATATAATTGACTTTTATTTTATGTGTAGCTAGCTGGTCTATCATTTTGTTCTTTGTTCTTTGTTCTTTGAATGCTTCTTTCTCTTCATATTCTTTATCCTTTATTTGCAGAGCATGCCACCACCTAAAATTGGGTTTAAATCCATCCACCAACCCCATCATTGTCTATCCCATAAAGCCCCAACACAGTTCCACACTTGCCCAGCAAAGTAAAGTTAGAACACCTGAAGAAGAAAGGAGACGGTCAACAGGGCAAAGTTATGTTGGGCAGTCACATTCTACTTTCCTAGAAACCAATATGTGTGTCTCAGCCTTCATTTCCCAACCAGATCAGTCAAAATGAGAACGAAAAAGCCCCCTAGACTGGAAGTATAGCTCCTTGTAATCCTTAACAGATCTATGTAATCGAGTGTAAAAATTATTCTATTTTGGAGGGTGTGGTATTGGTAGAAATTATTGCACTATCAATGATCATATAACATTTTGTAGGTATATATAATTGTATATTGATAGGAATTATAGCTCAAGATATAGATTTATCATTTGTAAGAAAAAAATTATATCACGTTGATTTTGGTCCGAAAGCTTGTGGCTCGGCCCAAGCCCGTTAAAATTTTGGGCCAGGCCAAAATTTTGAACTTAGTTATGGGCTTTGGGCCCAGTTTTGAAAAAAACAATTTTATGGGCTCGGCCTAGGCTTGCCCCAGCTCGTCAGGGCTTGGCCCGTTTGCAGCCCTATTGCTAATAGTCTTAATTTATTTTTTAATAGTTGCATATTTTATTTGCGACCCATTGTTTAAAGCGTTACTAATAGTACAAGTAATATGGACGCTTTGATAAAAGCGTCACTATTATTAATACAATTTGTGAAACTTTTCAAAAAGTGTCGCAAATATTTCTAAATTTTATATATAATTTTTTAATTTACAACTATTAGCGACACTTGTTTAAAAGCATCGCAAATAGTATTAATTTTAGAGATACTTTAGAAAAAGCATCGGTAATAGATATAAATTTTGTCACGCTTTTATATGCATCACAAATACTAGTTTTTTACAACGCTTTGGGTTGCGTTGCTAATAAAAGCATTGCTAATAGTCTTTTTTGCTGTACTGTTGCATAAAAAATAATACTAGTATTTGTGACGCTTTCACTAAAGCGTCGCAAATACAATAAGGTTATTTTAATTTTTTGAGTGTTGTTTGCGACGGTTTTAAGAAAGCGTCGCAAAAACATTATATTTTATTAAATATTTATTAATTTAATATATAATATGTAATAAATAAATACTAAAAATTAAATTAAAATTCCCTACTTTGTCCCTTCTCCTCTTCATTGTTGTGGCTCAAACTAACTCGCGTGAGAGAGGGAGAGAGGAGGGAGAGAGAAGAGAGAGGGAGGGAGAGAGTGAGAAGAGAGAGAGAGAGGAGAGAGATGAGATAGAAGAGAGAGAGACAGGAGAGGGGAGAGAGACACAGAGGGGAGAAAGAAGAGAGAGAGGGAAGAGAGAGCAAGGAAAGAGAGGGAAGAGAGAGAAGTTTATTAAAGAAATGAAGCATTTGCGACACATGCACCTATGCATCGCAAATACATATGACACTTTGGCCTATATATCACAAATCCTTCACAAAGATAGTAGATTTTAATAAGGGGGGTAGGAAAGCAATTCCTAAAACCATCTAATTTCTCTTAAGAGGAAATGAGTTCTCCATTAAGAGCACTAGACTTCTCTTTCTCACTCTCTAGACCTTTTTAAGGTCATTCACCTCTCTTTTTAGTTTGTTATTCAACTCCAATAACTTATTTTCCTCTTGAGAAGACAAAACTAGTTTCACTTCTTTGTTCTTTTACTCTCTCTCAAGGCTTTTGGTTTTCTTAGTCAAAACTAAGAGTTGTTGGTGAAATCCCTTAAACTCATTAGAATCAACCTCAAGCTCTGAGTTCTCTTTAAGAGATGTAGACTCATGAGAATCTTCTTCTGAACTATTATCCTTCACACTTACATGGAAAGTACTATAGTTGCATAGTTATTCTTCTTCAAAAGAGCTCTCATTAGAGTAAGTTGCTTGAAGAACATTTTATCTTTTTCTTATAATCAAACCCCTTTTGCTTCTTGGGTTTATCACCCGAAGAATTGTCAAAACTCAAGTTAGGACAATTAGCAGCAAAGTGACCTGACTTACCATATTCAAAGCATTTAGATTCTTCCTATCTTGTTTAGTTTACCTCTCATCTCTCATCTCTTTTTATTTCTTCCCAAATTTTTGTCCCTTATTGCTAAATCTAAAGTTTTGAGTTTTCATGAATTTCTTGAAGTTCTTACCCAATAAAAAACATTAGTTCTTCATGATTTTTAGATTCTTTATATTCATCTAAGGTGTTTAACATGTTATTTTTCTTGAAAGTTCATCTAGATGCTTTTAGTGCATTTTGTTTTCCTTTAGACTTTTCAATCAACTCTTTTTTGTTCTCATAGGACTCTTCTTACATCTAAAAATATTTAAGGTTCCCAACCAACTCTGATATGTTTAAGCTATCAATTTTCTTAGATTCATTAATGGCAACCACTTTAATCTTAAAATTTGAAGACAAGGACTTTAAAAGCTTTCTTAAAACAAGGTATTTAGGTATAGGCTCTCCTACTTGATCACATGTGTTGACTATGTCTCAAATTTTAGCACAATATTAAGAAATTCTCTTCTTCACACATAATAATGTTTTCAAATTGAGTCAACATCTGTAGCCAAGCCACCTTCACAACATCAGTTCTATCATTATGTTTTACCAATTTTTCCCATGCAACTTTTGTGGGCATATAATTAGAGATCAACATATATTGTGATTTTTTTATGACATTGAATAATGCACTAAGGGTTTTACTGTTTTGATTAGCAAGTTTAATCTCATTGGAGGACTCTAGCCTTTAACAACCACTTTCCATGCATTCCCATCAAGCTCTTATATAAATGCTCTTATCCTATTTTTTCGATATGAGAAATTTTTTTAATCAAACAATGGAGGTCTTTTCATTGGATTTCCCAACTCCCCATGTTCATTCATTGAGTTATTCAAACCAACCATTAAATTTAATCAGTCAACAACCCAAGCACCACAAATTATGCACTTAAATAAAGGAAAATTATGAGAGAAACAACTAGCAATCTAGGGCACATAAATCAACAAGTTTAATCAAGTATATTAAAGAGAAAAATAAGTAAACTTAAGTATTTAGAATTCAAACCCTAGCACAAGAAGTAAAGATATGAATATTTAAGCAAGGTTATAAAGCAATATCATGGAAAATCTAATTGATTTTATGTAGCAAAATTAAATTTTCAATAGTTAAACCTCAATTACCACTTGTGAGTGTATTATTCGTCTAATAACCTAGTGTTGTTACATCTGAAACAAGACTATGAAGAAGTCAAATTCAGATTTATTTTACTTGCCAACTGTAGTAGACAAGGTCGATCCACAGGGAAAACCTTGTGCAACAAAGAAAACTATTACGAAAAAAATAGAGAAAAGAAAACTAAGAAAGAAAGAGTAGAAGAGTATTGAGGTAATATAGAGTTAAGAAATCAAGATAAGAAAACACTAAGGCATTAAAGATCATTTGTAACATCTAATGATATTCTTCATGTATCATGTTATCTCAGTTAGAAGCGAATGAAAATTCTATCTAACCGGAAGATATGAACATTAAAATTGAAATTAAAAATAGAAATGCTTTGGATAGATGAAGGATAAAAATAATTGTCTCTTAAAGATTTCTATGTATCCAAATCACAAAAGATCAAAAAGGAGAACCTTTAAGCATCTTAGGTATCCAAATCACAAAGAACCAAGAAGAACAATATTAAATAAACATCACTTCAAATAAACAATACTTACTTGAAACCATTGATGAAACATGAATTGAACTCCATTAAATTGTCACAAATCACATCTAGCCTTAGCTTGAGAGCTTAGAAAGCCATTACAATAAAACTAAAAATAAAATTACAAAATGAGAGAAGAAAATAGGAGAGGAGAGCTCCAAAGAGGAGGGGATTAGTCATGTATCACGTCCACCCCTTTATTTATAGGAATAGAAGGGGTTGCTTCAAAGAGGAAAGTGAAATCATATCTCTAGATTGCATCCTGATTGATTGCCTGATTGGTTGTTTCTTTGGCAATGATTATTTATTTAGCAAATAAGTATCTTTGAATCTTCCTTTTGTTAACTAATCAGCCTCCTTGTCTTTCCTTATGTGTATCAATCATAATCAATGAAAATATTCTTCATGTGCTGGCCTCGGGTTAGTTTACTAGCTGTCTGATTGTATGCCAGATTCGACCCATATATCTTCAGAATTTAGAATTTCTTCCTGAAATATCATTTG
Source organism: Saururus chinensis (assembly GCA_035235625.1). Classification (NCBI taxonomy): domain Eukaryota; kingdom Viridiplantae; phylum Streptophyta; class Magnoliopsida; order Piperales; family Saururaceae; genus Saururus; species Saururus chinensis. The sequence continues at coordinate 30,097,357 of CP141146.1, read as the reverse complement.
TAGCTATGGAAGTCTTCTTTCCAATGCCACCAGAATCGTATCCATCCGAATTATACACAAAAAGATATGATCGAAATACTAATCCTCTGTCAATCTGTCCGAATCAGCTTCTTTCCTAATTTAGTCCTCTTCATACAAATCTCAAATCAAACGGCTCCACAAGGTTGTGTTCGACCATTCCATGCATGTTTAGACCATTAGGGGCCCATTTTTGACTTTCAAATAGCTTTGGGTAGATGGGCTTTACTTCCTCTTCCACTTGGATCCTGTTAAAGCCTGTTTAGACATGTAAACTCAATTAAGGTTTAACTAACTTATTCAAAACATAAATAGCCCAAATCAGTAATGAATTAACACAAAATAGGATTGCAATTCGAAATATGAGAACATTTAATTAAACATTATTTCAGTGCATCACCTAGTGGATCACTAGATTGCCTCTAGTCCCATTATCAACAAGGATAAAGACTAAGAGTTTTAGCCTCTTTGTGCAAATTATTTTTATACGTAGATATTCTCTCAAATATAGCTTATGATATATCAATCATCATCATTCAATCACCATAATTCAATCCACACATGAACACAGAAATTTAACATGGAAAACCTTAACATGGGTAAAAAAACTACAACAGTTTCAAAAGAATCAAATCAATGCACTAGAAACTAAGACTTTACATTGACACAAGCAAACCACCAACTTTGTTTAGACTCTAACACAAGCTCCTCTTATTTAGATAGTTGTTGTTGGCCTTCAAGCCTTCTCCATCAAGCACTTGAAACTTTCTCATCCTTATCTTGTCTTTGTCTTCTTTTAGTCTTCAACAATCACCTCTTGTAGTATTGACTTTGACCTTGTGGAATCTTTAATCTCCCATTGAAGATATGTTGTAACTCCTTTTGAATCTCTATGTTTAAACTCCTTTAGTTGTGGATTATCTTCTTCAATTCACCATGGATCTTCAACTCGAAGCTTCACGTGAATTCTCCTTTTAGAATCCATATACAAAGGTATAAACCCTTTTTCTTTGATCTCCTCTAGGTTTTCCTCTCTCAAATTTCTTGATTTCATAACCCTTATATAGCTCCTTAGGTCGGTTTAGTACTTGTACTTGAATAAGGAATGAAACTGAAATTGGAATGTCTTACTTAGGGTAACCTGTCCTTGGAATGATTGATTGTTCCAAACAATGATCGATCATTCACTATTTGTTTAATGCACGATTCTTAAAGTGATCGATTGATAATTCTCGTCTCTTTTTTACACATAGCTTAATCAAGGTTGCGATAGATCATTTACTTCTTCTCTTATTGCAGCGTACGATAATTTTGCCTTATAATTTACTATTTAGCCATTTTTACTATAAAACCTTTGCAATCCCTTCTTAAACTTATCTAAGTGATTTTTATATGCAAATGTGATCTATGCAAACTTCAAACATGTTCAATATTCGTTAGTCTTCTATCTTGATCAATAAGAACATGTATACTCCTATTTAGTAAGTTTGTCAATTCTAAATCTGACTCGACCACAATAACCTCAAATCATATTCTAAGACTCAATACATACACAAGGTTTCTTGACATAATTTTGACAAAGAAATTAACCAATACACTTGACATATGACTCATATGTTATTACAAATAGATCATTTGATGTCACGCTTGACTAAAACTATGAACAAACACTTCAATAACACATTAAAAGCACTACTGGCGCATTGGGTGAAGAACATGATCAAACCCACCACTAGATCACACTCCATCACACATTAGGACCAAACAAAAGTACTACCCATGGTTCAAAGACTGCATAGGAGCTATTGTGACACACATGTGGAGGCGACGATACTAGTAGATAAGCAACATTCATACAAGGGAAAAATAAAGAAGGTGACTTAAAATATCATGGAAGTTTGCAACTTTAGAATGTGGTTCACATTTTCTATAGCTGAATGGAAAGAATCGGCCCACAACTCTAAGGTGTTTTCTTATGCTATAAACAATATAGTAGCTGACTTTCCTATAATACCTGATGACAAGTATTATGTTGTCAATGTAGGGTACCCCTATATGAAAGGGTTTTTTGGGCCATATAAAGGAACCCATTACCATGTCCCTGAATACCGGCAATGTGGCCCAAGGGGGAGGAAGTAGAAGTTCAATCATCTTTATTCGTCCTTTAGGAATATAATAGAGAGGACTTTCAGTGTGTGTGGAGTAACCTTGGAAGATTTTGGAGGACTCCCCACCTTATTCTTTTGAAAAATAATGTCATATACTGATTGTATCCATGGTGCTACACAATTTCATCAAAGAGAAATAGGGAGAGGGAATTGATCCTGATCTTATCGATGTGTTGTTCAAGAGATGGGAGAACGAAGATATGGGCAATATACCCCAGGATGATATGAATGCCAGGCCTTCAGTTGCAAAGGACGATCGATATATGGCTTGTGTCTATGATATCGCTTTGCTTATCAAAACCTTTTTCTTTTGTGTGCATGATATTTGGCCAAGGTAACCTTTTTCTTATTATAATATTTTGAATTGTTTGACCCATTTATTACCATATAATGTTGTTTCATGGTTTGGAATATGTACAATGGGTGTGCGTGATTATCGTGTGATGAATTTAATTAGTCTCCAAGGTGATGAAAATGATGTGCCAAGGAAATGTGATGAAAATGATGTAGTAGGGAATTTTGACGGGCATGTGAATGGTGTATGTGATCTCAATTGCGATGAAAACGATGTGTCAGGGCTTTTTGATTGTTGCATGAACGGTGTGTCTATTCGCAAATGTGATAAGGATGATATGGCTGGGAAATGTAATTATTATGCAAATTATGTGTGTATTCTCGATTGTGCCAAAAATGATGTGGCAAGAGATTTTAATTGTTGTGTGAAGGGTGTGTCTATTCGTGAATGCGATGAGAACGATATGACAAGGAAATGTGATTGTCATGCAAATTGTATGCGTGTTCTCGAATGTGATGAAAACAATGTGGTAGGGATATGTGATTTTCATTAGAATGGCATTTGTTCATGAATGTGATGAAAATGACATGGCAGGGGAATGTGATTGTCGTGCTAATGGCATGTGTGTGTGTTCAACAATGTGATGAAAATGATGTGGCAGGGAATTGTGATTGTCGTGCTAATGGTGTGTGTTTCCAAATGTGATCAAAATCCTAGAGCAACATATGGCAGCCTTTCTAGCTTTCAGCCCTTTCTCTATGGATTAACATTAGGGACGTGTGCAAAAATAGTGTCACCCACTTGATGTTGTCAAGAAGAGGTTTCAGGTAATTCCACAACATTCATGTTAAGCATATTGATGTAGCTCACGTATCATTAATATGTATAATGTCTTTAAATGAACCAGGCAAAATGCTGAATTGTTACCTGACTATGTGTAACGTACAAGCAGGAAGCTATTTGACCAGCGATGATAATACATCTCATGTACGTTACACACAAACAAATTACCGATTTGTTATGTTGTATTATCAATAATGAATATGTATATATATGTATCTATATATCTATATATGTATATGTGTATATATATGTATAAAATATATATACATATATGTATACATATATATACATATATAATATGTGTATGTATATATGTTCATGTATGTATGTATATGTATATAATATATATACATTTGTATATAATATATATTCGTGGATATTATATGCATATATGTATATTATATATATGATCCATGGTAGAAATAGACCTAAAGTAATCTATCCAATAAGATCTGGCCTCTTATCAACTCCATAGAAGTCTCTAAGGGAACATGTACCATACTATGCTTACATCTAATGGGTCTAAACTATTCCCCAATGTTAGAACTTATGTGTCATATGTAAGTTTAATTAGCTAATTTCTTTGTCCAAATTATGTCAAAAACCTTAAGTATGTATTTTGTCTTATAAATTTGATTAGGTGTAGTTGTTGTCGAGTCGGGTTTGGAATTGATGAACTTCAAAAATAAGAGCAAATATGTTCTTATAGATCAAGACTGAAGACTAAATAATATTGATGGTTGAAGAGGTTTATTCAGTACGTAGTGAGAAATGATTGATCAACATTGTAAGAACATGTGTTATATGTCTAGTTTATTGGCTAATTTTTTGTCAAAATGATGTCAAAAACTATATGTATGCAATGAGTCTTAGAATTTGATTTTAAATTGTTGTGGTTTAGTCATATTTGGAATTGACAAACTTGAAAAATAGGAGCAAAAGTATCTTATTGATAAAGGTGAAAGACTAAAGAATGTGAAGGGTTTTGAAGCTTATCCAGATCACACTAGGATACATAAATTATTTGGAATTGGTTAAGAAGCAATTACTGAGGTTTTAGAAAGATTTAGAGTAAAAAGGGCAAAAAAAAAAAGGCAAAACGATTGATTGATTGCTGCAAAATGTTGAGGAGAAAATGATTGATCGCTTGTTGATTCAGCCCTGTACAAAACAAAGCCAAGAGTTATCGATCAATCGCTCTTACATCGATCGATTGATTAAGAATCATGCACATTAAAAATAATGACGGATGAATCACTGTTTAAAATGATCGATTGTTTGAAGAATAGTTTACCTGATTTAAGACCTTTTGATTTCTATTTTATTCCTTATTCAAGTACAAGTCCTAAACCAACTTAATGAGCTATATAAGGGTTATGAAATCACAAAATTGAAGATAGGAAAACCTGAAGGAGAAAAGTGAAAGAGGGTTTACAACTTTGCTTATTGTTTTCTAAAGGAGAATTCACTTGACCTTTGTATTGAAGATCTATAGTGAACTGAAAGAGACAATCTACAACTAAAGGAGCTAATACATAGTATATTCAAAGAGGAGTTGTAGCATGTCTTCAATGGAAGATTGAGGAATTCTACAAGGTAAATGTCAAGACAATAAGAGGTGGTTAATGAAGACTAGAAGGAGACAAAGATAAAATAAGGAGGAGAAAATTTCAAGTGCTCGAAGAAGACTTGAAGACTAGCAAAATTAATCTAAACAAGAGGAACTTGTGTTAGAGACAAACAAGGCTGGTGGTTTGCTTATGTCCATGTAAAGTCTTAGTTTCTAGTACATTGATGTGGTTCTTTGGAATTGCCGTGGTTTTTTACCCTAGTTGGTGTTTTCCATGTAAATTATTGTGTTCATGTGTGGATTGATTGATGAATGATTGATTGGTATTTTGAGGGTGAGATTGAGTAAATATTAGGTTTAAATTGTTTTTGCTTAATTAAAAATTCTATACAATGAGGCTAGAACTCTTAATTCTTATTTATTGAAAGTACTAGTTTTAAGAGAAATCTAATGATCTGCTAGCAATTAGACAAATATTGAATTCTGAGGAACTTGAATAATCCCTTTGTTAAAGAAAGCCAAGAGTTTTCGATTGATCGCTTCATAGACTGATCAATTGCTCAAGGAGTCGCGGCTTAAGAAATAGTGAAGGATTGATTGCTGTTGAAATGATTGATTGCCAACAGTTTTTGTTGTCCTAAAAAAGTCTTTCCGAATTAGTTTTCTTTCCTTGTTGAAGTCAAAGTGCCAATTTGACTTGGAGACCTAATAAATGATGAAATTGAAGAGAGGAAAATCTAGAAAATATTAGAGAAGAAAGGAGAGTCATTTTCATGTTTTCCTTAAGAATTTTCAAAGGAGCTTGAAGAGAATATTCATGATGAATTAATGTTGATGCATAAGTAAGAAGAGAAAATTTCACACAAGAATTTCAAAGAGGGGAGTCGACAAAGTTCTTCAAAGGAGTTAAAGAATCTCAAGAGGTAAAGTAACAAACAAGGAAGGTGTCTTTGGTTGAGTTGCTAGAAGAAAAAGACAAAGATCAGAACTTGAATAGGGAAAACTTCAATGATTCAAAGGAAGAAGAATTGAAGGCCAACATCATCAACAAGAGAAGATTGAACAAAAGGAGTTTGTGTCAAGTCTTAAGGTTGGTTGGTTATGTTGAGTCTTGTAAGATCTATATTATTCTAGTGCATAAATTTAGCCTTGGATTGAGGATGCTGAGATTTTTTACCCTAGTTGGGTTTTTTTTACATAAAAATCCTTATGTGATTGTGTGGTTTATATGCATTGTTTGATGATTGATTAATCATGGATGACGATTAGAAATCAGGATTTGTTTGATGTTAATTATGCTTCAAAACAAATCCCGCGCATAGAGGTTGGAACTCTTAATTGCCTACTTACAAAAGTACAAGGGTTAAGAGCAATCTAGTATCCATTATCACTGTCTATAGGATATTAAACTTTCTCCAAACACTAGATGATGCTCCAGGGTCCTTGAATCCTGATGCACTCACTTCATTTTGTTTCTTCCCAGTTCCCATCTAAATTGATTGTAAAGAAATAAAACCCAGGGCTAAACATCACTAGAAACTAATCATTTGACAAAAACAAAGTCTTAGAATTTAAAAAACATTTAAATACGCATTAAAAACCAAAATTTTAAAATTAAATAAACCGTAAAATTTTTTTGTGATCGCTCAACTCCAAATTTAGACACATGATAGATTTCAATGATTAGAACAATAATCATAACTGAAGATATGCCTAATTTTTATAATTAAGGCTCAATTTTGAAAAATCCCCATATCAGAGTGAAAACACATATTCGAGTTACATTTTTCGTGAAATCCAAAAAATTAATGGTTCAAATTGCGTTAACTTTGCATTAGTATAGATAAGGTTATTCTAAACATTCCTATTGGTTAAAAAATCATTGAAAATCACTTGAAATTCACTAAAAAAAGAGAAGCTTCAGTACTCACCATGGCCATGGACAAAATCTCGAATTTGATGGTGAAATCTGGTGTTTTCTCACGCATGTCCAAGCCTGGTTGCCTTGTCTCCCTATTTCGCATCTCTTTGAAGAGCTTAGAGTGAAATGAGGAGGTTTAAGGGGCTTGGCTAATTTATAAAATAGTACTTCGATTAGAAAATATGACCAGCAATCGATCACTCTCAAGATCAACAATCCATCTTGAAACAAATATGATTTTTATTTTCCAAAAATTAAGAGAACTAAAAAAATTTCATAAAAATTCCAATAACTTCCTAAAGTTATTTCAAGACATTATCTATCGAAATAAGATTTTTTTGAAAGGCAAAACTCATAATAAAAAGTAAACACTAAAAAAAGCATAGTTGAGGTATTCTTGATGAGTTTTCAATTAATTTTCATTAACTAAGTGCATCCACAAATTATGTTCCTTCTAGAATAAAATACTTTTAATGTGATCACTAAAACTCCACTAGAATCCAAATGCCTAAGTCAACTTATGTCTGAGAATTATCTCTTGATTTTCATTCATAAAATTGACTTGATTTTAAACATGATGTGTGAATATTTTAAAATTAGAGAATCACATTAAGTAAAAGAATATCAAATTGATCTTCACTCTCCTTAGTGTATCATGTGCATTTAATATCTATCTAAAAGAGTATAGCGGATTACTAGATTGTACCCGGTCCAATTATCTATAAAAGATAAAGATTACAAGTTCTAGCCTCGATGCACAGGAATTTATTTTGAAGCAAAATAAACAAATCTAAGTATTATGCTCCATTTATAGTCAATACATCATCAAACTACACATGCAAACCACAGAACATAAGGATTTAACGTGAAAAACCCAAGCTCGGGTAAAAAGCCACAACAACCTCAATCAAAGGCTAAATCATTGCACTAGAATGATCTAGAACTTACAAGACTCAAATACTACCAACCAACCTGAAGACGTGACAGAAACAACTTCTGTTCAATCTTTTCTTGTTGTTGGCCTTCAAGTTTCTCTCTCTGTTGAACACTTGAAACTGTCCCTCTTTGTGTCTTTGATATACGTCTTCTTCTAGAAACTCAAACAAGAACTCCTTCCTTTCTTGTTGATATAACTCTTGAGATTCTTCAACTCCTTTGAAGAATTTTGCTGACTCTTCTATCTGAAATTCATGTGTGATAGATATCTTCTTTTCTTAGTTGTGTATCAACATCATGAATTTAGCATTAATATTCTCTTCTCCAATTTTTCAAGGAAAATAATATGAAAAGATCTCTCATTTCTTCTCCAATTTTTTCTAGGTTTTCCTCTCTTCAATTTCATCACTTCTTACCCTTTATATAGGTATCCAAAATGATTTGACACTTTGACTTCGACAAGGAAAGAAATTCAATCTGAAAAGGCTTTCTTAGGGCAACTAAAACTGCTAGCGATCGATCACTTCAAACAACAATCGATCGTTCACTATTTTTGAATGCACGATTCCTAAGTGATCGATCTATCAACAAGCTAATCAATTGATAAACTCACATATTCGTTTAACAAAGGACTTATTTAGGTGCTGATTGATCTTTTCTAGAGGCGATTGATGGATTCATCGATTATGTGTAACTGTTCATTAGTATTCGATCAAATAAATCAATACATGCTTCCAACAATTGATTGATGACACTATTTAATGATAGGTTTGTTCTTTTTACCCTAAAACCTTCTGAAATATTTGAAATCACTTCTAAAACTTCTCCAAGTGATTTTGGTGTGAGAATGTGAACTGAATAAGCTTCATAAACCATCAACATCCTTTAGACTTCGATCTTGATCCATAAGAACACATTTTCTTCAATTTTTCAAGTCAATCAATTTCAAACTTGACTTGACTCCAACAACATCTAATCAGATTTTAAGATGATTATATACTCAAGGTTTCTGACATAATTTTGAAAAAGAAATTAGCCAATTAACCTAATATATGATACATATGTTCTAACATATCCTTCTCTTCATAAAGGTATAGTTGACCACAAATCATGTTGCTTTTCAGCTTAAAAGAAAACTTATTTCATTATGTTTCAAGAGTTGAACCAATAAAAAAATATAGTAAATTTCAAAAATAAGCAAAAGCTACACTAACATTTTTGTCTTTTTATTTCATTCCATTCCATTCCATTTTGTTTTGTTTTTTTTTTAAATTCAAAACCTAGGAATTAAAAGACAAGAAAACAAAGTAAAATGCGATAAAAACTAAAACCTGTGTTATCCAAAAGATTGAAAGAATTGAAATATGAACACAAAATCAATCTCTATACTTAGATATGACAAGCTCTTTAGATTTGTTTAGCCAACCTATCCTAAGGCAATCTAAGGTGCTCTTGCTTACTCTTCCTAATTGATCCATCAACACTTGAAGATCAATTTTCGTCACCCATGGTTTCTTCAATTTTCCTCATAAAATTAGTGGGGTAGCCTAGGGGCTAGGGGTCACATGGGTAGTGTGCTTCTTCTCTTTCTTCTTTGACCTAAGTTTGAAGGGATAATTATTCGGACACTCTTTTCTAGTATGAGAATCTCTATGGCATATGTTACACTCTCTCACAATTGTAGAACTTATTTTCACCTCCTTTCCACTTGACAAAGGTGGGTTGGGCACTAGCTTAGGTTGTTTATCACTCTTTTTAGCTTGTACAGAGATAGTAGGACTTGCTAAGGGGGTAGTCAAGTAATTCCTAAAACCTAAGCCTATCCTTTTGGTTTGACCTATGCTCAACAATGTTTCCAACTTCTTCTTCTACTCTTAAATCCATCTAATTTCTCTTTAGATGACATAAGTTCTCTATTGAGAGCACTAGACTTTTCTCTTTCATGCTTAAGGTCTTTCTTAAAGTCATTCACTTGTCTCTCTAACTTGATGTTCAACTCCCTTAATCTATTTTCCAATTGTGAAGATAGGAGCAACTCATCAAATTTATTTTTCAAGTCTCTCTCTCAAGGTATTTGGTTTTTCTAGTCAAGACTAGAAATTATTGGAGGAACCCTTTGTACTCATCATAATCAAGTCAGACTTTGAGTTCTCTTCAAGAGAAAAGGACTCATGAGATTCTTCACTAGAACCATCTTCCTTCATTCTTCCATGGAAGGTAGTATAGTTACACATCTCATCTTTCCTATCCCCTTGTTTCTTTCATGATTTTTGACACTTATTACCAAACCTAAAGTTTTGAGATTTCATAAATTTTAAAAGTTTCTGGCTAACAAGAGCATTAATTCTTCATCATCATTAGATTTCTCAAATAATTATTTCTTGTTTTCATAAGATTTTTCTTACATCTCAAAGGTTCCCTACAAGCTCCTCAAAATATAAGATGTATATCTTCTTAGATTCATTAATAGCCACCACCTTAATTTTGAACTAGGAGGACAAGGACCTTAAGAGTTTTCTAACAACTATGTAGTCAAGAATGGGCTCCCAAATTGATCACATGTGTTAATTATAGCCGATATCTTAGCATTATACTCATAAATCATTTTATCTTCAACCATTATTATGTTTTCAAATTCAAGGGTAAGCATTTATACCTAAACACTAGGACAACCTCAGTTCCCTTATCAAGTTTTTCCCATGCAACCTATGATGTGACTTTCCTACGACATTAAATAATGCACTAAGGACCTTACTATTTTGATTTGCAAGTTTTGTTTAAGTTCCATCCCATTCACTCTCGTCTTTGATGATATAATTTTCATCTTCGTCTTGGGTCATATGAGGACTCCAATCTTTAATATCCGCTTTCCAGACATTGTTAAGTGCTTAAATAAAGCTCTTATCCTATTCTTCTAATAAGAGAAGTTTTGACTATTGAACAATGATGGACGATTCATAGGATTACCCAAATCTCCATGTTCACTTATTAAATTATTTGATGCAACTATTAAGATTAAACAAACATAAACCACCCAAGCAACATATTGAAGCACTCTAAGCAAGGAGAAAAATATGAACAAGAAAAATCACTAATTAAGGCACACATATCATCAAGTTTATCAAGTAATTCTGAAAGAAAAATAAGTACACTAACCACAATTAAGAGATCAAACCCTAACACAGGATATAACTTTAGAAAAACAAAACTAGGAAGATTAAGCAAACTTGACACACGCTAGCATGCAAGATAAAATTGATAGCATGAAACAAAAGCAATTTTTAGGAAAAAATCCTCAGCTACGTATTGAGAGTTTAATATCCAACTAGATGGAGATAGTAGATTGCTACATTAATCCTAAAACTAGTATTTCGACAGGTACGAATTAAGAGTTCTACCCTCTATGCACAAGAAATTTTAATTAACAACAGAAACAATCTAACTACACATGAACTATAAACCAACAACATATTCAACCAATCCAATCATGCAATCCACACATAAAGATATAGAGATTTAACGTGGAAAACCCAACTTGGGTGAAAAACCACAACAACCGCAATAAGGTCAAATCAATGCACTAGTAAGACCGAATTTACAAGATACAAAATAACCAACCAACCTCTAGACTTAACACAAACAAGAACACCTTCTCTTTGTTCAATCTTCTTCATTGTTGGCCTTTGTTTCTTCCTCCTTAGAATCCTTGAATCTTTCCATATTTGTTTTCTCTTCTTCTTCTTCCTCTAGTACCTCAATCAAAGACTCCTTTGATTGTTGATCTACCTTTGAGATTTTTCAACTCCTTTAAATAATTTATTGTGTCTACTCTTTTGTTTGTTGTATGAGAATCTTCTCTATCAGTTGTGCATCTTCATGAATCCACCATTAACAATTGTTCGAAACTTTTTCTATACTCACTAAGAAAACAATGATGAAGGATGTCTCCTTTCTTCTCTAGTATTTTCTAAGTTTTCCTCCCTTCAAATTCAACATACCTTAGCCTTCATATAGGTTTCTAAGTCGGTTTCAGTCATTGACTCCAACTAGGAATGAAATCTCTTCCAGAAAGGCTTATCTTAGGCAACTAAGACTGGTAGCAATGGATCATTCCAAACAGCAATCGATCGTTCACTATTTTCTTAGGGCTTGATACTTCAAGCGATCGATTGATAAACTGTTGGCTTCATTTTACAAAGGGCTGACTCAAGTTCTGATCAAGCTCTTGCTGATTCAATCGATCGATTCATCTCTTTCATACTACAATTCATAAACGATCAATTAATTGACTTGAAAAATAGGTGTAGACATGTTCTAATGTTTCAAGGTTGAAGACTTTATTCAAGTGATTGGCTGTTGAAGACAAAAAGGTAAAAAATATACACACATTGATAAGTATAATTTATACGTTATTTTACCCTTAATTATTATACTGTTTAGTCTCATTTTAGAGTTAATATAGGTTAAATAATTAGAAATTAAATTTAATTAGGTTAGAAAAAGCTTCCATGATGATTTGAATTAAATTGGCTTATTTTGCAGATTCTTCTTTGGCGTTCGAACGGTCTCACTTACTGTTTGATCGGTATAACGTGTTTTTGAAGTTAATACAGTTCAAGCGTTCGAACGGCATAACGCGCAGTTTCCTTATTTCATCCAATTTTGAGTCCTTTTCATATACAACTCTTTCTTAAGGTTCTTATGCCTATATAAAGACATGTTTGGATCGAAATTGGAGGTTAGCAAAGAGATTTTCTGAAGAGAAGAAGGAAGAAGAAGATGGAGAAGAACTTAAAGCTTTCAATGGAGATTCAAGTGCTTTCTTCTACAATGGAAGGCTAGATTTTCTTTTACTTAGGAGTTGATGAAGCTATAGATAAGTTTCAATTTCTTTTCTTTTTAATTTAGATCTCAGTTGTGAATTATGACAATTGTATGATAAGGATTTCCTTTTTAATGGAAGAGATTTTCATGTTTATTCAAATCTATGTTGATTATTGTCTTGTAGATGATATATTGATGTAGTTTTGATATTTGCATCAATTCTAATTTCTATGATTTAGATGAGATGGTCATGTAATAGTTTTAATGTTCAGATAATTAATGACTTGGATGAGTTATACTAAGATTAGACGAGTCATGCCTATAGCTAGTTTAGTGTAGATGATTCGTGCTATTGTCGAAGATAGTTCATGCCATGGAAGTTAATTAATGATTCTTTCTGAAGTAATTCTAGCTTGTAGCTGAGAATACTTGTTCATATTCACACTAGATTTAGATTAAAAGTTAAGGAATTGTTATGGTTATATAGTGATTCGATTTCCTAAATAAATTCCATCATATTAATCTTTTACCTTTAAACTAGTTGATTTCTTTTTTTTTCTTAATTTAAGTTTAAGTTCTTTCTAGTTTTTAATCAGCAAATTCCTCTTTATATTTAGTAATAATTTATCCGTCCCTGAGGTTCGACAACCCTTAAATACTCATCCTAGTACAATTACCTTGTACACTTGCAAAGGGTTTAATTATAAACGATCACACATACACAAACACTTGGGATTTAAAAGGAAATTCCTTATTTGAGTGTTGGGATGGGAATGAAATATAAAGTACAAAAATTGTAATATTTTTCAAATGCGATCAATCATCCTTGAACTAGCGATCAATCAGGCATGATAAAGAGTGGAGATTTCTTCTAGAAGATTGAATGATCAAACGTTCTATAAGAACATCAGTGTGCTTATGTTATGTATTGGCTTATTTTTGTGATCAAAATAATGTCATTCACGTGTAGTTTTGAGTTAGTTTAAGTTTGATTTCTAAAGGTGGAGAAAAGGGAACTCATATTTGTATTTTCGTCAAATAAAAATATGCACACACATCGCATTCATACACTTTAGGGTAAAAGATACCTGAGGTGAAAATTCTTGCGTGTTTGTTTGCTGATTTGATTGCAAATTCTTGTTATAACACTGGAATTAGGCACCTTAATTTGAACAAAATATTTGATTATTTTTTTTAAAATAGGTAAAATAAATCTTGTAATTTAATTGTGCGTTAGAGGCACTTAATTTTTCTCAATTTGTTTATGCCACACACATAGTTGACAAACCAACATGTTCAATAGATTAGATTGATGAGAGTCACATCGTATCCAGAATAGTGTGAGAGTTTAATATCCAACTAAGAAACCTAGCGGATCACTAGATTGCTCTTAAAGCTAGTACTTTCAACAAGAATTAAGAGTTATATCCTCTTTCCACATAATTTTTTATTAAGAAAAAATGATTAAAACCTAATTATTCACTCGATCTCATTCTTGAATTATCAATCAATAATCAACCATTAATCAATCCACACATTGACACAACAATTTATGTGGAAAGCCACAAATGTGGTAAAAAACCACGACAGTTCCAAAGGAACCAAATCAATGCACTAAAAACATAGACTTTACATGAACACAAGCAAACCACCAACCTTGTTTAAGCTCTAACAAAAGCTCTTCTTGTTTAGATTATTGTTGCTGACCTTCAAGTCTTCTCCAAGTAGTTGAAACTTTCCCCTCCTTGCCTTGTCTATGTCTGCTTCTAGTTTTAAAAAATCTCCTACTGTTGTCTTGACTTTCATCTTGTGGAAAATTTCAATCTCCCAATGAAGTCATGCTATAACTCCTCGTGGAATACTCTGTGTATCAGCTCCTACAGTTGTGGATTGTCTTCTTCATTTCACCATAGATCTTCAACACAAATCTTAAGTGAATTCTCCCATGAAAAACAATAAGCAAAGGTGTAAACCCTCTTTTATGTTTTCTCCTCTAGGTTTTCATCTCTCCAATTTCGTGATTTCATAATCCTTATATAGCTCATTAAGTCGGTTTAGGACATGTACTTGAATAAGGAATGAAATAGAAATAAGAAAGTCTTAATTTACATAAATTGTTCTTGAAACGATCAATCATTTTAAATTGCAATCGATCAGTCAATATTTCTAATGTGGGTGATTCTTCAATCGATCAATTGATTGCGAGAGCGATCGATCGATAACTTTTGGCTTTATTTTGCATAGAGCTGAATCAACACGGGGTTGATCATTTTTCCTTCGTAATTTTGCAGCAATCGATTGTTTTACCTAATTTTTTACAATTTTTCCCTTTTTAACTTAAATCATTCTCAAACCTCTGGAATCACTTCTTAACCTTTTCCAAGTGATCTTTGTATGCCAATGTAATCTGAATAAGCTTAAAAACTCTTCACATTCTTCAGTATTCCATCTAGATCAATGAGAACATGTCTGCTCCTATTTTTAAAGTTTGTTAATTCCAAATTTGACTCGACCACAACAACCTCAAATTTTATTCTCAGACTCATTACATATATACGGTTTCTTGACATAATTTTATATAATAAATCCGTTGCTGGTGATATTCGACATGTTGATGGACTCATCAATGAAGCCGTAATCTTTCTGTTAGTAGGGTTTGATGTGTTAGTGATGTTGGAACCATCGAACCGACGGTAACAAAACTGCAATTGAAGCAATTTTTGAGTTCATTACGCACCAAAATTTGTTTTGTAGACTTCCTTACAAATACCTTGACGAATCATTGACCGAAAGGGTACGGAGTCTCTGACTTTGGGGGAGATCGACAGGTTTGGGTGTGTCCAGGTAGCAGTTTCGAATTTGTGGAGATCTCATTATTGTTTTTTAGAGGTGGGTTTGCTAGAACAAGAAATACATGTGTTTGATGGATTTTGATAAAGTAATGTGTGTGTTCTGGTTGGATTTGATACATTATTGAATGAGATGTCCTTTTATTCTTGATGAATGTAAATCTGGTATGAATAACTTGTGTTAAGTTGAAAAACATCCTTTCATTCTCTACATGTGATAATTGATGAATGATTCAAATTGACTACATGATTAGATTTTATAAGTGAAAGTTATTTTGATGGTCATAAGAAAGTTTTACAACTTCTAGTCCATCGGCAGAGTCATCGACGTGTCGATGATGCTATTGATGAAGGAAGAAGAAGATGATAGAACAATGCTGGTGAACCGATGGTACATCAATGTCTTACTGGTGGGTTGTTGACAGTGATGTTGATGAGGACGTTGATGAGAATGATTTCCTATTTCATTCCACTTTTGGCAGGGGGTTGAAGCATCGATGAGTTACTGATGGTCATCAGTGACTTGGTCATCACGTCGATGAGTCCACTGACAATAAGTTGATTTTGGGCATTTTAACATAAAATTTATTATTAATGTTAGACTATTATTATAAGATTTAATAGCATGTTATTCTATATATGAAATTTTAATTATATGTGATGATGTTATGTACTTTGTGTATGAATATCCTTGTAATGGATCACACCCCAAGACTAATGTCTTTCGATATCCGAGGTTAGAAGAACCCACAATGCCTTGGTTCCTCAAGTGAGTCTTTAGCCATGTCGATAGAAGGTGGTTGGTATGAAAATTGACCAAACTCTTCTCGATCTCTAAATTTGGGAGTTATAAAGGACTATTTCCCTGGCCCGGGAGTCGTGTTCAAATGGACTAGAGTATTAAAAGATGACTGGTCGCATGCATCAGAATACAGGAAGTTTCAATGATCACGGAAGTTGGAACTTCAACCATATGAGTCTATGATCTCCTTTGCACCTTAGCTTAATAGTGTGGATGATATAGGCATACTTCATATACTCTAAAGTCAGAATTTAGGTTGTTTATAGTCTAGTGAGGCGAAACTGTACTCCAAAACTTGGCTACCATGACATAGAGAATCTTTGACTTACATTTAAGAAGTTGGAAACTTCTAAGTGAGAGTCACATTATAATGAAAAAGATTGTTGATGCATGCTTAATTGTTATGTGATTGATGCTTTGAAGTATAATTCTATCTGAATTGGAATGTATGCTGATAACTATACTCATTCAGTTGAAATGTTGTTGAAATATGATTCTTAAAGTATTATAGTTTTTGTTTAGCCATCCCACTGGGGATATTCATTTACTCAGCCTCCATTGTTAATACAGGTTATTCGAGGATAAGTAGGGGGGGGACTTAAGATAAGAGATACTTGAAGATCTTAGATCTATGTAGGATTTTTTGAACTTGATAATAAATTTTAGTTGGTATGTAATTTCTAACAAATAGGCATGAGAGTCCTAATTACTTATAGTTGTGTGTATTATGTTGATTGGTATGTACACGGGCAAGACCGTGTGAGATTTGGTTGTGATTTTATTCTGTCTTATATATTTAAAGACATGACAGTTGATTATCCATATGTTCAAAAATGAGTGAGTCAAACCTTGGAATGGTATATTTGTCATAGGATTGACAAATGATTTTATAAAAATTTTGTTTACGCAAATGAGTTTGAAAAAAATTGGGGTGTGACAACTTAGTAGCAAAGAACAAAGTTTAATCCATCTACATACCAATAAGTATTATATGTGACAATTATAAATGGTTGTATGGGGTAGAAGTAGAGACCTAATATGTATATATTTGACTGCAGCATTCAATGGCTCCTACTAGTACAAATTGGGCGAGGTAGGTAGCGGCTGAGTTAAGCAGAGCAAGTGATCCATCAGCTACTAATGGAGCCGCTATTGCTAACACCTATTTTAGCAAAAGATGTTCAACAAGAGAATCAAGGAAATAATTATGCTGCCTCATCTTTTGAAGTTCCCAATGTTACTATGACCCCTACTAAGATGATGAACATGTTCCAAAACATGACTCAAACCTTGTAAGCCCAAACTGTGGCTATTCAAACTCTCAAGCCCAAGCTGACATGAATAATTACAAGGAAAGAGAAAAATGAATAAACGAGAATATGAACTCTGCTATTCTTGAGAGGTTCAAAAAGATGACGCCTACTTTTAATGGAGAAGGTGAACCATAAGAAGGGAGACGTGAATTGAGGAAACATATAACGTTTTTGAAGCAGTGTTAGTAAAAGCAAGTCAAAAAGTGAAAAATGGTGCCCTTCATGATGAATAGAGAAGCATTTTTCTGGTGGAAAATGGTTAAAAAATCCTTGTTTAAGGATAAAGAAGTAATTTCTTGGAAGGAATTTTTTGAGGCCTTTCACAAACAATATTTTTCTCATATCCGATGATGCAAGGAAATGGAGTTCCTTGACTTATAGTAAAAAGACTTATCAGTGATCAAATATGAAAACAAATTTGTTCAACTCTAGTGTTTTTCTCAGTATGCAATACCTATCAATGAAAAGATAGTAGAGCATTTTGTCTAGGGACTTAAAGGTGTTGACTTCTCAACCAACTTCATTTGCTAATGTTGTAGCACAAACATCAATTATGGAAGAAGATTTTAATTGGTCTAGGGTGCCAACCAAAGGTACAAATCACGGAGATAATTATGAAAAAGGAGACTTCAAGAGGGGTAAAAGAGGAAACACAAATGAAAATTTCCACTTTAAACAAGTGAGGATGTTGAACTATCTTCTAGGAAATTCATCCCACAAGAAAATAGAAAGGTTAATTGTAAGTGTCAAATTTGTGGCTAAAACCATCTTGGAAAGACTTGTGAAGGAGACACCAGAGTGTGTTATACTTGTAAGGAAACTGGACATATAGCTTGACACTGCCCTCAGGGTAATCAAGGTACTTATGGGAATAAAAATGAAGATAGAAAGAAGAGGACCGGAGCTCGAGTGCTTGCTTTGTCAGCTGAAGATGCAAAATGCAATGCAGTCATGGAAGGTACAATTCCCATTTTTAACCGATTAGCTATATTGTTGTATGATCATAGTGCATCACATTCTTTTTTTCTATATTGTTCGTGAAAGATGTCAATTATCCTAGGAGTAAGTTATAAGTGTCCTATGTTGCCTAAACTCGACCAGAAAAAGTTATAGTAGTAGATGAATGTTTGAGAAATATCACTTTTCATATTGGGAGAAAGGAATTTTGTTCTGATCTATTGATTCTAGAGATGGAAGATTATGATGTTATCTTGGGAATAGATTGGCTATAAGCTTATAATGCTTTGTTACATTGTAAATTGAAAAGGATAGAGTTAAGTATACCAGGCAATCAGAAACTTAAGATACAAGGAATGATCGAAAGAGAGAATTCTTTTATCATTTTGGCTATTAAAGCCCAATAGCTAATAGAGAAGGGATGTTTTGTCCTTTTGGCCAGCATTGTGGAAGTTAACAAGAAGAAGGGAAAACTAGATGATGTAAGAACATAAGTGTTCTTATTTCATGTGGTAGCTTATTGTCATGATCAAAACAATGTTATTAATATGTTTTTTGAGTCAGTTTATAATCTGAAGAATGATTTCTTAAGTTGGATCAAAAGGAAGACTCAAATCTGTGTTTTCAATAGATAAAAACATGCATACACATCACATTAACACACTTTAGGGTAAAAGAGATCTTAGGTTAAAGAATGGTGAGAGTTGGAGATTTGAATATTGAAAAATAAAAAATATGGTTGGAACAATCGATCGCTAATGTACTATAGCAGAATCTTCAAAAATAGTATGAACAATTGATCGCTTTTGTGAACTGATTGATCGGCAACTGAAAACACTCTGTGTAAAATGAAGTCGAGAGTTAGCGATCAATCGGCTAGGTAGAAAGATAGATTGGCTAAAGTTGTGAGGAAAAATATAGGGAGGGATAGATCACCTTGTGGAAACGATCAATTGTTGGAGCAGCAGGTTGCCTAATTTAAGATTTTTCAATTTGAGTTGGTTTCCAAATTGAAGTCTTATTCTTATTAGGGCTTGGGTGTCTATAAAAAGGGATTGAAATGTGATGGAGGCAGAGAGAAGACCTAGAAAACCTAGAGAGCTTATGTGGAATTGCTCTAATGAAGTTTTGAGAGAGTTGTTGTTAAATTTTAATTGTTTACTCGCAAGCGCATGAATCTATAGTAGTTAAGCGGCTAAATCGAGTGTCGATCCCACAGAGACTCAAAATTGGAAAACCAAATTTAATCTATCTCAAGTAAACCCTAATCTAGTTAACAAATATAAAGATAATAATTGGACTAAAGTAACTAACAAAAGCAAATAAGAGTTCAAGGCAATTAAACTATCTAAATCCAAACTCTAAAGCTTTAATCTAAGAATAAGAAAGCAATGTAAAATAAACAAAACACTATCAAATAAGCTAAACACTAACAAATAAACAAAACACTAACAAATAAACAAGATATTAAGGCATAGGAATCCACATTCATTAAATCATAAAAACTCATAAGCATGATCATTGATCATATTTCCACATCATCTCATAATAATCTAAAATTCAATCTTCGTTATTATGGAAAATATCATCATTAAGCTCTCATGTACAATAAAAAAATACATTGTTTCTCCTCACTTCAAAAGATTAAAATCAAGTCATTAATTGTATCCACAATTAGCAAATCACAACTAATACCCAATTTCAATATTAAATAAGACAAAATCAAGTAAGAAACTAATGAAAACCAATGTAAATCATGAGAGAAGCAGGACTAAACTCATATCCAAATCAATCTCATTAATTGAAGAGGTAGAAATAATTAACATTAAATCCATCACTAAGAAAAATTAATCAAGTCTCATAATCATGAAATTCTATAACTTAATGAAGTTTTATCCAAGCCTTAGCAAAGATTTTTAGCTACTCATTAACCTAAGAAATAAAATATCCATTAGAACAATTGAAAAGAAACTTACAATTTAGAAGAAAATCGAGATAAATTTAAAAATTCTGAACTACTACAGTACATATGAACAATAGCCATGGGTTACTGTTCATCGCCTTTAATCTCTAACCCATGAACAGTTCTGCTATAGTAACCCGCGAACTGGAATTTTTTTCCTCTACTTCTTCTTTGCTCCTCTGCTTTGGGACTTCAATTGTAACCTCTCAAGCTCTCTTCAGCCTTTTTCTGGAGGATGGAACAGACTGCTTCGTTCTGTTCTTCCTCTCTCTTTTCTCTACAATTCTATGCTTCTAAATAGTTTTATGGACAACAACTATTTTCCTTCTTTAAGCTTCAATTCTGTCCCAAAATAAGAGCTTTCTGCTATATTTAAGCATTCCTTTTATAATCTTTCTTGTTGCTCAATTCTTTCCCACTTTATTTTTGGTTTCCTTTCTTCATTCTCTCTTGTTCGTGTTCAACAATGACAGCCACAAAAATCAGTTCTCATTCTTCAATTTTAAACTTTAAACATGTTCTTCATTAACTAAATTTAAATGAGTATTGAAATGCCTAACTTATTTGCTCAAATTTGTAATCAATTCCACCCAAAATCAAATAACTTAATCTGGACGTTTCTGTCCAAGAACTCGTCCAGATTTCTTCTCTGCTCATTAAGCTCTCCTATTCATGTCCATATATATGTCCAACATGTCCACAACTGTAGAAAGTTGTCCAAATCACTTTTAAGCATGTCTAGAGTATTGTAAAATTTTCTAAACATTGTCCACATGCCTTGGGAAGCGTGCATCACCTAAAGCACATAAATAATTATAATTCAAATGTGTAAGACATATGCAGAACACTGATTTTATTCAAATACACAATTAACATTGCCCGAATTAACTAATAATGAAATCACACCACTAATATCTATCTTAACATAAATAAACTCTAATTAATCCTTAATTAACCTAATCATACACTAGAAAATAAGGTAAATAGGTGTATAAAATGTATAAAAATCATGCATATCAGTTGTCTTCTAGATTGGGAAAATCTCAACCATAAATAAAAAATAGTTAGGTTAGTGCACAAAATACATGTGAGAAATGATGTTTATTGAAGATTGTTGCTGAGAAGATCAAGACAATAGAACATTCATTCCAAGGAGGAGATGAAAGATCTACTTTAATAAAGAGCACAAAGAAGGAGAAGATCAAGCTATGACCAATAAACAACCAAGGAGTGGTTGATTCAGTATTCAAGAGTGATGTGAAGAACAAGACATTTTGAGGAGTCTTTTGTCTGCGTAATCATTAATTATGCAATCTCAGGTTTACATAGTGCATAGTTAATTTGGACAAAGTGTCCTGTGGTTTTTTCATAGTTGGGTTTCCATGTAAAAAATTCTTGTGTTTTGTTTTCTAATTTGATTACAAAAATCTCGTTAGAACACATTAGAATTAGACACGTTAATTTGAACAAAATTTGTGATTACTTTGTGTGATTCCACTAATTTAATGGCTTTCATTCGACTCCAATGATTTATGAGATTTCCGTTTGACTCTGAATAATTTATTCAAATATAAGGATATACATATTTTAAAGTATATGATTTTGTGATGCGTGATGCATATATTAGCCGTTAGGTAGAACTGCGTTCGGATCCAATTGTATTAGAATAATATTGTAGATGTTAACCAATACATACGTAGGCAACCAATGGCAAGGCAACGTTGGTCTGATCCAAATTAGTTATAAAATTGGGTTTGTTCTAGCCTACGCACAACAAAGCACTAAGGCTTCGCAGTGTGTAGAGGAACGTTACGGCTATTGCACACAAGAGTCTACCGCTCTTGGTTAGATCGTTTTAAATTTTCTATTGATTTTAATAAACTAAAATTTTGTTTTCCGATTAACCCCCGGTCCGGGTCGATTTTCTAGGTCGGGGTGTTACAATGTGTCATCTCCCAACCTAGCCCCCAAGGACCTAACCAGAGTGGAAGGGCATGGCACAACTACACCTGAACAGAAGTGGCGAGAGCGCCAACTAAGTAAGATGTTAGCAACTCTTATTGTGTGTACACTAAATGATCTTCAATAGATATTTGGTAAGCTCGAATCATGCATAGCTCCCAACAATGGGGAGGTGCAACTATACGGCAAAATCAGTAGCTCATATATAGAGCTAAGACTCATACTCAACCCCAACGCTATTAGTCTCATTAGACTAGGTTAACGCCTTGAAACTAGGGAAGATAAATGTTATAACTGTAATCGCAAGTTAGAGGCATTTTATTTTTCTTGGTTTGCCTATGCCACACACATAGCCTACAAACCAACAGATGAGATACCACTCGTAAGAAAATTTTTAGATGTGTTTTCTGATGAGTTACCAGGTTTACCCCTAAGGATGGAGTGGACTTCACCAATTTCTAAAGCTCCATATCAGATGACACCTACAGACTTAAACAAACTTAAGACCCAACTTGAGGAATTATTGGATAAAGGATTCATTAGGCCAAGTGTCTCCTCATCGGGTGCACTAGTACTCTTTGTAAAGAAAAAGGATGAGTCCATGAGACTATGCATTGATTACAAAATGATAAATCAGGTTACAATGAAGAATAAGTGCCCTTTACCTTGCATTGATGATCTATTTGACCAATTATAAACAACAAAGGTGTTTTCATGGATTAACCTATGATATGGGTACCATCAATTAAGGGTTAAAGAAGAAGATATTGCAAGACTGCCTTCCGAACAAGATATAGACACTATGAATTTTTAGTGATGCCTTTTGGGCTCATTAATTCCCCAACATTATTTATGGACTTGATGAATTGTATATATCGATTTGCCTTAAGTTCTTGATTGTCATTGTGGATGATATTCTTATCTATTCACCATCTAAAGAAGAATATGAGAAACATCTCAGGGAAACTCTTTCTATACTTTGCAAACATAAACTTTATGCAAAATTTAGCAAGTGTGAATTTTGGCTTGAGAGTACCAACTTTTGGGGACATGTGATTTCTAAAGAGGGTGTTTTGGTGGATCCCTCAAAGGTGGAAGCAATATTGAATTGGGAGAGACCAAAGAATGTAACAGAAGTCAGAAGTTTCCTTGGTTTGTCAGGATGATTCATTGAAAAGAAATCCTCTATTGTTCTTCCTATGACTAAATTTAGCAAGAAGGATGTTAAGTTTGAATGGAATGAAGACTGTGAGAGAAGTTTCAGAGATTGAAAGAGAAGCTTACTACAACACTAGTTTTAGCATTACCTGAAGGAGACGAAGGGTTTGTGGTATATAGTGATACATCAAGGAAAATATTAGGTTGTGTTCTCATGCCAAATGGAAGAGTTGTAGTCTATGCTTCGAGACAATAAAAAACACATGAACATAATTTTCCTACTCATAATCTTGAATTAGTGTCTATTGTATTTGCTTTCAAGATTTGGAGATACTATCTCTATGGTGTGACTTTCCAAGTGTTTATTAACCATTTGAGTTTAAAGTATGTCTTTTCATAAAAAAAAAAATTAATTGGAGACAAAGAAGATGGTTAGAACATTTGAAGGATTATGACTTTTCTATTTCTTATCATCCAGAAAAAGCAAATGTTGTAGCCGATGTACTAAGTAGGAAGAAAGATATGGTTATGGCTAATCTTATGTTGAAGGAGTGGGATTTGATTGAGGTATTGGCTAATTTATACATCAAGTATGTACCATGTGAAGGAGAACCCATGATTGCTAATTTCACAATTAGATGTCAAGTAGTGCAAAATTTTTTAAAGGCTCAACAGTTGGATAAAGAAATTTAAGAATATGAAAGAAAGAGAGACTTCTCAAGAGGGATGGATAGTGGGGTAAGGTTTAGGAACCATTCATAATGAAGAAGAATTGAAGAAAGAATTGTTAGAAATATTACACCACTCACAATGTACTATCCATCTTGGAGGAACCAAGATGTATAATGATTTAAAAGAGGGATTATGGTGGAACAAGATGAAAAGGGATATTGGTGAGTTTGTGTCTAGATGTTTAGTTTGTCAACAAGTTAAGGCTGAACATCAAAGATGAGTAGGAACCTTGAACCCTTTAGACATTCCACAATAGAAATGGGAGAACATTTCGATGGATTTAGTGATTGGATCGTGAAAGACACAAAAGAAGAATGATATCATTTGGGTTGTGGTGGATAGATTGACAAAATCTACTTACTTCTTACCAATGAAATGGATACAATCACCAAAAAGTTTGGCAAAACTCTATATTAAAAAAATTGTTAGGTTGCATAGAGCTCCTGTTTTAATTGT
Organism: Saururus chinensis; assembly: GCA_035235625.1. Lineage (NCBI taxonomy): Eukaryota > Viridiplantae > Streptophyta > Magnoliopsida > Piperales > Saururaceae > Saururus > Saururus chinensis. The sequence goes on along the minus strand of CP141146.1, from coordinate 30,072,590 downwards.
CAGATAGGCATCCTAGATTTACTTCAAAATATTAGAACAAGATTCAGATTGCTTTGGGAACTAAGTTAGAGTTCAGTCTTTCCACCCACAAATAGATAGACAGACGCAAGGAAAAATTTAAACTTTAGAGGATATGCTTTGTGCTTGTGTACTAAAATGGAATGGAAATTGGGAAGATTACTTACCACTTATTGAGTTTACATACAACAATAGTTATCATTCTAGTATTGGAATGACACATTATGAAGCGCTGTATGACTAAAGATGCAGATCTCCTACAAGTTGGTTTAAAGTTGGGGAAAGACAGTTAATTAATTAGTCTTTGTGTTGAGAAAATTCAAGACATCAAGAAGAATCAAGAAGAAGTTGCTTGTAGCCAAAAGTAGACAAAAGAAATATGCAGGTATGAATAGGAGAGAAATAGAATTTGATGTGGGTGATCATGTCTTTTTGAAAGTATCACCTACTAAAGGAGTGACAAGGTTTGGAGAGAACGGAAAATTAAGTCCTAGGTAAGTTGGTCCATTTGAAATTTTGAAAAGAATCAGGCCTATAGCCTAAAGACTTGCTCTACCACCAAGTTTATCGGAAATTCATAATGTTTTCAATGAGTCTATGTTAAGGAAGTATATTTTTTATCCATCTCATGTGATTAATGTAACTAATGTAGAGTTATAGCCTAACTTGACAAATGAGAAGAGCCAGTTATGATATTAGCTAGAAAGATAAGGACCTTAAGGAACAAACCGATACACATGGTTAAGGTACTTTGGACGAGTCAAGCCCTAGAAGAGATGACTTGGGAATCAGAAGTTGAATTTAAAAAGGCTTGTCACACCTATTCACTAGTAAGTACCCAAATTTTGAGGACAAAATTTCTTTCAATGAGGGAAGGATGTAACACTTGTAGTTTCAAAAAGGAATTTCTGAATTTTTTACATCATAATGCCGTAGGGTAAATTACTTAAGAAAATAGTAATGATGCTAAGTATTAAAAGTAAATAAATTATGATTTTTTTAAAGGTTAGAGTCCCATTGGTGAACCACCGACACATCGATGAACTTGTCGGTGAAATAGTGTTTTCATTGTTGGCGACGTTCATCATGTCAAGGAACCTACCGATTAAACAATAAATCCTTTGATGGTGATACTCAACGTTTCGATGGACCCATCAATGAAGCTGTAATCATTTTGTCAGCAGACGTGTCGGTGACACTAGAACCATCTTACCGACTGTTGCAAAACTACAACTGAAGAGGTTTTAGGCAGTTTTTGGAGTTGGTTACATAGCAAAATTGGGTTTCTAGACTTCCTTATAAATACCTTAATGAAACTTTCACTCAAAAGGTACGAACTTTCCAACGTAGGGGGAGATCGGTGGGTTCATTGTGTTGAGGAAGCATAAACAAATTTGTGGAAACCTCTTCGTTGTTTGTTTAAAGGTTGGATTGCTAACCTTAAATTGTAATGCTAGAACAAGAAATGTATGTTTGATGGATGCTGATAAAGTAATGTGTGTGTTATGGTTGGATTTGATTCATTATTGAATGAGATGCTCTGTTATTTTTGATGAATGTAAATTTTGTATGGATAACTTGTGTTGAGTTGAAAGACATCCTTTCTTTCTCTTCATGTGATAATTGATGAATGAATCTAATTGATTACATGATTAGATTTTATAAGAGAAAGTTATTTTGATGGTCATAAGAAAGTTTTGCAACTTCTCATCCATCGGTAGAGTCATCGATGTGTCGATGATGCTACCGATACAGGAAGAAGAAGACAATATAATAGTGTCAGTGGACCAATGGTATATCGGTGTCTTATGGTGGGTCACAGACAATGATGTAGACGTGTTGATGAGGACGTTGATGAGACTGCATTAGTACAATCGGCCTAGAGTGGTCACATGGTTTCTCTCATTGGGTTTCCTAGTAAAATAATTCTTGCACGATTGCTTGGTAGTAATTTGCATTAAAACAAAATAATTTCTTACTATAAGAGGCCACATTTTGTAGTTCTTTGTCTTTTGAGGTATTTGGGTTAGACGCACTATGGTGACCCTCAACAAATAGAACAATATTAAATTCACATAAGTACAACAATTAATAAAGTCAACAAGAAAGTAAACATGAAGGCCTTGCCACCTCCTAACCCTTTTTGAGTAAACCATACCCAGATTTACATAAATAGAAACATTGATCTTCCACTTTACCATGAAACCCTTTGTCCAAGGGGATGTATCCTGGATGCATTCAACACTAGTCTTGAAAGTATTACATATTATGCCTCAAAGTTTGCAAAATCTCGATGAGACCAATTTTGTACAATTTCCTTTGGGCACTTGACACCAATGAAACTTACCAATTTTTATCTTGTTACCCAACATGCATAACCTATTCCCACCTTGTAATACACTCAAATGGAGGAAAAACATGATGGAAAACAATTTAATAAAATCAATGTACATGGCATCTTACCCGTCTATGTACACACAAAAATCCTAGTTCCATCATTATAACTAATTTCAGTTTTTTTTAAATACCTCCCAAACTAAGATTATCACAATATTTTGACCAAATCCAAATGAGAGTGTTACTCACATGCAATTGATTTATAAAGCCAAGCTTTCAAAAACAATTAATTTATAATTTTGGATATTACTTCACGGTTCTTGAAAATAAGAGCAATCATATACAAAATAGCATAATAAATCCTAAAGATCCCAATTCAATGAGAAATTTTTATGTTAGAAGATAACTCATATATATTTACCCTCATGAAGCTTGGGAGAAAAATAACACGACCTAAAGGAAGAACACACATTTGAATACGAAATCACATAATTGTGAAAGCAGAGTCATGTGTCTGACAAAAAATTCAAGAATTATACCAAAAATAGAATATGAAACTATACACATCAATGAGTCTAAAAAGTTTTATTCGACCAAATAGTAAAGGAAAAGTCCTAATATGAAGTATAAAACCTAAGATAGCTAAAACTAGGTTTAAATAAAACATCAATTGTTGACCAATGGATGCTCAATAAAATATGATATTTTAACTAGACAAGCTTGGGGAAGTCCTTAAAATCTCAGAGAAAATTAGGATACAATAGACCAAAAGAAGCTCCTAAAACAATTCGGCCATTTTGGGTTGAGAAAGAAAGCAGAAAATAGGGAATCTTAATAAAAAACTATACTCAACTCTAAACAAATTTTCCATTAAAGAAACACAATGAATCAAGCAATTTCATGATTCCATATACCCAACATGGATCATAAGAATCCATTTGATAATCATCATATAGACAAAACATATAAATATATGTATAAAAAATCTGAACTTTGACATGAAATTAAGAACCCTAATCTCATGCATTCAAGATCAACCATCAAAATAATCACAAGCATGCAAATTAATGAGTTTGGATAATTACTCATAGTGTCGATCCTCAAAAACCCTAGAGTTGATGCAAAAATCCTTACTCTTGCACAAACTCTATTGTTTTAACAAAACTCTTCTTAGGCACCAACAAGGAAAAACTACACTCATTCAATTAAAAGCTAATGAAATCCATTCCATTACCTGAATATAACCTTCAAATCAATCCCATGTGTGGCATGCAAATTGAAGAAACTCAATATGGTGCTATGATGGTGAAGAATCCAAGTGTCAGCTTTCCAATGGTTTTCAATAATTTTCTTCTAAAAATAATGGAGAAAGAGATGGGTTAGCTAGAGGGGATAATGGGGAAGAAGAGAGGAGAAGTGAGAGGGGGTCAACCAAGATAGTACAAAGAGAGAGAGAGAGAGAGAGAGGGAGGGGGGGCAGAAGCCAAAAAGAGAGAGGAAGCTGTATTCGTCTTCTTTATGGGTGAAGTCCTAGGTTGGACAAACTCCCACCCTCTTTGAACTCTTTTCAATCTTATCCCAAATCAAATCAAAATTTGTGAAATGAGAAAGTACCAATCAAATCCAACCGATTTGAGTCAATCTGAGAGTTTAATATCCATCCAATCAACTTAGAGGATCATTAGATTACTCTTAAAACTAGTACTTTAAACGAGTAAGAATTAAGAGTTCTAGCCTCTTTGTTTAGAATTTTTTATTAAGCAAAAACGATTAAAGTTTAAAGTTCTCTCAAAATCTCACTCTAGAATTATCAATCAATTAACCATCAAGCAATCCATACATGAACACAACAATCTACATAGAAAACCCTAACTCGGGTAAAAAACCACAGCAATGCCAAAGGAACCAAATCAATACACTAGAAACCCGACTTTTATATGAAACCAAGCAAACCACTAACCTTGTTTAGACTCTAAACAAGCTCCTCTCGTTTAGATCATTGTTATTTGCCTTCGAGTCTTCTCTAAGTACTTGAAACTTTTTCCTCCTTGCCTTGTCACTGTCTCCTTCTAATCTTCTATAAGCACCTCTTGTTGTCTTCCATTCAAGACATGATGCAACTCTTTTTTGAATACTTTGTTATTAGCTCCTTTAGTTGTGGATTATCTTCTTCAATTCACCATTGATCTTTATTAAAAAGTTCAAATGAATTCTCCTTGAAAAACAATAATTAAAGGTGTAAAACCTCTTTCTCTTTCCTTTTCTACATTTTCTCACTTCAATTTTGTGATTTCATAACCCTTATAAAGCTCAATAAGCCGGTTTAGGACTTATACTTGAATAAGGAATGAAATAGAAATCGGAAGGTCTTAAATCAAGTAAATTGTTCTTTAAATGATAGATCATTCTAAACAGTGATCGATCGATCACTATTTTTGACGTGCACAATTCTTCAATTGATCAATTGCAAGAGCGATCAATCGACAACTCTCAACTTTGTTTTGAACATGGATGAATCCACAAGTGATCGATTGTTTTATCCTTCACATTTTATAGCGATCGATCTGCCTATTTTTGACAATTTTACCCATTTGCCTTAAAACCTTATAAAACCTTTGTAATAATTTTTTAACCTTTTCTAAGTGATTTATGAATGCCAATGTGATTTGAATAAGCTTAAAACCCTTTACATTCTTTAGTCTTTCACCTTGATCAACAAGAACATGTCTACTCCTATTTTTCAAGTCTTTCAATTCCAAATTTGACTTGACCACAACAACCTCAAATCTAACTCTAAGACTCATTACATACATATGGTTTTTTGACATAATTTTGACAAAGAAATTAGCCAATAAACTAGACATATAACTCATATATTCTTACACAATCGTTAATTTATATCCACACATTACCTGATGGATGGGAAGGCGAACATGCTCGATGTGCACCTTGCCCGGCTCAGGTTTGCATACCCACTTACCCGATTATCCAATTCTTAGCCTATTCTGACTGAAATTAAATTTTTAAAATTTCCAAAAATTATATATTAAATTAAGGGTGTAACAATAAGAATCCCCATGTTGCTAGACATAGCAAAAATGATCAGTCTCGCATCATACAAATCTTATCTCAAACATACAACTATTAAATTTTATATACCACCATCTAGACACTTGTTTGAGACCATGTAAACTATTTTTATGTTTGCAAACTACTACTTGGTATGAACCTTGTGTTGCTCCCATCATCATGTTCCTCTAAATCAACATATTCAAAGTTTCTTCAGTGGGCATCTCCTAACTATTGTAGGACTTGTAATATTTCTCCTCCCTGAAGGCCACATCCCTCCATATGAATTTTCACTTTTCATGTTCCCAAAAGTGAGAGCCAAATTCTTCTAACCCATATCCAATACATCTCCCTTCCGAACTAAGAAGCATATAAGAGGTGTATCCAAAAAAAATCTATGATGATCTAGAGTTACTTCATTATTGTTTTTTCTTCCTTGAGGTTTTTAACTCGAATGGAACTCACATAATTTCTATTAATGAGATAAACAACTATCTGCACCACCTTAGCCAAAAAATGATTTAGTAAACCTATGACATCCCTTACATGTAAAATCATTCAAATGTTTGAAATAAATACTTGAACTCTGACAGTCCATAAATTCCATATTCATAAAATTAACACATCCGAAATAAAATAATAAGTGCAAAGGTATTTGTGCATATATCTGATAATTTATACAGAGATTTATCTCCAAGCATCTCATGCCTTTAAACATCAGTCAAAAAAAGTAATTACAAGACTTTAACTGCAACAAAACACATATAATTCATTCCAAAATTCTTTCTTCTTTCATCTCCACCTTTGCTACAACACCTGTAGAATCTGGGGGTGGGTGAGTATATTTATACTTAGTAGGTTGTGCTAATTTGATAAACATATTATTCAAGAGTCATTATAAAATACTCATATCCTTAGCATATAGTTATTCATAAAATAAATCATCTGACAGAAAACAAATCAATCTCATAACAATCTAAATCTTTTCACATAATCTTTTGGAAAATATAAAATTAGACAACAAATCATTCCAAAATCTGTGATTCCTAATAGCAGTTATCTCAATCCTTTTTAGAGCAGAAGCTATGATACTTATAGAAGGTATCTCACTCTATTCTTGGGCAGAAGCCGTGATACCAAATGACCTACTCCCGTGCACATGGGGCCACAAAAGCAAGAAAGGATAGGAGTCTTCGTATTATGCTCCACACATGTGCGTGTCATAGCCAATTTTGGCTGGTATCCATAATATAATGAATGTTTTTGGTTTGTTGACCAAGGAACTAGCTAGAGAGTGCAAGCACCCAAAACATATCATAGCACAATCAAATCATTTCAAAAATAGAATTTCTTTATAGAAAATAGAGCATTAAGCTTAAAATAGCACAATATTTCAAAATAATTAAAACCTTTCATCATAACATAAATTTAGAGTTTAAAATCCCCTACCTTGACCTTTGATGACAATTTCCTAGTTTTATAGCTCTCTAATCATGAAATCAACCTCTCCACGACGTTCGACAAGCTCAATTTAGGTAAAATCACCTTTTGAACCACCCGAATCAGACTTAAAATGGCTTAGAAACAAAGAATTGAAGTTTGAGGAGTGTGGGAATGCAAAAGTGCATAATTAATGACAAATTTAGGTTTACTAATTTGGTAGAGAAGTATGATAACAAAGTTACCTTTAAAGATGGAAGTACCATCAAAATAGATGGGATACACACATTGAAAGTTTCTAGATTGCCTTATTTTGATAATGTCTTGTATATTAGTGGTTTGAAAGCTAATCTATTAAGAATTAGTCAAATTTGTGATTCTTGTTTTACTTTGAAGTTTACAATGAAGGTTTGTTATATCATTGACAAATCTAGAATGACTTGTGTGAAAGGTTTAGGAGGTCATAATAATTCCTATTTGCTTGATCCTGATTATTTTGCAATCTTGTCCTTGCATGATAATACTTACTTGTGGCATTAAAGATTAGGAAATGTGAATTTCATAGATTTCATAAAAAAATAACAAAGGAATAGATCATTATAGGTGCCCCTATTTTTGAAATTTCTGAAAATTTTGTATGTGGTACTTGTTAGAAGGGTAAACAATCAAAATCCCATCATAAAAAAATTGAAACATTTGAGAACAGAGAGACCATTAGAGTTGATACTCATGGACCTTATGGGAATGTTGTAAATAGCTAGTTTAAGTGGTAAAAAATACATCTTTGTGATGATGGATGACCTATCAAGATTCACTTGGGTAGATTTTCTTATAGAGAAGTCTGATGCTTTTATAAAACATTCAAAATAATTGCCCTTACCATACAAAACACAAGTTGCCTACAGATTCAAAATATTAGAAGTGACAGAGGTAGTGAATTCATTGGTGTTAGGTTCAAAGAGTCTTATGACAAACATAGAATTCATCATGAGTTCCTAGCCTCTAAAACCACTCAACAAAATGGAATAGCTAAAAGAAAGAATAGGGCTATTCAGGAAATGACTAGGGTATGCTAAATAATAAGAATTTGGCTAAATATTTTGGGGCAGAAACTATGAGCAATGTAACATACACCATAAATAGAGTCTATTTAAGACTTGCTACAGTCCAAACACCATATGTGGAGAGGTAAAAAACCTACTATCAAACACTTCAGAATCTTTAGAAGCCCTTGTCACATCTTTGGAGATAAGGAAGCCCTAAGAAAATTTGATAGCAAGAGTGATGATGAAGTTTTTCATAGATATTCTTTGACAAGTAGGGTATATAGGGCCTTTAATAAAATAACTCAAATTTTCAGGAGTCTTTTAATGTGGTTGTGAATGATGCCCAAATTTTTGAAAAACAAGATATTCAATATGAGAATGGAAAACAAAAGGTTAATGATTGTGATGATTCAACTAGTGCTTAGTGATGCAGATAAAAAAAGAATAGGAATAAGTGAATGTTCATGATGATCATATACATGATGCCGAAGCTCATGAAGAAAAGCAAGAACCACAAGTCCAAGTTTGTCAAGTACCTAATTGAGTTCAAACAAACCATCATGAAACCAATGTGATTGGTGTCATCAATGAAGGAGTGAGAACAAGACAACAGTTGGAAGAACAAATAAAATTTTCTTATTATATATCTCTTACATAACCAAAGAAAATTGATGAAACTTTCATGATGAAAATTGGATTAAGGCAATATCAGAGGAATTAGGTCAATTTACTAGAAATTTTGTATGGTTTCTTGCTTCTAGACCTAAGAAATGAAATGTCATAGGTATAAAGTAGATTTAAAGGAACAAGACAGATGAACAAGGTAATGTGGTAAGAAACAAAATAAGGTTGGTTGCTCAAGGCTACACACAAGTAGAGGGGATTGATTTTGATCTAACATTTTCTCCTATTGCTAGACTTGAATCTATTAGATTGCTTCTTGTTATGACTTTTCATTTAAAATTCAAAGTTTATCAAATGAATGTCAAAAGCGTTTTTTCTAAATGGGAATTTGAAAGAGGAAATCTATGTCGAATAGCCTAAGGGTTTTAATGACGCTCATCATCCTGATTATGTGTATAAGTTAAAGAAAACTTTGTATGGACTGAAACAAGCACCAAAAGTATGGTGTGATAGATTGACACAGTATCTTGCAAAGTATGGTTATACAAGAAGGGGTGTTGATAAGACATTATTTGTCAAGAAATATGGAAAGCATTTGGTGATGGCACAAATATATGAGGATGACATCATTTTTGGTTCTACAAATGATAAGCTTGCCAAAGCTTTTGTAAAAGAGATAAAGAATTTGAAATAAGTATGGAAGGTTTACTAACTTATTTTCTTGGTTTGTTGGTAGAACAAACTAATTTTGGAATCTTCATGTTACAATCATTGCTTGTTAAGGAATTGGTATAGAAATTTGGACTTCAAGACCCAAAATATGTCAAGACACCTATGTCTCCTTCTATTAAGTTAAGTAAAGATAATTTAGGTAAATCTGTTGAACAAACTCTGCATAGAAGCATGATTGGTAGTCTTTTGTACTTAACTGCTAGATGGCTAGATATTTACTTAAGTTTAGGAGTATGTGCTAGATATCAAGCTGATCCTAAAGAATCCCACATGATTGGTGTTAAGAGAATAATGAAATATGTGAGAGATCTACATGATATGGTTTATGGTTTCCATTTAACACTACTTCTGAACTAATATGATATTTATATGTTAATTGGGCAAGGAATGTAGATGATAGGAAGAGTACCTCAGATAGTTGTTTTAATGTAGAAAATTGTTTAGTTTCTTGATAGTATAAAAAACAAAATTGTGTTTCTTTATCAACTGCCGAAACTAAATATATATCTGCTTATAGTGGTTCTACATAATTAATATGGATGAAAGGAATGTTATTTGATTATGGAATACGTCAGGGAAAAATGACTTTATATTGTGATAATCTAAATCCAATTAAAATTTCACAAAATCCTGTTAAATATTCTCGTAATAAACATATTGATATTAGACATCATTTTATTCGAGATTTGGTTGAGGATCAGATTGTTAACTTAGAACATATTTTGATAGAGTTTCAATTGGCTGGTATTTTCACAAAATCTTTGGATTTCAATAGGTTCGCTAACCTTAGAAAAGTCATTGGACTTGCTTGCCCATAGTAATTTCATATTAGATTTACTGTTCCTTGTTTTAAATGAAATTCTTTTGGGACATCAAACACAAGAAAAACTGGTTTTAGAAGTTTTTTTGGTTTGCTTTGGGTTGTTCAGTGTTTGTTTGTTTTGTTTTTAGAAAAAAATTGAGAAAAACCAAAAACAAGTTTTGTGTTTTCAAACATATAGGCAGCATATCATATGCAACACACTTGAATATTGCACTTGAATTATGAAGTATTGCACATAGTAAGTCCCACATGTAATGCCTGATGAATACAATCATCTTAAGTGAAGAGGACTAATGGAATATCAATTGAGTTGAGTTTTAAGCATCATAATAATACTTTATGGATTGTTGATTTATTAAAAGACTTAGTACTATGAGAATTCAAGATCATCTATCAGGTTAAATGTTAATATGGTTGATTTTTTTCTCAACTCTGATGCTAAATAAGGTAGTTGAGCAATTTGGATTCCATTGCATGATGGATGAGATTGTATATGTTTTTGTTTTACAATGAAAACTTGATATAAACATTATCATTAATAGTTCTCATAAAGATACTAGGGAGGGCTACCTACATAAAAAATCTTGTGTTAGTGTAAAACTACAATCCCCTTGACACTGGAAAAGGCTTAGAATGAAAAAAATTATATAGTGCAAGGTCACGAGAAATAAGGCAAGCCATTGAAAGCCTAATTATAAAAATAATAAAAAAGCCAAAATGTGAAAAAGGAAAAGGGCATAGAGAATGACAACACAAGAAATAGAATTTTGCATTAATGCTCATATCTCTTACTTATTCAATGTAAATCAATAATCAAACAAAATGCAAGCATTGACCAAGTTTTTCGACGGACTTATTTGCCAAAGTACTAGAAGCGAAAAGTTGTTTCTTACATATTTGCCAAAGTAGTGGAACAAGTCATTCTTATGGAAATGAAGTGTGCATACTTAGTGAGTTGATCAATGATAACCAACATCGAGCCATTGTTACTTGGCAATCTAGGAAGCCTTGAGACATATTCTGTAGCCACATTATCCCACTTCCACTCCAAAATAGATAGAGGTTGTTGAATGCCTCCTAGATGATGATGCTTGGCTTTCACCTACTAACAAATCAAGCACTTGGACACAAATGAGGCAATAATCCGCTTCATTCTGCTCCACCAAAAAGTTGCTTCATATCATTGTATATCTTGGTTGCCCCTGGATGGATGGAGACTTAGAGTTATGTGCCTAAAAAAGAACACGCTCCTTCAACTCTAGAGAATTTGGCTCACACAACTACCAATGAAAAGTTAAGCTTCCATAATCCCTTTCTTGAAACTCAATCACTACTATCCCTAGCAACTTAGCCTTCATCGCTTGAATTTTTTCATCCTCCTTTTGTGTTTCAACCACACTATGCACCAAATCGGAACTTATGGAAAGATTAGCAAACCAATTGCTTGTATCTTCTAAAACTATATCCAGTTTGAGCTTAATGGCATATTCATACAGAAGTCATTCTTTACTTGAAAGCACACAAGCTACCGCAGTTGCCAATTCCTAGTCAAAGCATTTACCTGTTGTGCCGTCCTAAGGGTCTACCATTGGGGCCCACATGCTAGTGGCATACATTTTAATTATGTTATTGATTAATAAAGGTGCTTAGGCCATAATGTTGCTTAGGGTTTATTAGTTGTTTCTTAATTATTAGGGAGTTTTTTGTTATTTCTTTTTCCATAATATTGCTTAGGTTTTATTAGTTGTTTCTTAATTATTAGGGAGTTTATTGTTATTTCCTTTTTATAACGTTTAGTGGGCTTTTAGGCTTTTGTTAGTGAGCCCATTAGGATTCTCTATTTATGTGTAACGGTTATGCCCTAATTGAGTAGTGAATGAATTATTGACTCTCTTGTCTTCTCCCCTTTCCTCTATGCCTCTCCCTCCTTTATGGAGGCCACACCGCTCCCTCTCCTCTTTCCTAGCCATATAGCGCCACTCCCTTCCCTTACCTAAGCTGCTAGGTCGTTCTGGACACCGGTCCACAACATTGCTATCAAAGCCCAAAGGTCCATGGACCAACGGGCGGAGATACTTCTGAAGGATCCTCCTTCCTCGAACTTGAATACCATCTTGGAGAAGTGTGAAAAGCTTCCAGCAATGGTCAAGAAGCTTCTAATGTTTAGGACAACGTCCATGCTGGCTAAGGTGCTGCCTCGGGCTGACCCAATGCTCCAACCATAGTTTGCATGGAAGAAGAAGATGAATCAATTCAAGTGGGTGGCCTTTCTCTGCAAAGGAAACCCATTCCGGAAGCAAAGAAGAAAAGAAAAGGGATGTGTTCACAATGTCTCAACTCCACCTCGGAAACCCATTCCAGCTGGCGCTGTTCCTTCACCTAGGAAGGTTGCCACTTCCACTCCTTCATCGGGGACGAGTGCCACTTCATCTCCCTCTTCATGGCCGGCTGTCAACCGCATCTCTAATTGAGCAATTGACAAAAGTTCAAAACCGGAGCTAAGAGGCCCAAAGAAGAACCAAATCAGTACTCTGATCGATCTTCAGCCACCCTTGTCCTCCTTCCATCTCAGCTAGTTTGGAGTAGAGATGACAAAGATGTTTCTCCTTCCTCTAGCAGCCAGTTTGGAGGCTGCTACTTCTTGCCCCTCATCCATGCTGTTCAATCCCACCGCCCTTGTCTTCTCTGGCATCGAGGGACAAAATCTTCTTCTAAACTGGAGTGACTCTGTCCATTGCAGTTTTAGCACCGACTATCAGCATTCTTACCATCCAGCATGTCCCACACCAGGCCGCGACACCCGATCGGCCTTCTGCATCAGGCCACCTTTCTGTCCAATTCCAATACCAAGTTTGGCACTCAGGTGGCTCCCTTTGCACCCAACAGTGGCATGCAAAGTGGTTGCTCTACCGATCATTATGTGGAAGACCATTGGGTCAGCACTTCCTAAAGCATCAACCTTTGTTTTCTCCAGTGCTTGGAGCGAGCAGCAACTACTGTCAAAGGACTTTGCCCATGGCCATTGAACTTTCCGTGCTGGCTATGCTAAGCGACAAATTATGTGGGATTTTCTTGGAATTCTGACACCAACTTCCCTACCTAGATACGATGCTTTGATGGAGCTAATGCAAGTTTCCAATGACTGAAATTCACCACAACGATTGCGGCCAAATATATGCTACGACCAGTACGGAATTTTCCTTCCTTCTGAACGGGGATTGGATGAGATTTTCTTGCTGGAGATGGCCCTGATCATATGGTATTGTCCTCTCAATCTTATTCTGATTTCCTTGGATGGAGAATGGTGCTCGCCCGGTCAAGTAGGATTTTTCAGAGAACTGATGCCTCTTGCTTTATCCAGATCTTCAAAGCAGGTTGCGCCATACCACCACCTTTGAGCCTATTATCCAATGGATGACTGCCCCTTTTCCTTTCCAAGAATCATGGACAGATCTTCATATGGAGGGCTCCCCCAAGATTTTTTCCACCGACCATGGCAAGTTTCTTCATGCAATATGGCAACTTGAAAGAGGAAATCCGAAGGTGATCTTGTGGAGATTGCATGTGAGCCACCTTAGTACGTACATGGATTTCTCAATTTAGTTTCCTTCCATTATGTGCCCTCTTCTCCTTCAAAATTTGCAGCAAGCATACACTTTTTTGGCAAGTTCCAGTGATTGTGGACAATCAGTTCCTTCTCCCCCATTCAGGCTAGAAAGCGGGAAAGAAATCTTATCTAAATATTTGTGTATGCTGTACAATGACTCGAATTGGGTCCAATTTCTAGCAAGAAATTTTCTAGTCAGCTTGCCTCACCTAGAAATCTCGCCTCCAAATCTACAAGAGTAGCCCAAGATTTCCTTCGATATAATTTCCATGAATTGCTTTTGGGGAAGTAGGATTGACAGCAAATATTTCACAACCATCATGGAATCTGCCTTAGGTCGTCATCTTCATTGCAACAAATATTGGTCCTTGATTTTTCTCCAACGCCAGCTCCTCTTTACTTAGGACAGATCTAGAAATGGGTCTTGCATCGCCATTGAACCAGCTGTGCTTCCTCTCCCGATTTGGTACAAAATATTGCTAGAGACTATTTTCAAAGCGGAAATTTCTCAACATAAGGCTAAGAAGTTGGGCCCCACTCCGGCATGGGAAAGGTTGAGCAACACGCGCCTCTTCTTGTGTCACGAGCTTGAATTGTGTATGAGTAGACCCAACTTTAGGCTTACCCCTCTATTCAATTCCGATCACATTAGCAAGTGGAAATCTTTCTCTTGGGGTTTGCCTAGTTGCCGCCTAGTGCCAAGTGGGCCCATACACCCTGCACCTCCCCGGATCATTCCTTCAGTCCACTTGAGCATCCTTCCTTAGTTGCAAGTTCTGGACCAGCTGTTCTTCGCTTTCACTATGGTGGGCCGATGCTATGAGTTTTAAGTCACCACGAGGATGAGGTGATGCACAAGCAAAACGTACTGGAATGTTGTCACCACCCTAAGGGTCTACCACCAGGGCCCACATGCAAGTGGCATACGTGTTAATTATGTGATTGATTAATAAAGATGCTTAGGCCATAATGTTGCTTAGGGTGTATTAGTTGTTTCTCAATTATTAGGGAGTTTATTGTTTTTTCCTTTTTATAATGTTTAGTGGGCTTTTAGGCTTTTGTGAGTGAGCCTATTAGGATTCTCTATTTAAGTATAAGGACTATGCCCTAATTGAGTAGTGAATGAATTATTGACTCTCTTGTCTTCTCTTCTTTCCTCTCTGCCTCTCTGTCCTTCATAGAGGCCACACTGCTCCCTCTCCCCTTTCCCAGCCATCGGGCGCCACTCCCTTCCCCTACCCCGGCTGCTAGGCCATTGTGGACAACGGTCCACAACACCACCACCATTACCTTTCCTTAGATTATAGGATATGATGAAGTCATAATCCTTAATGAATTCAAACCATCTTTTGTGCTTCATGTTCAAGTCTCTTTGAGTGAAGAGATACTTCAAACTCTTATGGTCCGTGAACGCTTCAAACTGCTCACCATAAAGGTAATGCCTCCAAATCTTCAATGAAAAGACTACTGTCATTAACTCCAAGTCATGTGTTGGCTAGTTTCGCTCATGCGTTCAAAGTTGATGAGAAGTATAAGCTATCACTTTCCCATGTTGCATCAACACATAACTCAATTCTTTCAATGAAGCATCACTGTAGACAACAAATCCTACACTCCCCGAAGGTAAGGCTAAGACCAGCACCGAGGTTAGCCTCTTCTTCAACTCTTGAAAACATTGCTCATAGGAGATTTATTGCATGTGGCTAGAGTGGCAGCCAAAGTGGCTTACTTGCCTCCATTCAATCTTTTCACTCTTCCTTGTCAACTTAGTCATAGGAGTCGCGATGCGAGAAAAACCTTTGATGAATCACCAGTAATATCCCACAAGACCTAGTAAACTCTGGACTTCAAAAGCATTCTTAGGTTGCCCCAACTTTAAAACTATTTCTGCCTTAACTAGGTCCACCGCTATACCATCTTTAGATATGACATGGCTAAGAAATTGGATATTCTTCCACCAAAATACAATGTTGTGCACATTCACTCGGGCTCTCTTTCCGCTCTGTTAGGCTACTTTATTTATTTTATGCTATGTAATAATTAGTAGTAGTTTGAACATTATGGTAGTTATGTGTAATGGGCCAGCTAGCGTCCTCGTGGATTAGTCGGGTCCACTAGCTAGCACGATCCCCAAGGAGAGAGGTGCGGCTCCCTATATGGGTCATC
This sequence comes from Saururus chinensis, assembly GCA_035235625.1. Taxonomy (NCBI): domain Eukaryota; kingdom Viridiplantae; phylum Streptophyta; class Magnoliopsida; order Piperales; family Saururaceae; genus Saururus; species Saururus chinensis. The sequence goes on along the minus strand of CP141146.1, from coordinate 30,056,728 downwards.
TTCTTCCTTTTGTGTTTTCTTTATGCAATAGAATTCAGTCCTTTTCCCTCTTCTTCCTACTCTCTTCTATATTTCTTTGTGTGATCCATGCGAAGTACCGATTGTGCCTAAATCGGGCACAACACTGGTATCAAAGTCGTCACGATCCTGCCATGGCAAGAGGCAAACAGCCAGTCACAGCCCTTGAAGTCCAGCCCGAGAAGGAAAACTAGTTCTCAACTGACAGCCCCAAACAAGCCCCTGAGACCATCAGTCCTCCCATGCTCACGCAGATCATGGCCAAACTTGAATCCCTGACCATGGCCGTGGCACAACTTCAAGACGCGCCCCCAGCGCCATTGTTACCCAGACCCCAACCAGCCAATGTGGAGAAGGGGGAGTCGTCCCAGGCCCACAAACTCCGTTGTCCCAACCCTCAGACATCCGCAGACAGAGACATGAGGCCTCCCCAAACCTTTGTGCATTTGGCATCTTTGAACAGCCCACAGAAGGGGGACGCACATGCTGGGATATGCGAGGGCCGCAAGGTGTTCGGGTAAATTCCCCAATGGTGCCGCCACCCAGAAATTTGTTCCAGGAGATGGAGGACGACTGGGACGAGTACTCGGGCTCTCGTGGGGGGCCATTGGGAGGCATTGAGCCCTGTTTGGCCCGCCTACAGTTCCCACCTTACAATGGTGATGAAGATCCGGTGGAGTGGCTATACAAGGTGGAGAAGTTCTTCGTCTACCAAGAGACGCACTCCGAGGTTAACGGTTACGCATAGCTATGTTCCACTTAGACTGTGATGCATCTGTTTGGTTTTAGAGCTTCGAGAAGGAGGTTCGTTACCCCACTTGGTCCGTATTTGCCGATGAATTGTGTGTCTAGTTCGGCCTCAATGAGTTCTAGGACTTCAACGAGATGTTATCCACCCTGCACCACACCACCACCGTAAGGGCTTACTACACGGAATTCATGAAGATCACAAACCGTCTTCATGAGTGGCCGGTGGCAGCCTTGGTGGGGACATTCAAGAGAGGAGTAAACCCATAAATATCAGAGGATATGCGCCACTTTGCATGCTCCTCTATGCGGGACGTCATGCGACATGCACGAATCGAGGAGGAGAAATTGGCCCGGCAGCGAAGGGGTGGCCGGCTAGGACCCTGCCCACGGCCCCCTCTTGGTGCTAACCCCCTGTCCATCACAGCCAGCAGCACAACCACCAGCCGTCTGGGTCAGCAACCCCCTCCTTCTGGTCAGCTCGTGCATCACCTCACACCGGTCCAGATGGAGGAACGTCGATCCAAGGGCTATGTTTTAAGTGTGATGAAAAGTTCATACCTAGGCATCATTGCTCAGTCAAGGGAAGTCTACTAATGGAGGAGGTCGAAGAAGAGATGAATGCGGTGGACAGGGAGGAGTTTCCCCATTATGACGACGTGCTGCCCAAGATCTCAGTCAATGCCTTCTCTGGGGGGGCCTTCACCCCATGCACTATGCGGGTCCAAGGCCATCTCAAATGGAAACAAGTGTTCATCCTTATCGATAGTGGCTCCACCCATAACTTCATCAATGATAGGGTGGCTTAGCATCTGGGCTGTTCTACGTGATGGTTATGGACTTCAAAGTTCAGGGACAGCGGGTGCGGATCCAAGGGTCTCAGCCGGGCACCCTTCTCTCCGCCCAATAAGCGAGCTCAGTCTTTTTGTTTGCACCCCAAGGGTTCGTCCTGCAGCAATGGGCTGTGGTAGAGGTGTGCCAAAATGAGCTGCCCACAGACCTTCTTGCCCTATTGACGGACCACAAGGACGTGTTTGACGAGCCTAGAGGCCTTCCACTAGTGCGGCGTGATGACCATCACATCCCTATCATTCTAGGGGCGTCTCCAGCCAATGTCCATCCTTACCGCTACACCCACATCCAGAAGGTGGAGATAGAGCGCCTCATTAATGATATGCTATAGTCTAGCATCATACGACCCAGCACAAGCTCTTTCTCCTCTCCTGTACTGCTAATTCACTAGAAGGATGGCACTTGGCACTTTTGTGTCGACTACCGGGCCTTGAATGCCATTACGGTCAAGGACAAGTAACCTATTTCAGTGATTGAGGAGCTCCTTGATGAGTTGGTCAGCGCGACAGTCTTCAGCAAACTCGATCTCTGTTTGGGTTATCATCAGATTTGGGTGCAGCCAACTGACATTCATAAGACTGCCTTCTGCACTCAAAATGGCCATTTCGAGTTTTTAGTCATTCCGTTTAGGCTCACTAACACACCCCCTCCACTTTTCTGAGCCTTTTGAACGATCTCTTCAAGTCATTTCTTCACCGCTTCATCCTAGTTTTCTTTGATGACATACTTGTCTACAACAAATCATGGGCGGAACATTTGGAGCACCTCAGGTCTGTCTTCTCTGTTATAAGAGCTCATTCCTTATTCCTTAAATGTTTGAAGTGTTCTTTTGGTAGCCCACAGGTCGATTATCTTGGCCACATTATCTCTCGGGATGGGTTCACCTTAGACCCCTCTAAGGTGTCGACAATGCTCTCTTGGTCGCCGCCCACCTGTGTCCGTGTACTTAGAGGTTTCTTGGGCCTCACTGGATATTACCGGTGGTTTTTCAACAACTATGGAGTGATCGCTTGCCCCCTCATAGAGCTCCTGAAGAAGGGCGGATTAACTTGGACAGAGGCTGCCCAAGTGGCTTTTGATGTGCTGAAGCAGTCCATGGCCTCCGCCCCCATCCTCATTCTACCGGATTTCAGCCACCCATTTGTGGTTGAAATTGATGCTTCAGAGGCCGACCTGGGTGCAGTGCTCCTGTAGGACTAGCGTCCCATTGCCTTCTTCAACAAGGCCTTGGCAGATTGTTCTTTATCACTGTCTGTCTATGAGAAGGAGATGCTAGCCGTAGTTCTTGCCGTAGATAAATGGAGACCTTACTTGCTCAGCCTCCACTTCACTATCTGCACTGATCATCAGCCCTTGAAGTACTTCCTCAAGCAGCAGGTTTCCACTCTAGCACAACAACGGTGGGTTAGTAAACTATTGGGATACGACTACGAGGTGGTGTATAAGAAAGGGGCGAACAACACTGTGGCCGACACCCTTTCTCGCAACTCTATCTCTGGCTCCTACTTGCCATTATCTACTCCGTCTTGCCCCTTCATTGCTGATTACGTTGAGTCTATAGGGGTGATATCTCAACACAATCATTGATTACATGCCTCCAGACGAACCCTGCTAGCCACCCCTTCTTTGCGTGGAGTGATAACCTCCTTTTCTGGAAGGACCTCCTCTGGGTACCCGATGTCGAGGACCTATGCCGGCGTATTCTATCCCACTTCCATGACACACCATTGGCTGGCCATAAAGGGGCATTTTGCACTTATAAGAGGGTCATCCAGAGCTTTCTGTGGCAGGGCATTCGATGGGCTGTTCAAGACTATGCTGCTGCCTGTGATGTATGCCAACGAGCCAAAGCTGCCATGACATCCCTTACTAGATTACTTTAGTCGCTGCCCATCCCCAACAAGGTTTGGGAGGATGTTTAGATGAATATTGTGGAGGCCTTGCCCTTGGTGCAAGGCAAGTCGGTGATCCTAGTGGTGGTTGATCGGTTGTCTAAGTATGCACACTTCTGTGCTCTAGGACACCCCTTCACCACCAAAACTGTGGTTGAGCTCTATGTTCAGGAGATTGCTAGGCTCCACGGTATGCTTTAGACTATTGTGTTTGATTGTAAGAGGATATTTATTTCTCAGTTTTGGCAGGAGTTCTTTGCACTGTAGGCCACTACTCTTCACATGAGCACCGCCTACCATCCATAGACGGACGGCCAAACCGAGGTGGTGAACTGATGCCTAGAATAGTACCTCAGGTGCTTTGCCATGACTCAGCCCCGCAGGTGGCTCTATCTTCTTCCATGGGTGGAATGGTCTTATAACACTGCCTTTCACATGACCACGAGGTTCACTCCTTTTGAGGTGCTATATGGACGTCCGCCCCTGACCGTGTTGTCATATGTTCCTCACCGCTCTTTTGTCACCGAGGTGGATTACATGCTTCAGACATGGGATGAGGTTCTCTGTCAGCTTAAGTTGAACCTCGCCTCAGCTTAGAACTGAATGAAACAGGTATATGACAGAAAGCATGCTGATCAGGAGTTTAACGTGGACAATTTGGTCTACATCTCAGTCCTTCCTCAGCGTCAAACCACATTATTCCAGCCGGAACATTCCAAGCTTTCCCCCTGTTACCATGGTCTGTATGTTGTTGTAGAGCGCATTGGTCCCGTGGCTTACCGTCTCGCCCTACCGCCTGGCTCATTGGTCCATCCCATCTTCCATGTCTCCCAACTCCACCGTTGTTTGGGTGACACCTACCTGGTTACTGATGCTCCACCTCCTCCGTTGATGGGACCAGCCCCTAATGCGGAACCCACACCCGCCTCCCGCCGTTCTGGCCACATTATTACAGAGGTGCTCATTTCATGGAAGGGCCAGTCGCTTGAGGATGCCACTTGGATGTCAAAGGATGAGTTTATGGCTCGCTACCCAGCATGGTTTCCTTGAGGTCAAGGCGAATAGCGGAAGCATGGTGGAGTGTTGTGCACGTTCACCCGGGCTCTCTTTCCGCTCTGTTAGGTTGCTTTATTTATTTTATGCTCTATAATAATTAGCAGTAGTTTGAATATTATGGTAGTAATGTGTAACGGGCCAGCAAGCATCCCCGCGGATTAGTCGGGCCCACTAGTTGGCACGATCCACAAGGAGAGAGGTGCGGCTCCCTATATGGGTCGTCTTCTTCCTTTTGTGTTTTCTTTTTGCAATAGAATTCAGTCCTTTCCCCTCTTCTTCCTACTTGCTTCCATCTTTCTTTGCATGATTCGTGCGAGGTACCGATTGTGCCTAAACCAGACACAACATACAAACTTGTCAAAATTTGCATAGAGCTTGTGGTCTCTCGATGTTTGTAACACAATCCTTAAGTGCTTTTCATGATCTTCCTTGCTAGCTGAATAGATTAATATATCATCCACAAAAATTGGTGACAAACCGATCCAAATAAAGCCTAAATACTCTGTTCATCTAGTCAATAAATGATGTCGGAGCATTGGTAAGACTAATAGGTATAACCAAGAACTCATAATGCCCATAATGTGTCTTGAAAGTAGTCTTGGAAACATAATTGGGTCAAATATGAAGATGATGGTATCCCAACCTGAAATCAATTTTGGAGAAATCAAACAAATCATCAATACATGACAAAGGATACTTGTTCTTGATTTTGACCTAATTCAACATCTTGTAATCAATGCAAAGCTTAAGGAGCCATCCTTCTTCCTAATGAAGAGAACCTGTGCACCCCAAGGAGACTCACTAGGCCTAATGTATCTCTTGTCCATCTCTTTCAATTCAGCTAGAGCCATGTGGTAAGGAGCTTTAGAAATTGGAATGATGCCTAAAAGAAGATCAACATTGAACTCGATCTCCCTCTTAGAAGGTAATCCTAATCTGTCATCTAGAAAGACATTCACATACTCAGACACCACAAGAACATAGTCAATAGGAGGTAATTTTACACCCTTCACTAAGATGCTTGCAAGAAAAGCCATGCACTCGCAATTGATCTATTTGTTTGCCTTCGAAAAAGACACCAAGAACTTACTACTAACCCACCTCTTGCCCTGAAAAGTAAAATGATCGACATCTAGCATAGCAAACACAACTCTCTTCCATCGGCAATCAACATGTCCATAATAAACTAAAATCATGTTCATACCTAAAATCACATCAAATCAACCACTAACTCATGCCCCACAACCACCATGGAAACCTTCTCAAGCTACTCCTCCACCCAAAGAGAAGATAAAGATGTAGACACATGCATAGGAGTCAACAATAACTTTGGCTCAACAGTAAGATCTCAAGGAAAAAGAGGTAAAACAAAAGAATGCGAAGAACCAGTGTCAAACGACACTCTAGAATAGTGGGAGTTAATTTCAAACATACCATCCACAACTATCGATGCATTTGCCACCTCATGAAATGAGATAGCAAAGACTTTCCCTTGGTTGACTGACTTCTTTTACTTACCACCTTTGTGCCTTGGTCCTCCATTCTGAGAAACATGTTAGTGCCTTGGAACTTCACCCTGAGTATTATGAGGACATTCATTCTTGTAGTATCATTTTTCACCACACTTGAAACAAGCCAAGTTAGCATGGTTGCCAGGCCGATCTCGTTGCACATTACTATTGTTGTTTCTATTGAAGTTGTTCCCATGAGGCTTTTGATTGCACTATCCATGAGATTCGCCTTATCTAATATGCTTAGGGTACTTATTCCTCTTTTGGTAATTGTCTGAGTTCTTCTCCACAACAATGGTAGTCTCTAGTACCTTTGCCAAAGTCTAGTGTCAGAAAGGAACTACTCGACCTTTGATGTATGGATTCAACCCATCCTCGAACTTCCTCGCCTACTTGTATTCATCACTAAAGAAACGAAGAGAAAAGTGTTCTAACTCAATGAACTTGGTTTCATAGGCAAGCACATTCGTAGAGCCCTGCTATAGATTCAAGAACTCCTTCTTAGCATCCCGCACATGTAGAAGGAAATGCTTGTCTTTGAAGATGAACAAGTCATAGTTTCTCCCCAAGATATGTCATCTCTACCTTGGAATCTCTACCTCTCCATAGAAAGCCACCACCGTTGGGCTTTACCCTCAAAAGAGAATACGGCTAAGCAGGTCTTCTCCTCATTTGAACACCACTTTGCACTAAAGATCTTCTCCATGCGAAGCTTCCACTTTTCTGCTTCAGTGGGGTCCATCATGCCTTGGAAAGTAGGAGGATTTAGCTTCTTAAAGCCATCCAAGGTTGGATTTTCCTACCCACTACTAGCTTGCTTGACCTGCTGAGATTGCATCACCTGGGTTAACCCCCTTAATGAAGGTTAATATGTCATCCACCCATTGGTCTCTAGCCGTTCAGCTATTGTTTGAACTATTATGATTTGGTCTAGCCATCTACATCACAACTCGACATTAAGTTTCAAGATCGAACACCAAGATCAAACAATACATCACACAAGCAAATGACAAAATAATGAATAAACAGTATCAACATCACTAGAATTGTCTAAGTCTTTTATTATCTCACTCCCCAGATCCCTTAATAGTCATATTCTAATTTCCCTTGTTCTTCCTTGCTTTTAGACAAAGTAGTGCTTTGATACCAACAACTATTGTCACGCCCCCACCATACCCCCTGAACCTAAACCTAGCCAAAGTGGGACGATGAAGCTACAATGAGTGAATACTAACCAAACTCGGGCTAGATCAAAGTACACAACACTCCCTTTGTGAAAAAGCAATTACTGAAAAATAAAATACATTTAATTCTCTTTCTCATTCACAACAACCACATAAAGCTCATAAGAACATAGGGAGTCTTAAGCCTCAAAAGGCACTAAACAAGTTTATGCCATCAAAATACGCTCTCCCATTACATGTAAAGTGTCACAAGTTACATCAAAATCAATCATGAAGTCTATCCCTAAACGTGTATATTATCCCCCACTCGATAGGCATCTAATCGTCTCCATGCTCGCAAAATAGATAATCTTGAGTGTATGAACAAATGAGTCATATGTCTAGTTTCTTAGCTGAGTTTTTTGTTAAAATTATATTAAGAAACCTTTTATATATAATAAGTCTTAGAATCTGATTTGAGGTTGTTGTGGTTAAGTCAAATTTGGAATTGACATACCTGAAAAATAGGAGCAGACATATTCTTATTGATCAAGGTGGAAGACTAAAGAATTTGAAGGGTTTTGAAACTTATTTAGATCACATTGGCAAACAAAAGTTACTTTGAGAAGTTTTAGAAGTGATTTAAGAGGTTTCATAAGGATTTAGAGTAAAAAGGGCAAAAAAAGTAAAAATTTAGCAGAATGATTGATTGCTGCAAACGATGAAGAGAAGAACAATCAATCACCTATTAATTCAGCCTTGTACAAAATAAAGGTGAGAGTTATCAATCGATTGCTTGAAGTATCATGCACATTAAAAACAGTGACCGATTAATCGCGATTTAGAACGATCAATTATTTCAAGGATAGATTATTTGAATTAAGACCTTTCGATTTAAATTTCATTCCTTATTCAAGTACAAGTCTTAAACCAACTTAATAAGCTATATAAAGATTATGAAATCACAAAATTTAATAGAGGAAAACCTAGAAGAGAAAAGAGAAAGAAGGTTTACACCTTTGCTTATTGTTTCCAAAGGAAAATTCACTTGAGCTTTGTATTGAAGAAGACAATCCACAACTAAAGAAGATTATACACAATATTCAAAGAGGAGTTGCAGCATATCTTCAATGGAAGATTGAAGATTTTCATAAGGCCAAAGTCAAGACAACAAGAGTTGCTTGTTAAAGACTAGAAAGAGAGAGAGAGAGACAAGGCAAGGAGGAGAAAGTTTCAAGTACTTGAAGAAGACTTGAAGGCCAGCAACAACGATCTAAATAAGAGGATATTGTATTAGGGTCTAAACATGGTTGGTGGTTTGCTTGTATCTATGTCAAGTCTTAGTTTTTAGTGCATTGATTTGGTTCCTTTGGAATTGTTGTGGTTTTTTGCCCTCATTGGGGTTTTCCGCATAAATTATTGTGTTTATGTGTGGATTAATTGATATTTCGAGTGTGAAACTTTAGTGATCATTAGATTTTAATTATTTCCATTTAGTGTGCATATACCAAACCCCACACAAAAGACGGTTACTTAAGACAATAGGAAGAAAACTTTACAAATTTAGATTAGGAAAGATCTCTTAGAGAATTTTAGATCTCAAGTTGGTGAGACAAGGAAGTCTACCTTAGGTTGCCTTAAGATTGGTTGGCTAGCAAGCCTAAGGAGTCTTACATCTGTGTTCATGATTTAATTATTTCTACCATTAAGTCATTCATGTTTTTTAGTTTTATTGCATTTTAATTTATTTTTTTCATGGTTTTAATTCATAGGTTTTAAATAAAAAAAATAAAAATAAAATATGATAAAAAAACACAAAAACTTTGTGTAGCTTTTGTTTGTTTTGCAATTGGCTTTGTTTTTATTTTGATAAAGTTCAACTCTTGAGATATTTTGAGATTAATTTTCTTTTAAGCTAAGTAATTTGTTTAATTTTTTTTGGGTGTGTAAAGTATGGGGGGCTTGAGTATAATATGGGGGGAAATAGTTGCGGTCTTTCTTCATTCCATTTCTCCAAGATAAGGCTCCACAACCTTACATTAACCTGGCTCACTGGAATATCAAGTTAGATGAAGGATCAGTTAGGTTTGAATGTCTAGGGCCTAAGCTGGCGCCACTAGTTTGTCAACCTCATAGGCGGAGCTCTGATGTCGGGGCAAGGTGTCTATGTTTTTATGTTACTACCTTAGCTGTAATGGTTCTAATTTCATAAGCAAATATGTTTACAAAACTTGATTACTGTGTACTATAAAAACAAACTTGATTATCGGCCTTTGGATCAACATTTTAGTGTGCATTCCTGGATTAATGATGTTGTTTTTAATCTCTAAATAATTTTCAGAAAATATGAAATCGTGTGATTGAATTCTCAGTTTCTAGTTGTTAATTGAATGCCTGAATCACTTGTAAGCATCAAACTTAAGCCAAATTGCATAGAAAGTACTTATATATGCTTCATCAACCCAGCATGGAAAAGCCGGAATGCATAGGTTAGATGAATAAGCCACTTGACTTGGGTAAAGGATTGGCTTGATTGAGAATAATATTGGCAATCCAAGCCTAAGCTCAACCGAGCTCAAATTAGCTTGCATGAAGTAAGGTAACATCTAGTTTTGGCATGGATGTCCAACAAAAAATGTTTTAGTTTGACAAAACATGTAGGCCTCATGATAAACTCACTTAGACCTACATGTTATGTCTAATTAAAACCCAATTGCAAGTTTTTTTTGTACAGACTCGTTAGTTGATTATCATTTTTCTTATTATATGCATGAAAAATTTACCAAAATAGTCCTAGAATACTTTGTAATATACAAAATGTCACCTATTTATTTTCAATACAAAAATGACCCTATGCACATTTGAACCTCCACATATGTGATAGAAATTGTCTAAAATACTTCTTTCTTATTTTCTTCCTTCTAACTTCACAAATCTATTGCAACCCTTTGTCAGCAGCTCTAGCTTCAACTCTATTGCCTATGCCACTGGCTCTACCACCTCTATCATCGACTCCATTGCCTCCGCAACCTCTACCACCAACTTCCTTGTCTCCTCTTCATCTACCTTCCTCTTTGCCTCCTCCTCCTCCTCTCCTCTGCCACCTCTTCCTTCCCTCCTATCTATCCTCCTTCCTTTTTCCTTCTCAATCACCTCCTTTTCCTCCTTCCTACAATCTAACAATAACAATCACAAACTAGCCGACATAGCTATTAAGAATTTATTTTTTCTCTACAAGCACAAATCATAAAAAAAACCATAAACATGTTAAACTACTCAAAACCAAGAGTGCATTTTATTTTCACTTGATTATGAGCCTTTTCTAACACTAACCCAAACCTCGTACTAACAATTGACAATTATCATGAATATTTATTGTAGTAAAGTGACAATATCTCCCTAAGTATTTACAATGATTTATCTTAATAGACAAAATAGATAGATAGAAAAATAAAGCACATTTTAAACATCCGACTTTTGACTATCAACTGTCCTGACTATCTACTGTCAACTGTAATCTCATCAAGCAACAGAGACCACCTTCTTCTCGTGCACCAGAAACCTTACGCTAATGAGTGACAATCAATAATTGAGATAGTCGATTGTCATGTGTTTAGAATTTACTTTATTTTTCACTGTATCTATTTATATGTTGGCATAGTTCATTGTAAATACTGAAAGAGATATTTCCACTTAAAATGTTATATTACATCCCTTTTAGTGCAATAAATTTGTTTGTCAACTACAAACTATCGACTACTAGTGCTAGGCTTGGGTTAACTTAGAAAAGTCTCAAAATTAAGTAAAAATAAAATTCTCACTTAGTTTTGAGTTGTTTAACATGTTTATGGGTTTATATTTTAAGATTTGAACTTGTAGAGAAAAATAAATAAAACTTGTAGAGAAAAATAAATAAATTCTTAATAGCTCTACCGGCTAGTTTGTGATCAGTCTTATGAAATTTTGGGAAGGAGGAAGAGTAGGAAATTAAGAAGAGAAGGGGAGGAGGAGGAGGAGAGTGTGGAATGGAGGAGGAAGAGGATGAGAAGGAGGAGGGAGAGGGGAAGGGGAAGGGGAGGGGAGGAGGATAGAGAGGGGGGGAGGTGGAGGAGAGTGTGGAAGGAAGAGGAAGAGAAGGATAAGGAGGAGGGATAGGGGAAGGGGAGGCGAGGAGGATAGAGAGAAGGGGAGGTAGAGGAGAGTGTGGAAGGAAGGGGAAGAGAAGAAGGAGGAGGGAGAGGGGAATGGAGGAGGAAGACTAGGAGGTGAAGGTGGTTGTGGCAGAGGAGGGGAGGAGGAGAAGGCAATGGTTGAGGTGGAGATGAAGAAGAAGGTGGATGAAGCGGAGCTGGTGGCGGAGATAGTGAAGTTGGTGGCAAAGGTAGTGGAGACAATGACAGAGGTAGTGAAGCTGATAGTATAGGTGGCAAAGTCAATGAAGGAGTTAATGACAAAGAGAAGTAGTAGGTTGGCAAAGTTAAAAGGAAGAAAATAAAATATGGGTATTTTAGATAATTCCTGCCACATATGTAGAGGTTCACATGTGTATAGGGTTATTTTTTGTATTACACAGAAATGAGTGACATTTTGTGTATTACACTGTATTATAGGGCTACCTTGGTAAATCACTCTCTATAAATTCTATATGTTTTTAATAAGAAAATAACTTTTATGAATGATTATATGTTATTCAAGTATTTTTATTGGACTAATGACAAACAAAAGTTTTTATATTGGATATTGCTTAGGTCACGTTTGGCTACCCCTTTACTTTTAAAAGGCAATATTTTTTGAATCACATCACTTTGTAAATTGTCACATCATCACAAAGAAATAGCCTTTGAAAATCGACCCTCTCGATGAAAGTTGGAAAGGAACCTGTCCAAACATGCCTTGAGTTTGAGAAAGATGAAATTATGAAACCTAGCCAAGCTTAGCTCACGTCCAACTCCATAAACTGTGCTTAAGACTGACTTGGCTCAAGCATAGAAAGAAGTCAAACACTTTAAAACTTCACTAATATTTTCTCGGAAGATATTCAAATGTGTCATTATGGAATGAGCTCAAAATGAACCACTAATTACAGTGTGGCGCATATTAGTGAGTTAACTCACAGTCTTTTAGTAGTGATCGATCACTAATGATTTTTATTGCTACACACCCCTTTGTAATATAAGGAGGCCTCAGTTTGAGCTCAAGGAAAGCATTTAAAATTCTTCGGGTTAGCTCACAACACATGGGCAAGTGGAATGAGCCACTCAAAAGCTAGCTATACTGTAGTGGAATTCAGACTATGGGCCTCCACTCAAAAGCATTAATGTGGACTGCACAAATGTGGGCCACTATTCTCCTGGCAACTTATAAGTGGTCTGATGTACTAGCCACTTCCACTGGACAATCTTTTCTAGAGTTTTTTTCCATATTACTTTGCCGAAGATTCCATTATTTTATGTTCCCTGGTTTATGATAGTAATTGCTATATTATTCGCTTAAGGAAGAAACTTCCCTTATGTATTAAATAAACCCATTCTCCATTCAGTTCCTCGTAAATAAGGAACAATGTGGCACTGTTCCAGTGAAGAGGATTAATTTGAGGCAAGTCGGAATTTGCCAACAGGAAGTGACCGACAGCGACTCACTAGTGAGTCACCAAAGACAATAAAAGCCATTTTTTTCTATGACGGAAGTTGTTCAGGGTGAAAAAGGCTTCATTTCGGCGGATCCGTTCACCGTTTAACCACCATAATGGAGAGGGTTGGTATTTGCATCCATTACAATGGAGACGTAGGCAAAGATGACATGTATGTATGTGAAAAGGCGTGGTTGATGGACATTGATTTGTTGGTGAGTTTCAGTGAGCTGCTGGTCGAAGTCAAAGAAAGACTTGTCATCAATGGTAATATGACTTTGAAGTATTTGATACCATCTTTGCAATTATCCATTCTATATGAATTAGAAGACTTGCAATCTATATTTTTTATTCATAAGAAGGCAAATAAATAGGTGTTATCATTATATGTGGAGATGAAAGAGCCTGACAATGGTGAAAAATCAGCTTCAGTGGAAAATAACCAAATTGTCAATAGAGATAAATCACCGGTGGTATCGACTCACCCAAAATTGAATAGAAGATTAGAGACGGGAGTCAATAATACACAATTCATAAGTGAAATGGTCATATAACAATGAATTTTAGATTACATGATAGTATAATTTATCGTGTACTTGAACACATGATATTTATAATATCGTGTTCAGAAAAAACACAGTATTTATAATATCACATAACTAATGATGTGAAATACAAAAGTGATATACCACAAATTCTGCCTAGAGTAGATACAATAATAAATCTTGTATAAATATTGTGTCATCAATAAGCATGTAAACAAATACGCGATGTTGAGTTATATCGCATATTTATTAATACGTTAATATCCATGGCAGATTGGAAGAACCTGGAGATTTTGACTCAATAAATCCATGTCACACAATGTACAACATTCCAATGCCAACAAAACTTGTTAAAAAAGTCATTCATATTGTATTTGAAGAAATGTCGTCAACAATGGGTGAGATAAGGACTTCATTTGATAACCATGATCCCCCATATAGCCCTGAAAATTATGATGACCAAGAATTTGAAGAAGTGTGGGGTGATGACCAATGGAATGAGAATGACATAATTGACATGGAAAGTATGTCTGACCATGAATAATTCAGGCACAACGAGGTACCCAGTATTATTGATGTTGAGGCCAAGGTAGAGTGAGAGACAATTGATAATCTCAACTTATTGGAACTAAATCTTGGTGAGGATGAGTTAAAAATTGGTAGTTTGTAAGCAAAGGACTACCAGAATCTACTCCAATTGGGTGCATGTTTCCAAAGCTTGGTACATTTTAAGATGGTTTTGATTGACCTTGCAGTAAAGGCAAATTTCACATATCACGTTGTGGATGAGAACATGAGGGCTTAAAACATAGGAGTTTATGTGACTGTGACAACGTTAGTGCCCCACCAATTTTCGATGCAGCAAACCAATTTTCGACGCAGCATACCAATTTCTAACGCAGCCCTTACTTCACCTCTGGTTCCATCTCAGTAAATAGAAATACTCAAAAATCTCATCAGATGACCATTCGACGCCTACCTCCTACCCACCTAAGAAACATGGATAGAGGTGGGCGCTTGACAATGGAAAATGCTACTAGAGACTGACGATAAAGCGATAGGCAATGGGCTCTTGACAACTGGTGATATCTAACTGGCAATGGGAAATTACTGACTGATGTATCGCACATCATCCATCTCCATGAGCACAGCCTCGTGAGCCATCACAAAAAATGTGGCAGACATCGGGACATTGGAATAATACTCGACTATGCCTTGTCCGCCTTCTAGGCTGATGAAAAGGATGATGCCAAATATTAATGGCATGTATTGTCAAACAAATTTGCTAATTCACCCCATTAACGGTCCATATCACTCTTCTCATCCTCTTCGAAGGCGAATGAGTCATAATCGGGTGTTACTTCAAAGTCTAGAAGCATTTTTCTGATGGCTCATGAGGTTGTGCTCTTGTAGACAGATGGTGTGCGATGATTTAATTTCTTTTTTCTAATTTTTAACTTTTGTACTTTTGTGATCTGCTTATTTACTTATTTGTCATTTTGTTGTTTAGACAACTGTACTCAACAACTACCATTAATTGAAGAGAAAGTTTGTTTGCATATCAAATTTTCTATGCTTATTAATTTTTTGATCTGCTTATCAATTTTTCTATGCATTAAAGTCGTTTTATTGGTAACACAACAAAAGAGAAATTTGTTTTGTCCCTAACACAAGCTAATAGCAGTTTGTGTTAGATATCACATGACCTAGCTTCTATTTGTCTTATCGATAACATGACATAACTAGAGTGTGTGTTGTCCAAAATATGACCTAACTGGCGTGCATGCCATCATTAACATGACCTAACTTTAGTGCGTGTTATTGATAACATGATTTATTGGTCAATTACATGACCTATCTTGAGCTTGTATTATTGATGACACTACCTACCCAGTGTGCGTATTTTCCAAAACATGACCTAATTGGCATGTGTGTTATCGTTAACATGACCTAACTTTAGTGCGTGTTATTCAAATCATAGCCTAGCTTGAGTGTGTGTTGTTGATAACATGATTAGTTGGTCAATTACACGAGCTATCTTGAGCTTGTGTTATCGCTGACTCGACCTACCTGGTGTGCTTGTTGTCCAAAATGTGACCTAACTAGTGTGTGTGTGTGTGTGTGTGTGTGTGTGTGTGTGTGTGTGTGTGTGTGTGTGTGTGTTATCATTAACACGGCCTAACTTTAGTGCATGTTATTTGAAACATGACCTAGCTTGAGTATGTGTTATTGATAACACGATCTGTTGGTCAATTACACGACCTAACTCGAGTGCATGTTGGGTTAATTCAAAAGATGTGTTAATAATTACACGATTAAAAAATATATTCCAATGAATATAACAAGAATTGTTTTGTTACCAATTGTACATTGTAAGAGAGGAAAATGATTAACACATTACTACAACTCATCCAAAGAAGCATCGAACTCCTGCTCAATTTTCCCATCATGAATTGCCGCACATATTTGTGGTCTGGCTAACATAGTGATTTCTAATTGTCTAATTGGGTAAAATCTGGTTGAAGGACTCATATGACCAACTTTGCAACATAGTACATTGGGAACACCCTACAGTCTTCATTAGTCTCATGATAGGGACATTTTTGGAGCTTCGTTAGTGGTCATTTTGTCGCACCATTTGTCCTTAGGATTCTCTCCTTGGCTATAGCAACATAGAGTTTAACCTTGTCAACCTTGGCAAAGTAGTGATTGTGGTCACCCTTTAGTGGATTATACCACCTGAAACTCTTCTCCTTCCATCGGGCAATGAGAAGAAGAAAATGGCCAGTGATGTGGATCGGAATGAAGGCACTCTCGATATTTACATCACGTTACTTCTTCAAGTTGTTGATGATTTTGGGATGCATCTCCACCATGTCATGTTGCATCCCTACATTGTAGTAGTGCTGGATGACAAATTTTTCGAATAAGTAGTTTAGATAAATGCCATGATATCTCATATTCTATTCATGCAGTTTCTAGCAGAAGACATCTATAACCTAATATCATCAACAAAATATTAATGTGTAAGTGATAACACGACATATGATAAGTTGTTTAAAGACAAACACGATGCTCTAACCCATCGTGTAAGTGATAACATGACATACAATAAGTCATGTAAATTCAAACACAATACAAACATGATAAGAACACGATATTCGTGTGAATTCACTTATTGTTTTATTGAAACCATGACATGCACAAATTCATGTTATTAATAACATGAACTCTAGTCACGACCGTAACATAAATTCACATATTGTGTTATTCAAAACACAATATGTGAACTTTCATGTCATCGATAACACAAAAAAATGTAAATTAATTCTTATCTCATTTGTTATGACTCCTCACGAAGCATAGATAGATAATCAGTATGGAGAAACGTCTCCATAGGCCATTAGTTTTGTGAGTTGGCCATAAAACCTTCAATTGTCTCCTAATCTTCTCCACATAAGATCTCAAAGTGAAATGCATGTTGGAGGTCAAGGTAGTTTTACAGTACCACTATGACCTCATCCTTGTCCTTTTGCTTCTTCTCATGCTTATTAGTGTGCTCTTCGATGTCTCTCAGACTTCTGATATTCTCTAGTAGTTCTTGACCAATTGGATTAGGAGTATTTGATATAGTGGCCTAGCTAGAAGTAGAAGCAACATTTGAGTACCCAGCGGACGGGGTAGGAGACTTTGCAACAAATTCCTCTTCTTGGGAAGGGACAATGTATGTGGCAAAGTAGTTGCCAACGAAACTTCATCTCCTGGCCTCACATCCATCTGCTCCCTTGTCAGCTCAGTCAACTTTCCGATCTTCTTGGCTAAGAAGCTACTAATTGGCTTTGGATGAACTGGGCCTAGCACCTTCGTGGCTGCCTCAACCTTGGTTGGTTCCTCCTTGGCTGCCTCCACCTTAGCTGCATCCTCCATGTCAACCTCCTCCTTAGCTGCATACACTTGTGGATTAGCCACTTTCTACCTCAACCTCCTAGGTACGGGTGGTAGCAAGGATGCAATGGGGCCAACATCATAAGTTTTTTCATTTCAAAATCTTTAGCTTCATTTGCTTTAGTGGTTCCTCCCGGACTTGCACCACTTCCTCCTCCTAAGTTTGCACCATTTCCTCATTAATTTTCTTGAGGAATGTAGTGATAACGGTCCATTCAACCCTAGGACCCTTATTTTACTTTGGGGAGTAAGCTTTGGGTTCCTTATTCTCTACAAAATACATGTAAGAAGTCGTATTAGTATTTATGCAAAAAACAAACAAAGCATGTTATTGATGACATGACTATTCCAAAAGTCGTATTGAATATAAGACGATAATACAAAAGGTCGTGTTATCGATCACACTCCTTTAGTTGTTGGCGAAGGGGGTGTTGCAAGACATTTCTTTGGTTCAAGGGCTTTGTGTGGACGCTCGATTTCCGGATGAGATATTTCTTCATGTGGAGGTTGGGTTTCCGGAAGAGATTTTTCTTCATGTTGATGCTACATCTGTTATATTGACCATGTGGCCACCTTGAGAGCATTTTTAACTCTCGGCAACGCAATATCAACACTTTTGGTGCTCCAACCCCGCTATTCGTACAAGGCAGCCTTCTCCAAAATTACATCAACAATCCCAATCATGACATAGCTCTCAATGAGGTCTTTGCCGAATTGATATTGTCCTAATGTCTAGCCTCAATGTACTTGAACAAGCATTGTTTTCCTCTGTATTGTTGAATGTGTGGTTGTCTTCTTCGCCTTTTGGGTTGGCCATTGGCCCCCGATCAAGTGGGACTCTTTGGAAATTTGAATTATTTGTAAAAGCACTTTAGAATCTATCTTTAGCAGCCCAAGCATCTCCTCGAACCACTTCCTCATTCTGTGATGAGACAACAACTTCTTCCTTGACTTTTCATCAGTCCGGTCAATTTTAGCAGCCTTCTCCACATCCATTAGCAATTGGGTAAACTCATGCCACTCTTGCACCTCGGACAACATGAAGGAGAACTTGGAGCCCATATAGAAGTGTGATAAAGAAACCACTCCTACGTTAGCAAAACAATCCTGTTAATAGTGACCCCATATCATGTATGTCATGTAATGGATAACATGCTTATTAAACTATGTCATTGCTTACACGAAATACTCACATCATGTAATTGAAGGCACACAATACAATAATTTATTGTGATATCGATAACATGCTAATATAACTAGCATGTGATAAATAACATGGAAATCAAATTAGCTTATTATCTAAACCACGCTAACTACACTAGTGTGTTATTGATAAGATGATATACCTAAAATACTAATATGATGTCATGTTATCAATTCTACACTAATATAAGTAAACATATTATTGATAATACGAAATTTACTTGTAGTATGAATGAGGCCCTGATGAGAATACCAGCAGTGGTGGAGCGCTTGTCTTCTCTGCTCCTGATATTGCAGTGGGTTGAGGATATGTTGTGACACAACATGTCATGAACTACTTATGCCCAATTATTCCTTCTCACAATAGTCAGGTCATCGAGGAAGTCACACAGAGATGAGGAGACAAATCTATCGCTCTATATGAATAATACAAGGGTCTCCATGTGCACAAGTCATCGAGGAAGTCACACATAAATGAGGACACAGATCTCTTCCTCTATGTGAATAATACAAGGGCCCCCATGTGCACGATGGCCAAACATGCTAAGTCTTCATTGGAGACAATACACCTATTTTATACCCACTTCATTCAAAATTTCTTTAATGAGATTCTTCTCCAATTGCTTCCCCTTAAAGTACCTTTTGAAGAATTACCCCTTGACTTAGGCAACCTTCCCGTCGCCACTGTCCAACTTCAACGGGTTTCCTTTCACCCTCAAACCCATGATCAGTGAGATTTCTTCCTCATTGAGGGGTAGTATTTTGCCCCGGATGTTTAACACCTCTTGTGAGTCATCCCAGCACTCACTTATTAGAACGTCCAAGAACTACCTGGAGATAATGATTTGCTCGCAATCATATACTTGTAGTACCTAATCTCCTCCAAATTGCCTTGCATTCCTATCTTTGCCAAAAATCACTTCTTTACTAGGGGTGTGGAGTATACCCTTGGGCCAAACCTCGTTTCACGGCCGAAATTTTGCTTGGCGTGTCATATTTTTAAAAAGTAGAGATGAAAATCGGACCTCCCACTGCATTTTTGCTTCTCACTAGTCAGACTTTAGAAATCGCCAAACGGATGGGTCACTTCACGGTCGGTCATTTTTGGGTAAATACATTGGTATGGCCGATTTACAAGATATAAAACCCTAACTCAAGGGTATTTTGGTCCGAATTTCATGGTTCGATGACATTTTTACTTAAAAATCAGAAAATATAAAATATTGGCTTCTTCGGTCAAGGAATATAGAAGAAATTCATTTTTCTAAGGATTGATGCCGATGAATTCCTTCTCTTTATATCCCTAAAACATTATTATTATTATTATTATTATTATTATTATTATTATTATTATTATTATTATAAATTATTATAATTATTATATTATAATTATCATCTGCTAAATGAATGCACGGAAATCATGTTTACCAGGTGCAACAGATTATCTGATTTGGAAATAAAATTTATTCCGAAACTAAACTAAATTGGTTAGAAAATGCTTTCTTACAAGGCAACGTCTATGTCTTATTATATTTCGATTTGCTTAAACACATCCCAATAAATCTAAAAAGAATATGCATTGATTAATTTACAATTTAGTGTTGATCGACCAGCCACAGTGATTCTGCTGTCCCCAAATAAAAAATGTACCTGATCAGGATCGGTACCAACACATGTTCCTCCACTAGCTAGTTTCCTTTTCCAGGCGGAATCTCTGTTTCACGGTCCCTATCTTCTATATACCGGCCGGATGGCTGCTAATGGCGCCAACTCCGCCAGAGGGGTCGAAAAGGGCGTTGGGAGGGGGGAGGTGCGGCAGACTGGGCAAGTGGGGTGCACAAGCAGCCATGGATCGACACACCTGAGGTGGAACAAGTGCTCGCAGTCCGGCAGCAGCCGCAGCTCGTCGTCGGCCTTGTAGTCGGCGAGGCAGATGGAGCAGCAGGTGGCGGTGGTGTCCTTGTGCCGGAGCTTGGCCTTGGAGTAGAGCAGCTTGGGGTAGCTCATGAGGGTGGCCTCCGTGAGCCCTGCTTCGACGTCAGCGGGAATTGGCGGGTCTGCCGATGGCTGTCTGCGGAGGCTTCTGCCTGCCGGTGGATGGTCAGTCCGGGTGCAAAAGTAGGAGATGAGGAGGATGGTGGTGATGAGGATAAGGACGCCGACGGTGATGCCAATTCCAAGGCCCGCACGGCTGACCGAGTTGGTCATGCTCGAATTGTTCATCGCTGCGTCTGCTATTACATAAGAAGGCGGCGGTGGGACGGATGATGGCGGAGGCGGCGGCGGCGGCGGGGGCAAGTAAAATTCAAAGAAGCCAGCCATCGAGTTGCCAATGGCACGAAGAAGCAACAAGCAAAGTTGCACTCTTCCTTGGGGAAGAGAAGAAGGGTGCTCACCAGAAATCTCATTTGATCTATATAGACAGACAATGAAAATTGCAAACCATTGACCGTGATAGCTTCCATTTTCCAATTGCCTTGCTTGACTAGCACACCGCGTTCTGTAATTCCACTACCGTGCAACTTCATGGATGTTTTATTAATCTAATGAAGTCAATTCTCTTCTTGATTGTTTATTTCCCAAGGTATGTTACAGTTGGCCTAAGCTTCTATTACAGCCATGGGATCTGATGGGCCATCATGTCTGTACTAAATGTGTTTTTTGGCCATGTACCTGAGATTGATGATCTTACTCGGTTATGCCAAGGGCTAAGATTTATACCTAATTAGGTTTCTGTTTGACTTTTTGGTTTCATGTGTTTTTTAACTCAATGTTGAAGGGACAATGATCACAGGGTAAAAGTTCCAACAATTTTTAACTCAAGTTTTATAAAGAACTACCTAGATCTACTCTATCCAACTGTTTCCGTAACATTTGCTGGAAGGAGATCCCCTTGTAGGCAGCTTGCTAAAATTAACACTCTTTTGTACTGCATTTGTCTCATATTAATACCTTTATTTAAAATAAAGTTATTTAATATTAATAGCTTCATTTCTCAATTTAATTGTATGGGTACTTAAAAAAGCATCTCATTAAACTTAATTTTCTATTTTTGAGTTGTGGGTCGCACTATTTAATAAAAAAATACTCCCTCCATATTAAATTAATAGCTCTATTTAACAAAAAGATTTATTCTATATTAATAGCTTCATTTTGTTCAATTCAAATAATTGGGTATATAAAAGAGAGTATCACAAGCTTATTTTCCCTTGTCATAAATGTGAGTTTTATCATTCAATAAAAATTACTATTTTTCTAAATATAACTATTAATATAGCATGGAGGGAGTACTATTTTTTCAAATAAAACTATTAATTGAGATAGAGGGTGTATATGTTTACATTCTCTTATAGAGATGTAAAGAGAACGCCCTTAGCTAATGACTACACTCAATCTCCTATTTTGGAAACTGCACAAAAACTGCTTTATGTAAAATCTCATACTCCAAACAGTCCATATTAGAAAACCAAAATAAACCTAATTTCTAAAGTAGATTGTTAACGAGGGACGGAAGAGTAATAGAACCCTAATCTCCATATTGATTATCTTAAATTCTTTTCTTCCAACTCTTATAAGTCTCTTGCACAAACCTGAGGTGGAGTTGATTGGGAAGTCTCACAAAACGTTAAGGGGAAGAGGGAACTATTTATAATTGACTTTTTCATAACCATCAATGATAGAGATACTATTGAAGCATTGATTCCTCACCCTTTCTGTGTTTTCTTAGGTTTGATTAGTTTTGCCACAATCCCCGCTACTCTAGTTAATTGCCCAGATTTTTATGTTATATATGGTTGTGCAGAAAAGTATAACTGTTACTAGATTATTTTTTTACCAGCAAAAAGAATCTAACTTGAATTAAATTCTTCTTTTTATCAGCATGAAGAATCTAAGTTATATCATAAAACAATTTTTTGTAAGTGACTTGAGTAAGGGGAGTGATGCCTGTGTTTGTTTTGGGCTTCTTCACAAGGACTTTCTTTTTCTTTTGTGTGAGAGAGGGGTAAAGGGAGACTTCTTTGTAAGGGGGTTTTCTGTCATGATAGGGGTTTCTCTGTAAGGAGTGTTTCTCGGGTTTCTGAAGGAGGAATAGAGGTTTTATAACCCAAGGTACTTTCAAAGAAATTTCTCTTTTAGAGGGTATAGGTAGCTTGTTGAACCACATAAATCACTTCTCTTGTGTATATTCTTTAATTTTTACTGTTGTCTTTATTTGCATTTTGCCTTGTGTTGGCCATCCTCCTATTTCTACAATGTGGTAGTTCCGGTTCAAGCCAAGGTTCTACACAAAAACTAAGAGAGAAACCTAATGTGGGTAAGTAGGTCTCTCATCAATGAAAGATTTTGTAACATATTGATTAACTCCCACTAGAGGACTTGTGATTTTGCAATGCATATGACGCGCCTCTCTTTAGAAACCCTGTTCATTGACTTAGAAATGTCAGATATTTTTTGTACATTTGACTTTTTTTAGGGGTTTAAACATGATATTATGTCATTAGTATAGTAAGGAATTTAATGTGGAGCTCAGGGGATGTGCTTATAGTGATTTCAGGCCCTGAGGAGTGGGCATTGAAGAACCAAACCATCTCATGTAGGGGCAATGACCAAACAGATTGGTCAATGGCCCTATTAGGTTCAACATAACCTTAAAAGAGTCAGGATTGTAACATATATACTTTATGACTTTGGGATGACCTATTTAATGTCTCTTAAGGTTGAGACTCTCCTCATTCAAGGCGTAGAAACCATCAGAGATGCTTGCTAGAAGGTTTGCATAAGGCCTTGCGCAAGTCCTTAGATGGAGTTTTACATCACCAAATTTGTACGTATTCATCTTCAACAAATTATGGAGCAATCTAGATTTAAAGAAGCATATAAGAGTTTAATATAAATTTTATTGTGTTATGTATCATTGTGTTCTTTAAAAGAGGGACAATTTTTCTTCCGGTACTCAATACAATTTGACCCTTGCTTTTGAAATCCAGTCCTATCAAATGGGCCCTTTTAGGTTCTTGATTTCTCATATGTGCATTTGGGTACTGGTTCTCTCGCCTTCAAAAAATTACATGACTTAGTTATCTTATATGGAAACTTGCCTGTTTGGTAGTTAATTTAGTTGTTCAAAAGTACTGATCCAAAAAAGTTTAGATGTTAAAAAGCATGTATTTCTAATATAATGCTTCGATTATAGATAATGGTCTACCATTGATGTAAATAGATGCTGCCATTGCATGTTTTATGTGCCAACCTTGAATCAAGTTGGGTAAAAGCTCAATTCACTCGATTCATTTCCATCTCCAAACTAAATGAAAACGCAACATGCCAATCATGTGACAAGATTAAAAAAGGCCAATGTGTAGGCCTCCATGATGCCCTTGCATCATTATGCTCGCATACAACAAAGCGTTTTTGGGCATGAGCGTATGCAATATTGTATATTCAAGGCGAATTTGCCAAAAGGGCCCTGTATCATGTGATGCAGTATATTACATAAAATATTTCTCATTTCCCCAAAATACATAAAATGTGAATACGCACATGGTTAAGCTCACATATTTGTCATAAAAAGACCAAAATGCCCCCACCAAGCACAAAATCAGAAAAGCCACTACACTTCTAATTTTCCCTCAATTCCTAGTTCCGATCAGTCTACAACCATTTTTGCTGTTGCACTTCTATCAGTGCCACCATCTCCTTGTCAACTTAACCCTTGACACCAGCAGTGAGCCTATATTACAATTGTAACCTCTATAATCCACCCACCGAAGCAGAAATAGCTGAAGAGAGAGATTTTGATCCAGTGGAAAAAGGTCATTCGACGCCTACCTCTAGTCCCTCCAACTTTAGTTGGCCGGAGGTAGGCACCTAATGTAATAACCCCGGATGACCCAAGGGTCCAGAAAATCTCGGATTCAATCTTTTCTTCCTTAAATGAGAAAGCATCAATTGTGTGTGAGAGCTGTAATATTCTTCTACGCACTACACTACGGAGCTTCAAAACTCCCTCACGCATAGGCCAAAATAAAATTATATTTTATAATTAATTAGATCGGGCTAATATTGTCATACCGTTTGTTACTTATGCACGTATTTGATAACATCTACGATGTTATTCTAATAGGATTGGATCCGAATGTAGTTTTACATAATGACTAATACATGCATTAGGCAGTAAAAAATCATATATTTGATATAATTAATCAATAAATCATTCAGAGTTAGACAGAAATCTCATAAATAATCGAAGTCTAACGGAAGCTAATAAATCATCAGAATTAAACAATTCTTTCTTTCACTAATCAAAGAAAAACATATTAGAGCATAACATAGCATATTAGAGCAAATCATATATGTTATTCAACATCTTAAGCTAACTATTTAAGATGAATATGTATTTATTTAAAATACATTGAAATCAAAAAGTTAAAAATCCTTACTCCCATGAGGTTTCTAAAAGTAACAGAGTTCAGAGTTTATCCTTCTTTTAGGGCGTCTATAATATCCTCAGTAATTTTTTACTATTTTTTAATTATTTTTTGTGGGAAAATATGACGATTTGGCGTATTTGTCCTCAGTAATTGTACTTGTAAAGTCGGGTGTAGTTGAAGGCCATGGGCTTCAACACACTTTTACAATGCAAAAAAGAAAGAATGAGAGACAGGATAAGAGAAAGAAAGAAAAAAAAAAGGGATTGGACAAGGACCCCACCCCCCCCACCCGGCTGCTCTTTCCCTAGCTGCCGGTGGGCCATAGGGCCACCATATCCAGCTCCGCCTCGGTAGTGCGATGGCAGGGGGCCACTGCCCCGGCCCCCATGGCCGCTCTGCCCCTTTCCCCGGTTAACCCCTTCCCTGTGTTCTCTCTCTCTTTTTTGTCTGTTTGCTGCCTCCATGGTCCGGCAAGGGTCGCCGATAGTCCAAGGCTCTCTGCCTTGGGCCAGCGATGACATGGGGTTATTTCCCCTGGCCCTAGTGGGCCTCCTCTGCCGCCTCATCCTCTTCTCCTCTCTGATGCTCTATTTTCCGCCCCCTTTGGTCGAGCTCACCGGCTGCCTTCGGCCACCGTTGGATGGCCCAACCGGACTAGTTTCTGCCCGCCTTTGTTCGGCAACGGCGATGGGCCACCCCTCCTGGCCCAATTCTACCTCGGCGATGGCCCAGTTCGTTGCTTCCCCTTGAATTGTGTTTTCTCACTGTGTTGTGCCACCGGGAGCTGTCGCCCTCCACTAGACTCAGCTCCGCCCGGCTTTCAGGGTCATGGTGGACCTGGCCAGAGCTGCCCGTGTAATGATTGTGAATTTTCTGTATGATTTCCCGCCTCTAATAAAGTAATTTTATAAGTTTCGAATGATTTTAAATTATTTAGAGGTAGATATTTTGGTGGATTTTATTTGGGTATGGTAGCACTCGGAGAGACAAGCGTAACAAGTCCAAGAATGCCTAAATCGGACACCGGGGTCGAAAGTTATGGCATCGGAAAATGAACCACATGCGTGGGACCCACATAAAAAGTACGGGATAACCTACCCATGTGTGGTCTTGTTTTGAATGGCTCGTCAACACGAGACCATCAGTAATAAGAATGTGTGATTCCAACTTCAAGGTTGGCAGTTATTGTGTTTTGAGGTTGAGATATTATTTTAATAAATCAATATCAATCGAATAGGATCAACGACACAACGGATAAGACTTACGATGAATCGGATAAGATCGGTGACATGTCAGATAGGATTGACATGTCAAACCTATGTGCCACATGTCAGTCTCATGTCTATCCATTTTTCTATAAATAGCAGCATCAAGAGCGTGCAGTTTTCGAGTTCTTCAAACTCTCCCACGTTTCTTCGTATTCTCCTATATTCTCCAAACTTCATTTCTTTATTTCTTACTCATTTTAAGTCTGATTCAAGTCATTCTTGAGGCATTCGTAACTAAATTGAGTGTACCGGACGTTGTAGTTGGGCTATTTTTCTTGTTGGAGACCTTTAAAGCCCCAAAACAGGACGTCCAAATGTGTGGTGTCTAGTGTATCGTCTTCAAACTCACGCGGAGAGCGAGGTAGGGGCTTTTATCCTTTCTTAAGGCATGATTATGAACTTTGGTTGTATTTTTAACTTAATATTTATATTATTCTTTTATGTTATGTGTTGGAGTTACTTTCAAGTTATGATTTATGATTTCCGCAAATATATTCGATTTGTCGAATGATTAATCGTTGAGATAGAATATGAATTATATACCGTATGTTTATAATTCTATTATGTATATTCGATTAGTCAAATGAGTAGCCACTAGAAGTGGATATGGTTTATATATTGCATGCTTTTTTATTGCCTCGTATGTAAGATTCTGTTGGAAACAGATAAGTTGTATATACTGCATGCTTTACGATTGCCTCATATATGATAGTTGACTAAATGTTTATTCGTGGAATGTATATACTGCTTTTCTGTTGGAGCGTGTATGTAACATCCCCAATTTTCCTGTGATTTTTCTACATATTTTGGTAATTTTTTGTAATTTTCTGCTCGTATTTTCGATGAAGAAATTAGACGCTTCAGCGTATCCATATTTTTATTAGAAATTTTTTCGGCACAAAAATCAGACGAGACGCGGGAGAACAGAAATGAGAAGAAAGAAAGAAATAGAAAACAAAATATGTATACATAAAGCGGATCAGGCGCGCCTCAGCACGCCCGACCCTCGATTGAACAGTGAAAGAGGGGGGGGTTGCAGCCCCTTCACTGTGTGAAGCTGGAGGCGGTGCCGCTGGTGGCCTCAGGCTTCTACCCGGCCGGCCTTGACTTGGCGATGCCGCCACAGCCTCCCCGGCCCGGCCGAAGCCCTCTTCCTCCCCTTTTTACCGTTTTCGGCCCGGTGACTATTTTTTAGAATTTCTGCTCAATCCGCCATCGTCCCCGCCTGCATGGCCGCCAGCTCACTACCATAGCTCCGCCCCGGCAAGGATAACCTCTGGCCACTGCCATCTTGGCCTCCCCGCCCTTGCTTTGCTGCCATGAGATAAAATGTCATTGCCCTATTTTTGTGTCGTAGGTTGCCAGCCATCATTGGCCTCTGGCTCTCTCGCGGTCTGGCGATCACAAGGTCGCCACCTCCTGGCCCAGACCGTCGCCTCCCTGGCCATGACCCCTCCTTCCGCCATTTTTCGATCTAGACTGAGAGTTATTTTTCCTTTTTGTTATGTTTTGTCACTGTGTGTTACGGCCGCCGGTGGCCGGCCACTACGACCAGCCTTTGGCCCTCCCTTGGCCCGGCGACAGCAAGGACGTCATCCCAGCCGAAATCGCCTCCTCCTAGCCTTCTCTGCCCTATGCCAATCCAAACAAAATTTTCCTAGTTCGTGGAAATTTGTATGAATTGCTTTCCCTATCAGCCGCCACCCATTGATCGGCCTCTGGATTGCCACCTCAAGCCGACGATGGCGAAGTGCCACGGTCCGGCCCCCAATCAGTCCTGTTTTGCTCGATCAACCAATCCGTGCCGGAGAAAAATTGCCCTTTCCTCTGGCAGCGTCCATTCTCTGCCGTTGGACATCATACGACATCGCACCGATGTCTATTTGGCTTGTTGCAATCCAGCGACTGCCAGGTTTCGTCTCCTCCCAGGTCTAGCCCCTAGCCATGTCCTGCTGTTTGTGGCCCGGCAATAGCATGTCTGCAGCCCTAGCTAGGCACGCTCTCTCCCCTGACTAAATCGAATTCCTTTGTTCTTTCTGCAGGCAGTTTTGTTGCCAGTGGCATTGACGAACGGACAGCCACAACGTCAGCTTGACCCAACAACCATAAGGGGCCACCATTCTAGGCCTCCTCTCCACATCTTCTGCACACACCAAACGCCCCTAGCTTCGGGGTACGCCTCTAACTATTGTCGAGTGACCCCCAGCCTAGGGCCAACTTGTTACGCCTGTCATTGCGTGGACTTGGACCGCATGTCTGATCGATGTTGGCTTTGCCTCAACCTAGTGACATCAATGGCCAATAATTCTGACCCGATTCTAGCTCTACACCCCACTTTTGTTACGCATGACCCAAAACCTATGCGAAAGAGTTCCCGAATTCTAATTCTTCTAAGGGGAAGTATCATTGTATGCCATTAGATTCAGCCCATCGAAGGCTCTATCGATGTCGTGCCCATATCCTCCACTATAAGTTGTGCTTGATGCACGATCGTCCGTACGATGATTTGGTTGTGGGTAGGATCTATAAATGTTGCTACCTTTGTCAACCACTTTCTCTGATGATTAATGTTCTCAAGTATGTTTAGGGGACCACTGCTGGCGAACCTCACCCCTTTCGTGACCGACCACCCTAACCCCTTAAAAGACCACCCTTTTTAGGGTTTGGCTATGACAAGACATACATGTGTTGTTCGACAGCGGATTCCGCCCGTGAGTGGTTGGATCTGGCTTCCACCTGCCTAGTCGTTTCGGAACCCATCGATAACCTACCCTTCCCTAGGGTTTCCCTTTACCGCGCACACTTGTGTGGCGCATGTAGTTTAGGCTAAAGGCACCACCTTTGCAGTGTATGACAATGGAACGACTACACCACTAGGCAATATGTCCATTAAAACTCTCCTCTGTCCCTCCTATGTTTGTGAGTACGCAATCAAGCCTTCCGCTATGTTTTGAGGCTTCGACAATTCGGAATTGTTGCCGCTGGAGGTAATCCACGGTCTATTTTAACATTTGTGGCCAAAAAGTGTTTTAAACTGTTGGCCAACCTCCAATTAGTCACCTCCTATTCTGTGGTCACTTTTGCCATCCCTAGTGGCACAACCTTGTGTCCGGTTGCCCTAGTGCAACAAGTCTTATGCGTTGAGTGCAATTAATCTAACCTTATCAAGATTAATTCCAACATCTTTGAAAATGCTCGGGACAACAACGACTCTCTCAGTGCGATGTTTTTGGCCGCCTATTCTACTATCGATGTCGCTACCATCGTTTGCTCACCATCAAACTCCTGTGGATTACGAGGTAGGGGACCTTGAACTTGTAATTTCATTATAGCATGCCTTGATTGTGTAGTAGCATGCTAGGAGTTTACAATTTAATGTTTTGCATGATTATACTGATTATAAAAGCATGTTGTATGTATGTGAATTGTGTGCATATGTTAGTGAAGACTAAGGGCACGTAGTAAGTTGCTATGAATCGTATGTATGTGACCAAAGCGTGTGATCTTCATTGTGAACTAGTGGTATGTGATCGATGGGCATGAGTAGAAGTGTTTGATTGTAAGTTTGGTGAAGGAGTACTTCGTGGGCTATGACATGGAAACTGTGATTGTATGTCGGGTGAGGAAAGACATAAGATTGAAAGGCGAATGTTGGATTTGATGAGATTGGATAATTTGTCCAGTTTGAGTCAGATGGCACGTTGGAGCGACGAGTAGGAGATGTGGAGGATGTAAGGAATTGAAGACTTAAGATTTGGAGCATCTTTGGGGGATTATGAGTTAAAAAGAGATAACGATATAATTGTACATGCATAATGTACATAATATGAATAATAACGAAAGAATAATGAGTAAGGAATTAGTAGGGGTTTGATGACAGGACCTAGGTCTAAAGGGTTTCATTTGAGGAGTTCGAGTAAGACGATTTGATTTTAAGGCAGATGGTGTAAGATGTAAAGTCGTAAGTATTTGATGGTAAGAGTGTGAGTATGGAATTCAAGTTCGACAAGTAAGACTATGCAAAGATCGATAAGGTTGTAAGTGTAAGGGTGGGGGATGAGTTAAGTAAAGTATGCTACCTTTGTGGATTGGAACTTCTGGACAGGCGTATTTCTAGCCTTGTTGGCTGAAGAATGTAAGACGGAAGTAGTTCCGAACATAATTGTACATGCATAAGTTACCCAATATGAACTTGAATGGGAAGTCACCCTAATTTGATAATGATGTGAGTTTGAGATTGAGGGTTTTGATGGATTAAGTTCCGTTTTGTGCCAGTCGATGAGTAATTGACTGAGCGTCTTTCCTGGTATAGCCATGGTGTCACCCTGCGGGATTTAGTTTTGGTGTTGTATTTTGGCCCAGACGTTTGATGCTCGGTTGAGAACGTTGTAAGTTTCCGCCCTTTGTGGGCTCTATATGTTTTCTACCTACATATGGCACTATATGTTCTACCCAAGAGTGGCATTGTATGGTTTTTGCCCTTAGTTGGCATTGTATGGCCCTTGTTGGCACTGTATGGCCCCAAAGAGTGGCCATTTGCGCACTCAGGTAACAGTATCATGGACCTGCTCTTACTTGTTTGATCTTGTGCCCCATGAGCATAGATGTGCCTTGCCTTCTGAAAAATCTATGGCGTCTAGTTGCTCCCCAAAGGTTAAGGTGACACCCTAGTGGCATTCTCTTTCTTTCCGGCATTGGAGCTTATTAATCATAATGAGCTTAAGTTGTCGATAGTATGTGTACGATAGTAAGAGTAAGTTATATGCATCAGATTTTGAGTAAGCATTAGGTATAAGATTCTAAGTAAGTGTGTGAGCTTCTAAGGCTGACATAAGAGTACATCTTTGTGTAAGAGTACATTTATGTATAAGAGTAAGATTGTACGAGTAAGGTCATACAAGAAAGTTCGTATGAATAAGGTCATACAAGTAAGTTCGTACAAATAAGGTCGTACGAGTATGAGTATGTTGTAAGTGTAAGTGTACGATTGTACGAGTAAGTTGATATGACTGATTCAGAGTGTAAGTGTAAGAGCATGATATATGAGTAAGTGTAAGTTCAGCTTGTATGATGATTTGTATGCGTGACCATATTTATGTTTCTTATTCTGTTTGCTTCATGTGTGATTGCATGAAAGCATCATTGATTTTTTTCCCTATTGGGTATTTTCCTATTGAGTATGAAAATACTCACCCTATCTTTTTAGCTCCTTCGTCCAGAGGCTTTTGCAGGTCGATCGATAGCTATTTGAGACTGGACTATTCCCCGTGGTGGACAATTCTTCCTCGACCTGGAATGTAGCGAAATCATAGTGAGGCTATGTGGATTTTAGTGTCATGATCTCATTTATTATTTAAGGTGAGAGTTAATTGTATTATTTTTTGGACTTATGCATATATGAAAGAATTAGAATGCATACTGTTGAAGAACTTGTACTCAGAAAGGCATGGGAGGTATTTATTTTTTTAAAGCCCATGGCCATGGTAGGTTTTACTGTTCTGTTTTTGTTTCGGGTCACGCCTGAGAACGTTTGTTTGTTGTAGGATAATTAATTTACGAAAAAAAATTTCATATGATTTTGAATTTTGTTGGTTCTTTTGATTTATGTTAGTATTTTGAAATAAAATATTAACAAAATTTTTAATTAAATGTAAGGAAAAACCTCGGGCGTGACAGTGTAAGATAGAGACAAACTAGCTTCGCCACTATTTTCATTGCGAATGAATACGGTATTTTTGAAAGACAATTGTATAGAACTCGTCCTTGTTGAAAGGAGGATTGTCAAGATTATTTTTGAAAAGATGTATAAGCATGGTGATCGAGTCACTAAAGTGGGACAAAGAAGGGGTAATTGTCTCATTGGAATGAGCAACCAACCTTGCCTTTGTAATCATTGATAATGACGCTCCCAAGGCTTGTAGACGAGGAGCTAAGGTTTTAAAAGGATAAACATTAGGATAGAATGTTTTAAAAGAAAACAACCCTTTTTGGAGTTTGAGAACTCTATGATATTTTGATTATGAGTCTAGGACTCAAGATTATGAGTCTAGGACTCAATAGTTTTTTGTTTTTTCGGAGTTATTGTTGGGCCCCCCGATAGTGCTCCGTTGACTAGATGAGGGTACATTTTTAATCTGGTTTGGAATCAGATGCACGGTGAGCCCCTAACGAAGGGCAAGACCCCTAATTAGGCCCTAATGAATGACACCTATCAAGGCTACGCGTGCTAGGGTAGAGAGTATCATGGGAAAATTCTCTGCTCTCTAGATCCCGGTGCCCCATGAGCACGGGTGGCTCTTCCTTTTACAAGAACAAAGTGTTTTACGAATAATCTATGGATGAGTAAGAGGCATCTGCTTTGTACACGCAACAAATTCCGTATAATAAAATATGTGTATGGGGAACTTGTAGTGGGCCGTGAGAGCTTGCAAACCTTATGAGCGGAAGAAGCACTAGGGGTGATTTTGGGTGAGAGGCATACCCTATTTTTATGAAAAATATTATATATGATATGTGTTGTGAAACTGCCATGTGTATACTTCATGCCTGATAGTATAAACTCTCCTACTAAGTATTTTAAAATACTTACCACCCCCAGACTTTGCAAGACTCAATGAAGCTTAGTGTGTGAGTAGAAGGACCTACTTTAAGATTTACCGATGTGATTTTAAGGATTTCAACCTCACTGAAATGAGTAAGAACTCTTTATTATTTTTCTCTTGTGTGTTTGTACACTAGCAGTGGTTCCTTGGGATTTTACTATTTTATTATTGCATATGGCAAGCGGCTCTAATCGCAAGCCCGGGTAAACTTTGATATCTTTATTAAAAGAAATTTTATATGCTTCCAAAATCCCGGGGCGTGACAGCTGGCACCCCCTTCCCTCTCCTCTCATCTGGCCTCTTACTCTGCTCCGATTCCAAACAAAGCCTTTTTCATTTGTTTTGCCTTTGGTGCACAGCCACTGTAGGGAACCGATGTCAGTCACAGGAGTGAGCTCCGATATGGCCCCGCAAAGGCGGGAGGCCTCCACTCCAAGCTCTATTCTACCTATGCCAGCCCTGTTTCACCTCTTTTCTCTGCACCGGGCCTCATGGCTGCTAACATCATCCTCTTCCTATTTTGTGTTTTGACAGATGGCACCGGGTCACCGATCCCAGGTATGCTTCCTTTGGCTCCAACTTGAGCCGAATCAAGCAAGGGACCGCCACTAGAAACTGTTTGACCATCTCTGCCTAGAAAGGGCCGCTTTCCCCTTGCCCTCTACCATGCTAGACAAAAAGCTCCCTCTACCAATTGTTTTGGTTGTGGGTGGCAATTGGCGATGTTGCCGCTTCAATTGGACACTACATCCTCGCCTTAGCTATGTTGCCCTTTGTGGGCCTTGGGCCTCCACCATCCAATCCTCTCCCCCTCGAGTGGTCCTCTTTGCCATGTGCACATGTGGACACATGTGTGATTTAAGGTTTAGGCACTCCATTTGTGTCGCCTAACCGTCGAATGGCTCAGCCACTGAATGGATTGACCATCAAAGCCCTCCACCTCTCCTCCGTCTTGTAGCATCTCCCCATGCCCTCCACCCTTATGTGGGCCCTTATAGACGTAAAATCGACGTTGTTGGGTACTTTCCATGACCGATTTCAATGTCTTGTGGCCGGCTGAGTACTTCTCAGCCGCCGAACGACTTTTATTTAGTACTCCCTCTATTTCCGATCGCACTGCCACTTCTTTTGGCACGACCTTTCTTCCGGCCACGCTAGTGTGCTGCCATGGATCACGAATTTTTCCACGTTGATCTGTGTCACCTCCATTTTGGTAGTGTTTGCTTCTGGTGCTTCCTAAACCCTTGGGACAACAGCTCTCTCAGCTTGGCAATGTTTTTGGCTGTTGTCACCACCATCATGTGCTCACCATCAAGAGTCATGGATTACAAGGTAGGGGACCTTTGAACTCCTGATTGCATTATAGTATGCTTTGAAGCATGCTAGGATGATTGAAATTTAAAAGTATGTTGGTAAGCTATGTATGTGGAATATGTGTGTGCTAGTGATGGCTAGCGAGTATGTTGGTAAGCTATGTATGTGGATTATGTGTGTGCTAATGATGGCTAGCGAGTTTGTTGGTAAGCTATGTATGTGGAATATGTGTGTGTTAGTAATGGCTAGCGAGTATGTTGG
Source organism: Saururus chinensis (assembly GCA_035235625.1). Taxonomy (NCBI): domain Eukaryota; kingdom Viridiplantae; phylum Streptophyta; class Magnoliopsida; order Piperales; family Saururaceae; genus Saururus; species Saururus chinensis. Next base: position 30,022,291 of record CP141146.1, on the reverse strand, counting down.
TAAGCTATGTATGGAAGTATGTGTATATTATAAGTATGTGTGATGGACATACATATTTATGATGGCTATAAGCCTGTGTGATGGATATGTGTATGTGTGTGTGGGTAGAAGTGTGGGCGATGGACGATAAAAGGTGACAGAGGATTTGGTATGGATTTATTGTGGATGTGTAACCATATGATAGAGGATGTAAGTTTGACAAGCGAGGATTGGAATGGATTGGTTTGGTTTGGATTGGCTTATGCTAGGGGATTGTCAAATAGTAAGAGTGTTGCATAATTGTACAAGCATAACAACATACAGATTATGAAGTGAAAAGTAAGCATAATAAGTGAGGTATAACTAAGAGGGTGATAACTGGGGTTGGCAAAGACTGTGTCAATTTATATGTTTAGCAGTGAGTTGTGATTATGAGATAGATGGGTTAAGTGAAGTTTGTTGCCTTGACAAACTAGTGTTTCGGAATGGGCTTAGCTTCGGATTGGTCATTAGAAGACTATAAGAAGAATTTCTCGCATAATTGTACCCGCATAAATTACTTAATTCAAACTTGAATTATAAGAAAAACTAATATGCAAGCATTGTGAGTTTAAGACCTGAGGGTTTTGATGAATTAAGTTTCGTGTTTGAGCTAGCTAATAATAAATCGGCTAAGCATTTCTCATGTCTTGCCATGGAGTTTATCCTGTGGGATGCTGTATGTGTGCTATATTTAAGCCCAGACGTTTGATGCTCTGTTGAGAGTGATGTATGTTTTCAATTTGATTTGTGTACTATAGTAAGCCTAGACATTTGATGCTCTACTGAGAGCGTTGAATGATTCTGCCCAAAAGTGGCGTTATATGATTCTACCTAAGAGTGGCAATGTAAGATTCTAGCTCAAGAATGTCACTGTATGATTCTACCCTGAGTTGGCATTAGCCCCTAAAGTGTGGGCATTTGTATGGCCCCTAAAGTGTGGCCATTTATGTTTGTGTGCTCAGGTAAGTAGTATTATGGAACTACTCTTACCTATTTGATCTTGTGCCCCATGAGCATTGGTGGGCCTTGCCTTCAAAAAAAGTCCATAGCATCTAGTCACTCCTTAGAGGTTAAGGTAATGTTGTAGTGGCATTCTTTTCCATTTCAACGTTGGAGCTTATTACTTGTAATAAGCTTCAGTGGTTGATAGTATGTGTACAACTATATAAGTAAGTATGTATGTTTTTGAGTAAACGTAAGTTTCTGAGCAAGATTGTAAGCATAAGCTTCTAAGCAAGACTATAAGCGTAAGTTTCTAAGCAAGATTGTAAGCGTATGTTTCTGAGCTAGACTATAAGTGTAAGGTTGTAGGAGCAAGGTCGTATAAGTAAGATTGTACGAGTAAGGTTGTATCAGTATGTGTAAGTTCTATGATTAAGCATACAATTGTATGAGTAAGTTTGTAAGACTTTGATTAAGAGCGTAAGTGTAAGATTAGTGTAGCATTTGGGAATTTTCAGGTATTGTTCTGATTTGTTTTGGCATTTTTTCATATTTTTCAGGAATTATTTGATGAAAAAACACTAGCATAGTTAGGGTTTTTATTTATTAGGGGTTTTAAATTGGGTAGGGTTACCTAGTGGGGACCACTTAGGGGTGACTTGGCATAGAGGTAGATGGCAATCACATACCACAACCTTCTTCGTTTAGAACAAGGCTTCCTCTCTCTCTGCCTCTATTTAAACTCTCCTCAAACAAACCCTAGCCTCCATCTCCTTCATAAGGCTTGAGAGAAGCCATTAAAGCTGAGAGCTTGGAGGTTTCGGTTACCGGAAAATGGGTTGGTCGCCAGCAAAGGAGACGAGGAGGAGGAGCGTGCAAGGAAGGCACCATTGGGAAGAGGTAGGATCCTTGTTTATAAAACTCGTTTGTGGGAAATTGTTTATATATATATAGTCCCGTTTAGATCGTTGGTAATTTCCTGGAATTAATGTAATAGAACTGCCGACCTCAACATCGGCCTTCCCTCACCGCCGGTGGTTGTCGAGCTCTATTATATAATTATATATAATTTTACATCGAGAACTAGGCTATACTAAAGCCATGACTAACGGGAAGTGTAAAAAAATTTATTGAAGTAAACTTTGGTTGTCGATTGAATGAACAATTTAGTTGCATGGCCTCCTCGAAAGCATGAGGCATGATCAACTGAGGGGAAAGTCCATCTGCAACTCCCGGCTGACACACAGGCTCGTAAGTCTGGAGGATTGTTACTCTGGGGGGGACATACATATATGGTCTACAAACTTCAAAATATGGAAGGTGAAGACACCCTCGGGTTGTTGAGGAGTGATCGATGCCGCCCTTGGCTTTACGAGGGTCGGCTTGCTCTGTCTCCCTATAACACGGACACAATAAGACCTCCACTGTTCTGTTATTTTCAAACTCGCTGCAACGGCAAAAATTGTGACGAGGCCAGCGAAGCAAGATTGAGGTTAACGAAGGAGGTCTTATAAACATAGAAATTGTTCGCCTCGTGCTTAGACTCACCGGCCGAAGAGTCTCTGTTTCACCCACCAGTAAATGCAGAAGCGTCTATGTTTCACATACTGGTGCTTAAAGAAGGGGTCGGCTGGTGGAGTCTGAAGGATTAAATGCCTTTTTGGTTCTGTGCTGATGTAAGGAGCGTGGAAAAGGAAGAATTTCAGCAGCCTTGGGCTGCCGGACGGGTGACTGCTCACTATCGGTGCATCTTCTCCTCCCTGCGTGCGTAAAGGGAGAGGGACAGAGAGGTCACGGGTGGTGCTGGGCGTCTTAAAATCACCTAGAAGAACTGAGGGGTGGGAGGCAAAAATTTCCAGCAAGACCAATCCGCCTGACTCACGGCAGTGCTCTTAGTACACATCTCCTACTCTCTCTACGTAATTTGGGAGCGGAAGGCAACTCACGGGGAAGACGACCCTGTGAGGAAACATTCCAGGCTGACCCACACCTAAGCTGGTGTCACGGGCGCGAAGCTTTGCCTAGCATTCGCACACGTGATGGCCTGGCTGTGCCGCTCAACCAGCAGCCACTCTCTTCCCTTGCCACTCATAGGCGCAAGGGAAACAAAAGCAAAATAGCAACACAGCAACACAAGTCCGACCTGGTGCAAGGATCTCCACCCAAGCTATATTTATGTCCGCTGAAATACAAGGTAGGGAGAGGGCAAGGGCTGATCCATCAGGCTGAGAGATCTCCTCTCTGCTCCCTGGTTCGCTGTGCAGGAACAAATTTGTCTCTTTCTCAGCCACGGTTGCCCTGCTCTCCCCTTTAAATAGGTTTAGCCTGAAACTGGCCGTCCCTATACCACTAGGAGTACAAGACCCACCCAACACAAGAGTCCGTCCTCCGCTAGAAGTCCGTCCTCTGCTAGAAGTCCATCGCCATGCTGCCTCCAAGAGCGCCCATCCAAGGAAACCAGCCACTCCGACTCCCATCCGCCCTAGGAGTGTGACCAGCCTGCCTGTGTGAGTCCTGTCCATCCTAGGAACCTGCTGCCCAGACTCCTACTCAAGCTAGGAGTGTAGCGAACCAGCATAGATGAATACCATCCGCCTTAGGAATCCTCCCCTAAGTCCAAGTAGCACCCAGCTTCGCTGCTAGAGTCCTGCCCACGCAAGGACTCCTACTCAGCCTGCTCCGCAAAGTGAGTAGCTCATCCAAAACACCTACCGCACTGTCCCAGCATCCGTCTGTGCCCAAGGGGCTGCCTTGGCTGTCCGTCGCCTAGCAAAACCTAGCTATCCACTGCCAAGTATGGGGGTAGCCACCCCCTTTCAGCATCCGTCAAGTTAAGGGGCTAGCAGTCCTCCCTCACTTGATTCTTTGAGGCCCTCGTCGAAGCCCCAACTTCCCAGGTGCACCGATTGAAGCCCTGAAGCCATCCGCTTTGCTGAACCCGCCAGCAAGAAGCCAAAACTTCCCATCACACCACGGCCAACTCAAGTTCCGCCCAGCCTAAGTCATCCTTCGGCCAAGTTTGAGCAACACCCGCTGCCCATGAATCCTGCAAACCTCTCCATCAGTCCGCCCCTTAGCTACTTCGATCAGTCAAGGCTTTGGGAGTCCACTCCTTTCCTTTCTTTGAATCCTCAATGACCTGAAGCTGCCCCCTCAAGTGGGGACTCTAGAAACCAAACACATCCCATTCACTGCAAGGGACTCATCCGGGCTACCTCCTCGTGCTCAGATTCCTCATTCTCCTCTTCAGCGACAAGGGCATTCAGTCTTTCCCATTTTGGACATTCCTTGGCACGGTGCGGCCCATCTCATATAAAACAGCCACCACCCTTGTTAGGCCGGCCAGACTGCTCGCTGCCCTTCACTTTGCCACCGTTGCCACCCTTACTGACCTCCTTGTTGGATGACTTCACTTCCCCATTCTTCTTCGCTAGCTCAGCGGGAGTTTGCTTGAAATCTGCCAAGCTATCAGCCGTTGCAATCGTTGCGGGAAGGTCCTCCACTTCCCTCCATCTCAGCTTGTTTTGAGCCCATGTTTGCAAGCCCGCCATGAAGTAAAACAGCTTATCATCCTCCGTCATGTTCGTCACGCCCAAGATTAGTGACTGAAACTCCTTAACGTAGTCCCGTACTGCCCCCGTATGCCCGAGGTTCCTCAACGCCTCTCGAGCCATCCAAGACACGTTTTTGGGAAGGAACTGCACCTACAACTCCCTCTTGAACGTATCCTATGCCCCTATCTTTTGTCGACCTGTAGCTGCATCATCCTCCAACTGCGTCTGCCACCACAGCTTTGCATCCCCTTCAAGTTACATCGTTGCCATGGTAACCTTCTCCCCCTCTTGAGTATGGACCAACGTGAAGTAGCTTTCCATATCCGAAAGGAAGTTCCCAATCTCCTTGGCGCCTCGCGTCCCAACATACGCCTTCGGTTTAGAGACCTTCGTCTTCTTCGCAACCTGCTGAGATGAAGGCTTGCCCCCATCTCGGGATGGAGTGTTGATGACTGCCTGCTTCAGCACCAACACTTCGTCCGCTAGTTCTCTAACCTTCGCTGCCGCTGTCTCCTCTACCTCTTGCACTCGCTGCCTGAGATAGTCCGTCGTCATAGCCACATTAGCCGCTAGTGTGGTGAGACGGGCTGCCCCTTCAACCGTGTTGCCATCTTCTTGAGACTCGTCAAGGTGTGGTGTGACTTCAAGCAGGGATGCTCGCTTGTCAAAGAGGGCCAAAGGCTCGTTGATGTTGTGCAACGAGGTCTGGACTTCAGCCGATGTCCCATTCTCTATGGCCATCACATCCACCTTCTCCTCGACCTCAGCAATTCAAGCCAACATCAAGCCTACCATCAGTGCTCGCTGTTTTCATGGACCTCGCAAGGAAAGGTGTGCACATAGCACGGATCTCAGATCTGTCTAGCAACAAGCCGCAAGGATTTCACCCCTTCCGAGTATCCCAGCGACTCAACAACCTTCAACCAACTTCTTCGCAGAGACCGTATAGAGCTTTCACCTCCTTCAGTATCCCAGCAATGGAACCAACTGTCACAGGCGTAAAACTTTGCCTAGCGTTCGCACACGTGATGGCCTGGCTGCACTGCCCAACCAGAAGCCACTCTCTTCCCTTCCCACTCGTAGGTGCAAGGGAAACACAAGCAAAATAGCAACACAACAACACAAGTCCAACCTGGTGCAAGGGTCTCCGCCCAAGCTATATTTCTGTCCGCTGAATACAAGGTAGAGAGAGGGCAAGGGCTGATCCACTAGGCTAAGAGCTCTCCTCTCTGCTCCCTGGTTCGCTGTACATGAACAAATTTATCTCTGTTTCAACCATGGTCGCCCTGCTCTCCCCTTTAAATAGGTTCAGCCTGAAACTTATCGTCCCTATGCTACTAGGAGTACAAGACTCACCCAATACAAGAGTCCTCACCTTGACCAACTCTCAGCCCATAAGCATTCCGCCCCTAGCATAGATTAGGAACTTGCGAGAGTCTGTCCTCTGCTAGAAGTCCATCGCCATGCTGCCTCCAAGAGTCCGCCCATCCGAGGAAACCAGCCACTCTGATTCCCATCCGCCCTAGGAGTGTGACCAGCCTGCCTGTGTGAGTCCTGTCTGTCCTAAGAACCTGCTACCCGGACTCCTACTCAAGCTAGGAGTGCAGCAAACCAACATAGGTGAATCCCGTCCACCTTAGGAGTCCTCCCCTAAGTCCAAGTAGTGCCCAACTTCGTTGCTATAGTCCCACCTGCTCAAGGACTCCTACTCAGCCTGCTCCACAAGGTGAGTAGCTCATCCAGAACACCTCCCGCGCTGTCCCAGCATCCGTCTGTGCCCAAGGTGCTACCTAGGATGTCTGTCGCTTAGCAAAACTTGGTTGTCCGCTGCCAAGTACGGGGGTAGCCGCCTCCTTTCAGCATCCGTCAAGTTAAGGGGCTAATAGCCGGCCTGGTTCTATTGGATTGGGCCAGTTCAGGTTTAATTTACCCTCCCCCTTTCATGTTTTCTTTAAAAATAAAAAATAAAAAATAAAAAGTAAATAAATATAATAAAAATATACATATAAAACATAATAAATTAATATTTTGGTAGGATCGTTCTATGAGATGTGAAGGCTTAGACGGTCTAACAATACCCACATTAATATAGTGATTTTACTAAATTACCTTCAAGGGGTTAATTGGGAGTTAATTAACATGGTGAGAACGTATGCATTCCTTTGGAATGAACATGTGACCCAATTAAATTATTATCGATTGTGCTTTTACTATGCGAAACCTTGAGCCATAGAGTCTTAGGTTCCATAAGGTTTTAACTGAAAAGTCTGCAAAGACTTATTTTTACCATAGTTGGGGAATGGTGGAGATTGTGATACGCTTTCTTTATTGCCAAGACAGTTTGGGTACTGACCAGAGAGGTCTTTATCGCGGGTCTCCTGCATGTCTTCCAAGGACAATATAGTGCGTACGAAAAGCGAAGTTTCATGAACATCATGGAAGGCTTGTGTTTCTCATCAATCTGTCTCCGTGAGCACAATTGGGATCCATTTCTCTAGATTCATGGAAGGTTATTTAGAGCCCTGAGGGTTTGGGTCAAGCTGTTGTTAAGCAGTCTACTCCAAGGCTGAAATTTGGCATTCATAGATGTTGAAGAGATTAACCCTGCATCAGTTTAATTATTGTTGGTGGTTTAGTCTCTTATATTGAGACTTTATTGTTCCAAGACATTTAACACTATGAGGACGGGTTGAGGGCTTGGTTATAACAGAGCTAGATAACGATAGAATAATTATTAATGACTTATGAATAATAATTAAAAACCAAAGCTTAGTCTCTCAATGTAACATCCCCAATTTTTCTGTAATTTTTCTACATATTTTTGTTATTCTCTACAATTTTCTGCAATGTTCTACAGTTTTCTACTCGTATTTTTTGTGAAGAAATTTGACGCTTCGACCTATTCATATTTGTAATATTCGTGACAGTAAGAGTCGGGAGTAGTGTTTGGTTGCAGGTCATTAGCCTTGACGCATCCCAAAATAAATAAATAAATAAATGGGAAGAAAGGAAAATCAGACAAGATGAGATGCGGGAGCTCAGAAATGGGAAGAAAGGAAAATAAATAAATATATAATAAATATAAATATAAAAATGATTGGGCGCATCTCAGCGAGCCCGACCATTTTGGAACAGTGAAAGGGACCCCCCCTTCACTCTGTGTGGCTGGAGGCGGCGCTGCCGGTGGCCGATAGCTTCCGCCCGACTGGCCTCGGCCTGGCTACGTTGCCACAACCTCCCTTGCTCCAATCAGTCCCATTTCGCTCAATTGGCCGACCCTTGCCAGAGAAAAATCTGCCCTTTTCTCTTATCGCCTCCATTCTCTGCCATCGAATGTCGGACGACATCTCACTGACATCCATTTGACTTGCTACAATCCAGCAATTGCCGGGTCTCAGCGTCTTCCAGGTCTGGCCCCGGCCCCCATCTGGCCGTTCGTGGCCCAACAATGCATGTTTGCCACCTGAACTTGGCACACTATTGCCCCGGCTAAATCAAGTCTTTTCAATTCTCTGCTCGACTGTTCTGCCGCAGACACCTGCGGAAGCCGGCTTGACCCAATAACAGCAAGGGGCCGCCGCTCTCGGTCTCCTTTGCACGTCTTCTACACACACTAGATGCCCCTAAACTTCGGGGTACACCTCTGACCGCTGTCTAGTTACCCACCCCAGCCTAAGGCCAACCTGGTGTCCCGCCAGACATTGCGTGGACTTGGGCCATATGTCCGATCGACGTGGGCTTTGCCCCGGCCCAGTGACATCAAGGGCCAACAATTCTGGCCCAATTCCAGCTCTAACCCCCACTTCCTATTACGCATGACCCAAAACCGATGGGAAAGAGTTCCCGAATTCTGATTCTTCCAAGGGGAAGTATTATTGTAAGCCATTAGACTCAGCCCATCGAAGGCTTGACCGATGTCGTGCCCATATCCTCCACTGTAAGCCGTGCGTGATGCATGACCGTCCGTATGATGATTTGGTTGTAGGTAGCATTTAGAAATGACGCCACCTTTGTCAACCACCTATGTCAGGCCTTAGTGCCTCAACATGTGTTTATGGAACGACACTACCACTAGACAATATGGCCATTAAAGCCATCCTTTGTCTCCCTTATGTCCGTGAGTACGAATCCAAGTCCTCTGCCATGTTGTGAGGCTTCAACAATGCGGAATTGTTACCGCTGGATGTAGTCTACGGTCTATTTTAACGTTTGTGGCCAACAAGTGTTTTAAACCATTGGCCGACCTCCAATTAGTCACCTCCTATTCTATGGTTGCTTTTTCCATCCCTAGTGGCACTACCTTGTGTCCGGTCTCCCTAGTGCAACCAGTCTTATGCTTTGAGTGTAATTAATCTAACCTTATCGAGATTAATTCCAGCATCCCTGAAAATCCTCGGGACAACAACGACTCTCTCGATGACGGGACTTAGGTCAAAAGGGTGTCATTTGAGGAGTTCGAGTAAGAAGATTCAGTTTTAAGGTGGATGGTGTAAGATGTAAGGTCGTAAGTATTTGATGGTAAGAGTGTGAGTATGGAATTCGAGTTCGACAAGTAAGACTATGTAGAGATCGGTAAGGTTGTAAGTGTAAGGGTGGGGGATGAGTTAAGTAAAGAATGTTACCTTTGTGGATTGGAACATCTGAACGTGTAACGACCCGTTTTTCGGTTACATTTAACCCTGGAGGGTTAAGGGCAATTCATTAATTTGAGATTAATGTTAAGGAGTTTCATTAGATGAAATACCTATAGCCTGGTAGAGCTTGGCGTAATGAGCATAACAATTCAAAGAACACGTAAAATGGAGCTCAGGACCGGAAGTTACGACCTCAGGAAAACATGTCAATTAGGTGGGACCCACTTGAAAGAGTGTGATATGTTGTTTTAAGTGGGTTAGTAACGAAGGGCTTGTTGATACAAGTCTAATGGTACCAAGAACACACGAATCCAAATCCGGGGTAGGAAGTTACACGTGTTTGTAGTTTTGAATATATTTAAAATAAAATAAAAAGAGAAGGCGCGCGTGCAGCACACTCGACCGCAGTGCGCATAATGCGTGGCTGCGAGGCGTGGTCGCCACACGCATTACGCGCGTGCATTGTCCCACGCATGCGCGGTGCGTAACAGTGGGCACCGCCATTTCTGGCGGCGCCGCATGTTAAACGGGGTGGCGCCACAGGTTTTTGGCTTGGCTCGTCTATTTAAACCCTCATTCTGAATAGTTTTTCACCCAGAACTTCTCTCCCTCCCTTTTCTGACCGTTCTGAGTCCGATTAAGGCCTTTCAAGAGGCGTTCCTAAAGGAATCAAGCATGCTCTACGCGATGGATCGGTCCTTTCTTCGAGTTGGAGACTGCATAAGAAGGAAATGCCCCAAGACAAGGAGAGGTTCGGCCCGTTGTCCTCGAGCACCGTCCAACTTCGATCTCTCTATTTCTGACCATCCTAAATCCGATTTAGTCGATTCATGAGGCGTTCTTGACTATATTGAGTATGTTCTACGTGATGGAGGGCTCTGTTTTCTGTGTTGGCAATTGTATGAAGAGGAAATGCCCTGAGACAAGGAGAGGCCCTGCCCGTTATCATCGAACGCCGAATCAAGAAAAAGGAGCAAAGATGGGGTCCTGTCCAAAGTTGTCAGTCTACAACAAGAGAAGCAATCCAGAGTAGGGGAGGCTCTGTCTTCCACTAAAGAGCCATGATGTCCCCAACTAGGGGAGGTTCTGTCAGTAGCTCACTGGCACAGAAAACGAGAAGTCTTCAGCAAGGGAGCGTAGTCTTTCGGTGCAAGACAAGGAACATATGGAAGCTAAAGGAAACTATGTCTATTGCCTCCGGATCCGAAGAGTAGGACACCCAGAAGGTACGAGCAACTTCGAATCGTACTACTTCGCAAGACGTCAGGGAAGTAAGCAATTTTACCCCCGTTTAATTTATAGAAGGCATGTGCTAAATTACAATGTATTATATGCTATGATCCCTTATATTCTGATTTGTTTTGCTTTGATATGACATGCTTATGTTTCGTCTCGTTCTAGGGTAGAGCGAGACGTGTGGTGTATGTGTGTCCGGTCTCGGCTCAGTGATAGAGCGAGCCGGGTGATGTGCTCAATCTCGACTTAGTAATGGAGCGAGATATGTGTATGTGATTTTGATCTCGCTCTGTGGTAGAGCGAGATGTACGATTTCGTTAATTTATTAACTTCCGCTTGACTCCGATATATGACAAGTTTTTGTATACTTCCGATTAAATATTCGGAGATACGTATTTTATATGTATAATTTTGTGATGTTGTATGTAGTAGCAATTAGGCAGAACTACGTTCGGATCCAATCGTATTGGAATAATATCCAATACGTACGTAGGAAACCAACGGCAAGGCAACATTGGCCCGAACCAAATTATTTATAATAATATGTTTTATTCTATTTTACACGCAACGAACTATGAAGCTTCGTTGTGTATGCGTTCATTACAACCTATGTCTACGTACGGGGAAGCCTTAAAGCTCCATAGTGTGTAGATGAACATTGTACTTCTCGCACACAGACGATGATTCCTGGATTAAGGAAAGAGAAAAATTTTCTATTAGTGATTTTCGTGGGCCCGGCTCGGGTCGGGTTGTTACAAATGGTATCGGAGCATTGATTTGTCTGCGAGAGTATAATATTTTATTAATAAGAATTTTAATTGTTATTTTGAAATAATTGGAAATTGTTCTTTTGAATGTGTTCTAATTATTTTGAAATGAAATGCGATTTTTAAATTTCTCTTCTCACTGTGTTATCGTGGATTTCAAATAAATTCCAAGTTTCATCTTTTGGTTATGCCTATGTGTTATCGAATTTAATACAAACTCTAATTTTGATAATTTTTTATTTGTTTAATTAGAAGTAAATTTTATTTTTATCTCATGTATGTGTATTTGATTGATGGCAAACTTAGACTTTGCAAATCTCAAATTTAAATTTAATTAATCTAAAATTTTTGTTTGAATGTGTTGCATCTGATTTAATATGAGATTTAATCGTAGAATTATTTGAGATTTTTATCGCCATGTGTTGCATGAGTTTTAAGACAAGCATCAATTTGATTATTTTAAATTTGTTTTTTTAATTGAAAATTATTTATAGCTTAAGTCTGAATTTGTTGCATCATGTTTAATTTTTTTAAATTTCAATCAATTTAGAAATTGAATTTCATATGAAATTTTCTTTTGAACTTTTCATTTTGTATATGTGACATTGAAATTTATATGAAGTCCAATTTTATGAAATTTGATTTGTAATCGTAAGTTATATGAAAATTCTTTCTGAATAAGTTGATTTGGATTTAATTTAGAATTTCATTCTGCATGTGTTGCATCGAATTTAAGACGGATTTGAATTTCTCCAAATTTCAATTTCTATCGAGAATCAATTGAAAGTTTGTTTTACACATGTGACAATGGATTTAACCTGAAATCTTGATTTTTCGAATTTTGATTTTGAGGTTGACTCGATCAAAAATTTTGTCTTGAATTCATTACATAATTCTTTTTAAATATTTTCAACGACTTTGATTTCAATGTGTTTTAAAAAGCGATAGAATTACCATAGCGTAACCACCAACCGCTCATGGTATGGGACATGTAGCACGAATAGAAACCCTACGGTTAATTCTACTCGGGTATTTAAATAAAATATGATTTGAAATATGTTTTCAAAGACGGTATAATTACCACAAGGTAACCGCTAGCCGCTCATGGTATGGGACATGAAGCGCTAGTGGAAAACCCTACGATTAATTCTACTCGGGTATTTAAATAAAATTTGATTTCAAATATGTTTTCAACTACGATAGAATTTCCAAGGAGTAGGTGGTTTTAAATTCTAATCGAATGCCGAGATTTTGACTCGTCAAAGTTCTGCTAAAAGTTTTATTCTACTTATTCTAAGAAACTCTATTTTTAAAAGCATCTCCTCTTTTCAGAAACGTCTCTGAGTTTTGGGTAACTAAACCCTTTCAATAGTTCTTGGTTTCTCTAACAAATGATTATTTTGATAAGAAAATTTTGGGTACTACAAACATTTGTCTCTGGTGCGCATACAGGACTGGGATATCATGAGAAAATCTCTTTCCTTCCATCTCCTGTTGCCCCATGAGCGCGGGTGTAAGTCGTCTGGTATCACGACATTTCTGTGACATTTTTTATTTAAAAATAAAATTATTTTCAAATACGGTGGAACTACCTATGAGTAACCATCAAACACCCACGGTATAGAAGGTGAGGTGTTAGTGGACAACTCTGCAGTAAATTCTACCGATGTGATTTTTCGAAACAAAAGATTATTTTGAAAATTCCGGGTACCACAAACATTTGTCTCTGGTGCGCATACAGGACTGGGATATCATGGGAAAATCCCTTTCCTTCTGTCTCCCATTGCCCCATGAGCACGAGTGTAAGTCGTCTGGTATCACGACATTTCTGTGACTGTGTTTTCAGACTAGTGTTATTTTCTAAAATTGATTTGTTTTAAAGGCAGTAGAATTACCAAAGGGTGACCACCGACCACTCATGGTATGGGACATGACGCATTAGTGGGTTGCTCTAAGGTCGAATTTGCTGATGGATTTGATATAAAAATTTAATTTCAAATCCCATGTTATTTGAAACGGATGTGAAATTTATTAAATTTATCTCAATTGCCTATGGAATTGCTAAGAAGAAACCATCTAACATCCGTGGTATGGGACATGAGGTGTTAGTGGACAGCTTTAAGGTTGATTCCGCGAGTGTATTGAAATGAATTTTAGTTTCAAATCTGGTTATTTCAGAAATATTTGTTCTGACTTTGATTTGACGATGAAGATTTCGATGATTTGGGTCTTCGGACTCTCTCGATAGTTATTTGGTATAAAGCCCAAAAGCTATCAATTCTGGATACCACCAAATTTAGCTCTGGCATGCACAGGTGTGGAGCATCATGGGAAAGCTCCTATCCTTAAGTATTCTGTGGCCCCATGAGTGTGGATGAAGCCGTTTGGTATCGCGGATTTAAATAAAGATACCCACTGAGAAAACCAATTAGTTCTGGCACGCACAGGTATGGAGCATCATGGGAAAGCTCCTATCCTTCCGTATTCTATGGCCACATGAGTGCGGATGTAAGCCGTTCGGTATCACGACATTTTGATTGACTGATTGATTTATCGAATTTCGAAAGAACGATATGTCCGATTTTGAGCGACATATCAAAATTTATGAACAAAGATTTATCCGATTTTGAATTAAATATCAGATTTCTTTTATGAACGATTTATCAGATCTTGATGAACGATCGCTTCGTTGAATTTTAAAAGAATGATATGTCTAATTTTGAATGACATATCTGATTTCAATACGATGATTTATTCAATTCTAAATTATCAAATTTTGTACAATATGATTTATCCGATTCTATATTTATAGTCGGATTTCTTTCAAAAATAATTCATCTGATCATAAATTATTAGAGATTATGTTTGTGAATGTGTTATCTAATTTTAAAATTGGATTCCTTTTATATGACTTATTTGATTATGATTTATTAAACTTCGTTTACGATTACTTTTTCGATTAATTATCGGATTTTACTAGATATTTGTTTTGAATCAGATGAGTTTTGATTCATATTTTTGGTGAATTGCAAGGACGCAATTCGTTTAAGGGGGGAAGAATGTAACGACCCATTTTTCGGTTACGTTTAACCCGGGAGGGTTAAGGGTAATTCAGTTAATTGAGATTAATATTAAGGAGTTTCATTAGATGAAATACCTGTAGCCAGGCAGAGCTTGGCGTAATGAGCGTAACAATTCAAAGAACACATAAAATGGACGTCAGGACCGGAAGTTATGACCTCGGGAAAATGTATAAATTAGGTGGGACCCACTTGAAAGAGTGTGATATGTTATTTTAAAGTGGGTTAGTATCGAAGGGCTTGTCGATACAAGTCCAACAGTACCAAGAACGCGCGAATGAGAATCCGGGGTAGGAAATTACACACGTTTGTAGTTTTGTATATATCTATAATAAAATCAAAAGAGAAGGCGCGCGTGACGCACGCGGGCGCAGCACGAGCGACCGCGGTGTGCGTAATGTGCGGTCGTGACATGTGGTCACTATGCGCATTATGCACGTGCATTATCCCATGCGCACGGCGTGTAACGGCGGGCTCCACCGTTTCTGGCGGCGCCGCAAGTTAAACAGGGTGGCGCCATAGGTTTTTGGCTCGGCTCATCTATTTAAACCCTCATTCTGAACAGTTTTTCACCCAGAACTTCTCTCCTCCCCGTTTCTGACCATTCTGAGTCCGATTAAGGCCTTTCAAGAGGTGTTCCTAAGAGAATCAAGCGTGCTCTACGCGATGGAGGGGTTTGTTCTTCGAGTTGGAGACCGCATAAGGAGGAAACACCCCAAGACAAGGAGAGGTTTTGCCCATTGTCCTCGAGCACCGACCAACTTCGATCTCTCTATTTCTGACCATCCTAACTTCGATTTAGTCTATTCAAAAGGCGTTCTTGACTAAATCGAGTGTATTCTACGTGATAGAGGGCTCCATTTTCTGAGTTGGCAATCATATGAAAAGGAAATGCCCTGAGACAAGGAGAGGCCCTGCCCGTTATCATAGAATGCCGAATCAAGAAAAAGGAGCAAAGAGCAAGACAGGGCCCTGTCCAAAGTTGCCGGTCTACAACAAGAGAAGCAATCCAGAGTAGGGGAGGCTCTGTCTTCCACTAAAGAGCCATGATGTCCCCGACTAGGGGAGGTTCTGTCCGAAGTTCACTGGCGCAAAAAGCGAGAAGTCTTCAGCAAGGGAGCGCAGTCTTTCGGTGCAAGACAAGGAACATATGGAAGCTAAAGGAAACTATGTCTATTGCCTCTGGATCAGAAGAGGAGGACACCTAGAAGGTACGAGCAACCCCAAATCCTACTACTTCGCAAGACGTTAGGGAAGTAAGCAGTTTTACCCCCGTTTAATTTATAGAATGCATGTGCTAAATTACAATGTATTATATGCTATGATCCCTTATATTTTGATTTGTTATGCTTTGATATGACATGCTTATGTTTCGTCTCGTTCTAGGGTAGAGCGAGATGTGTGGTGTATGTGTGTCTGGTCTCGGCTCAGTGATAGAGTGAGCCGGGTGATGTGCTCAATCTCGACTCAGTAATGGAGTGAGATATGTGTATGTGATTTTGATCTCGTTCTGTGGTAGAGCGAGATGTATGATTTCGTTAATTTATTAACTTCCGCTTGACTCCGATATATGACGAGTTTTTGTATACTTCTGATTAAATATTCAGAGATACGTATTTTATATGTATAATTTTGTGATGTTGTATGTAGTAGCCATTAGGCAGAACTACATTCGGATCCAATCGTATTGGAATAATATCCAATACATACGTAGGCAACCAACGACAAGGCAATGTTGGCCCGATCCAAATTATTTATAAGAATATGTTTTCTTCTATTTTACACACGACGAACTATAAAGCTTCGTTGTGTGTATGCGTTCGTTACAACCTAAGTCTACGTACGGGGAAGCCTTGAAGCTCCGTAGTGCGTAGACGAATGTGGTACGTCTCACACACAGATGATGATTCCTGGATTAAGGAAAGAGAAAAAATTTTTATTAGTGATTTTTGTTGGCTAAAGAATGTAAGACGGAAGTAGTTCCGAACATAATTGTACATGTATAAGTTACCTAATATGAACTTGAATGGTAAATAACCCTAATTTGACAACGTTGTGAGTTTGAGACTAAGGGTTTCGACGGATTAATTTGTGTTTTGTGCCAGTCGATAAGTAATCGATTGAGCTACCTTTCTGGTCTAGCCATGGTGTTATCCTGCTGGATTCAGTCTTGGTGTTGTATTTCGGCCAAGACAATTAATGCTCTGTGGACAGCACTGTAAGTTTCAGCCCTTCATGGGCACTGTATGTATTTGGCCTATTGATGGCACTGTATGTTCTGCCCAAGAGTGGCATTGTAAGATTCCTACCTAAGAGTGGCACCGTATGTTTTCTGCCCTTAGTTGTCACTGTATGGCCCTTGTTGGCACTGTATGGCTGTAAGTCTACTCTTACCTGTTTGATCTTGTTCCCCATGAGCATAGGTGTGCCTTGCTTTTGGAAAAGTCCATGGCGTCTAGTTGCTCCCCGAAGGTTAAAGACACACCCCAGTGGCATTCCCTTCCTTTCCGACACTGGAGCTTATTAATTATAATGAGCTTCAGTTATCGGTAGTATGTGTACGACAATAAGAGTAAGTAGTATGTTTCAAATTCTGAGTAAGTTGAACGAGTATGATTTAGGGTAAGTGTAAGTCTGATCCTTTAAGGAAAACGTAAGAATACGTTTTTGCATAAGGGTAAGATTGTACGAGTAAGGTCATACAAGTAAGTTCGTATGAATAAGGTCGTACGAATATGTATGTGTTGTATGTGTAAGTGTATGATGGTACGATTAAGACTTTGATTCAGAATGTAAGGGTAAGTGTAAGGGTATGCTACAAGAGTAAGTGTAAGTTCAGCCAGTACGATCGTATGTGTGTAAGACATTTTATTTATACTACATGTACTTGCTTTATATATGATTGCATGAATGGTGCATCTATGTATGAACTTGCAAAGTTCATTGATTTATTTCCCCTATTGGGTATTTTTCTACTGAGTATGAAAATATCACCCTATTTTTTTAGCCACTTTGTTCGGAGGCTTTTGCAGGTTGATCGACAACTTTTTGGATGAGACTATTCCCGGTGGTAGACTCTTCTTCTTCGACTAGGAGTGCAGCAAAACCGTTGTGAGCCTTCGTGGTTTTTATTGCCACAATTTCGTGTATTGATTAAGGTGAGAGAAATGTATTATTTACTGGACTTGTGTATATATGTATGATTCATTTTCAGACTGTGAAAGAATTTGTTCTCAGAGATGCCTGGGAGGTTTTTGTTTTTTAAAAAATTCTTTGATCCTATTGAGTATAAGTGTGTATACTCTTACATCTCCATGATGTAGGTACCTCAGAGGAGGAGTAGCAGAGTAGCTGGATTCATGGAGCTGAGACTCACTATTTCAGAGTAGGATTTGCTTTATTTTCATTAGATTTTAATAAGGCACGAGAGTTGTCATTACATACTTTATTTATTATTCTCAGTTGATTATTCGATTTTGCACATGGATGAGACATGGCTCTTTATTTAATGAATTCTATCAATTATTATTATTATTCATGGTTTGATAGTATCAGTATGTTGAAAAATAATAGTCACGAATTGGTGTTTATTTTATTCGATGGTTTGCATGATTTGACTTGAATTAAAACGAAAAAAAATTAATAAACTTTTTTGTTGCATTTACTTCAAAAATGTTATTTAGAAAACCCCGGCCATGATACTTGGTATCGGAGCCTAGGTTAATTTCATATGCAAGTCGATGACTAATGAGAGTGATAATTAGAGCATGAAATAGAAGGTTTATGGGTTGAAAATTTATTTTGGAATTTGTGTTATCTTGTAGGTTGAGATGACACCTAATTAAGTTTATTATCGTACCAAGAGAGCTGCTCTAGAGCAGAAGGTGCTTGAGAACCCTATTGTGGTGGTTGCTACTACTGCAAATGTTACCATGACTGGAGGACTGGATGGAGAACCTGGTGTATCTTCTTCAGGTATTGTTGCACAAGGTCAAGATCTGAACTCTGCAGAGATGAGGATTATGTTTCAGGAGATGACCAGAAGAATTCAAGCCCAGACAGAGCTTATCCAGGCAGATGCAACACATACACAGGCTTTGCAGGAACAAGCAATGCAAGCCAGAGAGGTTCAAATGCAGGCTCAACAATGTGCTAAGGTTGAGAGGCATGAAGCACGTGACTCTGCATTAATAGAGCATTTCAAGAAGGTGACACCCTCTTTTACCGGAGAGGATGACCCTGAAGAGGTAAAAAAATGGGTGGAAGGTGTGGAGAAGACATTTGTGGCTATGACCATGAACTCTGAATGGAAGGTTGATGTGGCCTCTTTCATGCTTACAAGGGAGGCACACTACACTTCTGGTGGAAGATGGTCAAAGATACTCAGTTTTAGGGTAGAATTAATATATCCTGGGATGAGTTAATTGATGTCTTCTATCAAAACTATTTTCCCCCCCATGTCAGAAGGAGAAAGGAAAAAGAGTTCTTGGATTTGGAACAGGGAGAGATGTTTGTGGTCCAATATGAGACTAAGTTTGTGCAGCTTTTGATATTTGCATGACAAGCTATGCAGACAGATGAACAGAAGAAGGAGCACTTTGTTTGGGGTCTAAAGGAGGGACTGAGGTCTAAGGTATTGTCTTCCAAGTCGACATCATTTGTTGATGCAGTGGCTGAGGCCTCTATTCATGAGGAGGATTACGTGAGGTCTAAAAACCGGAGGAGAGGGTCATAGACTAAGATGAATGGGGGCAATGTTGACTTTAAAGGCCTAGAAATGACAATCGGAATCAGAAGTCATTTAAGCAGCAAAAGGGTACTAGTCAAGGTGCTAGCCAAAGCTCTAGTCAGGGTTCTGGACAACAGTAGAAGAAGAAATCTGACAAGTGTGGTACTTGTTGAAGATATCACCCTGGGTAGCCTTATGCAGGTGAAACCAGTACTTGTTTTATATGCAACAAGCAAGGACATATTGCCAAAGATTGCCCTGACAAACAAGTGAGGATCAAGATTGAAGATTCCTTAAAGAAAGTGAAGGCTAGAGTTTTCTATCTTTCATCTAAAGATGCAAAGAAGAATGATGTCGGTGGAGGTACACTTTCTATCCCTGATCGGTTTGCTAAGATTCTTTTGGATCTACGTGCAACTCACTCTTTTATATCCACAGTGTTTGCTTTGAGACTAGAGTACCCCAAGTATGTTTTACAACATGAATTACTTGTTCGTACTCCCATTGGAAATCTAGTTCATACACTGGATTACCTCCAAGGTGTACCTAATTATTTGGGTAAGCGGGAATTACCAGCTGACCTAGTTATCCTTGATATGTTGGATTTTGATGTAATCCTAGGGATGAACTGGTTGTCTAAATTTTATGCTTTGGTTGATTGTAATCAGAAAAGGGTTACCTTTAAAATTCCTGGGGAGAGTGAAATTGTATTTCAGGGGATTAGGGAGAGAGAAAATTCTTGTATCATTTCAGCTTTGAAGGCCAACAAACTCTTGGCAAAGGGCTGTGTGGCCTACATTGCTAGTGTAGTCACACTAGAGTCTACTAGTCCTAGCATGGAGGACAAAGAAGTTGTCTTTGAGTTTTCAGATCTCTTTCCTAAAGAACTTCCTAGTTTCCCACCCAAAAGGGAGGTTGATTTCACCATCGACCTCATTCCAGACATATCCCCAATTTCCAAAGCACCTTATAGGATGGCTCCAGCTGAATTAAAGGAATTGAAGAAGTAGCTTCAAGATCTCCTAGATAGGGGTTTCATCTGTCCCAGTATCTCTCCTTGGGGGGCACCTGTCTTGTTTGTAAAGAAGAAGGACGGTTCACTTCGTTTGTTTATAGACTATCGAATGTTGAATCATGTGACCATAAAGAATAAGTATCCACTTCCTCTGATTGATGATCTCTTTGACCAACTCCAGTCGGCAAAAGTTTTCTCCCGTATTGATTTGAGATCCGATTATCACCAATTGAGAATCCGAGAAATGGATATACAGAAAAATGCATTTAGAACCAGGTATGGCTATTATGAATTTCTGCTTATGCCTTTTGGACTGACTAATGCTCATACAGCTTTCATGGATCTTATGAATAGGATATATAAACCTTGGTTAGACATATTTGTGATAGTGTTTGTGGATGATATATTAATTTATTCAACCACAATTGAAGAACATAGAGATCATTTAAGAGAAGTGTTGCAAACTCTCAGAAACCATAAGTTATATGACAAATTCAGCAAATGTGACTTTTGGTTAGAGAGCATCAACTTCTTGGGGCATGTCATATCTAAGGATGGGGTAGCCATTGATCCTGCAAAAGTAGAGGTTGTGATGAGATGGGAAAGACCTAAATCTGTCATCAAAATTTGTAGTTTCCTTGGTTTAGTAGGTTATTACAGGAGATGAATTGAAGGATTTTCCACTTTAGCCTTACCTATGACCAAGCTAACTAGGAAGGGTGTTAGATTTACCTAGGATGAAGCATGTGAAAACAATTTTTAGGAATTGAAGAGAAAGTTGACTAGTGCCCTTATCCTTACCTTACCTTCAGGAGAGGATGGGTTTGTGATTTATAGCGATACGTCTAACAAGGGGTTGGGTTGTGTATTAATGCAGTGAGGCAAGGTCATAACATATGCATCCAAACAGTTGAGGGTTCATGAGCAAAACTATCCCACGCATGATTTAGAATTGGCTGTTGTGGTTTTTGCTCTGAAGATATGACGACATTATCTTTATGGCGAAACCTTTAAAGTTTCCACTGATCATAAAAGCTTAAAGTATGTGTTATCTCAGAAGGACCTAAATATTAGACAGAGAAGGTGGCTTGAGTACTTAAAAGATTATGACTTTACAATTATATATCACCATGGAAAAGCTAACGTGGTGGTAGATGCTCTGAGTAGGAAATCTGAAACCATGGTAGCACAAATGATGATTAAAGAATAGAAATTGATACAGAGTATGGCTAGTCTTTATATAGAAGTACCTTCCAAAAGGGGAAAGCCAATGTTGGCTAACTATTCTATCCAATTGGTGCTAGTGGAGAAAATCATTGGAGACCAACAAACTGATGATGAGGCTTAGAAATTGGTGGAAAGACCTAACTTTTCTCAGGGAACCGATAGAGGTGTGCATTTTAGCAGAAGGCTAGTTGTTCTTGCCATCCCTAGCTTATTAAGGCAGGAATTACTACATGAAGTCCATCATTCCAAATACATGATACATTCGAGAGGAAATAAGATGTATCAAGATTTGAAGCAGAGCTTTTGGTGGGAGGGCATGAAGAGAGACATCGGGGAATTTGTGTCAAAATATTTGACTTGCCAATAGGTTAAGGCAGAGCATCATATGCCTGCAGGTTTATTGAATCCCTTAGAAATTCCTAAGTGGAAATGGGAACATATCATGATGGACTTTGTAGTGGGATTGCCTAAGACATAGAAGCGGCATGATGCAGTATGGGTTGTAGTGGTTAGATTGACAAAGACTGCACACTTCTTGTCCATCTGGTGGAAGTAGTCACCAGAGAGTTTGGCTTGACTTTATGTTAGAGAGATTGTGAGACTCCATGGCACTCCGATATTGATTGTTTCTGATAGAGATCCTCATTTCACTTCTAGATATTGGAAAAGTGTGCAAGAAGCCATGGAGACAAAGTTGAACTTTAGCACAACTTTCCATAGCGTACCATCCAAACTCTAGAGGATATGTGCAGGGCATGCATCTTTGACTGGAAGGGTAATTGGGATGAGTTGCTACCCTTGATAGAATTTGCCTACAACAACAGCTATCATTCTAGCATTGACATGGCACCTTATGAAGCCCATTATGGACGATCGTGTCCTTCCCCTAGATTCTGGGATGAAGTAGGTGAGCGGAGGATTCTCAAGTCTAAAACTATACTACAATGTGCAGACAAGGTGAAGGAAATCAAACATAAATTGTTGACAGCACAAAGTAGGCATAAAAGTTATGCAGATCGGAGGTGGAGGGAGTTGGAATACGAGACTAGAGATCATGTTTTCCTAAGGTTTCACCGACCAAGGGAGTTATGTGGTTTGGGAAGAAGGGCAAGCTTAGTCCGCACTATATTGGACCCTTTGAAATCCTTGATCAGATTGGTCCAGTAGCTTATAGGCTTGCTTTACCCCTAACCTGGCTGAAGTGCATAATGTCTTTCATGTGTCAATGTTAAGGAAGTACATGCAACATCTGTCGCATGTAATCGACCACAATATAGTTGAGTTGCAACCAGATTTTACCTTTACAGAAGGCCGATGAAGATATTGGATAAAAAGAATAAGGTCCTAAGAAGCATGACTATTTCATTGGTCAAGGTTTTGTGGCAAAGGCAGGCTTTCAAATATATGACTTGGGAGCCGGAAGTGGAGATGCGACGAGCCTACCCTGAACTCTTTGTGGATGAAGCCGTCTGAATTCTGAGGACAAAATTCTTGTAAGGGGGAAAGGATGTAGCATCTAGGAATTTTTAGGTGTTTTTCTAATTTTTTTTGGCATTTTTTCATATTTTTGTGGAATTATTTGATGAAAAAAAACTAGCTTAGTTAGGATTTTTATTTATTAGGGGTTTTAAATTGAGTAGGGTCACCTAGTGGGGACCACGTAGGGGTGACTTGGCATAGGGGTAGATCGGAATCACGTACAACAACCTTCTTCATTTAGAACAAGGCTTCCCCTCTCCCTTCCTCTATTTAAACTCTCCTCAAACAAACCCTAGCCTCCATCTCCTTCATAAGCCTTGGGAGAAGCCATTAGAGTTGAGAGCTTGGAGGTTCTAGTGACAGGATAAGAGGGTTTATCACCAACAAAGGAGGCGAGGAGGAGGAGTATGCGTGAAGACACCGTCGGGGAGAGGTAGGATCCTTGTTTATAAAATACTAAAGTAACATTTGGTTGTCGAGTGAATGATCAATTTGGTTGCATGGCCTTCGCGAAAGCATGAGGCATGATCAACCGAGGGGAAAGTCCATCTGCAACTCTTGGTCGGCACATAGGCTTGTAAGTCTGGAGGATTGTTACTCTGGGGGGAACAAACATATATGGTCTAAAAACATCGAAATATGGAAGGCGGAGATGCCCTCGGGTTGCCGAGAAGTGATCGATGTTGCCCTTGGCTTTACGAGGGTTGGCTTGCTCCTTCTCCCTGCAACACCGACATAGTAAGACCTCCATTGTTCTGTTCTTTTCAAACTTGTTGCAATGGAAAAAATTGTGGCAAGACCGGCAAACCAGGATTGAGGTTAACGGAGAAGGTTTTGTAAATGTAGAAATTGTTCATCCGGTGCTTCGTCGGCCGAAGAGTCTCCATTTCACCTGCCAGTAAATGCAGAAGCTTCTTTGTTTCATTGCTAGTGTTTAAAAAAGGGGTTGGCCGGTGGATTCTGAAGGATTAAATGTCATTTTGGTTCCGTGGTGATGTAAGGAGTGTGGAAAAGGAAGAATTTTGGCAGCCTTGGGCTGCCGGACAGGTGACTGCTCTCCGTCAGGGCGTCTTCTCCTCCCTGCATGTGTAAAGGGAGCAGGGCAGAGAGGTCGGGGGTGGCGCTGGGCATCTTAAAATCACCCAGAAGGGCTGAGGGGTAGGCGGTAGAAATGTTTGGTAGGACTAGTCCGCCTGACAGTCGGCAATGCTCCCGGTACACCTCTCCCACTCTCTCTGTGTAATATGGGAGCGAAAGGCAACTCACGAGGAAGATGACCCCGTGAGGAAACATTCCAGGCCGACCCACACCTGAGCCGGCCCGGTTCAATTGGATTGGGCCAGTTTAGGTCTAATTTACCCTCCCCCTTTCATGTTTTCTTTAAAAATAAAAAAAACAAAAAGTAAATAAATATATACATATAAAAAATCATAAATAAATATTTTGGTAGGATCGTTCTATGAGATGTGAAGGGTTTAGACGGTCTAACAATACCCACATTAATATAGTGATTTTACTAAATTACCTTCAAGGGGTTAATTGGGAGTTAATTAATAGGGTGAGAACGTATCCTTTGGAATGAACATGTGACCCAATTAAATTATTATAGATTGTGCTTTGACTGTGCAGAACCCGGAGCTATAGAGTCTTAGGTTCCTTAGGGTTTTTTAACTAAAAAGTCTGCAATGACTTATTTTTCTTAGAGTTGGGGAATGATAGAGATTGTGATACGCTTTCTTCATTGCCACGACGGTTTGGGTATAGACCAGAACAATCTTTACTGCGGGTCTCCCATAAGTCCTCCCAGGACAATATAGTGCGTATGAAAAGCGGAGTTTTATGAGCATCATGAAAGGCTTCTATTTCTTGCAAATTTGTGTCCATGAGCACAGTTGGGATCCATTTCTCCAAATTCGTGGAAGGCTATTGAGAGCCCAGGGGGTTTGGGTTAAGCTACTGTTAAGCAGTCTACTCCAAGGCTGGAGTCTGGCATTTAGAGATGTTGCAGAGATTAACCCTACATCAGTTTAATTATTGTTTGTGGTTTAGTCTCTTATATTGAGACTTTATTGTTCCAAGACATTTAACACTGTGAGGACGGGTTGAGGGCTTGGTTATAACAGAGCTAGATAACGATAGAATAATTATCAATGATTTATGAATAATAATTAAAAACCAAAGCTTAGTCCCTCAATGGGTTTTATAAACTTGTTTGGTCCTATTGAGTATAAGTGGGTATACTCTTGCATCTCCATGATGCAAGTACCTCAAAGGAGGAGTAGCAGAGTAGCTAGATTCGTGGAGCTGAGACTCACTATTTCAGAGTAGGATTTGCTTTATTTTCATTAGATTGTAATAAGGCACGAGAGTTGACATTACATACTTTATTTGTTATTCTTAGTTGGTTATTAGATTTTATACATGGATGAGACCTAGCTCTTTATTTAATGAATTCTATCAACTATTATTGTTATTCATGGTTTGATATTATCATTATGTTAAAAAACAACAGTCATGAATTTGGGTTTATTTTAGTAGATGGTTTGCGTGATTTGACTTGAATTATAAAGAAAAAATTTTACTCAAATTTTTTCGTTGCATTTACTTCAAAAATATTATTTAGAAAACCCCGATCGTGACAATTAGTTTGATGGCATGTATTTGACATGATTGTATGCATGGTGTTACATACAGCCACTGACTTTACTCCTTTGAAGTGATCTATGGGTGACCAGCCCCCACTATCCTAGCCTATGTTCCACGAGGATGTGTTGACTCATAGGTGGACTATATGTTACATACACAGGATGATGTTCTACGCTGCTCAAACTTAACTTAGTGACTATGCAAAGCCAAATGAAGTAGATCTATGATCGTTGACATACCAATTGCGAGTTCCAAATGGACAACCATGTCTATATCATCTTCCAACCCTACTGCCAAGCTTCCTTGTACCAGCCCACTAGCATTAAACTTGCGCACTGCTTTCACAGGCTCTACCCTATCTTAGAATAAGTGGGTCATGTGGCCTACTACATGAAAGAACATATGAGGCATATATATTGTAATTGGTTAATTTCGATGATCAAAACTATGTTGATACTTCATGTATATTTTTAGTCATATGAATCTGACTAGATGTAGTTGTGGTTGAGATAGATTTGGAATTGACTGACTTAAAAAATAGGAGCAAACATATTCTTATCAATTAAGATTAAAAGACTAAGCAGAGTGGTGAAGGTAAAAGGTAAATTTGCACACACTCACATACACAATTCACTTAGATTAGCTTACAATGAGTGAATTCAGTGAATTTGGGAGTTTTTTATTGAATTATGGTAAAATTGTCATTTTACTATTTAATTGATCAATCGATGCACTTTACATATGAACAATCGATCGATCGACACCTGAATTGGCCTTTGTAAAATTAAGATGAGAATTTATTGATCGATCGCGACATTGAACAATCGATCACTATTAGTGTCATGCCCTAATTGAAACAATGAATGATCAATCATTGTGTCAAATGCTCAATCACTCTCTATGTTGGTTGCCTAGTTTAAGCCTTTTTGGAAGAGATTTCATTCCTAATTGAAGTCAAACACTTAAACTGACCTAGTATACTATTTAAAGGCTAGGGAGTCATGATATTTGAAGAGAGAAAAACCTAAAAAATCATAGAGAAGAGAGGAGAGTTCCTTTTCCATTGTTTTCCTAGAGGAGATCATCTTGAGCTTCTTGTTTATGTTAATACTGATTTCATGAATACACACAACTGAAAAAGAAGAGTCTCACACACTAAATCAAAGAGGAGTTGTAGCAAAATCTTCAAAGGAGTTGAAGAAGATCGAGGCTAAATTCAAAGAACAAGAGGAGCTTGTTGTGGTGGCTAGAAGGAGATAAAGAGAAAACAAGCAGAGGAAAAGTTTTAAGTGCTTGAGGGAGAATACTTGAAGTCCAGCAATGAAACGAATTTGTTGGAATATCTAAAAATAATGAGTTTTGGGTTAGAGCCAACCACAAAGGTTGTAGTTTGCTGGTGTCTATGTAGTGTCATACGATTTAGTACATTGACTTTAGGCCAAGAGTAGCTACTGTGATTTTTTCGCTAGTTGGGGTTTTTCATGTAAAAATTGTTTGTGCTCTTGTGTGGGTTACATGCTTTATGATTTGAATGCTTAATATGATTAATTATAAATACACATAAAGGTTATGTTTTTATTATTTCTGCTATATAAAAAAATTATGTGTAACGAGGTCATATCTTGTAGTCTTTATCTTTATAAGATATTTGGACTAGGGGCAATGAAGTGATCTGGTAGGTTAATTAAATGGATATTAAACTCTCACTACCTACAACTCCCTACTGAGTCCCATGCCCATTTTCTTCCATGTTTATTGCCTTTTTTGCTTTGTTGGGAACCACACACATATCTATCTATTGGCCTCACTGCCACTTCAATGGTTTGAGCCATCTACCCTAGTGCCAACTTCCTTAGTGGACAAGCGCCATGTGCGCACTGGCTGGCCAGATTGTCATGGAGATTCTCATCATTTGGCATGGTCATTCCCTTGAGGATGGTACTTAGGTAGTGGATGATGAGTTTCTCGTTTAGTACCCTCAGTAGGCACTTTGAAGTCAAGGCGTGTGAGGACTGTGGTGGAATGTTGTGTCTATAGTTCCCAAATCATACCTTGCTCTTGTTGACATTTTGGAGCTTAACTAGCTCTAAAATGGGCAAAGTTTCTCAATCGGACTAAGTCCAAAAAAGAGAAAAGGAAGTTGAGCCCTATCCTACACATAGGAATAAGATGAAGCTTATAACCGAAAACAAAATTAAGTGAGACCCCCATAGACCCCACATCAAATTAGCTATCAAATTAAAATTACAAAAGACTAAGTTAAACCTACATGAGCCACATTAAATTAGTCTACAAATCAAAATTACAAAAGGCATAGTAAGACCTCCATGTGGGTCTCACATCAAGTTAACCATCAAATTATAATTATAAAGGCAAAGTGAGACCACATATGGGTCTCACATCATATTAGTCAAATTGAAATATGAGATTTTATAAGATCCTTGAACTTGAACCGGTTTACTTTATTCTATTTAATTACTTTTGTGTGGTTTAATGCTAATTCTCATCGATTCTTTTCTATTTTCAAAATTAAAGTGGTTAAAAAATGTTTTAACCAAAATTTTCTGCACATTTTAGCTTTTTAAGTTAATTTAATTCATTTGGAATTTTTCTGAAATTTTCAAAATTTTCACTATTTTTCCCGAAAAGTTAGGGGGGCGGGACCCACCGTGGGCCCAACGTGTGAATTTGGGATTGTTAGTCCTAAATGACCTTAACATTAACCTAAGACCCTAGGTAATTATTTCAAAAATTTTAGACATCAAATTGAGTTTCAAATAAACAAGTTTTACCATTTTTAGTATAAAACCCTATTTGTACCCCACTAGTTAGTTAGGTCTACCCCACCCTTTACTACAAAAAGAATGACCCAGCTACTTTCCCAATTGGGAAAGGACTGAGACCTGGAGTTAGGAGCCTAATCCCCATTTTCCTAAAGGAGAAAGGAGATTAAGGTATGATTTTGCTTCATATTCCATTAATACATTATGGTTTTGCTTAAATCTTTCAAATCTCCTCCTTTGCTTTGGATTAATTTCGGGTTTCACTCAAAAACTACTGATTTAGGTTACTATTTCAAAACCTAATGTTTAGAATTTTGTTTTTGGGTCTATTGAACCTTAGATCTACTTGTTCATGAAGGTTTAAGGTGTTTTAAAATCAGATTTGAGAAGTAATAATAAAAATCATGTTTTTGGTAGGTTTTAAAGGAGTTTGAAGAGCCATTTCGAATCAAGAACTTGCTGGAAGGTAAGTGCTTTGGTCTCAAATGTTGTTGTGATTCAGATTTAAATTTTGATATGGTTTTGAAATGGGTTCCTTGATTATGAGCTTTAATGGTGATTTATTAAAAGATATCTTTGATGAGATTTCTTGGGGTTTATGCTTAGTAATAGCTAGATTTGATGTTCTAGAAGCATGGATTTGATTATCATGAAATTTGTAGATGATATTTAATGTTTTATGAAGTATATGTGAAGTTTTAGTTTTAAATTTGAAGTGGGGAAGACGAACCAGGAACTGTTATTGTGTCGATTGAATGGCTAGTCGTTCGAACGGTCATGCATGCCAATCGATGGCCGTTCGAATGATTGTACTGTAGTTTTGGAAATTTTGTTTCTTTTGCTTATTTTTATGTTTTTACTCTTAAAATACCATTTCTTATGTTTATGTTGAGTAATTTGAGCTAGAATGAGCTACTGGAAAGGTATGTTATTCATGTTTAGGAATCATGAAGAATATTTAAGTATTATGTGGAATTGCATGTTGTTGGCTACTCATGTTAGAATTGCTTATCTTGAATCTATGATTTAATAATTCCTTATGTTTTAAACATGATTCCAGCAATATTATAGTATGAGAATGAACTGATATGTGTTCATATAATGTGATTAAATTATAGGTGAATGATGGTGCCATGACTAGATGCAAGTGTGGTGTGAATATGTTCACATAGGTTTAGCATGAGGTTACACTTGACTTAATTGATGGTTTCTGATGGTTTTCACTCATGATAGTTTCCAATGGTTACACTTGACTTGATTGAAGTTTAACTGAATATGTTAGGAACCATGATTAGATGTTAAAGATCATGTGTGGTATGATGATGAGTTATTTACAAGGCATGTTATTATGCTTAGAGTTTAATGTTTCTACCACACACACACACATGTGGGGGATGATTACGAGGATGCTTGACATTATGATTATGAATGATGCATGAGGGGCTAATGGGAGCATGAATCATGAATAGGTTTTATGTATGCCTTGCCCACATATGTACCATGTTGCATGCATCATGAACGGATTTCCCATTGAGACTTTATCAAGTTTAGCCGTGGCTGATCGATTGGATACAATGATGTGAGATTGCATGGCGGATTAATCAATCATTGGCTTATCAGAAATTGGTTGGTCTGAAAGGACATGCTCTCGATTTGAGTTCCTGTGTAGAATGTAGATACTCCCCGGGTTGAGTTGATATGAATTGATATTGAGTTGAGTTGAATGGGGACGAGTTGTGTACTTTCTTTGCGGTTGAGATTTCTTGAGATAGTCATCTAGACCCTGAGAATCCAAAGTGGTATGCCTTCGTGCACCAGCTACCACGTGTTCTAGGTTTCTTGTGTGGAATTCAGATTCTTCCCACCACAGGAGATGTCCAGGGCGAACACACCTGCTCTAGGTTCTATGTGTGAGATTCGGACATTCCTTGGCCAGGATTGTCCAAGGCGAGCAGATTTAGGGGCTGACTACCCTGAACACTTTATGTTTCCTGTGTGGAAATCAGACTATGTCCATCCTGTGTGGCTCGATTGTATTCTCTCTATGATGGAGACATTCACCATTTGTTGATGATGCATGTGTATGAGACAATATTATGCCCAGATTATACACGTTGTGTAGGGATAATTAAGATTATGTGACACATGTGAATATGATTTATTATACATGATTTAGTATCGTGTGATTAGGACTCTTATCATGTAGGGTGAATGACTTATGGTTGAATGATATGAATATGCATTATGTGATTACATGCTGAGGACACATGTTATGTAGGTTGAATGTTATGAAGGAGAATGACTTGATATGCATGATTATGGATGTGATTGTGTGAGAATCACTTATTATGCAGGATGGATGTTATGCCATAATGTGATTATGCATTTCATGATTAGTATGTATGAGATACTTGTATGCAGGATGATTGCTTATGGAAATAGGGGTATGGTAAGGGATTTAATCAGAAATAGAAAAATTAGGTGAAATGTGGATCTGAATTGCCATGTTGATGTGTCGTGGTTGTTTTCTGATTAATGTTACCGTATTTCAAACCTTACTGAGTTTTACTCACCCCTTTTTTTGTGTTTTGTTTTGGGGCTGCATGGTGTGACATGCAATTAATCAGAATTCCTTGTATGAAGGATGATCGGGCTATGCCTGGGATTAGGCATGGATGCCTCAGGATGTTATTTTATCTTCTTATTTATGCTATTATGATCATAGAACACCTTGTGTGGGTTACTATGTTTCAGACTCGTGTGTACTTCTGCTTTTTGACTTGTCTAAGATTTTTTTATTCGAGCCACGTGTTTGCTCAGGATGTTATGTATGTGGGTTGAGGGTGAGGATTTATTTCAGAATTATTATCCTCTTTTAGGTCTCACACAAAAAATGAATTTTGAAATAAATCTTAAAGTCTAAATAATGATTTTTGGACCTACCTCCTAATGGCTAGTCATGTAATTGAGAAAAGACAAATGAAAAAAATAGCAAAAGAAAAAATATATGGTGCATTGGAGAAACTAAATAAGGGGAACTAGTCAAGTCCCCATATATAGTGGGCCCCACACTTTTAAAGAATATCCACTTGACTAGTGAGATTAATTAAAAAAAGAGGGTGTTATTGTAACACCCGAGATTTTTCATACATTTTCCTTAAAATTCAGGAAATTTTTTGCAATATAACGACTATAAATCAGGAAAAAATGACAAATACAAAACCTATGAAAGCAGTTTTATAATTTAAAACATCACACATCAGTTTTTCCCATACAAATATTTATTCATTCAATCAAACATCGTACGGCCAAACCAAACATCCTCAGGCGCGACTCGAAAACAAACATGCGAATAAATTGCTATGATCATAGACTTTAAATACAAATCCCTCCCAGGCATCCCTAAGTACAAGTCCCATAACAGTCCACAGTCTAATCCAAATTAAAAGTCTAGAAAACATAAACACTTTATTTCTCATCTCACCCAATACAGAGATCGTGGCACAAAATAATACCCACAATGAGTCAAAGATATACCTAAGTCCAAGGGAACAATCCACCTCAGAAACGAGCATCCATCTCCAGGAGCTCTCCGACACAAACCTGCCTCCCAAACAGCGGGGCTAGCTAAAAAATAGGGTAATGAGTATTTTCATACTCAGTAGGAAAATGCCCAGTAGGGGAGTTCTAAACAATAAACTCAGTAAGTTCATACATAGATGCATTCATGCAACTCAAACATGAAGCGAGAAAGCATATCATAATCATGCTCATACGCATACAATCATGCCAAAATCATACATCGAACTAATCTTACATATACACTCTTAATCAGAGTCTCACAAACTTACTCGTACAATCATACGCTTACTCATACAACTTACACATACATGTACGACCTTACTCGTACAATCATATGCTTACTCATACAACTTACACATACTTGTACGACCTTACTCATACAATCATACTCGTACGACCTTACTCGTACAATCTTACACTTACTGTCTTACTCATAATCTTACTCTTACAGTCTTACTCGGAAACATTCTCTTACAGTCGTGCTCATACTCATACTCTTATAGTCGTGCTCATACTCATACTCTTAAAGTCGTACTCATACTCATACTCTTACAGTCGTACACATACTATTGTCCACTGAAGCTCATTGCAACTAATAAGCTCCAGTGTCGAAATGGAAAAGAATGACACTGGGGCATCACCTTAACCGTCGGGGAGTGACTATACGTCATGGACTTTTTCGAAGGCAAGGCACACCAATGCCCATGGGGCACAGGATGAAACAAGTAAGAGTAGGTCCATGATACTACTTACCTGAGCGCACAAACATAAACACCCACACATAAGGGGTCATACAATTGCCCACCATTATGGGTCTTATAGTGCCAGTGCTACTCTTGGGCAGAAACATACAGTGCCACTCTTAGGCGGAATCATACAATGCCACTCTTGGGCAGAAATCATATAGTGCCACTATTGGGCAGAATCATACAACGCTTTCAATAGAGCATCAAACGTCGGGGCTTATACATCCCACAAACTAAATCGAAAACATATATCACTCTCAACAGAGCATCAGATGTCTTGTGCTCTATATGGCACATAGACAAGATCCCGCAGGATAAACACCATGGTAAGACATGAAAAATGCTTAGCTGACTCATTATCGGCTAGCTCAAACACAGAACTTAATCTGTCGAACCCTCAGGTCTTAAACTCACAACGCTATCATTAGCTTTGCTTATAATTCAAGTTTGAATTAAGTAAGTTATGTGGTACAATTATGCTACACAAACTCTCAAACATACAGTGCTCCACTAATCAAACCGAAGCTAAGACCGATCCAAAACCCTAGTTCGCCAAGGCAGCAAACTTCCTTAACCCATCCATCTCATAACATAACTCACTGTACCACAAATCCTTACGGTCTTACATACTCCGCCATCCACCTTATGGCGAAAACATCTTACACAAACGTCATCAAACTAAGCTCCTCAAAGCCTAACCCAGTTATCACCCTCTTACTTATGCCTCACTTATTATGCTTACTTTCACTTCATAATCTGTACGTTATGCTTGTACAATTATGCACACTCTTACTGTCTAACGATTCCCAATATACGCTTTGAGCCAAACCAAACAAACCTCTCCAATCTTCACCCATCAAACTTACATCCTTTGTCTTCCGTCATACACTTGCAAATCCACAATAAATCCAGACGAAACCCTCTCTCACCTCTTACTGTCCATCGCCCATACTTTTGCCCCCACACGCATACACATATCCATCAGATATGCTATTCCATACAAATGTATGTCCATCACACATACATATAACATACACATACTATTCTATGCATAGCTTACCAACATACTCGCTAGCCATCACTAGCACAAACACAATTCACATATATAGAAACATACTTGCTAGCCATGACTAGCACATACATACACATAGCTTACCAACATACTCGCTAGCCATCACTAGCACATACATATTCCACATATGCAGCTTACAAACATATACGCTAGCCATCAAAAGCACAAACACATACTTCCACATACGTAGCTTACAAACATACACACTAACCATCACTAGCACACACATACTTCAAACATACTTATATCCCACATGCATGTCATATGCATTTCAACATGGCATAATTTATCCTCTTACATCATGCAAACGGATCATGATTTAACATCCAAAGCATTGAATCATACAATCCTAGCATGTTGCTACTCATTCAAAGCATTCTATCATGAAATTACGAGTTCAAAGCTCCCCTAGCTCGTAATCATGATGTTTGATGGCGAGCACACGGCGGTGGTAGTGTCGGCGATGGAGTTGGCGGCCAAAAACATTGCCAAGTTGAGAGAGCTACTACCCCGAGGGTTTAGGAAGCCCCAGAAGTACTCACGGCCAAACGGGGTGACCCGGATCAACGCTGCAAAATCTGCAATCCACAGCGGTACACTAGGGCAGCCTGGAGAAAGGTCATGCCAACATAAGTGGCGGTGTGACCAAAAGTCAAGGATGTATTCACTGAAGGTCGGCTGGCGACTGAGAAGTACTCGGCCAGCCACAAGATGTCGAAATCGGCCGTGAATAGCACCCAACGGAGGTGATTTCGTGTCAACCAGAGCCCACAATAAGGCAGAGTGCATGGGGAGACACTCGAGGATGGAGGAGAGGTGGAGGAGGGCTCTGATGTTGACTCCATTCAGTGGCAGAGCCAGCAGACGGTCAGGCGGCACAAATACAATGTGTAAACCCTAAATCGCATGCGTGGCTACATGCACATGTGGCCCAAAGGGATTCACTCGAGGAGGAGATGGGTGGTCAGTGGGTCCGGTGGTGGCTCTAGGCCCACAAGGGCAACAGAGCTAAGACCACGATGTGGTGGTTGACTGAAGCGGCGACATCGTCGACCGCCACCTACAACCAAAACAAATAGTGCGGGTAGCTGTGCATCTAGAACAGTCAAGGGCAGAGGAGTACGGCTGGGACAAGGGTTGGCGGGGCCATCACTATGACAAGGCTAGCCAAACATGGCCCACGGCTGCAGCGAAACGGTCCTCCTTTGACCGGTTCACGCTGCACACACTAGGAAACGGGCATAAGGGAAGGCAGCCCATTCCGGGCGGCAGCTAAGATGGGGGCAGACAAGGCTAGCGGTCTAGGCCGGAGTGGCCATGTTGTCATCGCAGGTCCAAGGCGGAGCCAAATGGAAGACAACAGTTTTCAACAGCTCATCTGAGAATCAAAACATAATGAGGGCAAAGGCTCGGTTTTTGTGGACGAGCACATCAACCGGGCGAGCAACGGATCTGGTTCCAACGGAACGGAGAGGACAGAGGTTGAACCGGGGTGAGTGGAAGCATCCACCATCATTGCCAGGCTGGGAAGAAGCCGAACAAAGGTCTGGTGGGTCAAGTCCGGTGCCTGTTTGACGGTGGCAGTCATTGAACTCAGACACGGCAAAAATAGGGGAGATGAGGGAGAGGCAGACAATAATAGAGCAAGGGAGGCCAGAGGAGGTGGAGCCAAGATGGGTGGGACCCGCCCTAGCCTTCGCTAGGCTA
Source organism: Saururus chinensis (assembly GCA_035235625.1). NCBI lineage: Eukaryota > Viridiplantae > Streptophyta > Magnoliopsida > Piperales > Saururaceae > Saururus > Saururus chinensis. The sequence continues at coordinate 29,987,071 of CP141146.1, read as the reverse complement.
GGTCAGAGGCCACAACAACTAGCTGGCCACTGTCGGCGCCATTGTTTAATCAAAACAATCAGGCGAGAAAACAGGGCAGCATATGGGAGGAAAGGAGTGGGGCGGCCAGGAGGCCGGATTGGTGGAGTCGAGCCGGTTACGGTCGGTCCTCATTGTCTCCAGGTCGGGGAGGAGCCCACAGTGGCTGTCCGGCAACTACCGGCCAGTGGCAACGATGCTAAATCAAAACACAAAGAAGGGAAGGCTAATCGGGGAGGAGGGCGGCGCGGCCGTGGGGGTTGGGACGGTGGCCCTCTGGCGTTGCACCGACGAGGCAGAGCCAGCGGCGGCAGCCCTGTGGCCACCGACGGCTAGGTGGTGATCAAAGTTGGGGGGTCCAGAGCTTCTGGTCTCTTCCAGATCGAGCTCGACCGAGCGCGATTCTGTTTTCTTTTTTTTTCTCCACTTATGACATCTCCTATTATTTCCTTTTCTTCTCTCTTTTTATGCTACAAACGCGCATCTAGGCACATGGCCTATGGCTAAACCCACACCCAACTCTGCGTGTACAAATACTGAGGCTAAATATGCCGAAGAGTTATATTTTCCCGCCAAAAATGACCATAAAAATAGAAAGAAAATCACAGAAAAATCGTAGAAAAAATCATGGACATTACAATTATATATAGAGAAGACTAAGTCAAAACTTCTTTGACTAGTTACATTAAAAAAAAGTGAAAGGGTAGAAAAACAAACCATTACCACATGCCAAGTGATCTCCCCACTTCCCATAAACTACTCCACTAATTCACTTCCTACCAATTACTCCACTAACTCACTCTTCACTTCCTACAAACTATCCCACTAACTCACTTCCAACTATTTACTCCACTAACACACTCCCCACTTCCCACAAACTATCCCACTAACTCACTACTCACTACTTTATCCCATTGCACAATCATAACACTATAAATACTTCATCCTTTTCATAGAGAATGACTTTTGACCATTAAGTCTTAGAAACCTTTACAAAGTCCAAAACTTTCCATCCCCAATGAAACAACAAAAGCAAAACCTTCCACCAAGAAAAGAAGAAGAGTTTAAGAAGAAAGCTCATTCACTGAGTCTTTCAAAGATTTCTTTTTCAAAGTATCTTTTCAATTCTAAGGAGTTTTCAACAAAATATTCTTTCAACCCTGAAGAGTTGGCAAGGAGTTTGAAGTAATAGGGGTTTAGTCAATTAGGATTTGAAAATAAAATGTTAGTATTTAAAATTTCCGGTTAGTCATTTAGAATTGTCTATGCCATATTTACAATCCAGCGTTATTACATTAAGATTTAAAATACAATATTTTAAATATCGCGTTAGTGGTTAAATAATTGATTCTTGTATTTGAAATACAGCGTTAGTTAAAAATCTTAGGATTGTGATTTGAGATGATTTTGCTGGAAACTTATAACATAAAAGTGAGATTTTACAACACCACCTCTAGAGGTGGTATTGTAAAATGACAGAAGCACTGGAAAAGGGAGGCCGACATTCACTAGAAAATGAAGGTTGACACGCACTAGAGGTCGATACCAATACGGTACAGGGGGCGATACGCCCCCCACACGTATCATCGATATGTACCGGCTGTATCGGGCATACGATATCGATACGGCCGATACTTATCGATACTCTAATATTTTAATATTTTTTTTATTTTAAATTTTTTTTTTAAAAACAAAAATATAATTACAATCCAACCTCTTCTAATGACTATGTTTTTATTATATTAAAATATTTTTAAAAAAATTATATGATATCAATATAAGTGGGTCTATATAGTTTACATAATTTTTTTAAAAATATAGTGCTCTACAATTATGCATTTACTTAAACATCTACCATATGAGTTTTTCAATAATATTCATATGACTCATTAAATATCTTATTTGATTTTAAAATAAATTAATTTTAGAACACTTAATATGGGATGGAGGGAATAATAGTTTGTAGAGGACAAAGGGAGTAAAATGTATGGTTCTAAAATGAAATAATTTTAGAGCACTCGTATCAGTTTATACGACCTTCTAAAATGAAGTATTATAATGATATATTATTAGTTATAATATTTTTTTCTATATATCAAAGGGATTATGACCGTTTTGGCGTGTACCAAGCGTATCATAGACGCGTACCTGTATTCGTGATTGTCGATACTATCATCCGTATCGATACCATGGAAGGTTGTATCGATACGGATGAGAGTATCGATGACTATAAAAAAATAATTTTTTAAATAAAAAAATATTTTTAAAATACGATATCAATACGTATCGACCGTATCAATACGGTATGGCCAATACGGCCGTTACGTATTGGTTGTATCGATACGGTATGGCTAATACGGCCGTTACGTATTGATAATTACAGTGGGAGGCGTATCGCCCCCGTACTATACTAGTATCGGCCGATACGGGTACGTATCGGCCGATATGCACCCGTATCGGCCGATACGGCCTTCCATGATTGATACTGCCTTCCATAGCTTGGAGGAGGTTGTCATTTTAATGTGGCGACTAGAGCTTGGCGGAGGCCACCATCCTTGCCAGAGACACCATTGTGGCTAGGTAACGTCTCATCTCACCCTCCAACTGTCGTTGTCTTCCATTCTCTATTTTGATTTTTTTCCTCTGCATACCCTATTGCCTACTCCGCTCATGACCACCTCTCGCATTTTTTCAAATTATGGATTAGTCAAATTTTAAAATTGTAGATAAAAAAATTTTAGGAGTTAATTATTTTGAAATCAACAATGCAAATCCTGGGATTCTAGTAATACAAGATTTGGGTATCCAAATATTTTAAAATTTGGCAATTCAAATCTTAGAATTTGGATTATATTCTAAAATCTCGTATTTTAAATCCAGTATTTAAAATTTTGATTGACTAACCTCCTGTAAGAGAAGTTGCACAAGGGAAACAAAGAAAGATTCTTAAGCTTAAAGACAATAAGACATGAAAATGATGTTCTTACATGTGATATTTTTATTTTCATTGTGTTCTTTTCTTTTTAATACTTGCAGTCATCTTTTGACAATTTTAATATTCTTATATTTTATCTACTTTTAATTTATCTTTATTTTTTGCTATTTAATTGAAGAGTTTGAAAATTTAATTAATTATCATTACTTTATCACAAATTTTAAAAAGTAGTACTGATTCTCCTACAAAATAAAAAGGTTTCTTCCTAATCTCTTTTAAGGAAGAGATCATTCAATCTGTTTTCTTATTTTGTGCATAGAGAACCAACCAAAAAACCCCTACAGCTCTGGCACAAGCTAACTATGTGGGCAGATCCCACTATTTGTTTGCTTAATTAGAACCATAGATGATTTTGTAGCTAAGTGGCTTAGATCATACGTAATAAGGGTGAGACCCTATAGATGTCAAATATTATGTAATGGCCATTAGGCCTTTCTTCCCCAAATAATGAAGAATTAGTCTCCTCCCTAATATCTCTCTGAGTCAGCCCTCTTCCCTTCCCTGTGTGAGTTACTTTGTGCCCGCCTAGAAGGGTACTACACAGACAAATGAGAGAGGAAAGAGAAAGTTTCCAATGTGTGAATACACTTCTCCCAATCCTCCTTGGCAGCATTGCACGGAGCACTACCCATGAGACAATTAGGTGGCCCACATATGAGGCTAGGGGGCCATAATCTCTTCCTGGGCTGTAATAAAAAATAAAAAAAATTATTCTCATATATATTTTGAAGGAAAAAGTTAAATATAAGTATCAGCTCATGCATCGTTGGCCATTAAACTCGATGTAACGACAAAATGGCATAAGGGGGCATAAACCAATTAACTCCTAAGTTATATGTATCATTAGATAATTCGAGAACACAGAAAGCCCAGGCTCACACCCAGGCGCTTGTGAACCCGACCTCATATACATGGGTCTTTGGAATCTCAATCTTACCATTTTAAAGTATTTTTAGACTCCTCACTCACAATGAACCTAGCATAAGCTATATATGAGACTCCTAGCACATAAGGTAGTGCATATTAGCATAAGTAATATTAAAACTAACTTATTTGCTTATGTGTTGTTGATATAAAATATCAAGCTCTTATCTACAACTAACGTTAGATTCAGTGTCTGTGTGAACGGACGGATGTGGACACGGACAAGGGTGGTCTGCAGCTGTCCGTTTACAAATGAAAGTTATGTCCGTCAGTCTGCTGTCCGTGATGGACACAAGATCTGTCTATCCATATCTATCCGTCGCGGACACAAACGGACATGGATAGGCACAGACAATTATAAAAAACCGCCCTTCTTCTTCATGCTGCTGGTGGTGCAAGGCGGTGATCCGGCAGCGGCTGGTGGTGCAAGGCAGTGATCCGGCAGGCTTGAATGGTGGAGATGAGAAAAGAGGTGGGAATGGTGGAGCTCAGTAGAAAAAGGTGATGGCTTGGTGATGGTGTAAGACGGCGAGGAAGAGTGGGAGAAGGGGAGGAGCCCAGCAAAAGCAATGGCTAGTGTTTACCAGTGGTACGAGGCAGAGTGTGAGATGTTGGGCCATTGGCAGCGAGGAAGAGTGTGAGACTGCGAGGAAGAGTGTGAGACAGCGAGGCAGAGTGTGAGATGTTGGGCCCCTAGTGACGAGGAAGAGTGAGATGCTGGGCCACTGGCGGGGGGTGTCTACCGGTGGTGCAAGGCAGGGCCCAACAAGAGAGGTGGAGGTCCAACGATGGAAGCCGACGGAAGAAGATAGAGGATGACAGTTGGGAGATCAGGAGAGAGGGGAGAGATGGAGATCTGGCAGTGAAAAGAGAGGGAGTTGAGGGGAGAGGAGATCTGGTGGCAGAAGCAATGTCGAGGAAGAGGGGCGGAGGTGATGATGGGGGAGAAGGGTGAAGTGAGGTGGAACGATGGCCGGAGGGAAGGGTGAAGGCGGTGGCTATGGGTGAGGCTGGCGGTCAGTGGGGCGAGACAAAGTGAATAGAGAGAGAAAGGTGGTGGCCACCAGTGGCACGAGGCGAGGTGAGGCGGCGGCAACAACAAGGTGAGGTGGTGGCGATGACAAGGTAGCAATGAGAGGAGATGGTGATTTAGCCATTTAGGTTGAAATCGAGATGGGAAAGGAAGAGGGGAAAGTGGGAAACGGGTTAAAATATATATATACCCGCGGACGCAAACAGCCATGGACATAAACAGGCTGTGTCCGCATCTGCATCCGTAAAAGGACCAGACCAAAACTACCATATGTAACCGTAGGCGGGGACAAGCTAATATAGTCCATTTTTTATTATAGACGGATACGGCTATAGACGGACGGCGGATAAATACTGTCCGTTTACACCCCTGTGTGCGGTGTGCAAAGCATGGAAATCGCTTCTTTTTATATCTCTGATTAGAAAGGAAGTAGAATACTTCAGCTCTAAATTCAAGAAAATGATTAGGTGAGGAGTCACGCGCTATTGCAAACCGCGTCTCCTCTGCAAACGGCTCAAAGCAGACTTATCCTAAAAAAACTGATGGGAGGGGGGAAAGAGGCCAAAACGGCGTCTACTCCTTTCTTGGCCTCTTTTCCCTCCGACTCGCAGGCGAGACAAAGTAAGCGAGAAACAGAAACAGAAACAGAGAAAGTGGAGGAGACGAGGCGGACAGTCAAAGCCCGGATCCCCACTGCCGGCCCACCGAAAGATCCCGGGCCATACCTCTCCTCCTCCTGGTCAGGGTCGCCCATTCGTAAAATCTCCTTCCTAAATTGCCCCTGATCGTACAGCTTGCTCACACACTGCTTCTCTCTTGCCTGGCTATTGCCTTCAAAATGGAAGTTGCTTAGTTTGGAGTTCTGGCACCGGAATTCGTCCCTTCGTTTGTTCAGGTGAGTTGGGTCGGGTCTGACTGTGTTTTTCCTGATGTTGGTTGGCCTGTTTGAAGTCTTTGCTTACTCAATTGGTCTGAAGCGGTGTTTACTGGGTTATCTTTTGTTCTTTGGTTTTGATTGCGGTGATTCGACTGTTTGCTTGATCGGATCTATGGATGGATGGAAATTGTGGTTGGATTTTGTGGGTAGCTTTCTGTTCTTGGTTTGGATTGTTTTTCTGCATTTGGGCTCCGATCTGTAGGGTCATTTGTTTGGATTTTGAGCTGTGGAGCCTGGGAACTGTCGAATTGGGAACCTACATTCTCAATTTCGATCTGGGATCTGATATAATCTGCAATTGTTGGGATTAGTGAGGAAAGTAAAAGAGTTAAATGATTTAATGGTGGTAGGTTTTCTTCATTTTGTTTTATTGGTTAAAATTTCGAGCTCAAGGAACCCAGAAGGATTCTGTGCTTTACTTGCTTCGGTTATGTAGACCTTAATTCTCCCTCGACAGCCCGCCATCTACATTTTTTGGCCAGTTTGTATTTGCCCACTTGCTGCCTGGTCAAATGACCTGTGTTGTTCCTGCAGTGTAGAGGAGATTACGGGTTACTAACCACAGCTCATTGGTGATGGCATTTCAGTGATTTTTGGGCATTTGACTTGTGTGGCTTCTGCTTGTTGAAATTCGTGTGCATTGACCCCATTTTGTTATTTGACAATGTTTGTCCTGATTCTTAACCATTCTGAACCGAGAAAGGCTTATTGACTGCCCTTGGGTCAAAACTTAAAGCTTTTGGATCATATATCCACTCAAATTTAAGTATAGCAAAAAGTTGCTAGATTAGTTTTAAAGGAACATCGGATTTAAGCTCCTTGTAAGTTTTTCCCAGTCAGTAGGTTATGATAGGATAGAGCCACCTTGAGGTTAAAGAGATGCCAGGTTGACCTTTATTAAACTTCACCCAGATGGCAAATTTTGACATAGAGACAACATTTGGAATAATGCCTGTTGACAAATTTACTATTTATTCTGCATGACATTGCATCCCTGATTGATGATAAACAGTGGGAAATTTCAGAAAATGGGTGTTCTGTTGGAGGAAATAAAAGTTCAGCACGAGTGGTGGTCCAGTGGATCCCCACTCACAACATGTTGTACTATTAATTGTTTTACTTATAAATATAGAAGAAAGGAAAAGAAACTTGGAAAGCTTGTTGTTTTTTGTCTAGCATATCCTTGAGGTTTTGAAAGTACTCTTGAAAATGTTATTTGATCCTTATCCTGGAAGTCCTCTTGGTTCTAGTTATCCTTCAACAAAAAGCTAATTATAGTCTCATTTCCCGAGCCACTTGAACATTGTATCTGTAATGTTTTTGTTGCTGCTACATGCACCTTTCAACAAACAAGGGTGTCCCTACTGTTGGTGTAAGCATAAACATTAAAAACATTTATTTTTTTCGTTTTTCAATAGTTTTTCTTTAATAATATCATTCATTAATTTATTGACCTGAAAAGGCATTTTTTGCAATGACCTTATCAATGTTTGTATTTAAGGTCATATACACTAGTATACTTGGTATATGTTCTAGTCAAGTAAACTCGCCCCACTTCAGTAATCAACTACCAATTTGGTATTATCATACGTTTATCCTAAATTTTGTTATTACATACCCTATTGACATTTTAATCATAATCAAGTACTCCTTTTCCTATTTTTAGATTGGAGTCATGATCTTATGCCTCCATTCTAGCTTGTTTTCTACCAACTCTTTTGTAAGATATAGCGTAGCCTTATCTTTTCTTATCAACTCTATCCAAATAATCTTAGGTATCCCCTTCCTAGGTTTGACATTATTTAATTGGATTACTTCCACCCCTCTTACCGGGGCTTCCACTTGGCTTCTTTATATATGCCCATACCAATGCAAACCACATACCCTCAACTTCTTCCCTAAAGGTGCTACCCTAATTATATCTAATCTAGTTATCCCACACTCCCACCTAAGCATCCTCATTTCGAGTACATTCAATTAATTTATATGACTTTTCTTTAGAGCCCAACATTCTGCTCTTGCTTAATAGCTATCTTATAGTATTTCCATTTAAGCCTATTTGGAACGTGCCTATCACACAATACTCCCAAGGCAGCTCTTAACTTTGTCCACCCCACATTTGTTCTATGTACTGCATCACTATCAATAGCTCCCTCTTTGCTTAACATTTAAATAATTTGTTTGAGTTTCTTTGCTATTGAATGATCGACTGCTCTTGCATCATTTGTTTTATTTGCTTACCATTTAGATTTCTACTTTCAAATGCCTTTAACAATCTTTGTTGGTTATGCTGTCCAAAATTATATTTTGTGAGATTTATGAGCTTATGCTAAAGTGCTGCTTCCTTTTAAAATTTTATCATGGAACTAACAAATAATTGTTTTGAGCCTATAATTACAGGCGTGATAGGGTGTGCCTGCTCATGAAACCTTAACATGGGTGTATCTGGGAAGTGGTTCAAAGCATTGGTCGGATTAAGGAAGTCTGAAAAGTCAAAATCTTCTGAAACAGATGAGAATGTGAGTAATAATGGCATCAATTACTCCCTCTGTCCCACATGAATAGCTCCATTTATATGCATTTATATATGATGTTGAAATGGCTTATGTGAATTGTGTATCTGTTGTATTTCATTGAAGTAATGTGTACGGAGGTTTCTAATATAATCAACAATTAGGGAGATATCTTAATTTGTAAGGACTATGCCTAGGAAGTGACTAGGAGGCCATATCACATAGATGGTTGCTAATTAGTGAGTCATATTCTATAACGAAGGAAATGTGATGCAGGTTTTCCATCTTAGACAATGTGGTCTCAGGAAAGTCGTCTCAATGATGAGGGAACACTAATTTCTCATGTAAAGTTGATATGTATGTATGCATAAATACTAATTTACATAAATCAATCCTCAAGTTGATGTGTATAAACATTTAACGCCTAATTGATGTGTATGTATGGATAAATTGTCTAGAATGATGCCATGTTAGAATGGATTAAGAAGGTTGCTAAACTAGCTCAGACTGGCATTCTGAGCTGGATAAGCAGACAGCATGCAGCAGGAAAATGTATTTTTGTACTCTCGGCATACTGCAGGAATCCTCCTGTCAGCAGCAGGAGGATTCCTCGTTTCAGCAGCCAGTCTCACGGTCTCGTGAAATTAAAAAGGTTATTAGTCCATCTCAGCAAGATTTGGGAGCTCTTGTTAAAATATTGCCAAGAGATAAAAAACACCTGGACAGCGCTTGGGATCTATATCTCAGTCCCCAAACTTCTGTTGTCGTCCCCACCTACTCAGCATTTCTTGCAGACAAGCCCACCACCACCAGAGTCTCCATCTCCCCGGGCCAGACATGTGTCATCTCCAGCTCAGTGCTGGTGGCACTGCTGTACTCACACTACACCATCATGGTAGAGCTTGTGGGGTAACTTGTGGATACTCGCAGGTGACTTTTTACTGTGTGTGCAAAACTTATAAATTTTTCACAAGATTCAATTTGAATTGGGAAGAAATATGAGAGATGTTGGCTAAATTCCACTCCATGGAAAATCTGTCTTTCCGCCCTGGGTTGCCAATGAAAGCAAATTTTCTGAGTCTTTTCTCGTAGTAAAGGCAAAAAAAAATCAGTTGGACGATGCAAATGTAGTTGAGATGAGAACACTAAGATGTGCATGAAGACAACAGGAGGTTATATCTCCAGTTATAACATTAACAGGAAAACCTCCCAAATAAGCATTCTACAGAGTCGTTTGAGGAGGTTTTCTCACATGCAGAGGAAGAGGAAGGCTAAGGACAACAAACATGGAGTCCTGAGAAAAGAAATATACCTAATTGTTTTAAACGTGAATATGGCCCATGTTCAAGTGGTATGACCAAACAAATTGCCTTGCTGACTTTAGTTAATGGGGAAGTGGTGTTTGTGATGATAATAATGACAATGATGATTTCATGTCTTACTGGTACTCAATATGTTTTGTTTGTGTAAAGGCTTTTCTGCGGGTGAACCTCAAAGTGCAGTTAAACACTACTAATGTAGCCTTTTAAGTGGAAATTGGGGCATCAAGTTTTTTACTCTTTGAGTGCCACAAGCAACAAAGTTAATTTGCTTAGGTGGGCCCAAGAAAGAATACTCAAGAGTTTTTTAAGGTTTTTGTTGATGGAATACATTCTACTGTAACCACTTGCGTAGGGAGCTCTATGCCAATTTACTATATGAAGCTTTATTGGGGAGTGGGACCTGGAAAACTGAAAGTGAGACTTTAAAGTAGAGGGCGGTGCAAGCTTGGGTTAATTCCTTGTTAATGTGGTCTGACCGTGTGAATGTTCAGCCTTCTCCCCTCCTTTCAGACAGTTGAAATACTATCAGGTTTGATGGAAGGTGCTGACTATTAGTTCGAGACCAAATTTTGCTGTTGATTGGATCTAATGGTCTTTGTTGGCTTTTCCTTAATCCCCTATCGTTAGCCCTGTGGGGTAACAGGGAAGGCTTACATAGAGTTTATTACATCAAACATTTGCAGGTGAAATATATGAATGTTTGATCAATGAAACTTACTTTATCGTACTTTGCTACCCACCTTAAAAGCTATATAGGATTTCTTCCACAACTATCATACGAGGTAGCTTCAAGCCCCTAACAACCCATATGTATGACCAAAGGAATCATCAATTGAGTTTGTTGAAATTAGTATATAGGCTATTTTAAGCTGCTGAGGTAATATATATGGGCGGATATCTTCTCATTGAAATTATCAACCTCCTGCTTAATGTGCTAAGATGAGTTTTGTAATTTATAGTCAATAACCATCATCAAAAAACACTTATCTATTCGTAGAGAAGTTGTCTTTTTTCTTGGATTTAAACAATTTCTATTTTTTGCTGACCTTAGGAAATATTAACTGTGATACATTGCAGAAAACACTTCCTGCAGGGGGTCGGTTTTGGCATAGGAGGAAAACCTCAGTTGATTTTGATGGTGTTATTACCCAGAATGATGTTATACAAAATACTGTGACATCAACTGGAGATGTCAACAGCCATTCAAGTGATAGTGCTGCAGCTATTCTTACAAACTCACTTCATACACGTGCATCTTCAGAAATTGCACGACATGCAAAAAAGGAGCAGGCGGCCATAAGAATCCAGACTGCTTTTCGAGCATTCCTGGTGAGAATATATATATCTTCACTGGTACACCTTAGCTTTTGTCTTCATTTCCTTCTATTAATTAGATCTTGTTACCAAATTAAGTGAATGCATCTTACTGAAGGCTTTTATAGCTATGCTCAAGCAATGAGATAGTTTGTTCACCAAAAAAGTAACAGCAATGAAAGGATGCTGCCTGCCTAGATCGACCTTTTTATTGGAAAGAATTTTTGCAATTTAACAAATAAAAAGCCTATCACCTGAACAAGCATCTCACTGATTACTCTCCACCTTGCCAGTAGAACTACAATGCGTTATCTTTTTGTTTGTGATAAATAAAGCGGAAAGCAATTTGTGTTTTAATAAGAAAAAATAAATTGAGACTCAATATAAAGGCATCGTGCTATTCCCATGTGCATTATTGATGTGTTGATTACTCTATTTAAGATTTGTGAGTGTTAATACATTCATTGTTGATCAGGCTAGGCGAGCTCTGAGAGCATTAAAAGGACTAGTAAGACTTCAAGCGCTTGTCAGGGGTCATGCAGTGAGGAAGCAAGCTGCAATTACGCTTCGCTGTATGCAAGCTTTGGTTAGAGTTCAGGCACGTGTCAGAGCAAGGCGTGTTCGACTGGCTCTTGAAAACCAGTTGACCCAGCAGAAGCTTCAGCAGAAACTTGTACATGAGGCTCATGTTCGTGAAATAGAGGTAGAGTGTCTTTCTTGAACTTAATTTTTCTGTTGGGCTCAGTATGACATTGATGGTGATGATGATGCTTTCTGATAGTCGAGTATTTATATTTGATAATTTGACTCCTGACAATTATTTTTACAGGAGGGATGGTGTGACAGCGTGGGATCTGTTGAAGATATTCAATCCAAGTTGTTGAAGAGGCAGGAGGCTGCAGCTAAGCGTGAGAGAGCAATGGCATATGCTTTAGCTCATCAGGTAACATATGATACATCATCATTTATTACAGAATGCGCGTTGTTTGCGATTAGAGTTTCCATTGTTGCAATATTTTATTTTTTTATGAAGGATAAATATTTTTCAGTCTTCACTCAATGATTTATCTGTACTAAATTAATTTGAAAAGCCCTTCCCATCATGTCAAACATGCAGCATGCTCATACTTTTTGAAGCTTGTTTAGATATAACTAGCAAGAATACACACGCATTGCACGTGTAAATACATAATCATTTAAGATAAAATAAAATAAATTAAAAATATAATATGTCTTGAACAAATGTCTCCCTTGCATACTATAGTTACATACATTGCTTTGAGGATCACCATGATCATTAGTTATACACGCAAGCTCTATATTAACTGATATACATTTATAGTAGGCAATTATGAATCCAAATCTCATAAGCTAATTATTATATGATAGGTTGGCAAAGACAATGGTGTTGAAAGACTTTATGTTGTGGAGAATGTTATTTATATTAGGGACCATTTTGGCTGTGGGTCTCATTTGATAGAGCTTTTCAGGGTTAAAAATATACAAATCCAAATATGTATAATATATGCAAAAATATAAAAAATTATTATAAAAAAATATGTTATATATGAGGGGCCCACAAAAAGGTATGAGAAAACATAGTCATTTAAGATCTCATTTGATAGATCTCGGTGAGAGCTTTCTAATGATAATAAGAAGGCACGAATCCAAGTTCAAGAATGGAAGATATAATATTATAAAGTTAAAATAAACATGACTTAAAAATAGGGATTAGGATTCTAATATCTTTGACTTTTGGGGTATTAGCATGGGTCAAATGGGGGTAAAATAGGTTAATAGTATAAAACGGGGGTCAAATAGTCAGAATTTGAAAGTTCTATAGTACATCAATTTGCTTTATATTATAGTATGATTTATGTTGTGTGCACTGTGCAAAAGCCAGTATCCATTAGCAATATGGTTATGAGAAAATTGCTACGTGTAATGTTCATCTGTAGTAATCTAATCAATGTACTGATCCTATTCAAAGGATATGGAATTTAATGTCTTTTCCTTGAGGAATAAATAATGGCAACCAAATTTGCGCTTTGTCTTAGTTTCTTTTTTGGCATTCACCATTAACTGAAATTTAAATCTTCATAATCAATTAGTATTTTTTTCTTATGTCACTCTCTGTCTTTAAACAAGGGACTCTAGAATGTTGCTTCCTGCATTTATAGCTTCTCCTTAGTGTTCTTTAGATATTTTCACTCTGAATGTGATTCGTGTCCTTTACCTCAGTGGCAGGCAGGTTCAAGACAACAGGTGACACTACCAGGGTTTGAACCAGATAAAAGCAACTGGGGATGGAATTGGTTGGAAAGGTGGATGGCCGTTCGACCATGGGAAAACCGTTTCCTGGACATTAATTTGAGAGATGGAGTGACAGTTCGTGAGAATGGATCAGCGGAAGAAAATAATGAAGTCAAGAATCAATTTAAGCCTTTGGCCAAGAAGTCTATCGTTCACACTAATAACACAAATCAGAAACAAGGGGTGTCAAATTCTGATGGAAGTGGCTCTTCATCGAGTAGATCTGCAAATGTGCTTACGGCGTCCACGACAGGATCAGGCAAGACAAAACCCAGAGTATCAACGGAGCAGCTGGTGGAAGAAGCCAATTCCAAACCTGCAGGAGTGGTCCCCCGCTCATACAGCAATCCAAAAGAGAGACCTGCAAAGCCAAATACACAGGCAAAGAAGCGGTTGTCCTTGCCTAATTCTGGTAAGTTGTGATACATGTAACTTCTGGAAATGTTGCTTTGTCTGACTCTGCGAAGAATAAGTTGTCCTGCTTCTTTCATATTTGGTCTAAGTTGTTAGAGCTCTATTAGTGTGTTAGTGAAAAAATAAAAGATATCCCCTTCCCTAGTTGCTGAATTTTTAGAAGTGATTAATTAACCTTGATATAAGAGCCCTGATTGTGGGTTCAAGTCCCAGGGAATGCAATTTTTCCAATCCTTCCCTAAACAGCATAAGCTTTCGAGGGAAGTGGTTAACTAACATGTTCAACTACCTGAACCATCTACTCTAACCGATATTCTTCTCTTTATTGGAATGTTCGCTGCTAGTTTGTAATATATTACCGTACTCTTTTGGCGGTTTAAAACAGGTGATAGAGTTGAAACTGGAAAGGGAGGCCTTAACCGAACTATAGCGAAGAAGGGGCTAAATGCTGAAAAACTACTCATGGATAGAACTAAGTCGGTTTCAAGTGAGACTCCAAACACAAGAAGTTTGATCCAAGCAGGAACTTGAACTGAAAACATGATATGGAACCCATTTGCATCCCCTAAATATAAAACTTGAGGTCAGCCCTGCTTATGTGCCACATCTTTGTATATATGTAGCCTTTATATGTAAACGGCTGTTGCGTGGCCTGCCTCCAAGCTCTGTACAGACAGTAGCTTTCACAGTTCCACGTATCACCTTGCAGAGCTAGATATCCAAAAGATGAACGAAAAAAATTTAAGCATGCCTGTATTAATTAAAAGAATGGCATCGGACTGGCTTGGTAAGGCTGCTGATTTATTTATATGGGCTTAAGTTGTATTTTCGTTGTTTATGCTTCTCATTTCCAACAATTTTATGATGTTCCACTGCTGTAGTTCTGTCTCATTTGTGGCATTGAACTGATCGAGCACCTTGGTAATGGCTATAAGTTTCTATTCTAATAAAGAATATTGAATGGGTCGGGTGGTCTGAGCGCAACAGTTATTCTCTCTGGGTGGTAAATTATTTCCTTTGATACTTGCTTGTAATGGAGGTTAGGGAACAGGTAAAAAATGGCAGTGATTATGAATAAAGTTGTTGGGACAATTTGAAAGTTGAAACGCTCTGTTGTTTCAGTTATTTGGTGCCAAGAAATCTATGAAGACAGCTTGAGATGCTCTATGCTCACTTTGTTACATGTTTCTGCGTCAATTGGGGTTTTCCTTTCTCTAGTGAAAAATGCTACGCAGTGGTACTCTCGCCTTGCACGTGCCATGATGAAGACATACTGACCTAGGGCTCACATGTGGCCAGTGCCCACATATGGGGCCATGATTGTAGCACGCATTCATCAATCATTTCGGGGTGCACAACATTTTCTTTTTCTTTTTTGCCCTATATTCCTTTCATTCTAGCTCTATTTAATTAAAAACTAAATTAAAATTAATTTATTTTAAAAGGTTAAATGAAGCAAATGTGGGACAGGGAAAGTACTACTCATGGTTTTATTGAAATATTTATTTATAAATTCCATAAGAAAATGTTAAATGTGTCATTTTTTTTTCTTGTCACTTGGTGAATGATCACACTTTCTGGCCGTCCCAGAGTGACCTTGCATTCAAAATGTGGGCCTTTAAGAACAATGGCATCAGAGAAGCCCGTGAATTCATCTCATGGATGTAAAACTAGGCTTAGCATTGTTATTTTCTATTTCTGTTTGACAATATAGGCCATTGGATCGCGGTCAAATGGTGTAAGGGGACATAAATCAATTTCCTTTAAGTTGTGTGTGCTATTGGATTGAAATATGATGTACAATGCCAAAGCTCTCATGGTTATATTATTTTGGTCAATACTCACACTTCAGGGTTTGGAGTTAAATTTAGCATTGGAGAAGCCCGTACTCAATTTAAATTCTAAGATCTTGTGTCCAAAATCCTTCTAAAGTTCACATCATTAAGGAAATGTATACAAGATACACTAAGTAAGATTATCAAAATAACTTTTTGTTAAACTTGGCTCTTTTAACGTTAGTGTTGAAGATTAACCTTACCCAACCCTTTTCATAGCCTTAGTTGCAAGAAAAGTGATATTCCCACAACAAAAACAACCACAAAAACCCACACAAACATTTTGATTGGACTTCATAAGTGGACCCTACATAAAGTTCATATGGGCTCATTTATGTAGACCAATCAAAACTCATGTATGAGTTTTTATGTGAAAATATCATTTTCCTAGTTGCAATGCCCTACAGTCTTAAAGATGCAAGATGATAAAAGCAATGAAGTGTCCTAGTCAGAGTAATGGAAGGTGCACATAATGTCTAGATAGCCAGGCCCATTTTATGTCCCTAGTGGTCCTCATAATAATGCCCAACAGAACCATTAAAAGGCTCATGGCCTATAGCTAGACAGGGAAGTATTTTTTATGCTCCCTACCGATAATGAGCCTAGCGTAAGTTGCACATGGGAGTCCATCTATGAGATTGATGACACACATGTTAGCACACATTTGCATCAGTCACAATACTGCTAACAGGCTCTGGTATGTGCATTGTTAATCTTAAATATCAAGGACTCCCATGTGTGGCTTAGGTTAGGCTCATTTGACATAGGGAGCATGAAAAATGCTTCCATCGAACAAATGCCAACAAGGGTGTGAATATGAAGTCAAATAAGAAGTAGGCCGCTTGAATTCTTCTCAAGTGCTCCTCAAAGGCAAGGAAGAAGTTGTTGGCTCATCACAGGATGAGGAAGTAGTATGAGGAGGTACTCATGCTGCTCAAACCATATTCACAAGTGGTTATGCAAATAACTCCAATTGCCAAAGAGGCCCTCCTGAATGATGGCCAAAGGGAAGCCCTAAAGGCGAAGAAGAAAGCCATGCATACCACAATACAGAGGACAATGATTTTCATTCAAGCTTATCATGGTCAAACGTCAAGGCAATTCTAGTCTGCCAAAGATGTCATTGACAACTTCATCATGCCAATGGATGTCATGATCGAGATCGTTGACATGGTTTTGGAGATGGCCATTTTGTACGGGGAGCGACATTGGAGCATTGACAATGTGCAAGTTGTGCTCCAGAGGGTTAAAAATGCTATGGAGGTGGCAACAAGCTTAATAGAATAGATACAACCTCCACCGAAATCAGAGACCGAGCAGCCACACGAACCCCTTCAACCAGAGATCTCGCATGCAGCAACCCCTCTGCCAACAACTGAAGGAGAGACGTCAGTTCGGGTTAAGACCAGAACTTCCAAATTAAGTGAAGATGTTCACCAATCTGCTTGTGAAGAGCAAACAAAATTTGTCCCTGAGTCTGTCGACGAGGAATTAATTTTGTGTAAGTATATTTTCAATTACACGACATGTTTAATTATCGTGTTAGTTAGGGGCTAATCGTGTCATCAATTACATGCAAACACACATAGTCATTTTATAAGAAAACGATATGGTAGTGGTCGTGTGATCAATAACACTACTGTACATATTAACATATCAATTTCAATACGATAGGTCGACAAGTCATGTCATCAATAACATGCTTTATTCGCATGTTGTGTATTTATTAATACGAATTATTACATGTTATATGTAGAGAAAATGGAGCCGAAAGCTGGCTCCCCAATAAAGAAGAAGAAAAGTTTGATGGTTGAAAGGATTGTAATCACCAGAGTCCTCAAGAAAATTAATGAGTAAGTGGTTTAGTCTTGGGAGGTCAAGGAACAATCCTGGGAGGAAAAAAAGCGGAAAACAGAAATAAAACGAAGATAAAGAAGCGGTGCCACATAAGCAAATAAGACTGAAAATAAAGAAGCGGAAAGCTTTAGATGTTGGCCCTATCACATCCCTCTTACCTTCCGTGCCTAGGTGGACGAGGTGCACGGTGGCTAATCCACCGGCTCATCCATCTAAGAGGAGCAACCAGCCAAGAAGGTGGCTGCTGAGGGCGAAAAGAAGCCAAAGGCATACAAAAACTACATTGAAGAGAAGATTGCACAGACAAAGCGACCAACAAGGGAAAGGCAAAGCGAGAGGATAAAGTTCCATTGGCATTTCTCCCTACCCCATATGATATCCTTGTACCACATGTATTTTCAACAAAGTCTCCGGCCTCATAAATGGTGGGCTCAAATGTTGTTTCCAACAGGGCCACTATATCAGATACCCCTCCAATTGATCAGGAACTACGAGAAAGTATTTGACATGTGATAGACATGGAAGAATACGCTAAGTAGCAGAAGGACAAGGAGGAGGTCGCTATAGTGTCACACAACTACCTTGATCTACAGATGGTGTTCCACATGGAGATTCAACGGGTTAAAGATTAGGAGACCATCTGCGACTTTTGGCACACCCACACAAGGAATGGCCCATGGTGACACTTCTCCACACTGACTATGTGTCTCTTCTTAGGCAAAAGTGCATAACGAATGAGGTAATATCGTGTTCTTGAAGATATGTTGCATTACATAGCATGTTATTAGTCAAATGATAATTGAAAAATAGAAAAGGCCACTTCTTTCTATTGCTTTATTGATAATACAAGACATCCAAATATCGTTGTTGCAATAACACGACAATTTTCAACTGATATTATCGTGCATCATTAGTGTATTTGTGATTACATGATAGAATACATGTCGCGTTATCTGTTGCACGATCTATTCACATGTTGTGTTTGAAGTGACATGACTTACCGTACGTCATGTTATCACTAACACTATTATTTTGTTGATGATTTTAGGTCATAGATGTCTTCAACCAACTTTTGGAGGAGCGCAATACAAGACATCCCATGCTTTATCCCAACTAATTTTTCGGGCGATTCGTGATCCAGCACTACTACAACATTGGGATGTAGCATGACAATGAGGAGATGCGCCCCAAAATAGTTTGCAACTTGATGAAGAGGCTGAATGTTAACACCAAGAGTGGTTTCATTCCAATCTACATCACTGGTCATTTTCTTCTACTAATTGCCCGATGTAGGGAGAAGAGGTTTAGGTGGTATAACCCACTAAAGAGTGACCACAATCACCACTTTGCAGAGGTGGACCACATTCAAAATGTGTTGCCACAGAGATGGAGAGGGTCCTGCACATAAAGGATGCAACAAAGTGGCCAATGACGAAGATCAACAAATGCTCATATCAAGAGACGAACGAAGACTGTGGTGTGTTCCTCATGTATTATATAGCGAAGCTTGCTAGAGGAGTCCTTCAACCTGATTTTACCCAACCAAAGATCACAAATTTGGTGAGGCCTCAGATTTGTGCTGCAATTCTTCGTGGGTGAATCGATAAGGAATTCGATCCAGAAGTGGATGAATTATAATATGGTTTACTATTTTTTTATGGAGTGTTGCTAACTTTACAAAATTTATAAAGTATACTCAATTGTTTTATTTTAATTCCCTATTGTGTAATCTGTGAGAGCCAATCATGTAATCAACTACCTGACTTTACGTCCATCGTATAAATGATAACACGACTCATGTATGTCCCATTAAAGTAGGATTCATATCGTGTAATTTGTGAAAGCTGGTCATGTAATTAACTATGTGACTTTACTTCAGTCGTGTAACTGCTAACATGACATGTACGTATGACTAGTGTACGATTCACATTGTGTAAGCAGCATGACACATATACATAAGTCATGTTACTAATAACATGAGGCATGTTAAGTCATCTATGTTGGATGACAGCTTGTGTAAGCAACAACATGCCAAGGGCTATGTCGTGTCATCGTTCAATCGATCGTTGTTGACATCATGTTAGTAAGCACATGATCGGCCCATTGGTCATGTATCCGATTAGATGTGTTATATTATTGCATTGATTGTGTGATCGAGACCACAACTATATGTTTATCATGTCACTAATAACTAGAGAAGGATAAATTTGCAAAAAAAAGGATTAGAAAACAATGTTGTATGGGAAAAAATGTACTAAATTTTATTTATAATTTTCTTTACATAACTAGAGTCCATTACAATGATACTATTCTTTATAGAACATAAAATAATTACAAAAAAAACCATCAATTGACCTCCATCTGCATTCCCCTTCCATGCTCTGTCTGTAAGTTTCAGCATCTGTCTCCTGGAGATCGTCCACATCCAACTGCAAGAGAGAGACAAAACACAATCAATACAATAGAAAATTTAAATGAAGTTTCTTTAGAAGAACATACACCAATTGTCTCTATGACCACAACCTAGTCAGCCACCAAATAAAATGCAATTAGACAATCAGGACATTGAAATAACACCCGACTATGATCCTTCCTATCCATTGGCAGATGACGACCGTATAGGTTTACTCATCATCCAACTTGGGTTCACGAATTCATGATCATGCATTATTTAAATTGCCAGATCGTCCTGCTTTATACTCGGTTGGCTGACCATGTTGTGCTCATGGAGACAGATGATGTTCGATTTATCCCAAGCATTATTGTGGCAGTCTTCTAGCATGCTCACCGATTTGGGTCTTGATCTAACCGAAGGTCTGGATTTATAATGGCCGATTCGAGTCAAGTCAAGTGTCGGAAATTGGAACCATATGCGTATTTAATGCTAGCAAATTGGATACAGATGTGTGTTTAATGCTAGTGAAACGGAGTGACTCTTTAGAAATTGATCATTAATTTAATGTTATTGTTGTATTATCAATATTACGACGTTAAGGATATCATGCAATTGGTGACACACGGTGTAGAAAAAATTATATTAATTGAATTTCTTATCGTGTAATTGGTAACACGTAATGCCTTCCCATGTGTTTCCGCTTACACGATATGTATACAATGTAGAATGTTTACAAACAATCAAAATATCGTGTTATCAACGACACAATTCTTTAGTAAAGCATGTTGCTAAGAACATGACTGTACAATGGTATTTCCTCCAATCAGCTAAAGAAAGGGGGTGGAAAAGGCAACCCCGATCGGTGTTCCCCTTACGTCATTTTCATACTCTTTTAGTTGCCCTCCTTTGGCTTGTAATTGGTCCATCAGCCACATTCGGAGTGTCCTCTTATGTTCTAGTACATCATTTGTAGTATTCCTCGATAGTATAGTGAGTTAACCTGAAATTCATACATTGATACCGGCAATACATGCACATTCCTTGCTTCTTCTCTTTTGTTTTTGATGTGTTTAAGTGCAAATGGTGTTAACTCTTCAGTCATATTTTGTCCATCTATCCAACATTTCTCAAATAGTGTAGTTGTGTGCTCCCTTGTATGTTCAATTTACCGAGTTATAGGCATCAACCTGGATTTTTTGGACATTGCATTTACACTTTAAGACTTGTTTGAGCTAAGTTTTCCTGAAAATGCAACATTAGCCCAGTGCTCTAAACCTATCTTATTTAGCCAAGCAAATGCTTCAGGATTATGTTCTTTATTGTTGTTCATTGTTTCATAATATACGTTTTGTCTAAAAGTATCAGCTGCCACATGGAGCTGGTTCTTTAGGTAGTTGTTTTTGAATCTATCCAACATATTTGTTGTCATACGACAGATGCAATATCTGTGGTGTGTAGAGGGAAAATATTGTTTAACAACATTTGTCAAGCCCTTCATTATATTAAAAACAATTGTATCCAAATCGGCTAGCATATTATTGTTACCATCTATGTAGTTACTATCAATAGATGTCCATGATACTTTCCCTTCAAGAAAGTTGCATCTACTATTAGCAATGGCCTCAATGTTGTTCTAAATTCTCTTGCAACCAGACCAAACATCCAAAATACTCTTTTAAAATCGTACCCCCCGATAGGTCTAGGAATATCTCATGATATGATTAGAACAACTACACTTCCTGGATTTATCTTTTCTATCTGAATTCCATATGCAAGAAGTATGTGATAGGATTCGTCTGGGTCCCCATATATTAAATCAGCCAGTGCTTTACCTACATGACCGAATATTAAGTTGTTAACATTCTAATAAAGGTTATACGACAAGTTAATTCATCATGTCCCCGATAACACAACAATGTTCGTAGACGTGATATTGCAAACCTAAACAGATTAAGCATCGTGTTCATGTTAACATGATAGGTAATTAGGTCATGTTGTAAAAAAATGTGATTGTAGTCTTCTCGTGTGCTTGATAACACGTCATATTTAAATGTCATGTTACTGAGCACACGATGCAAGGAGTCTCATAAGGTTATTTTACCTCTGCGCCAACATTTCTTGTAGTTCGCAGTTATACCCCACTGCTTCAAAATATAACTTGCTATGCTTTTCGGTGTAATGTCTATTGAATCTTTAAATAACCCAAACATTTTCTCACAATCCAAAGGTGTTATGCTAGAGGATGGTCAATTGACCTCTTTTGCATTCCACACGAATGGTTGGGCACTAACCTCGTCACAGTCACATGATCTCCTATATTTGAAGCCCTTATATATTAGTTACAAGACTGATCGGAGCATTTTATGGCATACATATTCCTGTTCTCATCCACAACAAAGTGAAATTCGCCTTTATTGCTAGGTCGATTAAAACCATCTTGAAATGTAGCAGGCTTAGAAAATGTGCGCATATTTAGAGTAGATTCTAATAGTCTGTTTCTTACAAACTGCTAGTCATTAGCTTGCTCTCACCAATATTTGGTTCTAACAAGTTGAGATCATCGACTATCTCCCACTCTGCCTCAGTCTCAATGTCAAAGTTATTGGGGTCCGAATTCTTCGTGGTCAGACATACTTTCTATGTCAACTATATCATTCTTGTTCCATTGATCATCACCCCACACTTCTTCAAATTCTTCACCATCTACAAGGGCTGTATGGGGGTTCATAGATATCAAATGAAGTCCTTTTTGCGCCCATCATTTGCGATATTTCTTCTAATCCAGTCCGATTGACTTCTATCACAGGTTTTGTAGTCATTGGATTGATGTAAGAAGAATGAAAATGATTTGTGGTGGGCAAAATTTTCAATTCTCCTAGTCTACATTGGATATTAATGTGTTAATCAATGTGCAATATAACTTGATATCATGTATTCGGTTACATGCTTACAAATCATATCATGTAAACGCTAACACGATAGGAATACAGGTCATGTTATTACATCTATGCCGAAAATAATTATTTTTATATCGCATGTGTAAGTTGCATCATTACTTATGTGATAGAATCAAAATTGGGTTTTTTCTTCACACGATATGCTTTGAACTGAACATGATATGTTTGATATCATGTGCTTGAGTACATGATAAAGTACAATCTCGTGTAATCTAAAATGCATTACTACCTGACAGTTTCAAAAGTAAATTGTGTATCATTGACTCTCGTTTGCATTCCAAAATTAGAGTTGGGCTCAGCCATTACCACTGGTGATTTAGCTCTATTGAATGTCTGGTTTCTTTCTACTAATAGTGATTTATCACCATTGTCGAGCTCTTTCATCTCGGCATAAAATGATCAAAATCCTTATTTTCCTTCTTATGAATGGAAAACATTGATTATAGGTCCTCATTGTCTTAAATTCATATATCATGGGTGATTGGGAAGATGGAATTAAATACTTATAAAGTTACATTACCATTGATGGAAAGTCGTTCTTTGACTTGAAGCAACAACTCTCCGAACTTTACCGATGGATCAATGCTTATCAACTGTGCCTTCCACCTATATACACGCCATCATTGCCTATCTATTCGTTGTAATATATGCAAATACCAATTTTATCCATTATGGGGGTTAAAGGGTGATCAAATCTACCGAAATGAAGCCTTTAGAGCCCTGAACGGCTTCTAAAGTGTAAAAAAATGGGTTTTTACTGAACAATGGCACTCGCCAGTGAGTCATCGCCGGTCACCTCCTGTCGGTGTCTTTTGATTGCCGCTAATGAATCCTAGCCCACCGGAACGGTGCTGCACTATTCTGGTGTTCATTTCTTATAATATGTATGGGTAATGGGTTTATTTAAAACCTAAGGTAGTTTCGTCCATAAATAGGTAATATGACATTTGTGTTTAAAATTAAGAGAATATGGAATATTGGCTTCTTCAGCAAGGCAATATGGAAAAAAACTCTATAACAAATAACCTTCCATGGTCACAAGTTCAAACTTTAAAGGAACAAAGGCCTTGAAGTTAAATATAAGAAATAAGAGCACACTTTTAAGCAATGAAATCAAGTAGCGTAGTTGTTTAGAGCTTTCACTCTTGGTAGAAGGGGGTATGGGTTCGAGCCCTAGTGGATGTTTGGTACAATGTGTATTGATGATATCACGCGATACAAATACAATATGTGCGATACACAAACATCGTGTCAAAAAACAATGGGGATAGCATCTCCACCCCTGTATCCTACCTAGATATGGATGCATATTAGTGTTTTAAAACCTGGTTGATAAACCGGTCCTGTTCATTTGGTTTAACGGGTCATGTTTACCCGGCCGGGACAACATAACCTGGCTGGTTGAACTGCCAACTTGCTGACGCGGGTCTGACCGGTTTAATGTTTTATGTTAGGTTTTGAAGAAAAAATTTTGTTGTTTACGTTAGATTCGAACTTGCATTGTGTAAATGTGCAATTTGAAGAAAATTCTTTGTTTGTTTACGCTAGATTCGAACTCGCACATGTTAATGTGCAATGACAGTACTTAGCCCACGGGCTACAACAATTTTATTGTACATACTTTACACAGGTAACCAGCCTTATGTACTCTACCAACCAAGTTACAAGAACTTTGTATAATTAATGTGTAATTTTATATTTAATCTAATATATCGGAAATCAGAGTCAACCACTCTCAATCCCACCCGGCAATCATTCTGGGACAATGGTAGGGCCGGTTTTTAAAACATTGATGTATATTAGCTCGACGGTGGCATCAAAGTCAAGCCCTGGTTGACATCCCAACTGGGACGGATGGGTATGAAGAGCAATGAGATGACGGGCAATTGGGAAGTACGATTAAGGTGCCATTTGGATGCCGCTGCAAAAGACAAGCAAAACGGCTTATACGCGTTTTATGCCTGACTCTCTTTAGCAGCAGAGTTGAGCGGAAAGTAGGCGGAAAGCAGGGTCCGACGCATTAACCTAAACCTTAATCTAGAAAGCGGTCATTTGGTAGAAGTTACATGGAAACGACGCTTAAATGAGAAAAGGATTGATGGGTTGGTTTTGAACATGGCGGAACTGGCAATTTAAGGTTTGTTAACTGTAACTGTCATAGAGAATTTACTGCTTATGTTTCAGTTTCACAGTGTTTCACTGTTATTAGTTGTTAACTTAGCAATAACAACCGGAAGCATAAGCTGTGCCTCGGTTCCATAAGGCAATAAAAGAGAAAAATTGTAAGTCCAGTTAGTTTTTAGTATGCATGTTTGAGTTTACCTGTGAAGACTTTTTCCATATTCCCCAGCTCAACATGTAAATATTCTATATTCTCTAATTTAATTAAAAAAACTCTACAAAATAGGGTTTTACACGATATGCGATAGGGTTTTAACGAAGGTGCACAAACCTAGAGGCTACCAGAAGTCTAGTGCCACTTCCAAAATTTGACCAGCCATTTCCAATTTCCGACCTGACAAAAGCTAGTTCTGGTCATCAGCAGCGTATTCCTAGGTTCGACAAGTGATTTTTGGCTGGAGCTTCCCCTATTGCGGTCCAAAAATTTGTGTCAGCCATCCTTCTATGCTCACGCGGTAGGGGCAGCATTGAGGCATCAATCTGTCAGGATCAGTTGGTGACTTTCGGGGGGAACAATAGAACAGGTAAAGGCATCCGCAAAGCCTAGTTATATTTTTGTAGTTACAAATACATGTTAAGCACATATATAGTGATACTAATAACATGATAGTCAATTCACGCATATACACGTGTAGTAAATATATCGTGTTATGAATAATAAGGAATGCATATATCGTATTAGAAATGACATATCTTATTGACAAGTCATGTTATAGTTTATGTGATATCAGACACATCGTGCTATTGATAACAAGATAAGTAGACTTAGCGTGTATTTGATGGTTACTTGGGTTGTTACAAAAGTTGAATGATCACTTGATTTTTTGTCCATTACGTTGGCAATTACAAAATTTGAATAATCACCAGCCATTTTTTACAGTTACATAATCTCAATAATCACGACCCATTATAGACAACTACAAAGTATACTATAAATTCTAATATACATTTTTTACAATTGTACACAACAAGATGAACGGTGGAATTATTGAAGGCCTCATAGGAGAAAAAAAAGAATAGGGTTTATGGGAGGAGGCCAAGGGTGGGCACAAACAGATACTCCGATGGTTTGAAACTTTCAAAGTACCTTGTCTATGCAAGGGCAGAATGTAAGCAAAGCTTAGAGAAGACGGGGTTATACCTAATATATGAATACAAGAAAGTGATCATCTCAAAGCCACTACTAAAAGTATTGACTGGTGAGTGTTGGGTTGATTCAAAATAAGTATTTAACATCAGGGGAAAAACTCTACCCATCATGGAGGAAGATGTTGCCATCATCACAAGTCTAAAGGATCAAGGGAACCTTGTGAAGTTGGAAACCGGTGAAAGGAAGGTGGCCCAAGCAAAAGGACAATTTTTCAAAAGTTTTTTCTCTAAGAAGAGGCCAGACAAGAACCATATTGATGACATTTTGAAGGAGGTCTATGAATGAAAGTGTGGTCATTGACGAAGACCTAACACGCTTAGCAATATGCATATGGGTGCACTAGTGTTATTCACACATAGCAACAATTTGTCTCCCAATAGCTATGTGACTATCTGGATGACATTCATTGATGGGGAGGTACACAAGATGCTCAGACAAGGATTATCTTCGTCCTATGGAATCATTAGGAGCAGAGAACAAGACCGCTCTACTACCGCTAGAATTCTAACGGGGCTTTGTTTGTTCTATAGGTAAAACCTCATAATAGTTATAACATGATTAGTGCATGGTAGTGTAGAGTCAATAACATGATTGATTAACATGTTACATTTATAATAACATTGTAGGAATAGCGTGTTGTCAATAACACGATAATTTGACTAGCGTGTAATACATAATATGATATATTTATTAGTGTGTACTGTGTTGTACAATTTTTTATTAGCGTATAATCAATGACACGATAATTTAAGAAGTGTGTTATCAATTATACAATTATAATAGGATCATATTTTATTTAACACAACATATTCATATTGGAGCCCTACTAATATGATTGTTTTGGTAATATAGGTGTAGTTTTTTAGCACACTAATATATGGGCACCAAGTTGTCCTCCATGTACTCCCAGTACAAGAGGTGGCTCAGGATGCCGCAAAGCCTGATCCTTCTACCAAAAAGTCTAAGAATAAGTTATGGCTCATCACAAGGTGAAGAAGTGGTACAATAAGATGCTCACTCGTCTAAAGGTCAACTTTGAGGTTATACTTCAGATAAAGCCAGTTGATGAAAAGACCCACATGATCGGGGTCTAGCTAACTACCGAGAAGACCCACAAGAAGGTCAGCATTCATACCACTAGTGTAAGCCAGAGGGGGACCATTTCCAATAAAAACACATCGGATGTAGATGTCAACCTAATCTCAACTGGCCTCAAACATCACTGAAAGCTTTGTGATGCCCCTGGATGGTATTTAGGAATCTTGACAACGTGTTGGAGAAGGCTGCCAACTATGGGCAGCAAAGGTGGAGCACAATGTTGTGTTTCGAAATACGAAATGCTTATTAGGTGGGCTATGGGCTCCATTAGGTGGATTAGTATTAGGGCCAGTAGTACTTACTTATTAGGTTTATTATCTTCAGTTGTTTATTAATAATGGACTTTAGGGTTAGTGTTAGGGTTCCATTAATATATTGTCCTCTGTTGTTTATTAATAACATAATAAAGTCATCAATGACCTAAAATCCGTTATTAATGGGTCACTAAACACAAGTAGGGTTCTTGCCTGTTTGCATCCTAGGCATATCTTATATTGCAAAGATATGATTCATTAATCATTCCCTGTTTGGATCCCTACCTTTCCCTCGCCAAAAATGATGAAAAAAAATCATCCTTTGTCACCCAAGGTTGGAATATATATATATATATATATATATATATATATATATATATATATATATATATATATATATATATATATATATATATATATATATATATATATATATATATATATATATATATATATATATATACATTTTCGTGGGCCACATCAAATAGCAGTATGGGATGTGTGGAAAATCATGTAGAAATAAGATTAATATATTTGAGGCCAATTTTGATAAGTAGGACCCGATCATTAAGGCTGGTCAAAGTGTCAACCCCATTAATGACTTAAATTTGACGTGGTTTAAATAAATGGTCCCACATATTGAAATAACTCAAAATTTAGTAAACCCAAATCTTCAAATGAGATATTTAAATCTTAATTAGTTTAACATCTATTTTACAGGTCTAAAGACTCAAATTAGAAAATGTAATCTCAGCCACTGATTTGATAATGAGATTGAAGTGTCATGATGAAGGGGGCCCATGTGTCCAAATAGGCCCAAAATTTATGGCTCCTTATTTTTTATGATATTTTTTTATTTTCTTTGGTCTCACACTCAACAAATATTGGTATGATGTATATTTTAAAAATTAACATGATAAACTTTTTTATTAATTTGACTTCACCTTACCTTTAATATATATATACTAAAGCCTCACATATGATTTAATATATATATATACCAAAACCTTACACTTGGGTTTTAATTGGATAAAACATGTGGGCCTCACATAATGTTCACTTGGACTCCCTTATTTTGTCCCATTAAAACCCAAGAGTGAGCTTTTAGTGTATAAATACTATTTGTCCTATTGTAATAACCCCAAATTTAGTTAAACTTTATCATCAAAGGGAATATTCGAATCCCAATCAGTCCCACTATCTACAAGGACTCAAATTAGAAAATAAAATCTCAATGATTGATTTGAAAGTGAAACTAAATGGTATGATGAAGTGGGCCCATATGTCCAAATCGGCTAAAAATTTGTTGGCCATATTGGTTCCTTTCAGTCTCACCCCCTATATATTTTGACAAGAATCACATCTAAAATGCATGAGGTTAACTTATTATTATTTTATATATAGAGAGAGAGGGGGGGGGGGGGGAGGGAGGTGATAGTATCAAGTCAATTTTACAAATTCTATATCAGGTTGATTTTTTATAGGGTCTATATTGGTGGGCCACTATCAAATGGAGGTATGGGACTGAGGGGATGAGTGGCAAATCATAAGAAAATGAGATTGGTATATTTAAGGTCAATTTTGATGAGTGGAACGTGCTCTTCATAGCTGGTCAAAGTTTCAACCCTAAATAAACGGCTTCAATTTAATGCGGTTAAAAAGATAAGCCCCACATATTGGAATGACCCAAATTTGGTAGACCCTCATATTCAAATGAGATATTTAAATCGTAATTAGTTACACGCCTAAAAATATAGTCTCAACCATTGATTTAATGGTAAGATGGAAGTGCCATGATGAAGGGGGCTCATACTTCCAAATGGGCTCAAAATTTATGACCCTTCGTTTTTTACAATGTTCTTTCTATCTCTCTTGGTTCCACCCTCAACAAATATTGGTAAGTTCTATATTTTAAAAATCAACTTGACATACTCTTTTATCAAGTTTGTCATGTAGACTTTTTATTATTTTTTTGCTGCCTTAATTGCCCACTATAATCTTCTACAAATTAAAAATTATTAGGCATTCTGAGAATACTAGGTGGACTTACTCGTACTATAAATATTTTTTCCCTATTGCAATGACCCCAAATTTAGTTAAACTTTATTATCAAAGGGAATATTTAAATCCCAATTAGTCCCACTACTTCCATGGACTCAAATTAAAAAATAAAATTTCAATGATTGATTTGAAAGTGAAATTAAATGGTATGATGAAGTGAGACCATATGTCCAAATAGGCTAAATATTTGTTAGCCATATTGGTTCCTTTTGGTCTCACCCTCTATATATTTTGACAAGAATCACATCTAAAATGCATGAGGTTAACTTTTTATTAATTAATATAAAGATAGAGGGAGAGAAAGAGGTGGTAGTATCAAGTTAATTTGACAAACTCTATCTCAGTTTAATCATTTAGAGGGTCTATATAGGTGTGCCACTATTAAATGGAGGTATGGGACCGAGGGGAATGAGTGACAAATCATAGGAAAATGAGATTCGTATATTTAATGTCAATTTTGATGAGTGGAACCCGCTCTTCATATTCAATCAAAGTTTCAACCCTAAATCATCATCTTAAATTTGATGCAGTTAAAAAGATAAGCCCCACATATTGGAATGACCCAAATTTGGTAGGCCCTCATATTCAAAGGAGATATTAAAATCATATTTAGTTACGTGCCTTTCTCACAACTCTAAGAACCCAGATTAGAAAATGTAATCTTAACCGTTGATTTAATTGTGAGATGGAAGTGCTATGATGAAGGGGCCCCATACTTCCAAATGGGCCCAAAATTTATAGCCCCTCATTTTTTGGATGCTTTTTCTATTTCTCTTGATCTTACCCTCAACTAATATTGGTAACATCTACATTTAAAAATTAACCTGATGTACTCTTTTATCAAGTTGATTTGAGTTTACTCTTTCATCAAGTCAAATTAACAAACTCTATCTCAGGTTGATTTTTTAGAGGGTCCATATTGGTAGTCCACCATCAAAGGGGGCATGGGACCGAGGGGGATGAGGGGCATAGGATAATGAGATTGGTATATTTAAGGCCAATTTTGATGAGTGGAACCTGCTCTTCATAGCCCGTCAAAGTTTCAATCCTAAATCAACAACTTCAATTTGACACGGTTAAAAAGATAAGCCTCACATATTGGAGTGAATCCAAATTGGGTAGACCCCCATATTCAAAGGAGTATTTAACTTGTAATTTGTTACACACCTATCTTGTAACTCTGAGGACTCAAATTCAAAAGTGTAATCTCAACCGTTGATTTAATGGTGAGATTGAAGTGCCATGATGAAGAGAGCTCATACTTTTGTACCTTTGTAAGTGTTGTGATGAAATAATGTAAGATCCATGAACTTGAACCGGTTTTAATTCATTATGTTTAGTTGCTTTTGTGTGGTTTAATGTCAATTCTGATCGGTTCTAAACTATTTTTAAAATTTAAGTATTTTTTGAAATATTTTAACAAAAATCAGCTTCACATTTATGGGTTTTAAGTGAATTTGAGTCAATTGTGAATTTTCTGAGAATTTTTAGAATTTTTGTGAATTTTTTAAAAATTAGGGTTTGGTGGGACCCCTGTGGGCCATATGGTCGAATTTGGGGGTTTTGATCCAAAACGTTCCAGACATCAAATCAAGTTATTACAAAAAATTTCAGAATTTTTATGGCCCTAATTAGAATTTAAATGGCCAAAATACCTACTTTTAGTTAAAGATTCTATTATCACCCTAAGTTTTAATTAGGTATAGCCCATTCTTTCCTATAAAAGGAAAGGGGTTGACCTTTTCCCATTTTGGAAAGGGCTGAGCCAGGAGATCTAGAGCCTAATCCCCAATTAGGCCTAACGAGGAAGTGATTAGAAGTAAGATTTCCTTAATCCTTACTTAATCATTAGGATTTTCTTAAACTCCTCTTAATCTTATCTTCCTCCATTAATTCAATCCGTTTTCTAACCATTAAATCATTGTTTTACTCCTCTACCTCAAACCCTAGCCTTCAAAAATTCGATTTTATGTCTCCTAAGCTTTAGATCTAGGATTTGTTCTATGATTTTCAAGTTTAAATCGGGTTTAGATGAGTATTAACATAAAGATCATACTTTTGGAAGGTTTCAAATGATTGAAGAGTAAATCCAACTCAAACCAAGTTGAGAGGTAATGGGTTTTCATCTCAGCCATAATATGTATGCAAATCTCGATTTTTATGTGTTTTGATTGAATAGGTTTCATATTTAGGGCTTTAATGGTAGATTTGCAAAAAGTTAATCTTTTGCCTTAATTACTTAGGGTTTTGATTTGGAATGAATTGATTTAATGTTTGGGAATGTTTAATATAATTTTGATGGCGTATGAGGCTTGGAATGAAAACCTCGATCTGCCTTGTTGGTGATCGAATGGCCTTCAAGGCCGATCGATCAGTTACACTGTAGATTTGGGTATTATTTAGTTTTTATGCCTATTTTGGTATTTTTACTCCAAACTAATATTTCTAATGTTTATTTGGAGTGTTTTGACTTAGAATAAACTACTGGAAGTGTATGATAATTAGGTTGGGATTTATGAAGCATGCTTAATTATTATGTGGAATTTCATGATTATGGCTAGACATGATAGCACATTGATCTCTTGAATCTATTTTGGTGAAATTCATATGTTTAAGCATGTTCCAGCAAGGTTATTGTATGACAATGATACGATATGTCATCCTATAATATGAATGAATTGTGGGTGAATGGTGATACCATATTCTAGCTTCATGTGTAGGATAATTATGCTTGTAAGAGTTGAGCATTTGATTTCACATGAATAGAATGATGGTTTATGATAGATTTCACCATAATTTCAGTTGGTAACTATGATTAGATTTTATCAAAACATGTGTGTATTGTCTTATGAGCTATTGTCAAAGCATGGTCATGTGCGTAGGAATATATGAACACACACACGTGGGGAATTTATTATGAAATCGTTGTTGATGATTCAAATATGATGCATGTGGGGACTAATGGGAGCATATTCCATGTGTTATAATTCATGTAGAGATTGCTCACGGATGTATCATGTTGCATGCAGCATGAAGTGGATTTCATGAATGAGACTTTACCGATGTTTAGCCGTGGTTGATCGATTGCATGCAATGTTGTGAAATTGGGTGCCAGATTAATCGATCGTTGGCTTAATCGGAACTTGGTTGGTCTGAAAGGATATGATTTTAATTTGAGTTCCTATGTGGAACATGGATACTCCTCGGGTTGAGTCGACTTGAAATATATGGAGATGAGAGATTGACTCGTCTTGCGGTTGAGATTTCTTGAGATAGTCCAACCTGGACACTGAGCACCCAGGGTGGTATGCCTCCGTGCACCGGCTATCACATGTTCGAGTTAATTCGAACTCTTCCACTGTAGAGATGTCCAGATAGAACACACTACTCTAGTTAATTCGGACGTTCCTCACCCGGACTATCTAGAACGAGCATACCTGCTCTAGTTAATTCAGACTTCCCGTGTGGATTGTCCAGAGCGAGCAGAGGCACTGACTACCCCTACACCATAGTTTTCTATAAGGAATTCGGACTGTGTCCAGAGCGGGTAATACCCTAGGTTTTCAGTTAGGAAATCGGACTACGTCCAGAGCGGGTGATATGATTGTATTCCTTTCCATGATGAAGACATTCACCATTTGTTGATAATGCATGTGTATGAGATAAAATTTTGCCCAGATTACACAGGTTGTGTAGGGATATTTGATATTATGTGACACATGTGGATACGATTTATTATGCATGATCTTGATTTAGTGTGGTTTAGAAACTTGTCTGCAGGGTGAATGAGCTATAGAAAAGATGTAATATAAATGTATGATCTGAAATCGTGTGATTGAAACACTATCATACAGGTTTATGAGATCTGAATGCATGATCTGAATTGTGTGTGGATACATTATTATGCAAGTTTATAAGATATGAATGTATGATTTGAATGGTGTGATTGAGACACTATTATGCAGGTTTATGTGATATGGTTGCATGATCAGAAAGTGTGTGAAAGACACTTCTCATGCAGTTTATGTGTGATATTATGCTTGATTTGATTAGATGTGAACTATTACCTATGTAGGATGGATGCTAGCTTATAACTTTATCATTTATGCCTTGACTTTGATAGGTGTGTCATATGCATGCTAGCTCTTATGTTTATGGATAAACAAGGGCTTAGTAAGGGAATGATTAGAAAGGGTATACCATGTTAATTATGGATCTGAATTTCTATATTGCTATGTCATGATATTTTTTTCTGATTATTGTCGCCGAATTCAAACCTTATTGAGTTTATTTGCCCCACTTTACGTGTTTTTGTTTTGGGGCTGCATGGTGCGACATGCAGTCAGGCAGGATCCTCTGTATGAGGAATGGTCGGGAGAGCATGAGATTAGGTATGCATGCCTCTAGACTTTGTTATGTTTTTTTTATTTACTTTATTATGACAATAGAACATCATGTTTGGTGTTTCTTGTTTCAAACTTGTGTATATCTTATGTGTTTTAGATATGTTTGAGACTTTATGATTTAAGTCATGTGTGTTGGCTCAGGATTCTAAGTATGTGGGTATAAGACTTGTGGACTAGTTTAGAGTTAAAATCCTCTTTTGTTCTACTTATTACTCTTTCTCAAAGGACGTGAGGTGTGCAACTCCATAGTTGAAACGCTTGTGTGAGGAGCCAAGTCTTCCGTGAATTCGGCAATCCATTCAATTCTATCACCCCCGCGCGCTGACCTGTCCTTGGACCTGGTTCGGCTCGGTTCGGGCGGAGCCGGGATGTGACAAATAAACTCACTGGAAAAAAATGATCAAACAAAGCAAAATGCTTTATCCTTAAAACAGAATTCGTCATCCCTATTGGTGCTAAGGATACACTTGGGCGTCTGCCTCATAGGATAAGATGATCAATCACATGCTGTAGAAGCACGTTCACATAGCGCATGCAGCGAACCACATTGAGGAATGCTCTTCACATAAAACACAAAGTTGGAAATTTAGAAAAATAATGCAGAAAATAATTTTTCAGCGTTTTATGAGAAATCCCGTTGAAGACAACCCATCCCATTTAAATGGACTCATCCATCCGTTAACGGACACATTTTGGTGAGAGTAAAACCGAACCCATTTTGGGTTAAGAGAAAATTAAATAAATTTGTCCCAAAAATAATCATCTTGTTGACCCAACCGAACCCGGCAGGCCACGAATGCGAACCGAACCAACCAAGCCGAGTCAGCAGGACGGCGTTGACAGCGGCACGAGCGTGGGTTAGCCCACCTTGGTGCATGGGTCTAATATATAATTCCCCCACAAAAGTGGGGTGGCCCAAGGGCCTAACTTGAAAGGTCAAATTTATGCCTTATATACCAACATCATCACATTTTTCTAGGCGATGTGAGACTATTCACTCCTTTAATTAATTCACACGTGTGATTCTAATTCACTTCAAAGTAGGCTTGGGTACTCAATGCCCGTATAGGCTAGACCCACATATAACCCACTTCTAACAACTTTTAAATGGGCTCAAAATTTATGATCCCTCAACAAATATTGGTAAGTTTTATATTTTAAAAATCAACTTGATATACTTTTTTTATCAAGTTATATATATATATATATATATATATATATATATATATATATATATATAATGTTGGGTCATGTCAATGTTTTAAAACTCGGCCTGGCCGGTTGGATCGGGTTCAATCGGACTCAGTTGATAAACCAGTCTGGTTTATCTGGCTCAATGGGTCATGTTGACATGGCCAAGTCAACATAACCCTCCAGTTGAACCACCGACCTGCTAACGGGGATCTAGGGGTGTTCACGGAAAGAAACGAACGCGAACATAGGGTTGTCTGTGTCCATCCGTCATTTGAATAACTCTTGTCTGTGTTCGTTCGTGTCCGCCTTAGTCTGTATTATACTTCATCTAAGTCCGTCCGCTATGGACACGAACGGACATGGATAAATATTTAAACACCTAAATTTTTATCCCAATTTAAATTTTTTAGCACTTTATAGCATGTAAAAGTTGTCTTAACATGTTACATATATACTATATCTATGTTTTCAAGTTATCTAATACCTATGTAGTATATTAAGATTATCCTAACATGTTTTATAAGTTATGGATTTATATTTTGAAACTGTCCAGTACCTATGTAGCATGTTAGGACTGTTCTAACATAGTATATAAGTACTGGATTCATGTTTTGAAGTTGTCAAGTGCCTATGTAGCATGTTAGGACTGTCTTAAGATGCTACATAGGAACTTTGTCCGTGTCCGACCCGAACAAAAAAATGTCAATTATATATAAAAACGGACGCAAACCGGGGTCGGACCGCCAACCTGCGGACCAGGGTCGGACCTGTTTAACGTTTTATGTTAAGTTTTGAAGAAAAAATTTTGTGGTTTGCACCATATTCAAACTCACGCCTGTTAAAGTAGAATAACATCACTTAGCCCATTGGCTACAAATGTTTTGTTGTACATACATTACAAAACTATTATATTTATTATATATCTACTTTATAATGCTCTTAGAAAAGTTTATGCATATGTGGGATTCAAACTCAGGTAACCAGCCTTACGTACTCTGCCAACCGTTACGAAAATTTTGTATAATTAATGTGCGCAACTTTATATTTATTTAATATATCAAAAAACCGAGTCAACCCAAATTGAACAACAATTGAACCCAATTGACCTAGCCGACGACCATTCGGTGTCAATAACCGGGCTGGTTTTTAAAACATTAGTTCATGTAGACTTCTTATTTTATTTTTTGCTACCTTGATTGCCCACTATAATCTTCAACAAAAATATTATGTATTCCGAGAATACTAGGTGGCCTTACTCCTATTTTATGAGAAGATCGACACATGGAAATACGCATTAACGCAAGTGGGACTTACATGCACTAATTCATGCGCTCATGATCCGAAGGATCAGTTACTTGTGTAAAGTGGGAATAATTCCAAAGAGTACTCCGGAGGTACTCAATAATTTGTCATAATAAAGGCCTTATGGCCGTGTAGATGGTTCTAACCACAGCTTCTCATTCAAAAAGACCCATGATTCAAAAAAAGACAAAACAAACATGATTCATGTGGCCATTGGATTAGGTCCATTATCCTCCTCTTTCTAAATGTCGTGGGCCTTTGCACTTTAGCAGATGCCTTGATCAAACGACTTTGATACATTCAGAAGGAATTGAGTCACATGAGGCTACAGACAAGAAAACAGAAAGGGAAACCATACTGGAGAACAAGGACAAAGAAAAAAAAAACAACAGAAAAGGGAGAGAAGTCAGAAGAGAGTAAAGAACTTGTAAAAGATTAAAGGTAAATGCAATACCTTGCTTGTGCTTTTTCTTTGGCATAAGCATGGCCAACATCTAGCTTATACATATTATACATACATATAGATACAAAAAGTAGCAAAAGAAAAAGGGGAATATGAGGAAAAGAGGAAAGAAGAAGTCAAAAAAAGGCCTTGGGTGCTGGGTTGCTTTTCATTTTCCTTCCACCCAGACCTGTAAATAACACATTTAAGTTACAACAATCATGTCAATCATCACCATTAGCTCATAATTTTAGGGTGATTGGCTCCATCCTTTTACAGTATCATCAAAAGGGTCTCCCTCCAATCCTCCCTGCAACCATGCCCAATTGAAAAAGAAAAAAGAAAAATCAGTTGACTCTAAAGCAAGTTCAACAAAAGGGGAAAACATTAAATAGTGGTTTCCTAATACTGATCAACCCTAACTCATAAAGACCACCAAACTAAACCTAAGCATTAAAATATGGCATATAAAGCCTTACACACATAGGTAGGTGAAGTAATATCCCAAAAGAAAATAGAAAAACCTTACACATACAACATGGTAAAGTAGCTACAATTGACAAACAGATGCCATTTAGCTAGCCAGTCATCCAGAAAATGTCAAGGTTGCTATCATTGAAATCTTACAAAGGCTTGCCATCATCCACCCATGTGACTCAGTGACACCTTTCTTTCAATTGAAGCAATCCTAAACATTTCAATGTCATGCAATAACTACCACTTTTGGTTTGCCCACCAACTCAACTATTTGCCTCTCACTTCCCCACACCTGGCTCATGATATCTGCCAACATTTGACATAGTATTCCACAATCTTACAATAATATCTTAGCCATTAAAAATAGGGAAACTGTAGTACACACATCAAAGGCAAAAAGTTATAGTACTTAAGTTTCAATTAAGATTTTAACCCCAGTGAACTAATTTCATTATAATTACCTGCATTATAAGCCTTAAACTATATAAGCTTGAATGCCGTAAGAAATAATATTTTTTTATTCAGTAAAGATGTGGGGGAAAATCCAGTAAACCCTAATCAGGTCAAGTGCAATGCTTCGGATTCTTCCAATTAAAATAAAGGATCTGCACGCATTTGGCCCACAAATAATCCTCACGAGTTTCCGGATTTCGTGCCCATCCACACCCCTTCGATACGGCACGGAACACTGCGGCCGACACGTGACGATACGGAACCCGAACTTTCCACAGGAACTGAACGAGATGAACATAGAAGGGGCAAAATAGTGAAGATAAAGAAGCTTCCGAACCTGTAATGGGGAAGAGGCGACGGACGGAAAGTGACGGAAAATCGGAAATGGCAGTTTGCTTTCCGTCAGTCCCGGAAAATGACGGAGTCGGTGATGGCCAGGAGGGGCTGGAGGCAGGCCGGGGCGAACTTGCGGGCGAAGAGGTAGGGGACCGAGTGGTTCGACTCCCTGAGCCGGCGAACCAGACCGGGCGAGACCTCGGCCGGGCCGTAGGTGTGGGGGTGCCCGCCCGTGCTGTCCGTCCAGTTGACCCGGGTCAGCGTGAACCCGGCGCAGCCGGCCCGGTCCCGCATGCTGAGCAGGGTTGGGAAGTAGTGCTCCTCCGGGTAGCACGACTCGGTCTTCTTGCAGGGGAGGCGGAACCGGCGCCAGAGCCGGCGGTCCCGGACCACGAGCAGGGCGTGCGCCCGGGTCAGGATGAAGAACTGAGAACCAACCCGGAACTCGTCGAAGGGGACATCGGGCAGCATGGTGGTGGCCGGGTCGCCCCGGGCCGTGTACCGGTCCCAGATGCCTGGCTGGTCCGAGAGGATCTCGATGAAGCTGAGGAAGCGCCTCGAGGCGTTTTGGGGCGGCGGGGCC
The DNA here is from genome assembly GCA_035235625.1 of Saururus chinensis. Lineage (NCBI taxonomy): Eukaryota > Viridiplantae > Streptophyta > Magnoliopsida > Piperales > Saururaceae > Saururus > Saururus chinensis. The sequence goes on along the minus strand of CP141146.1, from coordinate 29,948,307 downwards.
AGGAGGGCGCGGTGGAGGAAGGGAAAGGAGTGGAGGGGGACGCAGGACTGGGAGAGGAGGGCGAAGAAGGCATTGCGGGGGTCGTCGAGGAGGGCGGCGGCCAGGAGGCGGCGGGCAGCTGCTATGAGGGAGGGAGAGGCGCGGTGGGTGGGCTTGGAGGCTATGATGCGGTGGCGGAATGAGAGTGAGGAAGCGATCAGCGGGCCTGTGGGGTCGGCGTGGACGTAGGCGTTGAAGAGAGGGTCGTGGCCTTCGAGGAAGCGGGCCCAGAGCGGGGCGAAGGGGAGGCCGGAGTTGGTGAGGAAGAGGAAGGCGATCTTGGGCAGGCCCGCGGCAGAGGCGCCGGCGGTTGCGGGGGAGGAGGTGTGAATAAGAACGTTGGTGGTAGAGAGGGAGGCGCGGCGGAAGAGGGCGAGGTCGTCGAGCTCGTCGGGGATGGATATGATGGGGGGCAGGTTTCGCGGGGGCAGAATGCGGGGCGCCAGCAGGGAGAGGAGCGGCAGCGAGAGCAAGAGGGCAAAGGAGAGCACGAACCTGGTCGAGAACATGGCCGGGGGCCCAAAAAATTCGGATCTTTGTCAGGCACCTCGTCGAGCGACCCAAAAACCGGAGAATCAAGCAAATAGCCAAATGGGTTTTTACGCAAATGGAGGAAGAAAAGGCTGGAAATGACAGGGAATCGCCATTGCTGCAGCTGCCGCTGCCGCCTCTCCGGGGTCGGAGAAACGGATTGCGGAGGCGCCCTCGGACGGAAAAAGATTGGATTTTTACGATTGGGAGTGGGGAATCGGAAGTGGAATTGGGGGAGGCGATGGGATTAGGGTTTTAGGGTTGCAGAAGGGGAGAGAGATTGGTGGGGGACGAAGAAGTGGAGGAGAAGGAGGCGGAGGATGGGGGAGGAGGGTGAAGTGTGAGCTGAAGAAAGGGATGCGGGTCCCACGCCGTCACGCAGAAAACTGATTCTGGCTTTTGTGACGTTTTCTTTTTTGACGCCGTCAGTCGGTCGAAGAGGCTGGGTCCGTGTACCCAAAAAGAAAAAGAAAAAAAGCTGGGTCCGGTATCCGGTTATGTTGGAAATTGGACAACAGCTTGGGAGCTGGGGATCGGTGTGGGAAACCAATGTCGGCAGAGTCAGTTTTTCGTGATCGCTACTCACCGGGGGCCAGCGTAAGAAATGCTTACTAAACGTTAACGTTGACTAGTTTTTTTACCGATGTTGGTCATATCTTTCTTCGTATCTTTTTTACCTTATTTATTTATTAAAATTTTTTATTTATTTTTTATATTTAAATATAATAAAAATATTTACCTCACTTTTCTCTTCTTTTTTTTTTGGTAGAAACATGGTCATCGGTGTCGACACCAGCTGATATCAATGCCACGCGGCAAACAAACTACACTGGACTGGCCTATATGGCCAGTTCGGCGCACGGTTGGATCTGGCCGCGCGAGCTAAATCTGACATGGCATGTGCGACTAGATTTGGCTAGGCCAGATCAGAATCCGGCCTTTGCAGCCGGATCTTGTCACTAGAGCATTCAGTGGAGTCGAAGTCACCGAAATTGTTGCCGGAAGAAAAGGGGGTGGGGTTTAATGCAATGGGAGAAGTATGAGTAAAATAAGGAGAGAAATACAGGAAATAAAGTAAAAAAAACCTCTTTTTCACTTTCTTTGGGGAACACAGGGAAAAAATTGGGATTTGAATAATCATGTTCTATTTAAAATAGATAGTGTACATATTAGTGCATGTTAGCATCAGTAACACTAATGTTAACATGTGTTAATATGTACGTTGTTAATCTCACAAATAAAATACTCCTAAGTGTTCCTTACACTAGGCTCATGGCAAGTGAGGAGTATAGAAAATGCCTCAACATAAGCCAACTCGATTTCTTGGTAAAATGAGGGAGCAAACTCCTTAAAGGAAAATATTTATTTCAATTTTTTTATACTAAAGTCTACTCCAACATCTAATTGGATCGAAAAAAGTAAATCTTCTTGTTGACATGTGTAACTCACCATCTCTATCCAATCATAACCTAGAATAGGATTTTGGTATAAAAAACGTAAAGTAGGAATATCATCTTTGGCAACTAAAGATCACCAAGTTTATTTGTAAATATATTTTTACTCATGAGTAATTAGTCTTATATATTATTTATATTTTTGTTATGTCAAGTTATTTTAAGATATTTTTTCCATTAGATCTGTTTTCCATTATAATTGTTCCCGAGGAAGGAGAGCTCCAAAGAGGGCATCCAATGCTAAGATGGTAAGGGTGAAAATTTTCCTCGCAATGTATGGCTTGGTCCTACCCACCCATAAAAATTAGACCTAATATTTTAAAATTTCATGCCTATCTTAAATCAGGTTGGGCTAACACAAGGGCCAAAGAGCCAAAATGCCAATCTCTCTCTCTCTCTCTCTCTCTCTCTCTCTCTCTCTCTCTCTCTCTCTCTCTCTCTCTCTCTCTCTCTCTATATATATATATATATATATATATATATATATTATTAGAAGGGAGTATGGTTTATATGAGTTCAGGCCATATGGGTATTGAGAGCCCAAACCCACTTTGAAGTGAATCAGAATCACACATGTAAATTGGTTAAAGAAGTGAATATTGGCATATAAGGCATAGGTTTGACATTTCAAGTTAGGCCCTTGGGCTACCCCACTTTTAGGGGGGACTTACATGTTAGACCCATGCACCTAGGTGGGCAAACCCACACGCACGCCGGCGCCGTTCGTCCGGCCCGTCAGCTGGCTCGGCTCAATCGGGTTGGGTCAACAAGATAATTTCTTTTGGGGATAAATTCATGTAGTTTTCTCTTAACCCAAAATGGGTCCAATTTTATATTCACCAAAATGTTTCCATTAATAGACGGACGCGTTCGTTTAAATGGGATGGGTTGTCTTCAATTGGATTTTTTATAAAATACTAAAAAAATATTTTCTCCATTATCCTTTACTAGATTTCTATCTCTGTGTTTTCTGTGAGAGCATTCCATAACGTGGTTCATTGCATACATTGTGTGAAGGTGCTTCTATAGCGTGTGGTTGATCGTCTTATCGTGGGAAGTAGACGCACAAAGCACCAGTAGGGCAGGCGATCTTAAGGACAGAGCATTTTTCTTGATTCAATCATCTTTTTCCAGTGAGTTTTTTCATCACAACACTTACAAAAGTACGAAATTAACAATCTTAAGAAATAATTAATATTTTTTTTGTGTTTTACTGTTGTGTCTGCTATTTCAAAATTGTGTTCTAAAATTTCGAAACTAAGACTATCTTCCGTTCATTGGAACATAAATAGCTGCAGAGGGTACAAATTTGACTTCGGTCATAATTCCCACTCCGATAAATGCTCCTATTCAAGTGAAAAGGAAAAACCAGAAAAGTTCAGTGGTGCAGATTTTAAAAGATGGCAACATAAGATGTTGTTTTATCTTACCACACTGAATTTGGCCCGATTCCTTTAAGAGGAAGTACCCGTTCTCACTTATGAGAAAAGGGATGACAAAATAGCTGTTACGGAAATCAATGCATGGAAGTATGCGGATTTTCTATGTCGTAATTATATCCTTAATGGGTTGAACAATATGTTATATAACATGTACAATCCGATGAAGAGTGTTAATGCACTATGGGAGTCCTTAGACAAGAAGTAAGATAGAGAATGCTGGAACGAAGAAATTTGTGGTCGGCAAATTCCTGGACTTCAAAATGATAGAATATATGTAACGCCTGGGGTTTTTCATACATTTTCCTCAAAATTCACGGAAATTTTTTGCAATATAACTGCTATAAATCGGAGAAAATGACGAATACGAAACCTGATAAAATAGTTTTTATAATTTAAAACATAACACATCAGTTTTCTCATCCAAAGTTTTAATCCTTCGATTAACTATCGTATGGCCAAAGCAAATATCCTCAGGAGCTACTCGAAAACAACCGTACGAATAAATTGCTATGATCATATACTTTTAAATACAAAACTCTCCCAGGCATCCCTAAGTGCAAGTTTCATAACAGTCCACAGTCTAATCCAAACTAAAGTCTAGAAAGAATAAACATCTTAATGTTCGTCTCACCCAATACATTAGATCGTGGCACAAATAAACTCATAGTGAGTCAAGCATATACCTGAGTCAATGGGAATCAATCCACCGCTGAAATGAGCGTCCATCTCCAGGAGCTCTCCATCACAAACATGAAGCACTCAAGCAAGCATATCATAATCATGCTCATACGCATACATTCATACCAAATGCACCATCGTGTCAAAATCATACTAAATGCACCATCGTGTCAAAATCATACTAAATGCACCATCATGCCAAAGTCATACTAAATACACCATCGTGCCAAAAACATACCGAATGCACCATCGTGCCAAAGTCATACCATCCAACAAAACTTACACAAACACCCTTATCCAGGGTCTTACAAACTCACTCGTACCATCGTACGCATACTCATACAACATACGCATACTTCTACGACTTTATTCGTACAATCATATGCTCACTCATACAACTTATACATACTTGTACGACCTTACTCGTACAACTTACACAAAAACACCCTTACCGTCTTACTCAGAAACATACTCTCACAATCGTACTCAATACACATACTCTTACAGTTGTGCTCATACGCATACGCTTACAGTCGTACTCATACTCAGACACTTACAGTTGTTCTCATACACATATGCTTACAGTCGTACTCATACTCATATACTTACAGTCATTCTCATACACATACACTTACAGTCGTGCTCAAACTCATAATCGTACACATATCAACGACCACTGAAGCTCATTACAACTAATAAGCTCCAGCGTCAAAATGGAAAAGAATGCCACTGGGGCAACACCTTAACCTCCAGGGAGTGACTAGACGCCATGGACTTTTCCGAAGGTAAGGCACACCAATGCTCATGGGGCACTGGATCAAACAGGTAAGAGTAGATCCATGATACTACTTACCTGAGCGCGCAAACATAAACACCCATACATAAGGGGTCATACAGTTGTCCACCATAATGGGTCTTATAGTGCCAAAGAATTGCCTACCATAATGAGTCTTATAGTACCAGAGAATTGCCCACTATAATGGGTCTTATAGTTCCAGTGCCACTCTTGGGCATAAATCGTACAGTGCCACTTTTGGGTAGAAACATACAGTGCCACTCTTGGGAAGAATCATACAACGCTCTCAATAGAGCATCAAACGTCTGGGCTTAATACAGCACATAGACCAAATCGAAAGCAAACATCGCTCTCAACAGAGCATCAGACGTCTGGGCTTATACAGCACATAGACCAAATTGAAAACATACATCGCTCTCAACAGAGCAACAGACGCCCGGTGCTCTATACAGCACACAGACAACATCCCGCAGGATAAACACCATGGCAAGACATGATAAAAGCTCAGCCGACTCTTTATCGGCTAGCTCAAACACGGAATTTAATCCGCCGAACCCTCAGGTCTCAAACTCACAACGCTATCATTAGCTATGCTTATAATTCAAGTTTGAATTAAGTAAATTATGCGGTACAATTATGCCACACAAGCACTCAAATGCACTGTGCTCCACTGATCAAACCGAAGCTGAGCCCGATCCGAAACCCTAGTTCGTCAGGGCAGCAGACTTCGTTTAACCTGTCCATATCATGATCAAACTCATCGTACACCAAAATCTTACAGTCTTACGTACTCTGCCATCCCCTTATGGCCAAACCATCTTACACTAACATAATTAAATTAAGCTCCTCAGAGCCAAACCCAGTTGTCACCCTTTTACTTATACCTCACATATTGAGCTTACTTTTCACTTCATAATCTGTACGTTATGCTTGTACAATTATGCACACTCTTACTGTCTGACCATCCCCCAATCATACGTTCTGATCCAAATCAAACAATCTGATCCCATCCTAGCTTGTCAAACTCATATCTGTCGTCTTTCATCATACGCTTACGCATCCCACATCCAATCCAGATGAAGCCTCTGTCACCTCTTACTGTCCATCGCCCATACTTCTTGCCCACATACACTTACACAGATCCATAGCATAGGCCAATAGCCATCATACATATGTATGTCTATCACACATACGTATAACATACACATCCTATCATACATACGTAGCTTACAAACATGCACGCTAGCCATCACTAGCACATGCATAAACTGCATACATAGCTTACAATCGTACACGCTAGCCATCACTAGCACATGCATAATCCGTATACATAGCTTACAAACATACATGCTAGCCATCACTAACACATACTCAAACAACATACGAAGCTTACCAACAAACACGCTAGCCACCACTAGCACATACACACATACATACTTCAAATATACACGCTAGCCATCACTAGCACATACATACATACATACATACATACTTCAAACATACACGCTAGCCATCACTAGCACATACACACATACTTCAAACATACACGCTAGCCATCACTAGCACATACACATACCATACATACTTCAAATATGCTTACAGCCCATATGCACGTCATAGGATTTCAGCATGGCATAATTTATCCTTTTATATCATGCAAACGGATTTGATTCAACATCCATATCATTCAATCATATAGTCCTATCATGCTGCTACTCATTCAAAGCATGCTATCATGAAATTATGAGTTCAAAGCTCCCCTACCTCATAATTATGACGTTTGATGGCGAGCACATGACGGTGGCGACGTCGGTGGCGGAGTTAGCGGCCAAAACCATTGCATAGTTGAGAGAGCTGTTATCCCGAGGATTTAGGAAGTGCCGGAAACAATCACGGCCAAACAAGGTGTCAAAAGTTGATGCGGCAAAATCTGCGATCCACGGTGGCACACTAGGGGCGGCCAGGAGAAATGTCATGCCAACATAAGTGGCGGTGCGACCACAAATCAAAGGTGAACTCACTGACGGTTGGCTGGCGACTGAGAAGTACTTGGCCGGCCGCAAGATGTCGAAATCGGCCATGGACAGCACCCAACGGAGACGATTTTGCATCAACAAGGGCCCACATAAGGGCGGAGGGCAAGGGGCAACGCTCGAGGACAAAGGAGAGGTGGTGGAGGGCTATGTGTCAACTCCACTCGGTGGCAAACCCAACCGATGGTCAGGTGGCGCGAATGCGGCCCCTAAGCCCTGAAACGCATGTGTGGCTACATACACACGAGGCCAAAAAGTGCCACTATAGGGGAGATGGGTCGTATGGTGGCGACCCAAAGGCCACATAAGGGCGGTCGAGCTAAGGCTAAGACATGGTGGCCGATCGAAGTGGCGACATCGCCTATCGCCACCCACAGCTAACACACGTAGTGCGGGCGGCTGTGCATCTCTCACGGTATAGGGCAAGGCAAGCGGCTCATTCCTAGCGGAGGTGTAATTGGCCAAGTGGGGCTGGCCCTCACTGTCGCTGAGCCGGGGTAGAGCCCACGATAGCCAAATGGCCCATGGCTCGCCAATGGCCACGACCCGAGACGCACCCAAAATGTCTAATCGGGCGGAGCAAAATAATAGGGGTGAAGCGGGGTCGGAAACGGTAAACCCCTACCGACACAGGGTCAAGGTAGGCTGGACGGGTCCAATCGGAGTCCATCCGGTGGCCGGACGACGATCGGAATTCCCGGCGTCTCAAAAAATCTCACAGACAGTGAGATGAAAATAGTGATAAAAACCCGACCAAAAGACCGGTAGCTCACAGCGGAGCGAAGAAAGCATGGCGGCGGCTCTAGCCAGTGCCTATGGGTTCCTAGTGGCCAACTAAACATAAGTCTAGTTGAGAGCGGCCACAAACGACATCAAAATCGTACACCATCTCTCTCTTATTGATAGCATTGGCTAGTTGTCCAATTTGGGCTTCTAACTTTACTATAGATTGTGTGTAAGAGTGGAGGAGTTGGGATTGAGATTGAATGCCTTGCAGGGCACTCAAGACCTTTTCTTTAAAGCTTAGACTCCTATTGGGTTGGACATATAGATGTTGGACTTGAGGTCGGTGGAATTGGGCTGGTGGGACTTGGAATGGTTGCCTAAGGGGTTGGTTGCCTACAACCCCTTGGTTTTGTGCCTGCCAGGAAAAGTTAGGATGATTCCTCCACCCGGGGTTATATGTATGTGAAAATGGATTATTCTCAGCCCTAGGGAAGGATTGGGTAGTATTCACGTGGTCTTGGACAAGCTCATGAAATTGAGAGGTAGAGGGGCACTCCATGATAGTATGGGCTGGGCTAAGGCATATTATTCATGCATCTTGAGTGAAGGGAGTAGGCTGATGTGTTGAAGTCATAAGGAGGTCCAACTTCCTATTTAAAGTATCAACTTTAGAGTAGATGTCTAATGGGTTTTTGACTTTATACAAGCCACCCCTAAAGGGGGCATTGTTAAACGTAGATAGTCCACTCTCATTTCTATTCAATGCAGCATGTTGAAGAGAATTTTCACTCAAGTCTTCAAAAAGTTTTCATGCCTCATTTTCATTTTTTAGCAAAAAGGTACCCCCACAACTTGCATCAACAAGATGACGGTTTTGTTCAGTAAGACCCTCATAAAAACGTTGCACTAATTGCCACTTAGGGACAGCATGATGAGGACACCTCCTAAGAAGGTCCTTAAGTCTATCCCAACTTTCATCGAACTGTTCAGTGGGAAGTTGGGCAAAAGTGGTTATGGCTTTTCTCATTTGGTTGGTCTTACCTATGGGGAAGTATTTTTTAAGGAATTTTTGTTGTATTTGGGCCTAAGTTATGATGGTGTCTAGCTCTAAAGAGTGAAACCATTCCTTAGTCTTATCTTTCAATGTGAAAGGGAAAAGGCGAAGTTTAACAGCTTCATCGGTTAAATTTGAAAGCTTAAAAGTTGTGCATATTTCCAAGAAGTCATCTAGGTGCCTATACTGGTTTTCATTATTAAGTCCATAAAAAGATGGAAGCATTTGAATAACATTGGGCTTAATTTCATAATTTTGAGCAGCGACCGCTGGCAACGTAATGCATGAAGGGGAGGTGTACTCATTGGGAGTATAATACTCCCTTAGAGCTTTAAGTGGTGTATCTACTAACTGATGTTCATCCATGATGAGGGTAGAGGTAGTGTGGGTGGAGGAATTGGTGGGAGTGTTTGGGGGTGTAGGGATATAGGTTGAGGGCAACACAGATCTCCTAGATGTCCACTCAGGCTCAGGGTCAAATGGTACTAATCGGGGGAGTAAGGAGCGACGACCACGCATACACTACAAACACACCACACGATTTTAAGTGTAAAAAGGGAAAGATAAAGCAAAAATAACTAAAGAAAAATAATAAAAAGGAAAAAAGATCTTACAAACCAAAGAGAAGCTTGTCAATGTCCACTTGTGGCCACAAGTGTAGAGAGCATGGTCTTCAACTCAACCTACAAGATCAAATTAAAAGAAAGTAAGAAACTAAGAATCAACCTTAAAAAAAAAAGTAAATTAAAACTAAAGTATCTAAAATATCCTAAAGCTAATTTAGTAACAAATCAACACCGTCCCTGGCAACGGCGCCAAAAACTTGATCGTTTATAATTAAACCATTTGCAAGTGTACATGGTAATTGTACTAGGATGAGTATTTAAGGGTTGTCGAACCTCAGAGACGGATGAATTATTACTAAATCTAAAGAGGAATTTTCTGATTAAAAACTAAAACAACTTAAACTTAAATTAAGCAAAATAAAAGGAATCAACTAGTTTAAAAGTAAGAGATTAATATGATAGAATTTACTTAGAAAATCGAATCCACTATAGAATCATAACAATTCCTTAACTTTTAATCTAAATCTAGTGTGAATATGAGTAAGTATTCTCAGCTACAAGCTAGAATTACTTCAGATTGAATCATTAATTAACTTCCATGGCATGAACTATCTTCGACAATAGCACGAATCATCTACACTAAATAACTATAGGCATGACCCATCTAATCTTAGTATAACTCATCCAAGTCCTTAATTATCTGAACATTAAAACTATTGTATGACCAACTCATCTAAATAATAGAAATTAGAATTGATGCAAATATCAAAACTACATCAATCTATCATCTACAAGACAATAAATCAACATAGATTTAAATAAGCATTAAAAGCACTTCCATTAAAAATGAAATCCTTATCATACAATTGTCATAATTTACAACTGAGATCTAAATTAAAAAGAAAAGAAACTGAAACTTATCTATAGCTTCATCAACTCCTAAGTAAAAGAAAAGTCTAACCTTCCATTGTAGAAAAAAGCACTTGAATCTCCATTGAAAGCTTTGAGTTTTTCTCCATCTTCTTCTTCTTTTTTCTCTTCAGAAAATCTACTTGCTAAATCTCAATTTCGAGCCAAATATGTCTTTATATAGGCATAAGAACTGTAAGAAGAAGTTGTTTATGAAAAGGACTCAAAATTGGCTGAAATAAGGAAACTGTGCGTTATCCCGTTCGAACGCCCTGCATGCCCGTTCGAACGCCTATACTGCATTTTTCATCAAAATCACGTTATCCCGTTCGAACGCCCTGCATGCCCGTTCGAATGGATACACTGTTTCTGCAATCTGGACAGTTTTTCTGGACAGTCCAATTTCTGTTCATTAAGCTCTTTCTTTCATGTCCATATTAATTTCAAACTTGTTTATAACTCCAAAAAGTTATTCAAATCATTTTAAAACATGTCAAGACTATTTTGAATTATTCCAAATATCGTCCAAGTAGTTCGATAAGCGCATTTTACCAACAAAGCATTAAAACATCACATTTTAGACATGTAGAATATAATTAAAATCCCAATTTGATTCAAATGCATATCTAAACTACTAATAACTACAAAATTATTAATAATTAAACTAAAATACTAATATCTATCTTAATCTAAATAGATTATAACTAACTCTAAATTAACCTAATCTATACTAGCAAATAAGTTAAAAAGACATATAAAATAAATATATATTTCATACTTATCAACTATTCATTGTGTATTCATTGGTTATGCCAATAATAGTAGTGCATATTACTTTCTTGTTCATAAATTAGAGATTCTTTATATAAATGTCCATATTATAATTGAATCTAGGAATGATTCATTTCTTGAACATATTTTTCCTTGAAATTTTACAAAAGAGGAAAGTTCTCTTAAAAGAACTTTGGATGTTACATAGGATAATAGTGAAGACCAAGAGGGAGAAGATGATGAACCTAGACATAACAAATGTGTTAGAACAGTCTAGACTTTCTGACTTATATGTTAGAAAATGAGTCTCAAAGCTTTAAGAAAGTCATGTCATCTCCTTAAACACAATATTGAAAAGAGGTTGTAAATAGTGAAATTTAATCAATTATGCAAAATCATACTTAGGAACTGGTGGAAGGTCCACTAGGGAATAAACCTCTAGGATACAAGTGGATATTAAAGAGGAAGATGAAGGTTGATGAATCAATTGAAAAATGTATAGCCAAACATGTTATCAAAGGATACAAGCAAAAAGAATGTCAAGATTACTTTTATACATATTCACCGGTCACAAGGATAACTTCCATTAGAAACTTAATAGCTATTGCCGCTTTATATAATCTTGAAGTAAAGGTGATGATGTTGGTATATAAGGCATAAATTTAGCCTTTCAAGTTAGGTCCTTGGGCCACCTCCCTTTTATAGGGAAATTACATGTTGAACCCATGCACCTAGGTGGGCTAACCCACACGCGCGCTGCTATCCGTTTGGCAGGCCGGTTTGGTTCGGTTTGCATGAGTGGCCGACCAAGTCGGGTCGGGTCAACAAGATAATTTCTTTTTGGGACAAATTCATTTGGTTTTCTCTTAATCCAAAATGGGTCTAATTTTATTCTCACCAAAATGTGTCTGTTAATGGATGGATGCGTCCGTTGAATGGGACAAGCTGTCTTCAACGGAATTTCTTATAAAACACTGAAAAAAATATTTTCTGCATTATCCTTTACTGGATTTCCTTATCTGTGTTTTCTGTGAGAGCATTTCATAATGTGGTTTGCTGCATGTGCTGTGTGAATGTGCTTTTACAGCGTGTGGTTGATCGTCTTATCATGGGAGGCAAACGCCGAAGTGTATCCTTAACACCAGTAGGGAGGGCGAATTTTGTCTTAAAGGTAGAGTGTTTTACTTGATTTGATCATCTTTTTCTAGTGAGTTTCTTTCATTACAACACTTTTTCTTAGATAAAAGGATAATATGATTTGTCTTTGAATGTCATAATTAGCCATGTACATCTTCTTAACAGTAACCTCTCATCTTCTTTTCTATCTCTTTCCTCCCTTCCACCTCCTTAACCATGGCCGCAGCCACCAAGTAGGGTGCTTCTATTAGCATTGTCGCTATCAACCTTCCCCATCCCCCTCCTGACCTCTTGTGTGGTTGCAGCTTGGTTGCAAACAAGCCATGACATAGCCAAAAGTCATGGCCTTTCTAGTCGGAGCCAAGTTAGGTGCTACAAGAGTGTTTCTAAGTAGGTTGGATCGCTGCCCAGCCAAGCCTGGCCATTGCTAAATCTAGGGCCAACCATGATCAGAGTGACCTAGTCTCACCACTATAGTTGGCTACTACTAGATCTACCATAACCACCATAATTTCTTACATGGTAGGGTTGCAAGCTACCCTGCCATCAGGAAGGGGAGGTTAGGTCAAGGCAAGGAAAACCTAGGGAGGGTGGAGGCAGTGAAGGTAGTAGAGTTTGTAGTGATCCATGAAGTGGAAAGAGAAAGGAGAAGAAAAAAGGGCTTAATAGTCAAATTAGATTATTTATCCTTACGTAATTTTGAAAGTATAATTAGAAAATACTTACTTCCTAATGTACACAGTGTAATGCTCTAGTTTTGACATCTATATTACCCGAACAATGGCAAACCTATGCACTATAACATGTGCCCAATATCTGCTCGGGGCCAAAGTCGACAATACATGTGGAGGCCCACATGATCTAATGGCTTCCGCCTCTAAACACTTGATTAACATGGGTTATAACGGCACATATTTTAACATTGCTTGTACAACTCCATATAGAGAGATATCATGAATTTAAGAATTCCATTTTGGGAGAACTATAACCAGTACATGGAAGATGTGTTTGATATAATCTATAGAGGACTCCATATTTTGAGGGAAATTCAAAATGAAAGAGACTTTAGCTATCGTTAGTTCATAGAAAATAGAAAACCTTAAATACCTAAATAACACATAGATCGCACCCAATAGAGCTTATGCAATACTCTCTCTGTCCCACGTTAATAACTCCATTTGGTCTTTCAAAATCTATAAAACTTTATGGAGATATTGATGTGGGATGAAGGGAGTATCTTTTAAGGGTGCTAATGATTTGTGTCCAATTGACTTTCAATTGGCTTGTGGTTGGCTCAAGTTGAGTGATATTTGAGCTTGAGGTTTGCTAGTTTTTTTTTCAATTGAAATAAGACATAATATGTTTGCAAATTACTGATTTGATATATGAATAAGAATATATTAAACATAACGGAAAAAAGTAATATGAGGTCAACATGAGAACTTGGGTAAAATATGAGGTTGCATAAGGTGTGTACAAAAAGAATCAAAATAGCATCATAATATAAGTGTTCATAACTTTTGAGTGCATATGGCACGTGGATCTATTCCCTTCATCAAGGCATTTTAATCTGATTTTTAAATTAATGATTGAAATTTTATCCTTTAATTTAAGGTCCCAGATGTGTAAGATAGGCATAGGACTAATAAGAACTTAAAATCCACTTTGATAATTAGAAGTTTAACAAATTCTAAGTTATTTTAATATGTGGGACCATTTATTAAACCTCATCATATTTCAGCCATTGATTTAAGGGTTGAAATTTTGTCCCACCTTAATTAGTGGGTTTTATGGTTGAAATTTTGACAAACCACGATGAGTTGTTCCCACTCACCAAATAGGCCCAAGCTTCACAAGAACCAAACCCATATAATTTGTCATTCATCTCCTTGGTCCTATTTCCCTTTTAATATGGACCCTACAAAAGTGTCTTCTAAAGGATCAACTTAAGAAATTCTCTCTCTTTCTCTCTCTAACACGCATCATTTTCGTATGATATTCTTAAGTATTTAGTTAATTATTAACCCGTGTTTGAAACTAAGAAACAAACTTTAGATTTTTTATTTTTTTCAATTTCTTGATGATCTTTCTTATTTACCAAAATATTCTTAGGACGAATTTTGATATCTTATTCCGAGTGTTAACAAACTTCTTTGATAAAGATAGTATTACTGTGTAATAAATTCAACAAAACATTGATATATATAAACTTTATTTTACCTTATTATAAGAAAGAAGTTTATGTTGGTAGGCATCGACACATCGATGACCCTGAGAGTTTAATATTTGTCTCCAACTAAGAGGATTGCTAGATTGCTCTTAACTCTAGTGCTTAACAAGAGCAAGAATTAGGAGTTCTAGCCTCTTTTTGTAGGAATTTTTATATAGTGGAAACTATCAATCAACATTAATCATATGTCATGATTTTTCTATTAATCAAACATCAAACCATAATCAAGCATATTCACACAAGAATTTTAAAACTCAAACTAGGGTGAAAAACAATGACAAACACTCTTTGCCTCAAATCAATGCACTAGCAAACAAGATTTTTTATATGATATAAGTAAACCACCAACCTCTCATGAAGACTCTAACACAAATCCCTTTTATATAGATCATCTTCTCTATTTATTGTTAGCCTTTAAGTCTTCTACCTAAGTCTTAAAGCTTTCTTCCTCTCAGTTTTGTCTTCGCCTTCTTCTACTCTCCTCAATCAAGCTCCTCTTGATTGTTGTTTTGGCTTTGAGTCTCTTCAATCTCCCATTAAAGACTTAGCTAACAATCTCCTCAAGTTTATGTGTGAAAAATACTCTTTATTGTGTCTTTCTTATGTGTCAATCACCATTAAAGCCATTCACTCAAGAACAATGATGATTTTGTTGGAAAACTAAAGCAGAAAGGCTTTCCCTTTTTCTTCACTCAAATCTAGGTTTTACTCGTGTTTACCTAACTATTATATAGTTCATTAAGTTGGTTTAGGTCATAGAGTCTAACTAGGAATGTTCTCTTTCCCAGAATGCTTAAACTATGTAACTTTAACAGACAATGATCGATCAGTTCTAATAGTCATTGGCCGGTCACTGTTTATATTCAAAATCTAACTCAACCACAACAATATCTAGTCAAACTCCTAAAATTAAAACATACATGAAGTTTTAACTTTGTTTTGATAATTGAAATTAACCAATTACATCACATATGTCTCATATATTCTTACAAACCATACCAATAAAATTTAAGGTCACTATCGGTAAGGTTCGACACATTTGTCAATCTATCAATGAATTGCCAAAAATATTGTCGGAAACCATTGACACATCAGTGTTCTGGGAAGCCATCTGGACCAAGGGCTTTGTCAAAAGGCGAGAAGAGGATTGTCTAATAAATCTCATCTGAAGTTACTAGGATAATGAGAGTGTTGGTGTAGTCTTCAGTAAGGCGGGATTTGATATAGGAAGTAATCAATGGAGTAGAAGATGAAGGATCGAATAGTTTCTTAAAGAAAGAAGAAGCTTCCTTCCCAATAGCATTTTCAATAGAATGAATAGAATTAGAAGACATATTCTTTGAGGCAACAATATGAAAAAATTTGGTACAATGACCCCCCTCAAGTAACCATTTAACTTTGGATTTTTGTCTGTAAAATATTCTTCTCTAGCAAGCTCCTAGTTATATATTTCTAGGGCTTTAGTTTCTTCCAAAACAAAAGTTTCATTAAAGGGATCATTTTTAATCAAAAGTTGTCACCGCTAAAGGGAAATCTTTGCTTCTTCAACTCTACTTTGAATATTCCCAAACCCATCTTTGTTCCATTTTTTGATAGCCTATTTGAGAATCTTCAACTTTTGAATCATAATAAACAAAGTATTACCTCTTATATCATTGTTCCAAATAGTATGAACAACATCCCTGAAACCCTCTGAACTAATCTAGCAATTGAAAATTCGGAAAGTCTTTTTCCCCCCAAGAAAAGAAGGATTAAAATCAATCATTAATGGATAATGATAAGAAACATCTGGAAGGAGACATCGGACTGCCAGACTAGGGAACTTATTAATCCAATCCACATTGCAAAAGTCTATCTATTTTAGAAATAATTCTTTTGTTTCCTATACTTTTATTAGTCCAAATAAAAGAAAAATCAAGATGCAACTCAAGTAAACCAACATTCTTAACACTATTATTAACTTCAGCAAGATGAGAAAATGGAACAATATTACCTCCAATTTTTTTCCTTGGATGGAAAACCAAATTGAAGTCACCAAGCAGAAGCCAAGGAGAAGAAGAAATAGTGGATTGATGCCCTATCCTATGCCAAAGTTTCCAATGATAAAATAAGATATTCTCTACATAAACAAATGTGCATTCAAAAGGAAAATTATCTAGCAGTCTATTAATGGGCAATGAGTGAATTGAGCTCCCTCCTTGACTTTCCTTGTAGAATATAATAAAGAATTTCATCCAACCAAGATTTTGCTTGAATGAGAAGACTGATAATTATCCAAAAAAGACAAAGTGGAATTTATAGAAACCTGAATCCTCTTAGTTTTCACTTCTTTAACTCAGGTCTCATTGAGACCCAAGATACCCAAACGGAGTTTTTATGAATTAAGGAGCAAACAGAGGCTACCTTATTCAAATTATTTAATCTCTGGTATTCAAAGTCACTATACTCATTAAAAGGATAAGGAGGATTGGCCTCTTCCAAGGCCAGACCTAAGTTCCTCGTCATATCAAAAGACTATTTTCTTGCTTTTTTTCCTTTTTCCTTGTATTTTTGCTGTTAATGTAAATAAAATCATCTTGGGGCAAGGAAGTAGATATATGAGAATCACTTGTATTCTTCTTCTGATGGGACAAATGGTCATTAGTAGATGGAGAAGAATAAGTAGAGTCAACACAAATATTATGATTAATGTGTGCCATAACAGGAGATAAGTCCACACATAATTCACCATGAAGACTAGGGTTCAAAGAGTGGAGATTGTCATACTCAATCATCTGATTGGCAGCCTTGACAGAATGATTAATAATAGAATTGGCTTCATTTGATCTCATCCTCAACGCTTCGACCTGAGAATCATTAGACTGAATAACACCACATGGAACACCATTCCTTAATTGCATATTAGCTTCATGGTGAACTTGGATATTCTGATTTGTAAATGTAGGAGACATTACGCCAATTTGTGACTCATCTTGAACCATAACTCTATGATTAGATGTGATTTGCGCTAGCTGAGAAAGAACAATAGCAGGTTGAGGAGTATCACATTGAGGAATTGTCAGAAGTAAAGCAGGATTGGGATCCCTTGGAACCCGTCTAGGATGTGGTTCAAGCATCAGTAGTATGACCAAAACATCGACAACGAGTATAGATTGGTGGTTTCCACTCATAAGTAATTTCTTGGAAAAACCCTGATCCATATTTTTTGAGAATATAGACATGATCTCTAAGGCTACAATATGCATCGATCTCCACACATAAATAAGCAAATGAGAGTTGTTGATGATTTTTAGTTAATTGGTCCATGAACAATGGGATTCCAATTGAACTAGCAATACGACCAAGGTTCTCAGCACTCCAATACTACAAAGGAATATTAGGAAATCTGATCCACAACGGGATTGAACTCAGTAAGTATCTGACTTGTTTTGTATTTGTTGTCCATTTTTTGAGAATCAGAGGTTGTCCAGCTATAAACTAGATTGTCCTAAACACTTTGATATATACTTCTTCATTGCCAAACTTAAACATAAAAAAACTATCTGATAAAGAAATGGTACCAAAATTCTTACTTGTTTTCCATATTCTTTCAACAGATGCCTTCAAACCCATGTCGAAAGGTCTTCATCCTAAAACATAACTAATCAATGTATCCTTCCAACACAGACCCTCTGCTTCAACTTTGTCTTCATATATTGTAATTTCAAAGGAGTTGTGGGTTTGGGTAGCTAGGCAAAACATAATATGTTCTAGTGGAGAATTTTTGGAAGAGGTTTTTCCATGAAGGCATGCATGGAGTTCTATCACCCGCCATGTGAGAAGAGGTATGAAGGGGAGAAAAAAAAGGTGGAGAAAGCATTGAGACGGCCGACAACAACGTAAGGAGGGCACCGACAATGATGACGATTTGGATCTCCAAGTCCCCACATATTTGAATTCTTTGTTTGTCACCTTCCATTTAATTGTTAAGGCAAACTTCTTGTGCAAAGCCGTTGGAGTCGCTGGTGCAACTTAGAAGGCCGCTAATGAAAAAATGAACTCATTCCTTGCAGTCTCCTTGCTTATGTAAATCATGATATTGTCGCCTTGATGATTCCATATGGGTAAGGAGATCCACCATTAGCCAAGGATGTCATAGGGTAGCCGGCGAACGGGAAGGGGGAAACCTTTTTCTCTGTGTTAGATCCGCTGCCCACCTTTTTTGCACTCCATGTGAGGCCCCAACTTATTCCACTCCTCCACGAATAGAGCAAAGAAAGAGGAAAGTAATGGCGGTGGCAATGGTCGAAAAGATGTCCGGAGGCCACCTAAAGGGAGGAGGTGAGCAGTGGAGTTAGGGTGAAAGCAAATTGCTTTTAGTCGCCTCCTGGAAAGTCAGAGCCGGTTTTACAAAATGCGTAGTTCATTTATATAACATATTTCAACTTGTTCCTTAACCTAATAATTTTAACGGAGTTTCAATTGGCTGATATTTTTACAAAACCATTGGATTTCAACAGATCCATTAACCTTTGAAAAGCCATTGGACTTCCATAGGAGAGTTTTGTCCCTGTGTTGATTGAAAATCTTTTGGGACATTATAAACAACAAAAAATGTTTTCATATTATTAAGTTTTTGATAGTTTGGTTTGATTTGGTTTGTTTTAAGTTCAATTTTTTTGTTTTTAGAAAAAGTTCAGAAAAATGAAAAAAAAATTGTGTTTTCAAACATTTAGTTTGCATATTATATGAAACACACTTGAATTGTGAAGGTATTGCACAATAGTAGGTCACACATGCAATGCAGGATGAATACAATCTAAATCAATAGGACTAGTTACATATCAATTAAGTAAAGTTTTTTATTAAGAAAATAATTTGTTTTAATAGGCAGTGGAACGACCTGAGAGTAACTACCAAACACCTGTGGTTTAGAAGGTGAGGTACTAGTGGGTAGCTCTACGACAAATTCTATCAATATATTGATACAAAATTTAATTTTGAAATATCAACATTTTGGAAGTTCTCTTTAACTTAAAGCGAATCTGTTTTGAAAAATAATGGAACTTCTAAAGAGAAAGCACTAAACACTTGTGGTATGAGATACAAGGCATTAATGGATTGCTCTAAGGTTAAATCTGTTGGTTGATTTGATATAAAATTTAATTTCAAATCATCTGTAATTTGAAAATAGATTTGAAATTTAGTAAATTTATCTCAATCGCCTATGGAATTACTAAGAAGAAACCATCAAACACCTGTGGTATGGGACATGTGGTGTTAGTGGATAGCTTTAAGGTTGATTCCACTAGTGTATTAAAATAAATTTCAATTTCAAGGCTTGTTTAACCGAAAATATTTGTTCTGAATTTGATTTGAAGATAACGTTTTTCAATGATTTGGGTCTTCGAACTCTTTGGATAGTTATTTGGTATAGAGTCCAAATGCTATCGATTCTAGATACCTACCAAGAGAAATAATTAGTTCTGGCATGCATGAGTGTGGAGCATCATAAGAAAACTCCTATTGTTCTGGCTTCCATGGCCCTATGAGTGTAGGGATAAGCCGTTCAGTATCACGGGTTTAAATAAGGATACCCACCGAGGTTCTATCATGCACAGGTGTGGAGCATCATGGGAAAACTCCTATCCTTCTAGCTTTCATGGCCCCATGAGTGCGAGAGTAAGCCGTTAGGCATCACGACTCTCTGATTGAATCATTGATTTACCGAATTTTGAAAGAACCATATGTCTGATATTGAATGACATATCAGAATTTCTGAACAATTATTTATCCAACTCTAAATTAATTATCAGATTTCGTTTACAAATGATTTATCAGATTTCTGAACAAACCTGATTTCAAATCAACAACACCTAACTTCATTAACTAAATCTATTAAAGACTTTTTGAAAATACTAATCAAAGGCCTGAGAATCACCCAAAGACTTCATATATCACATCATTCTAGGCTTTTGTCACATGCTTAAGATCATACATGCATGCTAAATCATCAAAATACATGGCATAGACATGGAAGCATTCATTACATTACATGAATCAAGCAAAACATTCAACCACATCCTACATCATGATCTAATGTTGGGGAAGTAGTCCTTACCACTTTCATAGGAGAAAACTCTTCTAACTTCAAGCCCCTTAGCCTAGCTTTGGATGGGGGGTCTTCCTTCTTCTCCAAGCTCCAAAGGTGCTTCAATGGCCTTCTATCTCCAAGGCTCCAAGAAAAGAAGTAAATAAGTGAGGCGGCTAGGGCAAGGGAAAGAAGGAAAGAGAAGAGAGGAAGAGGGGATTCGGCCAAGGGAGAAAGAGGTAAGGCAAGTCTTTTATGGGTGGTTTCCTACCTTAGCTAGGATTTCCCTCTTAAGAGATTCTCCTAGATCCTATTTCAAGTTTATCTTCCTTATTTGAACTAATCCTCTCTTTTGAGAAAGATCTTAGCTTTTTTTAGGTAACTTTGTGCCAAATTAGTAAGGGGTTGGGCATCCACTAGAGCATGTGCCCTAGCCTATCTAAGGCCCAACAGCCTGCTAAAGCTTTTAAGCCAGGGTCTCATTGTAGTTTCCTTTAACAACACACCTTAGCCCCTACCCTTTCAATTAGGATATGGAGGGAGAGTCTAAGTGTATCTCATTCGGCCACGAGTATTCTCTCATATTCAGGTTACTCGGGTTAAGTCTTATAAGCGAGTCCACTAACTTACCATATATAGATCCTTAGACTAAAATGACCCAGTTGACCCTTCTCGAACCTCTGGTTAGGGTTTTAGGGTTTTTGAATAGCTGACTTGACTAGGTTGATAAACAACTCGCACTTTTGACTTAAATTAGGAAAGTTCTCACCCCTTGCCCCTAATAGTCAAGGAGACAAATCTAGGTCTTTATCGTGGTCCAATTTAACTATAGGAGGTTAATTTCTCTCTTGAAATTACTTAACGAAAGAAAATTATTTTGAATTTTTAGAGTGTTACAATAATGGAAAAAGAGGAAGGGGGTAAATCGGTGGTATGGAGACAGAATTTGCAACATTGAGAATGGAGGAAGAGGGGGGAGGGGAAGGTGGGGGTGTGACACCGATAATTGGGGGGGAAGGGAAGATAGTTTTACATTCTAGTCCTAACCCTAAATGGGAACATAAACCTGGTATTCACTTAGAAGCATAGGCCATTTAGAACTTAAAATTATCTTATATAAGATGATTTGGAATTTTTGAAGAAAATCCAAGTCATGTAAATACATCAACATTGACTAGGTAATGTGTAAATCACGTCAATGTTCGTTTAGGATGATGCAAATATACGATGGTTGGAGTCACATAATTTATATGCAAGGCATATAATTTATTGCTTATTTGACTGTCAAAAAATGGGCTAATCTTTTTAATTATTTTCATTAGTCTCGTGCCAGAATTTTACTATTTGTGTATTCTTGTAAGATCAATACATTATGGCTTCTCTTTTATGCTTTTTCTTGGCCAACTCTTTTATGTATTTTGGTTATTCTGATGACTGGATCTTATTTTTTGCAAAGCTCTCTATCTTGTAGGCTCATGACATCAACAAATATATATGAACGGTCATGAGTGTGAGACCCAAACGAATTGGAAATTCATGCTTGGTTCAGCAGAGATCAAATTAGTGAAATAAATACGTAGGTGCACCTTCCTATTTATCATTAGGATCACATAAGAAGATTGCCTGATTGTAAGGCTGGTTATATTTGAAAAAACTAGTGTCTGGAAGTCTGGCTTCTCCATCCCTTCCCATTTGTGTATCCTATTCCTTGTGATCTCATGCATGAAGATCTCAGAAAAAAGAAATGCAATCATCTAGATAATCCGGTAGTGGAAGCCCATTTATAAGCTAGTCTTAATATAGTTGACATTCCATTTTACTATAATAGAAATCCATCTATAAATTAGTCTTTTGTTTTGACAAATATCAATAAATTGGTCTTACTATAGTGGACACCTATCTATAAATAGTCTTATTATATAGTTGACATTCCATTTTCAGAACCCAGAGTAGCTTTAATACATTTAAACTCATCCTAACCTTTACTTTTAAGAATAGAACGTGGCTATATGCACGCCATTAAATACCTCTGTCTCCCAATTCTTAATTACTTCAATTCTACCTACTAAAATTTCTCACTCGTACCCCATATTAAAAAATATATTCTCCCTTTACACCACTTTCTCCAATGCTAGCCAGCGACCCGGTCTCAGTCCCCTACCTCCTCCCATTCTTCCCTCCCCCACCCACCTCTTCCATCTTGGCGGTGGCCCGGCTAACAGAGCGGCAAGCGAAGTGGCTGCTACCTGCGGCCGGATCTGGCTGCTGCAGTCATACTTGAGGTAAGGCCAAGCCAACAGTGGCCAGATCTGCCAGCTTTGGCTTCGGCCTGGCCCAACAGATGAAGTTTTTATTCAAGTATAATAAGAACTCACCCCATTGCCCAATGAAGTTTCCATTTATTGTTTCTTGCAACTGTGTAGTCCGATAACTACTGTGATGTAGCTAAGTATAATTGTATAAAATAATAGTACTTTTTTTTGTTAAAATGGACTTCAGATTTATCGTAAAACATGTACTCCCTCCTTCCTTACATTAATAGCTCTATTTGATAAAAAAAAAATATTCCATATTAATAGCTCCATTTTGTTTAATTTAAGTAATTAAGTACTTAAAAAAATATCATAAGTGAATTTCACCATTAAATAAAAATAATTATTTTTTTAAATATAACTATTAATATAGGATGAAGAGTGTAGTGCTTTTTTATTTACCTAACTATAGCTGACATTCCACTATCAGAACCAACAGTAGCTTTACTACATTCAAACTCATCCACACACATAAATTCAAGCATAATAGAGTGCTCAACATGATATTCATCTAAGACACACATAAAATTTTTCTTGTGTAATCCCAACGGAACTGAATTCATGTATTAGAGATATCCAAATACTGCTACATGTAATTTTCCACATTACAGCTCACTCTGAAGAACTTAATATATGCATCTTGAACTCCAATCTGCCCACAAGCTCAAACAAACACAAGTCACCGACTTTTAGATTATTTTCGCGAGCAAGGGCTGGCCACCCACCTGAAAGATAATCTCTGTCTTTGCCACAAATGTAGTTAACTTCGCATTTTTTTCCTTGTGGATCATGTATGACTATGCACAGTGAATCTCTAGGGAGATAAACATGGGTGAACTCCCACGGTAGAGCCTGTGGAAAAAAAATTATAAACAACCACAACATATTATGAGAAAAGTATTAAACTATATTGGTGGAATGAAAGGATCCTTAACATCTTAATTATGTTTTTTGCATGAGTCACACAGGTGAAATGAAAGCCTGATTAGCTACACTTACAAGGTATCCTGATGGACGCACATTATGTGGCAACATTTGTTTTTTGAAAGAAGGCAAATTTGAGGTAGATGCCACAGGTTTTACCAAAGATTCAGATACTCTGCCTTTTGGAATTAGAGGATTTGTTGCAGGTACATGCAGTATGCGAAGTGAATCATATTCGTCAGCCAGTGGGTCATGTTCCTTCTTGATTTGCAGACCCACTTTCCACACAGACGCTGGCTTGCATTGCCCTGAACCAAATTAATGTTACGAAAAGAAAAGTAAGAAAAATAATCCAAGCAACCAGATAATAATAAGCAACACCTCTCATTTCTCTTATCCATTAAGAATGCAAGCTTAGAAGTCATATGTGCCATTTAAAAGTAAAGTGTTAAAGAAGTGAGTATATGAAGATCATTTAACAGTAAGTATACAATAAGCAATCAACTGGTTTTTCTGACCATGAAGTGAACCTGCTTGCTCCTTAATGTGCAAGCCCATTCTTGGTGGTGGCATAGGCTTGTGCTGGCCTGAAGCAAATTATTGAGACAATAAAACAATTAGCATCATAATATACAAAGTAAAACTGGTAATAATAAAAGTAGATCCCACTTCTTTTAGCCATCAGGAAATTAAGCATAGAAGTTTGATATATCATATATGACTTGTCAAAAGTTCTAATGAAGATATGACATTTAGAAAACTATTTTCTCACAACGAAGTGAACCAGCCCTCTGGTGGTTAATATTACCATTGATCTGTTTGTTTCGATAGATGCCATTGCCATTTGAAGAGCTTTCTCCTTGATGAAATTTGGGAAAGAAAATGTCTTCCTTCTCAGAGGCAGATTTCCGTACTTCAACTTGTTTTTCAATTCCTCCTCCTTGAGCAGCATTGAGGACAAATATGCCTTCTTTCTCACAGGCAGATTCATCAAAAAATTTTATTGAGAATTGCAAAAAACCGTCATACCGGAATATTAAAACGTCATATTCTTTCAAGGAGTGATCATTCACAAACTTATCCCAGCCACTAATTAAATATGTTCCTTTTCTGCTTAGTTTGGTTAATTTTGTCAGACCAACTCGCCAAATGCCTCCGGTTGGACCCACTATGGTGGCTATTGAAGGTAGATCCCCTGAAATGTGCTTCATAAAATCTGGTGGAATTTCCTTCAGGTTCAATGGTACAGACAATTAGAACCGTACAAATAGATGAAAAAACTACGCGGCGTTAAGTTTTGCATATACTCATCTGCATAAAATGATATGGGGCTAAAAGGCAGAATCTATTTATTGCAAATATTTCAATGAACACGGCTATATACACCCCCAAATACCCCTCAGTACCCCATTACTCTTTTACCCGGTTTTAATTTAAAATAATTTCTCAAAGTACCCCATTACTCTTTTACCCCGTTTTAATTTAAAATAATTTCCCAACATACTCCGAACTGAAATCTTAATTTAATTTTACTTTATTACCCCTCTAGATTACTCGTTGTCTACCCCATTAGCTTCTGCCCAACTTTCTCCATCGGTTTCCTCTTCTTCCTCTTTGTTGGTCGGTTGCCTCTCATTCTTCCCCTCATCACCCTCGGCGGCAGAAAGGTCACCTTGTTCAAGAGTACTCTATTTTACTACAATGTTCAAGAGTATTCATAGAATCTACCATAAGGTCAAAGCAGTATTCTCTTTTGAAAGAAGGGTAATAGATCTTGTTTTGCAGCCCTTCTTCTACCGGGGTCACACAGTAAGACGCGGTCAGACCAAAGAACAACGTCCTAGTCTCCCAAATCAATGACTTGTTTCCGGCAGCCACGAGCAAAATCAAACTCAAAAACCCCAATCAGTTCTTGGAACCAATCTATAAAAATGGACAACAACTTGCCACATGACTCAACCAAAAAGCAGAAATAACTGGAACCCCAATCTACAAGTAAGAAAACCCACAACTATCAATGCTAGAAGAAGCAAAAATAATTTCTCATATTATTAGTTGTATTCAGAAAATATGTTGTAAACCTATGTTTACACAAGACAAATTAGAGAGAAAGATAGAATAAAAATAATTAAAAAATCAAATTAAATTAAACTAATTTTTGAATTTATTTTTTGAATTCTTAAATAGGGCAAAGCCGTTACATATTTACATATAATTGGGACTATTAATCATAATAAAACTTTTTAATTAAAATGGGCCTCTAACATTATCATGAGCTCAATAGAAATAAACTTCTAATTAATTACAATAAAATATTATAATTAACTTCTAATTAAAATAGATTAAAGGCGAGACCCGACCTCTAGGGGCGACTAGCTTGAAGCAATCAAGAATGTCTTAGCATTGCTGGAGGGAAGGAGAATGTGCAGTGAGGGTGGATGTTGCTCATCTAAATTGGAGACGATTTGTTTGCTCATCTAAATTGGAGACGATTTGTTCACACATGCTAGTGAGATTTCACCTTTTCCTGTGGAGTTGTTCTTGGTGGAAGAAGATTTGGCAGTCCACATAAGTAAAGGTGTGTTTGTGGCATCAGCTGCAACAGAAAGCACTGGTGCATATGCATCTTCTATGGTCAATAGTGGCAGACTAGAGGATGATGGTAGGTAGCTATGGTACGCGAGATGGTCTAGGGTAGATACATGGGATGGACAACTTAGTTGGAGGTTATCTTGCAACACTTTGTTGAAGCGACAATTATAATACTTGCGGTCCGATTTTTTATTTAGGGCCATGAAGGAGCACTTCGGAGATTGGTTAATTCTTGATGTATTATTTCTACGTATGTCTTCAATTAACAAGTGGGTGAGGCTGGGAGGGCGCAGGAGCTGCCTCAGCTACCAATGATATAGGGAGGTCCAAAATTGAATGTTTTGATATCAGCATTGTAGACAGCTGTCTACATAAGATAAATTAAAGAGAAAGACAAAAGAAAAATAACTAAAGGATGAAATTAAATTAAACTAACTTCTAAATCTAATTTCTGAATTTTCAAATAGGGCAAAACTCCTACATATTTATAGATAATTACGAATCTTAATCCTAATAGAACTTCTAACTAAAATGGTCATTTAACAGTATTTTAAGCCCAATAGGAATAAACTTCTAATTACTCTAAAATATTATAATTTTCTTAATTAAAATAAAGTAAAGGCAGGACCTGATCCCTAGAGTGGGTCATAACATCTAAGAGAAGGAAAAATAAGATTATAATACTCTTGTACAAATACCCAACCACTTAAATTTAATAAAATAGAGCGATTAATATAAAACAATTTTTTTTGTCAAGCTATTAATTTAATATAGAGGGAGTATTTTCATATCAAAAACTCATACTTGAATTTTAATTAGTTTAGGTAAGTGAGCCCATGTGAACTTTATGTTAGCTTACTTGTTAAGTCTAATCAAAACTTGTGTATATTTTTGTGGGTATTTTTGTTATGAGAATATCACTATCCGTTACTATATATTATGAGCCCAGTTTCCCATTTATTTTGTTTTTGTTCTTTAAAGCTTTTCTTTACTTCTCCTCTCCTAGTTCTTATCTAGAATAGTACTCATGTGGGGCGATGATGTTCGCATTACCTTCGGGTTTTTATATGATTGGTAGTGTTAGTTTTAGTAACAATCTAAGATTTTTGGCTGTTTTAGGATAACCCATGTGCATACCCAATAACGAAACATGAGGTTACATCATCTTGCCCCCTCATTCACCGCATAAACGAAGTCATAAACCTATAGAAGTGGACTATCAAGTCAAGAGAACATGTCACCCTATTGAACAATTGATTCAGATCATTTAGCAACAACTAACATCTTCTAGGAAAGCCTCATCTTTTTGGGATCCACAAGCAGCCCAGCAGCTATAAATCTAAAATAGTTCAATAATGAAATTCATTTCAACATTAAAGTTGAATAAAGTATACAATCTAATTATGATTCAACCAAAAAAAGGAAACGCTAAATTAGAAAATAAATGCATCAAAATCCACATGGTGCATTGGAAACAATATTCACCGGATAACCTTAGCTACTTCATTGGCACAGGGGCCGGGCAGCCCCTCAACTTTGGCATGCGGATAGGCAAGGCATGCACACGCGTAAGCAGCATTAGTGTATTAGCAAACTGATTTGTGGAACTAAAACATAAATCAAGCAATTTCATACAATATTTTTCGTTTAATAATTTTCTGACCGGACTAAAACAACACAAGAAAATATGTTATACCTTCATCAAGGACACATATGCAGTCAAATCTTCAAATTTGTCAAGAGTGAATTATTTATAAATATATGTAGCAAACAAATAACGAAAATGGCAAAGGAGGCCTATAGAAGCACCAACGAGAATAATAGTAAAGAAGTTGCAGAACATAAAAACATAGAAGCAAGAGACATTCACCAGCAGCCTGGAGAAGTCTCCCCTCATAATCTGGAAGAAATGGGGCCTATTCCATTCGCGCTCCTCATTGCTCTTCCTATCCATTTCTCTCTATTAATACAGCCTACAAAGGAATTCTGGGTTTTAACTCAACAAACTTCAGAGATGGATAAACGAGCGAAGAGAGTTGGGGGATAAAGAGAGAGAGCGGGTGAAGTACTTGCTGCAGCAGCCAGCAACTTTGCAGAACATGACAGAAGAGTTGGTGCAAAAATAGAATGCATGCTAAGGGGTGGCAGGAAAGAATCAAGGGAAACATACTTATTCATATGTTCATTATATTGCATGGCAGGAAATGGAAAGTGTGTGCTGTAAGCATTGCCAAAGTCGAGATAGGCCATAGAATGGAAAGTCAGTCTTTTTTTATCATGGCTGCCTCTATGAGTCTATGTACTATAAGAAGTGAAAAAGCCTT
Organism: Saururus chinensis; assembly: GCA_035235625.1. NCBI lineage: Eukaryota > Viridiplantae > Streptophyta > Magnoliopsida > Piperales > Saururaceae > Saururus > Saururus chinensis. The sequence goes on along the minus strand of CP141146.1, from coordinate 29,919,719 downwards.
AAGTGAACCTGTGTACCTGCAGAAGGCAGGAGGATAAGACAAGGCTGAGTAAATGGAGGGAGGAGGGGGACAGGTGGGTTGACAGCATGAGTGGCAGGGTAGAGAGGAAGTAGGACTGTAGGAGTAAGAAGAAAGAGACAAAGAGCCAAGGAAGATGAACGCAGAAGAGGATGATGAAGGTTATGAATTTGTAAGGAGTGTTTAAGATTGTCTTAAGAATACTCTCTTTTCTTATTACTGTTTGGATATTGAATTGGCCATTCAGCCTTGATTATGCTTTATTTCGCTACTTTTGTTTTGGGTAGCTAATTGGCTCCGAATTAAACAATCTATTTTCTTTAGCTTACATCCCTGATTCTATAGAATCTATCAATGTCCTTGCAGATTTCATTGATTTCAGTTTTCACATGACTGTTCCATTTCTGTAAGATTTTGTTGATTTTGCCTTAATTATGGTTCGAATTATCGGAATCATATTCGTATGTAAAAGATAGACGAAATTAAAAATTTTACCCATAAGTTAATTCTAACCCGTTTCAAGCCGCAATCACCGAATCACCTCACGAAGTAATTCCGTCGATTCTGATTCCCAAACCCATTTTAAAAATTATATATTCTTTTATTTTTCAATGGTTACTTTTTATATTGATTTGAACATCGAAAAATGTGCCATATAAGTGGGGCCTACTTTATAAATTTAAAAATACATACCTTTATGGGATCTTATTTGATAGATCTCAAATTTAAGACATAATAGTACCAAAAATTGCATATACGAGTTCGGGAGAGAGAATTATATTAATTTAAAATTTTAAAATTATATTTGACGCGAAATCCGAATTTATTCTAAAAAATTACATTATCAACCATAATTCACATTCAAGTGTGAATTTTTAGACTACTTCCGTTCGCAAATAGTCCAACACCCAAATAGCCCCTTGATTTGGATTTCATCGTCTTCCGCCATAATTATTGTTTATGAACTTACATCTCTAATTCTATTCCAATTACATCGAAATAGCCCCATGTCAAGGGGATTATATGCCCATTTTCCTAACTATCTTTTCTATTGAGGCCAAAACATTTGGGAATTGAGCCCATGGTAGGCATTGTTTATATGCACCTTATATCATATTATAATAAAAAAATCTCATTTGTATAAGCCCAAAGTGTAATTGAACAACCCTCTCTCAAAGCCTGGGCTAAAAAAAATCAGTGTACTATAAAATTTTCAAATTATGATTATTTGACTCACATTTTATATCAATAATCCCTATTTGACCCACCCTATTCCCAAAAATGCCATAGTTATTAGAAACTCAATCCTTATTTTATACATTGTCAATTTAAATTTTATAATAATATAATTATACTACTGATTTGCCCGTTCTTAGTATCAATTATATTTTTTTAATATTAATTATAAAATACATATTTTTATTTTTTATCTTCATTATACATATTAAAATTTGTATATTTTTTCCGCTCTTGAAAAACTGACGAAAAGCTCTATCAAATAAAATTCGTGGCCAAACTAATCATGAATATGAGCAAGTCTTAAATGGAAGGCGCTCTTCATGGTTTAAGACTTTTAAAACAATTCCACCGTATGTGACCAAGGGGAATTTTTGTTTGACTAAACACTTATTCAGGGGTTTCTATGATAATGCCATTTTCAATAAGGCCATACATGTCAAAAAACATCAGAGAAAGACCCTTATATAACTAATAATGGTCACTCATTCCACCTGAGGTGACGTCGAGTAGTGATATTAAATTCTTTGTTACTAAATCCCTAGGCAGGCTCCATACTTTATTGCGGTGTGTGTGAATATGGTGTGCGTTCCCGGAGGCAAGCATAGATAGCATTTATTACTAAGTGATATTAAGCATCAGAGTTACAAAAAATTGAGATGAGCAATGCATTTGTGTAGTTAAGGAGGTCCTTAAAAAAAAGATAAGGACCTCCTTATGAAGAAACATTTCCAATGCCAATGTAAACTGTCTTCTGTTGGAAAGCATTGATGGCATAATCAATCTTAAAGTGACCAACAGGAGAGTCGAGGCGAATACCATACCCAAATCCAAATCCGGAACCAGGTTTTCCCTGCCTGAGAGCAGGATTGCCTGTAAAAAAAACATTGCTCTTAGTACATGCATTTCCCAAAGATAATTTTTAGATTGGTAAATAGTACAATGACAAGTTAATTGAAGGAAGCATAACCATGTATGTGGATGGGGAATACATGGATGGAAAATGTGTTCAAAATCAAGTAGTGCATAGCAAGTATGTGTATGTATCCGGTCTAGGAAGGCAGAGAAATGGAAAACTGCAACGATGAACTTGAAGTCATTAGTAGATTAAGGAACTAACCAGGAACAAGATGGCCAGAGCCTGAATCAGTTCCGAAGTCCATGAAAAAAACACCCTCCAATCCCTTAGCCTTAAACAAGTAAATGCACAGAGATATGAGGATGATGTAAGTTCAAATTTTGGCATTGTATAATATTTGCTGCGGACCAAAGGTGTAAAGCAAAACATCCCAGAACTTGACAATTTAAAAATGATGTTTGGAATCATTGCACAAAACAGGGTTTACTTTCTGCTTACTAACATAAACAGATAAAACATCATTAATAAAGTAAAATAATTGGATAAAAAGGAAGCAGTTGAATTAGCTCGACATTTTGGATCCAGTTTCATGTTGACACAATATAAACAGAACGCCAATCACTCGCAATTACTGCAGATTGCCTCAGATTAAAAGCATACAAAGCACTAACATCTGATCACAATAAGCTTATGCCATCCAATAACTTCCAGATCTACTCACAATCAAAATTTTTCTTTAGACAATAATAATGGTACTGTACTATCATAAAGCAAAGGAAAATGATAATGGTCCAATGAATCTGTCCAACAAAACCCTCCAACTATGACATGGTGGGGTTTTGGTTGGACAAAGAAAAAGTGGGCAATGTGATGCCCACTTTCTCTGTCCAACCAAAACCTGCCATGTCACAGTTGGAAGGTTTTGTTGGACAGATTCATTGGACATTATCAGCTTCCGCAAATTATATGATGTGACAATCACTGAAACTTCTCCATTTGATGATTGAACCTAAACTTATTAACAAAAAACAATCCATAGAAAGAAGAGCTGAAGCATCACAAAAAGACTGAAATAAACATAAAAATTAGAAATCTTTGGAAATTTATTTGTTCTTTATCATAATAGCGTTCCATAACCATTGGACACAAAAGGCTTGAGTCCATGAGAAGAAGTCCAAGAGATATATTAATACTCCCGGCTATCTTCAGGCTCACTTTGTATCTGAACGGTATTACAAACAGAAAGGGATGGATGGGGAATAGCTTGCCCTCTCTGGGAAACTGTTGACTTTTGAAAACTACAACTCTGATACCATATCTAGTAACTATTGCACAAAAAAAATCTTAAGCTGAGACGAGAGGGAGGAACTAACAACAGATATCCATAGATAGACCCAATACAAATACAAAATCAGCAAAAAACGGAAGACCAGATAGAAGAATATATTTGAGTTCTGACTCAACCATGCATTCATGCTGCAAGATATAACCAGATAGAAAAATAAATATATCATATACTAAATTTAGACATGATTCAAAACCTAAATTGTTGCATATACCAATGGGATTGTGAATTCACTGTTCACCACTAAGCATGATCTCCCGGAGCCTACTGCACCTTCCCCATATCCCCGGACACTGTCAATCCCCCCTATAGCAAATGCTTGATATGGAGCCATGTCCCCTGCAATGGAACCACCTGTAAGGCTGTCAGACAAAAGGTAAGAATTGCAACTGCCCATGGTAGATGATTATATAAAAGAGGTTCATCATAGAAAGTAAACAAGGTACCTTGTCAAGAAAAAGGCCGGACCCAACTTAACTCCTTTTGATGCCTTAAACTTGAATTTGTTGAATATTAGCCACTTTGACAGATGAGGAAGTCCTTGTTCTATTTGAAAATTTAACTGAATCATATGAATATTAGCAAATACAAACATGCCATGCAATTATCTCTCGTAAGGAGGCCATAAAGGGACTTTGTGAATTTACTTTAGTAAAGCTGTCGTCATTGGCAGTTGCATAATTAGACTCTTGCTTCAAAATAACCATGCTGTCATGGAAATTGCCGCTGCACCAACAAACAGAGCTTTATTTAAGACCGAACACCATAACTTTTATATAATCCTCTCGTATAAAGTTCAACTAACCTGGAAATCAAACCACTTATTTAAAAGTTTAACTATTTGAAGAATAATACAATTAACGCACCTGCTAGTTACAGGAAACCCATCAAGGTCCCTGAGTATTGGACGGCCATCATCATCTACTGGACGTACATGCTAAAATCAAACATGGAATAGGTGAATTAAGGCTTCATGAACTGGTCAGTAAGTCAACCGATATGGATCAATAATCATTCTGAAATATGCTAAACAAACCTCAAATTTTATGCTTGTGGTGCTGCTCCAGTTGGAACTTCTCGGCTCATTGATATCTACACCAACCGAGAATCGGCAGAGGTTGACCCCACCACTCCCTGAACGGGAGAAATTGTCAACTGGCAAGCCATGGACCCCGATCTCAGGTGAAACTGAATGCTGCATGAGTTAAATGCCCAATGCAGTGAAAAGCTCCACAGAGTCAGCAATAAAGGAGTATAAGCCAAAGTTTCCATTTTCCATTGGTGAATTCTCATCAGGGTTACATTTCAATGGCAAAAGGATAATAAAAGACGTTGAATGTATAAGCAGCAGTTGCGGACCTGACAAACAAAAGACTGTTGTGCAAGCCATTCAGGCCTTGGCTTCCTGAAAGATATCAAGACATTTGAATCGTACAATCCCTTGTCCCAGGACACATCCAACTTCTCGCTTTTTCCGAAGAGATTTGGGTGCTTGATGCAGAAACTACAATAGACAACCCATCTTCATTCTTTCCCAAAAAATGGAAACCAAAGTAGAGAACGCTGAAGTGAAACAAAATGCCCATACCTTCCAACAACCTGAGAAAGCGGATCTCCAGAATTCCTGGGTCCAAGAACATATCAGGCATTAGTTAATGTAGCGTCTCCTCATTCTCATAAAAGTAAAACAGTTATAGTGAATGAGACAGGACTAAATAGATGTAGAGTACTAAGTATCATGAAGATTCTTATTACGGAAATTTTAAATTCCAAGACTTGATCTTTTTTGTTTATTGCAAACAAAGTGACAAGCAAATCGGAATCCAACATTGATCAGATTCTACAACAGTCATATTGTTTGAACATATCATTTCAAATAGAGATGTTCAACTAAAAATTCCAAACACTTAACCCCCCGCTTCTCTCAGAAAAGTTCACCACAGAGAAGCCCATTCGATTTTCCAATTAATATTTTATTACATATTTTCGAGCTAAAAATGATGGCTACATGTCCTCAACTCTCATGTTAAAACAACGGTCACAACTTAAAAAAGAAACACATTCTGAGTGCCTAGCATCCAACTATACAAACTGGTGCAACTCCCACTTATCAAAGCTTTTGGGTGAGAGAAATACCAGAGAGGAGTGGGCACCAAGAGAGCCCCGCAAAGCTTTTGGGTGAGATCAACGTTGACATCTATCTTGGCTGCAAAACAAGAGACAACCAAAACAAAAAGGCAGAATTAGCAAAAGGGTGTTCGATAATATGTCGAAAAGACGACGACAGCTCTGAATAGAGACCTTTTCCGGCATGAATGCTCTTCTGGGCTCCCATACCATCGTCCTCTCTCCACGAAACCGTCGATTTTACAATAAAACTCAGATGGGTCAATCGATACTACACAGAAAGAGACGAGTAGAAGAAGAAGAGAACTTCATCTGCTCAATTCCAATGGCTCACACCCAATATAAACGGGTTTGCTTATAAGGAGAGTGGAGAGGCAGCAGATGGGGTGCTTGTACTTTGCTTGGCGGAGGAGGGAACCCGTTAGCTTCGCCTGGTGGATATGCTCCACCGCGCTGCACCACCGGCTGGGTCAGCCACGGCGAGTCGGCTTGCGGGGATTCTTTCCGATGAGAGTCGGACGAAGGGCTGCAGGGTCACATGCGCAATGTTCATTTGGGCTGCTGTCCTTTTACCGCCTAGCCTTTTTACCAAAAATGGATGCAACGCATTTCATTGCGTTGTCACAAAATTCTCCGTTGTCACAAAATTCTCCAAATTTTGTTGAATATTCTTCGAATTTTCTCGAATACAACTCAAACCAATGAACATGAAAACATTCTTCCAATTCTCTGAATTTATAAATTTTATAATTTCTATAAGATTACAAATTTATATTATTATAAAGTTGTAGCTATTGTGATTGAGAACCTCTTCAACAAAGCTTGATCTTCAGCTAATCCATTTCAGAATCACAATAGTATTTCTGGTTTAGAATTTTACTGAGAGTAATCTCGCTTAAGACACCGAATTAAGATGGCTAATCATATATTTATAACTAAACCAAGACACCACTGTTAAGAACCCTAAAATCCTGACCGTCCATCCATAGGTCATCCAATGGTTCAGATTCGCCACTTAAAACTACAGCTTAATAGGTATTCTGACTTAGGCCCATTACCCAAACAGTTTTATAAAAGCCCAAAACAATGTCAATTGAGATAATTGGGCCACTTTATATTTTAATACAAAATAAAGCCCAACATTCTCCCACTTGGCACAACTTCTCAATTGAGCCATAGAAAGACTAAAATCTCCCACTTGGCTCAATTAAACTAAATTTGAGAAAAACATTTTAGTTAAAAAATAACCAAGTGGGTAATGGGAAACTTTAAAATGACTTTCAAAGGAAGCAGTCAGAGAAGAATGTACTTGAAAAAATCTTGAAGTAGCTGCCCAAACACGGACTGTGTCAGATGAGGACTTAGCATGGTTGGCGACATGAGGGTCCTAATGTTATTCACACAAAGCAACAAATTTATATCCCTAGCTCTGTGTGATTACATAGATGACCTATCAGTCGTGGGGAGCTACAATTGGGCTGGGGTCATGCATGATATATTGATCAGAGGCATATCATCAGCCCACCGGAACATCATGAGCCAACAGGATGAGCTCTCCGCCACGACTAGAATTCTCGTTGGGGCTTTATTTGTGCTTCAGGTAACTCTTGTCTTATCGATAACATGATGAATTATATTATCGTAGTTCTAATGACATGATAATTTGACACACACATGTATATCACCATTTCTCTTACACGATATTATGTCTATCATGTTTACAAAAATACGATGTATAACACGCAAGTATAGTTATCGTGTGAGTGGTAAGATGACTGAGTAACATATCGTGTATATAACATTACACAATAATGGACTATCGTGTGCACGATAACACAATGAAGCCATAAAGTGTGTTATCCATAACACGACATAATTGTCATTCATATGCTACTAACCAGTAATTTGTGTCTTGTCTACTAGGTATAGTTTTTTAGCATACCACTATATGGGCTCCCAGTGGTCCTCCATGTAGCTCGAGGTGCAAACGGTGGCACGGGTTTACCCAACTGTTGAGCAACATAGAGAAGGCCGCAAAACTTGACCTGGCCGACAAAAAAGTGAGGAAGAAGTTGCTTGCTCATCACCGGATGAGTAAGTGGTATGAGGAGGTGTTCATGCGTCTAAAGCCATATTCCCAAGTTATTCTCCGAATGACTCCAATTGCCGAAGAGACCCACTTGACCGATGGCCAAAGGGCAGTCCCAAAGGCGATGAAGGCAGGCATGTAGGCAACGATTCAGAGGACAATGAAACCCAACCACACCCACCACAGCCAGACGTCAGGGCATTTATAGTCTGGCCAGGACGTCATTGAATCATTTGCCATGCAAGTGGATGTCATGATTGGGGTTTGTGACGTTGTGTTGGAGATGGTTGTTCTATATGGGGAACAAGGATGGAGCACTGAGAGAGTAGAAGTTGCGCTCTGGTGGGTTAAAAATGATCTGAGGTCGCAACAAGCCTCATAGAACATATGCAACCCCCACCAGAATTGGAGACAAAGCGACCGCATAAACCCCCTCAATCGGAAGTCCCTCAGCATCAACCCCTCCACCAAGAATGGAAGGATCGCCGTTGCTTTGGGTCAAGTCTAGAGCTTCCAAATCCAGAGAAGGTCACCCATCTGCTCATGAAGAGCAACCAGTACCTGTCCCTCATTCAGTGGACGAGGAATTCATTTTGAGTAAGTATGACATTTTCATCTATCGTATTCGTAAGGAAAAAATCATGTAATCAAGCACACAATTATCGCAACAGTTGTTACTTAAGAAAAACGATATTGTTGTGGTCATGTGAATGATCAACAATCATCAAAACAGACGTTTATTAAGAAAACAATCTGGTTGTGGTCATGTGATCGTTAACACGATAAGACACTTTATCATATTTCAGTCAATACGATAGGGTGATACATCGTGTCATCTAAAACACAATTGATGTGCATATTGTATATGTGCTAATGCGACTGCTAACTTTTTATATGCAGAGAAAAGGGAGCCGAGAGCGGTCTCCCCAATAAAGAAGAAGAAGGGTTGGAGAGGACCGTGATAACAAGATTTTTGAAGAAAATAAATGAAGAAGTTGTACAATCCTCGCCCGTCAAGGAACCAACCCGGGAGAAGAAGGAAAGAGCCTGGGAGGGACCGGAACAACCCAAGAGGTCCATGAACAACCCCGGGAGGGACCAAAGCAACCCGTAGAGGGACGGGACCAACCCCGGGAAGCAAATAAAGAAGAGGAAAGCACAAATAAAGAAGCAGTTCCGCAAAACAAAATGAAATTGAGAATAAAGTGGAAAGCTGCCCCTATCATACAATTCCTACCTCTGGTGCCCCAAAAGTTGAGGTACACTGTCGTTGAAGAACCTGTTGAAGGTGAGGAGCCAGCCAAGAAGGTGGCCACTCAGGGATCGAAGAAGACAAAGAATTTAAGAAGCTACGTGGAGAAGCTAGCCAAGTTTGGACCCATAGAAAGTGTGGAAAAGAAGGAAGGTAGGTGATGCAGTTCCTCTTACATCTGTCCCTGGCCCCTACATTATCCCTCCAGCACACCCAAAGTCTCCCACCTCGGAAGCAGTGGGCTCAAATGCTACCTTTAGTAGTGCCACCAAATCTGATACACCTCCAGTTGATCAGGAAGTACTAGAGAGTATCCTCAAAGTGATAGACGTGGAGGAGCACACTAAGTAGCAGACAAATAAGGAGGAGGTATGTATTGTGCCACACGACTATCTTGACATGAAGTTGGTTTTCCACTTTGAGATTCAGTGGACTAAAGATAAGGAAACCATCATGGATTTTCTGGCGCACCCATACAGGCAGTGGCCCATGGAGATGCTTCTCTACACTGACTACATCTCTCTACTGAGGCAGGAGTGCACAACGACTGAGGTTAGTATCGTTATATTGATCCTACATTTTACCCCAAAAGTGTGTTATTAATCACATGATATCTAAAAAGACGAAAGTGAACCTCTTTCTATCGCATTATCGGTAACACGATAGTTGTTCATATCGTTGTTCGAATAACATGCAAAGTTTCATCAATTTGTGCACATTTGACTAGCATGTTGGTGATTACACAACATGGGAATGAAGCATGTTGTCCATTACACAATTTATTCATGTATCATATTGTGCATAACACAATTTATCGTGCATCGTGTTATGATTAAAATGATTGGTGTGTTGTTAATTGCATGTAATAGACATCTTCTCCCAACTACTGAAGAAACGTAATAAGAGGAATCCAGGAACCTACCCCATATGTTTTTTCAGCAAGCTCGACATTCAACCCTATTTTAACATTGGGTCGGCCGAAGAACAGGACGAGAGATAGGGAAAAATCGTTGGCATTTTGTTGAGAGGGCTAAATGTTAACTCGGAGAGCGGGTTCATTCTGATCTACATCATGGGCCACTTTCTATTGTTTATTGTTCGCTGCAAAGAGATATAACCCACTAAAGGGTGACCATGGCCACCACTTTGCAGAGGTGGACAAAATGAGGAAACGTGTTGCACATGAAATGGAGAAGGCCCTTTGTATAAAGGGTGCAACAAAGTGGTCAATAACTAAGATAACCAAATGCCCGTATCAAGAAACAAATGAAGATTGTGGTGTGTTCCTCATGTACTACATAGCAAAGCTGGCAGGGGACATCCTTCAACTTAATTTTACACAAGGTGAGATAACAGGCTTGGTTAGGCCTTAGATATGTACTACAATTCTTCATAGCTGAATCGACAAGGAATTTGATCCGGAGGTAGATGAAGTGTAATTAGGCAATAGATATTTTACATTTTTTTACACATACTATACTATACGCACATTGTAAATACTCAAAATTATTACTGACAATACACATTTAATTGACAACTTGTTTTTTTCAATGTCATAGTGTGCAATTCTCCACTAGAACTGAATTACATCTTGTTATCGTGTTTGTTTTTACACGAAGCCTCGTTCAGTATTGTGTCTGAATGTACAACCATTTTCAGATCGTGTTAGTATGCATACGATCATCTAGTTAGTACTTGGACATAGCCGACCATTGATGATGTCGTGTATTCAATCAAACGATATGTACCACTGACGTGTCCTAGAAAATGCAACAAGGAATGAAAATTCATCTTATCTTGTCATCGATAAAATGATATGCGCTTAGGTAGTGTAATTGTTCAAACAACATCTAGTATATCGTATCATTGGTCACACAAAATGATGAAATTAAATATAGATCATCGTGTTATTACATAGATGATTGGCATGTTAGTCATGTATCCGAACGGACGACCTACATATCATTACTCGAGTGGTTTGTTTGGAAAAACAATATATTACTGTTTTTAATAATTTTCATTTGCATAACATTAGTTCATTTCATGTGACGGAACATCAATTAAAATATGACGGAACATTTGCGACATTGAAATAACGCCTAATAGTGAATCATGCCCCCATCAGATGCTGTTGAGGACCGCATCTGATGGGGGGCGACTCACCATCCGGCCCTATGGCAATGTCCCGAATACTCCGTCTCGGCCCGAAGATCAGTGGGTGAGCTTTCTCCCTGCACACTCCTCAGCTAGAATGGAAGACAAATATGAATGGAAAAAAAATATAACTGGTGAGGACCGATCAGATAAAATGTGACGGAACATTCGCGACATTGAAATAGCACATAATAGTGAATCATGCCCCCATCAGATGCTAGTGAGGGCTACATCTAAAGGGGGCTAATTCACCATCTGACCCTATGGCAATGTCCTGAATGCTCCGTCTTGGTGCCGAAGATTAGTGGGCGAGTGTTCTCCGAAGTGTCATATATAGCAAGCCAGGACCGAGAAGGTTCTAAGGACTCTGACCCAACAAGTTAGGCAGACCAAACCAGAAGGTTCAGCTCGCACCAGAAGGTTCTTACATGTCTTCGAACCAACAGGCTAGGCGCCCCGCACAAGAATGTTTGGGCAGCATGGCATTCCATCATGCGTTCGAACGTATGATCAATATATCTATTGTGTTAGTAAGTATACGATCATTTCATTACTACTTTGTGAAAGATAATGAAACAGACGCCCATTGATGTTGTTGTGTATTCGATAAGATGATATGTACTACTGTCGTGACCCAGAAAATGCAATTTAAAAACAAATTCATCATATCTTGTTATCGATATCACTTGGAACGCTAAGGTCATGAAATAGTACAGACGACATCTAGTATATCGTGTCATTAGTAACACAAAATGCTCAAAATAAATGAAAAGTCATCGTTTTAATAAGAACACGAGAGGCAAGTTAGTTGTAAATCCGATCCAATACTTTTTTGGTCATATCATTTTGTGGCGATGGGTGTGTCATTGAATACACAATTTTTCATCTATCGTGTTCACTTTAACGCAATTCGAATGATTTTATACAGGAATAAAATCTACTAGAAGACAAGTATGAATGGGAAGAAAATATAATTGTTATTAATATTTTTATTTACAATATATTACTCCATTATATCCAAAAATCAAATCTTTAAAGAACTTTACAAAACACATAGAAAATAATAACAATTTGGAGACCACTTCAGAGGCTAGTGAGGACCGATCAGATAGAATGTGACGAAACATTCACGACATTGATATAATGCTAGATAGTGAATCATGCTCCCATTAGATGCCCCGGAAAGGACTGCATCTGAAGGGGGGACGAATCATCATCCAGCGTGATAGCAATGTCCCGAATGCTCCATCTCGGCGCCAACGATTAGTGGGCGCGCGATCTCCTTGCAGACTCCTCGACCGATCATGCCAAATGGAATGGAACATTCACGACATTGATATAACATTGAACTTGTTTCCGTCATAGGCTGGGGAAGACCGCCTATGACGGGGTAATGAATCACAATCTGGTGCGATAACAATGTCCCGAAGACTCCATCTTGGCACAAGCAATCAGTGGGCGTGCAATCTCCTTGCAGACTCCCGGACCCATCCGTCTCCGTCTCGTTCTCCTCTCTAAACGCTGGGATATATATAGGCAGGGTGTGAGGGATACTAACCGGAAGGTTTGGCCAGTTGGTCCGGGCTATGGAAATTATGGAAACAACGGAAATTGTGGCGACTTTTCGAAAATGACACCTTGCAAATTGGTCATTCAAATTTAAGTGAAACACTAGAAATTGTGGTGACTCTTTGGGAAATGGGTAGTTAAATTCATGCAATTATCGTGTTTTCGATCACACGACTTACCAATATTGTGTAATTGGTTAAATGACTAGCAAAATATTCATTATTGTATGTTTTTATTGTGTAATTGGTAACATGTAACCCCCTTGTGATGTGTAACCAATTACAAGCTATATATACAGTATACAATCTATACAAAAACAACAAACTATCATGTTCTTGAAAACATGTTAATTACATAGTGTGTGTTGTCAATGACATAGTGTATATACAAAATGTTCATGACATCATTTTCCATCAATCAGCTGAAGAACGGGGGGGGGGGGGGGGGGGGGAGTCAACCCTGATCGATGCTCCCCTTCCTTTCGTTGTTTTCCTACTCTATTATTCCTTCTTTGGCTTGTAGTTGGGACGTCTACCACATTGGGAGGTTTCCTTTGTGCACTGGTACAACGTTTGCGGTTGTGACCTAACTACCTGCATACTCCACATTTTCGTGGGGCTTTGACCTTTGGTTGCGACTCTATCCCATTTTTTCGTGGACACCCCCGCTACTTTTGGTGGATAGGTGGGCTGAATGTAGCCATAACTCTAGTCAGTGCCCATTGGTGCCTATCTTTTGCTGGGTGTAATGGCTCTCGATAGGCCATTCTATATGATTCTATAGAGTACCATCTTTTGCAATAGTCAGACACATAGAAGTGTCTATGATCAATTGATGTGATTGCATGCTTACAGTGTAGCCCCAGATGCTGAAACTTTCCACATGTGCAGCTACGATCAACGAGATTTACCACATCTTGTTAAGAAAATATCGTGTGAATGAGCTCACTATTAAAAACAATGTCGTGTCATCGGTTACATGAGCCGTCAAGCTAACATACCATCGTGTAAGTTAAACATACCTACTTACACGATAACGGAAAATATCATGTTATCAAGGACATGACCAGTAAGGATAACATACCATCATGTAAGTAAAAGAAGACATACTTACACGATATGAACAATTAATGTATAAACATACACACGATATGGACAACAATGTATAAATGAAATGTACCTGGTGATATAATGAGTTAACCTGGAATTCATACATTGACACAGACAATACATGCACATTCCTTGTTTCTTCTCGCCTGCTTTCGATGTGTTTGTTGGCAAATTGGGTTAAATCTTCTGTCATATTCTACTCGTCTGTCCGACGTTTATCAAATGATGCAGTCGTGTGCTCCCTTGTGTGCTCAATTAACCGAGTTATAGGCATCAATCTGGCTTTTTTAACATTGCATTGGCACTTTCAAACCTGCTTGAGCCGATACCATATCTTTTTCCTGGAAATGCGACATTCACCCAGTGCTTTGAACCTATCTTATTTAGCCAAACATATGTTGCGGGATTATGTTATGTAATGTTGTTCATTGTTTCATCATACACGTTCTGTCTGAAAGTTTTGGCTGCAACATGGAGCTGGTTCTTTAGGTAGTTGTCCTTGAATCTATCGTTGTATTTGCTGCCATGTGATAGATGCAATATCCGTGGTGTGTAGATGGGAAAAATTGCTTAACAACATTTGCTAGGCCCTTCTATCTATGAGAAATGGTTGTATCCAACTCAGCTGGAGGATCAGAAAATAGATGATTTCTAAGGAACTCAAGAAATTAGCACCATGTTTTCTCACACTCGTTCTCAACCACTACAAATGTGACGCACAACATATTATTGTTGTCATCCAATGCAGTTGCTATCAATAGCTGTCCAGGATACTTTTCCTTCAAGAAAGTTACATCTACCGTTAGCAACGGCCTCAATATTGTTCTAAAAGCTCTTGCAACAAGACCAAACATCCAAAATACACTTTCTAGATTTATATATTTAATTTGCTTTCTGTAAGCAGGAAGTATGCAGTAGGATTCATCTGGTCCCCATCTAATAAATCAGTTAGTGCTTTACCTGCACGATCGAATATAGTTTAATAAAGGTTATATGACATGTGTATTCATCGTGTTCCCGATCACATGACATTAGTTGTAGTCGTGAGATTGTAAACCATGACTTATTACTCATCGTGTTAAAGTTAACATGATATGTACATAAGTCATGTCGTCGAAAACACAATAGACTAACATATCGTGTTACTAGATAGACGCTTCAATTAGTCTCATAAATTTCATAACTTGTCGTGCCAGCATTTCTTGTAGTTTGCAATTATGCCCCAGTGTTTTGAAATATAACTTGCTATGCTCTTAGGTGTAATGTCTACTGAGTCTTTAAACAGGCTATAACATTTTCCCGCAATCCAAAGGTGCGATGCTAGGGGATGGTCAATTGACTTCCTTTGGGATCCACATGAATGGTTTGGCACTTTGTGGCGTACGTATTCCTGTTTTCATCCACAACATGGTATGTGAAATTCACCTTTATTACTAAGTCAATCAAGACCCTCTTGAAATGTAACAGGGTAAGAAAACGTGTGCCCAATTTGAGGAGCTTCTGGTAATCCTTTGCTTGCAAACTGCCCGTCATTAGCTAGTATTCACTAATATTTGGTTCCAACATATTTAAATCATCGACTGTCTCCCGCTCTGCCTCCGCCTCAACGTCGGCATTACTTGGGACCTCACTATTTCCAAATTCTTCGTAGTCAGACATACTTTCTATGTCAAGTATATCATTATCATACCACTAATCGTCACCCCACAATTCTTCAAATTCTTCACTTTGAGGCTGAATTTTTAATTCTGCCGACCTTCAACACACAAACATGATTCCAATAATTCAAGCCGGAATTGGAGCGGAATCAACAAAATCTTACATAAATTCAGTACACAAACAACATCTTATCTAGCTTTCAATTTTTCTAAATTCATGTACTATATTATCTACACCTTTTGTTTTTAGAACTGGTTATTCAATATAAATGATTTAATATACCTAATGTATATGGGAAACTTTTATTTTTGAAGACTAAAGGCCAATAAAACCTAAAAAAGAGAAACAATCATTATAGTAAAGAAAATGAAATGGAAAAAGTGAATATGTGACAAGAAGATGATATACCAAATTAAATCTTATGCATGGGCTTCTCATATATAGCAAAAAAATCTTAAACCTTTGGTTTCAGGGAAGATAAAGAAAAATAAAAAAGGGTGAGAGGTTGGGTTGAAAATCCATTATTTCTAAGTGATTTGATCCGTGTGTGTGTGAGAACAAAGTCATATCAAGCAGAGGTCTCAATCTCTATCTTGGTAGACAATCAACTCCAACGACATGTTGATGGTCTAAATTGGGAAACTTTTCATCCATCCTAAACTAGTAAACTATTTACTAGGAAACTATAACAAAGACTATTCAAATCAAAACTAATCAGAAAGTCTTAAATCAAGACTTCTTCAAATCAAAACTAGGAAAGTTAAATCAGAAGTCTTCTTTAAATCCAATGGAGGGAATGCTGACGGAAGGGCGATAACAAAGGGTTTCTTCTTCAAATCCAATGGAGGCAACGGCGATGGAAGGGCGGCAGTGGGTTTCCTCCCTCATCCAAGAAAAGGTGTGCGCTCTCTTTGCTTCCTTTCTCTGCTCCCTTTTCGTTTGCCTGGTTGGTGGGTTCTGTTCTTTTGGTTGTATCGGTATGAATTTCGTAGCTGCTTTGCGACTTTCCAAAAGATTTGATATCCTTGAAGAGGGGCCAAGTGGTGGCCTTCTGTAGAGTAGCCAAACCAATGGAAGCGTGGAGGGAGAGGGTTGGCGCACCGATAAAAATCCAATCTTTATAATCTACACCAAACACATGCAAGAAACTAACTCCAATTAGAAATAAACATGCATCTAATTCAATCAATCAAAGGGAGATAAATAAATATAGGAGAGATGACGAACTGACTTGGGCTTGTTCCAACCCTAGCACACCCTCCAAATCAGCTTTCTTGCTTCAATTGCAAGAACAATAAGCAGATATTAAGGGAATACCTTATATGATGTGCATATCCCTCAAAAACCACCTTTGCTTGGATGAAAATCAGCAGCTTTGGCGTCCTCAAAGCCCACCTTTCACGTCCAAACCAGCAAGGAGATTAGCAAGGTGATTCTCCTCCTTCAATGGCCACGTCAAGTAAGTTTTGGGAGAGGATTAGAGAGGGCAGCAGCAACTTCTTTCAAAAACCAAGAGAAGTCACAAAAACGGGAATGAAGAAGATGGCGGACTGAGTGGGAGAATAATCAGGAGTGGGGTGACCTAATTAGTGAGGTCTCTTCCCTTCCTTTATCCCTAAAACACCCCTCACTTATCCTCTTCTTAATGGGCTTAAAAATGAGCTTCTACAAACGGACTTATGCTGAATTTTCCTGGTTTAACTTGAGGTTTAAACACAATGGGCGCGGGCTTTGTCTCTCAGAGCCCGCGGAGGCCTGGACCCCCTACACACGGTCAAGCTCGCGATAAGGTCAACCCCTCGCTAACCGTGGGTCCCACCCTTGACACCTAATTCACGCGTCTGGGCCCCACAATGCGTAAATGCACACCTAGATGTATGTCAGTGTACGTGTGTGACATATGCGGGTCTCATTCAAATTATGTGTAATGAGGGTATATGTGGGGTCAACACTACCGCTCCCACCACCCTTGGACCCCGTGGCCCGTACCGGTTCACCCAAACTACGACATAGTTGGACCGAACCATGTACCATGGTCCAACACCTTCTACTCTAGTCGACCTGATCAGTCTTTGAGTTCTACGTTATTCAGCAGATTCTACGTTTGATTTCTTGAACTCGGATAAATGTTGATAAACATATTTTTGTTCACAATTAGTGAATTACTCAACGTCTTGATCATGTTTTACTTAGCGCCAGTAATTTGTGAGGCTTGAGTTTGATCAGGCTTCCTTTCTGTCTTGAAACAATTCAACAACTAATTCAATATTTTTGTGCGTTCAATAGGAACTGAAGAGTGTTACAAGTTGTCTCTAGACGTATGTAGTTTCTGGCCTCAAAATATTTCTGTCCTCCCTTCTACCGAATGATCTTCTCTGTTCTTCTGACCGAGCTTTTATTCAGTTCAACGAGCATAGACCAATCATATACTGTACATATGTTAGTCAGTATTTTATACTCTTAATGACCATGCTCCTATTATCTAATAAATATCAGCTTTTATCTTCTTATACTTTTACTTCTCCTGTTGTCAGCCCTGTAGGAAGGCGAGGCGGACATTCCCACCACCAGCGCCACCCACTAAACGTGCTTCACCATTCCCGAGGTGAGTTTCAGAGCTTGAGTTCTGCTGCATTTGTTTTGGTATTTCCTTCGAAGTGCAACATGTTTTCGAAGAAGGATATCTATTTTTCTTTTCGTGGTTAGGGTGATGACCTATACTATGGAAATATGACAACATTTAGCTGTATGTGATATAGGGTGGGTGGATAATGACATTTATGGTTAATTTTTCTTAAAGTTTTTTGTAACTATTTTTTCGTCACCATTATAAGCTAATCTTTATCCCAGCCATCTGGGTTTAGAGAAATGTACTATATTTGCATTTATATGGCGAGTGTGGCTTAAGTTTTTTTCTTTTCTTTTTGAGGTGCACCTTTTGGCAAGGCATTTTAGAAAGTGAACTAGCTAGGGCTGTAGTGTGTATTCAAAGTTGATGAACTTGAAGTGAGCCTGCAGTTGCTTCCCCTTCAAATAGGAAAAAACTAGTTAGAGCTGCTGCTCGCTACAGCTGCTTCTAAAGCATCTCTGGCTAGACATCCTCCTTCAATGAGCCTGAGCCTGAGCCTGAGCCTGAGCCTGAGCCTGAGCCTCTAAAAGAAAAAAGAGAGAAAAAAAGGTGTAAAGCTTCTTTGTGTACATGTTGATGTTAAATTTTCTTGTTCTAAATCCAATTATGCTCCTTAAGATTATATTGATTTTTTGCCTTGTGCCTAAAATTTCTAGTTTGAGACCCTCGATCATGGTGGATACTATTGACCTTCATCCTTCTAGTCAAGGATGTCTAATCTATTGCAGATCCTTCACCAACATAATTTCTTACTTGTATGAAGTTATGTAACAAAAGAATCTATCATAAAAAACATCAAAACAAGCAATATTGAGCTCTTTTTCACGAATTCATTAATTCTCTTTTAATCTATGTGCTTCTACAGATTATCCTCATTAATACTTCACCTTAGATCAACTCCATTGGTATGTAACTTTTAATTTTTATTTCTTCATCTCAATCTTACTTCTATTTTATTTATTTAGAAGAAACCACCAATGTTACTTTTAGTCATGAATCTTGCAAGATAACTCTTATTAAATCGAGACAAATTTGTTAATAAAGACATAGTTCTCCTTTTTATCTTAATAAAAAGATAAAAAAAATTAAATGCTCAATAATGAGTATGCCAATTAAAAGAACATATGAGGCATACGTATTATAATTTGTTAATTTCAATGATCAAAATAATGTCCAAACTTCATTTATGTTTTAGTCTTATGAATATGACTAGAGTCAATTATTGTTAAGTAGGGTTTGGAATTAATTAACTTGAAAAATTGGAGGAGACGTGTTCTTATTGATCAAGGTTGGAGACTAAGTTGAGTGTCAAAGGTAAGAGGTTAATTTACTTATACTAACTCACATACATAATTTACTTATATTAGCTTGGAATGAGTGAATTAAGTAAATTTGGGAGTTTCAACTAGAATTAGGGCAAATTGGTAAATTTTACTATACATTGATTGATCACTACAAAATGAACTGAATCAATCGATCCATCGGCACCCAAATAGGACTATGTAAAATTAAACTAAGAGTTTATCGATTGATGGCTAAATTGATAGATCAATCACTTAAAGAGTCATACTCTAATTAGAATAGTGAACAATCGATCGTTGTGTCAAATGATCGATTGTTGTGTCAAACGATCATTCGATGTTTGTGTTACTTGCCTAGTTTAAGCATATAAAAACATATGAGTCATATGTCTAGTTTATTGGATAATTTCTTTATCAAAATTATGTTAAGAAACCATATGTATTTTAGAAGTCTTAAAGTCTTATTTGATGTTGTTGTGGTTAACTTAGATTCAGAATTAATAGATTTGAAAAATAGGAACAGTCATATTCATGTTGTTCAAGGTGAAAGACTGAAGAGTATAAAGGGTTTTGAAGCATATCAATATCACATTGGCATACATAAATCACTTGGAAAAAGTTAAGAAGTGATTACAAAGGTTTCAAAGGGATTTACATTAAAAAAGAAAAATATATAAAAAATTAGGGAAAATGATCGATCGCTGCAAAAATATGAAGGAGAAATAGTTGATCGCCTGATGATTCAGCCATGTGCATTAAATGAAGTCTAGAGTTATCGATTGATCACTCTCGCAATTGATCAATTGTTTGAAGAATCGTACACATTAGAAACAGTGACCGATCGATTGTTTTAAGTACAATTTACCTAAATTAAGACCTTTCGATTTCTATTTTATTTCTTATTTAAGTACAAGTCCTAAACTGACTTAATAAGCTATATAAGGGTTATGAAATCATAAAATTAGGGAAAGGAAAGCCTAGTGGTGAAAAGAGAAAAATAGGGTTTATACCTTTGAGCTTTGTATTGAAGATCTATGGTAAATTGAACAAAACAATCAACAACTAAAGAAGTTAATATATATAGTATTCAAAGAGGAGTTGTAGTATGTCTTTAATGGGAGATTGAAGATTTCCACCAGGCTAAAGTCAAGACAAGAAGAGATTGTTGAAGACTAGAAGCAGATAGAGACAAGCCAAGGATGAGAAAGTGTTAAGTGTTTAGAGAAGACTTAAAGGCTAGCAACAACAATTTATATAAGTGGAGCTTGTGTTAAGAGTCTAAACAAGGTTAGTGGTTTGCTTATGTCTATGTAAAGTTTAAATTTTTAGTGCCTTGATTTACCTTTGGAACTATCGTGGTTTTTTACCTTAGTTGTGGTTTTTCATGTAAATTGCAATGTCTATGTGTGGATTAATTGATAATTCGACAGTGAGACTAAGTGAATAATTAAGTTTTAATTATTTTCTCTTAATAAAAAATTATGTGCAAAGAGGCTAGAACTCTTAATTCTTATTTATTGAAGTACTAGTTTTAAGAGCAATCTGGTGATCTACTAGGTTGATTAGATGAATAATAAATTCTCAAAACATCCTAAAAGAGAATCCATTCCTAATTGAAGTTAAACTCATAAACTGAATTAATGGACTACATAAGGGCTAGGTAAACACAAAATTAAAGAGATGAAAACCTAGAAATTCAAAGAGAAGAGTGGAGAGATCCTTGTTCATTGTTTTTCAAAGGAGATCATCTTTGTGCTTCAAATTTATGCTAATGGTGATTTCTTAAGAGACACATAACTGAGAAGAGAGTCTTATACACACCGAAATCAAAGAGGAGTAGCAAAAATTTTCAATGGATCATTGAAGAAATTATGGCTAAATTCAAATAACAAAAAGATATTGTTTGAGGAGGCTAGAAGGAGACAAAAGCATTGTAAGTAGAAGAAAAGTTTAAAGGCTTAAAGAGAGAAGACTTGTAGGCCAACAAAAAATGGAGTTTATTGGAGATCCAAACAAAGGGGTTTTGGGTTAGAGTCTCAACAAAGCTTGAGGGTTTGCTTATGTCTATGTAATGTCTTGTTATTAGCGCATTGATTTAGCCACTAATCAATTATCGTGGTTTTTTACCCTGGTTAGGGTTTTTCATGTGTAAATCATTGTGTGTTCTTGTATGCTTTGTGGCTTGATTGATGTTAGAATGATCATGAATGTGTAGTAATTAAGGTTTATCATTTTCTTTGCTTAATTGAAATTTCTACGAATTGAGGCTAGAACTCTTGATTTCTACTTCTTCACAGTACTAGTTTTAAGAGAAATTTAGTGATCCGCTAAAGCCATTTAGATGGATATTAAACTCTCACCCATGCTTTTTTCTGAGATGATATTTTTCCTCAATTCATTTTTCTAGGTCTTAACTTTTTCTGAATCTTCTCAACTTGCATCTCTTTTTTACCATTCTTTTTTTGCCAAACGGATGAGAATTTTACACTAGTCGAGGCCAACCTAAGTAGGTAGTCATTCCCCATCATCTTTACAAAGAAAATTCATTTATATAAAAGTTTTAAGTAAATAAAACTTACTACCATTGAAGTAGATTACAAGGAATTTTCTTTCATTTAATCCTAAATAAAAGTTTAGCTTTAGTTCCTCTAATTTGATTAGCATTACTCTACTAAAATCCAAAACCGTAAGTCAACTCATGTCTAAGAATTTTCTCTTGATCTTCACTAATGAAATTTACTTGAGTATAAACATGTGTGTATATTTTTAAAAATCGAGAATTGCAAAAAAAAAAAAAGATCTTCACTCTCCTTGGTGTATCATTATCTTAGTTAAGGAATATTGACCCAAATCATATTGCTTTTTATCTTAAAAAAATAATTTTAATCTCAAGAGCTAAACATATCAAAAACAAAATAAAGCAATTTGCAAACTATGCAAAAAACTACACTATTTTTGATTTTTTTTTCACCATTTTTTATTTTTTTGTTTTTTTAATTCACAACATATGAGGGAAATCAACATGAAAACAAAATAAAATGAAAAAAAATCTAAAACATGTGTGTCCCAAAAGATAGAAAGAATTGGAACATGAACAAGTTAATCTCTTTACTTATAGATGATTAGTTCCTTAGCTTTACCTAACCAACCTATCCTAAGGCAATCTAAAGTACTCTTGTTAATCTTTCCTAGTTGAAGCTTCAATGCTTGAAGATAAATTTTCGTCACCCACACCCTCTTCATCTTATGCTCATACATTTGGTAGAGTAGTCTAGGGGTTGTATGGCTATTTGGACACTCCTTTCTTCTTCTCATTCTTTGTTGAGCTAAGCTTGGAAGGATGGTTAGTTGGACACTCCTTTTTACTATGGTTATCTTTATAGCACAAATCACAAACTCCCACAATCCTAGAATTCAATTTTAGCTCCTTTCATTTTGACCTAGGTGAGTTGGGCAGTACCTTAAATTGTTTTTTATTCTATTTAGCATTCACAAAGATAATAGGTTTTGCTATGAGGGTGGACAAACAAGTTAAAACCTTGAAACCATCTTATTAGTTTGACTAATTCTCAACAAGGTCCACAACATCTTCTTACCACTCTTGAACCCATTTAATTTTTTTTTATAGGACATAAGTTCTCGCATTATATTTTTCTTTTTCTTATTCAAGGTCATTCTTAAGGACATTAACCTCTCTCTTAAGATTCTTGTTCATATCCATTAACCTATTGGACTCTTGAGAAGTTAGTTTTGAGTCTTCATCTTTCTTTTTTAATTATCTTATCAGAATTTAATTTAGAACTAGAATCCGATTTCACATCAAGAGAAGTGGATTCATGAGACTCTTCACTAAAATTATCTTCCTTCATACTTGCATGGAACGAAGTATAGTTGCACAATTCTTCTTCTTCGAAAGAGCTTTCATCATATAAGTGGCTTGAAGTACTGTCCCTTTTTATTTTTCTCATACCCCTTTGATTTCCTAAGCTTCACATTAAAAGAACTATCAGAATTGTTATTATGACAATCAACAACAATATGACCTAACTTACCACATTCAAAACATTTCATATTCTTTCTATCTTATTTGTTTTGCCTCTCATCTCTTCGTTTCCATTGTCTCTTCCCTAAAGTTTGACCCTTATTCTCAAACCTAAAGTTCTACATTTTTAAGACTTTCTTGAAGTTTTTAGTCAACAGGAACATTTGATCATCTTTACTCTCACTTTCTTCATATTCTTCTTTGGTATTTAGTGCTTTAGACTTCTTGGAAGACTTAGTTGTTCTCAGGGCAAAAAAAAATTTTATTTCTCAAATAATTCTTTTTTGTTTTCATAGGACTCTTCTTGCATCTCAAAGGTTCTTAAGTTTCTTATGAGTTCCTCAATATCTAAGGTGTAAATTTTCTTAGATTCATTAGTTGTTGCCACCTTAATTTTAAACTTAAGTAAGCTATATAAGGGATAAGAATTTACAAATTTTGATAGAGGAAAACTTAGCAAAAATTTTAGAAGAAGGGTATCAACCTGTTTCAAATTCTTTTCTAGGAGAATTTAATAAAAGCTTGAGTTGAAGATCAATGGTGAATTCATTAAGCTATTTCAAAACTAAGAAGAGATTTCACACAGAATTTTCAAAGAGGAGTTGCAGCTAATCTTTAACGGGAGATTGAAGATTCAAAGAGACCAAAGTCAATACAACAAGATGAGCTTGTTAAATGCTAGAAGAAGACAAAGACAAAGACAAAGCAAGGAGGAAGAAAAAGTTTCAAGTGCTTGTTGGAGATGACTTGAAGGCCACCAACAACAAGAATTTGTGGAAAACTAAACAAAAGAATTTTGTGTTAAGAGTCAAAAGAAAGGTTGGTGGTTTGCTTTTGTCGATGTAATTATCTTACTTCCTAGTAGTACATTGATTTGGTTCTTTTGGAATTGCAATGATTTTTTTACCTGAGTTTGGGTTTTTTAGGTTAAATTACTATGTGTTCATGTTTGGACTAAATGCTTATGATTTGATAAATTTATTCATCGAGAGTGAGCATAAAGAGAAATTTGAGTGTTTCCGTTATATAAAACAATTATGTGCATAGAGGCTAAAACTCTTATTTCTTACTTGTCGAAGTACTAGTTTTAAGAGAAATCTCGTAATAAGCTAGGTTGAGTACACACATATTAAACTCTCAAGTGGTAGTTGAGGTTATTTATTGAAAATTTTGATTTTGTTCCATGATATCAATTTGATTTGGCGTGTTAAATACTTTATAATCTTGCTTGATCTTCTACAGTTTGATTTCTTGTACTAGAAAACTTATGCTAAGGTTTGAATTATGAATTTTGCATACTTTAGTTGTCTTTCTTTTGGAATGTTTTAACTTTCTAAATTTGTGTGCCATAGATTGTTAGTTACCTCTCTTATAATTTTCCTTTTTTTAAGTGCTTAAAAAGTGTTTCTTGGGTTGTTTTTGTTGGACTAGAATCGGTTTGAATAACTCAGTTAATGAACATGGGGACTAAGGTAATCCAATTAATAGACCTCCATTGTTTATTAGGAAAATTTTCTCATATTAGAAAAATAGGATGAAAGCATTTATATAAGTAATTGATGGGAATGCCTGCAAAGGGGTTATTAAATGTTGAAATCCTCCAATAACCAAATACAAGGATGGAAATTCAATAGTAAAAAAATGAAAGTGAATGAGATTTGAACGAGACTAAGCGTGCAAATCAAAATAGTAAAGCCCTTAGTACATAATTTAATGCATTATGAAAATCACAACATAAATTGATCTCTAATTGTATTTCTACGAATGTTGTATGGAAAAATTTTATAAAATATAATGAGGGATCTGAGGTTGTAAAAGTGTTCAGGCTACATATGCTAACCCTAAAGTCTGAGAACTTGACAATGAGTGAAGAAGGGATAATTTATAAATATTATGCTAAAATTTCAAACATAGTAAACACATTCCATCAACTAAGAGAGCCTATACCTGTTTACCCTGTAGTGAGGAAGATGTTAGGTGTTTGGCCTCAAAATTCAAAATTAAGGTGAATGTTATTAATGAATCTAAGAAGATTAACACCTTAGACATTAAGGAGTTGGCTGGGAACCTTAAAACATTTGAGATGTAAGAAGAGTCTTATGAGAACAAAAAAACAGTTGTTTGAAAAGGGCAAGAAAAAATAGATACCCTAAAAGCATCTAAAAGAACTTTTAAGAAAAATGAAGTGGTAACCACTTACAAGAATATGAAAAGTCTGAAGATGATGAAGAACTAATGCTTTTATTGGCAATAAGGGACAAAATTCTAGGAAGAGATAAGGAGATAAGATAGATGAGATGCAAATTAAAAAAGACAAGAAGTATTTGAAATATTTTGAATGTGGTAGGTTAGGTCACTTTGCTATTGATTGTCCTTACATTAATTTTGGCAATTCTCTGATAATAAGACTAAGAAATCAAAGAGGTTTGATTATAAGAGAAATGGCAAGGTGCTTTAAGCAACTTATTCTGATGAGAGCTCTTTAAAAGAATAAGTATTGTATAACTATATTGCCTTCCATGTAAGTGTGAAAGAAAATAGTTTTGGAGAAGATTCTCATAAGTCCTCTTCTCTTAAAGAGAACTCAAAGTCTGAGGTTGACTCCGATGATTTTCACGGGTTCCTCTAACAATTCTTAGTGTTGACTAAGAAAACCAAAAGCCTTGAGAAAGAGAGTTGAAGAAGAAAGATAATAAACTAGTTTTGTCTTCTTTAGAGGTAAATAAGTTAGTAGAGTTGAATAATAAACTTGAGAGAGAGGTGTATGACTGCAAGAAAGATCTGGAGAGTGAAAAAGAGAAGTCTAGTGCTCAATAAAGAACGCATGTCCTCTAAAAAGAAATTAGATGGATTTAAGAGTATGAAGCAGTTAGAAACTATGCTTAGCATTGGTCAAACTAACAAAACGGACTTAGGTTTTAGAAATTGTTTGACTACCTCCATAGAAAATCTACTATCTTTGTGAAGGAAAAAGAGAAAGACAAAAAACCCCAAAGAATAGTGCCCAACGGTCAAGATTGAAATGAGTAAGGATAAGTTCTTGTATTGTGGGTGCGTGTGACATTTGCCATAGTGAGACCCATACTAGAAGAGAATGTCCTAAAAATTACCCTTTCAAACTTAGGTCAAAGAAGAATGAGAAGAAGCACACTACCCATACTACCCTTGAGTTGGCCCACCAAGTGTATAAAAAGAAGATGAAGAGAGTGTGGGTGAAGAAGATTTATATTCAAGCTTTGAAGGAACAACTAAGAAAAGTAAGGAAGTCTAGCTTTGTTTTTAAGCTTTCAGTTTTATCGCATTTTGCTTTGTTTTTACATGTCTTTAATTCATAGGTTTTCAATTGAAAAAAATAAAGAAAAATAGAATATGGTAAAAAAAAATGTAGCTTTTGCTTGGTTTTGCAATTGGCTTTATTTTGGTTTCTGACTAGTTTAGTTCTTGAGACATATTGGGATTAATTTCTTTTTAAGCTAAAAACTGACATGATTTGTGGTCAAACATTCCTTGATGAAGAGAATGATACACCATGGAGAGTGAAGATCAATTTGATTTTCTTTTGCTTAATGTTATATATAAACATCAAGAGAGAATTATTAAACATACGTTGATTTACATGCTTGGATTTTAGTGGAGTCTAAGTGATCAAATTAGAAGATCTTTGGATAGATTTCTATCCAGAATTCGAAATCAAAGAAAATTACATGTAATGTATTTTAATATTTATGAGTCCTATGTACTTTAATATCTCTTTATATAATGAAATTGTCCTCATGAAAATGATGGGAAGGGTAACTTACTTAGGTCAGCCTAGGCTAGTGTGAAGCTCCTATCTGCTTGACATTCGGAAAAATGAATGAAAAAGAAAGAAAAGAAAAGAAAAATAAATGATGCAAGTAGAAAGGATTTAGAAAAGGTCAATATTTAAAAAAATAAATTGAGGAAAAATATCATAACATAGAAAAAAGCATGGGTGTATTCATTATGAGCTTATGATTGTTTTATCTTTTTAGGAAAATCATATATATAAATTCTAGCTAAAGAAAGTTAAAAAATGTGAACTTAGTCTTTACTAGGGTCTGAACAAATTTATCTTAGTTTGGTTAAGAGTGATCTTGCGAGATTCAAAATTAAAATAGACCAGAGTTGATTACATTGGTAGTTTTATTCAAATATTGATAAAAAATGATTAATATATCAAAAAGAAGAGAATACAATTGAGAATCACATACAAATAGGGCGAAGTATTAATGAACATAATGTGCTAATGTACTTAGATTAAAGGAAAATTAAGTAAAAAAATCATCAAAAAGAGCTAAACTTTGATAATTTTCATTGTTTGATTTTTAATTTGAGTTCTAAGTGTCAGGAAAAAAAATTGGTGGGAAGTGTCTTGAAATATTTTTAGGAATTTATTAAATTTTTTTGGATTTTTTGTAATTTTGATTATTTTTAGAAAAAAATGCATTGATTTTAAGATCGATCGACCCTAGCGATTGATCACTGATTGGGCCTTTCACGCCGAAGTTTTTAAATTTGAACAAACTTCATTTTAAATCTATTTCACTTCAAACTCTCCTAGAGTCCCTATGAGCGATTAGAGGCAATTTGAAGAAATTTTGCATGATCAAAGACCTAATTTTCGCATCAAATTGAGTTTTTCTTCGAGGACAAGGTGAGTACCGAATATAAATTTTTTTATTGGATTTAAACATTACTTGAACAGATTGGATTGTTAGAAATAGTGAGATATACCTTATTTTAAAGTTTCATGTAATTTGATTCATTAAATTTTGAGATTTCATGAAAAATCACTCACGAATTCAACTTTTTGTCACAAGTTGGGGATTTTCAAAATTGCACATTTTGTTTATCAAAATTGGTTGTAGGTCTTGTTATAAGTTTTGTTCTACTCACTGAGATCTATCTTAGGTTAAAATTTGGAGTCAATTTGACATAAAAAAAATTGATGTATCTAAATTTCAATTCTTTTAATTTTGATGTGCATTTCAAGATTTTTTGAAATTCTAGACATTTTTTATTTTCAAATTATTTGGTCATAGTTTATACTTAGCCCTAGGTTTTTTATTTGTCATTAATTAAGATGGGGAGAGCAAAGAAGCATAAGATTGGTGAGTCAAGTTCTGAGGACCGATGGGCATACAATAGCAGATGAGATAGGGTTTGGCCCATTCATTGTGAGCATAGCTTAGTCCATGTTCCTCTAGAGACTGCCATGGGATGGATAGATGCACGTTAGTATTGGATGGATTATTTTGGCACCATTTCTACATATGGCCAATCTATTTATCTAGACTTGTTCCTCTGTGGTATGCATCACTCCATTCGAATGATGATGATGCATTTGTAGGTGTAGCAGGAGGCGTTCAGGTGAAAGTGTCACATGATATCTTTGTTGAGGTCATAGAATGTGAGAGGAGACCACTCGCATACCCACAATTCGTCGAATATTGCAATTGGCATCGCAATGTGATCGGAACTTAGTCAAAAATTGGTAACATACAAATGTCAATGCATCTCAATGACATCAAAACATATATAATTATTTATTTCATAATGAAATGATAGGAGCTAAATTTGTGCCTTTTGGATATATTGATAAAGTGGATTGTAGATACACTACATCCAAGCACAAAGACTTAGATACATTCTTAATGGGAGATGTAAGGGAAAAATTCAAGAAGACAGGGTCTAAACATCTAATAAAAATTATAGATGTGCCACCAATTAATTGCACGCATGCTTGTCAGTTAGACAGTCTGGCCTCACCTTCTATTTCTATGGTAAGTTGGCCAAACTAAGGCCAATGGATGTGACTCTGATCTTGGGATTACCACTAGGAACTGGAGGGGAGGAGAATGTCCCCAAATCCTCCAATAGCAAGTTCAAGGCCCATATATTTCCAAAAGTGCAAGTTGTCCACGATGTGGAAATCTGGAATGCAATGGCCTTTAAGAAGACAAAGGCCAAGGATAAGGTGAGGTTGGCTTTACTATACATGCTTGCAGTCTTCCTCTTGCCTAGGGTAGGGGGTACTATTGATAACATGGATGATTACGGATGACCCAAAACTTATGGCTTTTAACAATGTACCATGGGCCAAGTTGGTGTACACTCAACTAAAGAGCAACGTGAGGAATGCAGTTGACAACATCTACAAAAAAAGATTCAACATGATTAGTTGTCTGCAGTTTTATAGGTATGGGTTTATCAAAATATGTTTCTCATTCCAAATATTTTTATGGTTAATTTATATGTTGGTATTGATATTGAATTGCATATTGCGATAGTTTATGTGAGGATTGCAATGGTTTACTGGATGTTGAGGTGGTACTGCAATGCATGTTACGAATACAAAATACAAAACATTGCAACATCCATCTCATTGTCATCGCAATCCCAATCCCAATCCCAATATCATATTGAGTTAGATAAAGGTTATATAACATATGAGTGGGTTAGTGGACTAATTTACAATTGTATTTTTTTTATCATAGTACTGGTCTTTTAGTATGGTGTCATCCATGGGGGCCTTGAGAGGTTTATGATGAAATACCTCACATTTGACAATGGTTTGTCATGTCTACTCCAACCCTAAAGGAGGGTGAATGTATAATGAAGAGGCAAAATATTCAACAGGTGCATATTATTGACGAAGAGGCAGCCACTGAAGCTATCATCTCTGCCTTCACAGTCCATGAAGAGATTGAGGCAGCCTGTGACCTGGCTGAGAAGAGTGACGACACTACATCCTAATTTCTTCTTGAAGAACCTCCTTCTAAGAGATAGTGCACCAGGAAGTTCCACACTAGGGGGTATACCTCACATGCCCCCTCTCACTCTAAAGAGGAGAATGTCATGAGCATGCCTATTGAGTGGATAAGGCTAGATGAGCATGAGGAGATGATGAAGACTGTGTGTCAACACTTTTACAATATTAACATGAAACTGAGGGAGGAGGATAAGGCTCTAACCTACAGGATGCAGAGAGAAATTGTATATCTTAATCAAAGGTGCATAATGCTAGAGAAGAAAGTTGGAATTGTAAGAACATATGAGTTATAAGTCTAGTTTATTGGCTAATTTTTTTTGTTAAAATTATGTGAAGAAACTATATTTATGTAACGTCTTAGAATCTGATTTGAGGTTGTTATAGTTAAGTCAGATTTCAAATTGATAGACTTGAAAAATAGGAGCTGATGTATTCTTATTGATCAAGGTGGAAGACTGAAGAAAGTGAAGAGTTTTGAAGTTTATTCAGATCACATTGGCATACAAAGATCACTTGAAAAAGGTTATATCGATGCTTCCTTGGGTTGGCTTACCATCCTGGTTCTGGTAATGATATTATTAATTTTGAAGAAAATAGAAAGAAGTGAAAAGTCTCATGGTTCCACTTCCAGATTGTGGAGCAACACCAAAAGTCATGAGCTTTTAGGGTTAGGAAGAGAGAGGCAGAGTGATGGTCATCCCATCCGCCAAAATTAACTCGTCCCCTCCACATGGAAAAAAAATCCCTAGTGGTAGTAGTATCCCTTTACCAATCAGTTTATATTTGCTTCTTTTGAAAATCTTCAATTGAAGTGCATATACTTCTTTTAATTTAAATATGTTATATGAATTGATCACATGCCCCAATTTGTATTATGACCTCTCTTTTCAAAAAGGAGGAGCCTTCTAATATCGGCGACAGAGGGCCAGGATAGTCAAGATTCATTAAGTGCTAGCTTTCTTGCATCCCACCTCATAGTGATCCCCTATTGCTCATTTAGACCTATCACCCAGAGATGAAAGAAGCAATTTTTGAAAAAAATTATGGGAATTGGGTCTTCAATAAATTAAATTAAACCCCCGACACCTCTTCCTGGATGAATCAATGAGCTTCTACAGGAGACTGGGACTACATTTGTATACTTTTATAGTCTAATACAGTATGGGGGTGGCACTATATGAGGTTGTTGGGTCGGCCTAGTGAATAAGGGTTTGTACTAGGTTGATATATATGAGAAAGGACTAGCAACACTACATTTGAAGGCCCGACAACATGGAATGTTAGCTACTTGATTTCCCATATGATGGGAAGGATCTTTTTTGGCAAAATTTCTCAATTCTTCCAGCGATATCCATGTCTAAAGCTCTATTTCTTATTAGGTTAGGGGCTTTCTTTGCATTAAGAAGTGATTCCAGAGGTTTTAGAGGGATTTAGTTTTAAAATGGTAAAAAATGTAAAAAATCGGGTAGAATGATCGATCGCTACAAAATTATGAAGGAGAAATGATCAATCATGAGTTGATTCAGCCTTGTGCAAAAATGAGCATAGAGTTATCGATCAATTGCTCTTGCCATCGATCGATCAATTGAAGAATTGTGCACATCAGAAACAGTAATTGATCGATCGTTATTTAAAATGATTGATCGTTTTAAGAACAATTTACCTAAATTAAGACATTCTAATTTCCATTTCATTCTTTATTCAAGTATAAGTCCTAAACCGACTTAATGAGAAATATAAGGGTTATGAAATCACAAAATTGGAGAGAGGAAAACCCCCAGGATAAAAGAGAAAAAAAAGGTTTTCACATTTGCTTATTATTTTCTAAAGGAGAATTCACTTGATCTTGTATTGAAGATCTATGGTGAATTGAAAAAGACAATCAACAACTGAATGAGCAGATACACAAAGTATTCAAAGAGGAGTTGCAGCATGTCTTCAATGGGAGATTGACGGTTTTCAAAAAGCCATAGTCAAGACAATAAGAGGAGATTGTTGAAAACTAGAAGTAGATAGAGACAAGGGAAGGAGAAGAAAGTTTCAAGTGCTTTGAGAAGACTTGAAGGCTAGTAACAATCATCTAAACAAGAGGAGCTTGTGTTAGAGTCTAAACAAGCTTGGTGGTTTGCTTGTGTTCATGTAAAGTCTTAATTTTTATTGCATTGATTTGGTTCATTTGGAACTGTCGTAATTTTTTACCCTACTTGGGGTTTTCCACATAGTTTACTGGGTCTATTTGTGGATTGATTGATGGTTGATTCATTGATAATTTGAGAGAGAGATTGAATGAATAATTAAGTTTTAATTAATTCCGTTTTATAAAAAAAATTGTAAAGAAGCTATAACTCTTAATTCTTACTTTTTGAAAGTACTGGTTTTAAGAGCAATCTAGTGATCTGCTAGGTTGATTAAAATGGATATTAAACTCTCAAATTGTAGCTGAATATTAAATTTTATTGAAAATTTTGTTTGCTACTTGATATCTATCATATTTGACATGATATTGCTTTAGAACCGTGCATAAATTTTCATAGTTTAATTACTTGTGCTAGATTTCTTTTGCTAAGGTTAAAAATTCTTATTTGTGCTCAAGTTTACTTGTTTTCTTTTAGAAATACTTGATTAAAACTTGTTGATTTGTGTGCCCTAGGTTGGTAGTTATTCTTCTCATAATTCTCCTTGATTTAAGTGCTAAATTTGTTGTACTTGGGTTGATTTTTCTTAATTGAATACAATGGTTGGCTTAACAATTCATTCAATGAACATGGGGACTTAGAAAATCCTATTAATAGACCTCTTTTGTTTGATGGACAAAATTTCTAATACTTGAAGAATAAGATGAGATAATTTATACAAACGTTTGATGGGAATGCCTGAAAAATGGTTGTTAAAGGCTAGAGTCCTCCAATGACCAAAGATGAAGATGAAACTCAATTCTAAAAGATGAAAGTGATTGAGATGAAAATGAGATAAGACTTGCTAATCAAAACAATAAAGCTCTAAGTGCCTTATTAAATGTTATAGGAAAATCACAATATAGGTTAATCTCTAATTGTGTGTCTTCAAAAGTTGCTTAAGAGAAATTTATAAAACATAATGAGGGAATTGAGACTGTGAAGATTAGTCTTCAAATGTTGACTTTAGAGTTTGAAAACATATTAATGAGTGAATAAGAAAAAAATTTTGAATATTATTCTAAAATTTCAGACATAGTCACCATGTGTGATCAACTAGGAGAGCCTATTTATGAATAACTTGTTGTGAGAAAACTTTTAAGGTCCTTCTCTTCAAAATATAAAATTAAGTTGGCTGCTATTAATGAATCAGTTAAAATTGACAATTTAGATATAGAGGAGTTGGTTGGAAACCTTAGAAACTTTGAGATGTAAGAAAAGTCATATGAGAATAAAAAGGAGATGATTAAAAAGTCTAAGGGGAAAAAATTGCCCTAAAAGCATCTAGAAGAAATTCCAGGAAAAATAAAGCTTTAAACATCTTAGATGAATCTAAAGAATCTAAAAATAATGAAGAATTAATGCTTTAATTATCAAGGAACTTTAAGAAAATCATGAAATCTCATAAATTTAGCTTTGGGAATAAGGTACAAAATTCTGGAAAGAAACAAGGGGAAAAGAGAGATGAGAGGTCAACAAAACAAGATGAGAAGAATTTGAAATGCTTTGAATGTGGAAAGTTAGGTCACTTTGTTGTTGATTGTCCTAACTTGATTTTGACAATTCTTCTGATGAGAAGCCCGAAAGGCAAAAAGGGTTTGATTATAAGAAAAAGGGAAAGGTGCTTAAAGAAACTTAATCTAATGAGACTCTTCTGAAGAGGAAGAACTATGGAACTATACTTCAATGCAAATGTTAAGGATAGTAGTTAAAAAGAAGATTCTCATGAGTCCACTTCTCTAGAATAGAACTCAGAGTTTGAAGTTGAGCCTAATGAGTTTAAAGGATTCCTCTAAAAACTTTTAGTTTTGACTAAGAGAAACCCAAAGTCTTGAGAAAGAGTTTAAGACGAAAGAAGATGAACTACTTGTATCTTCTCAAGAGACTAATAGGTTAGTGGAGTTGAATAACAAACTAGAAAGAGAAATGAATGACCTTATGCAAGACTTAGAAAGTGAGAAAGAAAAATATAATGCTCTCAATAAAGAACTCATGTTCTCTAAAGAGAAATTAGATGGGTTCAAAGTAGGAAAAAGAAGTTGGAGACTACCCTTAGCATAGGTCAAACAAACAAAATGGGTTAAGTTTTAGGAATTGTTTGTATATCCCCTTAGCAAAACCTAATATCTTTGTGAAGGCAAAAGAAAATGTGAAAGGAGGAAGGATAGGTTCCAGCATTGTGGGTGGGTGTGATATTTTCCATAGTGATGCCCATGTTAGAAGAGAATGTCCTAAAAAATACCCTTTCAAACTTAGGTCAAAGAAGGATGAGAAGATGAAGCATACTACCTCCTATATTCCTAAGCTACTCCACCAAGTTCATGAGAAGAAGATGAAGAGAGTGTGAGTAAAGAAAATTGATCTTCTAGCTTTGAAGGATCAATTAGGCAAACCAATGAAGTCTACCTTACGTTGCCTTATGGTTGGTTGGCTAGGTAAGGCTAAGGAGTCTTATATCTCTAAGTTAGAGATTTTGTTTTATCCATGATTTATTTCTTTCAATCTTTTAGATTTACATGTTTTAGTTTTAATCACATTTTGGTTTGTTTTCATGTATTTCTATTCATAGGTTTTTCAATAAAAAATAAAAAAAATAGAATATGATCAATTACAAAAAATATTAATGTAGCTTTTGCAATTAGCTTGGTTCTTTTTTGAAGTTTAGCTCTTGAGATATTTTGAAATTAATTTTCTTTTAAGTTGAAAAGTAACATGATTAGTAGTCAAATATACCTTAACTAAGAGAATGATACACCAAGGAGAGTGAAGATCAATTGAATTTTTTTTTGCTTGATGTTGCAACTCTCTGTTTTAAAACAAAACTTGCACACATCATTTTGAGACTCAAGTCACTTTTAAAAGTGGATATCAAGATAGAATTCTTAAACATAAGTTGACTCATTCGTTTGGATTTTAGTGGGGTCTAGGTGATCAAATTAGAGGATCTTTGGCTAGATTTTTATTTAAAATTCCAAGGTTTCATGAATTTTCATTGAATTGAGGGTATTTCAAAATCAGGGGTTTAGGGTCAAAATGAATGTTGTTCCAATTGACAAAGTTGATCTACTTGTGACAATCTACCTTAGGTTCAATTTTGAAGTCATTTTGATATGAAAAAAAATTAGGGTTTATTTTAAAATTTTGACATAGATTTCAATGCAGATTGAACTTCTAGGCTTCTTATTCTTGTTATATTTTTATTCCTAATCTATACTTAGCACTAGGTTACTTTATGTATCAGTCAATCTAGATGGGGAGAACAAAGAAGCAAAAGACCTTAGAGTCAGGCACTAGGGATCCTCGATCATCTAGCAATTGTTCAGATTGAGTCAAACCAATTAGATATAAGAGGAGTCTAAACCCTATACCTTTGCATACTACCATGGGTTGGATAGAGGCGAGACCATATTAAATGGACTATTTTTCCACTATTTCCACCTCGGGACAGCTATTCTACCCTAGGTTTGTCAGATAGTGGTATGCATCACTCCGCTTGGAGGATGATGGTGCACTTGTAGGAGTTCCTGGAGCAGTTCAAGTGAGATGACACCTGACATTATTGCCACTATTATTAGTTGTGAAAGGAGAGAGCTCATATTTCCATTTAGTTTGATGTTATGCTTCTTGAGAGCTAACATTGTTTGATATTATGTTTCTTGAGATATTATAGTTTCTAAGCAAAACTACGTCTAGATCCAATTTTGTTGGAATAACATTAGAGATATTGTTTGATGAGTACGTAGGCAATTAACATCGGGTGATATTGGCCCATCCAAAAAAGATTAATAAATTATTTTGTTCTTTTGAAAACTCTTCTCCTGAAGGTGGGGAGGTTCCGTTGTTGTTTGGTTTGGTTGGTTGCAAGTTCTTCAGGCAAGGACTAGTAAGACCAAGACAGGAGAGCATGGATGTAGTTCCTCATTTCTATGATTTTGGTAAATGTATCTTTAGCGTGAGAGTCAACTTAGTTATTTATTTTCAGATTGATGACAGACTTGTACTTAGATAGATAGGCTATTCTTTATAGATTTTTGAGATGTGTAATAATATCATATGATTTAATATTCGTATTTGTGAACCTCAGTTATCTTGGTATGGATATTTAATCCAATGGTTTATTTTGCACTGAACATAAAAACATTTCCTCATGACTTACCATCCGTGCTATTTTAAAAGGGTTTCAAAAATCTGGGTTGTGACATGTAGCATAGATCAATGTTGAATCAATCAATTGCTTTAGCAAATGATTGATCAACACTTGAAATGACCAGTTGTAAAAACAAACCAAGAGTTTATCAATCAATCGCCCTAATGACCAATTGATCACTCTAAGAGATGCCCTAAGGAAACAATGAATAATCGATCACTGTTTGAGACAATCAATCGCTAGCAGTTTTGGTTACCTAGTTTACACTTTTCGAAAGAGATTTTATTCCTAGTTGGAGTCAAAGTTTTAAACCAACTTAGAGACTTATATAAAGGCTAGAGAACTACAAATTTGAAAAGAGAAAAACCTAAAAAATAATTGAGAAGTTAGGAGAGGTCTTTTATCATTGTTTTCTTAGAGAGTTCACCAAAAAACTTCATGCATATATTAATGGTGGATTCATGAAGACTCACAGTTGAAAGAGAAGATTCTCACACAACAAATAATAGAGGAGTCATGGCAAAATCTTCAAAGGAGTTGAAGAATCTCAAAGGTGAATCAATGATTGAAGAAGTCTTTGAGTGAGTTGCTAGAAAGAGACGAAAATGGAACACGAAGAGGGAAAGCTTCAAGGATTCAAATGAGGAAGAATTTTGAAGGCCAACAACGAAGAAGATTGAACAAAGAAAAGTAATTTTTTTATTTGTGTCGTGTCTAAGAGGTTGGTTAGTTGTTCTTAGTGTCTTGTAAGTTCATGATTACTAGTGATTAATTTGGCCTTGTGAGGCTGCCGAGTTTTTTCAACCAAGTTGGGTTTTCCTCGTTAAATTGTTGTGTGTTATTGTATAGTTTGCATGCTTGGTTTGATTGAATAATTAATAGCTTGATAGCTTATGTCCATTTCTATTGTTAATTAAAAATTTCTGCACATAGAGGCTATAACTCTTTATTCTTACTTCTACAAAGTACAGGTTTGAAGAGCAATCTAGTGATCTACTACTACCCCATCTAGTTGGATATTAAACTCTCATTCTTGGTGCTTACAACATGTCCTAGTATTGTGTATCCTTATGTGAATGTCATCAATAAGGCCAATTAGTAGGTATTCTCACTCTACCTTCACCTAACGATTAAAGCTTTTAGTTCTGTTATTCAATAAGTACCCATACCTTTCACCTTGAAAGAGTGCATTACACTAGTGGTCAGGCTCGTTTAATAGAAACTGATTGTATGCATCATGTGATGTTTGCCAGAACTCAAGTAATAATTTCTCATACTAATGCATATTTGTTGTATGTGAAACTGTGTGGATCATCTTGGCAATCCGAGCTTTACTTCCCACCACCATCTTCTTTTTTAATCCTCTATCCTTTAAGTTGTGCTCTAAGTGCCACATGCAATACCCATGAAATCCATCGGGGAATATTGCAATGATATTGTTGATCAATCCCTTCTCCCTATTAGATACAATGTAATCCACCTCTCTTGAACCATAATGATTCGCAATGAATAAATGAACTACGTTCAATCATCTTCATTTTCATTGTCTACAACTCAGTAGGCCAATAGAAAGATATGGTCTCCACCATCAAATGCAATTACTACTAATAGAGTTTACTTTTCCTTCCCATTAAGTAAGGTATGTGTCATCCAAAAACATTAAGGCTAGACAATATCTAAACCCAATGATAAATGTATTCAATGAAATGAAGCAATGCAAGAATCTCGCTCTGGGCTTACCCCATAGTGTGCAAAGCTTCTGGGGTTTGTCATGGTGAGTTTGTTACACTATTATGTGTAATAAGTGTTTTTTTTTTAAACCGGGTCTGGGTCGAGTGTGTATTTGAGGGAGTCGGTGCGAGAAAGACCTATTCCTTTCTCCCTCAACTCTTCTACCGCTGACCCAAATTTTTCCCCAAAATTTTTTTCTGTTGCCCTAAGTCAAGCAGGGAAGAAGAGGAGGAAACTTCCATCAGATCCTTCTTCCTCCTTCTTCAGGTGGGAACTCCCCTGCTCTCCCCATAACTTCCTTTCCACGTCTCTCTCTCTCCCTCATTTTTCTCTTTGATTTCCGATGAGCAGCAAGTGAAAGCATTTTTATCTAGCCATGGGCGTTGGTGAGAGTCACCGGCAAGCTTGGATGGCGACGAAGGGAAAGTTGAGCTAAAGACAAGGAAAGAAATGTAAGATTTTTCCTACCTTCCTCTCCTCTATGTACCACTGATTTCAACCCAATTTTGGGTGTGGTAAAGCTGCCCAGAACAAAGGGGTTTTCCCCTTTTATCTTCTTTCTCTCCTTTATTCGTTTTGTCTTCTCACAATTCTCTGGCCAAAGTTAAGTTTTGGGTGAAATGGAACATCCGAAAGGGGATTTGTCTCTCCTTCTAAATTTCGTAGTTACTGTTCATAGTGAGGCTCTGGACATTTAAAAGCCCAGAACAATCCCTCTTTTTTATGATTTCAATTTAGGGAAAGTTTGTGTTGTAAACTCCTAATTAGAGGAATTATTGTTTTTCTAAATTGTAGGGATTATAGGGAGCAGTAGCAGTTGCCAATAGGAGTTAAAATTAGGCAAAGGTGAGAACCCTAACATAAAACATGAATTGTTTTCTTAGCATGAATCATCCTGTTGTCTTTTGATTATATATATGTGAGATAAATTCCTAATGCCAGATCTGTTCTGATATATGTCTTGATCTAATCTCATGCATTACTTTTACATCTGTGATACGTTTTAAATTTCATCCAAGCACCGCCTAATATTTAAGTTATATGTTGAAGATTTTAGGCCCTGCCCAATGTCTGAATTATATATTTGAGTTTATCCTATGCATTGCCTAATGTCTGAAATATAAATTGAGTAAATTTTATGCACTGCTCCAGCATCTGAGATATGTTTTGATTCCAATATATGAACTGCGCCAACATCTGAGTTATGATCTAAGTTAAATATCTATATTGTTGCAGCAGCTGTTATATGCATGGGTTTTAATTGAATATGTACCTTGCTCCAATGTTGGGCATATGTTTTGGATGAAAACAAGCTTTGCCCCAACGCTGGATAAATATGAGATTTTAAATAAATGTGTTGTAAAGGTTTCATTGATGTTTCATACAAAACTGTCTAATGTATGTTTCATTCTAAAATGTCTAGTGTAGGTTCTATGCTAAATTGTTTAGTACACGTTCTACTCAAAATTTGTTAGAGTGACTTATATATAATGTAGTTGGATGATGTATGTTAGGCAATTGATTAATAATTACAAAATTGTGATTTAATTGTGGGATGTTACAAGTTATATGTCTTAATCTATCCATACATATCTATATGTTCACATTGGAATAATGGTTCCTGCAAGTAACAATTTTAAAGAAAGAAAACTAAATAGATTTGCATAGGTGGAACAAGCTACTTGCATTATGATTTTTAAGTGTAGGAACTGTTGTCTTCTACATGTTATATTCGAGATGGAAATGCAAATTTTTTATGTTTTGTTATATATATACATGCCACTCTATGCAAGTTGTGATAATTTTGTTTACATATCGATTATGGATAGATAGTGCATGCTTATGTTCTGATAGGTTAATGAATTGAATAGACTACATGGGTGGATATTTCAATTCTTGTTTTATGAACTTATGTGCTTATTTATCAATCTGATTGGTAAATCATAGGATTTTTTCTGTTCTTGGGTTGGACTATATAGAATATGTTTTTCTCTCTTTATGGGCATGTGAGAGGAATATCTTGCATAAGTGGTAGATGAGGAATTAAGAACCAGCCTAAGAGTGAGAGGTTGACAAGGGTAGTTAATGTTTGGGTTGAGTGCCTTAACTTTAGGATCAAGATAATAATATTACCCAGGTGCCACATAGGTATGAGGGTGGACCCCAGCCTTTGGTAGTTCCCTCCCGGTTTTTACGGGTCATATCGAGTGCATGCAGATGACCACCCACGGCGCTTTCTCACCGGTGTAACTCACGGATCACATAGCTAATTCTCTGGGTAATATAGTGAATGGGTTGTGTGAGTATTACGTTGTATGATGCATATGATGATTATGTAAATGCTATAACATGATGGATATTGAATGATCATATAAATGTTATATTAAATTATGATATATATATATATATATATATATATATGATGACCATGTTTGAATATATCATGCTATTATTTGAGTATCAGGTCTTTGTTATTGTATGATATGATCAATAATTGCTTAATTACAATACATGTTCCATTTGAGGCATGATCACAGGGCTTTTAGCTCACGGGTGGAATGTCTATTCCACCTAGCATATTTTTGCGCGTAGGTTTGCTGAGTGATCTTGATGCGTAGGAACATCAAGGAGGAGAGAGGGAATATCATTCATAGGGAAACTGGAGGATTAGGATAGTTTATGTTTCTCCTTTTTGTGAAAAACTAAGGCATAAACAATTGAAGTAGGGTCAAAAACACATTTAATGTTGAAACTTATGTTTTTGACTTTTTGGTAAATAAAGACTTTCTTTTGGAAAACTTAGTGAACTATAATTCTTATTAACTGTCTCTTGCCTAGATATCAGGTTCTCTTGTCACAACTTGAGCTTAGGTGCACTCCAATGGCACGTTTGGTCTTTGGACCTTCCCTAGAGCTCGGGTTGTCACACTATGGGTGATCATTGTACGAATCCATGTAACTCCCATTTATGCAGGTTACTACTACCACCTTTGCACATCATGCCTTTTGATTGGTGATAGTTACACCACACTCTTGCTACTTGTCCTTCAACATATCAGACGATGAATATGTAGGTCTCTCTCGTATAGTATCCACAACCAACTAAGACAAAAGGCCCTATGATGCATGAGGATGATACTTTCTCCCTATTCTTCATGCACACATATGAGGGTGAACATGCTCCTTTACTTGAAAATAACTTGTCTTCTGGTCCAACATGACATGTATTTTTCAACTTCAACCAGGGGTTCCACAACTTGTCATAACTCTCCACTTTCTATTATTCGCATATTTATACTTGAAATTGTGAGCAATATAATATTGTTTTAATGCCTTCCTTGCTTCATACGAATCCTTAAACTACTACCTAATTTCTATGAAATTGTTCTCCCAACTACTCAATCGTAGTGTCGTTGCTTGATTGCTTTCGGCTTTTGACCTTTCTTTCAAATCTAGGTCATTGTCATACACACTAGCTTGTGTTTGCAATTTCCTTTGTCACCAATAGCTTGAGCATTCTCCACAGCAGCTGAACACATCAAGCAGCTCCATTAACCCCATATCATTTACCACAACAACCTCCTCATCCACTTCAGGGTATATGTATTTCAAAGTGACCCTCATGGAAAATATTTAAAGATTTTGCTAACTGTTGCACAAATAACTGATAGTATCCTCTTTTTTGTCATAATGTAAATGATTGACAGCTCTTACTATTTTTGGTTTGCCAGTACTCTTATCTTTGATGGTGGATTTTGCACGTGGATACAACAATATTACTTACCCATAGAACACAATTTTCTTTCCAAATCAACTAGCAAAATAACTTGCATTGTATTTCCCAATATTGTGAATATACTTGTGATGCTACATCCCCTATACTGCAAAGGGATTTGTGATGTAACACATTATCTTGTGAAGGGTTTGCGATACAAGATACTATTATTACAAAGGAGTTACGAACCACTTACGATTGCACCTACTTTTCTTTTGATAATTGAATTTGCATTAAAAAACCAGGCAAAAGCCCGAAAAAAAAACTTGCAACCCTGCTACCCACAAGCTAGGAGCTAGGGGCAAACCACATAATCCAAGGCTGTATCTTACAAACCAAGAGCT
Source organism: Saururus chinensis (assembly GCA_035235625.1). Lineage (NCBI taxonomy): Eukaryota > Viridiplantae > Streptophyta > Magnoliopsida > Piperales > Saururaceae > Saururus > Saururus chinensis. The sequence continues at coordinate 29,877,366 of CP141146.1, read as the reverse complement.
AGGAGGAAACCATGTCAAAAACAAAAAAAAACAAGCAAACCGCCCCCTAAACACTGATTACATCGAAGATTACACACCTACATGCCGACAAAAAACCCAAACAAGGGGAACAAAATAAAACTTTCACACAAGGAGAAAGCAAGAGCAAACTACAAAATAAAACAGAGGCCGACCACGCTCGAGCTCTCTTGAGAGATGTCACAGCACTCTAAGCATTCTAAAAATCAAATATGAATGGGAATGCAACACACGCTCTTTCTTTAACCTTGAATTCAATGAGAACTTCCTGTGCTCAGTGGATGATATCATGAGCAAGAATATATGTTTCCTTCTTTTTGTCTTCAAAAATTATTTTATTCCTTTCACTCCAAATGAAAGAAACATATATAGTGAAAACAGATTTAAGAACATCCCCCACCACTCGATTCTAGTGAATGAATCTCAAGAGCCATTGGATCTCACTAAGGTTGTCCCCTATATGATGTCTTAACCTGCATTTCGTAAGAATAATTCTTCACACAATCTTAGTATAGAGACATTCAAAAAGAAGATGTTGGATAGTTTCTTCTTTACAATGACATAAAGGACATCTACTAGCCAACCGTATTCCTCTTTTCTTCAAGTTATCATGAGTTAAGAATCCACCATTTAGAGCCAACCAAGAAAGAAAATAATATCTACACACTTTATGCTTAAACCAAATTAAATTGAACCAATTTACCTCAAGCATATGATGGCGGAACTGATTCCCGGAACTCTTGAAAGAGAATTTTCCATTAGGATTTAGCCAACCATAGGAATCATCTTCTTCAATAAGAAGGGGTTTATGAAGATTAAAGAAATCCATTACTTGATTAGTTCTTATTGTCATTGAGGGCAAAAGATTTCACTCACCATGCATCAAACTCACATTCAATTTGTCATTCAAAGATCCTCCCAAACGAATAATAGTATGATTCGCAAACATAGTAGCAAGGTTGACACCATCAGCCCACGGATCAATCCAAGTGAAGATATCAGCCACGTTTCCAACATTCTAGACACAATGAGTACACATGAAGTTTTTCATCTCAAGAATACACTTCCATGCATATGAACATGAACTGCTTTTTGCTCCCTAAATTGATTTATGTTTTAAATAGACACCATGCACCCAATGACACCAAAGTGTTTCCTTAGTAGCGGTCACCCTCCAAAACAACTTTGCTAGACTAGCATTGTTAATGTCTTTTATGCTCCTCATCCCCAAACCTCCTTCCTTAATAATCCAACAAATATGCCTCCAATTAACTTCGTGTAAATCTGAATAAGTGGAGTTACTCTTCCATAAAAATCTAGCAAGCAAACTTTCAATTTTCTTGTAAGCTCTTTTTGGAAGCTTGAAACAAGATGTCCAAAAAAGATTGAGACCCCCAATAACTATCTCAATCAACTCCAATCTCCCTGCATAAGAAAGAAGGATAGATTTCCATCCCTCTATCCTCTAAACTATGCAATCAAACAAAGGCTTACACGCAGTATAAGTAATTCTTTTAGAAGATAAAGGCATGCCAAGGTAACGAATAGGGAGAGAACATGTTTGGAAGCCAAAAATATTGCTGATTTCATCATTCTGTTGATATCCAGCTGAGAAGAAGATAGTGTTTTTCAAAATGTTAGCTTGAAGACCTGAGGAGCTTGCAAACCGATCAAGAGTTTCCTTCATACTCAGAGCTGAAGAAGTGGATTCCTTAGAAAATAAGAGAACATCATCTGTAAAAAGTAAATGGGAGACTGGTGGTGCTCCTTGAAAATATGGAACCTCAATGAGATCTGTACTTCATTTTTGTTCAAGCAAGTATGTTAGACCTTCCATACACAATGTAAATAAAAGGGGAAAGAGCGGATAACCTTATTGGATACCACACTAGCTTGTGAAATACCCATAATTGGACCCATTTATCATGACACTAAATGATGTTGAGCACATACATTCCTTCACCCAATTCTACCATAAGGGGTTGAACCCAAGCGAGGTCAGAACATTGATAATATAGTCCCATTTGATCTTGTCATAAGCTTTCCAAAGATCCAATTTAATGCAAAAAAAATTTGCACCTCCTATGTGATGCATATTACGCACAAGCTCATGAGAAAGTAAAATGTTTTCTCAAATCAACCGACCTTTAACAAAAGGCGATTGATCATGACTCACCAAATCCGGAAGCACCATCGATAATCTATTTGCCAAAATTTTAGCAATCACCTTGTATACATAGTTGTACAGTGCAATAGGATGGAAATCCTCAAATATTTGGGAGTTAGCTTTCTTCTAGATAATAGTAAGAAACGTATGATTGATAACCTTGAGAATGTTACCTCTCACAAAGAAGTCTTTGACTGCATCAACAAAATTGGAGCCAACAATGTCCCAAAAGGATGTGAAGAATTCCTTAGGAAAGCCATCTGGCCCATGAGCTTTTCCATTTTTAAAAGCAAACACAACTCTACGAATCTCTTCCATGTCAACACTATTGCACAAGGATTGTGGTTGAGTAAGAGTTAATTTTTTTATGAAAAGGAATGTTCACCTGGGTCTGCACGCCAGAAGGGGCAAACAGGGATTTGAAGAAATTCTCTGCTCCCTTCCCAATGTCCTTTGGGTTATTAATTTTGTTTCCTTCACCATCAATAATATCATGAATAGTATTAACAACACTATGAGAAACCACAGTAGCATGAAAAAACTTGGTACACTTATCACCATCTCTCAACCAATTTACCCTGGAATTTTGCTTATAAAAGCTCTCCAAATTTCCCCCCTCTTGAATAACCTTCAATTTGGCAATCTTCTCTTCTAAACAAAGAGCCTCATCGAGTGGATCAACTTAAAGGCGTGTTTGGATATCATGGAGCTATAGAGTAGCCTATTAGTGTCTAATTTTCACGTCCCCAAAATGCTCCTTATTCCAACGCTTTAATTTTGTCTTCACCACTTCAAGTTTTTTTAACAAGAAAAAAAGAGGATGCCCCTCAACATTTAGAGACCAAGCACTCTGCCCGACCCCCTTAAGAGGTCCATCATTTAACCACATCGAATAAAACTTGAAGGGCTTTGGACCTTGAGGTAACCTGGGCATCATATTAAAAATAATAGGGCAATGATCAGAAATTCCCAGCGAAGTACAAATAAGAGTACCTTGGGGATATAATATTGTAAGGACTCTCATTCTTGAACCGCTCTTCTTTTTGTTTTACTTATCGGTCATATGTGGTTAACACATTTTCTAATTAATTTGGTGGTTTTGAAAATAAATGGTGTTTCTTATGGTTTTAATCAAAATCAACTTTACAATTATTGGTTTTAAGTGTTTTTGAGTCAAATCTGAATTTTTGGAAATTTTTTTATTTTTGGTGCTTTTATAGAAATTTTCATAATTTTTTCAGGTTTAATTAGTGCTCAAATGATCAAAATACTCATTTTTAGCCCAAATTTTTATTCATACCACACTAGTTAATTATGTACACCCCAAGCCCTACTATAAATTGAAAGGGCTGAGCCATTTCCATTTTGGGAATAGGCTGGGAGGAGGTGATTAAGGCCTAGTTCCCCAATTAGGCCCGAATTAGAAGGAGATTAAGATATGTTTTCTTTAATCAAGCCCAAATCCTAGGTTTTCTTCTAATCTATTCTTAATCCATTATTTCCCCTTTGATTTGATTTGATTTCAAGCATCAAAATCACCGATTTGCTTCCTTATTTCAAACCCTACTTCTCAAAATTCATTTTTTATGCTTAATAAACCCTAGATCTAAGATTTCTTTAAGGATTTCAATGTTAAACCAAGTTTTAATGGAGTTTAACTTAGACACTATGTTTTTGGAAGGTTTCCAAGAAGGGTGAAGGTCAAATCCGAACCTAATCAAGTGATAAAGTAATGGGTCTTCGAAATCTCAATTTTCTTATGGTAAAATCTCGATTTTTATGGTTTATTTAAAATGGGTTTACTTGATTTAGTGCTCTAATGGTGGGATTAGTATATGTTAATTTCTTGCTCCGATTTCTTAAGGTTTTGTCTTAAGATGATGTAGATTAGCATTCTGGAAAGTTTGATGGAGTTTTAATGGTGTTTGGGTTGATAGATGAAGGTTTTAAGTTGCTTTAATGGAGTCTCGGTTTAGAAATTCAAAATGAAGAAGAAGGTCAAAACTACTTTATTGGCTTTCAAACGGCCTACCAGGGCTTTCAAACGGCAACACTACAATTTTGACATTTTTCCTGTTTAGACGATCGAACGTCCCTGCAGGGCGTTCGAACGGCTACACTACAGAATTTGACCATTGTATGGATGTTGCTTATTTCGATGTCTCTACTCTAAAATATCATTTTTATGTTTATGTAGAGTATTTTGAGCCAAAATAAGCTACTGGAAGAGCATATTATTGATGTTTAGAATTTGTGGTGTATATTTAAAATTTATGTGAAATGGCTTGTAGTTGGATATATATGCTAGAATTGCTATCTTGAAGATATGAGTGGTTGATTCCCTATGGTTTAAGCATGTTTTCAGTAGAATTACAACATGCTAATGGACCAATATGTCATTATAGGATGTGGTTAAATGATGGGTGAATGTTAGTGTTATGCCTAGACTCAAGTATGAGGTGAATGTGCTTACATATGTTTAGCATGTGGTTATGTTTTGACTTGATTTATGGTTTAATGGTTCTTCACCTATGAGTTCCGCTAGAATCCATGATTAGATGTTAATGTGCATGTGAAGTGTGATGACGAGTTAATTACAAAGCATGTTGATATACATCGAATGAGGTGTTTCTACCATGTACACACACACATGTGGGGTTAATGATTATGATGATGCTTGGTATTATGATTATGAATGATGCATAAGGGGTTGATGAGAGCACTTATCATGAATTAGGATTCATGTATGCCTTACTCACGTATGTACCATGTTACATGCATCATGAAAACGGATTTTTGATTGAGACTTTATCAAGATTAGCTGAGTTTGATCGATTATATGCAATGTGGTGAAATTGTGTGCCGGATTAATCGGTCGTTGGCTTAATTGAAACTTGATTGGTCCGAAGGGACATGTTTTCGATTTGAGTTCTTGTATGGAACATGTGCACTCCCCGGGTTGAGTCTAGTTAAATAGAATTATGTGGGGACAAGTTATGTACTTGTCTTGCGGATTGAGATTATTATGATTGTCTTTTGGACCCTGAGAATCCAGAGTGGTACGCTTTGTGCACTAGCTACCAAGTGTTCTAGGGTTCCCTATGTGGGAACTCGGGCTCTCCCCCACCACAAGAGATGTCCCTGGGCGAACACCCCTGCTCTAAAGTCTCTATGTAAGAATGGGACATCCTTGGCCAAGATCGTCCAGGGCAAGCAGCTTAGGGACTGACAACCCCGACCTTCTTACATTCTTGTATAGAATTTGGACCATGACACGCCTTCGTGGCCTTGTCTGTGTTCCCGCCTGTGTGGCACTAATTGTATTTACTCCTTGATGGAGGCATTCTCTATTTATGTTGATGTATGTATATGATGTATGTTATGCATGTTTGTGTAACATGTGATTTGACACATTTGTTGTGCAGAATGGATGAGATGTGTGATGAATGCCTGATTAGAAAATTGTGATTGAAACACTATATGCATGGTTATGTGATCTGAAAGTGTGGTTTAGACACTATGATGCAGGTTTAGGTGGTGTGTATGTGTGATCAGAAAATGATATATCTCGTCAATTATTGATCTGAATTGTTATATTACTATACCGTCATGTTTTTGATGATTATAGTTATAGTAAAAACCATTATTGAGTTTGTTATACTCACCCCTCTTTCTTATACTTTTGTTTTGGGGCTGCGTGGCGTGACACGCAGATGGACATGATCCTCTGTATGAAGAAAGGTTGGAGAGGACTTGGGAGTAGACATGGAGATTTCTTATGTTGTATGTCTCTTTGATTTTTGTTATGATATTAGAACCCTTGTGGTGTAGTCCTCGTTCCAGATTTGTGCTACATTATATCTTTAGATGGATTGAGACTTTGTTTTGGAGCCTAGTGTGGGCTATGGATTAATTAGTATGTGGGTTGGAGGTTTGTGGTTTAATTTTGAGTTAAAGTAACTCTTTTGATCCTACCTATTTACTCTTGCTCAAAGTATTTGCGTTTACTCTGTAAATTTTTAGATCGCTTGTAATTAGGGCATAAGTCTTCTGCTAATCATTTTCAATCTCCTTGTCACCCCCGTGAGCTTGACCGGCCCCTGGACCGGGTTCGGCTCAGGTCGAGCAGTGCCGGGGTGTGATAAATATCATCCACTCTGAATTAGCAAAACCCCGATCAAGACAGCTCATGACAAGGCTGAAGGGTCTTGATTATTTCTCCAAGTGAAGGCCATAGGACAACGAATTTCCTACAAGCAAGAGTTAGAAATACATTCATTAAAATTTTCAAGCTCCCATCTTGGAGGAGTAGCACCCCCCCAAATCTTTCTTCATTATGTCGAATAGCATTAAAGACGCCAAGAAGTATCCACAGCCCTTCCATTAGAGTGTGGATTGCACAAATTTTCCTCCATAATATATTCCTATCAGCAGCAAAATTAGATCCATAGATAGCAGTGAAGAAGAATCGTTGACCGGATCCAATGGGTGTAGCATGACAATGGATATACTAAGTCCCCTCCTCAAGCTTTTGAACACTACACACATTAGGGCTCCATAACACAATAATGCGACCATAGCTATCAGCTACCAAATTATTCAAATAACTCCAAACTCTGACAATATTATTTTTAACTTGCTCAAACTGATGAGCCTTTATTTTTGTTTCACAAAGACTAATCAAACAATCCTGTACAACAGTCCTCTTTGCCTCGTGTCCTAGACCATGGGTGTTCCGACTGCAAAGCGACATATTAATTTTCCTACGGGGGCCTCCCGCTTTATTTTTCTCCCTGGCTGTCCGATTTGGTTGAACCCTTTTTTGCACAGAAGATGAGGTATGGCTTTATTCTTGAGAACTATCAATCTCATTAAGAGCATCAAAGGAATTATTGAGAAATCTAGGACTTGTAGTAGCTACGGCAATCAAAGGTTTCATACCTCTTTTCCCGGTGATGACCAGTCATGCTCCCTCTAAAGTTTGGTTGTCGCTACAAATGTTCCTGGACTTCCAATGCTCTTAGGATTAGGAGTATCAATATAGAAGAGTGGATTTCTGGCAACGTCTTTGAGATATTTGTCATGTACAATAATGGGTCTGGTTCCACTAGACTCCTCCGGTAGTTGTGAACTACCCTAGCCTACCTCCTCAAGGCACAAAGATGGGGACTGAATTGGACATGCTGGATAGCCCACTTGACCAAGGACTCCTGCAGGTGTGTCATGAGCAATGCCAGACTATATTGGTGTCCCTCCAATAGTAATGCTTCTATTCTCACCCCGAGGTTGACTAATTACAGCGGGCTCAGTCTCATGCAATATCTTGCATTGATTCGTCTCCCCCAAAATAGGAATATCATTAACATCGGATGAAGTTTCCACAAATGACTGGTCCTGCTGACTAAGGGGCCTCATGTCATCTCTCCTATGCTGATTGGACTCCCTATTGATCCCACTTTCCACCTCAGCCATCTTCTCCAGCTGGCCTGTCACCTCAGCCGTCTTCTCCAGCAAGCCAGAAGTTGTGTCCATGGCTGCCACCTCTGTTCTCACCCTTCCTGAGACTTCTCTCCATATCTCGCATGTAGGGCACACATCCATTAGGTGATCGAAGGAGCAGCATTTACTACAAATTTTTGGCTTCCAATCATATTTCACTTTCTGTGTGAAAGCATAACCATCATCACAAGTAACCCTAATTCCTTCCGGGAAGATGAATGCAGTGTTTATTTCCACACAAACACGTGCGTAAGATAGTCTAGTTAAATTTGTTGTGGGAAGGTCCTTCTAGAGGGGGATGCCAAGGTTGCTTTAATCATGTTGAGGTTCTCATTGCCCCAATATTGCAAAGGCAAATGTGGAAATCTCACCCAGATGGGAATAGTTTTGATAATATGCCTAATCGGCTTCATACCTGGATGTCATTTTCGCAAGATGAGAGGACGTCCACCTACCGACCAAAGTGTAGCATTTAGAATTTTGTCGCAATCTTCTACATTTGCAAACCTAAATAAGAAGAAACCCTCAGCCAGAGATTGCATCTCAAATTTTGTTGCCCATAGATGGGATAGGGTGTCCTTTAACCATCCGTAGTAAGGTTGTTTCCCCAAAACATAACCAACAAGACAATGGAGCCATTGTTGCCCTTCTCGGATCAGTACTGTGCTGGGAACTTTGACTGTCGGTTGTCCCATAAGCTCTGCGTAATGGGGTATAGCAGCGTTAGGGGGTAAATGTGAGAAGAGGTTGCTCCAATTGAGGTTGGCTTGGGGTGGGACTGAGGGTGGGGGAAGACGTTGAGGGTTCGTGGCTAAGGCTAAGGGAAGGGCAGGTGGCTCGCTCCGATGAGGAGAGGCTGTCGAGGAGGACCGGGAGGCCTAGGTTGGGAAGGAGGTGGAGATCGCCATCATAAGCTCAGCCCTCAATGTTCTTCCGATCTGACACTCTTACTAGTCCTTGCCTTTGATTGCACTTATTGGCCCTCCCAATTGTAATGATCTTGCATCGCAATTACATCAATAATTCCCTATATTGCAAAAGGATTTGTGATGCAACACATTATGTTGCAAAAGGTTTGCAATGCAAGATAATATTGTTGTGAAGGCAGTTCAAAGTTTAAACCACTTACGATTGTACTTACTGGTTATCCAAATTGCGATGATTTTACATCACAACCAATTTTTATCCCAACATTATGTAATCCATCACAACACTTTCACAATTTAATCGCAACCTTATCTTCAATCCATTGTTACCTTATTTTTACCATTGCATTTTGTAAAATCATTACACCTATCACCCACAAGAGTGTCTTGTACATACTTTCTACAACAATTATATCACAGTTCCCAAAGTCATCGCAATTTTATTTGCATGCCTTCTCTAACCTATTTGTACCATGGCTTTTTAATCTTCATTCTTCCAGCAATTAACCTCGGTAGTCCTATCCTATTAACTTAAGAGTCATGGATTACATTTGTATCCCATAGGTGAGAAAAAGTATAGAAGTTGTGCATGCATTGTTCGAAGGTATAACATCAACTTCCTAAGTAATCTTTTTCTTTTTTGAAATCAGAGAGCTTTTGGGTAAGCTTCAACCGTGACATGGAGGAGGTGGATACAACAACATACTACGGAGTAGTGGAAGAAGGCGTTGGAGAGAATATAGCACAAGATGAAGGTAAAGGAGAGAAGGCGTTGGAGAGAATATAGTACAAGATGAAGGTAAAGGAGAGAAGGAAAAAGAGAATGATAGTAAAAGAAGGCGTTGGAAAGAAATATAGCACAAGATGAAGGTAAAGGAGAGAAGGAAAAAGAGGATGATTGCGAATGAGAAGATGCAACAGAGGATCATGGTTACAAAGTGGGTAGATCATGATAAGTGAATGAAGATGATGAAGACAAGCGAATAGGGAAGAGGGCCAGAAGTGCAAGGGGTCATTTTATCGAAAGAGTTTTTTATGCTCCCCTCTAGTAAAAAGTCTAATATAAAAAATATATATATAAAATACATAGGAATCATTAATATATGAGATCAATAGACGGCATACGTTAGTGTATGTTAGTGTCCGACATGATAATTCATTGTTATAAATTTCCGGAAAAAAAATCCCCGCCTCGTCCTTTCCGCCGCCGGATAGGAGTTGTCCCGATTATCAGCGCCGAAATTAATAATCGGATCCGCATCCCGTAATCCAAATCCTTATCTCTCCCCCTCTCTCTACCCAGAAAAAAAAATGGCCGCTTGCTCGATTTCTGCGGCCATGGCGGCCGTTGCTTCATACACTCCATCTCTCTCACACCACCACAACAAAACTCATCTGCCCCTTTTCTCTGTTTTCGGCCCTGCTTCTTCCAGTCTCTCAACTTCTCCTTCTTCGTCGTCGAAACTCAGGCCGCCCAAGAACCTTTCACTCGCCACCCACCAGAGCCCACTCCTGTCATCCTTGTTTTCCTTCTCCTCTTCCTCCCTCATTCAGTGCCTTGTTTCAGCCGGCGGCAGTGACCCAGAAAGCGGATTCGAAGAAGAAGATGGAATTGAGGACGAGGAAGGCGATGAGGAGTATGAGGAGGAGAGTGAGGCGGAAGGGAGCCGGCTATATGTGGGCAATCTGCCATTCTCAATGACCTCCTCCCAGCTTGCCGAGATCTTTCAGGAGGCGGGCACTGTGGAGAACGTTGAGGTCTGTGCCTTGTACTCACATTTCTTTTGCTTCTTATGTTGGTGGTTTGTTTATGGTGATTGAACAATAAAGATATCCAATTCTATAACTTTTAACGTCGATTTATCTGAATTTGTAGAATGTATTAAAACTTTCACAAATTTATGTAACCCGGTAACTGAAATTGAGTGTACCGATCAACTGAATTGTGTAAACCAGCTATTTCTCGATTCTTGTTGATTTGTTGTCGGTCTCGATCATGTATGCTGAAATTCTGAAAGTTCAAACCATCTTATCCAACAGTTGCTCATTCTTCTTTCTTCTATCTTGGCCCAGCTATCTTATTCAGTTTTACTCATTTATCTTATTTTGATGAATTTTGTCAGTGCCCATTGTTTAGCAGTTTTTGACATGCTAATCTTTGTAATGTATTCCTTCTCTTCTGGTAGCTGAAAGTGTTAAACATTAAACAATCATGAGTCTGTTTTCTTGTCGAAAGTATATGCGCCTTATCTATTAGTTTACACTATTACTCTCTTAGTTACATTCTTTTCATTTGATTCGATACATAACTCTGTAAGATGAACTCATATACCGTGTGGTTTCAAGTCAGAATCAGCTAGAGTTCTTTCCATTTAGTATCATCACCGGTCGAAAATACTCTTGCTGAGCCGTTGTCATTTTCTCACTTTCACCCTTCTTTCATCTTTTTTGCGACTTTTTTTATGAGAATAAAGGGTGACTTACTCCGAAAAGTCTACCATTTCTCGGGTGATTTCCAGTTTTGTTGTAGTTCTCAAAGCTCTAATCTCTCTTCTTATGGTCAACATTAATGCCTTTGATTGACACATTTAACTATTCTAAGTTGTCAATTTATTCTGGTGACTAAAGCTGAATCTTATCCTCTTGTCAGATCATATACGACCGAGTGACCGATAGAAGCAGGGGTTTTTCTTTCGTTACCATGGGTAGTGTAGAGGAGGCAAAAAAGGCCATACAAATGTTTGATGGATCCGTGAGTATATAACTGAAGCAAGTGAGGACGCTTCTAGTGTAAGTGAGTTGCTTTTGAGGAAGTGATTTTTTCATTAATTATATTTTTGCAGCAAGTAGGCGGTCGAAGTGTAAGGGTTAACTTTCCAGAGGTGCCAAGGGGAAAGGAGAGGGAGGTGATGGTGCCAAGAATTCGCAGCAGCTACCGAGGATATGTTGACAGCCCTTACAAGGTGTATGCTGGGAACCTCGGCTGGAGCCTTACATCTGAGGCCCTGCGGGAGGCTTTTGCTGACCAGCCTGGACTCATTGGAGCTAAGGTAATTTATGATAGAAGCACAGGCAGGTCCAGGGGATTCGGATTCATTTCTTTTGCCTCGACAGAAGATGCTCAGTCCGCCGTGGATGCAATGAATGGAGTGGTAAGCAGAGAGTCTATCTAGTTCAATCAATGATTTTAAATGTACTTTACTATCCCAAATCTCACTGACCAGTTTTGACAGAATTAGCCCATACATGAAACCCATTTATTGACATAGTTTAAAATTACGTCTATGGTATGCTTGTGTTTAATTAGGAGGTGGCGGGAAGGCCGTTGCGCCTGAATCTAGCTGAACAAAGAGCTTCAGTTGCTGCCCCCAGTTCCATGCAAATGGAAGCAGAAGCTAGCGTGGGCGGCTGAAGATAAAGTGAGTAAATAAAAAAAAAAAGAACAAAGCATATAGCTGCCCTGCTAACTGTTTGCATGAATGCATCTCTCAAGACTCTTACAAACAGAAAAATCTTCTCGTGGTTTGTACTTCCTCTCTTCAGGTGTGTCAATGATTTTTTTCTAATTGAGGGTAGGATGAAGTGGTTACTTTTAGTTGTTGAGGGCATTTTATGACGAAACTATGTCCTGCGATCAACCATGAGTTTTCGTTAACTGAGAATTTTGCAGTGTTTCTTCCACCTAAACCATCTCTCTCTCTGGCAGAAAGAAGTGTTGGGCTGCTGGGTCTATGTTGTACGTCATGTCTCAGTCCTAAAGAATCTAAAATTGTCTCGCAGCCCCATGTATGTCAGTTTTGTATAATGTCATATGATGCATGATAATGTTAAATGTTAATCTTTGTTCTCCAGTTTAAGTTTAATATGTAAAAAATGTGGGATAAATCCTGATTATGTCTGCTTGATGGAATTCTTCCTCAAACCTGGATCTTGGGACTAGATCAAAACTTGTTTGGACATGCTAGGGGCTGTTTGGGTGTGGAATTTGGGTAAGATTTTACCCTTTTTACCCCAATTTCAATTTGAATTGTGGTTGGGTGGAGAAGGTGGCCGAATTAAAAAATTTGTCTGAAAGTTTATTTTAGGCAATTTATGGCTGGAATTAATTTGAATTATAGAATTACCTCACGAAGGTGACTTCATCTATTCCGACTCTCAACCCCCCATTTCGAAATTAATGATTTTGTTATTTTTTTAATTTTAGCCTTTTGATATCGATTTAATTTTCAGTCTAAAAGTTTAAAATTACTTACTTACGTGGGATTTTGTTTGATAGGGTTTATAAATACGAGCACACAATAGTATTAAGAATGTGCATATCTAAGTTCGAGAAGGAGAGTTATGTTTATTTAAATTTTTAGAAACGAGTTTAACACAACATCTAAATTTATTTTAAAACGAACTTTAATTATCATTTGATAATTAATTAATAGAATTAATTCTAAAACATTATACTTACATTTTTAAAAAAAATTACACCTAAAAAGCCCATAAATATTGAAAATGTATTCAATTGTTCAATTAAGAAATATACCAACTGAACCAAACTCATGATGTATGGTCAATTTTAGGTCTTCAGTGACCACTAATTAGTAGATTCTAGTGAATATTTGTGTCACTAATCTACTTGAAATGCGAGCACTTCAATGAGTTTATACAACCATTGATAGTTTTTTTAGGGTTTTTCGGAACTTTAAACTTGCATGAGAGAAATATGATTTTTCACCTAAGTTGATAGGAGATTTACTTCATCAGTTTGCAATGCCATCAATGTATTATTATTCTAACATAAAACATTACTTTTTTGGAGTTTGTTGTTTCATTATCTCTGTTAGAAATTTCACATTAAACAATTTAAATTTAATAATGAATACACAAAGAACAGCTCTGAATTGCGTAGGATGCAGTTTTTTTAAGGAAATATTTGCCCCTATTGGTAAATAAAATTGTTATAAGGTTTTTAAGTAAACTCTCCGGATAGTCAAAGCCTTATGGGATATATACTCAGCAAAATAAAAGAATCTATTTGTTCTCTCTTTAAGGCTTTTGTGAAAGTGTTTGCAAGTTTAGATTTTGAGAAACCTACAAAACTCTTGATCTAAGTATACACTCTTATATTTCTTTATAAACATGTAAAAAAGTCATCAAAATGAAAAGACACCAAAACCCTTTGAAAATAGACATTTTTGGCATTTAAAATACGAAAGGGTATGTTTAACGATTGATCACCCACATATAGCGATTGATTGCTTTAGAAAAACATAATCATAGTTCACTGGTCAATCGATCGTTCAATGGTAAAAAAATAAATCACAATTCACCGATCAATTGATTAATTGCCGGTAAAATAAATCATTTATAAAACTTTACCGAAAGTTTATTGATTGATCGGTTTATGACCCGATCAATCAGATTGGACGATCTATCATTTTACACACTGATTGATCGCATTGAAGCTTTTCTAAAAAACTCAACAATTCTTCACTTTTTATTATAAAAAAATATAAAGCAAGCCAACAAATCTACTAATAGTTCACTGAGTATAGGAAGTTTTTTTTTTTAATTGAACCTCCAATTAGTATAAGAATTACAAAGTTAAGTAATAGTTTATAGTTTATCGCTTGTATTAAACCACCGACTATAGATAGAAAGTCTATAACTCTGTACACACAAAACATTAAGCCTCTATGAGAAAAATGAATCACATACTCAGCACTTATTTGGCCATGTGTTGTCTCGATTCACAAGTGACATTCACAACGAATTTCTTAAAGGGTTTCACATAACTAGTAAATACACATAGAGCTTTTGTGCTAGTATACTAGTCAAAATAGCAATTGGTTCTTACCCATTGAACCTTACACTAGTGGTAAACTAGGTCTTCGTTGGGTTACCATTATTGTTTACCAAACTCAATGAGGGTTTCAGCCCCATCTCTAAAGTGACAATCTCACTACATCCCATAGAAGAGCTTTATTAAGAGGGTTTGTCAAGTTTTTACTTGACCTCACATAGGCAAGTGTAATGACACCATCTTGTACCAATTGTCTCACATACTCATGTCTAAGACTAATATGTTTAGACTTACCATTATATAGACTAATATATTTAGACTTATTGTTATTTATTGTGATAGTGAGGCTATCATAATAAATAGATATAAGCGGCATTATATTAGGCCATAAATTTATATCCAACAATAAGTTTCTAATCCATTTAGCTTCTTTGCCCATCACAACTAAGGCAATGAATTCAGATTTCATAGCTGAATGAGAGAAACAATTTGTTTCTTAGAAACCTAAGATACGGCTCTGCCTCCTAGGGTAAAAACCCATTCTGATGTGGATTTGTTAGTCTCAACTCTAGTCATTCAACTAGCATTCGTATATCCCTCAATAACAACAAGATAATCCCCATAATAAAATTTATAGTCTTTAGTATGTTTGAGATAATCAAAGACTCTTCAATGGCCTTCCAATAATCGCCACTGAGATTGTTTGTGTACCTACTCAATTTACAAATAACATATATGATGTATGGCCTAGTGCAATGCATTGCATACATTACACTACAAATTACACTAGAAAATTCTAGTTGAGCAATTGACCTTCCAATATTCACATTTAAGGTAACACTATTATCACAAGTGGTTATAAAATCTATAAATTTAAGTTGATTGAATTTTATAAGAATTTTCTAAATATAATGTGACTTGATCCAAAATATACCGCCCACTATGTCTTGTCATTTTAATACATAAGATTGTATCAACTTCACCCAAATTCTTCATCTCGAAGTTAGAAGTCAAATACTCATTAGTTTTAATCACCTCCACCATGTTAGTACTTATAATCAACATGTCATCCATATACAAGCATACCACCACAAAATAGACATTACTAGACTTAGTATAAATAAACTTGTTAGCATAATTATGCTTAAATCCACTTAACAAAATATTGGAATCAAACTACGCATGTCATTACTTAGGCACTTATTTAAGTCCATATAAGGATTTTACAAGTTTGCATACTTTCTTCTATTGGCCAAGAAGCACAAAACCCTCTAGTTGATCCATATAAATCTTTTCAACGAGATCTCCATTTAAAAATGCAGTTTTAACATCCATTCAATGCATGCAAAGACTAAAAATAGATGTTAATGCAAATAATATTCTAATTTAAGTGAGACATGCTACAGGAACATAAGTATCAAAATAATTAATCATTTTATCTTGCATAAAACCTTTAGCTACTAATTTAACTCTAAAGGTACAAGTTTTTTCATTGGGATTGTATTTTCTCTTAAATAATGATTTACACCCAATTGACTTAGAGCCAAGGGGTAAATTAGCTAAGACTCATGTATGATTAGATATTACAGATTCCATCTCATCATCAAAAGCTTTCTTCCAAAAAGATGAATCTTGAGAAGTCATTTTCTCTTTATAGGTCCTAAGATCATCCACCATATTGAGAACAATTGATATTTTATTTAAAATATGCTTCCTATCAGCTTCTACTATAAATACAATATGATTCGGAGATATAAAATGTAGATAAAAAGTATTCTAATCTAGGCCTCATGTTCTTTCTTAATGTAAATGAAGGCTTAGGAATGACCTCGATTTAAGTAGAGTTATCTACTTCAATCCTTGGATCTTAAATTTATGAGTCCCTATAAAAGTTATTTCTAATAATTCAAAATCTTTAGATTCAACAATTATATTTGACTCTGAATCAAGTAATCTGTAGGATTTAACTGTGATCAGCATATCCCACAAATACACATTTAATAACTCTAGGACCCAACTTGGTCCTTTTAGGATCAAGGACCTTATAGTAAGCCACACCCACATATTTTAAAGTATGCCAAATTTTTCTTCTATCCCTTCTACAATTTATATGGAATTTAAGGTGATTTCCTAAATAGAATACAATTCAATACATGACATGCAATCAATAAAGTTTCACCCCACAAGTTCAATGGTACATGTACATGCAAAATTTTGGAATTCACTATCTTATCCAACGTACAATTTTTCCTCTCTACTAAATCATTTTGTTAAGGTGGATAAGGTACAGTAACCTCATAAATAATTTCAGTTCTTCACAAAACCTTGAATAATCATTTAAAGATATTCTCCACCTCTATCGGAGCGAAAAAACTTTAATTTTCTTCCCAACTTGGTTTATAACTTCATATTTGAAAACTAAAAATATTAAAATCTTCATCTTTCATTCTCAAAAGGTAAACATAAGTAAACCTTGAAAAATCATTGTAATAAAATACTTACTTACTTCCTTAGGTCAAAAGACCATTAAGTTCTCAAATATATGAATAAATTAAATCTAAAATCTCATAACTCCATGAAGCCGTTAGAAAAGGCTTTTTAGTCATTTAGATTTTATGCAAACTTCACATTTGCACTTTAGAAAACTTCGAAATGAAATTAAACCTATTTTTTTGCATATTTTGTAAATATTAAAATTTTATATGACCTAATCTATTATCTCACAAATCACATGAGTCAACAATATAAGAAAATGCTAATTTATTGATTTCATCATTGATACAAAGCTTAAATGTCTCATTACATGAATATCTCTTGCCAACAAACACCCCATTTTGGGACAACACAAATTTTCCTGATTCAAGTTCAACTTTGAAGTCTTTCTTGTAAAAAATGTCCGTTGAGACTAAATTCTTCCTCATGTCGGGAATATGAAGCACATTAGTCAAGGTGAGCTTTTTTCAGATGTGAAGTTGAGTTCAACAACTCATTTGCCAATGACTTTAGCTCAATTTTGGTTTCCCATTTGAACTTCTTACCCACCAGTTATTTCAGCGTAATCCTTATAAAAGGATTTGTTATTGCACACATAGAACCAAAACACAGGAGTCAAACCACCAACCCTCGTTAGAATCTACTATATTTGCCTTCATAATCATAGCCATAAAATTCTCACTTTCTTCGATATTGTTTGCGGTGTTATTGCTGAAATTATTCTTCCTCTCTTTGCACTCGCGTGCATAATGCCCATTTTCACCACAAACAAAACAAGTTGTCTTTTTCTTGTTGTTGTTCTTGTTGGAGTTATTGGCATTGTTGGGATTATTTATTTAAAATTTTGTTGAAATTTCCAATTGTTATGATTGGAATTACAGGCCTCCACATAGTTGGCTATTAGATTATAGAAAGACTTCTTGTTTTGTCTCTCAAGCTGGATTTTTCTTCAATACGCAGATTTTATTGAATTTGGTCTAGAGTAAAATAATCCTATTTGTGCAAGAGATTTTTCTTAAATTATTTCAATGAAGGTGGAAGTTTTGCTATAATTACTCATACTTGAAAACTTTCAAGGATTTTTATCTCTCGGGCACTCAATTGGTTACCAATTTGCTCTAAATCATAGCATTTATCAAGTATAGGCTTGCTGTCAACCATTTGGTATTCAAAATACTTACAAATCAAGTATTTATCTATACCTTGCTTCTCCACTTTATATTTGAATTTTAACGCAATCCAAATTTCTTTTGTTGTTTTCTTCTTTGTGTAAGTATCGAAAAGACGATCCGACAGCATGTTGAGAATAAAGAAATTCATTTTCCTCCTGCTTCTTCCACTCCTCATTTGTCTTCTCTAAATCTTCACTTGTGGGGGCTAGAATAAACTTTAGATTAGGATCAAGTGTAACGTCCGAGAATTTCTAAATTCCTGAAGTCGTACACAGGGAAATTAGGGTGTTGAATCCCTTAACCCTCTCATGAGAATAACTTGATCATCAGGTATAAGTGGTGGCTGAATCATATATGGATGGAAAATAGACAGAAAGAGCTTCGAAACGCCACTAAGAACACACGAAACGGAGTTCGGATGAGGGAGATACGATCGTTCGAAGTTAAACATATCATGCGGGGCTTGTTTACCCGAATTGGACGTGCGAATTGTCTGTTTAAGTCACTAAACGGGCCCGATCAATTAGTATTCCAAAATTGTGTTTTTGAGACCCAATTTCTCATGGGATTAGGAGCCCTAATCCATGCCTATAAAAAGAATTAATTAGGATTTTTTTTTTGGAAAGAGTTTTGGGGGGAACCGAAGGAAGAAGAGCGGCCGAGAGAGTTTTTTGGCAAGGCTTCGGCGGCGGTGGATAGACGGCAAAACGACAATTGAGGTAGGATCTTTATTTTAGACTTCAAGTCGAGCATATTGTGGTTTATTGATTAAATCTGAATGCAAAGGTGATTTCCGCAAGTAATTATTATTTTGATAGTTTTAATGAACAGTACCTTTGTTCGACCGTTGGTAATTCTGAATGAAAGAACTATAATTTTGTATATCCTCTATCTATCGGCCAATTCTTCCTCGGCGGAGGCCGGCCCATCATCGGCCGGACTCAAGGCCAAGGTGGTCAAAATCGCCATCAAACGGCTTGCCGACTAGCCCCAGTCCTGCGCCCGGTCGAGGCGGCGGCTATAACGACCGGTAGTGAATGGTTGACGGATGGGAAAGGCAGAGCCTTTGGACACCAGGCGAAAGAGGAGTAGCCACCCACCGCTGGCGGGGCCAGTGCTACTGGAATCACCGCTGGACGGCGATTCATCCTAGCCTGGCCCTGCCGTTAGTTGTAAGCCGGCGGTGGCTAGTAGGCATTGGCCGCACAAAGAAATCCGATCTGGAAGTCACCGGGCAATTCCGAGCGCCGCCGGGCGGCGCACTCGCACCTGGATTTCCTCCCGGTCTCCCTGATTTATGCGGCCCTCTAGTGGCCTAAGATTCGGCCCGGAGGTGGCCAGACGCGTAGTCCAATCGCCGCCCAAGGGAGATGACCCGCAGCCAGGTCTGCGGGTCAGGCCCGTTCTGTGCAGGAACTGCAAACCCGGTCCGGGTTGATTTTTTTAAAAATAAAATAAAATTTGAAATAAGGAGGGGAGTGAACCGAGTCCGGTTCATAGGGCTAAAAGTGTCAAACAAATTCTAGAAAAATAATCATGTACCTGGAGAGGTTTGGAACTATTCTGTCCAAGTTTCAGCTTGGGAAAAATCCCAGAGATTGTAAAATGACCTTTTTACCCCTATTCATTAAATTATCGTATGAAATTAACTTACCCGAGTTCGAGGCTCTGGTTCAGGGGCCTATGAGTGGATCTAAAAATTGAGGAAATTCTCAATGAGATTTTAATTGGTAATATAATTATAGGTTAAACTGTTTGGTGAGGAAAAATCCCAGTGAGTGGGGTAATTGACCTTCTTGCCCCTAGAGTTAATCATAAACCGTTAAGTCAACCTGAGTCGGTTCAAGGGGTTCGCGACCCGGTCACATGCCAAGAAAATTACACAGAGTCCATGAAGTCAAGTAGTAAGCTTGAGTTCAATTTTGGGCCCTTCAGATGTCATTAAGGCCTTAAACCAAATGACAGAAACACCCCTTTGAGTGGACCCACCCACATTCGTGTGAATGGAAGCATGAGTCAGTCTGAGAGTGGAGCCTTGTGAGAGGTCAATGACTTAAATCAATAGCGGGGCAGTAAAATGACTAGAATAACCCAAGGGAGGGTATCATACCCTAGGTGGTAAAATTACCCTAACGCCCTTAGGGGCAATATATTTTGTTTCTGTCGAAACGGATGACCTAGTGAATCAAGAGTTAGGGTACCCTATAAATGACTTTAAAAGGAAGGAGCATGACCAGTAAGTAACACGAAGACCTTGTCGGGTCACAGTGTCATGAGAAATAAGGGGTAGAACCTTAATTCTCAGGTTTAAAGCAGCGTATTTTACGTGTCTGCAACTGAGTGCATCGATCGACTAGAGTGTCATATATGTAACTCACAAGATGCGCTAGAGTTGTTTATACTCTCGGGCTTGAACTCGCTAAGCCCTAGCCCTGCAAATGAGTGCAATAGGTCTTTATTCATTATTTATGCATTGGTGTGAATGCAAGTTATTTATGTTGATTGTGTTGCTGTATGCTTTAATTATTGATGTTTTAAGTTATATCAGTAACTTAAGGTTAATAAAGACTTATCAAGAGATTTTGGTTATTGTTGGATTGAGGGGAGAACACCTAATTAAGATAATGACTAAAATACCCTCTTTAGGGTTGGGACCAATTCATAAAGTGAACAGACCAGTTCATGAAGTGAACGGGGCCCTAACACAGAATTTGACCTTGGTTACTAAACCGATGGTGGTTACGGGATGTTCTCAGAGTCATAGCTCAGTGGATAAGCTATTTTTTTGGGCCGATTCACAAGGTGAAGATGACCCAAATGGTTGAGCAAATACTAGATTTGATGAAAATAATCTAGTCTAAGTTCAAATGTTTGAGGGAGTCAATGGTCATAAAGACCTAAGGCTTCTATGGATACATTAGTAATGTCTTATAAGACATTGTCTCCTAGAGTTGGGATGCTGGAGATTGCGATATATTTTTTCATCACCATGACGGTTTGGGTATTGACCATAGGGTCTTTATCACGGGTCTCCCGCAGGTCTTCCCAGGACTATTTAGTACGTACGAAAAGCGGAGTTGTATGAGCATCATAGAATGCTTGTACTTCTCATCAATCTGTGTCCATGAGCACAGTTGGGATTCTCTTCTCCAGACTCATGGCAGGCTATTAAGAGCCTTGGAAATTTGGGTCAAGTTGCTGTTAAGCAGTCTACTCAAAGGTTGGAGTCCTTTGTTTGGAGATTTCTCGAGGGGCGAGTCATCTCTGAGTTATAAATTAGATAATATTAATTATTGAACAAGGGATGTGAGATAATTAATAACATTGTTTGTTGTTGCTTATTAATTATACAAGTGGAACGGTTAAAGGACTTACTAAAATATAGGTTGAAAATATCTAAGCATTGCATGTGTGATGTTATGCTTCTTAGGATATAGTAATTTCTATGCAGAACTACGTCTGGATCCGATCTTGTTGGAAATATTGGAGATGTTGTCTGATGAGTACGTAGGCAACTAACATTGGGTGATGTTAGTCCGATCTGAAAAATATTAATAAAATATTTTGTCCTTTAGAAGCTCTTCTCCTAAAGGTGGAGATGCTCCATTGTGGTTGTTGTTGTTGTTTGATTTGCTTTGTTGTAGATTCTTCAGGCGATGACAAGTGAGACCAAGGCAAGCGAGCATAAGAAGTTTCCGCGTTTCTACAACTCTGGTACATAAGTGTACCTTAAGCATGAGAGTCAACTTATTATTTATTTTAAGACGGGTGACAGACTTGTACTTAGATGGATGAGCTGGTCTTTATGAATTTTCATACGTTAAATAATATCATATGATTTGATATTCATATTTGTGAACCCTAGTTATCATGACATGGATATTTAATCGAATGGTTTGTTTTGTATTTAAAAAAAAATATATTCTCGCTACTTACCATTCGTGCTATTTAAAAATACTTTTAAAAATCCAGGTCGTGACATTAAGAATGTATGAAATTTCAGCGTCGTAAAAAGGAATTTCATCTTTTTATCCCACCATGTGTAATTTGAACCATCAAAGCAGTCCAATTTTACCAAATCTTGGTTCATAATCTTTGGCGAAGTAAACTTGATGTCCAACATACATGCCATGATATTTTTCTTAAGATTATAACAAACTTCATGTTGAAAATTTTGAATTTGATGAAGAACACAAAAAGAACGGCTTTGAATCACGTAGGCTACAACTTTCCTTAATGAAATATTTGCCCTCTTTGGTAAACCAAATTGTTGTAAGGTTCACAAGCAAACTCTCCTCCGAAGATAGTTAGAGTCTTATGGAATCTGCACTCAACAAAGTGAAGAATCCCCTTGTTCTCTCTATGAGGCTTTTGTAAAAGAATTGACGAGTTTAGATTTTGAGAAAACACACAAAACTCTTATTCTAAATGTACATTCACTGTATATTTCTTTATAAACATGTAGAAAAGTCAGCCCAAATGATGAGACACTAAAACCCTTCAAAAATATATATTTTTTACTGTTAAAACACAAAATGGTATGTGCAACAATCGATCACCCACATATAGCGATCACTTTAGAAAAACACAATCATAGTTTATAGGTCAATCTATTGTTCAAGGAACTGATCAATCAACGGTAGAAAAATGAATCACAATTCACCAATCGATCAATTGGTTCACGAAATAGATCGATCACCGGTAAAATAAATCTTTCATTAAACTTTCCCTAGAGTTTAATAATTGATCGGATTGGACGATTGATCGATTCACATACTGATCGATCGCTTTAAATCTTTTATGATAAAAACTCAACAATCTCTCCCTCACAAAATTATTGTAATCAGTCAATTACTCATCGACATCTTGGTTAGAATAGACCAAACATGTATCGACACAATATTGTGAAACTACTATAGAGGCTCATTAGGGTGTTATGGCTCAAACAAAATCTTCTCCTTTAAATTGTATAGGGGTAATTTTGTTGTTCCTTGTCAACTAATAGAATGCCCCAAGTATTGTTAGCCCAAGATGAACTGATTTGTTGTGCTAATCGATTATAAAATTTCCTTACACAAAGACCCAAAATTTATACCAAGTTAATGAACCAAGATCCAAATGCCAATAAAAAAAGTTAATAAATCCAAAGGTAGCATTTGTATATCATCTTATTTCTAGTCTAGTGTCAGAGGAGAAATGGAAGACCTTGCGGTACTGAAGACAAAATCATCTTTTTGGGTGCTATTGTATAAAAGAAAGTTGTTTTGGGTCCATCCACTAATAATTGGTTAGTTAATCGGTTAACTATTATTCATTACTCCTTCATAAGGATTCACAATTCAACCTAACAAACACAACTAATCCTAAAAATTAATAACACATTTGGCAAAATGAATAAACTCCTCAAACTTTCTTAATCTAAGGAAGCAATCCACACTATATGCATAGTGAATGCTAACTAGATAGATATGTTTAACTTAATTCTTTATCCTACATGCAGCTTAAAAATTTAAAAGTAGTTGCAAAAGTTGGACACATGTTACTTAGAACTTAAAAGTTCTGAAATACAATATTCACAGGTTCAACCAATATATTTTTATATATGGCAAATTGCTTGAAGTAGTTCACCTTCTTACAATACATCAGCCTCTATAAATCCACTTTTAGGGTATAAATATTTTAAAACATAAAATCAGCCAAAGTGGCTCAAAAAGGTTAGAATAAGCACATTTTACAAATTGATTCACTAAATAAGATATTGCTAACGTAAAAAATTAATGACGTTATTACTATTTTTTATAGTTATTGCAATTATATTGTGAGGATCAAACATGAAATGAAAATTAGCTTGGACATTTTTGTATGTATTAGATTTAGACCTATGCAATCCAATGCTATCTAATGTACTCAAATAAAGGTTAAGAGTAAAAAGGGGTGCAAGTGATTTAAGTACAATGCGATGAAGCAAAGGAAAGGAGGAGGATGATGGAGGCTGGGGCGCAATGAAGAGGAGGGGCAGGTGGCTCCAAATTCATTCACTAATAGAGACCCCTTCTGATCTCATTTTGGATGGGATAGAAATGGAAATGAAAGATTAATGTTGAATATTTATCATATATAGAATATCATAATCATAATCAAGTAGGGCATTTTCTCAACAATTTTGGGTAGGTGACATGGATCTGATGCCTCCATTCTAGCCTATTTTGTGCCAACTCTTTTATAAGAGATATCATAGTTATATCATTCTTTATTAACTTCATCCAAGTTCTCTTACGTCTCTCTCCCTCTTTTAACATTATTTACATAAAACTTTTCCAACCTTCTTATTGAGGCATCACGTGGTCTTCTTCGTACATGCTTGTACCAATGCAACCTACATTCTCTGAGGTTCTCTCATGAAGGTCCTACCTCTAAGTTCTCACATATTTACTCATTTTTAATCCAATATTTCCTTGTTATTTTATACATCCATCATGGCATATACATTTTAGCTACATTCAGTTTATCTATATGTCTTTCATTTGGTGCCCAACATTCTATTCCAAATAGTATTAAAGGCCTAATAATAGTCCTATAGAACTTACCTTTAAGATAATTTGGGACACGCCTATCACACATCACTATTGATATTTCCCTCTTTATGGATAATGGAGCCCAAATATCAGAATTGCTCACATCTTGACACTTTTTGCCCATCTATTTCGACTACAATTCTGTCTATAGTTTTACTTTCCTTAAAGTTAATTTCCATATACTCCATCTTAGTCCCACTTATTTTAAAACATTTTGATTTTAGAGTTTCCCTCTATAGTTCTAGTTTGACATTTAACCTTGCTATAGTCTAGTCAACTAAAACTATATCATCTATAAAAAGCAAGCACCAAAGTATTCTATCTTGTATATGTGAAGTTAGTTCATCCATAACTAGAGTAAAAATATAAGGGCTTAAGAATGACCCTTGATGTTGATCTACTATGATCGCGAACTCCTTAGTTTCTCCCCCAATTGTTCGTACACTAGTCACTACCACATTGTACATATCTTTAATAATATTGATTTAACATCCTATAACTATCTTCATCTTCAAGACACTCCAAATGAGCTCCTAAGGCACTCTATCATAAGCTTTTTCGAAATCAATAAAGGTCATATAGAGGTTTTATTTCTTATCGTTGTACTTCTCAACTAATTGTCATAACAAGAAGATAGCCTTAATTGTTGACCTCTCTGGCATGAAACCAAACTAGTTCTCAGTTACTTTAGTTACTATCCGCAAGTATCTTTAAACTACTATCTCCCATAATTTCATTGACTCATAATTTTATGCTCCTATAGTTTGCACAACTTCTGTTGTCCCCTTTATTTTTATATAGAGGTATAAAGGTGTGCTTCTCCTCCACACCTATGACATCCTCTTTGACTTCCAAATATTGTTAAACGACCTAGTCTACCAAGTTAAGACAATTTTCATACTTCAATAGGAATTTTCTTCATCTTCTTTAAGGCAATTCCTACATCCTCTATTGTAAATCTCCTAAAATAACTTGTATCCTTAACTGGACTAGACTAAATATCATGAGCACCACCATAATCTTCATTCAATAGATGATGCAAATACCATCTCTATCTCTCCTTAATTTCCTTATCCTTTACCAAAACCATTTTATTGTCACTCTTAATGCACCTAACTTGATCTGAATCCCTACTTCTCTTTTATCTTAACTTAGTTATCTTATATATGTCACTCTAAATCATCAAACACTTTAAATCTAGCTTCACTCACTACCTTTTTGGCATCTCTTCTAACCTTAATATAATTCTCCTTACTTTTACATTTTTGCCGCTCCTTGAAGAAATATTTCTTTTCCTTGAGAACTCTTTACACTTCTTCACACCACCACCGTGTTTCCTTCTTTAAGTCCTTTTTCCTCCTCACTGCCCCAAAAACTTTTTTTACCAACTTTTAATACAGTTAACCCACATTATTATTAGTTCTTCATCTAACTTCCAGTTTCATTCCACTCTCAAGCTCTTTGCAATGGTATTGAGTAATTCACCCTTCAAGTTCCATTACTTTATCCTAGGCTCAGCTTTATCACTTATTTGCTTCCTCCATCCCTTCATGCAAACATCTAAAACAACTATTCTATGTTGTAATGCTAAAGGTTCATCAGGAATCACTTTACAATCCTTACAATTCCTTCTATCCTCACTTCTAATGAAGAAAAAAGTTATTTGTCTCTTATTAGGTCCACTTTTGAAGGTTACTAAATGCTCCTCCATCTTTTTAAAGTAAGTATATGCAATGCCAAGGCTGATTTCTATTTAAAACTTAGGGATAGCTTCTCCCATCTCATTTCTCCCCAAAATCTTACCCTCCATGTACCCCTCATATCCTACATTCTTCTTGCCTATATGCCCATTTAAATCTCTTCCTTTAATAACATTTTTCCTATCTATTGTCCCTTGCATTACTAGATCAATTTTCTCCCAAAATTGCTTCTTAAGGTTCTCTCCTAATCCTACTTGCAGTGCATAAGCACTAATAATATTAACTACATATTCCCCTAACACTAGTTTCATCGATATAATCCTATCACTAAATCTTTTGATAGAAGTTTTCCCTCAAGTCCTTGTCTACCATTATACCTACCTCATTCCTATTTGACTATTTACCTACAAAAAATAACTTAAAGTCATCACCTAGCTCCCTAGCCTTCTCTCCTACAAACTTTGTTTCCTGCAAATAAACTATATTAACCCTCCTACGCCTAAGTATCTACACTAGCTCCAAATACTTACCCTTAAAGGTCCCAATGTTCCAAGTTGCTACTCCAATCCTACACTCTTTAACTAGCTTTTTTACCTACATCCCCCTAGTCTAATGCGAGAACCCTTGCCCATTTCTCATTGCAATTGGGTGCTTTTGTAACTCAACCCTACCAGGGGATGTAACATCTACTCATTGAACTAACATAGTCATCGCACAACAAAACATACATCTTCTTTCTTATGGATTCAAGGTTGTTGTTATCTATTAACACCCCAAGATGATATCTGATAATGGTAAAGAGGTACAACTATCTGATGACAGCTCATGCGAAAACTTTAGCTCTGGAAGTAGCAACAATAGAGAATGCTATGGAAAATTTCTTTAATCTAATAATGTAGAGGATGACTCGGCATCTACAAGTAAAAGGATTTCAGCCTAGCCCTAACTACTTTAGTAACTCCATTGACTCAGCTGAGAGTATTCATAATGAGAAGGATAATTTAATAGAGCAGTTCAAGATAAATGCTCCAACGTTTACAAGAGAGGATGGTACAGAGATGACCGAGAAATAGACATATGAAGTATAAAAGATCTTTAAGTCTATGAAGATCCCTAAAGATAGGTAAGTAGATGTAGCCACTTTTTCTATGACAAGGTAGTCGATTTTTTGGTGGCCACCTGCAGAAAGGAATTTCTTTCTTGATAATAAGAATATCCAGTGGGAAGAGTTCAGGGAGGTGCTATATGATAAGTAATTTCCTCCACATTTTTAAGAGAATAAAGAAAAAGAATTTTAGGACCTTCATCAAGGAAACATGATAGTGGTTTAGTATGAAAATAAGTTTGTGCAATTACAACGCTTCACTTTTGAATTTTGCCTTACAGAGTTAAGGAAACCTTGAATATTTGTCAGAGGCCTGAACAACGGACTCCATAGTAGAATAGTTGGATTTCAACCTACTACTTTCACCAAGGTTATGGAATTAGCTTCTTTGTTGGAACAAGAACATTAGGAATTCTTGGTTGAATGTAAGGATTGCGAGGAGAGGAGCGGTTCCAAGGTTGAAGAAAGAGGAAATTTACCTTCCCTAGCTAGAGCAATAACTGAAAATTTTATAGGCCCTCTAGACCACTAGCACAAGCCCAAGGGGAGAAGAAATAAAAAAAGTGGTCCAAGTGCAACCGATTTCATCCACCTAGAATATGTTACCTCTCCGAGGGACAATGTTTTGCTTGCAGTGAACTGGGACACAAGATCAAGGAATGCCCTAAGAGGAAGAACCAAGAGGAGATCAAGATGGAGCAAAAGTCTAAAGCTCAAGAACGAGTCTATGTTATTGCTACAAAAGAAGCTCAAACTTCAATAGAAGTTATACAAGTGATGCACTAAAATAATGTTCAATAAAATATTTTTAAATTTCAAATTGCAATCCTATTTTGTGTTAATTCATTGCTGATTTGGGCTATTTGTATTTTGAATAAATTAGTTGGACCTTAATTGAGTTTACATGTCTAAACAGACTTCAACAGGATACAACTGGAAGAGGAAGTTAAGCCCAACTACCCACAGCTATTTAAAAGTCAATAATGGGCTCCTAATGGTCTAAAAATGCATGGAATGGTCGAATACAACCTGATGGACCCATTTGAATTGAGACTTGTATGAATAGAACAAATTATGAAAGAAGCTGATTTGGACAGATTGACACAGACTTAGTATTTTGATCATATATTTTTATGTATAATTCGGATTAATACGATTCTAGTGGCAATGGAAAGAAGACTTCTGTGGCTACAAGCATTATTTTAGGAAGAAATTCCAAATTTTAAAGATATATGGGTCCAATCAGACAATCAATCAGAATGTAATCTAGATATATGATTTCATTTTCCTCTTTGAAGCAACCCCTTCTACTCCTATAAATAGAGGGGTGGACGTGATAGAAACATCATTCTCTCCTCTTTGGAGCTCTCTTCTCCTATTTTCTTCTCTCATTTTGTATTTTTGTTTTAGTTTTATTGTAATGGCTTTTTAAGCTCTCAAGCTAAGGTTAGAGGTGATTTGTAATAATTTAATGGAGTTCAATTCATGTTTCATCAATGGTTTCAAGTAAGTATTATTTATTTGAAGTGTTGTTTATTTAATATTGTTTTTCTTCTTGTTTCTTTGTGATTTGGATACATAGGATGTTCGAAGGCTCCCCTTTTTAATCTTTGGTGATTTGAATACATAGAAATCTTTAAGAGACAATTGTTTTTTTATCCTTCATCTATCCAAAGCATTTCTATCTTTATTTTTAATTTTAATGTTCATATCTTCCGGTTAGATAGAATTCTCATTCGATTCTAACTGAGATAACATGATACATGAAGAACATCATTAGATGTTACAATGATCCTTAATGCCTTAGCGTTTTCTCATCTCGATTTCTTAACTCTATATTGCCTCAATACTCTTCTACTCTTTCTTTCTTGATTTTTTTTCTTTTCTCTATTTTTTCGTAATTATTTTCTTTGTTGCACAAGGCTTTCCCTGTTAATCGACCTTGTCTACTACAATTGCAAGTAAAAAAAATTGAATTTGACTTCTTCATAGTCTTGGTTCAAACGTAACAACAACAAGGTATACTTCTAATATTGGATAACATTACTAAAGTTTTAATAGATCCAAAATTGACGCATTCTTTTAAATCCTACGATTTTGCTTTGAGTACTGGTTATCCTGTTATGAAACTAGGCTATATTTTAGAAGTATCGACTCCTATGGAAAAAACTTTACCAGCTTAGAAGTTTCTTCAAGATGAGTCAATGTCAATAGAAAATAAAAAATGGGAGACTAATCTTATACTTTTAAGTATGATAGACTTTGATGTCATATTAGAAATGGATAGGTTATCCGATAACAAAGCCTTGGTAGACGATAAAAGGAAAGGAGTTATATTTAATAAGGAGAGAAAAACTTTACCTTTTATGGGAATAGAAATCCTTTAGGAGCATGTATCATTTTTGTTAGTAACGCTCAACGATTGATATCTAAGGGATGTCAATCATATCTTGTGAGTGTGATTGCTAAGGAGCCTTCATTTCTAAGTTAGAAAAAAATGATGTTATAAGAGACTTCCTTGATGTATTCCTTGATGATCTTCCTGAGGTACCACCAAGAAGAGAGATAAACTTTCACATTAATTTAATCCCAAGAGTAAATCCTATCTCTAAGGTACCCTATCACACAGATCCTGCAGAGCTAAGAGAGTTAAAGAGTCAATTGTAGGAGTAACTAGATAAAGGATTTATTCGACCCAGTGTCTCACCCTGGGGAGCTATAATTCTATTTGTAAGGAAGAATGACAGATCCTTAAGATTATGTATAGATTATATGATGCTTAACTCTATAACCATAAAGAATAAGTATCATTTACCTCGGATTAATGATCTATTCAATCAGTTGCAAGAGGCCAAGGTGTTCTAAAAAATGAACTTAAGGTCTAGGTACCATCATCTTAGAATACGGGATAAAGATATTTCAAAGGGGTTTTGCCTCACGTGGTGTGCGACTCTCGAGTCACCTCATGCAGTTGACACCAGCCGTGTGTCAACCACCCTATTTTTTTTTAATATTTTATTTTTTTTCAAATTTAAAATTTCAAAATGTGATATTTTTTCAACCATAAGAAGGATTCACGCATTCTTGGTACTGCTGGACTTGTTTCGATGAGTCCTACAAAACAAGACCCACATGGGTGGGTTATCCTGTATTTTTTAAGTAGGTTCCGCCTATGTGGCATGTTTCTCGAGGTCATAACTTATGGCCCCTATGTCTAATTCGAGTTGTTCAAAACTTGTTATGATCGTCTTTCAAAGCTCTATCACATTGAATAACAATCTTTAACTCATAAAAAATGCTAAAAACTCTAATATTAGCTTGATTAGAGGGTGAAAGCATACCAAAAATTTAGGGTTGTTACAGAATGCCCCAGTCAACCCTTCCTCACTTATAATTGCACCTAGGTTTTAGCACAACGCATCGTTTTGGGGAACACCCACACCTTAGCTTTAGCTAGAATACGTGGTGTTAGATCCATAGAGATTGACAAGAGTTTTTATAGTCGGCTGTTAACCTGACACAACCCTCCTCCTTTATCGGGGCTTGGGACCAACATTGCGAGACACAACGGTGGAGATATATATATATATAATGTACTAAAAATTATTTTTATTATATATAAACTTATTGGATAAAATATATTTTTGAATATGATAAACGGGTATGGAAGAAATTTTTCATAATTGTTCCATTTAGAAAATGGTCGGATAAAATTATTCTCTTATTTACCAATTGAATAAATTTATGTTGAACCAGTATGGGCTTGGCCCATATTGGTCAAGTGACCGGCAAGGGTGAACCGGTTAAGGGTCAACGGGTCTAGGATTGTGGAGGTGGACCCATGACCTCGTATATGTGTCACCTAGGTTTGGTGTGTCAGGCCCCGCCGCACCCCCCTTAAGTCGAACCTAGTCTAGAGTGGTGTGACACTGCACGATGAAGTGGAAGACTAACCCATCCTAGGTTCTCATCGAAGTACACAGCATGTGCCCTTTATGCAAAAGCAAATAACAGAAGGTAAAATAGATTAATTAACTATCTTAGTCCAACACAACACCCACAAAATATATAATGAACATAGTCTCAAGCCCTAAGGCTGCAACATGTCTAAAGTCATCATCGGCTATCCAAAGTATAAAACAAAGTAGGGTCTAAGATCATCATATCATATGACAAGTCATAAACAACCCAAACATCCCCCTCTCATAGCACATGCTCATCCTCAAGCTCGACATAAAGACCATCCAGAGCACCTGCATGACACAACATATAGCCCCAAAACAAAACCACAAACAAAATAGGGGTGAGCTTAGCTCAGTAAAGGTTTTAAAACAAAATATAAGCTCATGATAACACCACATACATTCTTCCCATAAAAGTCAATTTAAACATGCATCACATATTCATTCTCTACACTTGTGCATCATGAGATAAATTACATTATATAAACACATTAACGCTACCTGCGCATCATAGGTTCATTCATAATTCATAACACATATGCACACCTTGTGCAATCATTTAAGTTTCATGATGCATTCACATCCTGCATGAAGCAAGTATCAACACTCAGATTCACCTTGCATAATCAAATGCATCAAACCACATTTTATCATGTATGTTCAAGTGTAATCATTCTATATGCATCATGTGTAACATAAGCATCATTATAATTACACAAATTGTGTCAATGAGCATTATAATCCATACACATAGCACACATACACACCCTGTGCAATCATTTAAATTTCATGGTGCATTCACATCCTGCATGAAGTAAGTATCAACACTCAGATTCACCCTGCATAATCAAGTGTATAAAACCACATTTCATCCTGCATATACAAGTATAATCATTCCATATGCATCATGTGTAACAGAAGCATTATTGTCCTTATACAAACTGTGTCAATGAGCATTATAATCCATACACATGCATAAACTGTCGCGACTCGGATTTTAAAAACTTTTTTTTAATAAAGGACACGTGATAAATCACGACAAATTTTTTTTCTTTCTTAAACACAAAACAAATCATCTGATTAAATATCCATATCGTGATAACTGGGGTTCACAAATACGAATATCAAAACATATGATATTATTACACGTGTCAAATTTTGATAAATAACAGGTTAACCCTCTAAGTACAAGTTTGTCATCTGTTAGAAAATAATGGATTTATATGTGTTATGAGCATGCTGTAAAAATTTTAAGTTGTTTTGAGTACGATACGTTAATGACATAGTCATAAATTTGAAGGTCAACAATTCTGGAGGAACTGTATGATCTCATTAATTAAATCAAGAAAATTATTTTTTGTACTTATTTATATATAATATTTATTTTTATTATAATTATGACTATGATGTAGGTCTTTGTAAATTTTCACGTTAATTGGATTTTATTTGCTATTTTTCTTAAAATATACAAATTATATGTGGTGATTATGGAAAAATATCTACTTAAGCTAGTATGAGATAAATTAGTATATGCATAATTTTAAGTGGCATTTTGATGATTTCTTCATATTTACTCTATGATTCTAGTCATGATGAATTATGAATATTTGCATATGCCACATTAATTATATAGGAACCATGTTTCGCATGTTTTATCGCAAATATGAACACGACCATGTATGTATGTTTTTACTTATGCTTATATGATTTTCTTTATCACAAATTAACCATGTTTCATGCATCTTAGGACTAATTAGAGTATGTTTACCTATGCTTGCATTCATTAAACATTTCTCACGGATGTATCATGTCACATTCATAATGAGAATGACTTGTAAATAAATATTACTTGTGTTTAACCGTGATTAATTGATTGTATGTCGTAGTTTTCCAGATTAGTTGCATTAAAGGTTTATTGAACTAGTTTTATTTCCAAATGGATGAGCTTTTATGTTCATTAAAAGATAGGTTTCTTCCCAGGATGAGAAGAGCGGAAGGCTATAATGAGTTGAATTGATGAATCTTTCTGGACAAGAGAATCTAAGCTAGTTTGTCCTTATGCACCGACTTACCAGAGGGTACTTCCCCATTAGAGATTTACCCAAACTGCTCTAGTTTTCTTTCTAAGAATTTAGACTTCCATGTTAGGATTTCCAGGGTGAGCAGGTCTGCTTATGCTTCGGCTAGGATAAGCAGGGTTGTTTTCTCTATTTTGAGACATTCACCGGATTGTTTATGTAATATCCCAAATTTTCCAAGGTTTCAAAAATTAAATGTGGAAATTAGGTTGTTTGGCCATTTGACCTTCTCAATATAATAACTCCCTACCAATATAGAATTTGTGCTTGAAACCTATGTCGTTAGAAAATAGACAGAAAGAGCTTCGAAACATCACTAAGAAAGTGCAAATCGGAGTCTGAATAATGGAGATATGACTATTCGAAGTTGAACATATCATATAAGGCCCGTTTACCCAATTTAAACGTGTATTTGGGCTATTTAAGTCGTTTTACGGGCCCGATTGTTTATAATTCCGAAATTAATTTTTATATGCCCAATTAGGTGGCCTAATTGAGGAGGATATACCCAACTTCTAGGGGGATTAGGAACCATGCTTATAAAAATGGATGATTAGAGCACTATGGTGGGGTTTTTGGAACAGTTAAGGGGAGGAGGAGGAGCCACCTATAGAATACTCGGGCGAGGTTCCGACTGCGGTGGATCAAAGGCAAGCCGACTATGAAGGTAAGATGGCTATTGATTTTCAAGTTGAGATTACTGCGTGGTTTGTTAATAAATTTAGATATATATTATATTATTAGTAATCTACAATTTAATAATTTCTGTGTACTATTTTCGTAATTATGAGGAACAGTGTTCTCTGCAAGTCACTATTCCCTTAATTACAAAGAACAGTGAGATACCTGCCACCGGATGGCCGGTACTTTTCACCAGACGGATTGTCATTATTTTCAAACAAACAATCAGTCGTCGAAAGGACCTGCGACTGTGGGTGCCTCAATCGTCCGAAAGAAACAGTGAACGGAAAAAAAGGAACTATGGCGGTGCTGCGCAGCCCCAGCTGGAGGAGGGACCTGGCTTCCCAAAATCACCGGACAATGGAGATCCGGTCAAGCCAGGCCCATCGGCCAGCCGTGGTGGCTTGCCATTGCGGTGCCGCCACACTGTGTATTTTTTTTTTTATAAAAAGGGCCGCTTTGTCCCCAACCGGCCACCGGACGGAGACAAGGCCGAGTCCGTCAGATTCACCAGGCAACGGCGATCCAATCGGCCTCAGCCTCGCCCCGCCAGGGTGCTCGGGGAGAAGAGTGGCGCCGCCAGAGGCTGAATGGCCTTTGGTCGGTCGCGGGGAAGATGACCCGCTCACGCGGGTCGTCTACTTCCTAGACCAAGTCGGGTAACCAGACCCGATCTGGTCTGGTAAAAAAAAAATATGACTTACACTCTAACTGAACCTAGTATGGTTCAGTGAGTTAGAGTAGTAAGAAAAAATTGGAAAAAATTATGAATGACCAAGAATGTACATAATTGACCAAGAATGTATGCCGAGTTCTTTGACCAAGTTTCTGATTGAGGAAAAATCCCATATGTTTTGAAATGACTATTTTACTCTTGTGAGTTGAGACATAGCATAATGATTAATGACCAGACTTAGGGGCTCCAGTTCAGGGGCCTATGAGTGCATTTAAAAATTAAAAAAAATCACAGTGATAGTTTAATATGTATCCTAAATTTTGACTAAGCCATGGGCTATGAAAAAAATCCCAGTAAGTAGATATTTGATTGTTTGACCCAAAGGGTTAAAGTAAGATGATTAATTAAACCGGGGTCGGTTCAAATGGTTTACGACCCTGTTTAACAGCAAGCAAAATTTCCTCGGGTTCATAATGTCAAGGTGTACCCCTGTGATTAGTTTTTGACCTTTAGGGTTTAGGGAAGCCCTGAACAAAAAGACAGAATTACCCTTATGAGCAAACTGGCCTGCATTCGTGTGGATGAAATTAACGGGCCAATATGATACAAAAATATCTTGAGTAAATAAAGACTTTCATGAAAATATAGAGGGCCTTGTCTTAGGTAAAATAATTACCTTAATGCCCTTAGTGCATTATGATCAATTTTTATAAAGATTTAATAAGTTAACCCAAGGAGGGTTAGGGCGCGTGAGCTCGAATAATTCTAATATCATTTTTGAATTTGATTATTGATATTATGATCTACTTGAACCTGTGTGGTTTGTTCATTGTTTCGATATTTGATATTGATGTTGTGATAGTAACTTATTACTAGCTTAAGATTATTGAAAGATTAATTGATGGGGTTGATAGCTTTGGATTGGGCGGAAAACCTACTCAAGATAAAGACTAAAATACCTCAGAGGGGTCTGGGACTAGTTCATAGAGTGAACAAAGCCTTTGACCTGACGATTTGCCTTGGTTGATGAACCGATGGCAGTTTCGAGTTTTAAACCCTAGTTTAGAATGGACTAATAGGGTTTGGGATAGTCATTTAAAATTTTGGCTTAATGATGAGCAAGATAGGGTTCAGAATAGTTTCTTGAGTTTTAGGTCTATTGAGGAGCTGCAAATTTGACCGTGTAATTGCACCTCCCCATTGGAGGGAGCTCTGTGTGAGCCAGGCTCATCCCAGATCTATTGAGGATCTTTTAGTGTACACGCATTTGGATTAGCTGACATCCTACTTGGTTGGCTTTTTCCGCCACTTTTGTTCAGGTGTAGTTGTGGGTCAAGTCCTTCATGGCCTATGAGGGGTGATGGTACTTCTTGGTGGATTCCAGGGGGTTGGTGGATTACAGGGTGTTTCATCATAGATTTACCTTTGAGGGTGGTCTATGGTGAGTTTGTCATTTTCCACTTAAGTTGACATCTGACAAGTTTGTCTATCATTGGGATTAGACGGGGATACTAATTATCGAACAATAGTTCGAAAGAGAATTAATAACATTGTTTGATATTGTTTGTTTAATTAGAACAAGTGGAACAATTAAAGGACTTGCATAAAATGTAGGTTGCTTTAAAATTCTAAGCATTGCATGTGTGATATTATGCTTCTTTGTATAGTGTAGTTTTAGGTAGAACTATGTCTAGATCCGATCTTGTTAGAAACATTGGAGATACTATATGATGAGTATATAGGCAACTAACATCAGGTGATGTTGGCCCGATCCAAAAAATATTAAATTTTACTTTTGTTCTTCTGAAATGCTCTTCCAAGGGGAGGAGATGTTTGGTTATTTTTTGGTCTTCTCTGCTTACAGGACCTTTAGATGGGGATGTTGCGAAATCAGGACATTGGTGGGCGTTTGAGGCCGACGTTGCACTAGTGGGATCTAGTTTCTACTTCACAATCTTGTAAGTAATTGTAATTAATGACATGATCATCCTTAAACATGCTTCTGAACACGGAAACACAGAAATAGAGAGTTATTTTACTATAAAGTATATATTCCAAAAATTATAATAAATACATATTATTTTTAAAAATCTAATCAATTAGAAATATAATCTAGACATTATAATATATTCCCAGAAAAAATTTTGAGAGAAAAACCCAAACTAAAATTATCCAAAACACACTTAAGAATCCAATACAGAGAGCTATTTGTCCATTTGAATGGCCTGGCGGCCCGTTAGAATGGTTGGCCATTAGAACAGCCTACCATCCTGAACTGTTGCTTGTTCGATCGCCCATAGGGCGATGAACAGTTTGTACAGGACTGTCAAAATAGTAGTCTTCAACTTCACAAAGCCATACCGGAATTCTTCAAAAAATTCCTAAAACTTCATGAAACTTCATATAATCATTACCCAAGCCTAAAACATGATAGATCTAACATTTTTCATGCTTAAACATATAAAAACAACCATAAATCACATATTTTTAATAAATCACTATTACACATTAAGATGCATCAAAAGCTCAAATAAACCCATAATCATGGCATTTCAAGCAAGAAAACCTCTTAGAAGGAAAACTCCTTACATCTATCAAGCTTGTGAAATATCCTTTGAACGAGTTTCAACCGCAAGAAATTCTACTAAAAAATTAGGCATTTTGGTTAATCGTAATCAAAGCTAAGTAATAGACTCAAATCAACCTAGAAAATGATAGATTCAACTCCTTAGGTTAAAAACAAAAATAACATAATTATGGTTCTAAATTGAAATTAAAACATGATTTTGATGGAATGAAACTAAGAATCCAAATAGGAGAAGTGAAGATGGAGATGATTAAGATAAAAATTGAAAGATTTAAGGGGCAAAACCTTACCTTAAGAAGAGTTTCTCTTTCGGGAAATAGGGGTAAAGCCTAGCCTCCCTCCTATTCAAAGCCCTTCTTCATTTGGAAAATGACTAGGCTTTTTCTTTTTATAGTATGACTTATGGCTGCGAATTGAATTGATGGGCTGAAAAACAGGTGAAAATGCCCTAATTGACCATTCAAGTGTGCTCTTAACTAAAAATAATTTTAATCACACTCAAGCCCACTTAGACAAATCAAAAGAAGGTTGACAGCCAAAATGGGTAGCACACCATCCCACACAGACGTCGGTCCCACGATGACCACGGTGGAACTTGCTTCTTTGACCAAAGAAAATAGAAAGAAAATGTATTTAAATATGTAGAAATTGGGTAAATCAAGCTTAACACTAATACTTTAAACTAAAATAAAATTAAACCTTAAAAAATTTAAAAATAACCTAAATCATTACCCCAAGAGAATCAAATCTCACCGACAAACAAACAAATTCACATAATTAGAAAAGAAATAAATTAGAGATCTTACATAGTGGTCTCAAGTCACACGCACTATATATATATATATATATATATATATATATATAGTGCACGCATTGCATACACTCTATGGGCCCTCAAATATGTGTGACCTAATTTGAGAACAACCACCCGGATTAGATAAATTGGGCCTAAGCCCTAACCCAACTAAGGAGGGGAAGCCCTAACTATTAAAGAGGGGCTTATAGCCCCTCTCCCCAATCACTCTCACATCCCCTCATTCTCAACAACTGCCCCTATCTCCCCTTGTGATGTGAAGGAGAGGCTCTCCTCTCTCCCTCTCCTGGTTCTCCCTCACTCGCCCTCTTTGTGTGTATTGGTCGCAGCTCCCCTTGTGAGGGTTGAGCTGCCGACCTCCTTACTTCATATGATAATCCCTCCAAATAATCTAAATTGGATTCTTTAGTGAATGCTTTTCGCATACCTAAGTATAATGTTTCCATTGTCGTAATTGAGGTGTGTCTATTATGTAAAAAAAAAATTGAGGTGTCCAATTTTGTACCACATTACCCAACACCTAAGCATAATGTTTTAATGTCCATGTCGCCATCGTAGCAATTGAGGTGTGTCTGTTATGCTAAAAAAAATGAGGTGTCCGATTTTGTACCACATTGACGTAAACAACATTAATTGTACGCCTGAAACAATATATTCCTAGCTAGTAAATGATTGATGGGTCCCCCACTTAAGTCCACTTTGTATGGAGGCCTATCAAAATCAGTCCATGTCAATGTCAGGAGGACTCTGGATGACCCAGAGTCATAACATTTTCTTATACAAATTTAATAACTAGGCAAATTTTCATACATTTTGGGAGTGAACTTGGGATGGATTTCATTTATCTGATACAAAGTTCTCAAGTTTGTTGTGCTGTCCTTGCTTTATTATTTAAAAGAACACCTGAATATGTCAACTAGAACATGTCCCAATTCAGTTCACCTACAAAAGTGCTTCCTTGTTAACCCGCCTATGGTCTCAAGTACGATTAACCAAAAAACAATTAAACCTTGTTTTGTTAGAAATAAGAGTTATGAGCATATGCAAATCCTTTGATTTATATAGTTTATTAAACACAAACATTGTTGCGATCATTTTGATGTGAAGTCCATATGCTATCTTGTTGCTCTAATCCTTTAAAAGAAGCATTTTTCTTTTGTTATTTAATTTCATGTTAGATGAGAAAATACTTCTTGCTACACGATCTATTTCCTTAATAAAGATTAAAGGGTAATAATTCCCTATTAAGGGATTATATGAAAAGCATCAGGCTTCGGGAACAAGCAATTTATTTCAATTACACTTTGTAGGACCAAAACGTGAATTTTCGGACTCAATTTTCTTGGTTGAGATATTATCCTAATTAATGGAAAGAAAAATCACAAATCCTTAGGGGTACATTTGGGTGTGAAATTATTTTAAAAAATAATTTAAATTCTCCTTAATTAATTTGATTTAGCA
Organism: Saururus chinensis; assembly: GCA_035235625.1. Classification (NCBI taxonomy): domain Eukaryota; kingdom Viridiplantae; phylum Streptophyta; class Magnoliopsida; order Piperales; family Saururaceae; genus Saururus; species Saururus chinensis. Next base: position 29,837,658 of record CP141146.1, on the reverse strand, counting down.
TAGAATCAAATTTTAGTTTGGTAACAAAAAAATGTAGGATAAATTCTTATAAAATTTCCAACTCATTTATCAAATTTTTAATGACTATAACTTTTTCTCTCGAACTTAGATTAACATGTTCTTGGTACCATTACCTTTATATCAATGAGCCCTATTAAACAAAACCTTACATGGGTAAGTTATTTTAAATTTTATAAGTGAGATCCATCCATATGACATTTTTCTTGAAGCACAAATTAATATGAAGGGTAATAATTGAAAAATAACATAGTCTTCAATTCCAAAATAGGGGGTAAGAGCTGGAATTAATTAAATTATCTCACGAGGAGTTTAATGATTACATCGGAATTGAGCCCGAATCTTTGTCAACTGCCTTGTTTTCCTTGAATCAAAATTCACCGAAGATCTTGGAGGACCCATGGTTGTCTTTGATGAACTTAGGAATTAGCATTGCAAAAGGGTGCACATTCATTTATGAACTTAGGAATCAACATTGCATGGTAAACAAATGGAATCATGCAAAATTATTTTTATGTATAATTATTATCAAATTAATTTTCTACGCATATAGAGATTGTAGTTCTGAATTTGGGTTAGATTCTACTGATTTCATCTCAATTTCGCGAGGAATCAATAAAATCATGGCAGAAGTTGGATGAAATTTTTAGTTGATTCTGGCATATTTTAGATGGAATCAACAAAACACCTCACAAGGTGATTTTGTTGATTCCGGCTCCCATGCCCTCGTTTCGGAATTAAAGATTTTGTTATTTTTCAATTATTCTCACCCACTTAAATTGAATAAAAATAAACTATTAATATGAAATAAACTATTTTACCAAATAAAGCTATTAACGTAGGAGGGGGAACTTTGGGAATTATGTAAGTGTTGGCACAAAGTAATGTTATCTGCACCACTTGATTTTAAGTTTCAAGGATTTATTTTTTGCTAATTGACCCTTGTTATTCATCTTTCAAACAAATTAATTTTTATAAATTATTATATAAAATTTATATATTTCGGGATTGGCGGCAAATTATTGTACTATAGTTTGGAAGCATATCACTACCAGCAGCTTAATCTCAAAAAATCCCTACAGTTAAATATACTCCTGTGAGTCGAAGTCCATAGCGAACGAAAAGTAACATTATATCATGATTAAATTGGACATCTCTCCAAGTGAAGACTCAATTAATTCCTTAATCAAACTTTAAAAAGTCACCAAATCTCATTATTTAATACTACCACTTTATCTTGCTTTAAAAAAAATAGTCCATTTAAATTTTTTAATCATAACAATTAACTAATACGGATCGAAAGGAATAATTTATACACAATTTTTACTTGTTAAAATTTAATTAATTATATTTGAATACATTCATTTATTTAATAAAATAAGTTTATTTTCATTTAACCAAAGTTAATTTTTTAAAGGGCCAAAATTACCAAAATACTGGTTGGGTACATAAGGTGGGTGGAATTAAAAATTTCATTTTAAAAGTTGATTCCAGATAGTTTCTAAAGAAAGAATCACTAAATCACTTGAGGTGATTCCATTGATTCCAGTTCCCACTCCTGTTTTAAAATTAATTTTTTTATATATTTTAATTATTATTCTTCATATCAATTTATGCCTCGAGCAACATATTATAGAGGTAGAGCCCATTTTAAAATTTTAAAATTACTTACTCCTGTGGAATTTTGTTTGATAGGGCTTGTCAATAAAAGTGTAATGATACTAAGAACATATATATCCAAGTTCGAGAAAGAAAATTAAATTAATTAAAATTTTTAAAATAAATTTGTCGCAACATTTAAATTTATTTTAAAAATTATATCACCAACTTTAATTGTCATCAAATGGTAAATCAATGAAATTAGATTCCAAAAAATTCTATTTCTCTTTCTGAAAATTCTACACTACACTACAACTTTTAGGGGCTATTTGTATGTTAATTTCTTTAGAAATGGAAGCAAATGTTTTTAATAATTTACCACCAAATCAGAATTATATTTGGTAATGGAAGTTTAACTATTCAGGTGTTAGATTTTTTAGAAGCAAGAATATAATTTTTTGGAATTAATTTAAAAAATTCACCATCAAATGTGAATTATGGTTGGTAATTAAAATATTTTAAAATAAATTTAAATATCTCATAAAACCTAATTTTAAAACTTTAAACTAATATAACTCTCTCTCCCGAACTCATATGCACATTCTTGGTACTATTACACTTGTAAATTTAGGCCCTATTAAACAAGATCCCATAGGGGTAGGTAATTTTGAACTTTTAAAATGGGACCTACCTATATGACACACTATTTTAGGCTTAAATTGATATAAGAGGTAACTCTTGAAAATTAATGGAATCTGTCATTTTGAAATGGGGCTGGAGACGGAATCGACAAAATTACCTCATTCGGTGATTTTGATCGATTCCACTTGAAACAACTTGGAACCAACTTCAAGGTGAAATTTTTTATCCTACCTCATTTTTACACACAAACATGACTCTGATAATTCGGGCTAGAATTCGGGCAAAATCGATAGAATCTTATTGAAATTCCATATCCAAACATCCCCTTAAAATAAATTTAAATGTCACATCAAACCCATTTTTAAAACTTTAAATTAATATAACTCTATCTCCCAAACTCGAATACATACTTTCTTGGTACTATTGTGCTTCTAAATTTGAGCCATATCAAACAAAATCCTACAATAGTAGGTAATTTTAAAATAGGCCCCACTTATATGACAAGCTTCTCAAGACTCAAATCAATATGAGAAATAACTGTTGAAAAATAACAAAAGCTGTAATTCCAAAATAAGGGCTAGGAGATAGGATCACCTCACAAAGTGATTATGTGATTCCAACTAATTCTAGCACAGAATTAACCTTGGGTGAAAATTTTTATTTTGTCTACCTTTCGCACATAAATATAATTTTAATAATTTGAACTAAAATTGGGGGGAAATCAATGAATATTTAACATCAAAATAGTTTAATATTCAACCCGCTTTGGCGCTGTCAGTTTATCTAGGCTTTGAACATTGTGTCTTTAAACGTTGATTAATTATAAATTACTAAATGAATTAAATATTGGTTAATTATAATATTTTTATATTTATATAAAACTATACTTTTATATGAGAATTTCTTTTTGAATAATGCTACACTAAAGTTAAATTTTATACCTCAAGAACCTATTTTTATTATTTAAATAATCAGTAAATTCCCAACATATAAAAAGAGAAAATTATTTAAATAATATTTTAAAAAAATAATTACCAAAATCGTGCATTTTAGAAATATATTTCCCAAAGTGGTGTTGGTTTTGGCCACGTAGGCACCAGCCAAGCGCTGGCGTCTGCATGGTTTTTAAAAAAAAATAATTGATTTCGTCATTTAGAATGATGAAATCATCTTTAAGTTGATTTTGTCCTTCCAAAGGACAAAATCTTCACAAAACATGATTTCGTCCTTTAGGTCTCCACTGTTTTCGTCCTTCTAAAGGACGAAATTAAGGCACTTGCTCTCAAGATACTTAGTGCCGGCTTCAAGTCAGATTTTCAAAGGACGAAATTTGATTCAAAAAATTTTTTAGGATAACTTAGAACTAAAATTAACACCTGTCCCTGTATATTCCACACACCAAGTTTCAATTATAATCCACACAACATCAAATTTATCTACACAACATCAAATTTATCTACATCAAATATCATCCACACAACATCAAATTTATCCACATCAATTATCATCCACACAACATACAAATAAGCATAAGATATAAATGTTTATAAAACATATAAATCTAACATCACATATATTCATAAAATGTTTAGTTCAAAACAAACATGTCGCAATTCTAATTTACTCAATCTCTTCTATTCCTACATCCTCGACCTCGTCCTCAACCCCGACCCCGATGGTGTTGTACTAGCTCCTCTTGCTCCTCATGGTCTACATACTCCTGCTCCTCATGGTTTACCTGATCCCCTTGGTCATGGACTGCCTTCTCCTCATGGTCCGCCTGCTCTGGCTCCTGCTCCGCATAGGTAACAGATGGCTCAACACGAGTTGGCCACTAGACAAGGCTGCCATATTAAACTTGAGCATCACACAATCCGGCACATACATCTCTATAATCTCAAAATAGATGAGTGGCATTTGCGAGAGCCACACATCTTGATCCTCGGTGCAGAGAGGAGGTAACACAGCCAAAACCTCTGGCGAGTACGGCTGCCAAATAACCTACACATTTTATAAAGATAATTAAGTTTAAATTACCTTACATATCTTATAATCATTGTATGAAATATGATAATTAAATAAAATTACCTTATAAGGCCGTTGATGGTCTAATTCTCCTCTATACAAATGGAGGACTCCTTGTAGATTTTCGGTTTTTCTCTTCCAAACATTCCACCTTGAGGAGTCAAATTTAAAACATGAGTTCAACATATCTAAATAAAACCATGCTAAAAAAATTAAGTGTTAAAAATAAAAATACCTTACCTCGCTCCTAATGGAGCACCCTCGACTAAGTGACCCATCTCAATACTTGGTCAGTCGACGTGTAAATGCTCCCATGACCATAACAGTCACAAAATATGATAAAAATTATTAAAAAATATGAAGTAATTATGCGTGTAAAAAATATAAACTTTAACAAATTCATTTACCTGAAGAAGGGTCAGACATCTTGGAAACCCCGAAGTCATGGCCTGACATGCTTTCCCTAACTCTTGGTATAAAAATGAAAGAGTGGCACTGCCCCATGCATAAGTGCCCGCCATGTTGAAGTTCTCAAGGAGGGAGAGATATGCAACATGTACATGGCTACTCCTGTTATCCGCAAATATCGTAGCCCCAAGTAAATGTAATAAATATGCCAGTGCATGCTGCTCAATAACTATATTTGTGGCATCCGCTTGGAGCTCATGAAACTCTCCTAAGAGTCATCTAAGGCTCACTTGGCTACCACGAATCACTATAGTAGGAGGAGCTTTGCCAAGGAGTCTAACTAATAAGTCCACATGACCTCCTCCTGTCGTGCCCGTCACAGCCTGTCCATCAGTGCAAAGTCCTAAAAGAACTGCCACATCCATGAGAGTGATGGACATCTCCCCATAGGCACCCGAGGTCTTATAATAAATTTAAAAATGATAACCCAGAGAAATATATAGTCTAAAAAAATGAAACAAATTTCATGAACAGTTATAATACCTCTCCTCGCCAAATAGAAGTCGACCTATGAGACTCCTATTGCACAAGTACTGTATCATCAATAGGGCATGGCCCTTAAAAAAGGCTCCACATGATCCATATGATTTGCAGAGAATTAAGATCGTTAGGAACATATAGTCATATCTAAAATAGAGAATAAATAAAAAGACTAATTATATGTTAACCAATCAACCAGAGGGTTTCTACATGATTTACTATTATACCTACTTTGTTTGCACCTCCCACATTTATACCCCACTCTACCATCTCTCTCCATGGTCACACGGTCCATTGTATTCCTAATGCGAACAGATCATGGGTGATCGGGTTGCCTTGTTACTCTTGGAGGGAATAACACATAAGGTATATCTCTCTCCCAAAACTCCCGACCGCGAGGAGAATAGAATTGTGCCGAGTATACATTTTTATAAGCGATTGATGTGTAATAAAGTCTTGCCTATATAGGCTCCCACCGCTTTCCCCATACGGCAATAAGGTGTGAGCAAGGATACAAATAGACTTGAGGGAGGTTGCATGTACAAGCATGAAGAGCCGCATTCACCACAATTTTTCTAACCACGCATTGACATCACTATGTACTTATTGCAGTTGATCCTGTTAATTATATAATCCCCAATTTTTCTTGTTTATTCTCTAATTATCCCTTCCACTCTGGGAGTATACGGGTGACCATGACATCAGAGGTAGAAGATCGTTTAACGAAGAAATTTACTACCCAATAAAAAGTAGCTAACACTAAAGCCTACATGGGTAATCCTTGTGCCTGCTTCAAGATGCTATTTAAACTTTTAGCCATATTTGTAGTCATCATGCCAAATCTTTTAAAACCATCGTGAGCAAGAGACCACTGTGCAGGATACAATTCTCCTCCTAAGAGGAGCAATTTTTCCCTAGGACTCTCCTGACAAATCAAGTCCATTTTAGCATTAAATTGTTCTATTGTCAGTGCACAAGCTGCTGCCCCAATCAAGTCTGCCAGTGTATCATTTTTAAACTCCTTAAAATTTGCCTTTATGTGACAGATGCTGTAACGATGGTAGCAAAATGACTCAGGAAGAATATCAGGCATGGCCTTCTGAAGTCCCTTATGTCGATTTGAAATAACTATGACATTTGTCATGCCCATAAGTACATTATCCCTCAGTTCACTTAAGAACCATTTTCAATTGTCACAATCTTCCTTTATTACAATCCCGAATGCTAGAGGAAATAACTCATTGTTTCCATTTGTTGCCGTTACAGCCATAAGAGCTCTGGGATACCAGCCATACAAGTGAGTGGCATCGACACCAATCATCGGGATGCAATGTCGGAACCCCACTATAGATGGCCCAAATACCCAAAACAACAGCTTAAATCTCCTATACATGGCACCATCTGCATGAGTTACTTCATCATACTTGCACTGCCTTGAGATACATTGGCAACAATTTGTATGATTCCACCCAATCCCCATAAATGGTCTTTATAGCCATATTCCTTGCTACCCATGTTTTCTTATAAGATATGTCAACGTCAAACCTCTCCTTCATTCTTTAAATAATATCACCTGGTGTGATAGTTGATTCGGCTTAAATGGCGGGCATTATGACCTTCGAAATAAATGATGCACTACTTTGCCTATGATCAGTGCTAAGCTAGGCATTCCGACATGTGTGGTCACCTCCGTATGTCTTCAATTTAAAGTACCATGCACCTTTGTTTATTGATCCATGAACTCTCCAAGGGCAAGTACTATCAATGCACTTTACTATATACGTTAACATATTTGTGCATAGAACCTTGTATTCGACATGATTCTTAATTGAAAACTCCCTCAAGGCTATGACAAATGCCTCTTTATTCTCAAAGATGCGCCCAACATATAAGTCTTCTTCGTTTTGTTGGTCAATATCCATGGCATAATTAATTGCCGCATCTATCTCCTCATCTGTGATACGTGCATAGAATGACTCCTCCTTGTCATAGTATGATGGCTCTTCAACATCCACATTCAAATCATTTGCGGCAATTGCATTGTCTACAACATCATCCCCCTCGCCATCAACCATCTGTTGAGGGCTTTCTTCACCTTTGACCCCTTCTTCGTTCATGCCGTACTCTCTTCACTTGCTTCGCCAATATTATCTTCACCTTCATTGGCTTCATTTACATCAACATCTTCATCATGGACATAAGTGCCCCTACAAAATGAACATCGCATATGTATTCAATTCCATATGACTTAACCCTTTCTTTAAAACCTAAAAATGCTATATTCATTTATGAATATGTATTTCACCTTTGATTGGATGGTCCAACATCGGTATATCCAACACCTGTGTAGTGGTAATGAATGCCCATTGAGCATTGAGTTCCATACCATGCACCGCCTTGAGACATTTGAAGGCTAAATGGCTCATGTGCATGCGATGTGTACCTTCCACATTACACACAAAATTCATAATTTAACATCCTAATTTTCATTGACAATTATAAGATTCAAACATGATTCACATCTTAATAAACCTTACCTCCAAGGTCCACTTCCATCGTCAATAGGTGCAGACAACTTATGACATTCATTTGAAGCTATTGTCATCGATAAATTTCCTTCTTCTTCATCATCCACGGGCATTTGCATATGCCTTACACTATTCACATTTCTTTCAGAGCTCATGTGAGAGTTCCTTTGTGAACTACTGCACCTTTCACTAGGCACTCGGGCCTCTTTTTTGAGAAATAGCTCAAAACAAATTACATGAGGTGAATGGTGAAACATAAAACTCATTGATGCATCATGATTTATACATATTAGTCCCGTCTCGATCCAAATGTTGGAATATTACATTTTATAGTAATATTCTATCTTCTTCGATCCCACCCAACTTTGCTAGCTACTTGCATCTCAAATTCATCATAAGTAGACGGTTTCTTAATTAATAATCCATATGTGCGTCCTTCATAGTGAAGCATAAAACTAACCATTGCTTCTGCCATATCTATTCACTTAATTCATAAACAACAAATTACATAAATAATACATTCATCAATTATCTCAAAATAACTTCTATTTACCTTAAGTATTGTCAAATAAACTCAAGTACAAGTTACAAGTACAATAAAACACCAAGCATTTACCTTAAGTATTCTCAAATAAACTAAAAATGTAGCTATTAATATGAGACAAAGGGAATATGTCATAATACTACCATTTCTCAAACTTCCGATTATAACTAGCCACTCGAACCCAATAGCTGAAACCCTCACCTTATGCACATCTATTTTCCCCCTTTAACACAAATTATACAGAAGATTGCTTTATTAGAATTTCAATTCAACCATTAAAGTGAATTTAAAGTCCTTGGTAGAGAAAGTAGACAAGACATAAATTTGAAGTCAATCTCGTTATAATGAACTAAACATAATAGATAAAGCAGAAACAAGAAAAAATTATGAATATGCATAGTTCCTCAATTCTCCAGACATGCCTACCAAATTTCACTGTAAAATTCATCTTTTTTTATAGACGGACAAACAAAATATAAGAATCATGTGCAATTTTTTTTTTAAATCCCAAATCAAAAAATGAAATGCACAATGAACAATCAAGCGGATACCTTATACCAAGGGGTGGACGAACTAGATCAAATGCTCGCCGCTGGTATCTGTCTATCTCCGTCGCCAGTGGCATTCTAGGCGTCGACATATGTAACGCCCGAGATTTTTCATACATTTTCCTCAAAATTTAGGGAAAATTTTTGCAATATAATTGCTATAAATCGAAGAAAATGACGAATACGAAACCTGATAAAACAGTTCAATAATTTAAAACATCACACACACGGTTTTCCCATACAAATTTTTTACTCATTCGATTAACCATCGTACGACCAAAGCAAATATCCTCAGGCGCTGCTCGAAAACAACCGTACGAATAAATTGCTATGATCATAGACTTTAAATACAAATCCCTCCCAGGCATCCCTGAGTGCAAGTCTCATAACAATCCACAGTCTAATCCAAACTAAAGTCCAGAAAGAATAAACATCTTAATGTTTGTCTCACCCAATACATCAGATCATGACACAAATAAACTCGCAGTAAGTCAAGCATATACCTGAGTCAACGGGAATCAATCCACCGCTGAAATGAGCATCCATCTCCAGGAGCTCTCTATCACAAACCTGCAAATGCCTCCCGAACAACGGGGCTAAAAAAGTAGGGTAATGAGTATTTTCATACTCAGTAGGAAAATACCCAGTAGGGGAGTTCTAAACAGTGAACTCAGTAAATCCATACATAGACGCTTTCATGCAACTCAAACATGAAGCACTCAAGCATATAAATATCATGCTCATACGCATATAGTCATAACAAATGCACCATCGTGCCAAAGTCATACCATCAAACAAAACTTACACAAACACCCTTATCCAGGGTCTTACAAACTTACTCGTACTATTGTACGCATACTCATACAATTTACACATACTTGTACGACCTTACTCGTACAATCATATACTTACTCGTATGACCTTACTCGTACATCTTACACTTACTCATACAGTCTTACACTTACAGTCTTACTTAGAAACTTACGCTTACAGTCTTGCTCATAATCATAATCTTACAGTCGTGCTCATAGTCTTACTCTTACAATCATACTCATACTCTTACAGTTGTGCTCATACTCTCACAGACGTACACATACTATCGATCGCTGAAGCTCATTACAACTAATTAGGTCTAGCGTCGAGATGGAAAAGAATGCCACAGGGGCATCACCTTAACCTCCGGGGAGTGACTAGACGCCATGGACTTTTCTGAAGGTAAGGCACACCAGTGCTCATGGGGCACATGATCAAACAGGTAAGAGTAGGTCCATGATACTACTTACCTGAGCGCGCAAACATAAACACCCGCACATAAGGGGTCATATAGTTGCCCACCGTAATGGGTCTTATAGTGCCATGGAATTGCCCACCATAATGGGTCTTATAGTGCCAATGCCACTTGGGCAGAAACATACAGTGCCATTCTTGGGCGGAAATCATACAACGCTCTCAATAGAGCATCAAACGTCTGGGCTTAATATAGCACACAGACTAAATCGAAAGCAAACATCGCTCTCAACAGAGCATCAGATGTCTGGGGCTTCATACAGCACACAGACTAAATCGGAAACATACATCGCTCTCAACAGAGCAACAGACATCTGGTGCTCTATACAGCACACAGACAACATCCCACAGGATAAACACCATGGCAAGACATGATAAATGCTCAGCCGACTCATTATCGGCTAGCTCAAACACGGAACTTAATCTGCCGAACCCTCAGGTCTCAAACTCACAACACTATCATTAGATGTGCTTATAATTCAAGTTTGAATTAAGTAAATTATGCGATATAATTATGCCACACAAGCACTCAAACGTATCGTGCTCCACTGATCAAATCGAAGCTGAGCCCGATCCAAAACCCAAGTTTGTCGGGGCAACATACTTCACTTAACTCGTCTACCTCATGATCATAACACATCGTACATCAAACCCTTACAGTCTTACATACTTCGCCATCCACCTTATGGTCAAATCATCTTACACTGACATCATCAAATGAAACTCCTTAGAGCCAACCTAGTTGTCGCCCTCTTACTTATATCTTACTTATTATGCTTACTTTTCACTTCATAATCTGTACGTTATGTTTGTACAATTATGCACATTCTTACTGTCTGACAAACCTCACCTGTCATACCCATATCCTCTATCATCCATCATACGCTTACACATCCATACCCAATCCATACCAAACACTGTCACTTCATACCATCCATAGCCATACCTCTACCTACATGCGCATACACATATCCATATCATAGGCAATTAGTCATCATACATACGTATGTCTCACACATATGTATAACATACACATACGGTCATACATACGTAGCTTATAAACATGCTCACTAGTCATCACTAGCGCATGCATACATACGTCAATATACATGCTAGCCATCACTAGCACATACATACGTCAAACATACACGCTAGCCATCACTAGCACATGCATAATCCATGCATACTTCAAACATGCACGCTAGCCATCACTAGCACATGCATAATCCATGCATACTTCAAACATGCACGCTAGTCATTACTAGCACATGCATAATCCATGCATACTTCAAACATGCATGCTAGTCATCACTAGCACATGCATAACACATACGTAGCATACTAACATATTCGCTAGCCATCGCTAGCGCATACATAATCCACATCCATAAAACGTGCATACATATCAATCATACTTAGCACACGTATTACACATACATCAACTGCACGTACAGCTCATGTGCATGCCATATGTATATAAACATACCATATAATCATGCTTATATGCACATCGTGCAATCCTAGCATGCTACTACTCATTCAAGCATACTATCATGAAATTACGAGTTCAAAGCTCCCCTACCTCGTAATCATGACGTTTGATGGCGAGTACACTACGGTGGCGGCGTTGGCGGCCAAAAGCTTTGCCAAGTGGAGAGAGCTACTGTTCCGAGGATTTTAAGAAGTGCCGGAAACAATCACGGCCAAACAAGATGTCAGAAATCAATACGGCAAAACCCGCGATCCACGGCGGCACACTAGGGCGGCTGGGAGAAAAGTCAAGCCAACAAGAATGGCGGTGCGACCAAATGTCGAGGGTGTACTCACTGAAGATCGGCCGGTGGCTAAGACGTGCTCAGCCGGCCACTACGTCGAAATCAGCCGTGGACAGCACCCAACGGCGACGATTTCGCATCAACAAGGGCCCACATACGGGCGGAGAGCACGGGGCAATGCTCGAGGACAAAGGAGAGGTAGTGGAGGGCTATGTGTCAACTTCGCTCGGTGGCAAAGCCAACCGATGGTCAGGCGGCGCGAATGTGGCGCCTAAACCCAAAAGCACATGCGTGGCCACATGCACATGCGACCCAAAGGACCACTTTAGGGGGAGATGGGTCAAACGGTAGCGGCCCAAGGCCCACAAAGGGGCAACTGAGCTATGGCCAGGAAGTGGTGGCCAGTCGAAACGGCGACATCGCCGATCGCCACCCACAACCAATACACGTGGTGCGGGCAGCTGTGCATCTCGCACGGTATAGGGCAAAGGCAAGCGGCCCACTCCGAGCAGAGGTATAATCGGGCCAAGTGAGGCTAACCCTCACAGTCGCTGAGCCCAGGTAGAGCCCACGATGGCCAAATGGCACACGGCTTGCCAATGGCAACGACCCGAGACGCACCCAAAGCGTCTAATCGGGCGGAGCAAGGCAATAGGGGCGAGGCGGGGTCGGAAACGGCAAACCCCTACCGATACCGGGTCGAGGTAGGCTGGACGGAGTCCTACCGGTGGCCGGACGATGACCGGAAACACACCGGCGTCCAAAATATCCCACGGATAGTGAGATGGAAATAGAAACAAAACCCGACCAAAGTGCTAGTAGCTCACCACGGAGCGAAGAAAGCATGGCAGCAGCTCTAGCCAGCGCCTATGGGTTCCTAGCGGCCAACTAAACATAAGTCTAGTTGAGAGTGGCCACAAACGACATCAAAATCGCACCCCCACAGCTTAAAAACGGGATTTAGAGGAGAAAAAACCCGAAAAAGGTTCGGTACCTCATGGAGGAGCGAAGAGGCCATGGCGGCAGTCATAACCGGTACCTATGGACTAGTGGCGGTGAGGCAAGGAGGATCCCGATAAGAATCGGCAAAATCCAATAATAAAGGAGGGAGAACGGAGTGATCGGAATCAAGCTCAGGTTCTCACAAAAGTCACTGGATGTGAAAGAAAACTTACTAGATGTCGGTTCTGGAATCCTATGGATGGATCCAGAACTTATACTTAATCTTTTTAATTTTTACATCCATGTCCCTAATACGCATTCACCTCCTAGTTATGCGTTGTACTTCTAAAACTCGTGCCATAAGCATGTGGCGAAGCCTACGGCCCGCGACTAAGCCCCACACCTGACTCTATGGGTATAAATATGGGGGAAATACATAAATACGAATACGCCGAAGCGTCACATTTTCCTGCAGAAAATAACTAGAAAAATAGCAAGAAAATTACAGAAAATCGTAGAAAATTCAGAGACATTACAACGTCCAAGGCAGGAATAGAGGAGAGAGGAGGAGGTGCACTTCCCGGTGGCGATTGCTCCTTGTGGCAGTCGATTCCGGAGAACAGTGAGTGGAGACAGATGAGGGTGATGAAGAGAGGGAAAGTGGACAGGAGAAGGAGAGGAGGAGGTCGACAGGATGATGATTTTGAGCAGGACGAAGTCGGATTTGGGAGAGTCGTGTAAGGAGAACTGGACACGATGTTGGGGTTAAAATGTCTTAAGTTGATTTCATCATTTCAAAGGACGAAATCCTATTTAGTGTTTAGGCTGTTGATTGGGTCGTGATTTCGTCTTTTGAAAAATTAAGTAATTTTATGGATTTCGTCATTTAGAAGGAAGAAAATCAACTTAAAGATAATTTTATTTTTCCAAAGGATAAAATTAATTAATTAATTTTTTTTAAAATCACGTAGTTGCTACCTACGTAGCCAAAACTAACACCATTTTAAATTTTCTAAAATGAGTTATTTCTATAATTATTTTTTAAAATATTATTTAAATAATAAAAATAGATTCTGTAATTCCAACTAATTCTGGCTCAGAATTAACTTTAGGTGAAAATTTTAATTTTAACTATTTTTTGTACATAAATATAATTTTAAAAATTCAAATTAAAATTAAAGAAAATTTAACGTCAAAACAATTTAATATTCAACGCACTTGACGCTGTCGGGCTTTGAACATTGTGTCTTCAAACGTTGATTAATTATAAATTTATAAATGAGTTAAATACTGGTTAATTATAATATTTTTATATTTATATAAAACTATACTTTTATATGAGAATTTTTTTTGACTAATGTTACACTAAAGTTAAATTTAATACCTCAAGAACCTGTTTTTATTATTCAAGTAATCAGTAATAAAAATTATGAGAAAGCATTTTTCTTTCCTTCTTTGGACAAAAACTGCCTCGAGAAAAAAATTAAAAGGAAAAATCCCCCGTCCGTACACCGCGCTCACAATTCTCCACCGGCCCGTCCCGTTTCCCTTTAGAGAGAGAAAGAAAACCTAGAGCGAGAAACAGCATCGAGAGAGAGGACGGGAGGATTCATTCACATTTCCTCGTATTTGGGTGGTGTGCTCTGGTCCGCCCACTCTCTCTCTCCTCTCTTTCTCTCTCATCAGCCACCTCTTTCGGCCCCTGCTTCGGATTTCCCTCCCTCCCCCCGTCCGTACCCCCCGACCAACGCGGAGCCAGGAGACCGGAGCCCGCGGAATTGGTCGCCCTCCCCCGCGACGACCTTGGCCCGGCCCGGGGACCCGACTCCCAAATCTCCCCCCGATTCCCCTACCCGCGGGCCATGCCCCTCCTCCGGTAGTCTTGCCGATCCGGATCCCACGCTCCACGCAGCGCCTCCATGGAGGTCGACTCCCCGCCCATGGTCCCCGAGCCCGAGTCCCCCGCCGATGCCGTCCCCGACGCACCTCCCCCGCCGCTGCCTGACCTCGAAGAGCCCCCGCCGCCGGCCTCTTCGCCCCCGCCGCAGCTCCCGCAGGGTGGTTCCGCCGTGCCCGGGCCGCGGCCGGCCCCGACCTACTCGGTCGTGAACGCGATCATTGAGAAGAAGGAGGACGGCCCTGGCTGCCGCTGCGGACACACGCTCACCGCCGTTGCTGCGGTCGGGGAGGATGGCGCGCCCGGGTATATCGGCCCCCGGCTCATTCTTTTCGGGGGTGCCACTGCCCTGGAGGGAAATTCTGCTTCCGGTCCCCCATCGTCCGCCGGCAGCGCTGGAATCAGTAAGTTCGGAAACCCTAATTGCGATTGCGTCTTCCCTTAATAAGAAAGAGTAAAATTGGAACGTTTTTCTCTAGGCTGTGAACACGCAGATTCATAGTCTACGAGTGAAGGGGCTAATGTAGAAATATGCTTTATTTTTTTTTTATATATAAGAATGTATTTGATGCTTACGCGATTGTTTTCTTCAAAATAATCTTTATAAGGTTATGTGTTGGTTTCAATCCGTTTTTTCCAATTCGTTTTACTGTAATTTTTGATAATTTGGGATGAATCTTTGACTTCTAGCCATGTGAAACTAAGATTGATTCCTTTCTTGGTTGCATTGAAAGACTGAAAGTCACAAACCCATATTATTGGAGTTCTGAAAATTTTGGTGAAGGATATCTGTTTCTCACTTGGAGACCTAGCTTGCGTCCCCTAATCTGAGTTTCAGGAAAATGTGGAATATGTTTGGTTACTTTTTTTTTCTAGTATAAAATAAAACTGAAAAGGATTGTTTTGATTGATAACTGTGTGGTTGCCATATTGAATTGAAAATGTCAGTTTTTGAGTGACATTTTTTAAGAGGTCTCCATTTGTTGAAATGCAGGGCTGGCTGGTGCAACTGCTGATGTTCACTGCTATGACGTATTATCTAACAAGTGGTCTAGGTGGGTTTTTCTAGACAGTGGATGCAAGTTTTTTTTTAACAGTGATGGAGTTGATATTCTATGGATGTTGCACATTTGCTAGTAATTTTTTGTTTAATCAACAGTCCAGAACCTTTTTGTTTGTTCGACAGTGTCTTTCTTGAGTTCTCTGATGGACAAACAACTTGCTGCTGTATGTGTTTTCATTGTTTTTATATAGAAGTTGTGAAGTCAATATGTTTATAATTTTGAACGTTTTGTTACCTTTTTTCAGTTACATTTCACTTCATAATTTCTTTGCTACATTGGAACTTGATATTTAGTCTGTCACATGAAGATGGTTAGGTACATGAGGATGATTATGTTTTTGAACAGATATTTTCTCCCCAAAAGTGAAAGCTATGTGCAAGAGACATGTTTGTTGTCCTTTGGGGCATCTAGTACATTGTGTATTCCTATGTATACTGAAATTAATGGGAAACTTGTTGCCTGCTGCCCTCTTTGTACAGGCTTACTCCACTTGGTGAGCAGCCATCTCCCAGGGCTGCCCATGTTGCAACTGCAGTTGGTACGATGGTGGTCATCCAGGTAATCCTCGAGATAGAGGGCACAGATATTCCGGTCACCAATGGCCTTTGTGTTACTCTTTGGAAATAGATGAATAAGAAATTGAGTTATACCCTTGTCTTGATGGAATTTAGGGTGGAATTGGTCCAGCTGGTTTGTCTGCCGAGGATCTTCATGTTCTTGATCTAACCCAGCAACGACCACGATGGCATAGGTGATGATCAGTAATTGTCATTTCGGGCAACTTATTACAATTTTTCTCTTTTTTAATACATGAATGTGTTTCTCTAGGGTCGTTGTTCAAGGCCCAGGTCCAGGTCCTCGATATGGGCACGTGATGGCATTAGTAGGACAAAGGTTTCTGTTATGCATTGGTGGCAACGATGGTAGACAACTGATACCTATGCTTGAGATGCTTTCGTGCCTTACTTTTGCGCATTAATGTTTTGATGTTCCATATCCAGGAAAGCGGCCTTTGGCTGATGTTTGGGCCCTGGACACAGCAGCAAAACCTTATGAGTGGAGGAAGCTGGAGCCAGAAGGAGAGGGCCCACCACCTTGCATGTGAGTGTGACATAACATGTGATTTATGTCTTCGCAAGTTCTGAGCCAACATTCTACATTTTCTTAACAGTTAAGCAAGGACTGCACCAATCAAAAATGGAAAAAATCGCAATGTATGCAAATGAGCTTTATTTTAAGTTAGTTTATTGAGGCGTTTTAAACTTTGGAGATGAAGTGATATTTTTAGCTTGGAAGATCAATGGAGGGGAGAGAAATGCATGGGATAAAGTAGTGATGTGCATTTATTTTCAGGAAAGAAAGAGAAGCGGAATGCTAATGGAGAATACTGTTTCAGAAATGGGGTTGGCGAGTTAAGAGGCATTTAAGACTTTTTACATTCCATCTAGTGATGGCAGATTTTTTTGAAAAATATACACTTGTGAACTCCCTCCTGAAGTTTCAAACATGAATTATGCTTTTGGTCTGTTACTGATAGTGGCAAAAGTTATGAACAAGTTAGCCAATCGCTCACATTTGGTAATGGTACTGATAGACACTAAATAACTAAAAGCTATCTATTCTAGTGAAGAATAGATAGCTTCAACTTCCATGAAGAGTATGAATCAAATTGGACTCACAGTAGTTACCATAAGATAGCAGCTAAACACTAAATAGCCATAAGCATAGAGTATAAATAGTTGACAATTCTAGTGAAAAGTTACGTTCACTTAATGCACAGATAGTTATTATCAGCAAGTGGTAGGTAAGTCATGTCAGGATATTTCAAAAGCAATTAGGGGATGTAACCCAGGTCATAGTAATTCATGCACAGTATTTCTATGGCAAAGGAGTAATCAAAACTTTTTGCTGTTCCTGCTTTTGCACAACCAGCAAGTGCACAGTATTATATTTTGTATAATTGCAGGGATATTTTATTATATTTTGTTTTTTGAAGACTCTCAAATGCTAATATCTGCTGTATTATGCATCCTAATTTGAGTGAAAAGATGTTTAAATAGGTTGACTAGCCGTCTCTGCTGTATTAGTAGTGGAATAATGCTTTTACCGAGAAGGTGTTGATGCATGCTGCAAAAAGCAACTTATTTTTGGTGGCATTCAAGTAACATATCAGGAGAAAACCCATTTCTGAGTGTTGGCTACCACAGTTAGCTATTTGACATAAATACTGCAGTTAGCTTCACATCATGATTAGAGAATGTGGATAAATGTTTTTAAGTTTTGATGTGGGGATTTAAGTTGGGATGAATTGCATAAACATTTTTTTTTAAAATATTTGGCAACATGACTATCTTTATGTACATCTAGGTTCCTATTGGAATAACCAAATGAATAAATGTCAATCTAATAAAGAACATCAGAAAAAAAAGGATTTGTAAAGTTTGGGTATTTTGTATCTTTGCTTTTATTAGCAGCATCAGCCTGTCATCACAATTGTAGAGAATCTGTGACATGGACATTGCTCCAGCATTTGGTTCTTATATGCATTTTTATTCTTCACCACTAATTTTTTGTTATATAAAATTAGAAGATAGATTGTTAAACTGACAATAAAAATTTGGAAGAAGTGGGTTTGCATTGAAACTTTCACCTTTCTTGAGTTATTGGTGTATGGGAGAAGAATTAAAGAGAAAAAATTGCCTCTTTCTTAACAGAGTCTTTGTCATACAATCCAATAGCATTCCATTACATATGCAAAAAAAAAAAAGAAACCTTAATTGATGGCTTGATGCTGTTTATCCTCATTTGTAGACATTAGAGTTCTGGGCAATAGCCTTTTTAATTATAGCTGTTTGACTGATAGTATTTCCTGGTGCTATTAGGTTTGAACATCATGAGCCTGGAGGTTTAATTTTACTTAGTTATCTTCTGATATTGTCATATTTTTGCGAGTGCTTGAGCTGATGCTAATAATTTTTACGGTACCTATTTTTTTAGTCTGAGTTAATTTATGATTTTTTTTTTAGGTATGCAACTGCAAGTGCACGTTCTGATGGTCTTCTTTTACTTTGTGGAGGAAGAGATGCAAACAGTGTGGTAAGCTTGCAAAGTTGCAAACATTGTTTATATTAATGGTTGTTTGATATAAATTACATTCTGCATGCTGTTTTCTATGTGTTATCATTTAGAGATTCTGAAGGCTCATGTTGATTTAACCTTTTGAGAGCAACAAATATGGGAATAGGCATGTATATCAGTCATAGATTAGCATTTTTTATTTGCAACTTGCTGAATTATTTTCTTTTAGAATTATGAACCTTGTTCTGTCATATATTATATAAAGAGAATCAAAACTACACACGGTTGTGGTAGAGTACTTAGTCCTTTTGCTTTTCTTCTGTTGTGCCATTTCTCAAATTCTTATTAAGTTATATATGCATAGCTTTCTATGTATATCTCCTTTGATTTGTTACACAAAGATACAGACCTGCTGGCTAAGTAGTGAATTACTTATTAAGTTATATCTGCATAGGTTTTGGGTTCAGTTTTATCACTCTGAAGATGCCTTATGCTGCTGACCTTTAGCATGGATAAAGGAGGTTGTGTCAGGTTTCCTATAAAAAATGACGTTCAGGGTGTGGGGATGTTGAGGACATGTTTCCAAAAAATGTATAAAAAATTAATGTATAGATTGTATTCAATTATAAGTGTAGGAAGAAAAGTATAGATATGCTATCTGGATCTTATATTTTGAATGTTCTTTTAATGTTTTTGTGTAGCCTTTAGCAAGTGCATATGGTCTTGCAAAACATAGAGACGGTCGTTGGGAATGGGCCATAGCTCCTGGTGTTTCTCCATCTCCCAGATATCAGCATGCAGCAGTAAGTACAATTTTACTGCTGGTAAAGATGCTTGCTTTGTCTTGTTCACCATATTATTGCTTGTGTTTGTTATTTTGTTCGTAGGTTTTTGTTAATGCAAGGCTTCATGTGTCTGGAGGGGCACTGGGTGGTGGACGTATGGTAGAAGACTCATCTAGTATAGCAGGTGCATATTTTGTATTAGTGTGAAATTTATGGCTAAAACTTTGATAAATGACATTTTAGCATTTTTTTTGTTTCTTCTGTTGTTAGATTCTGTTGTTTTAGCCCATGATTGACTTGAGAAGTCACAAGTGATTGCAATTCTTTTTACGTGGTTTCCCAGTGTTGGATACGGCAGCAGGAGTTTGGTGTGACATTAAATCTGTGGTGACAAGTCCACGAACAGGCAGGTACAGTGCAGATGCAGCTGGTGGGGATGCATCTGTTGAGCTAACAAGGCGCTGTAGACATGCTGCTGCTGCGGTTGGTGACTTAATCTTTATTTATGGCGGACTTCGTGGTGGTAAATAATATAACATATGAGGCGTTTTTATTCATGCATTTATATTGATAGATATGTTTTGGCTGATGCTTTTCAGTAGTATCATGTCTTATGGCAGTAGTCAGCATTAATTAAATTTTGCAAACTTATCATATCTAATGGCAGACGCTCTTTCTTTCTTTTACAATAATTCCTTTTTGTTGTCCTCTGTAGGTGTGTTGCTAGATGATTTGCTTGTTGCTGAAGATCTGGCTGCTGCAGAAACTACCATGGCTGCTTCACATGCTGCAGCTGCTGCGGCCGCAGCAAGTGTACAAAGAAGATACACATATGGAGATGAAAGAACAAGACAACAAGTGATTTCTGAAGGAGCAGTTGCTGATGGTGGTGGTGCTGTTGTTCTTGGAAGTCCTGTAGCTCCTCCTGTTAACGGGGACATGTATACTGATATAAGCACGGACAATATTCCTGGACCCAGGTACA
Organism: Saururus chinensis; assembly: GCA_035235625.1. NCBI lineage: Eukaryota > Viridiplantae > Streptophyta > Magnoliopsida > Piperales > Saururaceae > Saururus > Saururus chinensis. The sequence goes on along the minus strand of CP141146.1, from coordinate 29,816,993 downwards.
TTTGCTGATAATTGTTGTGTTGGTGCTTTAACATATTCAAGTGTGGGTCTTTCACTTTCTGAGAATGGTTGTAAAACACGGAGCAAATTATAGGAGAGTAAGCAAAGGTGTGGAGTATTTGGTTGAAGCTGCTGCAGCAGAAGCTGAGGCTATCAGTGCTACATTAGCGGCTGCGAAGGCCCGACAAATAAATGGTGAAGTTGATCAGCTTCCCGATAGGGATAGGGGAGCGGAGGCTACACCAAGTGGCAAGCAAATCTCAACCCTTATTAAGGTGCCAGATTCTGGCTTATCAAATAATGTGACACCCCAGGGTGTCCGACTACATCACAGGGCGGTTAGTACAGCGAACCTAATATTCTAGAAATGGTTTTTCTCTTTTCCCTTTATTTTTGGGTTAATTTTATTATAATTGCTCTGGAAGTAAGTAATCACATATTTTTTGCCTTTTTTTTGTTGTGATCTACAATTCTTGAATGATGATAATAGCAAAAATGTTAGAAGTTCTTATAGTGGCATGTATGAACAAATTGGAGGAGAAAATTTACAAGATAAATGGGCCTTTTTATGGGGATAAGTGTTGATTAAGTAAGAATTGGCATGTAGATTATGATAGTTTATATTGAAACTCTTTCAATAGGTCTTTTGTTAAAGTCTTACATAGTTTTTTGAGTTCCTTCGTAAACCTGAAATGGATTGTCAAGGGATAAAATTGAATCAATTATACTAATGAAAATATAGAACTATCCACAACGTGTTGGTGAGTTATAGGGATAATGTGTTCATGTGAAAAGTAATTTACTTGAGAAAATCATTGAGGGTATTTGTGATCTAGTACTCGTTGATAAATGGATAGTGATATTCCTACATCCATAGGCCTTACACCACATATGAGTGGATTGGGATAAGTGAATCTCATGTTGTCAGGTGGGACCCACCTTCCCTATCCAATCAAAGGTGGTGTAAGGCCTGTGGTGTAGAGAATATGAATATCATTTTCCTTGAGGAACTGCTAGGGAGGATAGTATTTAGGATGAACCTTTGGGGCTTGAATTGAATTGATAAGAATCTTGCAAAGTAGCTTGGTTAAAAAAAATGGATGATAAAAATGGTGGAGCAATTCCTAATTTGCTTACATCAAAATCTTGAGATAATTGGATTATGATAATGGGCATGCTGTTTTTCCCTGACTAGAAGAATGATCAATAATAAGAAAGTTTGTGTATAATTTTTAGTCTTATAGATTAGTACTTTGTAATTTGAATGTTACAACAACAATGGAAAAATTATTTTCTGAAGTGTGACATTTACAGCTGAATGGCTGCTGATTTTCTGAATTTTAAACATTTGGTCCATTTTTTTAAAGAGACACACTAACGTGGAAGGCTTTTTTTGTGTTCAGGTTGTTGTAGCAGCTGAGACAGGGGGAGCTTTGGGTGGCATGGTCAGGCAATTATCAATTGATCAATTTGAAAATGAGGGCAGGCGGGTTAGTTATGGCACGCCAGAGAGTGCAACTGCTGCTAGAAAGCTTTTAGATCGGCAGATGTCTATCAATAGTGTTCCTAAGAAGGTAATGCCATTTTGCAAGTTTGGGAGAGAATAACACATGTACTTTTGATTGAATAGTTTCTTCCTATTAATCTTTTTTTGGTGGTTTGGTTAAGTTTTATTGACACCATTCACTTCAGATCCCCTTTTTTTGCCAGAAAAACAATGTAGTTATATAGGTTGGTGATAGGACCTGAAAGACCTAGTCCGAACTTAAGTTTGAGTCCAGTTTTGTCCATTTGGTAGGACTTATATGTCTGAATTATGATCTGATTTGAACCCAAACTGTCTGATTTAGTTTGGTTTCAAATTTAGACTTCCGGGTTTGAGTTTGAGAGAGCTCGAGTCCAGGACCTTAGAAAAGGTGCAGTGGGTGGGATTTGAACTGTAAGGTAACTGTGTTTCCCAAAAGTTGGAGCTGTTGGGTAATGGAAATCTCACTTATTTATTCTATATTCTAATCCCCCAAGCACCCATCTAGCGTGGCCTGTGAAACACAAATGGGGTAAATAAAATTTCCCTTTCCTAATGGCTTGAGCTTTTGGAATACTTGATTATTTTACATTATATCAGAGTTCCAGGTTCTAAGGCAGTCATGGGTTCCATGTGCCGTACTTGATGGACGCCTGCACGTGAGGGAGGGTGTTAAAATATAAAATAAATAAAAAAGAATTTTCTTTCCTAATGGCTTGAGCTTTTGGGAAACACATTTATCTCCCATGAACTAACCACCTCTTTGTGGGTGTATTGAGAACTTTCACCGGTGCCATATACTTTGTCCATGTGTTATATCAATACAATTTCTCTATGCAAATTTAGTGTCTAAATCAGACTCAAACTCAAATCTTGATCAAGGCTGAGCTGGGAACCAGTCGTAAGATTTATCTGCTAGATTGCTGAATGTAATAATATCTTTCTTTTTGTTTTCCCTGAATTTCTTTGTTATTATTCTATACATGATTGTAATAATTGATTTTCTAATTAATTAAATTTTAGGTCATAGCACATCTTCTGAAGCCTCGTGGTTGGAAGCCTCCTGTACGCCGGCAATTTTTCTTGGATTGCAATGAAATAGCTGATCTTTGTGATAGTGCGGAGAGAATATTTTCAAGTGAACCTAGTGTTTTGCAAATCAAGGCTCCTGTTAAGATCTTTGGTGATCTGCATGGCCAGTTTGGAGACTTAATGCGACTATTTGATGAATATGGGTCACCTTCGACTGCAGGAGATATTGCGTACGTCATAAAACCTTCTATAGTGTGGCTACAATTTTTATTTTTATTTCATTCCTGCCATCCTTGCAGTTTTTGTTCTCTTGTACTACTTACTAGTGATAATGATTTGGCGGGAGAAGAGTTATTGCCTTAAAACATGTGTTTGGGTCTTGGATAGATAGTTGTTTGGGTAATTGAATTAATCTGAAGTGTATGTGTCCCAGTTAATTTTTGATTATCATGCATTGGAACCTTCAACTTAAGGTTTAGACAAAGGTTTCGGAATTGGTCGCCTTATGGGCTAGGTGTAAGCGGAGGGTGGTGGGATGTTATGGCCCTTTCCCGTCAGCAATTTGGGGCTAGACGTTCTATAGTTATTAGGACTTTCCTAATTTGATACTATTTTAAGTAGGGATGCCACGGGTCGGGTTTTGCTAAACCCGATACCATTTAAGAAGTGGTAAACCCGTTATTCGGGTTGAATTTGGAAACCCAAACGTGATCCATTAGGGTCAGGTCAGGTTTTATCAAAATACAAAAAAAAATATAAAAAATTTATATTTATAACCTTATTCGGGTTGGGTTTTGCCAAACCTGAACCTGATACCATTTAAGAAATGGTAAACCCGTATTTGATTATTTGGGTTGAATTCAAAAACCCAAACCCGACCCATTAGGGACGGGTCGGGTTTTACCATATACCCGACCCGAGTGGCATCCCTAATTGTAAGTAGTCTTTATAATTCCTAGTTTTAGTTATGCTTAATATAATGTTAGTTTCCTTCTTTGATTTAAGAGTTGTAATAGGATAAGTACTCAACTATATATAAAGGGCTTCTGTCCCATAAATTCAGTACGTTGAAAACTTAGAGCAATAGAACAAGTAGTTTTCTTCCTCTCTTCCTGTCTTTCCCTGTTCGTCTGACTCCTCCCCTTTTCCCTCTCTACTCCCCTTTCACTCTATTTTCCTATTACTACCTGTGATTCCATAGGGGACTACATCCGAATTGGGTAGCAGTGGGGAAAATTTAGGGGTGGAATGAAGCTGAGGCAGCTTGCCAGCTCTGGCTACTTTTTTCAGCTCTGGTCAATAGACTGTGTCATATTCTTTTGCATCATAAGTACATTATAAATAGCTGATTTGCTGCAAAATATCATAAAAGAATCAGCAGGACTCACCTATAAATTGTACGCAACAAATGATACAGCTTGCCAACTAGTAGCAGTCATTGATTTTATATACATTTTTTGGGGATTGGGACAGGGTGACCTAGTGGGCTTTGAGTTAGGCCAGTTGATGTCAAACTTTTTGGTCAAGCCAAACTTGGGTCCTATTATTGAAACTTGTCCAAGCTCTAAATTTTTTATCCTAGGCTACAAAATATAAAAAAAGGAAGGAAAAGACTGATTAAGCTGAGTCAAGTAGGTCAAGATCCAATTGCATACACCCGTAAATAAAACAACCTTATTTTGGAATATACTATGTGTAGAGTTATAATCAGAAACAGCGGACTGCTATTTTTTTTATTTATGGTTCTACTTAAGCCCTGCCGTCCTAGACTATAGAGATTTTCTTCTAGAAAAATATTGGTTTATTTTAAGAGGATTTCCTGTTTGTCCTTGGCATGAAAGGATCATTTAAATTATGTAATTTTTTTATAAGCTGTCATTTACTAGTAGTATAATGACTAATCGCTTAATAGTTATTTTGTTCCATACCACTTTGGTGATAGAAATATGTTTCTTGTTTTTAAGCTTACTTGGCATATATTTATGAAGCCAATGGTCAATTCTGTATGTAACAGGTCCTACATACTTGGCAGTAAGATTTTGATCATGTCCAGTGAGCTCTACCATTTGTTTTTGTTCCTGTTTGTCCTGACTGTAGTATAGATGATTATAGATTTTGCAAAATTACTTTTTTATTTGTAGTTACTTCTATGTAACTATGAATTTATTTACATTTTTTTTACTAAGAGGACTGGTTTGTATGATGTTATCCAATTCTCTTGTTCTAGTTATTCTGAACTTTGCTTTATGTCACCAGTTATATTGACTATTTATTCTTGGGGGACTATGTCGACCGAGGCCAGCACAGTCTGGAGACTATTACACTTCTGCTGGCAATGAAGGTACCCATATACATGCATTGTGTATGTGTGTGTGTGTGCACATGTGTGTGTTTAAAGATTTGTTGGTGATCCACAGGTTGAGCATCCACACAATGTACATTTGATTCGGGGGAACCATGAAGCAGCAGATATCAACGCCTTGTTTGGCTTTCGGATTGAGTGCATTGAGCGAATGGTACTATTCTTTGCATCTATCTTGGACTGTACATGTTCTGGTTCATTTTGGTTCTGTTCACCAAATTAAACTGACTTTTTTTCAGGGAGAGCGAGATGGTATCTGGGCTTGGCACCGTTTTAACCGATTGTTCAATTGGCTTCCTTTAGCGGCTCTAATCGAAAAGAAAATTATTTGCATGCATGGTGGTATTGGGCGGTCCATTAATCATGTGGAGCAAATCGAGAATCTGCAGAGGCCTATTACGATGGAAGCAGGCTCTGTTGTACTTATGGATCTATTATGGTCAGAGAAGTTCTTTATGCCTTCTTTTCTTGTTGTACTTAAAATGACATTGTCATGAGCAATTTGCTTGTTTACAGGTCAGACCCCACGGAGAATGACAGTGTTGAAGGGTTACGTCCCAATGCTAGGGGACCTGGTCTGGTTACGTTTGGGGTGAGTGCTTTTGATCCTCATGATTATTATGTTATTACTCTTTTTCATGTCATTTCTCTTTTCCTTTTATCCTTAGAGTGTTGTGGTTCGCCTGGCCTTTGTGGATATTAATTTTTTATTGCTTTATTTAGACTTAATCAACTGCTTTGATTGTTATTTGGCTGGCCCATAAAGCCCCTATTGGGCGAGATTATGTTTTCCATTAGTTAAATATGGCCGAAGCCTGTAAGGCTGGTGTTAGTTATGTAACAGGCTACAACCACCCCTTTTGATTGAGGAAAATCAATTACCCCTAATCTCCTCCTCCCTCCTCGCTCATCCCTTTCTCTACCCTCACACAGTGCCGGCTGAGAGGCCTTTGTCACCTTTGCCCCAATTTCTTTTGTAGCCTAGGGTATACAACAGTGAGCTACACATCTTCCACACTGCTGTTAGATAAATGCAATTTTTTTTCTTATTTGGTTTATATTAAGGCGTCGTTTGGATGACGCTTTGCAACGGCTTTTTGTCCACTTTTTATTGTTTTCCATATAAATTTTGTTTGGTTAGGCAATTTAGACTAAAAGCCTTGCTTTGTTTCAAAAACGTATTTATTTCTATTTTTGACTCATTTTTGCTTTTTAACAGCTTTCTGCTTAACTCTCCTCCTCCTGAGGTGAGGAGGGTTAGGCTAAAAGCTAATTTATAAAACTTTTTTTGAAAAGCTAATTTTTCATAATATATATCCAAACATAACCCATTTTTACTTTGTTTTTTAAAAAGCGATTTCATCTAAAAGCAGCTTTCCATATGACACAAAGCGTAATCCAAACGACGCCTAAGCTATTTATGTTGGCTTCCTCTGGTTTATATCAGTCTATTATTTGTCGTGAAGTTTTACTGCTGGGATAATTTTTTTGCTACAGACAAAGGAATTCTCTTTGTCTCTTATTCCATACTTGATTTTGGAAATTCTAAATTGAACTGTACAGCTATATCATATAGAACTAATTTGTTTTATTGATTGTCTGATACTGGAGTTTTATTTAGTTAGTCTAACTCTGTTCCATGAGTTGACTAAAATTTAGTTGGTCCACCATATTCCAGAGTTGGCTCAGCAATCGTGTGGCAGAATTATACTGTCTTTAATAGTGCCCAAAAAAATTAAAGTAAAAATAACTTCTCCGAACGATTACTTGAGTCCGGTGTGGTTGAATGATTATTGGTTATGAACTACATTTATTTGTTGTTTTTCATGTTATCTAAGATTTTCACTCATCATCTGGGGTATAGGAGATGGGACTGCAAGGAGGGGAGGGGGGATGAGTGACAAATCACAGGGGGGTAAAGTCCTTGTGAAGTTTTCGCCATTTCAATGAGTGGGGCCCACTCATCAAGGTCGGTCAACATTTTAAATAAATGGCTCAAAATTCATGAGGTTAAATGGCACATTTTTGAAAGACCCGAGATTTAGTAGACCCTTATTATTAAATGGGATCTTTAAACCTCAATTGTAATCAACACAAGGGGATACCCAAATAACGTGCCACTTTTTAATGTTCATCTGATGTTGCTAATAATAGCATAAATTGGAAGGCTGTCATCCTGATTATTTTGTGCTCTGGAAATAAGTTGGATTTGCATTTAGTATGGTATAATGTCTACTCTGGAACTAACTTCCATTTGTATTTAGTGTGGTATATAATGTCATGTATCATTTGAAGTCATTAATGGCCTGTAGTTTTTTATTAAGGAAAGTGCTGTGGGAATGCTTAGTCTTCCATTTGCATTGAATGCACACAGAAAAACGAGAAAGCACAACCTCAAAATATGCAGAGATTTTGTCTTTTGGTTTAAAAAATCGGGTAATCTACCTTTAATTGTTGTACACCAATCCAATTTATGATATCAAATCAAAATCAGACATGAGTCTAGCTAAAAATTTCAAAGTCTAACATGACCCAACCACATCTAATTGAATCAAATTGTAAGGTAAGCCACACGATCTGGGATGTATACTTGTTTTTGTATTTGTAGCAAGGCCAAAGTTATCGAGGACGAGGCTATTTGGTAAGTGTCATTATAAACATTGTAAAATAGGATTTTTTTGGTATAACCGGCTTAACAAAGGTAGTATAGTCCAAAAGTCTCTAATTTTGGTATAACCCATGAGTTGTTTTTTGAATTGTGAAGATCGCTTGCAAGAGTACAAATTGGTTCTGGACTTTTTAACAGGAATTGACTGTAACTCATTGCTTTCTATATTGAATGAATAATTAGAACTGAATTCCCTGAATATGCTTCTTTGGTTGCTCATAACTCTACTATAGGAGTTGCTGTTATTGAACCAGCTTTTGTAGTTTCCTCTCGGTGGTTAAGTGGGTTTATCAAATGTTGGCCTTTGTTTTACATAACTTGAAAAAATATAAATTCTACTTTTTTGGCTGAAAGTACTAAATGAATAATGATTGTATGTGCAGCCTGATCGTGTGATGGAGTTCTGCAATAACAATGATCTGCAGTTGATTGTACGTGCACATGAATGTGTGATGGATGGCTTTGAGCGGTTTGCCCAAGGACACCTGATAACTCTTTTTTCAGCCACCAATTATTGTGGTATACTTTCTCTGAATAAAAATGTATTGTCTGATGGTTGTATTTAGTGGACTCTGCCTTTGGAATACTTTTTTTTCCCGGTCTTCATTTTTGTAGGTACTGCTAACAATGCGGGCGCTATTTTAGTCTTGGGAAGAGATCTCGTGGTTGTTCCGAAACTCATTCATCCCCTGCCTCCGGCCATAACATCACCAGAAACATCACCCGAACGACATATTGAGGATACGTGGATGCAGGTTAGGATGCTAAGGGAATTATAAAAGCTTGCTTAGATCTTGATTTTAAGTAGACAACAATATCTTAGAATTTAAAAATTTGTCTATCTAGCAAGGGGCTGATTTGTCTTCTTTGTGGCCTGGATTTAGGAGCTCAATGCCAACCGACCACCAACACCAACCAGGGGTCGGCCTCAACTGTCAAATGATCGGGGTTCTCTTGCCTGGATTTGAACACGTTCCTGCTGTTGTACAATAATATTCATTTCAGGTCTATCTCTCTTTCTTCCTCTCCAGTCAACCTCCGGCGCTTATTGTCTAGTGACTGGAATTTTGGATAAGCTAAGGTTGTGCCCTCGCAAGGTCCAGAGCTGCTATTGGTTTCGAGAATTTAACCATTGATTGCATTATTTATGGGTATCACAGCAACATTTGGGTCTGAGGGTTTCCACAAAGCTCTTACAAATCAAGGCGAGCTGCTGCAATTGGTGGGGTCTAAGGGTGGGCATTCCCAAGCACTTGACCCAAACCAAACATGCTTTTCTTCCAAAAGTTCGCCTCTGTAAATTGAGCTGCAGGAAGATAAAAGTACAGTTATATTTCTCCAGTTTGGATGAATCTTAGTATTTCCAGGTGCCTCTTGTTTTTTTATAATTTCTTGTTCAGCTGTTCACTCAGCGTGATAGTGATATATGGGGAGGAAATGTGGTTGTCTTGTATCATAGACCTTTTTATCGCTTTTGCATAGCACATTGGTTTTGTGTAATTTCCTCTTGTGCTTTGTAAAATGTAAGTTTTTGTGTGAAGAGAAGTAGAGGTTTGAGAATTTTTCCAGTCCAATACTTTTGGGGGTTGGTTTTACTAATTGACCTTTTCTAGTGTTTTTATTAAGGGAAATTTACCTTTAAGTCCTAAATGTTATGGTTAATGAATGTTAGATCCCGACCAAAATTTAATTGTTTAGCAGGTCCTTTCTAATTATTTGACATTTCCTTTAAGTCCTCTTTTATTACAACGATGCCATTATTTTTTTTCAAAAACCCAAAATTAACAATCACATGCACGAGCTTCCCTTTCGTCTACGTTTGCTCTGCGCATCTCTTGTAGTCTGCTCTCCTCATTTCCCATATCCTCAGCTCCTTTCCCCTTGCCATCACCTCCCTTGACCACCTAACATCAACGAGTACCTTTTCACCCAAAGTGATGGACAAAAGGAGATGAAATAAAAACTACATCACCACAAAGAATGGAATTCACAAAGAATGGATGAACCAGGAATTGGACAAACCAGGAATTGGCGGGGGTCAGGCCAGGTAGACTTGTTGAATCTCTTGACAACGATTTTTGGCCACTATTGAGAACTACCTTGTAGACGACATTGGGTGCCTTCTTGCCGTGCTCGGAGTCGATGTTGTTGACGGCAAACCTAGAGGTGGCGACTCAGAGTAGGTCGAACCTGAACTCGGTGAAGCTCGAGCTCGGGAACTTTCCATGTGGCCAAACAAGCAGAAATCACGTGAACGAACCTGCCATTTTGGTTAGTTTAGACTAATTCTCGTAGGGACTGCATCATCTTGATTTTAAATATACCTTTCCCACCTCCACAAGTATTGATGGCAAAGTCTCAACCGGCAGCCAGAGGCTCATATATTCTTATCCATTGCTCTGCTCAAGCTACGAGTGGGTAGCCATTGCATGCACGAGCCATGGCCAGGCCCAGAGGCGTGCCTACTGGCCATGCCTTCCTTCTCGTCCTCTACATTCACTTCTTGTTCTTGGGTCCTCCGGTGTAGGCGGCAAATGCTGCCATTCCGGCCATTTTCATATTTGGTGACTCGACTGTCAACCCAGGAAACAACAATTTCATTCAAACCGTCTTCAAGAGAAACTTTCCACCTTACAGGAAGGATTTTCCGAACCATGTCCCAACTGGGAGGTTCACAGATGGGAAGCTGGCCACTGATTTCATTGGTAAAGAGCGCATTTTGCAGGAAATGAAATGTGGACTATTTATCAGTTAGTTACCACTTCGATCGCTTGCATGGTATGTAGTTTCTTACGTTGGGATCAAGGAAGAATTACCTGCATATTTGGACTCGACTCTTGGCAAGGAGCAGCTTCTTACTGGTGTTAGCTTTGCCTCTTCCGGATCTGGCTATGATCCTCTCACACCCAAAATCAGCGTATTTCTCTTTTTCTCTTTAAGATCTCTCTATTCTTTGTATAGTGAAATCATACTCTACAAAATTAATAACAAACCTTGTAGTACATTGAGGCAATACCTAAAATAAAAAATCAATAATAAACCTAAAATAAAATCATACTCTACATAATTATAGCAAAACATTCAAATAACAAAATTAAAGCAAAAAATTATACTTTACATACCTATAGTATACAATAAATTGGCAGTGAACGTTGCAATAAAATAATACTTGAAAGTGATTCTAAAGTTTTAAAATAATCATAGCTCTAAAACCTTTTAATGCAATTAGGTAATTGAACCTAAAGCATACTAATGCTAAAAAAACCTAAACTAAATTCTACAATTAAAATTTAAAGTATATTCTAAAATTAAAACCTAAAGTATAATAATACTATAAAATTACATTCTTCAAAATAACTGTGTATTTCATACTCTTAAGTAAATAATCAATCAACAATTAGAAGTATATTAAGCGAATAAAATACGCAGTTGCTCAAATAGTTCCTAAAGTAAGATTATATTATATAGTAAAATTATATTTTACAAGTATTCTAAAGTATAATAATACTCTTTATACTAAATTATAGTAAAACATAATGCAAGCTTAATATTTTGAAGTATAATAATACTCTTATGAAAATTATTATATATATTATGGAACGTAAATGGACACATATATTAAACATATATTTAATAAAAATTACTTATTTTTTTAATAATTCTTTCTTATGATATGAGCCAAACTCCAAAACATCCATCCATTGTCTATTTTAGAAGAATCACAAATGTAAGAAGGTTGACAATTGCCTTCTCACAGCCAAGTGTCTTGTAGGCAAGAATGAGATCACATGCAGTGATGCACATCATCCATTAGTGACTATTTAAAATAATATTTTAAAACCCAGCCTAAACCCTTACTTAGATTAGTTATTAGACTAGGTCAACCTAGGTTGACCAGATGATGACATCGTTACCTAAAAAATCTAAAAGACCCCATATTTTAAAAAAAAAATATTTATTTTTTTTTAATTTCACTTAAACCTGTTTGGCCATTCAAACCTTGTTGATTCCAACCTATTACAACAAGTAAATCATTATTTCAAAATTTACACTTATATACAAACATGATTTGTAACATGATCATGATTCTAACCAATATATACTAAAATTTGAAATAAACCACCTACAATACTCAGTTAAAGTTAAGTCAACTAACACTCAAACCAAACCAATGTGAGATGAGCTAAGTAAGAATTTCGTTTTATTAGCCTAAATTCGAGCTTTGATTTGAACTAACTGGAGTATAGCTTGAAGCAAAATAGAGCTAACTTAGCACTCCTACTTCAAACCTACCAATAATTTCTTTACACAAATAAATATTCCTTAAGTTTAATTATCAAAAATAAAAAAATAATAAACTAACCTAAGAACTGTAAAAAATATTTTATAAACCATAAATATTTTATACAAAGTGTCTGTGTAGCTAGTTAAGATTCTATCACATATAATTACAGATAAAACCTAATAAAACTAGAGATTTCAGACAAAGGAACCAAATGAAAAACATTGAAGCAAAATAAGTTTCAGAGAATATAAATTATAAATATTTTTTTAAAAAATATAATTAAATATAAAATGCTAAAAAAGCAAATCATTTTCTAATATGAGCTTGTAACAACTATAATAAATAGTTGTAATTAGTTAAATTAATTTAATAAATATTTAAAATTTTAATGATATTTTTTGTTGAGTAAATCACAATGGTGGATCATGATATAAAAACTATTGTAAAAGATCATAAGCCAATCTCTTTTAAAATTAAAATATTTAAGACTAATATGTATAATATATATAAATTTTTTAAATATGACCGGGTAACGGATAACAGATAAATAGATATAGAAGAACTTTTTTCGTTTACCTTCTCATTTAGATAATAGTCCAATAAAATTATCTTCTTAATTATCTATTTAATAAATTTAATTATACTATTTAACTTTTTAATAGCACATGCAATAAAATAGTAAAACTGTAGAACAGATACCGTTTGTACTAATTGCGGCTCACTGAGCCGTGACCTGCTCTGTTCTTCCGGAAATTCCATGTGGCTCGTCACCCCCAACTTCCTCTCTGGCCTCTCGGAGTCGTGAGCCGCTGCCGCCTTGTCTGGTTGCCACAACCACAACAGAGCTGGCCATGGCTGCCTCCTTTTCCCAGTCCCTCCTCGCGTCCGCTGCCACCTCCCCTGCTTCTCCCTTTTCTTTTTATATGTTTGGGTTGCTGGAGCACCGCCAACGCCGTCTCCCGTCGGCCTTTTCTCCACCCAGATGCCACGACCACCGTGGAGTTGGTCATGGCCGCTATCACCCCTTCTCTGCTTCTCCTTGCGTTCGTTGTCATCTCACCCCCTTCCTTGCGAGTCTGGACCGTCAGAGGGCCGCCGCTGCCCTTTTTGCCATTTGCTGCCGGATTTAGCTACGCCTGATCGCCACCAACACGGCAGAACTTGCTGGGGCCGCCACCATCCCCCTCCCAGTTCCTCCTCGCGTCTGCCACGCCCTCCCTCTGTTTTCTCTGCTCTGCTCAACCCATCCACCAGAGAATAAATATGAAGATACCCCTCCCCTGGACTCCGCCCCATCTGACTGCCACGACTACTGTGGCACTGATCATGGCGGACGCAGCCTCTCCCACCTTCTACCGTGCCCGCACAAGCTTATCAGAAAATTCAAACGATGTTGTGAGGCAAGCTGGCTGCGCTTCGGATCGGCTGTGATGCACTCCCACGGAGTCCGGTGGGAGTGCCCAATAAAAACGGGATATGTCATTAAGTAACTGAGGAGACCGGGTCAACCGGCACCCCGGGTGAAGGTGGGTTTTGAATTTGGTTCGGGCTAGTCGGGCGACAGGGCGAAGCTCTTTTATCAGAGCCAATCGGGAAGAGTGCTCTTCACGTAACCCATCTCTAAACTCCCACTCCCACCCGGTGACCAAAGAGGAGGTGATCGACGCTGGAAAAAATTTCTCAGGCAGCAACTTTCTCAGGCCACGTAAGAAACGAAATATCTATTTGCTCCTACAAGTTTGTCTGATTCCCGTTTGACAATCAAAAATTCATATCATTGAGGTATAACAAACGAACTTCTGTGACTGCTGCATTTTCTGTTCATAGACAATTTCTGTTCCATTTTCCTGCAAGTCTTTCTGTTCCATTTTCATTCATAGACAATTTCTGGGTTTTGATTGTTTCGCATTGTGTTTACTGCGAGCTTCAGTGACTGCTCTATCCTATATTCTTTATCTTCCATTTTCTTTCATAGATAATTTTTGGGTTTTGATTGTTCCGCATTATGTTTACTGCAAGCTTCAGTGACTACTCCATCCCAGATTCTCTCAGTTTCTTTAAAGAATAGAAAACTTGATTTTTTTTATATTTTATACCACATTTCTCTCCACCTGCATTTTGTTTGTTCGCATTTTTTGATCGGCTTTCTTTCAGCTTACCACGTTTCTATATGTCGGAAAGAAGAAACTGCATATGCTCTATGTTTATTTTTATTTTTGAAGTTGAAGTCCTAGATCGCCAAAGTGAGGCCTTTTCGTCTCCTGCAAATCAAAATTATGTTGTCCACATCCTCTTCTCCGTTTTGCTTTTTCCAGGAAAAATAGTTTCTTTTCCACTTGGAATTTTTGTTGCTTGTCAACTGATGATGTGAACACCTAATGGTTTCATTTCTCATGTTCATGAAACCTGCCACGCATAAAAGCATTTCAGAGCGTCCCCTTTGTCTTCTCTTTGTATCAACTAAATGCTTACCGATGATTTTGATGCCTTTAAATGTTCGATTATTTTGATACCTTCAATTTATATAAGCCTTGGAGTAATACTGCATCAACATTGGAGCAATATTACTCTAACCTTGGAGCAATATTGTATCAACATTGGAGCAATATTGCTACACTGTTGATGCAATATTGCTCCAACCTGAAATGTTCAGTGATTTTGATGCCTTTAATTTATATAATTCAACCTTAGAGCAAGATTGCTCTAACCATCAACATTAAAGCAATATTGCTCCAACCTGAATTGTTCGATGATTTTGATGCTTTTAATTTATATAAGTCTTAGAGCAAGATTGCTGTAGGGTTGGAGCAATATTGCACCAACCTTGGAGCAATATTGCATCAACTTTGGAGCAATTTTGCATCAACATTTGAGCAATATTGCTCCAACCTTGGAACAATATTACATCAACCTTGGAGCAATATTGCTCCAACCTGAAATGTTCGATGATGTTAATGCCTTTAATTTATATAAGTCTTGAGCAATATATCTTCAACATTAAATCTTCAATGATTTTGATGCCTTTAATTTATATAAGTCTTTGAGCAATATTGCTGTAGGGTAGGAGCAATATTGCTCCAACTTGAAATGTTTGATGATTTTGATGCTTTTAATTTATATAAGTCTTGGAGCAATATTACTCCAACCTTAAAGCAATATTGCTACACCGTTGGAGCAATATTGCTCCAACCTGAAATATTCGATGATTTTGATGCCTTTAAATTATGTAAGTCTTGGAGCAATATTGCTGCAGGGTTTGAGCAATATTGCTCCGACCTTGGAGTAATATTGTTACACCGTTGGAATAATATTGCTCTACCATTGGAGCAATATTGCTCTAACCTAAAATGTTCAATGATTTTAATGCTTTTAATTTATATAAGTCTTGGAGCAATATTGCTGCAGGGTTCGAGCAATATTGCTCCAACCTTGAGCATTTTAGAGCGTCCCCTTTGTCTTCTCTTTGTATCAACTAAATGCTTACCGTATAATATCATTTCAACCTGAAATGTTCAATGATTTTGATGCCTTTAAATGTTTGATAATTTTGATGCCTTTAATTTATATAAGTCTTGGAGCAATATTGCTCCAAAGTTGGAGCAATATTGTTCCAACCTTGGAGCAATATAGCATTAACATAGGGGCAATATTGCTCCAACCTTGAGCAATATTGCTCCACCATTGGAGCAATATTTTTCCAACCTTAGAGCAATATTGCATTAACATTGGAGCAATATAGCATCAACATTCAGAGCAATATTACTCCAACTTTGCAGCAATATTGCTACACTGTTGAAACATTATTGCTACAATATTGCCCTATAGTATTTTGTTACACACTAATAAAATGTCTTAGTTTCAAAATTTTCAATATATTCCCTTCTTTTCTTCATAATATTTTTATGGACTTGTGTAGGGCAATGGCAAGTGAGGGGTTAAGTGTTTGTGTGATGGGCATAATGAAGGTGATGAACAAAATGTAATTCAAATAGGGACCTAAGTAAACTCTGCTTGTCGGAAATTAGATTTTCATGAAGTAGAAGAGGGAGAACCAAATATTGGAATGGAGTTTGCAACAGAGGAGATGGCTTACAAATTCTACAATGATTGTAGTGCAACAATTGGATTTAGCATTCGAAGAGGATGTAAATGAAAAAAAAATGACATAATTAGGATGCGAAGATTTTGTTGTTCAAAAGAAGGCAAAAGAGTTGAAGATAAAAGAAATAGAGTGGTGAAGAATCCTCGTCTAGAAACAAGAACGGGTTGTTTAGCTCTAATGGTTATCAAGCTTGTAGGTGACATGTACAAAATCGTACAATTTGAGCCAAGTCATAATCACATGGTTGTGACCCCAACAAAGGTTCCATTTTTGAATTCACATAGACGCATGAGTATGTCTCAATCTGTGTTGGCTGATTTAGCGGCAAGTGTAGGCATTCCACCGAAAGATTCTATAGCTTTGCAAGCAAGCCAAGTTGGTGGTCAACAAAATGTAGGGTTTCTTGCAGTGGATCTGAAAAATTATTTACGTACTAAGTGTCAAAAGGTGATGGAAAAAGGAGAAGCAACGGCTTTGTTAGAATACTTCAAAAGAAAACAAAAGTATAATCCATCTTTCTTCTACTCAATGCAGTTGGATGAAGATAGTCTGATTACTAATATCTTTTGGACAGATGCGAGGATGATAGTAGACTATGAGAATTTTGGGGATGTGATCAGCTTTGATACAACTTATAAAACTACTAACATAAATTGGCCTTGTGCATTGTTCACTGGTGTAAATCATCATTGCCAAAATACCATATTTGGGGCTGCCTTGTTATATGATGAGACTGCTGATTCTTTTATTTGGTTACTTGAGACTTTTCTTGTGGCAATGTCTGGTAAGAAACCGGTTACTATCATTACAGACCAATGTGCAGTAATGGCTAAAGCTATTCGAGTTGTTATGCTGGAAACCCATCATCGCTTATGTATATGGAAGAGATCTAAAACAATGCATATTTGAGTTTGAAACAGAGGAGGAGTTCTTAGAGGGATGATAGGATGATTGAAAAATATACAGTTCAAGATCATTCGTGGTTGCTTCAGTTGTTTCGTGAGAAGGAAAAATGGGCTATGGCATATGGTCGACATCATTTTTGTGCGGGAATGAAGTCCACATAGCGTAGTGAATCTATGAACAGTATTTTGAGGAGGTATGTAAATTCTAAAATAAATCCTATGGAGTTTCTTCATCATTTTGATAGATTAGTAGATGATCAACGTTTTCAAGAGTTACAAGCTGATTTTAAAATGTTGGATAGAACTCCTAGATTACTCATGTTCTCTAAAATGTTAGCACAAGCGGAAAAAATTTATACCCCAGCTGCTTTTGAAATATTTTTAATTGAGTATCAAGATCACTTGGATTGTGAAATTCATGAATATATAGAGAAAGGAACAACAATAGAGTTCAAAGTTGTAGGAAAGCATGGTCAACACAATGTCACATTTGATTTACAAGATCACACGGTTGTTTGCAGTTGTAAGAAGTTTGAATTTGCAGGAATACTATGCAACCATTCATTGAAAGTGTTTGATAATAGATGTGTGAAGATGCTCCCTCCTTAATACATAATCAGATGGTGGTCAAGAGATGCAAAAGTTCAGGTCATAATGAATTCAACTTCAACAGCTACTGACACTAACGCACATAAGGCTATGGGAACATGCTTCATGGAGTTGTCACGTATATTGATTGCCATAGCAGCACGAGGTGTTGAATCTGAAGCGGCATATAAGACAACAATGATTCAAGCTAAAATTATGTCCCAAGTAATAGATGAGGAATTGAAGCAGACTCATCAAAATGAGCTTCAAGATAGGGCTGCAAATATGCATGAGACCCAAGTAGAAAAGGATATCAATGACCAAAATATTGAGGTACCTGCATTAGGGATAAAAATAAGGGAGAAACGTGCTCGTAGTGGTAAAGCAGCTGCGAGGAAGAGGGGTTGCCTTGAGCAACATCACAAGCAAAAAAAAATAATCAAGTCTAAGCACTCAGCAGTCTCCCGCCTCATGTACTCAATTGCCTCAATTGCAGCTTGGACCTCATATCCCAATGTTTCAGCCACCTCAAGTAATTATATTTATTCACTGTGTTATAGATACTATCACATGTCTTTTTGTATTCTATATAATTCTAAATTATTGGCATGTATTATAGGATTCATTTTGTTGTGAAGATAATCCTAAAGGTATCGAAAGTTTTTCCAACTTACTTGAGGTAAGTTCAATCATTTGCTTTAACTAAAGTATTTTCTTTGATAGTTTTAGCAAAATATGATTTAGTAAATTTATTTACATTGTGCATCAGCAAGTCAGTATGTCTCCCATACAATCAAGACACTTGAAGATTCTTGAACCTCAATTGAGGTTTAGCTGAAGCCAATTTAGGTAAAAATAGATATTAATCACTTGTTATTAATTGAACATGAAGTTTTATTTAAGTTTTTATAAGCTTTTACTGATTAAAATTTCAAGTGGTTTTTTATGCAAGAGGTTGAAAATATTTTTTGCCATTTTGCTAAGTGATGCTATATGCAATCACAGAATGTTGATAACATTTTGTACCATTTTGTTAAGTCATGTTATATGTAATCTTGGAAGGTTAAAGACAATTTGTACGATTTGGAACATTGATGAGGTAATTTTTCTTGGATGATGCTACTATGTAACAATTTGTATTGAATCTAGTCTTTGGAATCGAGTTTGTAAAAAAAAGAAAGCCAAGTTATTTCGTAGAGATTCTCAAACATGGTGATGAATCCAACTTCGATGAGTGTCACACTAATCATATTATGTAGCTCTCCTTTTGTCATTTGATTGTTCTGTCTAAATGCTTTCTATTTCTTGTAGATTGGTGGGCACCATTCCAATAAAGATTTTGTGATGAGAGTTAAGGAACCCAAGGATGAAGTACAAATTTAAACATGGAAGGATGCTACAATTCGTGAATTGATAGATCTGGTATATTAAATTTTATATTACCCCTCTTGAAGGCTTTTTTAATACCTTTTTTCCTGGACGTGAACTGTACACATATAAACCTTTTCAGGTCAAAGAGGTTGATCCTCAAGCAAGAAGAAGAGATGCTAAATTGTCGTTTGCTTTTGTATATCCTGATAAGAATGACCGCTTTGTGGTCAGACCTGTAAGAACAATGACTGTCAGTAGGGTTGATTGTTCATAATATAGTTCATATCAATGTTTGACAATCATAAACCTGATGATGGAACTTTGATTATTGGAATTGTACCATAATATTCTAAGCTTTATAGTTAGACATGCAACTGATTTGGCAACTATGTTATAGGCAGCAATATTGCAATGATGAGCTAGTTTTTTAAACTGTTGCTTACCCGCATATGACAAATAAACAGGTACTTTGAAGGAGTTCTTATTCCATCAGCTGTGCAATATTTTTGAGATTTTTGAAACCTTTTTAGGTGTTTTTGTGTGATCCACAATTTATGTTATACTGATATTCACTTGTTGAACTTAGGAACATTGTGATTTGCTCTATGTTTTAGTTAATTTTTTAGTTAGGAACAAGGGTATGTATGTTTTAGTTAATGTTTTGGAAAAGTGAAAGTGCTTATTTTTTTTTTAAGTTTTTCATTATAGAGATTTAGTTGGGACAAATTATCTAAATATGCTTATTTTCATGTTATATTAATTTCCTCTTTTTAATTGGGTTGTGGGATTAGAAGTGAGATATTTCGAGGTGTAGATCACAAAGTTTTTTCTGTTATATTTTGCAACCAAGTTAGTATATGATTTGAGGTGATTTTTACGTTGCATAATTAAGGCCATATTTCCATTGCAACAACAATCTTAAAGTTGTGATTTTCTCTCTCTGGATTTCTAGGACATATAGCATTTGGTTATCCATGGACAATTTATTTAAGGGGAATATAGTACTTTGCTATAAAATGTTCTCCTTTCCCTTTTTCCTGTTAGCATTTGCGGGCTCTGTTCACACTTGCTATAAAATGTTCTTCCATTCTTGGGTTTTATTCTTCCTTCATACTTGTTGTAGTTCTAAAGAATCAGGAGCCAAAATGTGTATAACATTGTATCCTTTTTGTAACTCTGTTATATCTCTGAATCAGAGGCTTCAAAAACCAGCAACAAGAGAAAACTATCTACAAGTGTATCAAGTTTGACTCTACCATCTTACAGTGAGAAAAGTGGTAGTTCTAATGCTCCAACACCACAAAATGAGGGCGAAATCTTGTCATCCCCAAATTTGAAGAACTTCCCTTTCAATGAGCTTAGAAATGCGACTAGAAACTTCCATACAGAATCTCTCCTTGGAGAAGGAGGATTTGGTTATGTTTTCAAGGGATGGGTCGATGAGCAAACAATAACTGCTTCAAAGCCTGAATCTGGAATGGTTGTTGCTGTGAAGAAGCTTAAACCAGAGGGTTTTCAAGGCCACAAAGAGTGGTTGGTAAGCCATTCTTCTCTTATAGAATTTGTTTAATAAAGTTTCTCAGTTTTATTGGTGTTATTAATTTGGTTTCACAACTGATGTGGATAGACAGAAGTTCAGTACCTCAGTCAACTTCACCATCCAAATCTAGTTAAGCTCATTGGTTATTGCTCTGAGGGTGACTACCTATTACTGGTCTATGAGTACTTGCCAAAAGACAGTCTAGAGAACCACCTATTTAAACGTAAATTATCCTACTTTGTTTTATGTTACTTGGAAATGAAATCATGCTCCTTGTGCATCTTCGGGAGAAACGTTTGTCATAAAATCAAAGATCCCACACTTTCAACATTTAAAGATGTAGATTTCATATAATTCATGTATGATGAAGTGCCTTTGTTTGTGGTGTACGAACATGAATGCGTACTTGTTGTGACTCATGTTAATACGTAAAGATATCTATTTAGCAGTTGTTGATTCCTTTTTAGTTATATTGCATCTCATAGAAAATGGACCTCTTTTTCAGGAGGAGCTCAGCCACTTTCTTGGGCTATAAGAATCAAAGTTGCAATTGGTGCTGCACGAGGACTCACATTCTTGCACGATTTAGAATGTCAAGTGATATATCGCGATGTTAAAGCTTCAAACATCCTCCTTGATGTAGTATGTCTAAAGTTGCACATATTACATGATCCCAAGTAGAATGTGTTGACCTCATTCTTATTGTTTGGATGGGTGGGGCTTGCCTAAGATGGGATTGCCAGTGTTTCTTATTTGTGCACAATATTGCATTCTCTGTTTTCCTTTGTCACAATATTGCATACTCTAAGAATTTCTCTACGGCCAACAAGCTTGGAGAGGGTGAATGTGGACATGTTTATATGGTATTTCCCCACTTCATTGTAGGGATTTTAAGAACCGTAACTCCACAGAAACATAAGAAAAGAAATTAATTGATCTTTTCAATGGGTATTTTATAAAATAGCTCACTGAGCATTAATCATAAGCATTTGGGTATTAAAGGAGCTTAATGGCAATCTTGTAGGGAAAAATTAGTAAAGGGTCAAGAAATAGCTGTGAAAAGGCTCTCTCAAAGTTCAGGACAAGGATTTGAAAGGTTCAAGAATGAGGTGGAACTAATTGCAAAGCTCCAGCACCGAAACCTTGTTAGGCTTTTGGGACGGTGCATCCGCAAAGAATAAAAATTACTGATCTATGAGTTCATGCCCAACAAAAGTGTAGAGAAATTTTTGTTTGGTTCGTTCTTATCTTTGATCATTTTATTACTTTATAGGTTTGTTAGAGGGAATGAATATGAAGAAAATACTAAAAGAGTAGTGGGCACCTAGTAAGTTTCATATGCATTAATATATTAAGCGTGATCATCAAAGCACTAACGAACTCAGGTTTTGAAATTTAATTTAAAATTTCCATTAGTAAATTATCACTTGGAAACACTTAATATGAAACAAATTTATAGTGAATAACATCAATGTTCATCCAATATTTTTCTAAACTTGCCGCAATATCGCTCCAACAGTAGCAATGTTGGAGCAATGTTGCTCTAACATTTGAGCAATATTGCGGCTATGTTCAAGCAATATTTCTCTAACATTGGAGCGATATTGCTCCAATAGTAGCAATGTTGGAACAATGTTGCTCCAACATTAGAGCGATATTGCGGCAATGTTCGAGTAATATTGCTCTAACATTGGAGAGATATTGCTCAAATGTTGGAGCGATATTGCTCCAATGATGTTGCTCCAACATTGGAGCGATATTGCGGCAATGTTTATGAGTAATATTGCTCAAATGTTGGAGCGATATTGCTCCAATGTCGGAACGATATTGCTCCAATAGTAGCAATGTTGGAGCAATGTTGCTCCAAAATTGGAGCGATATTGCAGCAATGTTCGAGCAATATTGCTCCAACATTGGAGCGATATTGCTCCAATGTTGGACCGATATTGCTCCAACAGTAGCAATGTTGCTCCTACATTGGAGCGATATTGCGGCAATGTTTAAGCAATATCGCTCCAACATTGGAGCAATAAGAGCCACTTAGCGTCTACCAATGAAAAATGCTAGGCAGAAAGAAGGTATGAGATATAGTATATTTACACATGCCACATATGGATAACAGATGATATGGAACAACTTTTTCATAACCATTCTATTTAGAAAAATGTTGTATATTAGTATCATCTTACTTATTTACCCATCACATAAATTTGATTGTACTATTTAACTTTTTAAATATACAACTGCAGAACGAATACCATCTGCAGATCACAGAGCCCACAGATCAGAGCATTCCCCCCTAGTGAACACAAGTTGATTGTATCTTCAATGAGGGCCAATCCAAACTGAGGTCCACCAATATGGCAGTAAATTGGTGAGCATGTCCGCTCCAAACAGCCAATCAGAGCATCCCCTGTCGTCTTTGGCTGCACAGCTTCCCCTAGAACGTTTGACACACTACGTACTAGTGTGGCTGCACCCAAGGCATCTGATCGTGAATCTCCATTGTAGAGATGGAGAGTAAAGCAATAGCAGTATATGACATCCACCGAGTGAACAACCAAGTGTGGTGATGGATTTCCACGGACTAGCTTGCTAAGGGGGGTTAGTGGAGCTTCAAGGCCTAGTGGCACTTCACTTAATTCTACTTCTGAATCATCATTAAGTGATCTAAAACCCAAGCACAACTAGACCTTGCCCAATGCCTAGAAATAGTCAATAAATCTAAATTGCAATTTTCCTAAACCTCCAGCTCCTAATTTGGAACCAAAGCCTCTTGTACTCTTCCAACCAATTACAAGCCCATTGTATTAAAGATAGATAGAAAGAAAAAGAGCAAATATTAAAATCAGTACCAACGGCAAACATTACAACATCTGCAATGAATTCTTCCCCTTTATCAGTGAGAACTTGTATCCCATTATCAGTTTTGATCAATTGTAAAACAGAAGCAACAGTAGCTGAGTTTATATACTATTGGTAAGAAAAATTGAGAGACACATGATCGTGGGATAAGGAACCTCTGACAAATTGGTCTGTGGATGCAGTTTGATTGCCCTTCCTTCTAGATTTCTTGCAACTACAGCTCTCATTTCATCATCAAAACCTCTACAAAATGTACAAAAAGGTAACACTAAAAGCATGAAGCATTTGTGAGAAATCTAATATGCTTTTCAAGAAAGATTATAATTTGGGAGAACCCTGGAATAGACATTTTGTTATCAATACAAAAGTAAACATCATTAGACCTGCTCAAGCATCTTATTATCTAAATTGCTGTCTCTGCTCAACCCTATTAGAATAACTGATCAGATGGAAGCAACAATCTTCTTCTCCCAATCCATCAAACCCAATGCTCTTGAGCAGGTAAAAAAAATATAAAAAATGTGCCGCACATGCTAGCATAGACTTCTTCTACGATTAGTATAAACATATCCCTCAGCAACTACCCAAATACACAAAGGATTTGTTGAAATGGTTGACTTTCTACAAAAGGAAAAAACTGAGAAGTACAAGATGTTAAGAAAGAAAAAGTGCAAGCAGGATACTGAACACAACCTCAGTGGAAGTTCCTTTCGATAAAAAAGGTCCACAGAAGCACCCATGCCATGCCATATTGATGCAAACTCAACTGCAATATACCTAAAAAATATGATTTTACAGACTCATGATCCACAATATAGAATAGTTGAAACTGACTGTGAATGTAAAAAACCTTATAAAACAGAAGCTTACCTTCCGCCAAGGATCACAACCCGTTTGGGCAACTCCTCCAAACTCAAAGCTTCATCGGAGGTAATGGCTAGTTCCTACAATAGTAGAGAATGAGAAAGTAAAAAACAAGTAAGCAAATCTAGGTTCATTATGTACCAAAATGAAAATCCAAACGAAACATCATCAACTTACATTTCTAGGAATATTTACTCACTGAGCTCGACTGCCTGTTGCTACCAAAATATGTTTTGCTGAATAAACATGCTTAGCTCCATCTGGTTCTATCAACTCAATAGCATGGGGACCAACCACTTTCCCCTCCGCTTCAAAAAGTGTTACCCCATAATTCTGACATCCAAATGATAGAGACCTCAAGAAAGAATCCTCGTAAGTATCTATCCTATGAGCTTCTCATTCATCAAATAGTGGACTTCTACAGGCTTAAATTGGTATTAGTAGTCTAAAGTATCTTGTAGAGCAGTGTTGGCAAACTTGCAACAGCTATAATGCATTTTTTTTTAGTATATGTGTTGGATTGAAGGCAAATAAAATTCACATAGGAACCCAAAACTTGAATACACAAAGTAGAACGTAGCTAGCATATATAATGCAATAGCTTTCTAAAACAGAAAAAAAAAGTATAATCAAGCATTTTCTGCCAAAAACAAACTTAGTGCAACTCTTTGATGGAGGTGTAATGTGATCTTTGGCCACAGGCTCCTCCTTGCCCTGAAGACTCACAAGTTGTTCAAAATATGTATCACTATGCAATGTCGTTTTAACTATGGAAGATATTGCATGTCACATACTTAAGTTACAGGTAAATCATATTCTTTCTTCCCTGCAATTTCGTTTAAAGCCTTTTGAGTGGGGGGGGAGAGAGAGAGAGAGAGGCAAGTAATCCAACTTACCCATTGTCGACCCAATGAGAATATCTGCTTTCTCAGGCAACTCAACTTCCTCAACTCTACCTTTAATCACCTGTATATTTTGAATATTTGAACATGTAATGGAATGGAACACTAGGATAGAATAAACAGGGGAAAGAACATGCACCAACAAAGAAATACAAAGAGATTGTTCCAATAGGACAGAATCGGTTCAGACGCCTGGCTAAAATAGGGGTCACCATGACCAGAAGGTGCTTCACTTTACAATTTAACTAGCTGACTGTTTTAGCTATATAATAATTTTCCATTGAAGAATCACTATTGTCTATCATTTAACTACACTTTTCAAATGTCATAATGAAAATGGCCTTCGTGAATATAAAAGTTCAAACTTTGAAATTCAACCAATGCATCACTAAAAGGTGCATGTGTTAACAGTCAATCAAGTCAGCATATCACAAAGCTATCCAATAAATAGGGCTAGTTAGAAGTCAGAACACAGAATAGACTACAACCCAAGGGCACATATATCACAAAGAATCATCATCCCATGCACAAACCTATCATCATGCTAAAAAGATTATACTCAGTGTAATATCTTTCAAAAACCAAAGAGTAACAAGAAATGAAAAAAACTTTTTTTTTTACCTCCCATCAAACATATAAGCAAGAGCTAAAGCAGACATAAAGCGTGCCATTTTTTGATCCAGAAGTAGAGCAAAGATTTGCAAGGGCAGGAACTCCCCCCTCCTCTACAATACGAAGAGCATTGCCCGGATTAAAAGCAAGATTCCAAAGTTCCCCAGCCACAGTCTCATGAACATCCTATAAAGAAAGAAATCCCTTAACAATGCTGCATTGGATAACCTAAAATTATAAACATCAGGAAGTACAACTCTTGTCCAGCAATTACATAAGTACCCCTCATAATAATGTAAAGTTGCAAAATGACAATATCAGCTTTTCAAAAGGACAAATGCTGGGCAGCATATCAATTTTAAATGGCCATGAGAACACAACCTTAAATAGACAGTCAATCATTTCAAAACAGCTTGTTATACTGTTTAAGCATTGATACAATGAATACAAAACTTCAATACATTTTTTATATATCAGTTGTCATCTATATATGATAATTCTGAATAGTGCCTTAAGCAGTCTAAATAACCCCACAAAGTCAAGACACATACTGAGAAGCATTCTCACCAAGACACAAGTCGACAATAGAACAACAAATAATGAGAATACCTCTTTACCACTAGAAGTTTATAAAAACGCCACGAGTGTACTTGTGTTGCACAAGTGAACAATTATTCTTTCATACAATATTTGGTCCCCCAATACGAAGTTGGTTCTCGCATGAGAGTAACTTCTAACGAAAGATGTTACACTAAGATGACTAAATAAACTGATATATGAGATGGCAGAATCAATTAGAAGGTTCTCCATGCAAAAGGAAATCAAACATGAATGACAAAACTCTACCATCTGGTCAATACGTTGAACATGATAAAACTTAAGTTAATTGCCGATATATACATGTTAATGGAACATTAAAGAAACAAGAAGCTTATACTAGAAAAATGGGAGACTGATAACCATCATTGATCTAACAGCTAATAACTGGAGCTTGTGTTGCATATACACATTCCAGTAAAAAAAACATTCAGCCTGCTAGTTATCGAGGCCAGCAGGGAAATAGGGAAGGGGAGACGAGAGATGGGTGGGAGATGTAGCCTACCGTCCATCCAGCATGTTCCTCTAGTATTTGTTCAATCATCAATTGTTCCATCCCAGCTCATGAGTTTCGCGCACATATTACTGTACTGAGTGTTTGAAACATGAAAATTCCACACATTGTTTATGCCCTGGGCTCCAAGGTATTTGCCTAGATTTTCTTTTGTGGTACACCCAGCATGCTTGATGAATAAAAAGAAAATCCCTAAGCAAGTGTTAGATTCACCCCTTTCATATATACAGACCTATGGATCTAGGAAACATTAATACATACCATTTAAGGTTCTCACCATCACCATAAAGACTCATACTCAATCAATAGAGCCTCTTAGGATCTCTGCAGCCATTCCTAGTCTCAAATGCTGAGAGATATCTTCCTAAAAAAGTTGAAACAAATAAATTTGTTAGTATCCCATTTTGACTGAAGGAATAAAGAAGAAATAAAAAATATATGCAATTGGCCCATATATCTTATTAACCCCATTATACTTAAGTATAATCAACCGGCAAACCAGAACTAATGCAATATATAGTACGCATGAGGAAGAACCCACAATCAACCCCGTTGGATTGGTATGGCCCCTTCTTACTAACGATCTTCCACTTTTTAGCATGAGGTACCTTAAGGTGCTCCTCAAGAAATACTCCAATGCTATCCATCTATTATTCACATATTTGCCGAATTAGTTTCAAAGCAATTGTTTAAAAAAAAAATTGGTTTCACTGAATCATACATTTACTCACCAATTTTTTCACATTAGGATGTCGTTTCTTATGGCCATACCCAGGCATGGAATCAAACCATTTCACTTCAGTCTTGTCAACATCTATGACCAATAAGTGAAAATGTGCATTGTCACACATTGGTATAAAGATGAAATCATGACATTCTTTATCCACTCCAAAACAAGTGGTTGTGAGGTCCTCCATTGCATCCTCTGCCATAACCTTCAATTGCAATTGGCATGGATTTGACTTAGTCCATATCCTAACTTAACCCAATACATAAAAATATTAGACTTTGGACCATACCTTGGCGAAATAAAATTGCAACGCAAAGGTCCCAAAGTGGCATTTGGGGAAGGCATTTCTAGTAGATCTAGAGGCATTTTGTTGTAGCATATACATGTAAGCATCTATTACCTACATACATCGAAGCATACACTTAATATAAAATCAATATTGAATACTTAAGATTTAAATAGATAGAAATTGTAGTCCTACATTAGAAGTGATGTACTCTGCCTTCAACATATCCACTAAGTCATTGTCTGCGACACCGACACCCACCACAGAATGGCTCCTATCTGTAATGAATTTTTTAATAGTTTCTTGATCTCGCTTACACAAATTAGATAGAGGACTGCATAAGTTAATCTTCATTGGATGGCGAGGGATGGTAGGGGATGCTTGCTTGGCTGAGGCTTTAGAAGAAACTAAAATGGTTGCGGCCTCCTCCGCAGTCATTTCCTTCTTCTCCCTCCTCGTCCTCTTTGTCTCTTGAGTAAAAGGGGTCCCATACTTCTTACTTTTATATTTTAACCGTAGAGGTCTTTTCGAAGTGAGACCCTCTTTATCTCCCTCCTCATCATTCATTCTCTCCTCCCCATCTGGTCCCTCCTCTCTCTTATCCTCCCCTTGCTCCTCTCCCACCTCCTCTCCCCCCTCTTCCTCCTCTCCCCCATCCTCTCCCACCTCTTCCTCCTCTCCTCCTTATCCCCCCTCTTCCTCTGCCTCTTCCCCCTCTTCCCCTCCCTCCTCCTCAGTCTCACCTCCATTATCATCATTATTATCTCCATTATCTTCCTCGTCAGCTTTGCCACCTTCCTCCTTGTCCGCTGCTGCAGGGGAGGTATGCCTCATCTTCTTTGTTGGCCACTTAACCAAATGATTGGCCATGTTCTTAAATGTCGAATTTTTTTTTTTTTGAAATGGTGTCCATGACACCATGTAGATCGTCAGTAGGATAGCCCTCCTCCTCTAATATATACATGGCAGTATGCACAACTCCAAGTGCAGAGGCCATATTATCTAGTGCCGACTTCAGGACCAACATTCCTCCCCCACTCGCCTTCACCAGCGTCCCACCTTCCATTCCTACCTTCCTTTTTTTAAGGCCTTTCTTGCCCCTTCAATGAGATATGCCTCATTCGTAGCAGGAACCAACATAGATAGAACCTGTGGTCAACATATGCACAATTATTTAACATGCAAAGTTCAATAAACTAAAAAGTTGAACAGATTTTAAAAACTCAAACATTTCAATATAAAAAATAGTGTCCCAATTACCTCTTGTGGTCTCAGAAATTTAAACATTTGTGCATATTTGCCCACCGACCTATGGTGCTTAGCCTCTTTTTCCCCCTTTACCATGCCACAATTTGGCCACTAGGCAAATCGGGGTAGCTTCTGCGGCACATGGGATATGAACATCTTAAAATGCTCAAACACACAAACCTATAACATATAAAAGATAAAAATTAGCATTTTGTAACTCCTATATAATCATGTAAATACAATTATGTAGCAAGTATAAAATACTTGTAGGACAAATGCTGCTCCAATCAATGATCCATAGCCCTCAGACTTGCTTGCCTCCTTTGACATTATCTTCCTATGGAGGGTTGAGGCTGAGACTACTAAAAATTCATAAATAG
This sequence comes from Saururus chinensis, assembly GCA_035235625.1. Lineage (NCBI taxonomy): Eukaryota > Viridiplantae > Streptophyta > Magnoliopsida > Piperales > Saururaceae > Saururus > Saururus chinensis. The sequence goes on along the minus strand of CP141146.1, from coordinate 29,787,618 downwards.
CTTGAGGCCAGTCATATCGATGGAGGCTGCCCATGTCTTCCACCAGGTCAATTAATGCATTCTTGACCACAGTGTGGGTTTGAGGAAATAGGAGGCATGAGAAAATGTGTAAGATGATCATTCTTGCACAATCCTCCACCGATTTCGGGTCGGTCGTGGCAGTTAAAACGTCCATGGTCTTCTCAATTTCAGACCTTGTAACCTGCTTCTTCCCAAAACGACGCTTACAAAAAGCACCCCTCTCCTCCCGTTCTTGGGCGAAGACCACCCGATCGCCCCCCTTCTTTAGGGCAGTAATGAGGGCCACATCCTCCACAGTGAAGTCCACTCTGCATCCTTTGATGTGACCCCAGGTTGGGCCTCAGTCCAATAACCCAAAATTACTTCGAAGAGTGACGCCTGACAAACGATGTTACTGGCGTGTAACAATTGGATGAAGGGGGTTTGGCTAACAAGAGTCTTCACCTCTGGGAAGGTAGACAATATATTCACCGACTTTGCTAGTCCTGAGGGGAAACAAGGGACTTTCAATGACTCTCGCCTATTTCTTCCTGATCCTTTTCCAAGGTTTGAGCCCCTCTTCTTCAATTCAAGAACTTCTGCAACAATACATATCTAAGTATTAGTAAGAAGGTACATAGATGTATAATAAAAGTGTTGAATATAACCCCGTAAATAACATAGCAATATTTAAAATATACATTGGCATCAAATTCAAGATGGTATGAGTATAGCTGAAATAATGCTACAACATTTTTAGCTAGTGTGCTATAAAATTACCAATAATGCAGAAATGTTGTAGCAATAATGTCTTTAAAATGTCACATATAATTCAATTATTGATAATAGGATTAACATTTCAAATATTGCTATAACAAGAGCAATAATCCTAATGCATAAGCATTAATATTAGTACAACAACATCCACAAACATTTTAAAATTAGGGATTAAAAAAACCTACTTGATTTATTTGCCATGATAGGTAATCAACGAAAGGAAGCCCGACTATAGTGAAGACACTGTTCTTGAAACCACAAAAAACACATTGAAAAAGTTATAATGTTGTCAAGAATTATGAGCATTTATAATTTACAATTGTAGCAATATTGCTTAATCCCTGCATCAATATTGTTGCAAGGATGTAGCAATATTGCTCCAAGGTTGGAGTTGGAGCAATATTGCTCCAATGTTGATGTAATATTGCTCCAACCCTACAACAATATTGCTCCAAGACTTATACAAATTAAAGGTATCAAAATTATTGAACATTTCAGGTTGGAGCAATATTGCTCCAAGGTTAATACAATATTGCTCCAAGGTTAGAGCAATATTCCTCTAAGGTTGAATTATATAAATTAAAGGCATCAAAATCATTGAACATTTTAGGTTGGAGCAATATTGCTCCAACAGTGTAGCAAAATTGCTCCAACGGTGTAGCAATATTGCTCCAAAACTTATATAAATTAAAGGTATCAAAATCATTGAACATTTCAGGTTGGAGCAATATTGCTCTAATGTTGATGTAATATTGCTCCAACCCTACAACAATATTGCTCCAAGACTTATACAAATTAAAGACATCAAAATCATTGAACATTTCAGGTTGGAGCAATATTGCTCCAATATTGATGCAATATATTGCTCCAAGGTTAGAGCAATATAGCTCCAAGGTTAGAGCAATCTTGCTCCAAGGTTGAATTATATAAATTAAAGACATCAAAATCATTGAACATTTCAGGTTGGAGCAATATTGCATCAACAGTGTAGCAATATTACTCCAAAACTTATATAAATTAAAGGCATCAAAATCATTGAACATTTCAGGTTGGAGCAATATTGCTCCAATGGTGTAGCAATATTGGTCCAAGGTTGATGCAATATTACTCTAAGGTTGGAGCAATATTGCTCCAACCCTACAACAATATTGCTCCAAGGCTTATATAAATTGAAGACATCAAAATAATCGAACATTTAAAGGCATCAAAATCATCGGTAAGCATTTAGTTGATACAAAGAGAAGACAGGGGATGCTCTGAAATGCTTTTATGCATGGCAGGTTTCATGAACATGAGAAATGAAACCATTAGGTGTTCACATCATCAGTAGATAGGAAACAAAAATTCCAAGTAGAAAAGAAACTATTTTTCCTGGAAAAAGCAAAACGGAGAAGAGGCTGTGGACAACATAATTTTTATTTGCAAGAGACGAAAAGGCCTCACTTTGGCGATCTAGGACTTCAGCTTCAAAAATAAAAATAAACACAGAGCATATGCAGTATCTTCTCTCCAACATATAGAAACGTGGTAAGCTGAAAGAAAGCCGATCAAAAAATGCGAACAAACAAAATGCAGGTGGAGAGAAATGTGGTAAAAAACAAAAAATCCAGTTTTCTATTCTTTAAAGAATCTGGGATGGAGTAGTCACTGAAGCTTGCAGTAAACACAATGCGGAACAATCAAAACCTAGAAATTGTCTGTGAAAGAAAATGGAAGATAAAGAATATGGGCTGGAGCAGTCACTGAAGCTCGTAGTAAACACAATGCGGAACAATCAAAACCTAGAAATTGTTTGTGAATGAAAATGGAACAGAAAGACTTGCAGGAAAATTGAACAAAAATTGTCTGTGTGAACAGAAAATGCAGCAGTCACAGAAGTTCGTTTGTTGTACCTCAACGATATGAATTTTTGACTGTCGAACGAGAATTAGACAGACTTGTAGGAGCAAGCAGATATTTCGTTTCTTATGTGGCCTGAGAAAGTTGTTGCCTGAGAAATATTTTCCGGCGTCGATCACCTCCTCTTTGGTCACCGGGTGGGAGCGGGAGTTTAGGGCTGGGTGATAAGTATAATTTATGCGTTATTTTACCCTTAATTATTCTATTTTCTAGTCTCATTTAAGTGTTAATATAGGTTAAATTATTAAATATTAAATTTAATTAGGTTAGAAAAAGCTTCCATGGTGTTTTGAATTAAATTGGCTTATTTTGCAGATTCTTCATTGGCGATCGAACGGGGTCACTTACCGATCGATCGGTTACACGTGATTTTTAAGAAAATTCAGTTCAAGCGTTCGAACGGGCATGCAGGGCGATCGATCGTCATAACGCGCAGATTCCTTATTTCACCCAATTTTGAGTCCTTCTTATATCCAACTCTTTTCTTACGGATCTAAGGCCTATATAAAGACTTATTTGACACGAAATTAAGGGAGAACAAGTAGATTTTCTGAAGAGAAGAAGGAAGAAGAAGATGGAGAAGAAGCCAAAGCTTTCAATGGAGATGCAATTACTTTCTTCTACCATGGAAGGCTAAACCTTTCTTTTACTTAGGAGTTGATGAACCTATAGATAAGTTTCAATTTCTTTTCTTTTTAATTTAGATCTCAGTTGTGAATTATGACAATTGTATGATAAGGATTTCCTTTTTAATGGAAGAGCTTTTTAATGTTTATTCAAATCTATATTGATTTATTGTCTTGTAGATGATAGATTGATGTGGTTTTGATATTTGCATCAATTCTAATTTCTGTGATTTAGATGAGATGGTCATACAATAGTTTTAATGTTCAGATAATTAAGGACTTGGATGAGTTATACTAAGATTAGACGGGTCATGCCTATAGCTATTTAGTGTAGATGATTCGTGCTATTGTCGAAGATAGTTCATGCCATGGAAATTAATTAATGATTCTTTCTGAAGTAATTCTAGCTTGTAGCTGAGAATACTTGTTCATATTCACACTAGATTTAGATTAAAAGTTAAGGAATTGTTATGGTTCTATAGTGGATTCGATTTCCTAAGTAAAATCCATCACATTAATCTCTTGTTTTTAAACTAGTTGATTTCTTTTCCTTTACTTAATTTAAGTTTAAGTTGTTTTAGTTTTCAATCAGCAAATTCTTCTTTATATTTAGTAATTATTCATCCGTCCCTGAGGTTCGACAACCCTTAAATACTCATCCTAGTACAATTACCTTGTACACTTGCAAAGGGTTTAATTATAAACGATCACTGGGTTCCGTGAAGAGCACTCCTCCCGATCGGCTTTGATAAAAGAGCTTCACCCGGTCGCCCGACTAGCCCGAACCAACTCCGAAACCCACTTTCACCCGGGTTGCCGATTAACCCGGTATCCTTAGTTACTTGATGACGTGTCCCATTTTCATTGGGCACTCCCACTGGACTCGGTAGGAGTGCATCACAGCCGATCCGAAGTGAGCTGGCTGTGGGTACAATAGCGGCATAGATAAGCTACTAGTGGCTAATCGGGGAGAGATTGCATGCAAAATCACGTGAACAACGAAGCGGCTTGGCATTCAGACAACAGTGGCTAGGGGTGTAAACGACGTCCGTTTGTCTGGTGTCCATCCGCGTCCGCGTCCGTCCACACTAAAATGGACAACATTGATTTTTGTCAGTCCCAAATACGAACGGACATAGACAAGGGTTAGCCGTGTCCGCAACCGTCTGTATCCTCCAACTATATATTTTATTATTATTATTTTTACTTTATACTAAATTACTAATCTATGTCACATAGTTAATCTTCACAACAAGATTGTAAAAAATACATATTATACTCTCATATGTCTTTTATAACATCATTATTTATTTATTTTTTAGATTAGACTATCTTACTATTATTATAACTTATTTTTTAATTAAGTTTTTACTAACCACCCTTAATTTAAGAACAAAAAAGTATATGTTAAACTTTCACCTTCATTTTGTCCATGTTCGTCATGGACAAATACAGACGGACAAGCACTTGGTCCGTGTAAAAATGAACAGCTGCAGACATGCCTTGTCCGCGTCCGTCCGTTTACACCCCTAGCAGTGGCCGTCTATAGTAATGCCCTTTGGGACAACCTTAACTTCTGCTCTGCCGATGAGGCCGTCTGGATCGGCCTCTGTCGTTCGGTACAGTTATCTCAGTGTCTCAGCTATCACGATGAATGCTTATGCTAAACATGGGTTGGACTTCAATGATTTCTCCTTTTCTCAATATTTTAGAACGTTCCACTGTGCATCTTTTTATTTGGCTGCTGCTTGCTGGTTGTCTTATGAATGAGATATTCTATGTTAGTTTAACTATGTGATCTTTTCTATTTCTAATGAAGTTAAAAGTATATTCAGAGGTTGTAACTATGAAAATATTATGGTGTCATTGCATGAGGCCGAAATTCTTCTAGTTTATTGTAGTTGCTGTTATTGAATTAAAAGTCGGTAATTACGATATGAAATTTCCAAGTTTCAAGTTGTAACCGAGGATTTCAAGAATAAGGATTCCAAAGTAAATTCCATTCCACTCTAGATTCAAGACCGGGATACCAAGGTAAAAAGCATGCTGCCCAACTATCACCAATACATGACTTAAGCAATTCATCTTCCTTTGATAATCCAACTAATAATTAGTACGAGTATTATTCATTGCTGACCATGGAACCAAGTCTGTTAAGGCAACATAAAACCCAACCGAGTCAAATCTGGATGGAACTGACCCCTAATTTACTAGGTTCAAGATTGGTTAGGTCATATCTTTGGTAGGGATCAAGTGATTCTTGGATCAGGTCCAAAAAAACTCAAGGATGACCCTTCCAATTTGACCCAAAATTTGATTGAGTCGGGTACTGGAATACCGAAGGCAACCCTATGTCTATACTGGCTTGTTCCATTGTGAACTGATGGGCAAACTTGGGCTAGAGCTGAACTGGGGAACTCTGTGGAGGTTCAGGCGCATGATGATAACCGTATGAGTGTGGGGAGAGACCCATTAAACCATATCCCATATCCATTTTTTCTGTTAATGGGTCAGCTGATTTACATGCATCAAGCATGAACTCCGAGGCTTTTATATCTAGTTCATCACAGCTATGCAAAGTCATTGCATGAAACTGATGAAGAGACATCACAACTCACAAGATGAGGGACAAAAGTTACCTAATGACGTCAAGTACAAGCCCTCCAGATATTCACAGAGGGCATATGTGTAACTTTCAACTAATGAATCCACTTTTCATATAGTTTTATCAAACAAGATTCATTAACAAATTTCTCAAGAATCAAACTCACATAACATGTATAGCCAAACATAAAATGCTTTGTCAATGAATTTGACTAATCAAATTCAAGTGAATCTTGATTTACTACACTCACTAATCTATATCCAAACAGCCCCTAAACCTGCCAAGATAACCAACACTCAGATAATTCACATGGGATATGGTTTTATGTGAAAGCATTGAATTTCCCTAACTATGTGAAGATGAGGGGCTAGAAAAATGCTTTAACGACATGAAGATTCTCACGTCAAAATTGGGTATACGAGACATGGGCGTTAAAAGTGTTTCAAAGAGGATTTTGAGAGTGGCTGGTGTGTCTCTTGTTCCGGGTTACTATAGCATTAAACAAACATTGATTTTATGAAGTTAGAAGCTAGCAAAATTGGGTATCTACTATTGATAAAACCCACATATGGTGGTGGTGGAGAGGAATTGAGGATAGTGCTTGGACTAGATGGAATTGTTGACTCCTTTTTGGGAGCTCCTTATGAGGCTTCTGCTACTTTTGGCATAAATATCATGTTGTTGGAGAAATATATTTTTAGTCTTTTTTGAAGAAGCTACTACACCAAATATTACTAAGGAATTTCATACCAAATTAGGTGAAGTTGTTGTCTTTGCAATCAAGGTAGATTCTTATCACAACGATGGGCCCTGTGGGCTTTACTTCTCCTCCTTCACCTTGTCGATGTCGTCATAATCATGCGGCCTACCATCGAACTCACTTGGATGTCAAGGTAGGAGATTTTGAACTCGTAATTTCATGATAATATGCTTTGATTGATTAACAATATGCTAGGGTTATTAAGATTTAATGTTTTGGATGCTGAATGTTGATCCTTTTGCATGATGTAAGAAGGGAAGTGATGAATTATTGTATGTTTGATTATGCATATGATGAGCATGTAAGATATAGGTATGTTTTACGTAACTAGATGATGGATATGTTAGTATGCCAATTAATGAGTATGTTCAACATATGTATGATGGATTGTAAGTTATTATGGATTGATTATGCATGGATTTTGGTGTGGAATTGGGATGTTTGTATGTTTGAAGATAGTGAGTGTGTGATTGATGGTCAAGGGTTAAGTTTGAGTGCATTGAATATTGGAGCAACGAGCAGAAGACTTAGGGGGTCAATAGTTAGGAGACTTAACATTTAGAGCTTATATGGGGGATTGTAAGATATTATGATTTCATAGTACAATTATATAAGCATAATGTACATATTATGAACTAGAACGTAAGAAAAAATAAGCAAGGTATTAGTAAGAGTTTGATGACTTGAGTTAGATCAAAGAGGTTTAGTTTGATAATTTTCAAGCAAGATTATTGCCCATAATGTGGATGACGTCAAACACATGAATATTGATACACATGGTTTTATACATTTTATACGTCATTTTTACCTTATTTGTTAGCATAGGATTAATTAGGATTTATTTATGTTAAGATAGATATTAATATATTAGTTTAATAATTAATTAATTTATGAGACATTGATAGATTAAGTGTGTATCTGAATCAAGTCAGGATTTCCTTTGAAAGCAAATGTGAGTATAAAAAATAGGATAATTTTGAGTAATAAACCTCACATGTAATTGTTCAATAAATTGCTTATCACAATGTCCGACTTCTCATTGTTAGGTAGAGGTGATAATGAACTATAAAGAAGACAATTAAATGTTTAGCCCTCAAAGTTGTGCAGAGTTAGACCTATGTGCATGTGGTAATGGGGAGGAAAAAAAAGAAGTGGAGTTGTTGGACTTGCTCAGAATAAGTTTATTTGTAAAAATACAAGGAGACAACAATACAAGGAGACAACAACAATAAGGAAAGAAAGCAAGGTCTAAAACAAGTAGTCAGCATGCCATTAGTGAGCAGCCCACGTCCAAATTCAAAGCCAGTCCATAGTAGAAATTTGTAGAGAAAACATAGCTTAAAAATGGAGAATTCAAAATAAGGAAAGAAGAGAAGAGAGGGAAAACGAAGAAGTGCTAAAGAAGGAAACAAGTGATGACCAAGAAAGAGGAAGTAAAAGGAAAGATAAGAGAACAGAAAGAGCTTATTATGGGTTGGAATTGGGTACAAAAACAAGGAAAGAAGGCTGCTTCCAGAAGCTTCAAAAATTAGAACATGAAATTTCAAACTTGAGAAGAGAGGAATAGAAAGAACAAGAGGAGAATTCCCACGAAGCAGTTTTATAATTAAAAACATCACACATCATTTTTTTCCAAAAAAATTTTCTTTTCAATCAAATATCATACATCTAAACAAAAACATTCTCAGGCGCTACTTAAAAAATAAACATACGAAAAAAATTACTAAGATCATGGATTTTAAATACAAATATCTCCCAGGTATCCCTGGGTATAAGTCCCATAAATAGTCCATAGTCTAATCCAAATTACAAGTTCAGAAAATATAAACACTTTCATTCTCATCTCATCCAACACATCAAATCGTGGCAAAAAAATAAAGACTCACAGTTAGTCAGAGGGTATACTTGAGCACATAAAAAATGACCCTCCCAAGAAAAATAAGCGTCCACTCCAAGAGCTCTCTATCACAAACCTGCAAAAGCCTCCCAATCATCGGGGCTAAAAAATTAAGGAAAATGAGCATTTTTTATATTGAGCAGGAAAATAGTAAGTAGGGGAGTTCTAAACAGTGACCTCTGTAATTCCATACATAGATGCGTTTATGCACTCAACCATGAAGCATAAACATATAAATCACAACAGAGTCGTATAATATAACAATAATGCACATACACATACTATCTTACTATTCTTACATGTACTTTTACACTTACAGTCTTACTCATACCATCTTACTCAAATTCTTACTCTTATAGTCTTGCTCAGAAACATACTCTTACAGTCTTGTACAAAAACATACTCTTACAGCTTTACTCAGAACATACTCTTACAATCTTACTCTAAACATACTCTTACAGTCTTGCTCAGAATCTTACACTTACTCAGAAACTTACTTACTTACCATACCGTTGTACACATACTATCGACCATTGAAGATCATTACAATTAATAAGCTCCACCATCAAAATGGAAAGGAATGCCACTAGGGCATCACCTTAACCTCCACGGAGTAATTAGACGCTATGGACTTTTCTAAAGGCAAGACACACTTATGCTCAAGGGGCACATGATAAATAGGTAAGAGCAGTTCCATGATATTACTTACTTGAGCACGCAAATGCCCACACTCAAAGGGCCATACAATGCCAACAAGGGTCATACATTGCCAACTAAGGGCAGAATCATACAGTGCCACTCTTGGGCCAGAATCTTACAATGCCATTATTGGGTAGAATCATACAATGCCGACTAAGGGTAGAAACATACAATACTCTCAATAGATCATCAAACGTCTAGGTTTAATACAATACACAAACAAAATTGAAAACATACATCACGCTCAACATAGCATCAGACTTATGGGCTCAAATACAACACACAAACAACATCTCAAGAATAAAAACCATGACAAAACATGATAAATGCTTAGCCGACTCATTATCGGCTAGCTCAAACACAGAACTTAATCCATTGAAACCCTCGGGTCTTAAATTCACAATGTTAACATATTAGCTTTACTTATAATTCAAGTTTGAATTAAGTAATTTATGTGGATACAATTATGCCATAAAGTTCTACAATCTTATAGTCTTTCACTGATCAATTCAAAGTTGAGTCCATTTTGAAACCTTGATTCGTTAAGGTAGCATACTTCATTTAACCCATCCATCTCACAATGTAACTCACCGTACACCAAATTCTTACATATACATACATACTCCGCCATCCACCTTATGGCCAAAACATCTTATTCGAAAGTTATCAAACTAAGCTCCTTAGAGTCAACCCCAGTTATCATCTTCTTACTTATACCTCAATTATTGTTCTTACTTTGCACTTCATAAAATGTATGTTATGCTCGTACATTTATGCTGCACTCTTACTTTTTGACAATCCCCCAACATACGCTCCAAACAAAACAAAACTCATTTGAAACATCACCTGTCAAACTCCGCCTTCCATCATATGGTTACAAATCTACAATGAATCCATACCAAACCCTCTGTCACCTCTTACCGTCCATCTCCCATACATCCACCCAGACACATACACATATCATTTATACAGGCATATAGCCATCATACATATGTACGTCCAATAACCATATTATAACATACACATAATTCCATATATAGCTTACTAACATACTCACTAGCCATCACTATCATGCACATAATCCACATACATCAAACATACTTTTATCTCACATGCATGCCATATGCTTTTTTAAACATACCATATAATCATGCTTACACGCACATCATGCATCAGATCGTTATTTAGCATCCAAAGCACTAAATCATACACTCTTAGCATGATGCTAAATATTTAAATTATGCTATCATGAAATTACAAGTTCAAAGTTCCCCTACCTTGTAATCCATGATGTTTTATGGTGAGCACATGACGGTGGCAGCATTGGCAGTGGAGTTGGCGGCCAAAAGCAACGCTTAGTCGAGAGAGCTACTGTCCCGAGGTTTAGGAAGCACCGGAAGTAATCATGGAAAGACAAGGGTAACAAAATAAATGCTGCAAAATCCATGATCCATGATGGTGCACTAAGGGGTGCCAAAGAAATGTCAAGGTGACCGGACACGAGTGGTGGACTAAATAGAAGTTAGCTGGTGGCTAAGAAGCACTTGATTGGTTGCAATACTCCAAAATCGGATGTGGATAGCACCCAACAATGGCAATTTTGTGTCAACTATGGCTCACATAAGGGGTGGAGGGCGTGAAGTGACATAAAAGGACAATGGAGAGGTGGAGGGAGTTGGTGGTCAACTCAAATGGTGATAGAGCCATCCAATGGTCAGGTGGCACAAAAATAGTGCCTAAACCCTGAAATGCACATGTGGCCTCTTGCACATGTGAAAAATAGGGCTACCAGAGGGGAAGAAGGGTGGCCAGTGGGTCCGAAGGCGGTTTTAGGCCCACAAGGACAATAGAGCTTATGCCAGGATGTGTTGGCTAACCGGAGCAATGACATCGTTGATCACCACCCACAACAAAAACAATTGGTGCAGCGGTTATGCATCTCGCATGGCACAGGGAAAGGGGTATCTCGGGGTTGAGCCAAGGTGGAGCAAAGGCCACAGGCCATTGCCGTGCCAAGGCCGGTAGAGATAACCCCCACTATCACCGGGTCGAGGCAAACCGAACCAAATCTAGTTGGAAACTGTTCGACGTAAACTATGTAAAAGGGGGGCGATGTACTTACGGGGGTGGAACCAAATAGGGGGTGGCGATGCTAAGTTGGGATGGCCTTGCCATGATCATTGCGCCGAGGCAAAACCCCCAGTGGTTGGCTCGCCCCTGCAAGCCAACGACAGTAGCAGCCCAAAGATCCACACAATGGGTTCGTTTGGTTCGGGCAGAAGGGAAAGGAGTTGTGCAGGGGTTGGAGATGGCATCAAAGATGGCTGGGGTAGGGAGAGAAAGGCATGGGGAGTAAGGTTCCAGCTAGATATGGGATGGAGGGGTGGTGGCTGACCAGAAATGGCCCACGGAGACTACATACCAGTTGTTTGATGGTCAAACTCAAGCTTACATAGTGAAAAAAATGGGGAAAATACTAGCGGCTCGAGGAGGAGCAAGGAGAGGGTGGCGGTGGCTCTGGCTGGTGCCTTTGGAGTCTTGGTGACTAGAAGAAGCTAAGTCTAGTGGAGAGCGGCGACAACCGACAACAAAAAGCTCTCGACGGCGCATTGTCGATGAAACAGGTTGAAAACCGAGGGAAAACACCGGTAGCATGAGGATCAAGGAGGGAATGATAGTGGTCCTAACCAGTACCAATGGACTTGTGCCGGCAAGGCAAAGTGGATTTCGGTAAGAAGAGGCAGAATCCGACAATGGAAGAGGCATGATGGAGGGTTCAGAATCACTCTCGGGTTTCTTCTCCACTTATGGATGTTATAAACTTTCTGGAATGCGGTGATGGCTTTCAGCCACGACCCATTCCTTATATACATTGTCACGCCCTGAGTTTTTCAAATGATTTCCACAAATTTCATGAAATGTTTTGCAATATAACAACTACAATTTGTGAAAATTGACAAAAATTGAAACCTGTGAAAACATTTTATATTTCTCACATCATCAATTTATAATTACACAGCCTGAATTTTTCTTTCAAATCATCAAAACACATCTACTAATCACCTCGGGCGTGAGATCAAACAAGCACATAAAAAATCACGAGTGCCATGACCATGGGATTAAATACACCTCTTAGGCACAACCAGTACAAGTCTGATAACAATCCAAATGTAAACAATCCATATACAAGTCCAAAATAATACGTGCATAAGCTCTCAACTCGCCAATACATATATATTCAAAATAGTACCTCAGGTCATGGCATTACTAAACAAAAGAAACTAAATAGTCAAAAATTGACTTAAAATCCATAAGTTTATCCTCTCCTCAAATCGCTAAGTCCCACCTACAAAGCTCTCATACTGGGACCCACATAAGTCACTAAAGTATTTGAAATTCAAAAGAGGGGAAATGAGTATTTTCATACTTAGTAGAAATTACATAATAGGGGAGTTCTAAATAGTGAACTTGTAAGTCCATACGTAGCTGCGTTCATGAAACATAACATGAACCAATAAAACATGAACAATCAAGGTCTCTCAAATTATGATGCTCATAAACATACTCATATCATGAGCTCATGTTCGTCCCATCTTGCCACACAATCCTACACATATACATACACTTACCGTCTTACTCATATTGTCATACTCAAACTCTTACACTTACAATCCTGCTCTTACAGTCTTACTCAACACATACACTTAGAGTCTTGCTCTTACAGTCTTGCTCAACATATACATTAACGATCAACAATTAGAGCTCATTATCAAGCTAATCCGCTCCAACGTCGATAGAAAGGAATGCCACTGAGGCATCACCTTAACCTCCAGGGAGACTAGACGACATGGACTTTTCCAAAGGCAAGGCACACCTATGCCCATGGATACTACTTACCTGAGTGCGCAAATGCCCACACTCTAGGGGCCATATAGTGCCAACTAAGGGCTGAATCATACAATTCCATTCTTGTGATAGAATCTTACAGTGCCTCTCGTGCGTAGAATTATATAGTGCCACTCTTGGGTTGAATCATATTGCGCTCTCAATAGAACATCAAATGTTTGGGCTTTATACAACACATAGATAAAAATTGAAAACATACATCGCTCTCAACAGAGTATCAGACGCCTGGGCTTAAATACAACACACAAACAACATCCCACAAGATACACACCACGTCTAGACATGAGAATGCTCAGTCGATTAATCACTGGCTAGCTCAACCACGAAACTTAATCCGTCGAACTTCTAAAGTCTCAAACTCACAAGGTTAGCATTTTAGTTTTACTTAACATTCCAGTTTGAATTAAATACATTATGCTCATGTAATTTTCCTCTGAAATCATACTATCATACGGTCTTCTAGTAAGCTCGAAACTAAGTCCATCTGCTCATTGGACCCTGAAGCTTTCCACTCATTGCATCAAAGCCTGATCCAATCCAAACTAACTCTAGCCCATCGAGCATACACATATCGATGTTATCGATATAATTATCCACTGTTCCACATGTCAATCCATACACATCCAATCCAACACTAATTACAACTATAACACATCCAACATATGCATAAACCATTGCATAGACATGCAGATAAATTATCTTACGAGCATGCAAATAATTTCCCTACAAATATGTACAACCCATCATTTAGCCGATAAACATGTCATAGAATTAGCATTCACATAAGCTAATATCATACCATTACACACGATATCCACAGCATTACGCATCAAAAGCATGTAATTACGTTGGCCCTAACATGCATTCTAACATACAAAGCACGCTATGATGGAATTATAAGTTCAAAGTCCCCTACCTTGCTTTTCGATCATACGACTTATATCGAGGCGCACAACTGTGGCGGCGTCAGTAGCAAATTTGGCAAACCCAAGCGTCGTTTTCTATAAAACAAGCTGCCCTTGGGTGTGAAAGTGTCGTAGGCTTGTTGGGGGTTTACACGATGAACAATTCGGTCCCAATTTAATGCATGTTGATCTCCATGCCTCCTATCATCGTGGCCCAAGAGGGAAGGGATGTTATGCAAACCCAAATCTTGTGTGACGTCGTGGCGGATCATTGGAAGCCAAAATAGTCTTGGGTAGAGGTTGACTATCGTGGTTCCAGAGGCCAAAACCCACATAAAAGAGCTAGAGGGGAGTGGGTTAAGGTAGGGAGGTGAGGAAGAGGAGAAACAAGGCGACAGTGGTTAGCTATGGCTGCCAGCAAGGCCACTTGACTGTTGGACAACAACTTTTGGTGTCCCAGTTGGTAACTTTCGGTTGCAAAAATGTGAGCCGGCGGATGGGGGATGGCCGGAGAGGAGAAAGGAGGTCATGGGGAGGAAGCTTCTGACTTGAGGAGGGGTAGAGATGTGTTCGGCTGGAAATAGTGCACGGCGGTCGCCAAACGGTTCTCCGACGCTCCAAATGGCCAAAATGGTGGAAAAGGGTAAAATTCTGGTAGCTCAAGGAGGAGACGGCGGCAGCTCTAGTTAGTACCATTAGACTCAAGGCAGCCGCGTGAAGCTGGATCTGACAAGAAACGGTGGATTTTGACGACAAAAGAGGTGCAATGAACGGTTTGAAAAAGCCCTCAATTTTCTACAATGTACTAGAGTTTTCTAGACGTTTTGGAATGAACAAAAGAGTCATGGCTGAAAAGACACGTTCCACTTCTTTTATAAGCTTTTTAATTCTATTACACGCCAAGCCTCCTTTTTCATGCATTGCAGCTCCTGTACACGTGCCAAGCCTCCCCTAATGCGCCTAGAATCCAATATACACTTCAAGCCCATCTTTTTTCGCACCAAAGCCTCCCTTCATGCGTTGGAGCTTTATTTTAAGAACCAAAGTCTGAACTTGCGTGCCAAAGGCTTATTTGAGGTGCACAGCCCCTTTTTCCGCGTCAAAACCCTCTCTTCATGCCAAAGCTTTAATTTATGCGCAAAATCTCTCCACTTACAATTAAGCTCCAAATATAACACCAAGTACACACACATATATGGAACAAAATAAAAACTAATTGTCACGCTCCGGCACCACCCGACTCGAGCCGAACCCTATCCAGGGGCCGGTTAAGCGCACGTGGGCGACAAGGGAAATTGAGATACGGTTTAGCGGAAGACTTATGCCCTAACTACGGGCGAGTTAACACAATTACGGAGTATGCACACCACTTTGAGCAAGAGTAAATAAGTAGAAAGAAGGAGAGTTACTTTAACTCAAAATAAACATAAGTCTCAAACCCACATGCTTAGTTTAACCTTAGCCCACTCTAGGCTCCAAATTAGGTCTTAAACAACACAAGTGTATAACATAGCATATATCGGAATGAGAACCATACACAAAGGTTCTAAACATAAAGCATAAACCAAAGATAATAAGTCTCATCAGAGGACTCCACGATCACATCCATGTCGTCTCTGATCTTTCCTCGAAGAGGAGATCCTGTCCGTCTGCGTGTCGCACCACGCAGCCCCAAAGCAAAACACAATAAAGAGGGGTGAGTTTAAACAAACTCAGCAATGGTTTTCTAATATACTATCATCATCGGAAATACGACGGCATATCAACATAACTAGTCAAAGCAAAGATTGACAAGATGTATCATTCCCTGATCACACATTTATAACACATAAACCTGCATATAGTGTCTCAACCACATTTCTTGATCATGTATACATAACACATAAACCTGCATATAGAGTCTCAATCACACCTTCTAATCATGCATTCATAACACATAAACCTGCATATAGTGTCTCAATTACACCTTCTAATCATGCATTCATAACACATAAACCTGCATAAAGTGTCTCAATCACACCTTCTGATCATGCATTCAAAATACATAAACCTACATATAGTGTCTCAATCACACTTCTTCAAATCATGTATGCATAATATATCTCATCCATTCCTACACGACAAACGTGTCAAATTACATGTTACACAAACATGCATGACATACATCATATACTTGCATCAGCATAAAATCAAGAATGCCTCCATCAAGGAGTAATCACAAATGGTGTCACGAAGACGGGGACATAGACAAGGTCACGAAGACGTGTCATGGTCCAAATTCTACGAAAGAATTTAAGAAGTTCGGGGTTGTCAATCCCTAAAGGCTGCTCACCCCAGACGATCCTGTCCAAGGATGTCACATTCTCACGAAGAGAATCTAGAGCAGGGGTGTTCGATTTGGGACATCTTCTGCGATGGGGAAGAGCCCGAATTCCCACGAAGGAAACCCACGAACACATGGTAGCCGGTGCAAAGAGCATACCATCTGGATTCTCAGGGTCCAGATGACAATAATAATCTCAAATCGCAAGACAAGTACGTAACTCGTCCCCCATATAATTCCACTTAATTAGACTCAACCCGGGGAGTACACATGTTCCACGAAGGAACTCAAATCAAAACGTGTCCTTTCGGACCAATCATGTTTCGATTAAGCCACGACCGATTAATCCGGCACGCAATTTCACCACATTGCATCCAATTGGTCAAACTCGATTAATCTCGATAAAGCATCAATTGAAATCCATTTTCATGATGCATGCAACATGGTACATACGTGGGCAAGGCATACATGAATCCTAATTCATGCTAAGTGCTCTCATCAGCCCCTCATGCATCATTCATAATCATAATATCAATGCTCATCATCATCATTAAATCCCACATGTGTGTGTGTGTGTGTACATAATAGAAGCATTTCCCTCAATGCATATCAACATGATTATAATCCACTCACCATCACACTACACATGTGTATCACCTAATCATGAAATTCCAGCGGAAATCATAGGTGAAGAATCATTAAAATCATAACTCAAATCAAAGCTTATCCACAAGCTACACATATATAAGATCATTCAATTCATACTTGAGCCAAGACATACACCATCATTCCCACATCAATTAACCACATCCCAACATGTCATATCAGCCCACTAGTATACTGTAGCTCAATTAAAAATATACCTAACCATAGAGAATCAATCATTCATAGTTTCAAGATAGCAATCCCAACAAATATATACAACTACAAGTCACTTCACAAAACTTTAAGTATACACCACAACTTTAAACACCATTAGTATGCACTTCCAGTAGCTTACTATAGCTCAAAACACTCCACATAAACATAAAAATGATATTTTGAAGTAGATATATTGAAATAAGCAACATACATAAAATGGTCAAATTCTGCAGTGTAGCCGTTTGAACGCCTTGCAGGGCCGTTCAATCGGATATACAGGAAAAATGCCAAAATTGTAGTGTTGCTGTTCGAACGCCCTGCAGGGCCGTTCTAACGCCAACAAAGCAGTTTTGGTCATCTTCTTCATTTCAAAATTTCAAACCGAAACTCCATTGATACAACTTAAAATCTTTATTTAACAACTCAAACACCATTAAAACTCCACCATAACTTCCAGAATGCTAATCTACATCATAACAAGATAAAACCCTATGAAATTGGGATTAAAAATTACCATTTACTAATCATGCCATTAGAGTACCAAATCAAGTAAATCCACTCAAAATAAACCATGAAATCAAGAGCTTTACCATAGGAAGACTGAAATTTTGAAAGTCCATTACCTTATCCCTTGATTAGGCTTGGATTTGATGGTCACCCTTCTTAAAAACCTTGCAAATACATAGAGTTTAAATTAAAATCCATTAAAACCGATTTAACATAGAAAACCCTAATGAAAAACTTAGATCTAGGGCTTGTTGAACATAAAAATTGGATTTTTAAATCTAGGGTTTGAAGTAGAGATGCGAATCAGTAGTTTTGATGTTTAAAAATGAATCAAAACAAAGGGGAAATGGTAGATCTAGAAAAGATTAAGAGGAAATCTAGGGTTTAAGGCTTAATTAGAAGAGGCTTACCTTAAACACCTTCTAATCCGGGCCTAATTGGGGAATTAGGCCTAACCTCCCTTTCACAGCCTATTCCCAAAATGTAAATGGCTCAGGTCATTCTATTTATAGTAGGGTTTGGGGTATGTATGGGTAAGTTGTGGGGTATAAATAGAATATTAGGCTAAAAATGGGAAATTTGGCTATTTGAGCACTAATTAAACCTGAAAAAAATATAAATTTTTTTGTAGAGGCTTGTGTTAATGTTTGGGTTAGTTTGGTCCAAAAAACCCAAATTTCGACGATGGGGCCCATAGGGGGTCCCGCCAAACCCTAATTTTCAAAAAATTAGTGAAAATTCAAAAAATCTCAAAAATTCAGATTTGACTCAAAATCACTTAAAACCAATAATTGTAAAGCTGATTTTGATTAAAACCATAAGAAACACCATTTATTCACGAAACCACCGAATTAATAAGAAATGAGTTAACCAAGCAATAATCGACGATTAAAATGAAACAAAAACCGGTTTAGAAATAAGAGTCCTTACACTAATTATAAGGAACAACTTGATTTTTTTTCTGCAAAAGCAAAAGAAAAAACCACGAAAAAAATCTGGGTCATTACACACACACACGTATATATATATATATATATATATATATATATATATATATATATATATATATATATATATATATATATATATATATATATATATATATATGCATGTATGTATAGATTCTCCTTAACCTCTTACGCGTTGTTATACTTCTTTGCGCATTGGTTACTAACATCTTACACGTTGTATAACCAAGATTTGCACCAAAAACATCTGTGGCACGTTGAAGCCCAACATATGTAGCATCACATATAGACTGCCATATGATGGATAGAAGCACGTCCTTATTAGATGGATTATTTCAACACCATTTCTACTTCTGGTTAGTCCATCTATCCGCGTCTTGTTTGATGGTGGTATGCATTTCTCTGCTTGGAGAATGATGATGCATTAGTAGGAGTAGCACGAGGTGTCCAGGTGAGAGTGTCACCTAATATCATTGTTGAGGTCATCGGATGTGAGAGGAGACCAATCACTTATCTATAGTTCGCCGGATATGAGTTTCCATCGGATAGTGAGCTTACATGGTATTTGATGTGTTTACGTAGAGGTCTAGAGCGGGATATTTCTTTACATGCTCACTCCATGACATGGGATTATCGTTTGCTACATGTCATCACCCAGTATGATATCTGGAGTGCACAAAAGGAGAGAGTGGATCACACGATGATACATATACTTCATCTCCTAGCACAACCTAAGATACAACTAGATCTACCCTCCATTATATTTGGATGAATGATGAGTTTCCTTCATGGCCACACACATGAGATGTTACCCAACCCTTACATCCTGTGTAGGATTTTCACAGTGGTTCATGTTCAGATTCCTAGAAGAGAGCCTACTTTAGTCAGTATGGCATGATTGATGCTATAGTGGTTCGACGAATGCTTTCTCACCACAGAGGTGATGCAGAGGAGCCACATGGTCTAGGTGAGGCACCAACACCTGTGGATGATCTAGATAGACTAGTCACCATTGTTAAGTTTAGAGCTCTCTAGGGTGCTGTCAGGCAGAGTCTTATAAACAACAATCACTTGCTCAGAGCCCGACTTCCACATGTTGACATAGAGGGGGAGCAAACTGATGATAATGATGCTGATTGATTTATATTTATTTTTGTATCACCTTTTCATGCATTCCTTGGTTAAACTTGTTTCATTTCAGTTATGTTTTATTATGTTTATGAGATGTAGTTTGAAATTGATTTTATGATGGGATATGTGATGGACATGGTGATGTGAAGATTTTTATATATTTTTCATGTCTTTTTGGTGATGATGATAACCTGATTGTGCTTGATTGAGTATTTTTGTTAATTTTTACTTTACTTTTTTGTCTATTTATATCAAAAAGGGGGAGAAATGATTGATAAAAATTAAAGTGTTTATCTTTACTTAATTGAATAGTACTATAAAAGAACTTGATATTAAGTGTCAAGATAAGTACAGGGTTATGCAAGGTTTTTAAACATCAATTCCAAATGAGTATGTTAAGTCTTAGTGTATCAAGTTATCTTGCACAATTTAAAAGTCAATGCACTATGTTAAGAGTTATAATTTTATTTTGATTTTCAAATATGTAGTGTTTTGACAAAAAATAGCAAAAGGCGGAGATTGTAAGAACATATGTGTCATATGCCAGATTAATTAACTAATTTCTTTGTCAAAATTATGTCAAAAACCTTAAAGATGTACTTGGTCTTAAAATTTGATTAGATATAGTTGTCGTCGAATAAGATTTAGAATTAACAGACTTGAAAAATAGGAGCAAACATGTTTTTATGGCTCAAGATAAAAGCCTGAAGATGTTAATGGTTTTTGAAGCTTATTTATATCACATACATACCCAAATTACTTGGAAAAATTCAGAAGTGATTTCAAGGGTTTCAAGAGGTTTTAGGGTAAAAAGGGTAAAATTATAATTATATAGTCAAAATGATCAATTGATGGACATAAAGGAGAAGAAAATGATCGATCAACACTTGAATCAGCCTTGTGTAAAATGAAGCCGAGAGTTATTGATTGATGCTTGATATATCGACTGATCGCTTGAAGTATAATGTATTCAAAAAATAGTGAACGATCGATCGCGAACAGTTCTAGTTGCCCTAAACAAGTCATTTAATGGGAAGAGAAGAGAAGAGATTTTACATAGAATTTTCAAAGGAGTTGTAGCAAATCTTCAATGGAAGATTGAAGATCCCAAAAGGCCAAAATTAATACAACAAGAGGAGCTTGTTGAAGGCTAGAAGAAGGCAATGACAAAGTAAGGAGGGATAAAAGTTTCAAATGCCTGAGGGAGAAGACTTGAAGGCCAACAAAAACAAGAATTTGTAGAGATTTAAATAAAAAGAGTTTATGTTAGAATCAAAACAAAGGTTGGTGGTTTGCTTGTGTCGATGTAAATTATCTTGCTTGCAGTAGTGCATTGATTTGGTTCCTTTGGAACTACCATGATTTTTTACCTAAGTTTGGGCTTTCCATGTTAAAATTGATGTGTGTGCAAGTGTGGATTGAATGTATTAGTTTGTTTGATTGATACATCATGAGTGCATTTTGAGAGAAGATTTACTTGTTTCCACTTTATAAGAAAATTCTATACAAATAGGCCATATCTCATAGTCTTTATTTTTGTTTGATAATTGGATTATGGGCAATGTGGTGATCCACTAGGTTGACTAGACAAATATTAAACTCACATATATGACCTTTTATATTTTATGGCGAGACACTGATTTATTATATATTTTCCCTTCATGTATATGTTTCATGAATGCAACTATATATGGACTTATAAAGTTCACTTATTTGAACTTTCCTATTGAATATGAAAATACTTATTTTTCCTCTTTTTAGCCCTATATATTCATAAGCATATTTGAGTACAAGTCCCATAACGGTATGAAGTATCATTCTAAATACAAGTAAAAACAACATATAAACATCTCAAACTCTTATCTCACCCAATACATCATATATCCAAAATAGATACATCAAGTTGTGGCAAAATAATAAAAACATATATTGAGTCAAAGGTATACCTGAGTCAACATAGATAGGTCCATCAATGGAAATTAAAGACCATTCGAAGGAGCTCTCAATCAGAAACATATTCCAATATAACATAAGCCCATGGCCATGGTGTTAGATTTTTTATGTTTTTGTTTTTCGATTCACACTTGAAAATGTTTGGTTTGGATATATGGTAATTCAGAAAAGTTTGTTGGAAAAATTATGTATGATGATTTAAATTCATGAAAATTATTTTGACATGTTTCAGATTTTGTCATTTTCCCCAATTCACAACCGTTATATTACAAAAATTTTAGTGAATTTTTAAGAAAATGTGAAGAAAATTCTTGGGTGTGTCAAATAATTTACTTGAGAACCCCACAACAATTTGGTTTACCAAAGGGGGCAAATATTTTCTTAAGGAAAGTTGTAATTTTCGCAATTTTGGACAACATTTTGTGTATTCAACTTGCATATTCAAATTGTTCAAGAGTGAAACATCTAACAATCTTAAGGAAATAAGCATGGCTTCTTCGTTGGACATTAAGTTTAAATTACACTCGTTCAGTGGACAAGATGATACGACACTAAAGATCTTCTACATCCTTGAACCTAATATGAAGACTATTCTATCCCCCACATGTGAAATTAGAAATGCTAATTACTGAGCAAAAGAAGTAGGAGGAAGATGAAATTCTATGCAGGGGACATTTCCTTAGCACGTTGTCGAACTGCCTTTTCGATACTTATACAAAGAAAAAGACAGTGAAAGAAATCTAAACTGCGTGGGTAGTCAAATACAAAGTGGAGTAATGTATGAATAAATACATAATTTGTAAGTACTATTGTAAGATCTATTAATTTTAATACTTTCTAACTAGTGTAAAAATATTTTTTTTTGGTTTGATTTGATTTTCTTTAGGTAATGGGTTAGTTTAATTATGAATTTCTTGATTTTATTTTTATTTTTAGTTTAGAAATGTTAGCACCTAGCTTAATCCACTAATTTTCACAATATGATCACTTTTGCCATTTAAATTCCTTAATCAAGGAAGTGGCCCTCACCTTTGGACGCACTTCCATCTTGGGCGGAGTGCCAACTTCTTGGGCCTCGACCCTTACTTTACTCTTTAAACGGGCTTGGGCTTGGTCAATTTTGTTTTTGAGGTCTAATGCACACATATGGGTTCACTTAAGGCTTATTTGGCCCATTTCCTAACCCAATAAGTTACTATAAATAGCAAATCCCAACATTTTTCCCATATGGGGTGGGCTGAGATTAGGAAGACCTTGGAGTGCTCTACCCCCATCTTAGAGGAAATCTCATCCGAAGAAAATCGTATTCCTTTGTTCTTTCAATTTTGTCTTAATAAACCCATGTTTTCCCTCTTCTATTAGGATTAAAGGCTTCTTTCCTATCAAGTTCAATCTTTTATCTTGATTTGAAACCCTAAATATTGTGATTTTTATTTTTGACTCAAGAAGGTTTCGATCTACCATTCTATTTTTTGTTTTGAGTTTATTTTTGTTGGAAAGGTTGGATTTTTGCTTAGGGTTAATGAATCCTTAATTTGTTGGGTAGAGATTCTTTAAGCTTTGGAGGATAATCAAGGGTCTACAATCTTGTTTAAGGTAAGATATTTTGTTTGATGAGGTTTTACTTGCAGTAGCACCATATTGATGGGTGAAATCATGTTCTTGAAGAATGAATATAACTTGAATTGTTTTTAGTCTCTATTTTAGATTCACGACCATGTTTCATATACTTTTACATTGCTTTTTTCTTTCAATTTTTTTATGTGAGTAGACTATCATGTCTATATAGTACTCCTAATTTTTCAAAATTTTCCTGAATAATATGTACTTATTATATTTTTAAAATGCATGCTATATAGTAAACAATTCTTTGTTTCCATGTTTAGAAGCGTGTTTAGGGATGAAAATGTATGATTTTTGGTTCCTTCTTTTTTAATGGATTTATATATGTGTTAATTGGCACTCTTTAAAAATCTTAAGTCGTTTGGAGAATGATAAATTAATGGCATAGTCACAAATTTGAAAGTTGAGAGTCCCGACAAAACTACATGGTCTCATTAATTAAATAACAAAAATTATTTATCGAACTTATTTTCATTGATATTTATTTATATTGTAACTAAGACTATGATGTAGGTTTTTGTAATTTTTTATATGGATTGGAGTTCATTTGCTATTTTTTCTAAAATATATAAGTTACATGTTGTGATTATAGTAAAACATCTACTTAAACTAGTATGAGGATAAATGAGTCTATGTTTAATTTTAAGTGGGATTTTGATAATTTATTCATAATTAATTCATATTTCCAATAGAATATAATCATGCTAAAGTAGGAATGCTTACATATGCTAAATTAACAGGTATAGACCATGTTCTACATGTTTTAGCTTACTTATAGACACGACTATGTACATTTAAGCTTAGTGTGATGCCATGTTTGTCTTTAAGCCAAATTTTCGATCATTTCTTCATGTTTACTCCATGACACTAATAGATTATGACTATAAGTAAGTATGAATGCTTGCACATGCCACATTAACTATTTACAAACCATGTTCTACATATTTTAGCTTTATTATGAATATGACTATGTATGATTATGCTTACTTATGCTTATAGGACCTTAATTTCCATGTATGAACCATGTTTATGCATAATAGGACTGATTAGTGTATGTTTACCTATGCTTGCATACATTAAATATTACTCACATATGTATCATGTTGGATGTGTTTAGGGTTGATGTGCTTCAGTGTTGTTAACAATGGTTTGCATGAGGTTGATAATATGATTCTTCAGGATTATGTTGTGTTGTTAATGTGAGCTTTATGTCTTATTCACAACCCTTACTGAGTTAAGCTCACCCCACATTGTGTTGTATTTGTTTTGGGGCCATATGCTTATGCCATGTAGGTGCTCAAGAAGAGTTATTTTATGACCATGGAGGTGATGAGTATATTCACATGGAGAGTTAGTTATTTTGTGATGAGATAGACTCATGCTATGTTTAGTGTAAAAACCTTGTTACTTTACATGTTTTACGGATAACCTTTGTTGGCTTAGACATGTTGTAGCCTTTTAGGGTTGTAACTACTATGTTATGAGATTATGTAGGTAATGTGTTTGACTAAGTGAGGCTTTATTTAATTTCTTTACCTTTCGTTATTTACTTTTGTAGAAGGGTAGTGTTGTGTATTTCGATCTAGCCCCTATTGGGTTAGTTTTTCCACTTCATTGCCCCTTGCTGCATCTCCTTGGACCGGGTTTGGATCAAGGGGGTGGTGTGGGGTGTGACAACTTTGAATACCAAATGGTTTACAACAAAGCCATTATGGATCAATGCTACGATCTTGAGAAAATTGTGAACCGGTTGAGTGCTTCAAATAAAACTCCTCGAGAGTTTCTAAGTAGGAGCGATTTCAGCAAAACTTCCACCTTTGTGGAAAGACTTTTAGAAAAAGCTCTTGCATATATTAGAGAATTTTACTCTAGAGTAAATACAAAGAAATATGTTTATTAAAGAAGAGTCTAGATTAAGAGACAAAAAGGGGAAGTCTTTTTATGATCTAATGGCCAATTATGTGGAGGCCCATAATTCCAATCCTAACCAGAGGAAAGTCTTGTAGAATCAAGGAGGAAATCCCAACAGTCCAATAATTCTGAACAACAAGGGAAAGAAGACAACTTGCTTTATTTGTGGTGAAAAGGGGTATTATGCTCGCGAGTGGAAAGAGAGGAAGATTGATTCTAGCACTAACACTGCAAACAACATCAAAGAAAGTGAGAATCTTGTGGCTATGATTATGAAGGTAAACATAGCTTATTCCAATGTGTGTTGGAAACCTGATTCGGTTGCCACAATTCATATGTCTAACAACAAATCCCTTTCTAAGGATTATGTTGAAGTGACTCGTGGGCAAGAGGTTCAAATGGGGAACTAAAACTGAGCTAAAGTCACTAGCAAGGTAGTTCTTGAACTCAACTTCACTCCATAAAAAAAAGTTCACATTGACTAATGTACTTCATGTTATTGAGAGAGGAAGAATTAGCATATGTGGACATTTTATGCGAGAAAGGCTTCAAAGTTGTACTTGATTTGGGCAAATTTGTGTTGTCCCGAAATGGGGCATTTGTGGGCAAGGGATATTCATGTAATGAGTTGTTTAAGCTTTGTATTAGTGATGAAATCAATAAATTAACCCTCTTGTTAAACTCATGTGATTTGTGGCATGATAGATTATGTAATATAATTTTTTGATATTTGCATATATGTAAAAATAAGGTTTGATTTTATTTCAAAGTTTCCAAAAACACAAATGTGATGTTTGCATAAAATCTAAAATAACTAACAAGCCTTTTCCAATGGCTTCCTGAAGTTATGAGATTTTAGATTTAATCCATTCAGATATATATGAACTTAATATTGTTTTGACTAGAGGAAGTAAAATTTATTTCATTACTTTTATCAATGATTTTTCAAGTTTTACTTATGTTTACCTCTTGAGAACAAAAGATGAAACTCTCAATGTATTCAAAGTTTTCAAATCTAAAGTTAAAAACCAAGTTGGAAAAAAATTGATGTTCTTCGCTCCAATATAGGTAGTAAACATCTTCCAAATGAAATTTCAAGGTTTTGTGAAGAAAATAGAATTATTCATGAGGTTGTACCTTATACACCTCAACAAAATGGTTTAGTAGAGAGAAAAAATAGCATGTTGGTTGAGATAGTGAATTCCATAGTTTTGCATGCACATGTACCTTTGAATTTGTGGGGTGAATCTTTGTTGACCGCATGTCATGTGTTGGACTCGATTTTGTTTAAGAAATCACCTCAAACTCCATATAAATTATGAAAGGGATAGAAGATAAATTTGGCGTACTTAAAGTGTAGGGGTGTGTGGCTTACTATAGGGTGCCTGATCCTAAAAGGACCAAGTTAGGTTCTAGAGCTATTAACTGTGTATTTGTGGGATACACTGATAATAACAAGTCTTACAAATTACTTGACTTGGAGATAAATATGATTATTGAATCTAGAGATGTTGAATTTCTGGAAACAACTTTTATTGGGGATTTTAAATGTTAAGACCCGCAAATTCACAATCCACAAAAGATTGAAGTGGATAATTATACTAAAATTGAGGTGGTTATTGAACCTTCATTGAATTGAGAAGGAGTACGAGGCCTAGATTGAAAAAGTTGTTCATCTAGATTTTATATCTCTAGATCATATTGTGTTTCTAGTAGAAGTTAATAGGGAGAGTTGTGAATAAAATACCGTTTGTTTTCAATGTGGATGATGGTCTTAGGACCTATAAAGATGTAATGACTTCTCAAGATTCCTCTTTTAGGAAGGAAGCTATTGATTATGAGATGAACTCCATAATGTTCAATAGTACATAGGTCTTAGTTGATTTACCCCTCGCTCCAAATCAATTGGGTGTAAATGGGTATTTAAGAGGAAATACAATCCCAGTGGCACTACATGTACCTTTAAAGCTTATTAGTAGCTAAATGTTTTAGGCAGGAAAAAAAGATTAATTATTTTGATACTTATGCTGCCAGAGTGCATCTCACTTCTATTAGAACATTATTTGCATTAACATCTATATTTAAACTTTGCATGCGCAAAATAGATGTTAAAATTCCATTTCTAAATAGAAATATCATTGAGAAGATCGCCATGGACCAATCAGAAGGTTTTGTGCTTCTTAGTCAAGAGAAGAAAGTATGCAAAATTGTGAAGTCCTTGTGTGGACTTAAACAGACACCTAATCAATGGCATAAGAAATTCAATTTAGTCATTTTGTCAAATAGATTTAAGCACAATTACATTGATAAGTATATTTATACTAAGCCTAGTTATGCTTATTTCGTGATGATGTGCTTGTATGTTGATGATAATGTGAATGATCCAAAGCATACCCCTCATTGTGCCTTGTACACTTGATACCCACTGTGCTTTGGATCATTCACATTATATTCAAAAAATTGTTACAAAGTTTAGTCATCTTAGATTTAAAGATTTTTTGATCCCTTGCAATAATAATGCTAAGTTAAATGCGAATACTAAAATTGGTAGTGTGATGTATGCAATGCTTTGCACTAGTCTAGACATCGCATATGTTGTTTGCATAAAAATCTTAAATTGTTAGTATGAATACATAGCTTTGTTTTTCAATTTTTTAGTTTTCTAGTTTCACAATTTTTCAGTTTATAAATTTTCCATCTAACCAATAAATGTACAATGGTAGCAGAAACATCGTAAGATGCACCTTAATCCTTTCAGAATAATAATATGCTCTTCATTCCTTCTACATCTTTCACCCTTTACTTTATACCCTCATTTTCCTTCTAACCATTATATATTCTTCATCATCCAGAAACCATAAACTACTGGATTGATCCATGATCGAGGAAGATACCACTAAGGAGGAGGATGCCACCGGGGAAGAGATAGCCACCGAGGGGGAGGATGCAACTTGAAAGGAGGATGCCACTGGGGAGGACGTCATTGAGAGGTAGGGGAGACACAATGATTGGGTTGGAGCTTTTTCTCTCCCTCTCGAAGAATGAAGAGGAACTCCCACCTATGTTTTCTGCTTGGTCATTGATCAAAAGTTGCTGCATAGAGGGTACTTCCCTTCCAACCGGTTTCATGTCCTTTTTATGCACACTCAATGGCATATTATCATCTTCATCCTATATATGATCATGAGAAAATATGAGTTTAGGTTACATGCATATAAATTATATTACCTCATCATCATCAACATGTTTATGTCCACACTCATCAACCTCCTTCATTTCACCTTCCTCATCTCCATTCCTTTGACTAGTTGTTATTGCGGTCGAGTTAGATTTGGAATTGATGGACTTGAAAAATAAAAGTAGACGTATTCTAAACCTTCAAGATTGAATACTATGATGAGTGCTAAAGGTACAAGGTTTATTTTAGCACATTCATGTACACTAAATAACTTAGTTTTGATTAGAAATCATCAATCAAAGTGATTCTGGAAGTTTTAGGCAAAATTAGGGTAAAATTAGAATTTCAGTGTTGCATCGATCGATCGCAGGATTTTACATTGGATAGTCGATCGATTGGCCCTAGAAAACGTATTTGCAATTTTTGGCCAAGAGTTTTCAATGATCAATACATGTGAGAGAATGTTCACATTATAAATTTTACCTTAGCAGAAACAGTGATCGGTTGATCGCTATCTAACAAAGTTACCTAGTTTAATCATTTTGAGAAAGAGTTCATTCCTAATTGGAGTCTATGACCTAAACCAAAGTAATGGACAATATAACGGTTAGGTAAACATGAAATTGAAGAGAGTAAAGCCTAGAATTTGAGAGAGAAAAGAGGATACATCCGTTTGCTTTTGTTTTCCCTCAAAATCGTCATTGTGCCCAACTGATTAGTTTTAGTGGTGATTGATTGAGTAGAGACACACAAAAAAGAGTGATTAACACACAAATCTAAGGAGATTATCAACCAATTCTTCAATGGGAGACTTGTAAGAACATATGTGGCCATATGAATTGTATTGGCTTATTTCTGTAAATAAAATAATGTCAAATTGATGTGTAATTTTAGGCATAGGATAGTTTGCTTCTAGTCAAGATTGAATGGCGAAGATGAAACAAATCATAAGACTTATAAGTGTTTTTATAGTTAAAAACACGTACACATATCGCATTCACACACTTATGATAAATGGTTTATCATATAAATGTGAGAAAGAGAATGAGTGGAAAATAAGTAAAAAATCACATATGTAAATTTTTCATCCAAGATTAATCGGGATTAAAAAGGGATTAACTATAAAGAATTTTATTTTTCAGGTATAGCAAAAAATCACTTTAGCAGTAATGTATCAATTCACTATAGTAGTTACTGATCATCGATCAAATAGTTGTTGAGAGATCGATCAGTTACTGTAGTAGTCTTCAAAAAATTAGGCCAAGACAATAGCAATCAATCGCTAGAACCCACAGTTTTCCAAAATAGGTCATTTTGTTGTTACGTTTGAAACAAGACTATGAAGAAGTCAAATTTAGATTTATTTTATTTGCCAATTGTAGTAGACAAGGTCGATCCACAGGGAAAGCCTTGTGCAACAAAGAAAATTATTACGAAAAAAAATAAATGAAAGAAAAATTAAGAAAGAAAGAGTAGAAGAGTATTGAGGCAATAAATAGTTAATAAATTAATAAGATAAAACACTAAGGCATTAAGGATCATTGTAATATCTAATAATGTTCTTCATGTGTCATGTTATCTTAGTTAGAATCGAATGAAGATTCTATCTAACTGGAAGATATGAACATTAAAAGCAAAAATAAAGATATAAAATACTTTTAATAAATGAAGGATAAAACTAATTATTTCTTCAAGAGTTCTATGTATCAAAATCACAAAAGATAAAAAAGGAGAGCCTTCAAACATCTTATGTATCCCAATCACAAATAAACAAGAAGAAGAACAATATTAAATTAATATCACTTCAAATAACCAATACTTACTTCAAACCATTGATGAAACATGAATAGAACTCTATTCGAATGTTACAAATCACCTCTAGCCTTCGCTTGAGAGCTTAGAAAACCATTACAATAAAACTAAAAATAAAAATACAAAAGAAGATAAGAAAAATAGGAGAAGAGCACTCCAAAGAGGAGGAAATGATGCCTCTATCACGTCCACCCTTCTATTTATAGGAGTAGAAGGGGCTGCTTCAAAGGGGAAAGTCGAATCATATCCCTTGATTGCTTGATTGGTTGCTTCTTTGGCAATGATTAGATTCTAAATCAATTAAATAAATCAATGATTTATTTAGCAAATAAGTATTTTTGAGTCTTCCTTTAGTTATCTAATCAGCCTCATTGTCTTTCCTTATGTATATCAATCATAACCAATGAAATGATTCTCCATGTGCTGGACTCGGTTTAGTTAACTAGATGTCCATTTGCATGCTGAATATGACCCATAAATCTTCAGAATTATAAATTTCTTCCTAAAATAACGATTGTATCCGCGGAATTCTTCTTTCTAATACCACCATAATCGCATCAAGCCAAATTATACATAGAAAGATATGGTCGAAATACTAAGGCTGTGTCAATTTGTGTTTCTTCCCGAATTTAGTTCTCTTGATGCAAATCTCAAATCCAACGGGTCCAAAAGGTTGTGTTCGACCATTTCATGCATATTTAGACTATTAGGAGCCTATTCTTGACTTTTAAATAGCTTTTGATAGTTGGGTTTCACTTCCTCTACTACTTAGATCCTGTTGAAGCCTATTTAGACATGTAAACACCACTAAGGTCCAACTAACATATTCAAAACATAAATAACCCAAATAAGCAATAAATTAACACAAAATAAGATTGTATTCAAATTTTGAAAATATTTAATTGAACATTATTTTAGTGCATCACATTTCAATTTGAATTTGATTACTATTCAAGGTCTAACACGTAAACTTACTTAATTATCTATATAAGAGGTGTTTTGGATGTGGAAAAAGGAGAGAGAAACTAGTATTAGCATAGAGAGAGATTATTGAGTATATATTAGGTTTTTGAGAGTATAGAGCTTTCTTTTGGCTACATGCTTTGAAGATCAATTCAATTAGCCGAAAGTGAAGAAAAATTCACAACATAACACACACAAGAGTTTAAGGAGTTACAACAAAGTTCAATGAGAGTTTGAAGACTCTAGGCTAGAGTCAAAGAACAAGAGGAGGTTGTTTGAGGAGGCTAGAAGAAGACAAAGGCAAAGCAAATAGAAGGAATAGAAGACTTGAAGGTGAACAACAAAAGAATTTGTTGGAGATCTAAACAAGAGGGTTTTGGGTTAGAGTCTCAACAAAGGTTGGTAGTTTGCTTGTGTTTGTGTTGTTTTCTTGCTATATAGTGCATTGATTTAGTAATCAAGCAACTATCATAGTTTTTTACCTTAGTTTGGGTTTTTCACATAAAAACCATGTGTGTGCTTATATGCTTTGCATGCTTGGTTTGATTGATGATTGGAATGATCATGAATGCACTTAGTCATTAGGTTTTGTTGCTTCCACTTCAAAATAAATTCCTACACATAGAGGCTAAAATTCTTAATTGCTTACTTCATAAAGTACTAGGGTTAGGAGCAATCTAATAATTCGCTAAGCCATTTAGACGGATATTAAACTCTCAAGATTGAAGAGGCTCGAAGCTAAAATCATAATCAAGAGGAGCTTGATGGAGGAGGTTAGAAGAAGACAAAGACAAAGCAGGGAGGGAGAAAACTTCAAGACTTGGAGGAGAAGACATGAAGGCCAATAATAAATAAGGAAGGAGATTTAAATAAGAGGGAGTTGTGTTAAAGTCTTCATAAGATGTTGGTGGTTTGCTTGTGTCATGTAAGGTCTTTCTTGCTAATTCATTGAATTTTGGTCAAGAGTGGTTGTCATGGTTTTTCACATAAAAATTTTGTGTGTTCTTGCATGCTTTGTGGTTTGAATTATTAATAGAATGATCATGAATGCACATAGAGATTAGGTTTTTGTTGTTTCCTCTATATGAATAAATTCTTGCATATAGAGGCTAAAACTCTTAATTCTTACTTTGTTGAAGTACTAGTTTTAGGAACAATTCAATGATGCACTAAGTCAATTAGACAGATATAAAACTCTCAATTGTTAGTTGAGAATTTTTTATTGATAATTTGTTTTGTACCTTGCTATCTATCATGTTTTATATGCTAGTTGTAACTACTTAGCTTAATCTTGCTTGTTTTGATTTGTGGAGTTAAATCTTCCTTGTGTTAGGGTTTGCCTTATGATCTTTGCTTGATTTACTTATTTTGTTACTAGAATTACTTGTGAAGCTTGCTGATTTGTGCCCTAAGTTGTGCTTTTCCTTAATCTTAGAGAATAATCTTTGTCTTGCTTGATTATAGTTAGTTGTTTGATTGTTTTTTTTGTTTTAATCTTAATGGCTTCTTCAAACAACACCATGGCTGAGTATGGGGACTTTGGAAATCCCATGAATCGTCCACCATTTTTTTATGGTCAAAATTTATCCTATTGGAAGAACCAAATGAGAGTTTTCATTCAAGCTCTTGATGACAATGATTAGAAAGTTGAGATTAAATGTTGTAATCTATTCATAACCAAAGATGATAAATCAATTCAAAAAGATGACAATGAATGGGAAGAAAATGAGACTAAACTTGCTACTACAATAGTAAAGCCCTTAGTGCATTGCTTAATGCCATAGAAAAATCTTAGCATAGTTTAATCTTTAATTACACAATTGCTAAAGTAGCTTGAGAAAAACTTGTTAAATATAATCAAGGATCTGAAGTTGTGAAAATTTCTAGGTTACAAATGCTCACACTAGAGTTTCAAAATGTCATAATGAATGAATAGGAAATAATTTTTGAATATTATGCTAAGATTTTAGACATTGTTAAAACTTGTGATCAACTAGGAGATCCAATACCGGATTACCTTGTGGTTAGGAAGATTATAAAGTCTTTATCCTCAAAATTTACAATTAAGGTGCGTGTAATTAATGAATAAAAAGATTAACACCTTAGACATTGAGGAACTCATAGGAAACTTAAGAACTTTTGAAATGCAAGAAGAGTCCTATGAAAATAAATAGGAGTTGTTTGAAAAATCAAAAGGAAAACAAACTTCCCAAAGAATAACTAAGAAGCCTTCCAATAAGTCCAAAGCACTAAACACCCTAGAATAATTTGAAGAAAGTGAGAGTGAGGATGAACAAATGGTCATGTTGACTAAAAACTTCAAAAAATTCTTAAAATCTCATAACTTTAGGTTTGAGAAAAAGGGTCATACTTTACGGAAGAGACAAGGGCAAAGAATAGAGGAAAATCATAACAAAGTAGATAGGAAGAACATAAAATATTTTGAATCTGGTTAGTTAGGTCACTTTGTTGCTAATTGTCTTAACAATGTTTCTGATTGTTCTTCTGATGGCAAACCTAAGAAATCTAAGAGGTATGAGAAAAAGAGATAGGGGAAGGTGTTTCAAGCCACTTTTTTTTATGAGAGCTCTTTTGAAGAAGAAGAATTATGTAACAATATTGTTTTTCATGCAAGTGCAAACGAAGATGGTTCAAGTGAGAGTCTTATGAGTCCACTTCTGTTGAAGAGAACTAAGATTCTCTGTTTGACCTAGATTTTGATGAGTATAAGGGGTTCCTCCAACAACTTCTAGGTTTATATAGAAAGTTAAAGCACCTTGAGAGATAGTTGAAAAAAAAAGGAATTAGATTTAGCTTCTCAAGAGTAATAAATTGATGGAGTTGAATAGGAACCTTGTGAGGGAGGTTAATGTCCTTAAGGATGACCTTGAATGTGAGAGAGAGAGAGAGAGAGAGAGAGAGAGAGAGAGAGATAGTTCTCTCAATAGAGAACTTATGTCCTCTAAATAAAAATTAGATGAGTTCAAGAGTGGGAGAAAATCTTTAGAGACCTTGTTGAGCATTGGTCAAACTAATAAAATGGGCTTAGGTTTAGAACATATTTGTCTAAGCCCATAACAAAACCTATTATCTTTGTGAAGGCAAAAGAGAATATTCAACACCCTAAGATAGTGTCCAACCCACCTAGGTCAAGAGGGAGGGAGCTGAAATTGAATTCTAGGATTATGGGAGTTTGTGAGTTGTGCCATAAAGATAAACACACTAGAAAGGAGTGCTCAATTAACCATTCTCGAAAGGAGTGCTCAATTAACCATTCTCGCAAACTTAGCTCAAGAAAGAAGGAGAAGAAGACCCATATACATACAACCCTAGACTACCCCACCAAGTGTATAGTGCCAACAAGGGCATACAGTACCAACTAAGGGCAGAATCATACAGTGTCACTCTTAGGCTAGAATCTTACAGTACCACTCTTGGGCTAGAATCTTACAGTGCTGCTCTTGGGCAGAATTATATAGTGTCGACTAAGGGCAGAAACATGCACGCTCTCAATAGAGCATCAAACGTCTAGGCTTAATACAACACACAGATAAAATCGAAAACATACATCGTTCTCAACAGAACATTAGACATCTGGGCTTAGATACAACACTCCAACAACATCCTATAGGATAAACACTATGACAAGACATGACAAATGCTTAGCTGATTCATTATCGGCTAGCTCAAACACGAAACTTAATGAGTCGAAACCCTCGGGTCTCATACTTACAATGCTATCATATTAGCTTTGCTTATAATTCAAGTTTAAATTAAGTAATTTATGCAGTACAATTATGCTATAACAACTCACAAACTTACAGTCTTCCATTGACAAATTTGTAGTTGAGCCCATTCCGAAACCCTAATTCGTTAGGGTAGCAGACTTCACTTAACCCATCCATCTCACAACAAAACTCACTGTACACTAAATTCTTACATATTCATACAGTCTTCGTCATCCACCCTATGGCCAAAACATCTTACTCAGACATCATCAAACTAAGCTCTTCAAAGCTGACTATAGTTATCATCTTCTTTCATATACATCACTTATTGTTCTTACTTTGCACTTCATAAAATGTACGTTATGCTAGTACAATTATAATCCATTCTTATTATTAGAAAATCCCCCAACATACGCTCCAAACCAAACTCATCCCAAACCTTTCCTATCAAACTTACATCCTCTGCCTTTCGTCATACGGTTACACATCCACAACAAATTCATACAAAACCCTCAATCACCTCTTACCATCCATCACCCGTACATCTCCCCCCCCCCCCCCCCCCCCCCCACACACACACACACGTATCCATTATATAGGTGTATAGCCATCATACATACGTATGTCCATTACACATACATATAACATACACATAATTCCATGCATAGCTTACCAATATACTCGCTAGCCATTACTAGCAAACATATAGTCCACATACATCAAAAATACTTTTAGCTCACATGCATGTTCTTTGTATTTTTAAACATACCATATAATCATGTTTACATACTTGGATTATTATTTAGCATCCAAAGCATTGAATCATACAATCCTAGCATGTTGCTAAACATTTAAAACATGCTATCATAAAATTACAAGTTCCAAGCTCCCCTACCTCGTAATCCATGACGTTCGATGGCGAGCACATGATGGTGGTGGCATTGGTGGCGGAGTTGGAGGCCAAAGGCATTGCCTAACTAAGAGAGTTGTTGTCCCGAGGTTTAGAAACACCGAAGTAATCACGATAAGACAAGGGTTACATAATCTATGTGTCAAAATCTGTGATCCATGGCTGCGCACTAAGGGCAACCGGGAGAAGGGTCGTGCTAACAAAAATGGCGAGTGTGACCGGAAGTTGAGATGGACTCACTGAGGGTTGGCCGGTGGCTAAGAAGCACTCAACTGGCCGCAAGACACCAAAATTGGTCGTGGACAACAGCCAACAACAACGATTTGGTGTCTATTATGGCCCACATAAGGGGCAGAGGGTGTAGGGAGACACTCGAGGACAAAGGAGAGGTGTAGGACTCTAGTGGTCAAATCCATTTGATGGTCAGGTGGCACAAAATAGTGCCTAAACCTAAAATGTATGTGTGGTCAATTGCACACACGGTAATAGAGGCCACTCAAGGGGGAGATGGGTCGGACGATGGTGGTAAGTGGGTCCGGAGACAGCTCTAGGCCCACAAGGGTGATGAAGCTAAGGCCCTGATGGTGGCCAACCAAAGCAGCAACATCGCTGATTGCCAGCCACAACCAACACATTTGGTGCAGGCCGCTGTGCATCTCGCATGGAAAAGGGTGAAGGGGTGTCTCGGAGTCAAGCTGAGGTAAAGCGAAGGTCACTGGCCATTGTCGTGGTCAGGCTGATAGAGGTAGCCTCCACTATCGCTCGGTTGAGGCAAACAAAACCAAATCTAGTTGGAGGCCGTTTTGTGTAGAAGGGGGTCGACGTACGAATGGGCGGAATCAATATGAGGGGTGGCAGTGCTAGGTTGGGATGTCCTTTCCATCATCGCAAGGCCTAGGCAAAACCCCTGGCGGCCCTGCCGGCCAGCGGCGGTGGCAACCCAAAGATCCACACAGATGGGTCGTTTGGTTTGAGTGGAAGGGAAAGGAGCAATGTGGGGGTCAGAGACGGGGCCAAAGATGGCTAGGGCAAGGAGAGGAAAGCGTGGAGAGGGAGGTTCTAGCCAAACATGAGATGGAGGGGTGGTGGCCAACTGAAAACATCCATAGAGACAACGACACAGTCGTCTGATGGCCAAACTCAAGTTAACATATTGAAAAAAATGAGGAAAAATACTGGCAGCTTGTTGTTATATCTAAACCAAGACTATGAAGAAGTCAAATTCAGATTTGTTTTACTTGCCAATTGTAGTAGACAAGGTCGATCCACAGGGAAAGCCTTGTGCAACAAAGAAAATGATTATGAAAAAAATAGATGAAAGAAAAATTAAGAAAGAAAAAGTAGAAGAGTATTGAGTCAATAAAGAGTTAATAAATCAAGAAGAGAAAACACTAAGACATTAAGGGTCATTGTAATATGTAATGATGTTCTTCATGTGTCATGTTATTTAGTTAGAATCGAATGAAGATTCTATCTAACTGGAAGATATGAACATTAAAAGCAAAAATAAAGATAGAAAATGGTTTAGATAGATGAAGGATAAAAACAATTGTTTCTTTAAGAGTTCTATGTATCAAAATCACAAAAGATCAAGAAGGAGAACCTTCAAGCATCTTATGTATCCCAATCATAAAGAAACAAGAAGAAGAATAATATTAAATGAACATCACTTCAAATAACCAATACTTCAAACCATTGATGAAACATGAATAGAACTCCATTAGATTGTTACAAATCACCTCTAGCCTTAGCTTGAGAGCTTAGAAAACCATTACAATAAAACTAAAAATAAAAATACAAAAGAAGAGAAGAAAATTAGGAGAAGAGAGTTCCAAAGAGAAGGGGATGATGTCTCTATCACGTCCACCCCTATATTTATAGGAGTAGAAGGGGTTGCTTTAAAGGGGAAAGTCCAATCATATCCCTTGATCACATCTTGATTGATTGCTTGATTGGTTGCTTCTTTGGCAATGATTAGATTCTAAATTAATTAAATAAATCAATGATTTATTTAGCAAATAAGTATCTTTGAGTCTTCCTTTAGTTATCCAATCAGCCTCATTATCTTTCCTTATGTGTATCAATCACAACAAATGAAAAGACTCTCCATGTGTTGGCCTCGGGTTAGTTTACTAATTGTCCCATTACATGCCGAATTTGACCCATATATCTTTAGAATTATGAATTTTGTCCTCAAATATCAATTGTACCCACAAAATTCTTCTTTCCAATGCCATCATAATCGTATCAAGCCAAATTATACATAGAAAGATATGGTCGAAATACTAAGGTTGTGTCAATCTGTCCAAATCAGCTTCTTCCCGAATTTAGTTTTGTTGATGCAAATATGAAATCCAACAGGTTCAAAAGGTTGTGTTCAACCATTCTATGCATTCTTAGATTATTAGGAGCCCATTCTTGACTTTTAAATGACTTTGGGTAGTTGGGCTTCACTTCCACTTCTACTTGGATCCCGTTGAAGCCCATTTAGACATGTAAATACAATTAAGGTCCATTCAAAACATAAATAACACATATAAGCAATGAATTAAAACAAAATATGATTGCAATTCAAGATTTCAAAGTATCTAATTGAACATTATTTTAGTGCATCACAGCTCGAGGAGGAGCAAGGAGAGGGTGGCGGTGGCTCTGGCATGCGCCTTTGGAGTCCTGGCGGTTGGACGAAGCTAAGTCCAGTGGAGAGCGGTGGCAACCGGTAGCGAGAAGCTGTCTGATGGCCCAATGTCAATGAAACACGGTGAAAACTGAGGGGAAATACCGGTAGCTCATGGAGGAACAAGGAGGGCATGACGACATCTCTAGCAAGTACCATCAGATTAGTGTTGGCAAGGCGAGGTAGATTTTGGTAAGAAGCGGTGGAATCCAGCAATGGAGGAGGCACGGTGGAGGTTCCAGAATCGCTCTCAAGTTTCCTCTCAAAACGTATGGATGTTTTGAACTTTCTGGAATGCAGTCGTAGCTTTCAGCCATGACCCATTCCTTATATATAATATTTTTTTCTTCCACTTAACATCTTACACGTTGTGTGACCAAAATTTACGTCGAAAACATTTGTGATGTGTCAAAGACCAACGATCGTGAATAAGCCCCACACTTGACTTTACCAGTATAAATATTGGGTAAAATATATGAAAACAAATACACAAAAAGCATCACATTTTCCCACAAAAAATGATTAGAAAAATAGTAGGAAAATCACATAAAAATTATAGAAAAATCAAGGACATGACAAAAATCTCCTTTAATTGTGGATTAGCCTCATGAAGTCACTATTGATCTTCAACTCAAAGCTTTATGTTAATCCTCCTTTAAAAACAATGAACAATAGGTATAAACCCCTTTTCTCTAATCTCCATTAGGTTTTCTCTCTCTTAAATTTCGTGATTTCTTAACCCTTATATAACTTCTTAAGTCAGTTTAGGTCTTGTACTTGAACAAGGAATGAAATTGAAATCGGAATGATTTAATTAGGGTAACCTGTCATTGAAGTGATCGATCCTTTCAAATAGTGGTCAATCATTCAGTGTTTATTTTGTGCACGATACTTCAAGCGATTGATCGATTTACGATAGCGACCGATGGATTCGTTTTACACAAGGCTAAATAAAATGCCTGATCAGTCATTTTGTTCTTCTTATTGTGCAACGATCGATCGGTTTGCCTATAATTTTATTATTTAGCCATTTTTACCCTAAAACCTTCTTAAACCCCTAAAATCACTTATGAAACTTGTCTAAGTGATTTTTGTAAGCGAAGGTGATATTAATAAGCTCTAAAAACCTTCAACATTCTTCAGTCTTTTGTTTTGATCCTAAGAATACATTTGCTCATTTTTTCAAGTCTATAAATTTTAAATCTGACTCGACCAAACAATTTCAAATGAGATTTTAGGACTCAATACATACACAAGGTTTCTAGACATAATTTTGACAAAGAAATTAGCTAATAACCTTGACATATGACTCATATGTTCTTACAACAACATGCTCGTGTTCATTTGCTCCATCAACTTGGTGCAACTATATTTGCTGATAACACCATTAGTCATGTGCATGTGGTGTACAGCTCCCTAGTAGTCAATTTTGATGTGGCATGCCCCTATGCATGGGACAGTGCAACCTTTGCTTTCTTATATAGAGAGTTGGAGAAAGCTTGTCATGCTCATACCTTAGGGATTACTAGGTGTCTCATCCTTCTCTAAGTAAATCAATTTGTTAAAATATTTATTTGTCACACGTACGATTAATTTGGATTTACTATTTCATGATATTTTTTGACACAACTATGAACATGGGAGCACTTACACATTAGCCGACCAGCTATCCAGGAGAGTCCACTAGTAGAGGGTTCTCCATTAGGAGTTAAGTATATGTTATATATATTAATATTTTTTTAAATGGTTTTATGTGGATGTCTTAAATTGATTAGTTAATTTTAAATCCTAAAGGTGGTATGTTAAGAGGAAAATAACCGAAAATCCACATGGAGTCCTTCGCTTTATAGAGGAAAGTTGGACCACCAATGTTTGCACTTGGTAATTATATTTTATAATATAACATGTACTAAAATGAATATATGCTATGTGATATTATTAAACACTAGCTATCTTAAAATTTTGAATAAACCATTTGGCAACCATACATGGATGATGTATTAGTAGAGTTACCTCATATGTATATAGAGGGA
This sequence comes from Saururus chinensis, assembly GCA_035235625.1. Classification (NCBI taxonomy): domain Eukaryota; kingdom Viridiplantae; phylum Streptophyta; class Magnoliopsida; order Piperales; family Saururaceae; genus Saururus; species Saururus chinensis. The sequence goes on along the minus strand of CP141146.1, from coordinate 29,746,966 downwards.
TGAGATGTGTAGTTATTTAGAATGTCACTTATATGTTTTGAGATTGTAGAGATGTATCTCACAGACTGTGTTATGCAGCAGTTTGGCTAGAGCAGGTTACTCCTCATCGTGATATGAAGTTCATTCATTGAATTACTTGACAGGGCCGCCACATTGTGGATTGGGCTACACATCATGTAACATAATAGCACGATGGGATGAGTAGAGGGCAACTGTTGTTTGAGGGGAGGTTGCCACATCGCCACACAATGCTACTAGCCCATACACGCAGTGGTATTTGAGGATTACTTGGAAATATATTCTATTGCGCATCGATTTAGAGGAGATGATATATCAGCCTAGAGGCAAGTTTGAGGCGACTTTGATAAGTAATTATTAATTAAAGCATAATTTTCTTATTTGATATATATTATTTATGTGACAATTTTTTTTATGCTAGCTTACTTGTTTGAGAGACATTTAAACATTTGGATGAAGTTCTTAACACGGATACTTCACATGAGAGCTTGTTCACAACATGCCAATTGATACACATCTACATTGCATCTCTCCTTCAGAGCTTGCCCCTACTTAATTTAGTTGTTGGACGTAGCTGGATATTATGGGGCAGCTCATACATCGACGAGGCCACTTTCATGCACATATGTTCCATCTTAATCCATAGTAGCTTTCTCACCTCCTTTAATTTTATGAGCTTTTAATTCGCCTCATAGTCTATGTATATTATCTCCAATTTCTCTAAATCTAGCCCATCCTCCTCCAATTGAGAGACCTATTTGTTCAACGGTATATACTAGATGACATTGGGCAACTCCTAAGGCTTCATTTGTGGACCATATCCTTCCATTATCTTCATAGTCATGTTTGGATGATTTAATATCCATTTACAAGGATCAACTTTATGGTCTAAGGGTGAGGTTGGGGTCAAGGTCGAAATCAAGGTCATAATAAGGTTAAGAGAAGTAGAGCTTATTATAGATGTACAAATATATTTCTCATACATAAATCTTTTTTGTATAATATAAATAATTTAGTTTATATAAATTTTGTAGGTCTTTCTAAATACAATGTTTTCACATGTAAACAAATATTTTAAAAAAATTAACATAAATAATTTCATCAGTACAACTGGATTTCGTCATTTGAGCAAAGACATGACGAAATAAATTAAATCTTAGTTTCGTCCTTTGTAATGGCGAAAACTTTTAAAGTGAATTGTTACTTTTTGGCCTAAAGAATAGATGGATACTTCCTACAAATTTCCAAAACATGAGGGACTGATTCGTATAAAATTTTAAAAGTTGTTCTTCCCAGTTAATAGTGAGGGAGGGTTTCCCGACACACTCACTGCCCAGACTTCATCAATGGCGGCGTCGATTCCCCCGGATCAGGCGGCGGAGCCCAAGCTGCAGAAGACCGGCCGGCGGAGAAAATCCGGCAACCCGGAGTCTGAGTTCAGGTTCGCCCTCGACACCTGCTCCAAGAAGAACGACCTCCACGGCGCCCTCGCCCTCTACGACTCCGCCCGCTCCCGCAACCTCCGCCTCGGCCTCTACCACTTCAATGCCCTCCTCTACCTATGTTCCAACTCCCTCGCCCCTTCCGCCTCCGAAAACTCCGTCGGCTCCGCCGTCCAGAAGGGCTTCGAGATCTTCGACCACATGCTCGCCTGCGGCGTCGCGCCCGGGGAGGCGACGATTACGGGGATGGCGCGTCTCGCCGCTGCGAGGGGTGACGGCGACCTCGCGTTCCGCCTGGTGGTGGATATGGACGATAGGTACAAGGTTTCGCCTAAGCTGCGGACCTACGGCCCGGCGCTGTTCTACTTCTGCGAGAGGAAGGAGTTGGAGAAGGCTTACAGGGTGGAGGAGCACATGGTGGAGAAGGGGATTGAGTTGGAGGAGGTTGAGATTTCTGCGCTTTTGAGGGCGAGCGTGGAGGGCGGGCGCGGGGACAAGGTGTATTACTTCTTGCAGAGGTTGAGGAGTGCGGTGAAGGCTGTGAAGGAGTCAACGGCGGAGGTGGTTGAGCGGTGGTTTCAGGGGGATTTGGCGGCGGGGGAGGGAAGACTGGATTGGGACGAGGGAGAGGTGAGGAAGACGCTGGTGAGGAATGGGGGCGGTTGGCATGGCTTGGGGTGGTTGGGGAAGGGGAAATGGGAAGTTTCTAGGACGAGGATTGAGCCGGATGGGCATTGTTTGAATTGTGGCGGGACTTTGGCTTGTGTTGATATTGACATTACAGAGACGGAGAACTTTGCAAGATCAATTGCTTCTTTGGCAATGCAGAGAGAGGCCAAAGCAAAATTTAGTGAATTTCAGGTGGAGAACTAAATTGCGTCTTAGTTTGTTGCATATGTTAAGCTTTAATTTGTTTAAAGCATGCAAGTTTACTATTCCAATGACTTTGATGTATGTATGTATGCTGTTTCCATTTTATTCCCGCCACTATTTGCACTCGCATAACAATCTCATTATATTTGAGGCGCGAAGGAGAGGGGCTACTTATTATCTATAGGACTTATCTTTCTTATTCTTGGACGCTTGATTATAATGAGCGCATCATGTCATACCTAAATTCACTCTTTTTTTTATTCTTTTCCTTTTATATATAGACTTTGCATAGCTTGATCTTCATTTTGTCGTACTGATTTGACTTCAGCAATGATATGTGATATGCCCTATTCCAATACCGGGACAAAAGGATTAGATGGGGGAGTGTTTTGAATATTCCTGTTGTGGTTAATCATTTATTGTGTATTATGTGTAAATTTAGGTATAAATATATCGCTGGGGAGGTGCTGACATGTCTATATGAACTCGCATTCAAAAGAATTCTCTATTTAGTTCCTTTCTACTAAAATTATTTGTTTACTTGGACGTGTAACACCTCAGGTGAATATGAAACTGAGAAAGAGCATCACATTAGTTTCACTGATAACTGATTTTGCTTATGGTTGATGTTGACTTTTTATGCAGGAATGGTTGGACAAACATACGGATTACGAGGCTATAGTGGATGGAGCAAATGTTGGTTACTATCAGCGCAATTTTTCAGGAGGTGGATTTACCACTTTTCAGGTATTCTGAGTTTCCTGCTTCTTCTCTGTCTTCTGTTTTTTATGTTTCTGTACTTGAATATGAATGTGGGCTGTTGATGTGTCTGGGTTGATCAGGTTGATATGGTTGTTAAAGAATTATGCAAGAGAAACCAAAATAAATGGCCTCTTGTTATACTTCATAGCCAGCGGGTACAGTCCCTCATGGAGGATACTTCGAGTCGGAAGATACTTGAAGAGTGGACATCTCATGGTGCTTTATACACCACTCCGAAGGGATCTAATGATGATTGGTATGCCCTGTGTTTTTGCTTTAGGACTTGTTCACTTTCCAAGACAAGAGGTTTTATTTCCTCTGGCCTATGTTTACATAATCTGCCTCTTATATTTTACTTAAAATTGGGTGATGTCTGACTTCTCTTCCATACATCCAGCACAATGCTATTAACAGCAGTTTCTGGGTTTATAACGAGCTGAGCCAGCTTGGTAGTTTTGCTGGCTCGATTTACAGCTCAAAGGCTTGGCTGGAATCTTAGATGCCAAGTTTTTATTTGTTATATGTGCACTATTGTTGAAAAATTAATTTGAAATTATTTTGTATACTTTTTAGGGTATATTCAGAAGCCTGTTGACACATATTTTGCAAACATATAGTTTTGAAAGTTTATTATTAATAAATAAAATCCATATTTTAATGCTAATAATATGAAAAAAATAAAATTGCAGAGATCTAGCATTGCTTCTATGACTTGAATGTATCAGACGTCAATAAAGGAACTTTGCCTGTATACATGGCAACAAACTGTAAATGAAAAGAAACTGAATATAGTTAGTTACTTAGTTGTAAAGAAAAAAATATTTTTTTTGTTGTCCCTATTTTACTCATGTATTCATTTCCTGGATAGCCTTGTCATTCTGTTTTTTCATTGTGGATCTTGAGATTCGATCACTCTACTACCTGTAAGTGTCTTCTAATAATTGCTAATGTTCCAGAAATAAATGTCCGGTTGCGATATTTTGAGAGAACAAATGCAGCGGCCATTGTCACTTGGCCTGTTTGTGCATATGATATTTTTCTCTTAAAGTCTTGTATTTTGTTTTCTTTTCATTTTTTAGTGTCCCTTTTTTTGGCAACTTATAAGAATTAGGATCCATGACATTTGCATTCTGAATTACTGATGCCTGCTTGTTTCCAGTAACATCTTATGTGCACACATGCATGGATCATCATACATGTTCCATAGAGATATGATGGCACTCATGCTGGAGTAGCTCAGTTGGCAGAGCGTGTGGTTTTAAACCACAAGGTCGAAGGTTCAAAGCCTTCCTCTAGTGAGTGAGTGATTATGTATGATGGTTATACGAGCAAAATGTTCTAGTAGTTAATTAATCCTCAGGGATGCAATAGTGTGATAATTATCATCGATGACTAGCTTTATATTGTACTATAAGAAAAATAATTTGCCATTATAATGACAACATTTTCCATCTGGGATTGAAGTTCTATCTTAGGGGAGCAACTAAAAAAACTTGGTCAAAATTCATAGTTTTTTTTCTCTTGGTTGAAATTTCTCAGAGTTGATCAGGGTTTTCTTGGTCTTGCCTCAAACTTGAACAGAGTTGGGTTGAAAGTGAAGTCTTTAAAGAAAGTATTTGACAGTCATTTGCAACACCGATATATTTTTGTAGTTTCTATCATCAAAGGCAGTTATGTTCTTCATGAAAAGACCAGTCACCAGCATCCTAAAAATCCTTGTGAAGGAAGATAATTGTTAGAATACTATTCAAGTGGAAGTTGGTTTGTTACTATTAGCTAGAATTAATCATTGATGGAAAGTGATTGATGTGAGATTACCTTTATTATGATCCATAAAAATCGGTTTACTGTAGCTATAAAAAAGAGTAAAAAGTTTTGTGATTATTGATGAACAGTATCATTAGTTATCAAGTTGCCTTGGTTTTTGTTTGGAGCACTCTTATCTATTCTTCTCTGACCCTCCCTGTTGATTCCGTGCTGGTTTGCCTTCTCCCTTACCCTTCAGTACTTATTGTGCACCACAGCTTTCTAGCATCAGTCCTTTAAAATGTAATGTGGATTTTGACCTAAGGATTGCACTTGATTTGTCCCTACATTCTGCATCAATCAGCAACCAGATTTCATCCCCATTTGTTGCTGCTTCATATCTAACCGGTTCCTATCCTGGCCCACAACTTTGTGTTGTGTCTCTTTCGCGCCACAAATCTATCTCCTTTGTATTAAGGGGCTGTTTGGGTGAAGAATTTTTAAAAATAGAATTAGAATTTTTTAGAATTAATTTTATTAATTCACCATTGAATGAGAATTAAGGTTGGTAATATTCGTTTTAGAATAAATTCGGATGTCGCGTCAAACTCATATCTAAAACTTTAAATTAACATAACTCTCCCTTCCGAGCTCATATATGCACATTCTGTTGCACTCGTATTGACGAGCCCTATCAAACAACATCCCACATGGGAACATCCCAAATGGGTAAGAAATTTTGAACTTTTAAAGTAGGCCCCACCTATATGACATGCTTCCCAAAGTTCAAATTGATATGAAAGATAATAATTGAAAAATAATGGAATCTTTAATTTTGAAACGGGGGTAGGAGCCAGAATTGATGGAATCATCTCATAAGGTGATTTGGTGATTCCGGCTAGAAATGGCGTGGAATCAACATTCGGATTCTCCCCACCTTTTGTACCCAACTTGGATTATGTTAATTTCAGCCGGAATTGGGGCTGGATCGATGAAATTTTACCCAAATTCCACACTAAAATAGCCCTTAAATCCCGCCCTCTCTCCTTCTAAACCCATAAAGACCCAACTGTTCCTACTGATTGATCTCTCTAACTCCTTGCAATTCATTCTGAAGACAAAAAATTCTCATCAAGTCCAACATCTTTTATGCAGTTTAGTTCCATATGGATTAATATTTTACAACAATCTCCATCTTACAGATTTGCCACATTAAAGTGTAGAGTAGACTGGTTCAGACAGTTTGCAGCAACCCAAATATGAAGAAGATTGGAGAAGAAGAGATTTCTTATCCTCAATTACTAAACAAATGAAAAGTACAATGGTGTGCTACTTCAATTTACCCAATCCAACCTCAAATTACGACTTCAGATTCAGATTCGAAATTCAAAGAAACTACTGATGTAATTTCAAACTTACAACTTCAAACATGAAAAGTACAAATCTGTAGGGAAAACATAAATTTAAACCTTAGAGGAACAGCATTTCAGAGGGTTGGGGGTGAGAGAAACAACCCTTAGGTGAAAATTTGGAGGAATTGCATCTCCAAATGAAGAAAACACTCTGGTCAACAAATGAATTAACCAAAAGCTACTTACAATGAGATCTGACCTCTATTTATATCTCCACTAGAGTTCGAATTTGAAATCCTTCGTAATTGGCTCCAAAATGAGCTGTTGCGTAGCTGGCCACGTCCCTGCTGTGTGCCCAACAACTAATTCAGTTATAACGGTTAAAAATAATGTTATGAGTTGGCTAATTCCATGATCAAAAGAAAACCCTGGGATAATTAATTTGTATGGTCTGTTTTGAATTGAAGATTTGAGGTGTATCATCAATTCAAGATTAGCTTTGAAGACTAGATGAGAAAATATGAAGATTTCAAGTAAATTCAAGCAACATGGAAACTGTGAACAAACTACATGAGATCCTGAGACTAATGAGCACAATGAACTGGTATTTTATATCTTTTTACATTGATTTCACTGTCGCGTAAGTCAGAAAGAGTCAAAATTAGATGTAAAAGTCATTTTTAAAATCTGTCAAAGTTGAATGTTAGACCTAATGTGTCATGACTTCTAGAACCTCAATAAGCAAACGTTCTATCGCCTTTGAGTTCACTAAATAAAAATTGTAACTCGAATGTTTTATCCATGGTAAGCAAATGTTCTTAAGGAACAGTTTTATGAAACTTCCTGTTTTTGAGTCCAATTTTTCTGACTCTCACAAAACAACTTAGGGTTTCGAACTTGAAGCAAAGATCTCTCTTAGAATAGACGTGGAAATAAGATAAGAGAGATCTTTGCTTCAAGTTCTAAACCCTAGAGTTCTATCTCTTAGATCTCAGTTTTGTTGGGTAAAAACTTTATGATTTTATTCAATTTCCAATACTTATTCTTAAGAACTGAATTGAATCTGTCCTCAATGAGTCTATTCACTTGAGAGTTAGTACAACACCTTCATACAAACATTACTTTCATACTTCCCGTAGAAAGTTGATTTCTTCATGTGCAATTTGATTGCTTTGGTGGATACTCTGTTGTTACCATTGTTGGATTGATTGAGAAGCTATTGACACGATGGATGCAAATCATGAGAATTGGCGTTGAAGCATGAAGTGAAGATTGCTTTTGGTTAAAATTAGGGAAGTGATTGTTACAAGGTGAATTGTATCAGTTTTATCTTTATAGTGAAGTTTTCGAAGGTTGGATTAGATCCCATGGTTTTTTCAGTAAAAAGTCGTGCGTGATATGTGTTTGATTGTTTATTTTTGTCTCACGAAATAGTACATTGTTAGTGCTGAAAATCTGCTTCTTATTAAGTCATAAATTGATTAGATTATTTTGTGGATGTTTTTAATTTGGATTATAGTCTGCTAGGGCATGCTTGATGCGATGCACATGCTCGCAAACCTTCAATAACTGCTTCCAAGCTGGCATTCTCTTTAGAAATTGGGCCTTCAACATGCAAATGGGCTTTAAAGCTTCCCAGCCTTCAAACAATTGTGGAAAGCCTCGACAAACTCAAAACTAGCAGCTAGCTAACACTTAACTTCTAACACAATGCTCTACTTAGCAGCCTTTCAACTAGCTCCCAACTGCAAACTGGAAGCTCCTTGACCTTGACCTTGAAACACTCAAACAGCTTAGGATGCTTCAAACAAATTTGCAAAGAGCAGGAATTCAAAGGCTATGCAAAAGTGTCTACCATAGACTACGTGTGAATTGGAAGTAGGATGTGACAATATTCACTGTTTTGTTTGACACAAAAGTAAAACTATAATTTTGTGTACATTTCGAATGATAGACCACCAGTGGCGTTCCCTTCGGACATGTACAGTGCTCCCTCATTCTGCTATACCTTCTATGACGGATGAAGATTTCAAATTTAATAGAAATTGTGCTATACAGGAGAATTTTTGTTTTCCTTAGCTGGGACATTGATCCATTCTCGCTATGAAGTAATTTTAGCAAGAACTGTGGACCATGAACAAATATGGGTTTTAAGACCACAGCAGCCTTACCTGCTCCAGAATGCAGACCATAGTCCATGTCAATCCAAATACTGTAAACAAAATGCTACGCTGCTTCTCAGTTCTTCATCATGAGACACCCCCACCATCTACAATTGTCATGGCGAATTCTGCTCTGCCATTTCCTGCTCAACTGTGAACTGTTGTCACACTTCGGTTCATTTTTTAGTCTCTTAACACGAACTCAAATGGTGGTGAATTTGATGCTGCAGCTTTCCCTGACCATGTTGCTTGTTATCCTATTTGGCACTATTTTTACTTTTTCTTGATGCATACATTTAACCACAGCTTTATAACAATGTGCATCTTTAGTTAGAAACATAAATGATATATATATTCTTTTTTTCCCATATTCATTGAAGCTATTAAATGCTCATTCATTTCTAGTTTATTTAAGAACGATTTGTATTGACCTTTTCCTTCAGGTATTGGATTTATGCAGCTGTGAAGAATAAGTGTTTGATTGTGACAAATGATGAGATGAGAGATCATATTTTTGAGCTTTTGGGCCAAAATTTTTTCCTAAAGTGGAAAGAACGTCATCATGTACGTATTGCTTCATACAAATTGGTCACTATGGCTTTCTCCTTTCTTATCATTTGCATGTAAACGATAAAGTGTCTAACATCATTCTCTCTGGTATATACTTTGCATTGCTCATGGGCAGGAATAACAAGTGCACAAACCACCTATGTTCATAAAATGCCGTATGGGCTTTTGGGTGTTGAACATTAGAAGTCAAGACTTGGTTTTATAAGGTAGTTAAGAATGATGACATGTTCGACGTAAGAAGTTAAAAAAGTGTCCACCCTCATAAGCTGGAGTCATGTTCATCAACTGATTCCGTTAGCTTCCTGCCATTCAGGAGCTACTTTTGGTTTAACTACAGAACTTTTTTTCTAAAATTTTGGCAAAGAAAGTTACAGAAAGTTTGTTTATCCAAGTGTCATGTCATTTTTTTTGTATAAGCAGCTGCTTTTTGGCTGTAACTTGTTCAAGCAGCTCAATATGAAGACAGTACCAAATATCCAGATGACAGAAAATTTTCTAGATAGGCAAATGTACCTAGTTTAAGTGAATGACTGACATTAAATAATCTCTATAGGTTCATTACACTTTTGTGAAAGGCGAGGTGAAGCTTCAGATGCCACCTTCTTATTCGTCAGTAATTCAAGTAAGATTGAAGTCTGAAATCTTTTTTGACTTGTATATGTATCATTTTTGTTTTTGTTTTTTTGACCCTTCATGCGTGCTGCTAAAGTTTATGATATCTAACAGCACCATATTACTTTATTTAATATTTGGATGTAATGTAGTTCTTGTCTTTCGTATTGATCATTGTCCTGCAGCTGTGCACATGATTAAAGTCTGATTTTTGTTTTGACTTGTATATGTATCAGTTTTGTTTTTTGTTTTGTTGACCCTTCATGCATGCTGCTAAAGTTTATGATTCCTAATAGCACCATATTACTTTATTTAATATTTGGACGTAATTTAGTTATTTTCTTTCATACCAGTCGTTCTCCTACAACTGTGCACATACGGGTGTAAATGGGCCGGGCTGGCATGCGGCCTGCTACTGTGGGCTGGGCCCACCCTCTACAGTAACAAGCCCAGCCCGGCTTGGCACACAGGGGGATCGGCCCGTGCTGGGCCTGGATACCTAGGCCCATGGGCCAGCAGGCTCGGTACCCCCCAGGTTGCAGGCCTGCATGGCAGAGAGCCCGCCCAGGCCCAGCCAGGTGCTGGTAACATGCAGTGGCCAGGCCACGGCTGCAGCCTGGGAGTAGGCCACGGCCAGGCTAGGAGGAGGTTGCGACTGCAGCTTGGAAGCAGACAGCAGGCCAGCAGTGAACAGGCGCAAGCCGTGACCAATTTTTTTGTTTAAAAATTATGTGCTGTGCTTGGCCTAGCAGGCCGCGCCGGCCCACTGCCACCCCTATGTGCACATGATGGAAGCTTAGTTCTTTTCTTTGGATTCAGATGTCTTTGAATATTTTAGACTTTATACTTCCTGCAATAAATTATTTCTAATCTAGGAGTTGTCTTTTTGCATGACAAAAAACTAATATTTTTTTTTTGGGGCATAGTAAAAAAGAAAAAAATAGTATTCTATGTTGTCCATTTTAAGGATGTGTGGAAAGCAACTCCTTTGCTTTCCATGCTTTTGGGTAGCAACTGTAATATTGATGTCATCAAGTGAAACTTCTAAAATTCTTCACTGTAAAAGGATATTTCTGGAATTTATTATTGAAGGATTTTATAGAAATTGACAATGAGTATCATCATCATCTTCATGTACACCTTATCTAGGCTATCTGGGATCAGTGACATGGATTTCATATCACCATTTGACTCCTTTTACAAATTTCGGAAAATCTTAGATGAAAAAGGGCATTTATGGAATTTGAAGAAGAAAATTCTAAAGCATAAGTTGTTTAGGGAGAGAACCTTTTGGTTTACATTAAGTTCCCATATGAAATGAAAAATGGAAAATAATAATGGTCCAACGAATCTGTCTAACAAAGCCCTCTAAATGTGATGGGGCGAACTTTGGTTGGACAGAGAAAATGGGCATGTGAGGCCCACTTTTTCTCTGTCCAACCAAAATCCACCACATCAAAGATTTAGGGTTTTTTTTTGGACATATTTATTGGACGTGTATCAGCTACCTTTTATTTTGTAAATCTGCTGGGCAATTTGATGTCCCTCTTTGATGGAACAAAGTCTAATGCGTGTCATCTCATCTTGAACTTGCTAGTGGAGCCCTAAACGATAATGAGAAGTTAAATCTCTTATTCTAGATATGATGGGCAGCCAGGGACGGAACCAAGAGGGGCACTAGCATGCCCTACCCCCCCCATCCCCCTACTACAAACTTTTGGTTCTTTATAGTAGGGCCATGCTTAGAATTGTTAGTGTTCTTATTTTGTTTAAATTATATTTCTTTATAGAAGACTTCTGTATTTCTTTATTTCTCATATAGGTTTGGTGTCATTGTGGTAAAAGGGTTTGCTGTATTTCTTAACTCTTCTATTTGGCAGGCTGTGAAGCTCTTCGCTTTCTCTCTGCTTTTCTTCTTGACTGCCTTGATTCATTTATTGTTGAAGATTACTGATTCAATCTAAATTGTCTTTTACTTTGACTTGACTTCTTTGTCATTCAATTAGATGTTTACCCTTTCAAAATTTGTGTTAACTTCTTAATATTATTAGGTTGTAGGGAGATTAGTTGTGGGTAAATCTTCTACAATTTATGCAATTTTAAAGAGGAAGGATAATCAAAATTCAGAAACCAATGAACATCCATGTACCTCGAATCCTTATTCTAGTGAAGATTGTCCTTCTAAATCTCCAAGAAGTGAACATAAAGAAGCTGATATTACTTTTGTATAGTTATAGATGGTATTATTTATTTTGGAATTTGGTTTATGCCCCCCCAAACTTGGGTTAACACCTTTGTTATGATAAATGAATTGGCAGGGATCAGACCCCCTTAAGCTTGATCTTATTAAAAAAAAGAATTATATTCATAATGTACTTTTGCCTCCCCCTCCCCTGCCCTGCCTAAGCTTTTTTCCTGGCTCCGTCCCTGTGGGAAGCTATAGATTTAATGGCATTTACATTATTAGATCTGGAAGTATAAATATGGACATCATTTCTGTTGCACACCAGCCTTTACAGTCTCCCGCACAAATTCAAACTGTGTTAGCTTGTCTTTATTTGTTGATGAAGAATCTCATTATATTTTTAATTACATTGAGAATGAACAAATTGATTCTAGAGCCCAGTGATTATCTTGTTCTCAAGAGCCATTGAAGAGGTCTACATGTATAGCATGTTCGTCAAGTACCTCAACCATTCTTGAGCAACTCGAGAGTATGGATTCAATGGAAAAAAAACAATGATGCATGATTTCAATCTAAAATTGGTAGTACATTTCTACAACTGCTCAAGAAGGAAATCTCCTTTTGTTAGATGAACTTCTACCTAGCCCTTTAGTTTTTGATGTATGTAAAGTAAAGTGATGACACACGAAATGCCCGGGTCTGTCTTTTGGGTAAGTTTCATTTAGGTTTCTAATAAATGGAACCAAACCAAGCCAAGATGAGGGGCCGTCTTTCTAGAAGGAAGGCCAACCGCAATAAGTATCAAGAGAACAAGTACCAAATGAAACCATTCTCTTATGAGGGGAGGCAAGTCACATTGGGAATGAGAGAATGAGAGAGAGAGAGAGAGAGGGGGGGGGGGGGGAGGGGGAGGGAGATTATGCGTGGGGTGCATATCGGCTGCGAGACGTGTTTTTAGTGGGGTAGGTGGGTTTGGAAAACCCACCAGCCCCATGAGCCGCTGGGCTCCCAAGTGCCTGGGCGCTTCTTTAGTATTTCTAATACTTTAGCTTCATGAAGAAGTTCTAGAAATTTTATAACTATCTCCATCAACTTAAATGTTCAGTTTCCAAAAAACATCCCAAAGTTGAAAATTTTCTTTAGTAGGAGGTAAGGTCTTAAATGAATGGGTCTTTATGAAATATTTAGTTTTAAAAAAAATCGATGGAGGTGGATGATTTTTGTGCACTACTAATTATCTTTGAATTATTTGCATTTATTTGCTTAATAACTAAGAGATTAGTATTCTTAACTGATGCTTAATTACTTATTGCTTATGGCTTGGTGTAGGGATTGATGCCCTAATTTTCGTGATAGAATAGAGCTATTCCTAAAATCTAGTTCTTTTTTATGTTGTAAAGTCTAGTTTACGGTAGATTAGCTGTAGTGTAGTAAAGGTTTGCAATCTCTGACAATCTCGTCTTGGTTGGTCAAAGAAACAAGATTTGGAAAGGATGATGTAAGATGATATAACCCTTTCTTTTTGTTCCTACCTCCCACCCACAGGACTTGTTTTTTTCCTTCCCACCCCTCCTCCCTTCTTTTTTGTTTATTTGCTTCTGGAAGCCTGACAGTGGGTCCAAAAGTCCCCCCCAAGAAAAAAGTGGAGATGGAGGCAGTGTTGGCATGGAGGAGGTTTAAGAGGATGTGGTGGGAAATGGGGTGTATAGGGTAGGGAAAATGAAGAGGGAGAATATGATTTTTGGCTTGATTTAGGAGACATTTTGGGTTTTGGGGTGGGGAGAGAAAAGAAGGGGTGTAAAAATACCCATTCACATATAATGCTCACCTATTGAAATTTGAACTGAAGAATTTTTGCTGGTTGGGCAGTGATGCTTGTCCTACGATATCATGAAACAAGAAATTTCTGAAGCCAACATGGATGGATGGTGGTTTTTATTTCCATGAAAGGATTTAATTCTTTGAAGTGTTAGATAGAGAACTGGTCAATGTAGAGCATGATGAAAGATAAGTACTCCCTCCGTCCCACATTGATAGCTCCATTTGGTTTTTCAAAATGAACTAAAATGAGTACAAATTTAAGAAAATAAATTAATTTTAGTTCATTTTGAAAAACAAAAAATGGAGCTATTAATGTGAGATAGAGGGAGTACAAAATTAGTAAAATAGACGGTCCAAGAAATTTTTTGCAACTGTAAAATTTGAATTTTTTATCACATATCTAGAAAGGTGGTTTCTATTGGACAATCTGTTTGTTTGGGCCGGTTATTGTTGTACCATTCCTTCCTTAACAGCATGAGCTGGCAACTTGGTTTCTATCGTGGTATCAAAGGTAGATCCTAGTTTCAATCCTCACTCCCTGCCTTTGCATATTCTGTGCACATGCAAGCATCTACTTCTGTTAAATTGTGCTTCGCGGTGCAGCGGGGGCATTAGGATAATTTGTCATTCTATTTGAGCCGGTCTTGGCTTGATATACATTATTGGGCAATTCCTTAATAACTCGAGCTTTTGATGTAACTTTGTTTCTATCAGTTTCCATTATAATATAGCAAAACACATTATCTACATTTTTAGTCTTTTTTTTTATTATTATTTCTACTTCTTATTCGTCATTGCAAGGAGTAGAGTTAAGGGTTGCAATTTTTACCTACCCAAATTCCTCTCTTTTAGTGCCTCAATCAGCTCTGTCTTACTTTTGTATTCTAGTATTTTCAGCCCCTTAACTCATCAGAGAGTCTGGATCGCCTCTAGAAATAATTGTTTGTGAACTTCAGCCCTTCCTTAAAGCTATAAGCGAACATTGAAGCTCATTCATTAAAAGTTCAGCTTTATCACTTCTCTCCTCCTATGCACCAAATGGTGTTACAATCATGGAGGTGCTGTATGATCCCTATTTTAGTCTCATAGGGAACTTTCTCCTCATCTTGCCAAAATTGCATTACGCAGTAGAGCTTACTAGCGATACAAAATCGATGGGTCGTATCATATTCAAGTCAAGTAGTTGGCTTCAGGTTGCAAATTGTTTAGGCTGGAATCTCATGGTCTGGTTTGGATCCTGAACAAAAGACACTGTTATATTTAGAAGATTTAAATATGAATCAATAATTTTACGGGTATATTTAAGGTGCAAAAAGAAGAGAAAATCTAACCTTCAATCCAGCTTGTTTATTTATCGGGTAATATAGGTTGGGTTTGCAGATGAGGTCAGTCAGGTTTTGCGACCAGAGTGCTACCTGTTTTGTGAGTGTTTCCTTTTCCTTTTACATCCAAAGTGTTCAGACTGTCGATTTATCAAGTTTATTATATTTAATTCGTTTGTGAATCTTTTTTTATTAATATAGAACCAGTTAAAAAAATAAATATGATGTGCAATGTGACAGCGCATTGGAGGTAACACCTATCTTTTTCTAAATATCAGGAGTCGGACACGGGATCATGGCATGTGCCTCTAAATCCTGAATGCAACAATGAGACGTCAAGGACGTGGCTCTGTATAAAGAGAAAAGAGGCAAGCCATAATTCTGGTGAGGTCTTGGCAAAATCCTCAAATGATTATGCAAGTGATAGTTTGGCCTACTATGACCAGATGTTGGCTAATTCATGTTCAGTTACTGGGAAAAGAAAAAGGTAGAAAAAACTTCTGCCTAGATTTTCTGATGTCCATGGTTGCTGGCTTATTATTGTACTCCCTCCGGCCCACATAAATTGCTTTATTTGATTTTTCAAATGGAACTAATTTTAGTTCATTCTAAAAAATCATTAGTTCATTTTGAAAAATCAAATGCTTCAAAATCAAATGGAGTCCCACAGAGAGAGTATTATTAAAGTTTCCTGTTCGGAATTTTTGTATTCTTTGATGGGAAGTTTTCTTATTTAATTGAAATATCAGTTGAGAACATGTAAAACTGCATGAAAATAGCATCTTTGATGGGAATTTGTGCGTTAAATGTTGCATTGGGGAGCGCCTGAACATGCAAAAGTCCAGACAGGATAATTAACTTCCTTGGAACTGGTGGAACGTGTGATTATTACAGAGTTTGTAGCTTGTTGTGTTATGGTGATCTCGAGTGAAGACTTGACATTAAGAAGGGATCAGAATGTTTGCAGTAAAGAGACAACAGAGATCTGGTGAGCATGACTAGATGATCTCGGACTTGGAATACTATGTGAACATTCCAACTCATGATGGTCCGATTCTTGAAAGAAATTGACCTGACCGTTAATAATATTAAGCTCTGCCATTGACATAGTTACTTCTAGAAACAGAGAACTGGCCTCTGTGATTGGCTTGTTACAGAATCCCGTCTTGAAAGAAAAGCCAAAATAACAAATTGAGATGTGGAAAAGTCATCTTCTAAGTGTTCATGCTGTTCATTTTTTTGGCAGATTTATTTGTTCTTATACTTGAGTAAACTGCAAATTGTTTTAGTCCATTGTGCTTTGTCTGATGTATGCGAAATTCATTCACACTTTTGTTGGGCATTAAAGATATTATTGATAAAGGTATGCGATCTAAAATTCTTCATGTTTTCATTTCTTTAGATTCCATAGTTTTGTTGGGTTGACTCTTCTTCTGGGTTGAGTTCATGTTTAGATCAGCCGAAGTTTCTGTTTCTTGAAGTGTCTCATGTGAGGTATCATTTCAATTTCAAACCTCGGTGAGATTTGCAGGCTGCTGCTCGGAAACAGTAGAAAATGTCCATGTACAACCTGTACTCATCTGCCTAAACCAGCATTTATCACACAGTTGATCTAAGCTCTTCGTTAGCTAATACAAACATTGAGGGGCTGTTTGGATAGCAAATTAGCTCATTGATTCCGTGGATTCCGACATGACTCCATACGTTTCCGCATAAATTGTATTTGGCTGCAAAAATTTCATTGGAATGAAAAAATTCCATTTTTTCCAATCAAATCTCTGATTCTCGCGAGGACATTTGATCGCGAAGTAGGCGCTTTTGTTGACCTTTTCTGTCAACTTCCACCTGTCATGTGCGTATAACATTCTATTCTATTTCATTCTACGGAATTGGGGCATTTTTTCAATTTTATTGTTCTCATTATGATTTTGCTAAATTTGATATCCAAATAGCCCCTGTTGCGAAGTTAAAAACAAAATTACACATACTCGGCTTGTTCATGTTTAGAAAATTCTGTTGCTTTTTTTTACCTGTTTTGAAGATGAAATATGTGAAAAAAAGATCTTCTAGCTTGATTCTAACAGTCCAACTAACTCCATTAAAAAAATCTGTGCACCAATGATCCAAAGACTCCCCTAATGATTATCATTTAAAAATATAAAAATCCATAATGCAATACTAAAATATGGTACATAAAATAAGCAATCAATCAACATAACCAAAAAAATAACCCAGATATGAAAAACAAGAAATACACAAAAAAAAGTGATCCATGAACCAGGTTTTGCAGCGTATTATTACTTCCATGGCCGGATGCTGAGCACAACGACGAGGATGATTATGAGGAGGATGATGATGGCGATGCAGGTCCACTTCCTGGTGTTCTTCTGGTGCTTCCTGGCCGTCTGCAGCTGCTCCGCCCCTCCCCGGACGAAGCTGTTGGCCCTGGCCACCTGACTCTCTATGTCGTCCAGCTGCTCCCCCTGCGCCTGCACCAGCACCGCCATGTCCATGAACACCTGCTGCAGCTCCAGCAGGCTCCTCTCTATCTGCTTCACCGCCCCATGCCGCTCGCTTATCTCCGATATGGTGTCCAGTATCCTCCCCCGTCCCTGCTCCCGTATGGCCTTGGCCAGAAACATCTCGCTCTCGCCTGTGGCGATCAGCGTCTCGACCGTCGACTCGTCCGGCTTCTCCCCGGTGACGGTGTAGTACCGGCGCTCCACCGTCTCCCTGTACTCGGCCGCCACGCGCTCCCGCAGAGCCTGGAACTTCTCGGTGGCGTCGATGAGCTTCTTCCGGAGGCCGGCGACGACGGAGGTGCGGGTGCGGTCCGAGGAGCTGCCGGGGCCGCAGCCGGGGAGGCTGCGGTTGGCGGCGTTGGCGCGGTCGAGGGCCTCGAGCTTGAGCTTGATGAGCTTGGCGCGGCGGAGGGCCTGCCCGACGTCGGCGTCCATGCGACTACGGAGGGCCCGAACGGCCTCCGCGTTGTGGAGGGTCTTGCTCGACTCATTGGCCTCGTGGAGGCTCTTGTAGAGAGCCTCCACCTCCCTCAGCTCCTCCTTCACCCCCTCCACGTCCTCAAAGAACTTGTCCAGGTTCGCGCCACTGGCCGCCGCCATCTGCACCTCCTTGGCAGGTGGCGCCCCCGCCTCGACGTCGTCGCTCCGGAATTGGGAGAACGAGCGGGAAGAGAACAGATCGTTCATGTTGATCCTTGTTCTTCCAAAACAGCTTCTTCCGAGTATCTAATTTGAGATGGGCACTAGCAGAACACTCCTTCCTCGCTTTGTGCTGACCTTGATGATGATTTAAGATGCACACGTACAAAAGAGAATCAAGATGATGGCTCTTCTAAAATCCTCTCTACCTCTGCTTATCAAATGATCTAAAGCAAGCAACAGAAGAGAAAAATGGATGATGGGTATTTCAGTGGATGAATATTCTCACCTTCTGATCCAAAGAGATGAGGGAGGAAGTCTGATATGAAGATCAGATGGAGCAGCTCTGGCGATCTGCTGTGGTTGCAATGAAAATCAAGACAGACGTGAGGGGAAGAAGAAGAAGAGAGGAAGAGGCTGCTGCCGAATAAGGGAAACGCGGTTGAGACCGGGCCTTGGCGAGCCGGCAGAGACCGGAGACTTGTCAACTTGAGGAAGATTCAGACGACCTTCCCCTGTTTCAGTTGGGACTTGGGAGTCCATTAAAAGCTGCCCAATCTCATCCACCGTTGACTTCATCTTCACAGCGCTGTTATTCTTGGAAGGCCCCAGTTTCATTTCTTACGGAAGATGGGCTTCCTAATCAACCTTTAATGCTGACTTATGATGATTAATCAACCCAACCCAAATGTGGGCTGCTGGGCCTCTCTATTAAATTGCAACTTTCCATGGTTGGGTCAGATTTGGGACCAGAGTTTGTTTTCAACCAGGTCGTCATAGAATTGGAATTTTTTTTTGTCTAGATAAGCTGTCGATTTTGATGATCTATGGTGCATATGCTAGTGTATGCCTAATCATTAAGATCAACAAAGCTAACGTGTGCAACATATACAGTAGAGGATAAATTATAGCTATTTATTCATACATAGAGAGGAAAAATACTCCTTTTGTCCAAGATTAATAATTTTATTTAATTTTTTAAAATTAATTAATTTTGTAAAACTAAATAGAGCTGTTAGTATAAAATAAAGAGAGGTCTCCACGAAAAGGTGACTATCAAAATGAATAGGAAGATAACCAAAGGGTGGAATGGCCAGGACCATGTCACATGAAGTGGAGGTTATGAGTTTAAACCCCTGCAAGCAAAATTTAACATAACAAGCTCTATTCATATAGAAGTTCCCTTTCGCAGCATTTTGTTAGATTTTAAAACACTTTATAAATGAGTTATCTAGATTTGGGCTGCGACAGCGCTGCCTGCCGGAGCCAAAGAGGATGCCACAAGCAGAAAAAAGGCTCAGGCTGAGACCTTCTGAAATGGAACGGAGAGATAAGAGGGGGGAAATAACCGTATAGGAGAACAAGGAGGAAGAAGGATAGGAGAACAAAAATGCGTCATCCTTAGCCTACAAGTCATTGGTTCTATCACCCATGTATTCTAAATTTAAACTCGGAATACACTCTGACCATATCATGATTTTTATACTCTAATGTTCAATATACTAATAGATATTTGGGTAATGATCGTACCCAAGAGTGATTTTTTTAAATTTTTTTGCTATAAAACCCGGTAGTGATCTTGCACTTTGTCAGCAAAAATAAAATAAAATAAATCTTGCATATGTTTTAATAATAAAAAAAGTCAAAAGGGCTTAGGATGGCTGATGGGCTGGTGAGACTTTGATGGAGGGCAGTTCGCCTTCTCTTGGAATCTTCTTCATCCCTAAAAAAATGCAAATATCGGATTTCTAGGTTGGTTACAGAAATTTTCTTTTATTTTCCTTGTTGTTATTGTTACTTGTTAATGTTGTTACAAGATAAATATCTTGATCGATTTTTTAAACTTTAAGTGGCTTTTGTTCATTATTATTAGCTTCAGCCTGAAGCCTTCAGGTTTTCAAATCATCTCATTCTCATTACAAGTGAAACCCATCCCAAGGGAGTTGAGCACATAGTTAGTATGCTCCTTGTGTATAAGATGACATTAGGGCCGTGTGATTTTGATCGTAGACAGATTTGGATCCGCTCGTCTAATATGTGCTTCCTTGCGGTAATTTATTTTATAAAATATCCTCCCCTAACTCCTAGAATTATGTATTTAATTAAGGATTTTGCTGACGAGATGAGCATGTTTCAAAACTGATCGTTACGGTGTTTAGCAAAAATGGGCCCCATATACGAAGGGCTCCACATAATCCTTTATGCCCAACCTGTATAAAAAATGGACAACTTTCAAGAACCTTTGTTACAAAAATAAGTAATTTATTTTAAATACTGACTCTTTGGATACAAAATCTTATTAGTCTAGAATGTAGATTCTAGCAATTTTTTTTAAATAATAAAGGCTCAGAATTTTATGGGTAAATATTTTGAGATTTTATCACATAAGGATAATAATAACTCCCAAATTACATTAATATCCAACTACCATAAACTTTGTCATATAAGGATACTTAAATAATAATGATAAAGAGACTATCACACTCTTTTACTACTGTTAATATCTCTAGCCATCTAAGATCGACCCTTTCCTCGTCAGAAGATTTTGGAGCAGCAAGATCCTTACAAACCCCTCGCCACCTCCTTCTTCCCCTTCCGTGCTCCTCTCAGTCCACTTCGCTTCAAGTTCATGCTTTTGGGACTTGTTGTCATGGCGTCTTTTGGAGCCAGACACACCCTCCCTTTCCTGCCACTTCTGTTCACAGCCACAGAATGACGACGGTAAATCTCCTGCCATAAGAGGAAGGACCAGCCCTTGTGGTTGCCCGGTCAGAAGTATCAACATCTTTGTTGGTGATGCCCCTCGACGTTTGTTCCTATTTACGCATATGTGAACTCTCCATATGAATCATGGTTGAAAATGATTCATTGACACATGGAAAGGTAGTCCTCATATCATCTAGCCCCACATCATAAAACACGACTACGGATATAATAAAATTTTACTATTTAAGGAACATTAATTAATCAGTTTAATAAGTATTATGTAAATTAAAATTCTTCACACATGATAAAGCATAAATCGCACATGTACAAATGGTCTTCATAGGACTTAAAAAATAGTATCACCTTTAACAAAAAAAACAAATAAAGAATTCCAAAACCATTTACCATTCACACTGAAGGATAGTTTTATTGAGCTCACATCTAAAAGTGTCTACAAATTGTACATCTTGTTCACATCTAGAAGGACACGAAAAAAGTCTTTCTATAAACAGTGTCCACTTAATTAACACTTTCTTTTCTCCTGAAATTGGATCTTATGGGTTACTTAGTTTCATACTCATTGGCATGCTGTTGTCAGCAGAAAAGCCAACACTAGTAGACAAGCTAAAACTAGATATATCTTTAGCATTATTTAGATCATCAGATTGATTGCACCAAAGGAAAATAAATTACAACCATGAAAATTAAATAAATTAGAACTACAAAATATTGATACTGAACAATTGTAAAAGTCGTAGACTATTGTTAATCCAAAAATGTTCCACATGAAACCTTAACTCTTTTAACAAATACGCATAGAGAAAAATAATTGCACATTAATAAAAACTAACATGAGGAAGATAAGTACTAACAACGCTTTTTCAAAAAAACATTGTACTCTATCAAACAATAAAGTTTTACTATATTACAAAGCTGTAATATTTTACTGTCTAGGTTTATATGAAATTTTACTATTTGGAGACCTCCAGCTAGACAAAAATGCTCGGTTACGAGAAGATGGGGATCAACAACATTGACATTGATGGAAGAAGTGGAAGGAAGAATACTTTTGAATCCTAAAAAAATATTTTTCATGGTTATATGAAAATGTAAAATTTACTCTTTCAAAAACAGTAAACTTGTATTGTTTTGAATAGGTTGCAGCTTGGTCCGCTGTGGCAAAATCTCTCCAGACAGCCCTCACTGTTGTCAGCCCAACCATAACGGCCATGACAACCTAGCTAGTTGCCATAGACGCGATCATGACAACCTATCTGACCAACCATGGTGGCCTAGCATGACGGATATGGAAGCACATAGCCACAACTGACAATAGTATAGCCTCTTTTAGACCCATGATCCACGTAGAAAGGCAAAATCCTGTCCAAGGAAAGACCCTTCGACAGGTCATTTTTATCTATAGAGTCATCACCATTTCCACAACAGGAAATTATAATAAAGAAAAGATTCTCAAAACAACGCCCAAAAGGCAAAAAACAACTTCCTAAAGAATGTCCCGATGATTTATATCCATTGTTTATAGCATTAGAGATGTGATAGTAATATTTGTGTCAATACAAGCAAGAACTTCCAACAACCCCTGGAAGACAACAAAGACGTGCAGAAACACCTATTATGATCCAAAAATGTTCATTTATCCCCTAATGATCTATCCAAACACCATTCCACCTCATTTCTCACATAACCATACCAAAGATGCAATTGGAAAGTGACAAATACCATAAGTTAGCAATGCAACTGAGCTGCAGGGAAGACCAATAAAATAATGTTAGCTTTAGCTGCCACGTTGTGCAACAAAAAATGCACTTCGTGTCTACTAATGCATATGTACCTCAAGGGTGATCAATTTTCAATATGCCATTAATGGAATGGATGACCATAAATACATTGTAGCATTACAGTAAGATAGGTGCTCTAACCATTTTTAAACCACCTTCATATCAATTCAAGAGAGGGAGAAAAATTCCACAAATCCAAGAGCCCATCGAAAAACCTGATGTAGACGATCAGAAAGAATTATGGGAGAAGGTCCTTTAAATGCAAGTCTTAAGGTTATGCAGTAAATCTATCTCCAGCCATGGCAATGCATCTTAATGCCAGTCAAGATGTCTTCCATAACCAAACTGTAGATCCATTCAACCTAATAAAGTAAGAGAACAATGTTCAATAAAATATTCATTACAACTATAAATGTATATGTAGCTAATGACAATAAAATGGTTTCAAAGGATTTGACAGAAGCAGTTACATCTTGGCCCCAACCAGTCTTTATCTTCTTAAAGCATAGAGGTGGGGCTAGCGCTTTTATAAAAGCCCCACCATTCTCATGTACTGTTGATGGAACAAATACAATAAATTGACCGAATTTATTTTCTGCCTTTTGCTCCTAAGTTAGAGCTGACTTCTCATATTCATTCACTACATTTGAGATACTTTGATCGAAACATATTACAAGGACCTGACAGAAGGAGAACTTCCATATTAATATAACTTCATTACCTTCAATTCCCTCTTCAATGCCCACGAACACAATGACTAGATTTCCATTCTCACTTCTCCGAGATTTTTTCATTTTCTTGTCTTGCTTACCTTTGGTTGCCTTTATGTTTTTCCTCCCACCTCAAAAAGACCATTTAGGCCAATTTTTCAAACATCTATATCTATCATTTGGCACTAGAAAGATAAGTCAAAGAGGCATTTCTCCAAGCACATAATATGCTCACTTTAAAGCATGCATGCCCAGTTTCAATGGGAAACCAAAGACAAAGTGGGGAAGGCGCCAGAGAGTTTTCAATCTCAGCAAAAAAACACACATAAAAATGCACTTACTAAGAACAAGATCAAAGTTAACCATTTCGCTATTAGAACATCAAATTCCCTATCAAGGGCCAACTGGAAACTACAAATCAGACAAAACCTAGATTAGAATTATTCATTATAGACAAAGCTAGGGATACTACCTTATTCCACTAAGCATTTGGTGTTGTCAGTGTAAGGAACAAAAAATCTATTAGAAAGTTGTTTTCTTTAAATACTTAGTTTTTTGGTCTATTTTTTAAGCTCCATTGGAATTGGCCACATCAGAAATGGATTTACAGTAGGCATTTATCAAGTAATTAGATCCAATCCATCTGAATCCACAAAATCAAATGCTTGGGTTCCCTTCCTAAGCTAATAAGTAAAATTAAAAGTAGGAGTGAAGGGAAAATATGGAGGGAAAAGACTTATATTGCACCTGGTGGCGTGCTACTTTTTGCCGGGATTGCCAAGACCAAAGAATAACCAGGGATTGGGTTTGGAGGTGGAGCTAGTAGGTGGGCTTGCAGAAGATGATGAAAATCAAGGCACCACCATTATAAGCCTTTTGTTGGAGGTCGATATGTCAGTGGAATAATGCCGGAGGACATCAACCCACCTGGTCATGAGGTGGGTCACATATCCCCCTCAGGCCTCGGGTTCCTGAATCCGACCTGATCCGATTGTCTTCATCCTCCGGTCTCCACCTGCTCCACCACCTCCTGGAAGGGCCGATTCTCGTCTCAACTTTATCCACCGTCTAGGTGACCATGATGACCGACCTGTCCCAACCTGGAAGACGCAGGAGATCTCCACAGCCGATGGTTTCATGGAGGTGAACGACTGCCTTGCCGAGATGATCAAGTACCTAGCCAACGAGCCCTCCCTTGGCCTCTTCTTCGTCCAGCAGCACACCCAGAACGCCGTTCCCAATTTGGTCTCTGCAAAGGTACCTGCTTCGTCCATCTTTTTGACAAAACATGAGTTTCTGGGTCTACACATTCTGCTGTGTCGCAGTTTAAATTTCAATTTTGCTCTTAAAGTGTACAGTTGACTGACTGAGGGAGCCCGGAGCCGACCTGCTAGCGGAGCCATCCAATATGTTGTCCTCTCCCAATACAACGTGAAGTTTTTTGAGTCTAATATGGCAATCCTGGCTTAAAAGAAAATTGATTTAAGAAGTTGTCTCGGTGTTGGATTTTTTAGAAATGGGAGTAGATTTTTTTAGAATTAATTTTAAAAATTTATAGACAATTGTAAATAACTGTAAGTAATAAAATTTTTAGAATAAATTTATCGCATCAAAACTAATTTTAAAACTTTAAATTAATATAACTATCTCTCGCTCCTGCACTCGGATATGCACGTTCTTAGCACTATAGCTCTCTTAAATTCAAAGAATATCAAACAAGATTCCTAAAGGTAGGTAATTTTAAACTTTAAAAGTGGGCCCTATTTATATAATATATTTTCTGAGGCTCAAATCAATATAAATGGTAACCGTTAAAAAATAACGAAATCTGTAATTTTCAAAACTGGGGCTAGGAGCCAAATTCGACAGAATCACCTCACGAAGTAATTTAGTGATTCTGGCTAATTCTGGTTTGAAATGGCTTGAAATTAACTTTCGGGTAGAATGTTTAATTCTACCCACCTTCTACACACAAACACGATTCCGATAATTTGAGCTGGAATCAATAGAATCTTATAAAAATCCAATACACAAACAACTCCTAAAACTTGAGGGCACTAACCTTAGAAGTGTTAAATCTTAGCTACGACAGTTCTCAGTTTTTCATCCTTAAATAACATTTAAAGCATTTTTAAATAATAATAAAAAACAACTATGTAAATATTAGTAATGAATTGATAATAGCATTGTTAAAATTCAATGAATAATAAGCATAACCAATAAGCAATAATCAATATGAAAAAAATAGTTATCAATCAACAATTGCGATATCAACATTAATGGCAAATTTGGGCACCCCTTCAGTTTTTAAATACATTTTAAAAATACCCTTTGAAACTCAACCCTTTTCATGAGCAGAGTTCTTGTAGAAATGTCATGTAAGTCATTTTCTTTTCCCATCCAAATATGTCTTAAACAATAATGAGCTTAAAGTTATTTGTAATACAACATGTTGGAGAACATATAAAACATGTCTTGTAATTGGTTAATTACATTGATTAAAACTATGTAAAAACTTCATGTATATAATTAGCCTTAGGAATCTAACTAACTTTAGTTGTGGTTGGGTCGGAATTGAAATTGATGGACTTGAAAAATAGGAACATACTTGTTCTTATCTATCAAAGTTGAAGACTAAGAGTGTTAAAGCTAAAGAGATTAATTTTGCATACATTCACATACATAAATAACTTTAAATAGTTTAAAAACTAATTTTTGTGACTTTCATACCGAATTAGGGTAAAAATGATAAAATTATAAAAACAATGTGTAATTGATTGATTGTTACTTGAACTATTCCTTTATAAAATGAAATTGAGAGTAGAGGTGGCAAAGGCCCGGGCTGACCCCATAAAATGGGGGGACTGTGCCAGACCCAAGATTTGGGGGTCAAGGCCAATATGGGCCCAGCCTGGGCCGGTAGGCCGATTGATTGGCCTTGCAAATTAGGCCTTAGGCCTTATGGGCATGACCCATAAGGCATGATGGGCCAAATTTTAAATTTTTTTTTGGGCGGACCCAATAGTTGGCCTAGCTGGGAGGGCCCAAGGGTCAGGAATGGCCCGCCTGCACCCCCGGCCCTAGTCTGTTGAATCCTCTAGCTGAGAGTTTATCGATTGATAGCTGGGTTGATAGATCGATCGCTAGCAGTGTCATGCCCTAAGAAAACATTACGACTGATTTCTGTTTGAAACAATCATTCACTATCTATTATGATTGCCTAATATAAGCCTTTTTGAAAGAGATTATATTCCTAATTTGAGTCAAATTCTTAAACTGACTTAGAGTCCTATTTAAGAGAGGAAAATCTATAAAATCATAGAGAAGAGAGGAGAGTTCCTTCTCCATTATATTCCTAGAGGAGATCACTTAAAAAGCTTCAAACTCAGTTTAATAGTGGGTTTGTAAAGACACACAATTGGAAGAGATGAATCTCACACAACAAACAAAAGAAGAATTTGAATCTCATACAACAAACAAAAGATGAATTGTAACAAAGTCTTCAAAGAAGTTGAAGAAAATTCAAAGGTAGATCACTATGGACCAGTAGCTGATAGTGACATTGATGAATATACAAAAAAGTCATTGCGATGACAAAGTGATTGGTAGAAGCTTGTATGTACACCATCTCACTATTAGTTGTGGAATGTAAAGATACTACTCAAAGATTTGGTCGGGGATTGTCACAATTGGAGTCCCTTCTTCTCCTTCTCTTGCACATTCCTGATTTGAAACTTCTTTGGGCTATAAGAAGGAAAGCCCCTACAACTATAGGTCGTCACCAATGCCAATATGAGGGAAGCCTTTAGATCCTCCCCTCCTTTGCATGCCTCCGGCGGAGGCTATTTATCCCTGGCCACCCAAACCGGAGTTAGATACCCACCAGAGTTAGAGAAGGAGTTTAGGGTTTATTGTGAATTATACATAATGATCAATGTGGTTCTAGGGTTTAGTGTGGACTGTACACATAGAAAATAGAGTGGGAGTGGATCCCCATCAGGTTGAGGAAGAGAAGGAGGTGGTGGTGAAGAAGAAGAAAGTACTGGAGAGGGCTCGAAATTGTGTCGGTTCTATAACAAATTGCTTTTGTAAGGGCAATAAGTAATACCTTTCTAAGAGCATATATATTCTATGCTTTTCTTGGATAAATACTTAGAAATCAATAGATTTCAAAACTGCACTTTGGAATTAATACACACATATCAAGCATTTATTACAACAAAAAATGGCATTCACCCTCTTTTTGACCTGCCCAAATTGCACAATGTACATGACAATCATCATAGGAGCATCAAATCATGAGCTATCAATCAACAATTGCAATATCAACAACATTAAGGGCAAATTTGGGTACCCCTTTAGTTTTTAAATACATTTTAAACATGACATTTGAAACTTAACCCTTCTCATGAGGAGTGTTTTGGTAAAAATGCCATGTAAATTGTTTTCTTTTCCCATCCTAATAGGTCCTAAACAGTATTACACTTAAAGTTATTTGTAATACAACATGTAAAAGAACATATGAAGCATAAGTTTTGTAATTGGTTAATTTTGTTGATCAAAACTATGTCAAAACTTCATGTATGTAATTAGTCCTAAGAATTTAACTAGATTTAGTTGTGGTCAAGTCCGATTTGAAATTGATGGCCTTGAAAAATATGAGCATATGTGTTCTTATAGATCAAGGTTAAAGACTAAGAGAGTTGAAGCTAAAATAGATTAATTTTGCACACACTCACATACATTAATCACCTAGAATAACTTAGAAAAGTGATTTTTGGGAGTTTCAGTCTGAATTAGGGTAAAAAGGTAAAAATTATAAAAATATTGTGCAATCAATCGATCTCTACTTGAACTATTCCTTTGTAAAACAAAATCGAGAGTAGATGTGGCAAAGGCTCGGGTTGACCCCCTAAATGGCCAGGCTTAGGCCCGGTCTGACCCCATAAAATGGGGGAACTGTGTAGGGCCCAAGATTTGTTGCTCAAGGCCTAAATAGGCCCGGCTTGGGCCAGGTTGAGGCCCTTAGGTCGATTGATTGGCCTTACAAGTTAGGCCTTTGGCCTTATGGGTATGGCCTGTAAGGCCTTATGGGTATGACCCATAAGGCCTTATGGGTTTGGGCGTCCATAAGACATGAAGGGCCAAATATATTTTTTTTTTTTTGGGCGAAGCCAAGGATCGGCCTAGTAGGGAGGCCCAAGGGTCATGTCAGGCCTTGCTCTTGGATATCAGGTATAAGAACTCTTATCTTGAACCGGTTTACTTTTTTTTTTATTTATTATTTAATTGCCATTATGTGGTTTAAGCTATTTCTGATCGGTTTTGATAATTTTAAAAAATTTAAAGTAGTTACCAAAGGATTTTAAAAAAAATTATACCAAAGGATTTTTTTTAAAAAAATATCTTTACATTTATGGGTTTTAAGTTAATTTAAGTCATTTTTGAATTTTTACTATTTTTTTCTAAAAATTAGGGTTTGGCGGGACCCACTGTGGGCACCACGGTCAAAATTGGAATTTTTTAACCCAAAATGTCCCTTACATTTAAACTAAGACCTTGGATAATTATTTCAGAAATTTTTAGATTTTAATTTGGGTTTAAATAGCAAAATTACCCATTTTTAGTAATAAATTCTATTTGTACCCTATAAATTAGTTAGGTTACTATATAAGGAAAGACACATCCACTTTCCCTTTTGGGAAAGAGCTTAGACCTGGAGTTAGGAGGCCTAATCCCCCATTTGCCTAAAAAGGAAGGAGATTAAGGTTTGATTTGCTTAATATTTCCTTAAATCCCTTAGTGTTTTCTTAAATATTTTCAAATCACTTTTTCTCCTATGGTTTAATCTCGATTTCAAAGCATAAAGCTACTTATTTGAAATATTATTTCAAACCCTAATATTGAGAATACCATTTTTGAGTTTCTTGAACCCTAGATCTAAGGTTTTTCTAGAGATTTGGATGTTCTAAATCAAATTTATGAAGGTATTGATAAAAATCATGTTTTGGGTAGGTTTTGAAGGGGATTAAGGAGCCATTTCGAACCAAGAAGTTGCTGGAAGGTAAGGGTTTTGAGTCTTAAACTTGTTGTGATTTCGAATCTAAGCTTTGGTGTGTTTTTGAAGTGGGTTCCATGAATGAGAGCTTTAATGGTGATTTGTTTAAAGCTTGATCTTTGGTGTTATTTTCTTAGGGTTTTGCTTAATAATGATTAGAATTAATGTTCTAGAAGCTTTGGTTGGATTTTGATGGAGTTTGGGGCTTGGATTTGATGTATTAAGATGGATTGATGAAGGTTTAGTTTGATTTTCGAAATGGAAAAGACGAACCAGATCCACCCTTATGGTGATCGATCGAGCTTATAGGCTAATCGATCGGCCAGCTGATCAAATGGCCTAGCAGGCCGATCGATCGGCAGTACAACAAATTTTGGTCATTTTAATTCCTTTGTTTATTTTGATATTTCTACTCCAAAATATTATTTCTCATGTTCATGTGGGTTGATTTGAGTTAGAATAAGCTACTGGAAGGGTATGCTAGTGATGTTGGAATTTATGAAGAATATTTGGGTATTATGTGGAATTACATGATGTTGGTTAAACATGTGTTTTCTATTACATAAAGAAACACAAGGAAGGGGACGACCCTTTTAGGGAGTCGCGCCAACTAGTGGGCCCGGCTATCCCGTGGGCCACTAGCTGTTCCAATACAATTAATCGTCCTATTACATAAGCAAACCTTAAGCAATTATGAAAGAAAGTAGCCTAATACAATGCAATAAAAGGGAAATAGGTAGCCCGGGTGATCGTGCACAACACTCCACCATGCTTCTGCTATTTACCTTGTCCTCAAGGCGACCAGGCCGGATAACGAGCCATGAACTCGTCCTCTGACATCCAGGTGGCATCCTCAAGGGGCTGACCTTGCCAAGAAATGAACACCTCTGTAGTTATGTGGCAATAATGGCACACTTATCAAACACCGAGGCGGGAACATGATCTGTAGGTGGGGCTGGTCCCATCAAAGGAGGTGGTGGAACATCAGTGGTGAGGGAAGTGTCACCCACACATTGATGGAGTCTGGATACATGGAAGATGGGGTGGACTAAGGAGCCAGGCGGTAAAGCAAGACGATAAGCCACTAGGCCAATATGCTCCATCACTGCATATGGACCATGGAAACGGGGGGCGAGCTTGGAATGCTCAGGCTGAAATAAAGATATCTAGCGCTGAGGGAGGACAAAGACATAAACCAAGTCGCCCACAACAAACTCTCAATCAGTGTGATGACCATCATAAATCTGCTTCATTCGGTTCTGAGTAGAGGCTAAGTTCCCCTTAAGCTGGCAAAGAACCTCGTCCCGTGTCTGTAACATATAATCCACCTCGGCCACAGAGGAGCAGTGAAGGACATAAGATAACACTGTCGGAGGTGGGTGGCCATACAACACCTCGAAAGGAGTAAACCCCGTGCAAGTGTGAAAGGTG
This sequence comes from Saururus chinensis, assembly GCA_035235625.1. Taxonomy (NCBI): domain Eukaryota; kingdom Viridiplantae; phylum Streptophyta; class Magnoliopsida; order Piperales; family Saururaceae; genus Saururus; species Saururus chinensis. The sequence continues at coordinate 29,716,236 of CP141146.1, read as the reverse complement.
GTGTTGTACGACCACTCCACCCATGGAAGAAGCTGAAGCCACCGGCGGGGCTGAGACATAGTGAAACAACGGAGATACTGCTCTAAACAACGGTTCACCACCTCCGTCTAGCCATCCGTCTGTGGGTGATAAGCGGTGCTCATGTGGAAACAAGTACCCTGTAAAGCGAAGAGATCCCTCCAAAACTGGGATATGAAGATCCGATCACGGTCAGATACAACAGTGCGAGGCATGCCGTGGAGTTTGGCCACCTCCCTAACATAGAGCTCTGCCACTGCCTTGGCGGTGAATGGCTGGCCCAAAGCACAAAAGTGAGCGTACTTAGACAACCTATCCACCACCACCAGAATCACCGACTTGCCTTGCACGACGGGCAAGGCCTCCATGAAGTCCATCAAAATATCCTCCCAAACCTTGTCAGGAATGGGTAATTGCTGAAGCAAGCCGGCAGGGGATGTAATGGCAGCCTTAGCTCTCTGACATACATCACAAGCGGCCACATACTCCTGGACCGCCCGTCAAATACCCTGCCACATAAAGCTCTAGCTGACCCGCTTATAGGTGCGGAATGAGCCTTAATGACCGGCTACTAGAGTATCATGGAAGTGGGAAAGAATGCTCCAGCGAAGATCATCAACATTAGGTACCCAAAGGCGGTCCTTCCAAAAGAGAAGGTTATCCCACCACGAAAAGAATGGACGAGCTGCTGGGTCGGCCTGGAGAGCTGTAATCATGGTCTATGTCGAAGGATCCTCAAGATATGCCCACCTCAACTCAGCAATGAAGGGACAGGGTGGAGTAGAAAGAGCCAGGCACGAACCGGCGGGAGAGCTGCGAGAAAGAGCGTCGGCCACTGTGTTGTCCGACCCTTTCTTGTAAACGACCTCATAATCATATCCAAGCAACTTACTGACCCACCACTCTAAAGTGGACACTCGCTGCTCAAGGAAGTACTTTAGGGGCTGGTGGTCAGTGCGGATCAGAAACCGGCTGCCAAGCAAGTAAGGGCGCCACTTGTCAACGGCAAGAACAATAGCGAGCATCTCCTTCTCGTAAATAGATAGGGACAAGGAGCGGCCAGCCAAAGCCTTGCTGAAGTAGGCAATGGGGCACTCGTCTTGCAACAACACCACCCCTAGGCCTGTCTTTGAAGCATCCGTTTCAACCATGAAAGGGCAGCTAAAATCTGGTAGAATAAGAATAGGGGCCGATGCCATAGACTGCTTCATCTCGTCAAAGGCCGCTTGGGCTGCTCCAGTCCAACTGAATGCCCCCTTCTTCAAAAGCTCTATAAGGGGACGAGCAAGCTCACCATAGCGGCTGATGAACCTCCCATAGTAGCCAGTGAGTCCCAAAAAACCTCATAGTGTACGAACACAAGTGGGCAGTGGCCAAGAGAGCATGGCTGCCACCTTCGATGGGTCAGTGGCGACCCTGTCCCGAGAGATGATGTGTCCCAAATAATCAACATGTGGGCTTCCAAAAGAACACTCCGAACGCTTAAGAAATAATTAGTTATCTCTCAGAACAGAGAAGACAGACCTGAGATGATGCAAATGGTCCCCTCAGGACTTGCTGTAGACAAGGATATCATCAAAGAAGACCAAGAGGAAGCGACTGAGGAAGGGCCTGAAGAGATTGTTCATGAGGCTCTGGAAGGTGGAGGGGGCATTGGTCAGCCCGAATGGCATGACAAGGAACTTGAAATGGCCGTCATGAGTTCAGAAGGCAGTCTTGTGCACATCGGCTGGCTGCACCTGAATCTGATGGTAACCCGATCGAAGATCGAGTTTACTGAAGAATATCACACCAGCCAGCTCATCTAAAAGCTCCTCAATCACAGGAATGAGGTACTTGTCCTTGACGGTGATAGCATTCTAAGCCCAATAGTCAACACAAAACTGCCAAGTGTCGTCCTTCTTACGAACTAGCAACACAGGAGAGGAGAAGGAGCTTGTGCTAGGGCGGATGATAACCGATTGAAGCATGTCAGCAACGAGGCACTCTATCTCTGCCTTTTGGATGTGAGGGTAACGGTAGGGGCGGCCATTGGCCGGAGATGCCCTGGGGATGATAGGGATATGGTGGTCATGAGGCTGCACTGGTGGGAGGCCCTTTGGCTTAGCAAACACATCATTATGCTCTGTCAATAAGTCAAGAAGATCATGAGGCAGCCTGTCTTGATGTACCTCGACCGCTGCTCGCTGCTAAAGAAGGAACTCGCCGATTGGGCTGAGTGAAGGGTGCCTGATGCAGAACCTTGAATCCGAACCTGTTGTCCCTGAATCTCGAAGTCCATAACCATATCTCTGAGGTTCCAAACCACGTCCCCAAGATCCTGTAGCCACTGAGCCCCTAACACCATGTCTGCCCCCTTCGTGGGCAGCAAGAAGAGGTTGGTGATGAAGGTGTGACCTTGGATGGAGAGGGTGGCTTGGGCACATACTTCGGAGCTTCTGAGGTGCTTCCCATCGCCAATCAACACATCGAAGGGCTTTGAATCTGACACGAAGCAGCCTAGTCGCTGAGCCACCTTGTAGTTAATGAAGTTGTGGGTGGAACTGCTGTCGATCAAGATGGCCACTTGTTGCCGCTTGATGTTGCCTTGGACCCGCATCATACGAGGAGTGAATACTCTTGAGAAAGTATGGACAGAAATCTCGGGCTGCACGTCGTCGAAGTGGGAAGCATCAGTCTTGTCCGCCTCATTCTCCTCCTCCTCGATCTCCTCCACAAGGAGGCTGCCTCTAATAGAACAACGATGCTCTGACACAAACTTCTCATCACATTGGAAGCATAGCCCCTTTGACCGACGTTCCTCCATCTGCGCCAGTGTAAGACGACTGACAACCTGGGCTGGGGGAGGGGGCTCTGGCCAGGTCGGCCTAGCGTTGGGCTGCTGGCCGGGGTGGGAAGGGGGCTAGTGTTGACAGTAGACTGTGGGAAAGGTGCTAGCTGGCCCCCTCTCTGCTGTCTAGCCAACTTCTCCTCCTCAATGCGTGCATCCAGCATGGCATCCCGCATACTTGAGCATGGAAAGTGGCACATCTTCTCATGTATCTCCGGTTTGAGTCCCCTCTTGAACGTCCCCACTTAGGCTGCTACCGGCCAATCAGGGAGGTGGTTGGCGACCTTCATAAACTTTGTGTAATAGGCCCGGATGGTGGTGGTTTGTTGCAGCGCGGAGAGCATCTCATTGAAGTCCTGGAACACGTTAGGGCCAAATTGGATGCACAGTTCATCAGAGAAGGCACCCAAAGTGGGGTAACACACCTCTTTCTCAAAGCTCTGGAACTAGACGGAAGTGTCACCGTCCAGGTGGAACGCGGCTATGTGCAGCTGTTCAGCCTCAGAGTGCGTTCCCTAGTAGGCAAAAAGCTTCTCAGCCTTGTAGAACCACTCCACCGGGTCGTCGTCCCCATTGTAGCATGGGAACTGCAGGCGGGCCAAATGAGGTTCAACTCCTCCCCGTGGCCCTCCGTGAGGCCCCAGGTACTCCTCCAAGTCGTCCTCCATCTCCTAAAAAAAGTCTCTGGGTGGGGGTACCATTGGGACATTCTTCTGAACACCTGGAGCCTCTGCAGCTTGGTCGATAGTGCATAAGCGTAGAGGGGCCTGTGGAACACGTGTCTCCTAGTTTGGCATCGCCTGAGGGTTGGGGCAGCGTTGTTCAGGGGCCTGCGAAGTTTTCCCCTTCTCCATGTTGGCGGTCGACAGTCTACCTAAGAGTGGCGCTGATGGAGTTGCCTGTATTTGTGCAACGGCCAGGGTCAGAGACTCGATCTTGGCCATGATCTGCGCTAGGGTAGGAGCGCTGATGGTCTCCGGGACAGTTTTGGGGTTGTCCACTGAAGCTTTGGCCTCCTTCTTGGGCTGAACTTCTGGGGCCGTGGTGGGCTGCTTGCCTTGCGCCATGGCTGAGGATCGTGAAGCCTCTGATACCAATGTTGTGCCTGGTGTAGGCACAAACGGTACCTCAAACTCCCACGTAGGAAAGGGGAGAAAGGAAGAAGAAAGGGGAGGAATTCAGATCAGTTTTCTATTGCATAAAGAAACACAAGGAAGGGGACGACCCTTTTAGGGAGTCGTGTCCTCTCTCCTAGGGAGCCGCACTAGCTATTGGGCCCTGCTATCCCGTGGGCCACTAGCTAGTCCAATACAATTAATCATCCTATTACATAAGCAAACCCTAAGCAATTATGAAAGAAAGTAGCCTAATATAATGCAATAAAAGGGAAATAGGTAGCCCCCATGATCGTGCACAACACATGTCTAGCTTCAAGTGTTGTATGAATATGCTTATATGAATTGAGCATGAGATTTCACTTGATTTGAATGATGGTTTCTAATGGTTTTTACTCATGATCCCAGTTTGGATCCATGATTAGATGTTAGAAAAGCATGTGTGTAGTGCCTTGTGAGCTATTGTCAAAGCATGGTCATATGCTTAGGAATGTATATTGTATTTTAAACACACACGCGGAGGAATTAATTATGAAATCGTGGTTGTTTATGACTTGAATATGATGCATGTGGGGACTGATGGGAGCACATTCCATGTGTTGGAATTCATGTAGAGATTGCTCACGTATGTATCATGTTGCATGCATCATGAAGCGGATTTCATGAATGAGACATTACCGATGTTTAGCCTAGGTTGATCGATTGGATGCAATGATGTGAGATTGCATGCCGGATTAGTCGATTGTTGGCTTAATTGGAACTTGGCTTGTCAAAAAGGACATGATTTTGATTTGAGTTCCTATGTGGAACATGGATATTCCCTGGGTTGAGTCGATTTGAGTTATGTGAAGATGAGTTGTGTACTCGTCTTACAGTTGAGATTCTTGAGATAGTCATCTAGATCCAGATAATCCAGAGTGGTACGCCTTCGTTCACCGGCTACCATGTGTTCTAGGTTCCCTGTGTGAGAATTCGGGCTCTCCCCTGCCGTAGGAGATGTCCAGGGCGAACACACCTGCTCTAGGTTCTCTGTGTGAGAATCAGACATCCTTGGCCAAGATTGTCTAGGGTGAGCAGATTTAGGGGCTGATTACCCCGACCTTTAAATTTCCTATGTGGAAATCCGACTGTCCTGCCTGTGTGGCATTGACTATGTCCAACCTGTGTGGCAATGATTGTATTCACTCCTTGATGGAGGCATTCACCATTTGTTGATGATGTATGTGTATGAAATTATATTATGCCCATGATTGCACGGGTTGTGTAGGGATAATGTGACACATGTGGATATGATTTATTATGCATGATTTTGTATCATGTGTTTGACACGTTTGTCGTGCAGGGTGAATGAGCTATGGAATGGATGAGAATTGTATATGCATGTTCTGAATTGTGTGATTGAGATACTTTTCATGCAGGTTTATGTGATATGAATGCATGATCAGAAGGTGTGTTAGAGACACTTCTCATGTGGATTATGTGTGATATTATGCATGATTGTGATTGGGTGAGAATCACTAGTTATGCAGGATGGATGTTTGGTCATATTATGCCCTGATTTTGAAATATATGTTATGTGCATGCTAGATCTTTTACTTATGGATAAGTAGGGGTTTAGTAAGGGGATGATCAAAAAAAGGGGCATGCCATGTCATTTATGGATCTAAATTTCTATGTTGTTGCGCCGTGATGATTTTCTTATTAAAATTATCATTTTCAAACCATTACTGAGTTTCGTACTCACCCCTCTTTCTGTGATTTGTTTTGGGGCTGCACGGTGCAACGTGCAGACGAGCATGACCCCCTATATGAGAGACGACATGGGTATGCATGCCATTAACCTTGGTTGCATCCAGATGATATTTTATTTTTTGATTTTCTCGTTGTTGATACTAGAGAACATTGTGTGGTGGATTATGTATTATGCCCGCATTTATCTGTTGTTCTTAGACTTGTCTGAACTTTTCTGATTTTGAGCCATGTGTAGACTCTGGAGACTATTATGTGGGTTGGTGTGAGAATTATGATATTTTTATTATCTTCTTTGTTATCCTTATTTCTCTTACTCAAAGGACATTAGATGTGTTACTCCATTAGGTGAATCACCCGTTTGAGAGGCTAAGACTTCCGCAATACGTTAATCAGTCAATTTCTATCGCCCCCGCGCTCTTAACCAGCCCTTGGACCAGGTACGGCTCGGGTCGGGCGGTGCCGGGGTGTGACATCAGGGTTGGGCCCAGCCTGCACCCCGACCTCGGCCATATGACACCTATAGCTGAGAGTTTATAGATTGATTGTCAGGTTGATGGATTGATTATCAATGTCGTGCCCTAAGGAAACAATGAATAATTGATCACTATTTGAAAAAAAATTGATCACTCTCTGTTATGATTGCCTAATTTAAGCCTTTTCGAAGAGATTATATTCCTAATATGAGTCAAATTCTTAAACCAAGTTAGAGTCCTATTTAAATGCTAAGGAATCACAAAATTGAAGAGAGGAGAGTTCCTTGCCCATTGTTTTCTTAAAGGAGATCACTTAAAAAGCTTCAAACTCATGTTAATAGTGATTTCATGAAGACACACAACTGAAAGAGAAGAATCTCACACAACAAACAAAAGAGGAATTACAACAAAGTCTTTAAAAGAGTTGAAGAAAACTCAAAGGTAGATCAACAATTTAAGGACTGCTGATATAGTCGAGTTGGATGGGTAGGGGCACCGCCGATGTAGTTATAGCCTCTTTTGTTGTTAGGGTGTCTGAATCCACTATTCTGTCAAACTTCATTTTGTTTTGCCATAGCTTTTTGTTGATCGCGCTCCGCCACATAGGCAATCTCAACCGCTTGGCTCAAAGTAGCAGGTTGCAATATTACCACATGAGATCTTAGTTCAGGCTTTAACCCCGAGACAAATTTGATAGAGCGAGATAATTTTCCATTGCATGCACCTAGGGCAAAGCATTGCAAGTGAGTGAATTTGGTCACGTATTCATAGACCGACATACTCCCTTGCTTTAGTTCTATGAACTCCAACTCCTTTTGCTGCCTCATGTGGAGTGGAAAATAATTATCATAGAAGACTTCTTTGAAATATATTCATGAAACTTACTGACCCTCCGTAGATTTAGTTTCCTTGATTCCAGTCCACCAATGATCTGCCTCTCTAGAAAAAGACAATTGTCCCAAGGGCGACCTTTCTACCATCAAATACCTCCATTGCTTCAAAGTCTTTTCAACATCCTTCATCCATTTTTTTACATCTTCCGGCTCTCCACCTAAAAAGGTGAGGGAAATCTTCTGAAACCGTTCAACCAAATATATTCACCTTTGCTTCCACCAGATGAGTTTTTACTCAAGGGAATTGGAGAAGGCTCTTATGTTGGCAAAGAAAGAGTAGGATGATATCCTTGCTTAGATAAGTGTTGAGCAAGACTTTGCAGCACCACATTCATTATTTAGGTGCTACTCCCCCTTCTGACTTAGACATAATTGGTCCAGCCAATTCATTACTTGGAGTTTACAGCTCTTGACCAAGTTGTTGCGATGATGACATCTATCATCCAAAAAGGGTGATGTAAAGTTATACTGGGTTTAATTATATAAACGATCTATAGAGGTAGAAGTCATTTATTTCTTATCTTATGTATTTGTAGACAAAATTTCCTGGGCTATGACACCAACTATCATGACCAAGATTTTTTAAAAATACAAAGAAAATTAAAACTATAATCAAACCTGGCCCAGGTCACGACCTAGATATATTTTGCCATAAACATAACAGAATATACTTTATTTCCCAAGAAACACACTACATGTGTACAAACACACAAGTGAAAATATAAAAAGTCTTATCAAGCCCGACAAAAGTAAAAAAGTACTTAGGACCTACTGGTGAAGTCGTAGATCCTTAGTCACCTCTTGAAGCTCCCAAAAAAGGGTGCCTTTTCAAGAGTCCTTTCTACTCGCAATCTATTCCTCACTGGATCCTGCAACTAGAAGAAGACTAAGACAGAATAAGAAGAGGGAAAGCTTCAAGGATTCAAAGGAGGGAGAAACTTGAAGACCAACAACAAAGAGGAATGAACAAAGAAAATGGGTGTTCATTTGTGTCGAGTCAAAAGAGGTTGGTTGTTCTTTGGGTCGTGTAAGTTCTTATTCACTAATGTATTGATTTGACTTTGTGAGAATGTTGTGGTTTTTCACCCTAATTAGGGTTTTCCACTATAAATCCATATGTGTTCCTGTGTGTTTTGTATGGTTGGGTTGATTGAATGTTTGATAGAATGTTCATGAATGCACATAGGCATTAGGTTTAAATGTTTCCTCTATATAAGAAAATTATGTGCAACAAGGCCATATTTTGTAGTCTTTATCTTTCTAAGATAATCAGACTAGGGCAGTGTGATGATCCGCTAGGTTGATTAGACGAATATTAAACTCTTAAGTAGTAGCTGTGGATTTTTGTTTGAAATTTGCTTTAAATTCATGCTATCAATTTGATTTTTCATGCTAGTGTGTGTCAAGTTTGTTTAAACGTTTTAGTTTTCAATTGCTAGAGTTATATATCTTGTATTAGGGTTTGATCTTATAATGGTACTTAGTTTACTTATTTTTCTCTCAGATTTACTTTTTAAACTTGCTAGTTTGTTTGCCCTAAGTAGTTATTTTTTCATGCTCTTAGAATTCCCTTTGCCTTTAGTACTTAAAAAATTGTTGCGTGGTGTTCTTGTTTGTTTGATTTTAATGGTTGCATCAAATAAATCATTGGCTGAATGTAGAGACTTGGGTAATCCAATGAATCATCCACCATTATTTAATAGTTAAAAATTTTCTTATTGGAAAAATAGGATGAGAGCTTTTATTCAAGTTCTTGACGGCAATGCCTTGAAAGCTATGATTGAAGGATGGGGTCCTCCCATGACTAAAGGCAAAGATGAACATTCAATCTTCAAAAATGAAAGTGAATGGGATAAAAATGAGACTAAACTTGCAAATAAAAATAGTAAAGCCTTTAGTATATTATTCAATGCCATAGGAAAATCACAATATATGTTGATATCAAATTGTACGTAAGCTAAAGTTGCATGGGAAAAACTTGTGAAATATAATGAGGGAATATAAGCTGTCAAAGTGTCTAGGTTATAGACGTTTACCCTAGAGTTTACGAACATAATAATAAGTAAAGATGAGATGATTTTTGAATATTATGCCAAAGTATTGGATATTGTCAATACATGTGACAAATTAGGGGAGCCTATTCTTGACTACCTTATTGAGAGAAAACTCTTTAAGTCATTATCCATTAAATTTAAAAATAAGGTGACTACTATTAATAAATCTAAGAAAATAAACACCTTAGACATTGGGGAACTTGTTGGAAACCTAATAACCTATGAGATGCAAAAGGACTTTTACGAAAATAAGAAGGAATTGTTTGAAAAATCTAAAGAAAAACAAACCGCCTTTAGACATCTAAGAAATTTTCCAAGAAGAATAAAGCATTGAACACCTTAGGAGAATATGAAGAAACTAAAGATGATGAAAAACTAATGTTTTTCTTTGCCAAAACATCTAGAAATTTATGAAAACTTAGATTTTTAGGTGTGGGAATAAGGGTCAAAATTCAGGGAAATGACAAGGGGAAAGAAAAGATAAGAGGTAAAATAAACAGGATAAGAAAAACATGAAGTGAATTAAATGTGGTAAGTTAGATCATTTTGTTGCTGATTGTCTTAACAATAACTATGATAGTTCTTCTGATAATAAGCCTAGAAAACTAAAGGGGTTTGATAACAAAAAAGAAAGAAATGTGCTTCAAGTAACTTACTTTGATGAGAGCTCTTCTGACGAATAAGAATTGTGTAACTATACTACATTCCATGTAAGTGTGAAGGAATATGGTTCTTGTGAAGAGTCTCATGAGTCCACTTCTCTTGAAGAGAACTAAGATTCTGACTTTTATTTTGATGAGTAGAAAAGGTTCCTTTAATAACTAATATTGTTTAGAAAAACTAAATACCATGAGAAAGAGTTGAAAAAGAAAGATGATAAGTTATTTTTGTTTTCTTAAGAGGTAAATAGGTTAGTGAAGTTGAACATCAAACTTGAGAGAGAAGCAAAAGACCTTAGGAATGACCTTGAACATAAAAGAAGTATAGTTCTCTTAATAGAGATCTTATGTCCTCTAAAAAAAATTAGCTGGATTCAAGAGTGGGAAGAAGACATTGGAGACCTTGTTGAGCGTAGGTTAAACCAAAAAGATGGGCTTAGATTTTAGGAATTACTTGTCTACCCCCTTAGTAAAACCTACTATCTTTGTAAAGGCCAAAAAGAGTGACATACAACCAAGATAGTGCCCAACCTACTTAGGTCAAGAGGAAAGGAAGTGAAAAGAGATATATAATAATTGTACGTGGTATTTTCCATAGAGATTCCCATACTAGAAAAGAGTGTCCAAAGAATCATCCTTACAAACTTAGGTCCAAGAAAAAGGAGAAGAAACACACTACCCGTGTGACCCCTAAGCTACCTCACCAAATGTATGAGAAGAAGATGAAGAGTGTGTGGGTGAGGAAGATTGATCTTCAAGCTTTGAAGGATCATCTAGGAAGAGTTAACAAAATCACGTTATATTGCCTTAGGATCATCTAGGCAAAGTTAAGGAGTTAGTCATTCTAAGTAAAGAGATTGAATTTTGTGTCCATGATTTAATTTTGTCGATCTTTTGAACAACACACGTTTTAGTTTTTATTGCATTTTACTTTGTTTTCATATCTTTTTGATTCATAGGTTTTTTATTGAAAAAATATAAAAATGGAGTATGTTAAAAAAACACAAAAAACTAGTGTAGCTTTTGCTTTGTTTGCAATTTGCCTTGGTTTGGTTTTTGATTGGTTCAACTTTTGAGACTTAATGTAATTAATTTTATTTTAAGCAAAAGAATAACATGATTTAACGAAGAGAATGATACACTAAGAAGAGTAAAGATCAATTTGATTTTCTTTTGCTTGATTTTGCAATTCTCTAATTTTTAAAATATGTGCACATCATGTTTAGACTCAAGTCAATTTTATAAATGAAGATCAAAAGAAAACTCTTAGACATGAGTTGTTGACGTAGGCATTTTGATTCTAGTGGATTCTTAGTGATCTAATTGGAGGATCTTAAGCTAGATTTTTATTTAGAATTAAAAAGAAAGAAAATTTCATGTTATGTGATTCAATGATTGTAAGTTTTATGTACTTCAATATCTTTTAGTCAATGAAATTGTCTTTGTCAAGATGATAGGGAAGGGCTACCTACTTAGGTTGGCCTATGCTAATGTGATCCATCTACTTGACATCAAGAAAAATTAATGAAAAAGAAAGAAAGAAAATGATGAAAAAAATATATAAATGATTCAAGTTGAGAGGACTGAGATAAAGCCAAGCCTTACAAAAATATTTTGAGAAAAAATATCATGACTCTGAAAAAGGCATGAACTTATTCTTTATGAGCTTTCGTCTTTCTATCTTTTTAGGAAAAAGATGTACATAGGTTTTAGGTAAAGTGAGTTGAAATATGAGAACTTTTTCTTTGCTAGTGTCTGAATAAATTTGTCTCTTTGAAGAGTATTTGGCCCAAATCATTAGAGGATTAAGAACCCTAATCCTCATAATTATAAGTATTTGCCTAGGGTTTGTCGATAGGGGGAAAGGAGTTAATGGAGAGTTTTCTGGCGAGTATGGCTAGTGACTATGATGGGAAGGAACGAGAACGAAGACTGAAGGCTTGACGAGGTAGGATCACTCATTAACATTAATTTTTATGTGGTTAATTAGCAAAAGGTGATTTATGCTTGATCATTGGATTTCAGTGGAAACCCCCCTTTTATAATGCGAAGCTTGAGGGTTGAGCTACTGGAGGGTGGATCTGGCTGGTTACTAGCTGGCATGTTGCTTATTGCAAAGTCGTAGCTGTTGCCGACAAACCTAAGGGAGGTGGGGGGAAGGGTTGGTTGCAGGCCAATTCTTGCATTCTCCTTCTTTTCCATCTCTGACAACTAAAACAGTTCCCCTGGATGCATGTATCATGACTTGGATTTTTTTTTAAATACAAAGAAAATTAAAACTATAATCAGAGCTTGCCTGAGTCACGACCTGGAGACGTTTTGCCATAAACATAACATAATATAGTTCATTTCCCAGAAAATACATTGTCTGTGTACAAATATATAAGTAAGAATATAAATAAGTCTTCTCAAGCCCAATACAAGTAAAAAATTACTTAGGACCTACTGGTGCTGTCGTAGATCCTTAGTCACATCTTGAAGCTCCCAAAAAAGGTACCTTCTCAAGAGTCCTTTCTACCCGCAATCTATTCCTCACCGGGTCCTACAAGGTCTAGGGGGTAGTGAGTTTTTGAAAAGACTCAGTAGGAGTATTTATTCTATTAGAGATAAATATAACATATGTCAGTTTTCAAATCACGCAAACAGGTAAATAGATAATATCTTTCAAAAACTAGGGTGTGCCTCTCACCCAAAACCTCCTTTAGAGCTTCTTCCTATGTATTAAAGATGCTACTAGGTTTTGTAAGCTCTCAAGGCTTACTACGAGTATCCTAGACACCTATTTCATCCTAAGGAGTCTAATGTGGGTACAAAGTAACTGCCTCTTACTCCTCCAAAGATTATTTATAAAACACTTTGTGCTTGTAGAGGGAAGAGACATTCGTGCCTATAGGACGTCGGGATCAAGAGAGTAGAGAGTCTTCTTATGATACTCTCTCTCTAGCACACATAATATTTTTAAATATTCATGCCCTTTGTTAGGGGTCAACCACACTTCCCTTCATTAGGGGCTCACCAAGCTAATGTGTGTACTGTGTATCTGATTCCAAACCGGATTATAACTGTTCACTTCCTATTCACAGTGCTCTATCATCGATATGTCTACGTCTGCCAAGTTAAAGCTCCAGACAATCAAATAACTCTGAAATTCATCGACTCAAAATGAGAGTTTTCTTTTTCAAAACATCCTGCCCCGAGGTTCAACCTTTCAAAAATCCTAGCCTTGCCTCTACAAGTTATGGCCTTGTTACTGATAATTACTATAAAGATAGGGTTGGTCGCTCATTCCAACGAGATAGTTACCCCTTCTTTATCTCATCCCAGTAACTCAGTCGACATGCTTGTACGCATTTTTCAAATCCTTTGGACAAAGCAGTAATTCTATAAAACCATCTTTCAATCCTACTATACTCATGTATAATTAAAATAATGGCAAAACTATATTTTTAATACATTACATATATCAAATAGCATAATTCATAATTTCCTTCAAGAGATAAATATTCGATAAAACAAATATATGAGGTAATTTTAAAACATACGTGGAAACTACTCAATTACTTAACTAGAATTATATATATTTGCTTCATAAGACAACCTATGTAACATTTATGTCTTGAAAGAGGATAAAAAACCCTACCTAATCTTCTTTGTCAATTCGAAGGTGAGCAACATAACATTTCTTACTTGGATGACAAATTTTACCCTTCCAGAGTTGTCAAATCCTTACAATAAGCCTCTCATCATGTAGAGCACACTCGATTTAGGTGGAAACACCTCTCGAAATACCAAATCGAACTTAAAACAGTTTAAAAATTAGAAAATGAAGTTGGGGGAGTGTGGGAGTGGAAAAACTGGAAATCAGAAAGGCCTCCACACTATTAATAGGTGCAAGAGGTGGTTCCACGCACCATGTGGCACTCAGAATGGTGCACAACCTACCGTAGGGGCCCCCTGATGCGTGGTGCGCATTGCTACGCATAACTGGGGCCCCAGTGTTCCATGCAAGCAGACGTGCAGGTTTGCGCATCAAGCGGGCCAGCTGCAGGCCTGATGTCTTGAGTGTCTCGTGTCTCATTGTTGGACCATGGTATGGGCTTGGGCCCGGTTTGGTCCAACGTGTCGCGGTCTTGGTTAACCGGTACGGGTCACGTGGTCCAAGGGTGGTGGGGGCGGACGCGACAACACCACATGCTCCCTCGTTACACATAATTCGAATGGGACCCGCACATGTCACACACGTACACTAGACATACATCTAGGTGTGCATTTACACATTGTGGGGCCTAGTCGCGCGAATTAGGTGTTGGGGGTAGGACACGTAGTAAGTGTGGGGTCGACCCTGTCGCGGGCTTGGCTGTGTACAGGGGGATCAGGCCTCCGCGGGCTTTGTGAGACAGCCTGCGTCCGTTCTATATGACCCTTTGTGTTAAGCCAGTATTTTAGCATTTAAGCCCATTGTCTTGAGCCCGTTTAGTGAGCCCATGAGAGGATGTCCATTTCTAGCCCGTGCTATATTTGGAAAGGAAGAGGATTTATTGAGAGGGAGAGAATAAGGGAGAATATTCTCCCTTATTCCCAATTTGTGAATGGGGCGTCCCCCTCTAATGTGAATGAATTTAATTGGAATTCATATCTTCATTCTCTCCTCTCTCCCTTCCCAATTCCGCCCCCTCTCTCCTTGGTTGGTGCGGCCTTCTCTTGTCCAAGGGCTGGCCGCCCCCTTCTTCTTCCTCTAGACTCTTCCTTCCTTCTCCTACGGTGTGTAGTGCAAGTTTGGAAGAGGAGCTCACTGGTTTGGGGCTTCAAGGAGAGGCTTTGCTGAGATTGAATCCAAGATCAAGGCTAGAAGGGATCAACACATAAATCGTTGAAGGTAATCCTTGCTTCTCTTGCTTGTTTGTTTAGATCTATCTTTTGGTGGATTAGATCTTCAAGAAGAGGGTGTGCTAGGGCTGGATCAAGCCCAGGTCAGTTCGTATCATTCCATGTTAATTATTTTTCCTTTGATTGAATGTTATATATGCATGTATATTGCTTATTGGTGTTAGAATTTACATGTATTGTGTAGATCTTGCATAAAGATTGGATTTTTATATGCGCCACTTCTCCCACCACTGCTTCCATTGCTGGCCGGCCACTCAACACTCGTGCTAGCTGACACCAATTTTTTCCTTTTTGTCTTTTATTCGAAAACAAAATTCAAACGGGCGTATCTCCCTACCTCGAAGTTAGAATCACACATTCTTGGTACCATTGAACTCTTATCAATGAGTCTTACGAAATTAGACCCCATATGGGTAGGTTATCCTGCACTTTTTAGGTGGGTCCCAACCATGTTGTGCTATTCTTGAGGCCATAACTTTCAATCCTGATGTCCAATTTAGGCGTTCTTGGGCTCACAATGCTCGTCTCTTAGAGCTCTACTCAACACACTTAGCATTTACCATAAAAAATATTCTAAAAAGTTATTTAAAAAATACAGATATTACATTCTTCCCTCCTTGAAGAAATTTTGTCATCAAATTTTTTCCTAGTCATCAAATAACTTAGGATACTTCCTTCTTATTTCCACTTTAGTTTCCCACGTTTCTTCCTCGAAGGAGTGGTGTTACCACAAGGTCTTCACTAATGGAATTTTCTTGATTCTACGGACCCTATCCTTTCTATCCATGATTTGAATTAGCTTCTATTCAAAGTTTGTATAGTCTCAACTCCGTCGATCTTGCATCTAGGACATGGGAGGGATCCCAATCATACTTTCTAAGCATAGAGATGTTGAAGACATCATGAACACCTTCAAGTTGAGGAGGTAGTGTCAACCTATATGCTACGAGTCTTTATCTTTTCCAAGATCTCCATTGGACCCATATAACGAGGGCTTAACTTGCCTTTCACTACAAACCTCATAACTCCTTTGGTTGGCGATATCTTCAAGAAGACATGATCACCTACCTCAAACTCAAGATCTCGATGTCTTTGATCTTCATAACTCTTATGTCGACTTTGTGTTGTCAATAATTGTTCCTTAATTAACCTAACTTTATCGGCACACTATTGGATCAACTCCGATTTGATCAAATGAAACTCTCCGGCCTCACCCCAACATGTTGGTGATCGACAAGGTCGTCCACATAGTGCTTCATATGGTGCCATACAAATGCTAGAGTGGTAGCTATTATTATAAGCAAATTCTACAGGGTGCTCATCCCAATTATCTTTCCATTCCAAGGCGCAGGCTTGCGACATATCTTCCAATACTTGGATGGTTCTCTTTGATCGTCCATCAGTTTTCGGGTAGAAAATTGTGTTGAAATTCAATGTAGTGCCCAAAGCCTCTTGTAAACTCTGCAAAAAGCATGAAGTAAATTTGTCGTCCTTATGAAAAACAATGGACACATGCACTCCATGTAGGCGACTATCTCCTCCTTAATGTATACCTATGCCAAACTATCCAATGGGTGCTTCTTTCAGAGTGGAAGAAAATGAGAGGACTTAGTAAGCCGACCTACTATAACCCAGATTATTTTGTTACCTCTTGAAGTCCAAATACAAAATCTATCGTTATATGCTCCCACTTCTACTCAGGGATCTCAAGAGGTTGGAGCAATCTAGAAGGTCTCTAATGTTTTAGCTTAAACTTGTTGTCAGGCTAAGCATCCCCTCCCACAAGAAGTTTCTTTTTAAAGCTTGATATATCTTGGTCCTTTCGGGATGAATGGTGTACCTTGAATTACGCGCTTCTTCCAATATTCTATGCCTTAGCTCTAAAATGGAAGGAACAACTAATTTTCCATGAATGCACATACCTTCATCATTTCCTTTAGTGAAACCTGGCTTTTCTATCAGGGCTTGAGTTTCCATATCTATCTTTTGGGCCTCTAATACTCATTCTATTACCAAGGATTGTACCGATATGTGGGCATAGAATGATAGTCCCCTCTCAAACTTAGGCCTAAATGTTATTACTTCTTCAAGTAACTTCCATTCTTTTAGCATTAAATGAGCCATAAACCAATGAGACTTTCAACTCAAAGCATCCGCTACTACATTAGCCTTTCCAAGATGGTACTGATGATGAAGTGATAGTCTTTTAAATACTCCATCCAACATCTTTGATGTATGTTCAAGTCTGGTTGGGAGAAGATATTTCTTAAACTCTAATGGTCAACAAACACCTCAAATTCTTCTCCTTAAAGATAATGCCTCCATATCCTTAATGCAAAGACCATTGTAGCAAGTTCTAAATTGTGAGTAGGGTAATTAGTTTCATGGATCTTCAGCTATCGCGAGGCATAGGCTACAACAATTCCATATTGCATCAGCTCACAACCCAAGCCTTCTCGCAAAGCATCACACACAATACAGCACAAATCTACCACTTCCAAAAGGTAGAGTTAGCACTGGGGCAGTGGTGAACCTCTTCTTTAATTCCTGAAAATTGTTCTCACATTCCTCACTTCACATACACTTCACATCTTTGTGGTTTAGTTTGGTCAATGATAGAACAATCTTTTGAATTAACCTCCTATAGTAGCCTGCCAAACCCAAGAAACTACAAATGTCAGACTTAGTTCTAGGCATCTTTCACCTTAGCACATTTTCTTCCTTAGTTGGATTTATCATCACTCCGTCCTTAGATATAACATGACTAAGAAAATTTACTTGATCTAACCAGAATTCATGCTTGTTGAGTTTAGCATATAGCTTATACAAAGTGTATTCAAGACTATTTGAAGATGTTCCCTATTATCATCAAAACTTATGGAGTAGACCAAATATCATCTATAAATACTATAACGAATTTATACAAATACGCTTTGAAAATCTGATTCATTAGATCCATAAAAAGTAATTGGGGCATTAGTCAAACCAAAAGGCATAACTAAGAATTCATAATGCCTATACCTTATTCAAAAAGTAGTCTTTGAGATATCTTCATCTCGAATCCTCAGCTGATGATATTCAGATCTTAAGTCGAGTCGAAAGAATACTTTGGCTAACTGTAGCTGATAGAAAAGATCATCAATACGAGGAAGAAAATATTTATTCTTTATTGTTATTGCATTCAATATTCAATAATCAATACATAATTGGAGTGTCATGCCCGACACACACCACCTCGACCTGAACACAGTCCAAGGAGTGCGCGGCACACAGCACGACTAAGTCAAGTTGAAATGTAGAAGACTTAACCCATCCTTGGGTGAACACACAATGAAGAAAGTGCACAGACACTTTGTACAATAGCAAATAGAGCAAAATAAAGGACTACTAATCAATGTCTTAGTCTATACATACCCACATCATCTAGTTATCTTATAAAGCATGCCAACAATGGCTAAACAAGTCTAAACCAACAATGGCTAAACAAAGTGTGAAGTAGAGTCAAATGTATAAGCTCAACATGTCATAGAATCAACTAACATAAAACCAAGCATCTATAATCCCTCTCAATGACCATGGCCATCCTCATGCTCAACAAAGAGTCTATCCAAAGCACCTACATGGCACGACATGTAGCCCAAAAAAAAACTACAAAACAAAGAGGGGTGAGCTAATGCTCAACAAGGGTTTTAATACGGAAAGTAAAACTCATAATGATATTATAGGCACTATCAACATGACATTTATTACATAATCATTTACCACACTCATTCATCATGGAACAAATAACATATAGCCATGTGTCATGGGCGCGAAACTTTGCCTAGCGTCCGCACTCGTGATGGCTTGTCTGCGCCGTGCAACCAGTAGCCACTCTCTTCCCTTCCCACTCATATGCGCAAGGGAAACACAAGCAAAACAACAACACAGTCCGACCTAGTGTAAGGGTCTCCACCCAAGCTATATTTCTGTCTGCTGAAATACAAAGTAGGGAGAGGGCAAGAGCTAATCCAGCAGGCTGAGAGCTTTCCTCTCAGCTCCCTAGTTCGTTGTGCAAGAAGAAAATCATCCACCTATCTGATTCCAATCTGCCATGGCTGCCCCATCCTATCCCTTATATAGACTCAGCCTTAAGCTGGCTGTCCTAGTGCCACTAGAAGTACAAAACCCACCCAATACAAGAGTCTTCACCTTATCCAACTCTCAACCCATAGCCAATCCGCCCCTAGCATAGATTAGGAAACCTGCAAGAGTCCGTCCTCCACTAGAAGTCCATCGCCATGCTGCCTCCAAGAGTCAGCCCATCCAAGGAAACCAACCACTCCAACTCCCATCCGCCCTAGGAGTGTGACCAGCCTGCTTGTGTGAGTCCTGTCCGTCCTGGGAACCTACTGCCCAGACTCCTACTCCAACTAGGAGTGCAGCCAACCAGCATAGGTGAATCCCATCTGCCTTAGGAGTCCTCCCCTAAGTCCAAGCAGCGCCCAGCTTCGCTGCTAGAGTCCCGCCCGCGCAAGGACTCCTACTCATCCTGCTCCGCAAGACGAGTAGCTCGTCCGGAACATCTCCCGCGCTGTCCCAACATCCGTCCATAACCAAGGGGCTACCTAGGCTGTTTGTCGTCTAGCAAAACTTGCATGTCCGCTGCCAAGCATGGGGAGCATGGGGGTAGCCGCCCCCTTTCAGCATCCGTGAAGTTAAGGGGCTAATAGGCCTCCCGCACTTGATTCTTTGACACCCTCGTTGAAGCCCCAACTTCCTAGGTGCCCCGATTGAAGTTCTTCAGCCATTTGCCTCGCTGAACCTGCCAGCAAGTAGCCAACACTTCCCATCACACCACGGCCAAGTCAAGTTCTGCCCAGCCTAAGTCATCCTTCGGCTAGGTTTGAGCAACACCCGCTGCCCACCATCCTACGAACCTTTGCATCAGTCCGCCCCTTGGCTGCTTCGATCAGCCAAGGCTTGGGGAGTATGCTCCCCTCCTTCCTTCGAATCCTCAATGACCTGAAGCTGGCCCCTCAACTGGGGACTCCATCAACTGAACACATCCTATTCGCTGCAAGGGACTCATCTGGGCTACCTCCTCATGCTCAGATTTGTCCTTCTCCTCTTCAGTGACAAGGGCATTCAGCCTTTCCCGTTTTGGTCATTCCTTGGCACGGTGCGGCCCATCACATATGAAACAGCCACCACCCCTGTTAGGCAGGCTAGGTTGCTTGCTGCCCTTTGCTTTGCCACAGTTGCCACCTTTGCTGCCCTCCTTGTTGGATGACTTCGCTTGCCTGTTCTTCTTTGCTGGCTCAACGGGAGTTTGCTTGAAATCCTCCAAGCTATCAGCCACTGCAATCACTGCAGGAAAGTCTTCCACTTCCCTCTGTCTCAGCTCGTTCTGAGCCCAAGTTTACAAGCCTGCCATGAAGTAGAACAGCTTATCATCCTCCGTCATGTTCCTCACGCCCAAAATCAATGACTAGAACTCCTTAACGTAGTCCCGGACTGCCCCCGTATGCTTGAGATTCCTCAACGCCTCTCGAGCCATCCAGGACACGTTTTTGGGAAGGAACTGCGCCTGCAACTCCCTCTTGAATGTATCCCACGTCCCTATTTTTGGCCGACCCGCAGCTACATTCCTACAACCGCGTCCGCCACCATAATTTTGCATCCCCTTCAAGGTACATCGCTGCCAAGGTAACCTTCTCCTCCCCTTGAGTATGGACTAGCATGAAGTAGCTTTCCATATCCCAAAGGAAGTTCCCAATCTCCTTGGCGCCTTGCGTCCCAGCATGCGCCTTTGGTTCAGGGACCTTTGTCTTCTTCTTAACCTGCTGAGATGAGGACTCGCCCCCATCTCGTGATGAAGTGTTGAGGACTGCCCATTTTAGCAACAACACATCATCCCCCAATTCGCTAACCTTCACTGCCGCTGCCTCCTCTACCTCTTTCACACGCTGCCTGAGATAGTCCGTCGTCGCAGCCACATCAGCAGCTAATGTGGTGAGATGGGCTGCCCCTTCAGCCGTGCTGCCATCATCCTGAGACTCGTCAAGGTGTGGTGTGACTTCAAGCAAGGACACCCACTAGTCGAAGAGGGCCAAACGCTCGTTGATGTTGAGCAACGAGTTCTGGACTTCAGCCAACGTCCCATTTGTTGTGGCCATCGCATCCACCTTCGCCTCAAGCTCAGTAATGCGAGTCAGCATCGAACCTACCATCAAGGCTCCCTGTTTTCCAACAACTTGTCAAGGAAAAGGGTGTACACAACAAGGATCTCCGATCTGTCTAGCAACAACCTGCAAGGAATTCACCTCTCTCGGGTATTCCAGTGATCCAACAACCTTTAGCCAACTCCTTCACAGAGACTGTATAGAGCTTTCACTTCCTTCAGTATCCCGGAATGGAACCAACTGTCATGAGCGAGAAGCTTTGCCTAGCGTCCGCACTCGTGATGGCCTGGCTGCGCTGCGCAACCAGCAGCCATTCTCTTCCCTTCCCACTCATATCCGCAAGGGAAATACAAGCAAAACACCAACACAGTCTGACCTTGTCCAAGGGTCTCCACCCAAGCTATATTTTTGTCCGCTGAAATACAAAGTAGGGAGAGGGAAAGGGCTAATCCAGCAGGCTGAGAGCTTTCCTCTCAGCTCCCAAGTTTGTTGTGCAGGAAGAAAATCATCCACCTATCTGATTCCAATCTGCCATGACTGCCCCATCCTCTCCCTTATATAGACTCAACCTTAAGCTAGCCATCCTAGTGCCACTAGAAGTACAAAACCCACCCAATACAAGAGTCCTCACCATGTCCAACTCTCAGCCCATAGCCAATCCGCCCCTAGCATAGATTAGGAAACCTGCAAGAGTCCGTCCTCCGCTAGAAGTCCATCACCATGTTGCCTCCAAGAGTCTGCCCATCCAAGGAAACCAGCCAATCCAACTCCCATCCACCCTATGAGTGTGACTAGCTTGCCTATGTGAGTCCTGTCCGTCCTAGGAACCTGCTGCCCAGACTCCTACTCCAACTAGGAGTGCAGCCAACCAGCATAGGTGAATCCCATCCGCCTTGGGAGTCCTCCCCTAAGTCCAAGGAGTACCCAGCTTCGCTGCTAGAGTCCCGCCTGCGCAAGGACTCCTACTCAGCCTACTTCGCAAGGAGAGTAGCTCATCTGGAACATCTCCCACGCTTTCCTAGCATCCGTCTGTGCCCAAGGGGCTGCCTATGTAATATCCTTGATTTTTTTGTAATTTTTTTATATTTTTTTGCTATTTTATGGAATTTTTGCAATGTTCTGCAATTTTCTGCATGTATTTTTGATGAAGAAATTTGACGCTTTAGCGTATCCGTATTTATAATTGATCTTGATATTCATGACCGTAAGAGTCGGGAGTGATGTTTAGTCACAGGTAATGGGCCTTGATGCATCACATATTTTTTCGGCTCGAAAACGGGAGAGAAAAAAAAAGATGAGATGCGAAGGACGTGATCGAAAAAGAAAACAAAAAAAAAAAAAATTAGAAACGATCGGGCGCGTCTCAGCGCGCCTGACCATTTGTGAACAATGAAAAGGGGAAGTCCCCCCTTCACTGTGTGAGGCCGGAGGCGGCGCCATCGGTGGCCACCGACTTCCACCCGGCTGGTCTCAGCCCGGCGACGCCACCACAGCCTCTCTGGTCTGGCCTCACCGGCTGCCGCTGCCGCATTCCCTCTTTCCCGTTTCAGCCCAACAGAGAACTGCACTCTGGTTTTTGCCTCGATTTGTCGTGCCGCCGGTTGCATGGCATCTAGACCGCCGCCATGGCTCCGACCCACCCACTGTGACCTCCGGCCATCACCATCCCGACCTCCCCGCCTCTGTTTTTTTTCGATTCTTTGTTCAGTACGACCTGCGGATGTGCCATTGGTCGCTGGCCGCCGCCGCCGGGCCTATGGCTCCGTTCTGGCCCGGCAATAACAAGGCCACCACCTCTGGCCCGGACCGCCGCTTCCCCGGCCGTGACCCTTCCGCCATTTTTCGATCTAGACAGGCAGTGTTTTCCTTTTTTGTTCTGTTCTGTTACTGTGTGTTGCAGCCACTGGCTGTGCCGCCAGTGGTTGGCCATGGCGACTGGCCTTTGGCCCTCCCCCAAGCCCGGTGATGGCAAGGCAGCCACACCGGCCACCACCTTGGCTGCCGCCTCCCTCAACCCCCTCTGTCTTATTCCAGGATAAAAAATCTTCCCTTTTTCTTTTTCCCATTCTTGTGTGTTGCGATCCTTAGCCATGCAGCTGGTCTCCGGTCACTGCCGATGGCTGTTGGTCTTCTCCCGGCCCGGTGATGGCATCGCCCTGACTTGAACTGCTACCTCTCCTGGCCTTTAACCCCTCCTGCCGCCCCTTTCCGATCCATACATATCCATTTTTATTCCCTATTTTGTTTTATGTGGCTGAGAAGCCGAAGGAGCTTCGGCTCACCGTCGCCGGCTCCGCTTCGGGTCAATGACAGACACTCTTCGCTTATTCACCTCTCTCCCGCCCCATTGCTCCACTAAGTCTGAAACACAGTTTCGGTCTAGCGGTGTTGATTCGCCACCGCTAGACTCCAAGAGAACACCAATGCGAACACTTTGTCCTCTAACTCGACACTTTGTCACCTCGGATAAATCGAATTCAATTGTTTCTTCTGACCGGCGATTTTGCCACTGACAACATCGGCCAGTGGATAGCCACAATGCGAACTTGACCCAATGATGGTAAGGGAACTCCGTTCTCGGCCTCCCCTGCACGCCTTTTGCCCAAAACAAATACCCCTAGCTTCAGGGTACGCCTCTAACTGTTGTCGAGTGACCCCTAGCCTAGGGCCAACTTGTTCCGCCTGTCATTGCGTGGACTTGGGCCATATGTCCAGCTGATGTGGGCTTTGCCCCGGCCCAGTGATAGCAAGGGCCAACAATTCTGGCCCGATTCTAGCTCTGATCCCCACTTCTTGTTACACATGACCCAAAACCTATGGAAAAGAGTTCCCGAATTTTTCTTCCAAAGGGAAGTATTATTGTAAGCCATTAGACTAAGCCCATCAAAGGCTCGACTGATATCGTTCCTATAACCTCCATTGTAAGCCCTGCTTGATGCATGACTGTGCGTACTATGATTTGGTTGTGGGTAAGTGTTTAGAAATGGCGCCGCTTTTGTCGGCTTCTTATGCCAGGCCTTAGTGCCTCAACGTATGTTTAGGGAACGTCTCCACCACTAGGCAATAGCTACCTAATTGGGCCTCTAAAACTTAATTTCGGAATTCTAATTAATTGGGCCCGTATAGGGACTTAAACGGCTAATTTATGCGTCCAATTCGGGTAAATTGGCCCTGCACGCTATATTCAACTTCAAATGGTCGTAGCTCCCTCATATGAACTCCGATTTATGCATTCTGGGTGGCGTTTCGAAGATATTTCTATCTACTTTCCATCCATATAGGGTTTAGATACCAATTCCAAGCACTGAATAAGTTATTCCAATAAGAAGGTCAAGGTGTTTAACACCATAATTTCCTATAGTTAACTTCGGGAATTTAGAAAATTCTCGGACGTTACAGTTTTGCTCGTGTACTCTAACTCGTCGAGATGCATAAGCTACCACTCTCCAATGCTGCTTGAGTACACATCCTAAACCACGAAGTGAAGCATCACTATAGACCACACATCCACCTCTACTAGAAGGCAAACTCAAGACCAAAGCTGAAGTCAATCTTTTCTTCAACTCTTGGAAGCTTTCTTCACATGCTTGACTCGACTCAAATGTCTCATTCTTCCTTGTCAACCTGGTCATGGGGCTTGCAATGCTAGAGAAGCCCACAATGAACCGATGATAATACCTTGTAGGCTCTAAAAAGCTTTGAACCTCGGAAGCACTCCTGGGCCACTCTCATCTTATCATAGCTTCCACTTTTGGATAATCAATTGCCGCACTATCCTTAGAGATGACATGGCCAAGGAAATGCACCTCTTCCAACTAGAACTCACACTTATCAAACTTTGCGTAGAGTTGGTGATCCCACAAAATCTGCAAGACTATCCTTAAATGTTCCTCATGCACTTCCTTGATGGCCAAAAAAATTAAGATGTCATCTTCGAAGATTATTACAGACCGATCCTAGTTTATTAAATCCATGAATGATGCTGGCACATTAGTTAAGCTAAGCGGCATCACTAAGAACTTGTAGTGTCCATATCGAGTATGGAATGCCATCTTAGATATGTCATCAGGATGGATACAAAGATGGTGGTAGCTTGACCACAAGTCAATTTTGGAGAACACCTGAGCCTGTTGTAGCTGATCAAATAAATCATTAATATGAGGTAAGGGATATTTGGTCTTGATGGTTACCTGATTCAATATTCGGTAATCAATGCATAGCTAGAGGGAACTGTCCTTTTTCCTTACGAAGAGAACCGGTGCACACTAAGGAGATGCACTTGGTTGGATATACCCCTTATCCATCAAATGTTGGAGCTAAGACTTATGAAATAGAATGGATATCAACTTATGATCAACATCAAGCTCACGAGCAAAATGCGGAGAGATGAATGAGTGAGAAGAATCAGTATCAAATAATACCTTAGCATAGTGAGAGGCAATGATGATCATACCTTCCACTACAATTGAGGAGTTGGCCGCTTCGTGGGCCGAAATAACATACACCTTTCCCTCGTTGATCAGCTTCTTTACCTTTGCATCTTGCTGCCCGATTTGATCCTTCTCTTCGGATTCTTGTTCCTGAGGAATGGACTAATGCTCAAGTGCAACACCATTAGTTTTCCAGGGATAATCATTAATATAGTTTCCTTTCTGCTTACACCTGAAGCATTTGACGTTAGCATGATAGTTCTCACGAACCTGCTACACGTTGTTAGCATCACTCCAAGCTCCCTTATAACATTCCCTTTTGTAGTGCCCCCTTTCCCCACATAGGTAGCAAGTGATGTGAGCACGACGACTATGGTAGTCCGACTGCACCGGGTTGGTGTGGTTCCTCACAAGGTTACCACTACAAGGCTTCTTATGTTGTGCCTGTGGGCCTCCTGCCAAATGCACTTAGGTTGTCCCTCCTCATTGTGGCAATCCTCTCGGCCCTTTTCCATCACCACGCCAATCTTAAGAACTCTTGTTACATTCTGCATGACGTGTATCAACCCATCCAATGGCAGTTAATACATCGTCAACTCTCTGATCTTAAGCCACACAATTATTATTAGCGTTGGTGTGATTTCATCCAGCCATCTACATGAGGACTTGACATTAATCATACAACCCAATACACAAAGCAACACATGCATACAAACAACACAATCATGACAAACAACTAATGAATTTCACATCGCTAGTTATGTCTAAGTCTTTTATCACCCCACACCCCAATAACCCTTAAGACTCATTACTGAAACGTCATTTAATCTTAAACAAAAAGTTGTTTTGATACCAAAAACTTTGTTAGGCTTGACACCTGCCCAACCCTAGCTGGACCCTGTCCAAGGGAAGGTCGGCACGCATGGAGGCGATGAAGTATTGATCTGTAGAAGACTTAACCCTTAAATGGGTGAAACAACACGAAGTAGCACACTACATTTATTTTGTACAAGAGGAAATATAAAGGACAACATACATAATCAGAATAAGTCCTCAAAACTCATACCCACATCCATAAAGTTATTAAGCCCTCACATGTGGCTCAATTCATAATGTCAAAATGAGTCTAAGGCCAAAATGGCTAACAAAGTATAAGATAAAGTCATCCCCATGGAAAACTCTAAATAGACAACTACATAGACAAGCAGAGAAAGTAAGGCCTCTAGGCTCCTCTCGTCTACCCCAGACCACCCGCCAATAGCTCCTCATAGAGAGGGTTATGGATGTCTACATGTCACACCATGCAAACTCAAAACAGAAAACATACAGAAAGTTGGGTGTATAACACTCAGTAAGGTTTTACACATTTCAAGAGGATAAATATGAAAACATCATAGATATTTCATACATGATCCATCACCTGAAACATATCATAATATCATCATATTTCTGATCATACATTCCCACTGCTTTCATTCATCCTGCATAAGAGTGCCTCAAAGACACTAACCTTAGTCATGCATAACCATGCTAAACCATAAGCATTCATCCAACATAAGATGTGTCACTAACACACTATCTATTATGCATAATTATTCACATTTATAAGCATTCATCCTGCATGAAAAGTGTCTCTAACACACAAACCATATCATGCATAACCATTCTCAATCATAAGTGATCATCTTGCAAGAAAAGTGTCTCTAACACACTATCCATAATCATGCATAACCATTCTCAATTATAAGCATTCAACTTATATGAAAAGTATCTCTAACACACAACATAATTATGCATAACCACACTTAATCATAAATAATCATCCTGCATAAAAAGTGTGTCTAACACACTATCCATAATCATATATAACCATTGTCAATTATAAGCATTCATCCTACACGAAAAGAGTCTCTAACACATTAACCATATCATGCATAGTCATTCTCAT
Organism: Saururus chinensis; assembly: GCA_035235625.1. Lineage (NCBI taxonomy): Eukaryota > Viridiplantae > Streptophyta > Magnoliopsida > Piperales > Saururaceae > Saururus > Saururus chinensis. The sequence goes on along the minus strand of CP141146.1, from coordinate 29,689,013 downwards.
CATAAGCATTCATCCTACATAGCATACAATTAAGTTCCATACCTACATGTGTAATATAAGCTCTCAAATCTATACACAAAAACCATCTAATCGAGCAACATATCACATACACATGTAGTCTCAACATATACTGAATACCTCATGCATAGAGAAAACAACCTTGCTTAATCGGCCGAAGCATAAGCAGTCTCTGCTCACTATGGACAATCCCCAATTGAAAGTTTAAAGAACCAAGCAGTTTGGGTAAATTCCTTAATAGGGAAGATATTGCCTAGTAAGCCAGTGCACTTGGACAAACAAGCCTAGATTCTCATGGTCGAGATAGTCTCAATAGTTTGGTTTCCTTATAGCATTGCTACTCTTATCAACCTGCAGAGGAAAACTCATCCTCAAGGGACATAAAACCCTGTCCATTGGATGTAAAACCCCGTCCTTTCGAACTTAAAACAGAATCAACAAGCCTCCGATTGATTAATCCATCAAGCAATATCACCTAATTGCATCGAATCAATCAAACATTGTTAATCTCGATAAACTTCTTTCATATAACTCTTATCATGATGCATGCAATATGGTATATAGAAGCAAAGATTTGGATATATCTCTTCTTGCTCATTCTATGACTACTAACTATTTAGAGTGCAAGGTAGGAGAGGGTAGATAAGATGATGGCCAAGATCTTATTTCTTTTGCTTGAGCCTCATATGAAGTTGGACTTGTCATCTATCATATTTGGTAGGATTATGACCTTTCTACATGGTTATACACATTAGATGTTGCCATATCCATACATACTATGTCACATATTTTCTTCTATTCCTTTGTGGATCCTACAAGCATATCTTACATTGATTGGTATGGGACCTATAGATCGATATTGCTATAGTCAGACATAAGATGTCTCACACTGGGGGACATGATGGAGCAGATCAAGAGGAACAATAGATTCCAAAAGATGCACCAGTACATCAGATACCATTAGATCATCCAAATAGACATGTGACACATGCATAGTTTATTTCATTGCGAGATGAGATGTGCCAAGGTTTTGTAAACATTAGGAGGATGCTCAAAGCCAAATTCCCACATGCAGACAATGAGGGGGAGCTTCCTGATGTTGATGATGATAATGCTAGAGATGATTGAGTTTTGTTTTTATCACCTCTTCATGTATTCTTGTGATTGGAACTTATTTCAATTGATTGTATGTTATCTTTGTCTATTGGATGTATTATGAAACTAATTAATGGATATATAATAGACATGTTTCAGTTTATTTTTTATCTACTTTCATGCCTTATGGTGGTATTTTGGCTTTATTATCTAAATTGAGTATTTTTGTTGATTATTGATTCACTTTTTCACGATTTGTGTCAAAATGGTGGAGAAATGATTAAAAATCAAAATGCTTATTTTCATACTTATTTGGACAGTATTATGCAAATAATTTTAATTGAAAGTGTGCAAAATAAGTATAGGTTTTACAAGGCTTTTTTATGAAGCTCATTTTCAAATTGTCTTTATTAAGTTTTTGCATTGTCAAGTCATATGTACAAATTAAACGCAAATGTACTATGTAAATTTGTAATATGATTTGATAACACTAAAACTTAACCTAGTGCAGGACCAACTTGAACTATCTAGGGGTCCCCCCACACACATGCATGGCCATGTGGGGTGTGCATGGCATCCATGCGCTCATGGACTTGAGCCTTAACCATTGATTATAAGACTCCACTATGAAGCCCGTTTAGGAAGAGGGTTTTTTAGTTTAAACTTCTAGCCCAAGAAGGAAGGAGGAGCCCCACTCTCTACCCGGCCCTATTTGCCACATGAAGAGAATTCCTGTCGCTTCTCTCCCTGTCGTGCCACAGGATTTTTTGGAAGCATATAAAATTTTTTTAATAAAAATATCGGAGTTTACCCGGGCTCACAACTGGAGCCACTCGTAATAAGTGATTATAAAATAATTAATTTCTCAGGAACTATTGTCCGTGTACAAACACACAAGAGAAAAATAATAAGAGTTCTTACTTTGTGATTTTTGTGCAGTTTAAAATATTTGAAATCTTCTCAATAACTCTCAAGCAGACTCATCTATTCACACACTAAGCTTGGCCGAGTCCTGCAAGGTCTAGGGGTAGTGAGTATTTTAAATTATTTAGTAGGAGAGTATATACTACCAGGCATGAAGTAAACATATGGCAGTTTCATAACACAGAATGTATATACTATATTTCATAAAAACAAGGTCTGCCTCTCACCTAAAACCACCCTTAGAGCTTCTTCCTACGTATTGAAGATGCTCATAGAAGATCTCACGGCTCACTACAAGTATCCCAGACACCTACTACATTATATGGACTTTGCTGCAGGTACAAAGTAGTAGCCTATCACTCCTCCATGGATCATCGCAAAACGTCTCGTGCTTGTGGAGAGAAGAGCCACCCGTGCTCATAGGGCACTGAGATCAAAAGAGTAAAGTGTCTTATATAAAGACACGATGGTTTGCTTAGTTACATGTTTGAAAAGAGTGAATCATTACATAGATTGATATATTTATGAAAGGATTTGACACAAGAATTTCTAAAAATTTTGTTTTTGCTGAGTTTTAATTCTAAAAATAAATTGAGAAAAGTCTCGGGTGTGACAAACCTCCTATGTGTCTGATGTGCAGCCTAATTATTTTCCCACTCTTTTTCTAGAACCCCTAATAGGCCTTAACTAGGGTTGCAAGTGATACAGGCTAGCCTGCTTGGCCGACCCAGTCTGACTTACATATTTGTAGGCTTGGGCCTTAAAATATGGGCTACGGGCTAGGCCATACCTAAAAATTAAAAACTTGTAACTATTAAGGCCTGGCCTAGGCAAAAAAAAAAAAAATTGAAGCCTGGTCCGACTCATAGATATTAAGGCATGGTACCAAAACCAAGCCAAGTTGCCCCACAATCTACTTACCCTAGAACCCAACTAAACCTAGACTCATATAAAAAGAAGAAACTCTCCACAAACCCTAACTTCCCTCTCCATTCTGCTGCTCCTAGCCTCCCACTTCCCCAAATCCATTGATTGCCGCTCTCCCCTCTAGCCTCCTCAGTGACCTTGCCCACTTGAAGCGAAGCTCACCTTTCTCCTAGTCCATGCTCTTCACATCTCTCCTCCCACTTCTCCCTCCTTCCATAGCATCCTCCTAGTACTCCCTATTCAACCAAAGCTCTCTACCAGTGTCCTTCGAGGCTTAACTATCTAATTGCAACTTCTTTCACCCCAGGTTCTTCCATCCCACCTTGCTCTCCCTCTCTCCCCTCTATTTTTTTGTGAACTCGAAAATCCGCCGTTGTTATGATCCTGTGGACTCCAAAATATGTCACTCCACCATTGTTATGGACTTCGATCTCACTTCTCCACAATAAAAATATATTTTTTTTCTTATTCCTTCATCCTCCACTATTGTGCTTATTAATTCTAGTTGATCTATTATATATTTTTTTGTTGTACCTATTAGTGTTTGTCTCTATGATTACATAAATATTTAGTAACTTGTAATCTATATCATTAATTTGTTCTTCTCTCTATTCTTAATTTGTACTTGTCTATGCTAAGTTCTTCTCTGTGTTCTATAATTCACACTTGTCTATGTTCTTTGATTTGTACTTATCTTTGTTATGATATTTAATTAATTATTAAGTCTGTGTTGTTCATTTTGTATATTAGGTTTTTTGTAAGATGTTAGCTATTAGCTTGCTTCAAGATATCATCATTACTTATAAATTTTCTTCTCTGCCCAATTTTTTATGTATATAACCAATTGTAAAGATTGTGTTTCTTTAAAAACTAGTCAGAGGCAATAGCTCCACATCTAGCAGCCAGCCAACTAAATAAAAAGAACAACCATAAAACTGGATTTTGCATAGTACTGACACAATGATTAAAATCAGGAAACCAGTTCATAACCAATAGGAAACAGAAAACAAAAAAAAATATGGACAATAAGAAAGTGGTCTCATCATATGAATCAGCAGCATCAAGTTTAAAAAAACACATATGGCAACCCAAGGAGACAGAGGATGGTAAATAGGTTAAGTAGGTTCTGCATCAATTAATTATTTCAGTGGGCCCAGCCGACGACCCTAACTAGCATGGGACCGTGTCTTTAAATTTAAACTATTTAGACTTGATGAGTAACAAGAACACTTATTAGAAGTAAATAACTGTTTAGCCATGGAACCCTCAGCAAGAGAAGTCGACTACCTCATGCTTTGAGTCCAAAACCCTTCCTTCTTTCCCTTTTCTTTCACTTTCCTAATTTGGTGATGAGCCCTGCCAAAAGGGGAAACCCATTGTGAGTACTACCAGCAGTATTAGGATTACTACTAAATAGGAATCCCATGACCTGAACTAGCATGGTCTTGGTCCCATGCCTTTCTATATATTCTGCAGCATGGCAGTATTTGATCACTTCCACTTTTCTCTCTTAGTTTCGTGTGTTGAAGAGCAGGCACTGAAGATGGTGATGGCTTGCATGCACGTTCCAAGCTTTTGGAAGAAGAAGCAGCTGCAAGATGGGGAGAAGAAGAAGGCTGTGATATACCAGGAAAAAGCTGGGTCCGGAGACTGCCGTTGCGAAAGAGAAGAACGTGAGTGGGAAGAAGAGAAGAAAGGCCTGGATGCAGTCATGGTCAGTCGGAAGGAGGAACAGGAGAGGCCCATGCCGCCGGCAACCCGCCCTGACAATTCAATCATACCACCATGTCTCAGTTCTATTCCTCGCATGGGACATCGGAAGTTTTCATCACGCCCACTGTCTCACTTTTGAAGACTTCATGGAGTTCTTTAATTTTGCTTTCGCGCTTATGTAATTTTTTCATATTCTGGAAAACCTTCAATGTAATTGAAGCTTGTTATTCGTTATGTAAATATTTTTTTTATTGTAATTGACGCTTTTATAATTTATCCAATGATATGTAAATATTTTTTGATGTTACAGACGCCTCCAATGTATAAAAGGCGTCGGTTCCTTAATTTTTGTGACGTTAAGAGGATTTTTGTGCAGTATTGGACATTCAAAGTCAGTCCTTGCTTGGGGACAATCTGATTACAAACTCTTTCATTGATTATGCGTTTGCTCATTTTGTCTAATCTTGGTTGATTATCATTAAAAAACAGATAGGGCAACCCAATATTTATCAATCCAAGCCAACGAACAAAAAGAAAATATTTTAGAGATGTTCACACAAGCGAAATTCATCAATCCCGTTACCAAAAGAAAAAGAAATCCACCAATGGGTCAAATGCGTAACTGAAAGTAAGCAGTGAATCAAAGTCGTTGAAACGCAGTTGTAAACCATGTTAGAATCCAAAGCAGAAAAGCTGTAATACAAGATACACAAACTAATAGCACTGGGAAGAAATGTGTGCTGAAAATAGCTAAATGCATTTCTTTGTTAAAGATAGGAAGAAGGGTCAAAACAGAACAAAATATGCCCGGATTATTCTTATAATTGAAATGGAACTTTATCAGAAAAATATAAGAATCATTTGTGAACTACGTAATGATATAAGAAGAAATGCCGGCACTGATCAGAATGAAAATAGATCAAGCACAGGGGACAAGCTACATCTTCTTAATAAGTCTCATACTGTACTCCATCTTCTCAAGCACATTCTTCCTCGGTCTGTCCCTCCATGTTACTCAACCCATTCATCAATCGCTGCCAATCCATTAATCCATCGCCAAATCCAAATTGTTATTAAAAGGACATTTCAGATAACAAAATTTAAAACAGAGGAGACACATTCAGACCAAGAAATTGAAAAGGTTTTCTTGAACACAAACTTTATTAAATCCAGAACCATGAAACGGTACAAGGAAACTTCCCTTTTTTTTAACAACAAACACCTCAAACTAATGCGTAATTCGTAAGAAGAAACTTTCCAAACATGCATGCAAGTCATGGCGGAGGCGGCGCTTGCTGCATACGCCTGATCTCCTTGTATAGCTAAAAAATTGTAAAACTGTAATTCTGAACGGCCCATAAGTCCTTTCAAGCAAGAAGAACCTTCCGAATATAAAACACAGACTTTCTTAAGTGGAACACCAAGGTGAGATGCACCACAAGAATCGAACTTTCCTAAATTGAAAAGCTTTTCTGGGACGAACAAACCGACTTTCACGATTCAAAATTACAAACCTTCCGTAATCGGTATGAGGAAACTTTCCCCATATTAGAGAGGGCGATTTCCTGAATTGAAAAGACCCACTTTGCAAGATATGAAGTTCGGAAGAGGAGTCTATATAAAGGATGGTTACCATAGTCGAAGGAGTGTTTTGATTGGTTCCTTGGAAATTCTCTACCAGGTCTTCAAGGTCAAAGTCAGTCGTCGATCCGAACGACGCCCATCGCCGAGCAAAGCTCGACCGCCGTGGAAAGTGCAGCAGCGAGCTCAAGGCCACCCACAAGGCCCAAGAGGAGGAGCGCCAGCGCTGGAGCAAAGTCGACTACGAGAGTACGAGGCGATGGAGAGCGCGGCCGAGTTGCGAAGTCAGGAGGAATTGGGAGTGCGTGGAGTGGCTCCGCCCGTTCCACCGCCACAAGAGGTGTTCTTGGTTAGCTTTTCCATTACTGAATCTAATTACAGGACTCTACATGTAACATTAATTACGATATTATAATCATGTTGTATTTGGTTGTTGTTGTGCTATGGCAGGGCTAATCACGCGCATCTTAAAACCCCGTCTCAAAGCCTCTTTTGTCTCTCTTCTCCATCTTTATCACAGAAACTGCCTTTTCTTAATTCCTTCTCCCAGGCAAATAATTGTCAGCCAAAAGGCAGTAGTAACCTATAGAACTCTTTCTCAATTATTGTCAAAGAATTTTCAGTAACAATGACTGCTATACACAGACAAAGTTGGTTAAAGATGAATAATTGATTCTTCAATCTTCGTGATAATATTCCCTCTGTCCTGGTTTAATAGCTCGGGGCAAAAAAGCTTGTTCTATATTCTATTTTGTTTAATTTAGGTGATTGGGTACTTAAAGAAAGATTATCATAAGCTTATTTTTTCTTTTCTTAAATAAGGCTTTTGATATTTATTAAAAATTATAATTTTTTAAATATAGCTATAAATATGAGGAGGGAGTATTATTTTTAGGTCATTAGAACATTATCTTATTATAGGCTCCCTGTCGGAAAGTTCCTGAAGGTCGCAACGTACTTAAGGTCAGTTTTTTCATGATCATCTTGGCTTTAAAAGATTAATTTACTTATATCATCTGCAATTTTCAGGGATTGAATTCTTCATTTTCTACTCAAAACGTGCCGCAAATATGTCCGTCTATGGAATGAAAATAGCTTCCATGATATACATCAGCTAACTGAAAATGTTCATGCATAACAACTGTTGTTCATTGCTCATAATCAACATAACTTGATCTGATTCATTATTATCATCTCCAAAGTTCACTGTCGGGTTTAAAGCACATGTAATTATTAATTTATTTATTATTTCCATTTTTTAGTAGTACATATTCTATTTCCTCTTCTTTTTTTTGCAAACTAGTTTTTATTCAATTTAGATTAAGGAGAGTTTTAAAACTTTAAGAGAGAGAAGTTACTAATGTAAAGAGTTTAGCCAAAAGCCCCTAGTTAGAAGAGGGAAGAGTTTTTCAATGCATGGGAGGCATTGATATTTTAAATCATTAGTATGTGTGTCATTAATCTCCTAGATGAATGACTCTCATCCATACCTTACACTAGGCTCATTGTAAGAGGGGAGCATGAAAAATGTTTCCTTAGAAAAGATATGCATGAAGGAATTAAAAGAAGGGCCAATTGGTGTATTATTGGTGCACTTGAAGATGAAGCCTGAAGAATTAGATGGTTCTTTCATGATGGTATAAGAGTCATCTTTTCTCTCCATTAATCATGAATTGCATAAAATGAACTACTTTTAGCCAAACTTATTATTTATTGGAGTATTTGAAACTGGTTGTGTCACTGATTTTTCTTAGTTGCAAGGAAAGGAGAACATCATTTTTTTCATCAAATCTGCCTTTCTCATATGCCTATTATCTTATTTTGAATTTTTTGCAATGGAAAAACTATTTTCTCTACTAGTCAGTGCATTTAAAAAATACTCACAACCTTGAAAAAACTTCAAAATAGAGTCAACCTAATTTGTTTACTTTTCAATGAATGAAATGATAGGCATCATTGGGTTGTCCTAGGCAAATGAGAAGGAGGCAGATTTCATGCAAATTTGATGCTCTTGTTTCCTTGTAGCAAACAAAATCAGAGGCACAAACAACTTCAAATATTCTAAGTGATAATTTTGGCATAAAAGAGGTTTATTCTTTCAATTCATGACCAATGAAGAGAATGATCATTCTTATATCATCATTAAAGAACCGTCTATTTCATCTTTAGGAAAATCATATATCAATTGGGTCTTCCTAACTCCACACATACTTCTAACAAGTCTTCAATTCTACTTGGTATCATGTCATTTTCTAGAAATTAGTTTGAAGAGAAGCTATTGGATTATAATCCCAATCATCATGTCATTTATTGAGTATCATTGGTTAAAATTAGAATAGATTCAGTTTAATTTTTGGACTTCTTTATTTTGCTTCTGCGATGTTGGAAATTGTAGTTATTTCATTTTGACTAGGTAAAGCACCAATTTTTTGACCAAAAGTCGGTAGGACACTTGATATATGAAAAGTGGTTGTTTACAATTGCTCGGTGAAAACGAACTTATGTTGAATAATGTATCTGGAGTATGCACATCTATTTTTGAATGGCTACAGAAACCAATTCCAATAGATGGAATTTGTTATCCTAACAGATATCTTTTCACAGCATAAGGTATTTTTATGGCATTACGATGGAATGTCGTGGTGCATTACGCATTTTGATTCTATTCTAGTCTATTGTTGGTGTAATTAAGTTTTTAATTTGTTCGGAACTAATGTCAAGTAAGCCTTACTGGTATGGTTATGGCTTTAGTGTTTTACTAATCAGTTTCATGTATTGATATCCCAAATATCTAGCCTTGATAACACATATTCTGCAATACTATTCAACTATGTTTTTCTCAAAATGATGTTATGCAACACTCTTAAGTTGGAACAAAAACTTCTGATATAGATCTTAAACTATTCTTATTAGTTGTACTTAAAATTTGATGTCCATGAATATGAAATCAGACAAGTCATTATGGTTGCTGTTAATGGGAGGTAGTGTTGAAGGTGCAGTTGATACTAAATATTGTTGCTGGCTATGCCAACCTTATGTTTGAGAACATTGATTTCATTTTCTTGTTTGTTTTCATCTTCTTTTGGTAACAACTCTATAATGTAATAAATTTCATGTCTCGTTGCATCTATTTGTTGATCTTTTGTTGGTCATTAATATGAAAATGTTTTCATGTTAAATGTTAAATGATTCTTTATGTATGGCTAGCATTGCCAAGCGATGAAAGACTGTCAATACAATGACATCATTTGTCTGGTGGGGATTGTTCTCTTCTATTGGGTAGTTTCTGGTGGAGAAATTCTCATGCAAAATGCCCCGCGTCTCTATTGGTTAGTTTTTGCTAATAGCTTAGTTTTCAAATAATGTGATTTAATCGATAGATGCAATTACATGTTGGTAAGAAAAATTCTCTATGATTATATGGAGAAATATCTTTTTTATAATCTTTCCTAGAAAATTCACCCATGTTAATCCTCTCAAAAATTATTGGAATGCTTGGATTTATAAGATGTGCATTTTATGCACATGGATTCAAAGTACCAATTTATAATGCTTATGTATGAACGAGGATAGAGGCTAAAGAGTGTATCAGCTGCATAATGTTGGGGGCAAAGAGCCACCCTTCAAGTTAATGTTTGTGGTTAATGTCCATAACCATGCCAGAGGAATACTAGCTTTGGTAAAATGAAATATGAATTGCTATCTATTTTTTAGGCCTTGGGATATGGATATCCAGTTCGCTACTCTTCCTAAACTTATCGTAAATGCCATCAGCTTAATTATTTGTATACGTGGAAAGCATTTGCATACGTCACTATGACTAATGCAAGTTGTGGCTGTCTGTATTATCCAGTGAAAAGCAGCCATTCAATTAATGAATCACCACCGCCGCAAGTGGTGAATCGTTAACATGTGTGTCATTAATCTCGTAGATGAACGATTCTCATTCGTACCTTACACTAGGCTCATTGTATGAGGGGAGCATGAAAAACCCATTCCTTAGAAGAGATATGCACGAAGGAATTAAGAAGGACCAATTGGTGTATTGGCGCACTTGAAGATGCAGCCTGAAGGATTAGATGGTTCTTTCAAGATGGTATAAGGGTCATCTTTTCTCTTCATTAATCATGAATTGCGTAAAATGAACTACTTTTAACCAAACTTATTATTTATTAGAGTATTTGAAGCTGGTTATGTCATTGATTTTTCTTAGCTGCAAGGAAAGGAGAACATCATTTTTTTCATCAAATCTGCCTTTCTCGTATGCCTATTATCTTATTTTGAAATTTTTATAATGGGAAAACTATTTTCTCTACTAGTCAGTGCATTTGAAAAATGCTTACATCCTTGAAAAAACTTCAAAACTGAGTCAACCTAATTTGTTTACTTTTCTATGAATGAAATGATAGCAAGATTGGGTTGTCGTAGACAAATTTGATGCTCTAGTTTCCTTGTAGCAAACAAAATCCGAGGCACAAGCAACTTCAAATATTCTAAGTGATAATTTTGGCATAAAAGAGTTTCATTCTTGCAATTCATGACCAATTAAGAGAATGATCATTCTTATATCATCATTAAAGAACCGTCTATTTCATCTTTAATTAAGCGAATCCTATATCAATTAGGTCTTCCTAACTCCACACATACTTCTAACAAGTTTTCGACGAAAGACATCTTTGGTTACTTGTGAGAAGATGATCCTAACGGTGATGTGAGATCAAACATTGAAGAGTTGTTGTCAGCAATCTAGCATCTCTAACCGAGATGCCACATAGGGGATTTCAATTTGACATCTGAAGGTCTATGTGCCAATTTGGCAGCTTTAATGTGGGGCTCCAATAGTAAGGAACTACCACTGATATTCCAAATTTGTTATTTTGTTACTATATAATTTTGGCTTATTACAAATCTTCTTACACAACAAAATAAAGATAAAATAGCAATTCATGATGTCATAGCAAAATACAAATCTTCTTGGAGTTGAGAATGTTTTTTTGTTTCTATAAAGGAATAAAGAATGGAGACACTACAATGAATAGTACTATTAGTGATGCTTTTAAGCATCATTAATGTTATTAGCGATGCTTTTAAGCGTCGCTGATGCTTATGAGCGACGCTTAAAAAGCGTCGATAAAATTGCAGTCACTATTGCTCATTAGCGACTCTTAACACAAAGTGTGGCTAATAGTGTGACATTAGCGATGCTTTTAAGCATTGGTTATTGGCGATGCTTAATAAAGTGTCGCAAATATAAAAAATATTTCAAAAATAATAGCTTACTAGCAACGGATAATTATAAGTGTTGCTAATAATTAGTTATGAGCGACACTTTATTAAGCATCGCTAATATAAAGAAACATTTAAAAAAAAAAGAAAACAACTTATTAGTTACGCTTATTTAAACATAGCTAAAAAAGTTTAAAAAAAATAAAAACATTAGTTTTTAGCGACGCTTATGGAAAGCACCGCGAATGATGAAATATATTCAAAAAAAGAATTTTGTGTATTAGCGACGCTTTAAAAAGTGTTGCTAATATGTCAAAAAAAAAAAGGCTTTAGCGACACTTTTAGAAGCTTCGCTAAAAACTTTAAAAATTTTAACAAAAAACCCCCCGGTGGTGGGCTCAGTGGAAACCATGGAGGGGAGAGGGGGCTTGATTCCAGTGGGGACCGGGGAGAGGTGCCGAAATCTGAACCCCTCTCCTTCCCCACCTTTGTTGGGGGAAGGGGGTGTGGAAGGAGGGTGGACCCGAAGAGAGATTGAGGGCCGGATTCCTTCTCTGAGCCAGCATCCCCCCCCCCCCCCGCGCCCCAACAAAGGAGGGGAAGGAGGGGGGAAGACCTGGAGAGACCTGGGGAGAGAGGGGGAGAGCAGGAGGGGGGTGGGGGCCAGAGGACGACCGGGAGTCGAGGATGGTGGTCGAAGGTAGTGACTAAGGGAGAGATCGGTGGCGGAAATATAAGTGGTGGTCGAAGGTTGGAGAGAGGCCTGATGATCGTTGACTGGATCAGGTGGATGACAGTGGTCGAAGGTTGGAAATTTCCCAGGGTGGGAGTAATTTTGCTAGCGCAGTGAATTTTGTGACGTTCATAATGAGCGTCGCTAATAGTTATCTTTTTTTTTAAAAAAAAAAAGCTATTCGCGATGCTATGCCACGAGCGTCGCAAATAGCAAACGCATTAGCGACACTAAATCCTAAATGTCGCTAATATTAGCGACACTCTATGCCGAGCGTCGCTAATATCTTAATTTTTAAAAGAAAATTATATCTATTAGCGACATTTGTTAATGAGCATCGCTAAAAGTGTTATTAGTGGCGACACTTAAGAATAAGCATCACCACATTGTTCTACTAGCGTCGCTAATAGTCTTTGTTTAACTTTTTTCCCTCTCCTCTCTCTCCTCTCTCTTCTTTTGCCTCACTCTCTCTCTACCCTCTATCTCTCTTCATTTTCTCTATGTAAGATCCCTAAACTTGAGCTGGTTTATTTTATTCTATTTAATTCTTAATGTGTGGTTTAATGTTAATTCTAATCAGTTTTGGACTATTTTTAAAATTTAAATGGTTAAAAAAAGTTTTAATCAAACTTTTCTTCACATTTATGATTTTTAAATTAATTTAAGCTATTTACAATTTTTCTGGAATTTTTAATATTTTTCCCAAAAAGTTGGGGGGCGGGACCCACTGTGGGCCCCACGTGCAGAATTTGAATTTTTAGCCTAAATGATCCTAATATCAACATAAGACATAAAGTAATTAATTTAAATTTTTAGACTTCAATTTGAGTTTTAATAAGCAAGATTTTCCATTTTTAGTGTAAAACCCTATTTATACCCCACAAACCTATTAGGTTTACCCCACCCTCTACTATAAAAGGAAAAACCCAGCCATATTCCCAATTGGGAAAGGGCTAAGACTAAGAGCTTAAGAGCCTAATCCCCATTTTCCTAAAAGAGAATGAAGATTAAGGTATAGATTTGCTTAATATTTCATTAATCTCTAGGGTTTATCTTAAATCTTTCAAATCTCTTCCTTTGCTTTGGATTAATCTTGATTTCTACTCAAAAACTACTAATTTGAACTCCTATTTCAAACCCTAATGATGAGAATTTTATTTTTAGCTTCTTGAACCCTAGATCTAAGGTTTTTCAAGAGATTGAGGTGTTTTAAATCGGATTTATGAAGGTATATTAATAAAATCATATGTTGGGTGGGATTCGAAGGTGTTGGAGGAGCTATTTCGTGTCAAGAAATTTTTGGAAGGTAAGTGTTTTCATCTTAAACATAGCTGTGATTTCATATTCGAGGTTTGATGAAGTTTGAAGTGGGTTCCATGGTTATGAGGTTTAATGGAAATTTAAGAAAGGTTTAATCCTTGATGAGATTTCTTGGGGTTTTTGTTTATTAATGGCTAGATTTGATGCTCTCTAAGCATGAATTTGATTATCGTGAAGTTTGGGGATGAGATTTGATAATTTATTAAGTGCATGTGAAGTTTCGGTTTTGATTTTGAAGTAGGGAAGAGGAACAAGAAAAGGCAGTTATGGCGATCCGATTGAAGGGCATCATCTGCTCATGTATGTATCATGTTGCATGAATCATGAAACGGATTTATGAATGAGACTTTACCGAGTTTAGCAGATGTTGGTCGCTGGATGCAATCATGTTAGAATTGCTTGCCGGGATAATTGATCGGAGGTTTAAATCGATTCAATTTTACGTTTGAAAGGACGGGGTTTTACGTTCAAAAGGACAGGGTTTTACGTCCCTCGAGGATGGGTTTTCCTCCCCGGGTTGAGAAGAGTGGCAATGCTCTAAGGAGATAAACTGTTTGAGATCATCTGGACCCTAAGAATCTTGGCTAGTATAGCCGAGTGCACCGGCTTACTTGGGGGTATTCTTCCCCACTAAGGAATTTACCCAAACTGCGGAATTCCTTCAGGCTTCTTGTTGGGGATTGTTTAGAGTGCGCAGGGACTGCTTATGCTTTGGCCGATTAAGCAGATTTGTTTTTATCGACTTGCATGGATTTGAAATGTGTGTTAGAGACACTTTATATAAAGGTTGATGTATGTGATGTTTATGCATGATCTAAAATGTGTTAGAGACACTTCTCATGCAGGTTGTAAGTGATGTTTATGCAAGATCTGAAATGTGTGTTAAAGACACTTCTCATGCAGGTTGATATATGTGATGTTTATGTATGATTTGAATTGTGTGTTAGAGACACTTCTCATGCAGGTTGATTTATGCGATGTTTATACATGATTAGAATGTTTGTTAGAGACAATTCTCATTTAAGTTTATGTGATATTTATGCACGATCTGAATGTGTGGTAGAGACACTTCTCATGCAGGTTATATGTGATGATTATGCATGATGTGGTTGGGTGAGAATCACTTATTATGCCAGATGGATGTTATGTCATAATGTGATTATTCATGATTATTATGTATGAAATACTTATATGCAGGATAATTACTTATGGATGAATAAGGGTATAGTAAGAGAATTAATCAGAAATTGGGATATTATGTGAAATGTGGATATGAATTACCATGTTGATGTGACGTGGTTGTTTTCTGATTAGCATTACCGTATTTCAAACCATACTGATTTTTACTCACCCATCTTTTTTGTGTTTTGTTTTGGGGTTGCATGGTACGATATGCAGTTAATCAGGATCCCCTATATGAGGGACAACCGGGACATGCTTAGTAGTAGGCATGGATGCCTTTGGACCTTATTTTGTCTTCTGATTTATGCTATCATGATTATAGAACACTTTGTATTGATGATTATCTTCTAAACTCATGTGCATCTTATACTTTTTGACTTATCTAAGATTTTCTGATTCGAGTCTTGTGTTTAGGCTCAGGATCTGAAGCATGTGGGTTAAGTTTTGATAATTTATTTCAAAGATGTTATCCTCTTTCTTTTTACCTTATTTCTCTTTCATAAAAGATTAAAGGTGTGCGACTCCTTATTTATTAATCACCCTCTACAGGGGTTAAGACTTCTGCAACGTGTCAAACCAACAAGCTTGTTGCCACCGTGTGCTTTGACCGGCCCTTGGACCGGGTTCGGCTCGGCTTGGGCAGGTGCCTGGGCGTGACACTGTCTACCCTCCCTCTCTCCTTACTCTCTCTCCTCTCTCTTCACTCTCTCTCTCCGCTCTCTCTCTCTCTCCTCACTCTCTCTCTACCCGCTCTCTCTCCTCTCTCTCTACCTTCTCCACTCTCTCTCTGTCTCTACCCTCTCTCTCCCTCATCTTTTCTCTCTCCTCTCTCTCACTCTCCTCTCCCTTTCTCTCCCTCTTCTCTCTCCCCACTATCTCATTTATTTTAAATCTTTTTAAAATAAAAAATAGTAGTGATGCTTAAATGTATGCGTCACTACTACACTATGCAGTAGCGATGCATATAGATGTGTCGCTACTATACTAAGGTAGTAGCGACACATGTAGATATCTATCACTAATGAGCATTTTTTTAACTTTCTTTTCTTCCCTCTCTACCTCTCTCTCTCTGTGCACTCTCTCTACCCTCCCTCTCTCCTCTCTCTCTCACTCCTCTCTCTCTCTTCATTGTCTATCTTTCCTCACATTCTCTCTCTTCACTCTCTCTCTACCCGCTCACTCTCCTCTCTCTCAACCCTCTCTCCTCACTCTCTCTTTACCATCTCTCCTCTCTCTCCTCTTTTCTTTCTCTTCCTCCGTCTCTCCCCTATCTCTCTCTCCCTATCTCTCTCCTCTCCCTCTCTCTCCTCTCTCCCCCACTATGTCTTTTATTTTAAATTTTTTTAAAATAAAAAATAGTAGCAATTCTTAACTCTTTGTGTCGCTACTACCTGATAAGTATAATTTATAAGTTATTTTACCCTTAATTATTTTACTGTCTAGTCTTATTTAAAAGTTAATATAGGTCAAATAATTAGAAATTAAATTTAATTAGGTTAGAAAAAACTTCTATGATAATTTGAATTAAATTGGCTTATTTTACATATTCTTCATTGGCGTTCGAACGGGGTCACTTAGCGTTCGATAGGGTAAACGTGAATTTGAAGAAAATACAGTACAGCCGTTCGAACGGGAATGCAGGGTGTTCAAACGGGATAACGCGCAGTTTCCTTGTTTAAGTCAATTTCAATTCATTTTCATATTGGACTCCTTCCTATAGTTCTTATGCCTATATAAAATATTTGGCTTGAAATTGAAGGTTAGCAAGTAGATTTTCTGAAGAGAAAAAGGAAGAAGAAGATGGAGAAGAACTCAAAGGTTTCAATGGAGATTCAAGTGCTTTCTTCTACAATGGAAGACTAAATTTTTCTTTTACTTAGGAGTTGATGAAGCTATAGATAAGTTTCAGTTTCTTTTCTTTTTAATTTAGATCTCAGTTGTGAATTATGACAATTGTATGATAAATATTTCCTTTTTAATGGAAGAATTTTTCATGTTTATTTAAACCTATGTTGATTTATTGTCTTGTAGTTGATAGATTGATGTGGTTTTAATATTTACATCAATTCTAATTTCTGTGATTTAGATGAGATGGTCATATAATAGTTTTAATGTTCAGATAATTAATGACTTGGATGAGTTATACTAAGATTAGACGAGTCATGCCTATAGCTAGTTTAGTGTAGATAATTTATGCTATTGTCGAAGATAGTTCATGCCATGGAATTTAATTAATGATTCTTTCTGAAATAATTCTAGTTTATAGCTGAGAATACTTGTTTATATTTACACTAGATTTAGATTAAAAGTTAAGGAATTGTTATCGTTCTATAGTGGATTTGATTTCCTAAGTAAATTCTATCATATTAATCTCTTGTTTTTAATCTAGTTGATTTCTTTCCTTTACTTAATTAAAGTTTAAGTTATTTTAGTTTTCAATCAGCAAATTCCTCTTTAGATTTAGTAATAATACATCTGTCCCTGAGGTTCGACAACCCTTAAATACTCATCCTAGTACAGTTACCTTATACACTTGCAAAGGGTTTAATTATAAACGATCACTACCCTAAGGTAGTACCGACGCATATAGATATGCGTCACTAGTGAACCTTTTTTAAAACTTTTTTTCTTCCCTCTATACCTGTCTCCTCACTACTTCTCCTCTCTCTCTCTTCACTCTCTATCTACCCGTTCTCTCTCTTCTCTGTCTCTACACTCTCTCCTCCCTCTCTCTCCTATCTCTCTAACCCTCTCTTTCTATCTACCCTCAATTTCTCTCCATTCTCTCTCTTCACTCTCACTTCTCTCTCCACACTCTCTCTCATCGCTACTCGCTCTCTTCTCTCTCCCTCCTTATGAAACACGGCTCATGGAACTTCTGGGATTCTCGGCAACCGCAACATCAAAAGCAAAAGTAATACTTGTATATTATACCCATTACCCATCCATAAATTATTTAGCAACGAATTTCAGACGTAGCAGTTTAGTGAGACGGGTACATGGGTACCCATTAACAGTCATAGTTGAAATCATCCCAAAAACATCTTCTTCCCGCGGTCGGCTGCGACACGGCTCATGGCACTTCAGGGATTCTCGGCAGCAGCAAAACCAAAGGCAATTGGGCAACCAACGTAAAACTAATTAACTCCGAATGAGACAGCGATTTCCTGATTTTAATTACAATGAAGACAAAGACTAAATGAAACGCCATAATGGATAGAGCGATTTCCTGATTTGAAACCAGGAAAGTTTCTGATGTAAATCGAGGAAACTTTCCCGAGACTGAGTAATCTCCTGAATTGGAAGAGGAGTGTATATAAAGAAGGATGGTTACCAAGTGGCCTAAGAAATTTCCATGGCGTCAGCGACATTCGAAGACCAGTACTAGGTGCTCGGGCTTAGAGGCGGAGAAGAGGGCCTCAAGACGTCCGCCCGGGAGATCGAGCAGGCCTACAGGAGGAAAGCCCGGGAGATCCACCCGGACAAGAACCCCGGCGACCCCCATGCCACATCCAAGTTCCAGAGACTGCAGTCGGCCTTCGAGGTCCTCAAGAACGACGCCACGCGCCGAGCCCACGACGCCAGGCTCCGCGCAGAGCTCGACCGCCGGAAGAGGAGCGACCGAAGCTCCGACGAGTTCGAGAAGCCGAGGCGCGTAGCAGAAACGAATGGGGAGAAAACGGCGAACATGAAGGAGGGGCTCGACCGACCGGTCGACAAGTATGAAGAGTTCATGAAGAGGCGCCGCGAATTTGATGAACGAATGAAGAGAGCGCGAGAGAGGGCCGAAGCAGTGCGCTTCTCGTGCGTCCGGCGGTTCACGGCGGCGGCCTACGCACGCCAAACAGAGTCTCCGTAGGACCCAATTTTTTAGTATTCAACTACTGCCCAATGAACCCAATGGGCCTGGACTGGACATTACGCCAGTTGCAAATTATGCCTTTGTTTTTTTGTTTTTTGTTTTAGGTTGGTGCATGTATAAAGACGAGATGGGTAGTAAAAGTACTAAGTTGTATGTAAAATTTGTATGATATGAGCTCAGATATAATTGCCTATAACTGCCAAGTTTTATGAAAGCCAATTCATTTTAAATTTGGCATATTGGTTTTTGTTTGGCCATGACTGTCTAGTTTGGGATGGACTTGACAAATTTCATTGGAGTTACAAACAGGAGGGTGCATTGAGAGCTGATGATGAAAATCAACAGGTGAAGATGGCGGAGATTGACTCCATATATATGATCAAATTGAGGAGAACCGGAAAATCATGTGATATCTACTTCCAGGTCTTGATGCTGTGAATCATGATTGAACTTTGGATTATTTGTTTTGTTATTTATCTATCAATTTTACTTGATTCTTGAGCTCCTGCTTGTGAGCCTAGGCATCTCGGGCCATTAGATTTTAATCCAATGATATGCATTACTTAGAATATAGACAAGTTTGAATCACTCTCACACCCCTTCTATTAATGTAATTCATCTAATAATTGCGATCCGATAACTCACAGTTAAACTAAAGCCGAGCCATGTTTTAGAGAATTGTAGCTAAAACCATGTCTGGCCCTAACCCAAGCAGATTTCTAAAAGTTTGGGCTATAAACTTATATTAATTTTTTTATATTTTAAAAAACTAATACAAAAGTCCATGACTTATAAGTGCGGTCTCCACATAGGGTACAAGATCATAAGCCTTTAACTTCCATGATTACTTAAAAGCTTAAAATCTCTTAAATTTTTTAAAAATATACAACTTCAACCCTTCCTCATTTTCTTCTAAGCTTGAGAGTAATTTTTTTAATATTATAGAACAAGCTTAATGTGTTTGTGGGTATTTTGCCCCTAGCCCTGGGCTGACCTAATTTAAAATAAGTTAAAAAATTTAAGTGCTAACTTATATTTTTATAAACCGGGTAGGGCTGAGCCGTTGAGTCAACCTTTTAAAGTTTCACCTCTACCCGCGAGCCTAGACTTATTACTACTTGGAGATTAGTCTTAATTAATAAGTCTATTATTTGAGTTGAGGACTTTTTTGGAGATTTCTTAAAAAATTTCCAAATTATTTTGATCAAATCTTTTCTTTTAATTTTTTGTTGTTTTTGTATCATCGCTATTTCTATATTCTAAGGAAAGTGTTTGAATTATACTAATTTTTGGTTAGTGTGAGCAAGAATGGTCGCATTTGATTAAATTAATTAGGCTTTGATGATTTAATTATTTTTTATACAGCGATTGAAAAGATAAATGTTGCATTCTAATGGTATTTTGATTGATTTTGTATACAATGGGCCACATTTTTTTTTTCTGTATTGCATGCTGTACTACTCCATGCTTAGTGAAAATTTCATTGAGACGATTTCACACTAATACAAGTTGCCTCTTGTTTATATTTCACAACTTTGATGCAATGCTATAGGGGGTCTTTGCAACCACTTTTGCCATGATGTCTAAGTTCACACTGATGTGTGTGAGTTCAAACTCATATAATTTTTTTTTATAATATATATCTTTATTAAATTATAATGAACATATAATTTTTATATATGATATATATATATTTTTAAAATAAAAATTTTGGAGACACAAACATTAATATACTCCTTTCGTCCCTAATTAATAGCTCTATCTGGTTTTTGAAGATGAACTAAACTTAGTTTAATTGAAAAACTAAATAGAGCTATTAATATAGGATGAAGGATCAACGTGATATCATACTAAGATACCCAAGAACTCTTCTAAAAAAATATGATACTAGGTGGACTAGCCATAGTTTACGAAAGAATAATTAGAATATTCTTTCAAAAATTGAAGTATGACACTAGGGACGAGCCTCAGCTTACAGACTAATTCTAAAAACAAGTGTTTACAAGGCTGTTTTGTTGAGAATCTAAATTCACTTCTACACGTTTTCCATGTTGATAAAATCGTATATTTTGCTTGGTTTATTCTTAATTAGTTGCATAGGATTTTAGTTCACCCATATATCCCTCTCATAAATACAATTGATTTTATTATAGTGTCGCCATCCCATATATAATAGTTCTATTTGAAAAAAAGTCCTATATTATTAGCTCTATTTTTACCAATTTAATGGACTACTTAAAAACTATATTTTATTAGATATTTTTTATTTTCTTTGTTGTGGCTTCCACCATTTAATAGAAATTACTAAACTGGCGGCCCAAGGCCCAACAACTTTTTAGTATTTAGAGTACAGCCCAATGAACCCAATGGACCTAGACTGGAGTCATTAAGCCAATTGCAATTTATGCCTTCGTTTTTTTATTATTATTAGGGTTGCTACGTGTATAAACTATAAAGACGAGATGGTTGGTTGAAGTACAAAGTTGTATGCAGAACTATGTAAACTTTGTATGATATAAGCTCAAATATAATTGCCTATAACTGCGAAGCTTTTATGAAAACCAATGTGTTTTAAATTAGGCATATTGGTTTTTGTTTGGCCGTGACTGTCTAGTTTGGGATGGACTCGACAAATTTCAGTTGAGTTACAAACAGGAGGGTGCATTGAGAGCTAATGATGAAAATCAGCAGGTGAAGATGGCAGAGATTGACTCCATGTGATCAAATTGAGGAGACTGGGAAAATCCCGTGCTATCTTCTTCCAGGGCTTGATGCTTTAAATCATCATTGAACAACTTTGAATTATTTGTTTTGTTATTTATCAATCAATTTTACTTGCTTCTTGAGCTCGTGCTTGTGAGCCTAGGCATCTTGGGCCATTAGATTTTAATCCAATTATATACATTACTTAGAATATAGATAAGTTTGAATCACTCTCACACCCCCTCTATTAATGTGAGTCATCTAGTAATTGTGATCCAACAACTCCTAGTTAGGCTAAAACTGAGCTATACAACAGCGATTGTAGCTGGAACCTTACCTGACCCTAACCCAAGTAGATTTCTAAAAGTTTCGGCTGTATGCTTATATTTATTTTTTTATATTTTTAAAAACTAATACAAAAGTCCATGACTTATAAGTGTGGTCTCCACATAGGGTACAAGATCATAAGCCTCTAACTTTTAGGTGGGGCCTTCACAATCAACTAAGATGGCTTCAAAGCTTTTAATCTCTTAAATTTTCTAAAAAAAATATACAATTTCAACCCTTAGCCCTGTACTAAGCCTATTTAAATTGAGTCAAAATATTAAGCCCTAACTTATATTTTGACAAAACGAGTAGGGCTGAGCCATTGAGTCAACCCTTTAAAGTTTCACCTCTACTTGCAAGCCCAGACTTATTACTTCGTGGGGATTAGTCTTAATTAATAAGTCTATTATTTGAGTTGAGGATTTTTTGGAGATTTCTTCAAATATTTCCAAATTATTTTGATCAAATCTTTTATTTTAATTTGTTGTTGCTACCGCATGACCGTATTTATATATTCTAAGGAAAGTGTTTAAATTATGCTAATTTTTGGTTAGTGTTAGCCAGCATGGTTGCATTCGATTAAATTAATTAGGCTTTGATCATTTAATTGTTTTTTATACAACGATTGAAAAGATAAATCTTGCTTTCTAATGGTTATTTGGTTGATTTTGTATACAATGGGCCATGTTTTATATTTTTTATTTCTGTATTGCATGTTGTACTATTCCATGCTTAGTGAAAATTTCATTGAGACGATGTCACACGAATACAAGTTGCCTCTTGTTTGTATTTCAGAACTTTTATGCAATTTTGTAGGGGCTCTTTGCAACCACTTTTCTAAAAACAAATGTTTACAAGGTTGTTTTGTCAAGAATCCAAATTTACTTTTACATGTTTTCATCATTGATAAAATCATGTGTTTTGCTTGGTTTATTCTTAGTTGCATAGGATTTTAGTTCACCCATATATTCCTCTCATAAATACAATTGAATTTATTATATTGTCTCCATCCCATATATAATAGTTCTATGTGAAAAAAAGTCCTATATTAATAGTTCTATTTGGACCAATTTAAATGAATATATTTAAAAAATGTATTTTATAAGCTATTTTTTATTTTATTAGTTGTAGCTTCCACCATTTAATAAAAATTACTATTTTTTTATGAGCCGGATAAAGAAAGTAGTTACTAGGTATAAAATTCTATTTTTCTATATGAATAAATTCAATTAAAGAATTTATTGAAAATCATTCCTAATAATGACAATTATTCTCGCGTTGTCCATCAGCTTTACAAGAGTCCATAGTTTCTCATATGTGCGTGTGTCCTAAATCTTGGTGGAAGTGAAGTCCTACGACAGCAGAGGTGAGGAGTAGCGGGGCAGAAGGCACTGACTAGAGCCATGCAGAGGGATCGACCGGGGTGGAAGATGTCGTAAACGGCGGAAACAACGACACAATAAATGATCTGGCGGTGGTCGGAATGAGAGATGACTTCAACTGAATAGATGGGAGGGAAAAGGCGGTGGTACTAGGTGGCAACATCTACACGACGGTTGGATCTGGGATGAAAAAGGCTGATCAAGCCGGGAATGGTGGCATGACCTCCGAATTTAAAGCAAATAAGGCGGATTCAGCCAAAGCAAGGGCACATTCACCGGATCTAGATCGGTCGGAGAGGAACAGGCAATGACTGGGGCCGGGAATAACGTTGGAGGATCTAGGAGCTACATCTGGAGCGATCGAACGGCATCGGTGAGCGCAATGATGGAGTAAAGAACAAATTGTGGGATTCCTTGTGTGTGGCTCGGGTGGCATCAATTGTGGTCTTCACGTCGGTATGTTCCGAAATCGCCGCTTTAACTTGTGGTTCTAATTGTTGCGTGTGGGTGTGAAGGTGGGCGGAGAGGATTATGAGATGTGAACATTATCGAGGGATGAAGACTTCGCGGTCATGAGAGATGGTGTGATGCTGGGCATCGGGCCTTGTCTATGCAGTAGGCTCCTTCAACGTGGTTGGCTCTTGGCAGGAGGGTGTAAGGGTGGGTAACATAGAGCAAAAGGGTCCTCAGCTACCAATGGTATATACAAGGGGGTCTACACAGGGATAATAAAGAAATATGGGGGAGAAGTGGAGAACTAAATAGAAAATTAAATACAGAATTAAATGATTTTTATTCTCTGTACTAGAATGGGCTAAATAATACAATTTATAGAAAAATAAAGTAATAATCCAACTAAAAGAAGTTAAGCAAGACTAGTCGTAACAAAAGTAGGAAATCGATTAATCTAAGAAAGTAAAACTAATATGTTAATTAATTAAGATCATAGTCTAATTAGATAACAAAATTCAAAAAAAAATGATGATAAAAGCCTAATCCAAATTATGCTTTAATTGTGGTTGCACGCAATGACGTTAGAATGGGCAGTTGTTTTGACGAAGTTAAACTTTGACACTGGGCTGGAATGCCAAACTCTTTCGCCACTTTCTCCTGTAAACAAATTTGAGAACTGTTAAATCACCAAGGAAGACACATTTGGTTAGCATTAACGACAAAGGATAATTGAGCAGCAAATAAAAAAATTTCTTAAATCTCAAAGCCACTTTTTAATCTAGAATTCCAAATCACAAAAGCTGTAATTTCTTAAATCACCAATGCTATATAATTCGAGAAAAATGCTTTCTTTGGGAATTGTTACAAGAAAGTAGAGGAAAGTGATAGGAAAAGGATGGGGTAATGGAGTAGAAAAAATATATTTAGTAGAGGGAAGGAAGAGTTTATTGGGGTGCAGACAGCTACATTCGTATACAAATTTGAGAACTGTTAAATTACAAAGGAGGACACAATTGAACTAACAAGAAATGTTAATCAGGTAGCAAATCCAAAAAAATTCTTAAATGTCAGGCTACTTTTTTAATTGGAATAGGAAAATGCAAAGTACAATTTATGGAATGTTTAAAACAGAAAACAACACAGCTAGACTATTACATAAAAAGGAAGGGCCTGACCATTTTTTCAATTAAAGTTGAAAATAAACAAAAACATATAAAAAATAATTTAAGAACTCAATTACCAAATTCCTGCCAATCGAGTTTGTGTCAAAGGTACAGTTTTATCCTTAACCAAAGCCACAAAAATTGATAAATGCACAAATGATCCAATTCCCCGTGAATTACAAAGTCAATAGGAATATAATTCAGATTTCAAGAAACTGGAACATTCAGATTCTGAAATTGAAAAGGATTTCCTTTCTGGGTTCCAAGAAATCGACTTTGATGAACTTCAGAGAATGCCGAAAGAAACCGAGTTTCCTGATTCCTTCCGGAATCAGAATGAGGAAACTTTCCCTTAATTAAAAACACCGACTTTCCGGACGTAAACTTTCCGCAATCGGAATGAGGAAACTTTCCTGAATTGATACCACCGGCTTTCCACATGCAAGCTTTAATTGCTATGTTTGCCTTTGATTACTTCATCTCTCGTCTTTGATCACGACGTCCGCCTCCGAGCAGAGCTCGATCGTTAGGGGAAGCGCAGCAAGCACGCGCAAGGATGCCAAGAAGTCCCAAGAGGAGGACGACGACGAGGAGCGCCGCCGCCTGGAGCGAAGTCGACGATGACCGTGCGATCGAGAAGATGGGGGAGCGCAGTCGGGAGGAGTTGCTCCGCCAGTTTCCATCGCCGGGTTGCAAAGCAGGTGGAGTTATTCATTAAAGCACACGCAGTTATCGATCTACTGTTTGGTTCCTGAATCTGGACTATGTATGTTGTATGTTTGCTCCTTTCTTCCTCACGAAGCAGGGCACGTGATGGAGTTCTTCCACCTATATCAGACAGGTCCTGCTCCGATCGTACACTGTGAAGGCGTTCCCGCCTGCCATCTTGGAAAGCAGTCGAGTTGCCACTAGTGTGCGATCGAGAAGATGGGGAGCGCAGTCGGGAGGAGTTGCGAGCGCGTGGAGTTGCTCCGCCAGTTTCCATCGCCGGGTTGCAAAGCAGGTTAAGTTATCGATCTACTGTTTGGTTCCTGAATCTGCAATATCCAATATCCAATATCTTTACTTTCCTTCTTGGAACATATTAGCGTAGAATGAGATATGAACACCGGAGGTCTTCCTCACGAAGCAGGGCACGTGATGGAGTTCTTCCACCTATATCAGACAGGTCCTGCTCCGATCGTACACTGTGAAGGCGTTCCGCTTGCCATCTTGGAAAGCAGTCGAGTTGCCACTAGTGTGCGGTTGATTGGTATAAGCTCCTCCGGGCTGATGAGTTCATATTGGGCAATGTCGGCCTAGCACATAATGGCTTTGGAGATTTAGCCAAAGCCTTGATGTGGAAGGCCGATCTTGCTCGGTACAGATTCATGAGCCCAGATCAATTTGCAACTCCAGTGCTGACTCGGCCGCTTACTTTGAGGACAAGAGAAGCGCCTTCACCGTCTACAATCTGAACAGGAGAAGTCTGATATAGGGTGTGGGAGCTCAACCAAGTGCTACATATTAATAATTCAGTTTAAAGTAAGGAGATTTTTGTTTGATTTAAGAGTTAGAAAAGATATGCATGAAAGAATTAAGAAGAGCCAATTGGTGTCTGGTTAGTGCACTTGGACATGATGGTTCTTGAATGAGGGTATGTCATATCTTTCTCTTCATTAATCTTGAATTGCTTAAAAGGAACTCTTTTTTGTCAAACTTATCATCCATGAGAGTATTTGAAGCTGGTTGTGCCGCTGATTTTCCTTTGCTGCAATGAAAGGAGAGCATCAAATATGTATGAAACCTACCTTTCTCATTTGCCTATTTTCTCTACAATGGGGGGCTGGTTGTCATAGGCAAATGAGAAGGGGGTAGATTTCATACAAATTTGATGCCCTTGTTTCCTTGTAGCAACCAAAATCAGAGGCACAAACAACTTCAAATATTTTCAAAATGATAATTCTGGCATTGAAGACTTTTATTCTTGCAATTCATGACTAGTGAAGAGAACAATCACTCGTATATGAAAGAAGAACTGTCTAGACTCGCATACATCTTCTAACAAGTCTTCTGGCTATCCCTCCTTTTAGTTCTTGAGGTTGGCATGTATTTTCTGAGGGGAAAGGTTTTTATGTCCCCCTTCCCCCTTCTTTTGATTTTAATCCAATGTTTGGTTCCGGTTTGGCCAGCCAAGGCCGGGTTTGGTTCCAATGGGCCAATTAGTGCCTAATTAAACATATCCAACTCCGGACTTTTAATTTGGCCACAGATACCATTCTAATTCTACTTTTGATACTTGGGGAGATGATTTGTGATTTGTTCGCACCGGCCCACTGGCCCGAAACAAAACAGCCTAATGGACCCAATCACACCCCTGGTCTCCATGTTCGCATATTTGCCTTTTGTCATTACTAGGATAAAATTTACCTCTCGTTTATAGTTGGAAAGGGTGGTCTAAGTGCTGCCTTGTAAACTTCCATTATCATCATCAAATTAGGTAAAATTTATCTTTTTTTTCTAATTCTACTTCTGACTTCCATTATACATGTAATTGTCTATAACTGTAATTTATTCTCCTTTTGTCTTATATTAATAAATTTATTTAATTTTTAAAAATAAATTAAAATTAATTTATTTTAAAATACTAAATAAACTTATTAATTTTGGATAGAGAGAATATTTATATCTATACTATTATTAAAGTAAAAAAGGATAGAGATTTCTTACTTGGGGATTTAATAATGTTAGTTAATTAGAAATAAAAAAGTCATAGAAAAAATAATTTAGTTAATATCGAATAGGTTCAATATATTATTTACCTGCGCATAAGTAGGGGTAGCAATGAGCCTGGCTTGGGCTCGTTGAAGCCCCCTCACAGGCTAGCCCGGCCCTATGGGGGAAAGGGGCAAGTGTGGGGCAGCTAGTGATACACAAAAAACCTGGACCCAACCCGACTCGGGTGGAACCGACCCAAAAAGACTGGGTTCAGTGCAGGTTGGGTACTATCTCGAGGCGGGTAGGGTTTGAAAAAGAAAAACCCGCATCCTTTTCGGGTCGGCTTTAACAAAAAAAACCCGAGAATGTGACCTGACCCGACATTGTACATCACTACATGAACCCTAATCTCATTACTTTAATTGCTTTGGATTGGACGTCATGTTGTGGCTAAAACTCTATATAAGTTTCTAATAACATGATACAAATTTTATCAAGTAATAGTAGTTTATTATAAGTAGTAATTCTTATTTTTTATATAAGCAAAAGGTTTAATGGTGTTATGTGAATGTAGATTTGTTATTTGAATTGTAAGGTTTAGTAGAAGATTACTTTGACCTAGGTTTTATCTCAGGTTCTCGGGTAGGGTCGGGTTTTATCTCGGGTCGGATTGGGTATTGATATTGCGGGATTTATCTTGGGTAGGGTTGGATATAAGAATCACGGGTTCTATCTCGGGTAGGGTCAGGTACTACAGTACCCTACACCACCCTATCCAAGATGCAACCCTTGGGCTAGCCAGTAGCCTGCTTAGAGGGGCCGTAGGCCGGGCCACTCCCCCATTTTTTTCGTGAAAAAAAATACTTTGAAAATTTGTATAAAATTCTAAAAAAAAATTATTATAATTTTTGTAACTTACAAAATAAATGTTAAAACTGTATTACTATAGAATGACTACATCCTAACTAGGTTGCCACCCACTCACCTATCTATTATTTACAATTATATTGACTACTTAATTGTCAAGTTTTGTAAATCTTATTCCATTCCATCTTCTAACTTGGGAGGTTGTATCATTTCTTCAACATCCAACTAATCCTTCATGCATATGCATAATTCCATTGCATCAGGCATTAGTCGACTTCGCCTATTGTCCAACACCCTATCTTTTGCACTAAAAGCATATTCCAATATTATTATCGACATTTTTGGGGGGGGGGGGGGGGGGTTAGTAAATCACGAACTAAGGTAGACAACACATGATAGTTTTTTCAATGTGTCTACCACTAAGTTAAAATATTCAAATTACTAAGTTCTTCCTCAGTAAGATAATACGCAAAATCAGTTTGTAAATAGATATAGCATCCAAGACTTAGTTTCCTATGGAGGAGGATGCATAGCAGTAGAAGAAGAAAAGTTGATTCATTTCTACTTGACCCATAGGATAATTCATATTTTTTGCAGTTTTATATATATTATCATTATTATCAACATAGATACTCATGTAATGGCATATATTATCTATTAAAATTTATACACCATCTAATCTAACCCTAGGATCCATTATAACCCCTAAATAATAAATTAATAGAAAAGAAGGCCAATATTTATTGAATTTTGTCTCCATTTCTCTTACAAGATGTGCACAAGTTTCATTATTTTTATAACTTTCAAATGCATAAGTTATATCATACAAGTAGTTTAGAATTGAATAAGAAGTAGCATAGTAAACTCTAGATAAATCTAGTGACATTATAAAAAATTGATAGAAAATACATCAAACAAATAGAAATGACAAAATGGCCTTTATTAAGTCCTAGATTAGGTAACTTTTCTGTAGCCCAACTTATGATCAAAGTTTCTATTCCTTCACAAGATTTCAACATTAAATAAGTGTTATTCCACCTATGACGAACATCTAATTGAAACTTTCTATATTTCTTACTATGCAATTTACGAAAGTCTTTAAACTCTTGTATTCTAGAGGGTGAAGAAATTTTTATGTAACAAAGTATTTTTAATTAATTTAAGATGGGTTTAATTACATTTATCCAGCTTAAACAAATAAATTAATTATGTGACATGCACATCTAATATGAAAAGTATAGGACTCTAGTACACCAATGTTGTCACAATAAGATTCTAAAAATTCTACAACGAAGTTATTATTAGAAGCATTATCTAAAGTAAGAGAAATAATATTACCTTTAATGTTGTATTCATTTATAATAGAAATCCATGTTTTTTGAGGCAGAATTGGGATATTGTATCATGTTAAAATATATTATTCTCTCACGTAATCTCCATTGTTTCATTTAAAAAATGAGTTGTAATATATGCATATTTGATATCTTGGTTACTGGTTTAAATATTAGAAGCTAAAGAAATCTTACCTGGATTTGTAAGTAGAGTGTTCATTACTTGTACCTTATACCCCTTTTGTAGTTTGAAAATGTCTTTCTTTAGAGTGTTGTGCAATATTTTATGGAATGCTAGGTTGAGAGCTTGCCTCACATAAGTCTTGAACAATTTGTCATCGGCAAAGGAGAAGGGTTGCTTGGTGCTCACAATATACTTCACGAGCTCCCTTAAATTTATGTCTTGATTGAAAGTGAAAGTGCTAAGAGAGGTAGATGAGGAGGACAAGGCACTAAGCTAGGACTGTTTAGGCTCCTTTGGGGAATAGTTGGAAAAAGATTCTCTAACATGTCAGAGAAGATGCTCAGTACCCCCCTCCTCCTATTCTAACGCATAAAATTATGTTGCAATAGTTGCATTTGGCTCTTACAGAGGAATATTCAGGATTTTTTTGCTTGTCTACCTTAATTTTCTTCACATGACTCCACACGATAGAGGGATGCCCTTTTTTTTTCCCAACCATCGATGCCATTGGTGGAATACCTCCTTTGTAGTCAACTTCATCACATTCCATCCTTTCGGGAGCTCCTCTTTTGGAAAAATTAGAGAATGCTTCATTGTTGGTTGGAGTGATCACAGAGGAAGATACATTGTAGTTGGAATGAGATGTCATATTCTTTAAAAAAAATTAAGAAAAATTAAAGTAAAAATTGAAATTACTTAGCATAAAATTTAAATTATAAAATCAAAATTACTTACCTTCGTGTTTGATGCTTGATTGCCCACTTGATGCTTCAATAAAAATGGAAAGGAGGAGGAGGCTTGAGAGTTGAGAATTGAGATCAGGCTTGAGAGTTTGAGAGCTTAATCTTAGATTTTAATTAAAAATAAAAAAATACAAAGAATGAGAGCTTGAGAGTATGGAGGAGAGGAGAGTTAGAACCTTAGAGAGTAGATAAAAGGTTAAAGAGAAGGTTAAACTTCCCCCCTATTTATAGATTTTCAAATGTGACAATTTCTCTACCTACCCTTGGAAACGATTGTTATTTTAATGTTAAGAGGGTTAACAATGACTTTTTGAGGGGGGGTGGAAATTTTGTAAGTATCCCACTCCAAATCAATTTATAAAATAATAACATTTGAGCAATCCCCAACGGCTATAATATGCCCCACTGACTATAAATGGGCGGGCCCAAAGGGAGTGAGCCGGGCCAAGCCCTCTTGTCCAATGGTTCTATGGGTCGCCTGCAAGTAGTCAGCACTTTGCCCACCCCTAGGCATAAGTTGTTACATCACACAAATATTCCATTTAAACCATACTTAGTAGCTTTTCTAATAAAAAATATAATCCTAAGACCGCCCAAAGAAATAAAAAACAAGAAATGCCCATTACTCCAAAGTTCATTGAGTACTGAATAGAGTGGCAGTGGGCCAGTCGGTCTCAGGTCGCACCCATATTGTGCAGGCTTGGCAGGCTTGAGCTCTAGCCTCATATGGTCTACTATTATAGTGTGCCAGGCTGGGGGCAAGCCCAACATGACCCGCCATAGCCGCCCGCTGCTTTTAAAAAAAAAAATCAAAACATTACAAAAATTTGATGTAATTTTTGTTATTTACAAAGAGCTAGAATTACATCACTATAGAATATGTACATCCCAACTAAGTTGGTACCCACTCACCTATCTATTATTTGAAATCATAATCTAAAATCTCAAATACAAAAATAAATAAAAATTATATTATTAACTAATCGATTATCAAGTCTTTTGAAGCTTCTCATATTTCGTCTTCTAACTTGGGAGCTTGTCCACTTCTACATCTAGCAAATCCTCCAAGCTTATGCATGCCTCCATTGCATCAGTGTTAGTCGACTTTGCCTATTGTCCAACACCATACCTCCTGCACTAAAAGCAGATTCCGATAGGGCTGGCTGACCCTACTCAACCCGCAAAAGAGCGGGTAAGGGCTTTAAATTTTTTACCTCGAAGACGAGATGGGCCCAAAAACTTTAGACCCGTGTAATATAGGGTTGGGTCAGAGCTGAGGATAAAAAACCCTGTAAATCCGGCCTAGCCCGATGGCCCGCAGTCAATAACACAACCAGTTATTCCACTAACCCATTATTCCACGAGTCTCTAACACACAACCGGTACTCACAATTGGTTATTCCACTAGCCTAGGGCTTTTTGATCTAAAAAACGAAGGAGGGCATATAAAAAAAGGGCTGCTACATGTTCAATTTCCCACATCGAGACTCTATTATGCCTTTCTCTAGCACTGGACTCGTCCCAGCCAACCAATTCCAAATCCAACAACAATTAATTAAATGTTAGATAATGCTCTTATAGAATTGGAATTTAAAAAATATCCATCCCACCTATAGTTCCTCCATGGAGACACGGGATCCAAGTCACTAATTCTTGTATAGTACCCATATACCTGCATAAAGGTTGCCATTGGCAATATACTTTTTAACTTCATAAACATTGTCAATAATTGCCAACTTGACACAAAAAGGGAAAGAATAGAGAGAAAAAGAGAAACAAGACTTTATGAAGCTCAGTGATGGAAGACATTAATCAATTGCTTGACTACACAATGCTTTTAAATTCCCATCAGTGCACATTATAATTGTTAGAAAATCACTTTGATAAAAGCCCAAGTAAATAGAACATTACTACTAAATTGGGAAAAATAACATAAATGTTTACCTTCTAGTTCCTTAGTCCTAAGTTTCAAACATCATTTTGAAGCATACGCCAGGGATATTTGGTATATTTGGTTGTTGTAGATTGTTTTGAATGTTACATTTTTAGCTTATTTTTTGTAAAAAAAATTAGAAACAAAAAAAACCTGAAAAGCTCGACTTGAACCCTCTTAGGGCCATCATTTTGGAAGCCTGCATAGGTTTAGGGTCGGGCTAGGGTTGAGAAATTAGTTTTAATGATAGGGTAAGAGGCATAGTAGTAGAAGAAGAAGAAGATGTTGATTCATTTAATCTTCACTCATATGTAACTTCATAAAAACTAAATGAAACAAAGTACTTTATACTTTCATATACATATTATTATTATCAACATAGGGACACATATTTTCACATATATTGTCTACTAAAATTTGTACACCTTCTAATCTAACCCTAACATCCATTATAGACCCTAAACAATAATTCATAGGAATAGGAGACCAATATTTACTGAATTTTGTCTCCATTTCATTTACAAGATGTGGAAAAGTTCTAATACTTCTATAACTTTCAAAAGCACAAGTTATTTCGTACAAGTGGCTCAGAATTAAATAAGAAGTATCATAGTAAACTCTAGATAATTCTTTAGTAGCATTACATAAAATAGATAGAAAATACATCAAACAAGTAGAAATGTGAAAGTGGCCTTCATTAAGTCTAAGATCATGTAACTTTTCTTTAGCCCAACAAATTATCATATTTTCTAATCCTTAACATGATTCCACCTATGACGAGCTTCTAATTGAAGCTTCCTATATTTCTTACCATGCAATCTACATAACTCTTTAAATTCATGTATTCTACAGAAGGTGAAGAGTAATATGTAACAAAGTATTTTTAAATAATTGAATATATGGTTTAACTACATTTAGATCATCTAGAACAAATCGATTA
The DNA here is from genome assembly GCA_035235625.1 of Saururus chinensis. Lineage (NCBI taxonomy): Eukaryota > Viridiplantae > Streptophyta > Magnoliopsida > Piperales > Saururaceae > Saururus > Saururus chinensis. The sequence continues at coordinate 29,655,709 of CP141146.1, read as the reverse complement.
ATTATGTGACATGCGTATCTAATATGAAACGTATTGGACTCTATTGCACTAATGTGATCACAATGAGATTCTAAAAGTTATGCAACGTAATTATTATTAAAAGCATTATATAAAGTAGTAGACTTAATATTAAAATTTTATTGAAAACAAAAATTCATGAATTTTTAATAATTTAGGCAAAATGAGCATATTCTATAATATTAATCAATTATTTTGTTATGTAATATTTATTCTTTATCTATAAAATGAGTTATGTGTTTTGAGATCGATGTGGTATCCACGTCTACATTGTATATTCTTGGGTGCATCGCTTCCGTTTGTTTTCTAGCACATGAATACCCGTTAAATGTAATTCAATACCAGCTGTTAAAACTCTTAAAAATCAGATCGGACTTAAGGTTAATGAGCTCACTACTCATTAGACCAGGTTGCATCAGACCGAGTTGGGCCTCATTACAGCTTCTGATTTCTTTGTACTAGTTAACACCCAAGCTGATTGGAAAATGGTAAACTGCGGTCGAGGATCTCCCCCACAAAATGACTGCTACTGTGACTGGCTGTTAGTATGCAAACATTATTTCTGTTTGCTTACTTTCAAATTTTTGTAAAATTAAGGAGTTCTGCCAAACAGATCAAGATCTAAGATAAAGGAACTATAGAAATTTTTGTGAAAATCATCAAAAAGAAAAAAACATTATGACTGATTCCCTGACTACATACGAGTCTTACAATAGTACATAGAGGCATGATTTTTATTAAGGAATGTAGCATGGTCACGCTTTTTAAGAAGGCAATCCCGGTCATGCTTGATGCGTCCAATTTAAAAGGCATTACTCCATATTTCTTGTCCTAAAATGCAAATATTTTATATTCCCTGATTTTGTAGCCAAAATACGTTTAGCGACAAATACAAAACGTCGGTAATGTTTTTTACTTTTTTAATAATATATAAACATATTAGCGACACATTGGAAAACATTTCTAATAATGATTATTAGCGACACTTTCTAATAAGCGTCGCTAATAATCTTATTAATTGTAACGTTTATATAAACATCACTAATAATCTTTTAGTAGCGACGCATTTACAAGTGTCGCTAAAAATTAATTATTATATACACTTATGTAAAGCGTTACTATTAATCTAATATTCGTGACATAAAAATAAAATGTCATGAATATTAGTACTATTAGTGACGATTTTCGGTAAGCGTCGCTAATGACAAATGCGACGGGACTATTATCAATGATTTTAGCGTCACTTTTTAAGCATTGCTAATAGGCATTAGCGACACTTAAAGGATTCTTAGCAACGCTGAAGAGCATCGCTAATAGTCGTTTTTGTTGTAGTGAGGGAGAGAGAGAAAGAGATAGGGTAGAGAGAGAGATAGATAGAGGGAGGAGAGAGAAAGTGCGGAGAGAGAGGAGAGCGAGAGAAAGAGAAGAGAGTGTGGGTAAAGAGAAAGAGATAGAGGAGACAGAGAGAGGAGAGAGATTTAAAATTATTATGCTTATTTGCAACGCTCTTTACTATCGTTGCAAATAGTATTGATTATTATAAAATGAAGACTATTTGTGACGCTCAGACAAGAGCGTCGCAAATAGTTATAATAATTGTAATGTTTATAGTTAAGCGTCACAACTATTATAACTATTTGCAACGCTGTTTGCTCAGTGTCGCAAACAGGCTTAATTTTTTAAATCTCTCTCCTCTTATTTCTCCTCCCTCCCTCATCCTTTCTTCACTCAGTACTCTCTCTCTCCTCTCTCATCCTCTCTTGTCCCTCTACCCTCTCTATATTTACTCTCTCTCTTCCATCTCTCTCCTCTCTCTCTCTCACTCTCTCACTTCTCTCTCTCTCCTCTCTCTATCACTCTCTCACTTCTCTCTCTCTCCTCTCTCTATCACTCTCTCACTTCTCTATCTCCTCTCTCTCCCTCCCTCCTCTCTCTTCTAGCTCTCTCTCCTCCCTCTCTCCTCTTTCTAATCTCTCTCTTCCATGCGCGTCAACGTGATCCCCAGTTCTAAGGATAAGAGGGGAGAGAATAGGGGAATTTTATTTTATTTTTTGGGATTTTTTTACTTATATGTTATATTTAAAAATAATAAAACATAAATAAAAATAATATATATTAGTGAAATAACGCATAGGCATCGCTAATACCTAATGTATTAGCGACACAAATACTTAGGCATCACAAATACATTTTTTAATTTTTAAAATATAATATTTAACAAAAATCTAAAAAAATTAAAATTAAATTCATCTCTCTCTCTCTACTCTTTCTGTCTATTATCTCTCTTCCATCTCTTCCTCTCTCCCTACTCTCTCTCTCTCTCTCTCTCTCTTCTCTTTCTCCTCCTTCTCTCTCTCCCCCTCTCTCACCTCTCTTCTCTATCCCCTCCCCCCTCTCATCTAGCTCTCTCTCTTCACTCTCACCTCTTTTTTATATCTCTCTTTGCTCTTTTTCTCTTCCACGTGCATCAACGTAAGCCCTGGCTCTAAGGATAAGAGGGGAGAGAGTAGGAAATTTTAATTTTAATAATTTTGGTATTTTTTAATTATATAATATTTTAAAAATAATAACAAATAAATAAAAGAAAATGTATTAGTGATACATAGGAATAAGTGTCACTAATACATAGTGTATTAGCGATGCAAATACCTATCTGTCACTAATATATTTTTTATTTTTAAATATATTATTTTATAAAAATCTAAAAAAATTAAAATTAAATTCCTCCCTCCCTCTTCTCTCTCTTCTCTATCTCCTCTCTCTCTACCTCCCTGCTCTCTCTTCTAGCTCACTCTTCTCCCTCTCTCATCTTTCTGATCTCTCTCTTCCATGCTCGTCAAGGTGAGCACCAGCTTAGAGGATAAGAGGGGAGAGAGTAGGGGAATTTTAATTTATTTTTTTAGGATTTTTTAATTATATATTATATTTTAAAAATAATAATAAAGATATAAAAGAAAATATATTAGCAACGCATAGCAATAAACATTTCTAATACCTAGTGTATTAGCGACACAAATACCTATGCATCGCTAATATATTTTCTTTTATTTCTTTTTTATTAAAAATCTAAAAAATTAAAGTTAAATTTCTCCCTCTCTCCTCTCTGTCTCTCTCTTCTCTCTCTCTTCCTCTCTCTTCTTTATCTCTCTCCCCCTCTCTCATTTATCTCCTCCCTCCCTCCCTCCCCCTCTCTCTTCGAGCTCTCTTGTTTCTCTCTCCTTTTTCTGTTCTCTCTCTTTCTCTCTCTCTTCCATGGGGTCAACGTGAGCCCCGACTCTGAGGATAAGAGGGAAGATAGTAGGAGAATTTAATTTTATTTTTTGGGACTTTTTAATTATATATTATATTTTAAAAATAATAATAGAAAATAAAAAACATATCATGACACAAAGGAAAAAGCGTCGTTAATATATAAGGTATTAGCAACACATACACATATGTGTTGCTAATGCATTTTTTATTTTTTATTTTTATTTTTAAAATATAATATTTTTTAAAAAATCTAAAAAAATCAAAATTAAATTCTTCCCTCTCTTTCTTCTCACTGTCCTCTCTCTCTCTCTATCCCTTCCCTCTCTCTCTCTTCTATGTCTCTCTCTCCTCTCTCTAACCTATTTCTCTCTCTTGTCTCACTCTATCTCTCTTATCTCTCTCCTCTTGTCTCTCTATCTACTCTCACTCATTCTTCTAGATCTCCACTTTCTCTCTCTCCTCTCTTTTCTATATCTCTCTCTTCATTCTCTTTCTCGTCATTCTCTCCCTTCAGTACTCTCCCTCTCCCTCTCCCTCTACTCTGTGCTCTGTCATCTCTCTATCCTCCTCTCATCTCTTTATCTTCATTCTTCACTCTTCTCTCTCTCTTACACGAATGAATGTGAACCCCGGCTCTGAGGAGCGAGGATAAAGTAGGAGAATTTTATTTATTTTTTAATTTATTTAATATATATATATATAAATAATACATATTAAACAAAATGTATTATATTTATAAAGTTTTTTTTGAAAATTTTTAATATTTATTTATTATATATTATATTTTTAAATAATAAATATTAACTAAAATAAAATAATAAAATTTATAGTCTTACATTTTTTCAAATAAATACTTTATTTTATTTGCGATATTTGATAAATGCGTTAGTATTATAAATATTATTTGTGACGCTTATAGAAAAGCATCGCTAATAATCATAAATTTCTATTTTTTAAAATTTTATAATTATTAACGATGTTTTTTCAGAAGCATTGCTAATATTACAGCTAATGAGGGACGCTTTAATAAAAGCATTGCTATTATGAATATTATTTGTGACGCATTTAGTAAAGCATTGCAAATAGTTATAATTTTTTTAAAAATATATAGCTATTAGCAACTTTTTTCAGATGTGTCGCTAATAAAATAACTATTAGGGACGCTCTGGTTAATGCATCACTATTATGAATGTTATTTGTGACTCTTTTAGAAATGTGTTGCAAATAATTATAAATTTATTATTTTTTTAAAATTTGGAACTGTAAGCAATGCTCTTTCAAAAGCATTGCTAATAGTACAACTATTAGGGACGCTTTGGTAAAAGCATCAATATAATTATTAGTATTTGCGACTCTTTTACTAAAGTGTCACTACTAGTTGTACTATTAGAGAACCTTTTACAAAAGCGTCACTAATAGGTAAAACTTTTGCGATCCTTTTTTTATGTGTTGCAAATAGTAGTTATTAGCGACGTTTTGTATTGCGTTGCTAATAATCTTTTTTATTGTAGTGAGAGTCATAGAAGGTGGATAATTTATGCAGGACCTGATATGCAAGAAGTAGGCCTTTGTGTTCTTGTCAATCGGTCGGAACTATTCTGTTGATCTCCTCAAATGCGAGCTCCACATTTTGCAATTCCCTAATCTTTGATTTTTTTTCTTTCTCAATTTCATTCCATTTCTATCGAAGTTTCATCTTATTGCTTATTTAAGGAGTTTGTTTTTGGCTGCTGATAATAAAAAAAACTCATTTATAGCCATTATTCGGAAGAATCAGTTTTTGTTAGTTGTTTGCATGTGAGTGAAACTTCCAGGGTAAGAAGAATTTACAAAAAAAGACTTGACAATATGCTGAAATAAAAAAATAGGCAGGGAATTTCATAATTACAAAAATAGACTCGTGCACGTGCGAGAGATCACTATAAAGATAACTATGCCCTAAAAGACTTTCTAGCTGAAAGTGGGTAACAGCCCACTGTAAGTTTCCTATTGTGTAGCCAATTACACAATAATATTTTATCGATGAAATTTCCTATCATGTAGTCGACTACACAATAATATTGTGTAGTCGACTACACAATATTATATTTAGTATTTGTGATGCTTTTATAAAAGCATCGCAAATAATTGTACTATTTGAGACACTTTCATAAAAGCGTCACAAATACTAATATATTTTTTTTAAATTTACCTTTTCCATGATAAAAATAGACAAAAGCAACTCCAACATGATGTACAAAAGGAGCAATGTGAGAGTCCACCCCATGTCGTCCAATCTTAATTAATTAAAAACTTAAAAAAACTTATAAAATATATGCGATGTCAAGTCACATAATAGCAAGATAAAGGAGCCTTCCAATCAGCCACCAATAACTAAAAAGATCGAAGAGCAAATTATCATCAGCCCCTCTTTTATTTTTCCTTTTGTGCAACACGACAAGGATAGAGGGAGAAAGGAGGGGGAGGAGAAGAAGGGGCTGCTCACTTAGGGTTTTTTTTTTCTCTTTCTTTGTTTTTATACTCCCTCTCCTATATGGGCTTAAGTGGAGGGGCCTCCATTCTAAATTTTACTAGATCACATTAGAGGGTCTGACACAATGGGAGTGAGCTCTATTTCTCATAGCGCACAGAGGCCTGATCTCTTACACAGTGTCATGTCACGATAGGGTTGACCCCTCACGAACCACATATCCGTCCAGGGACATAAATTTTAGAGTTGGACCCTACAAGGTAAATATGTGCACCTAGTTACATGTCTAGTGTATATGTGTGTTGAATGTTGGACCCAAGAGAATATGTATTATGATAGTTCATGTAGGGTCGGCACAACTACCCCCACCTTCCTTGGACCCCGTAGCCTGTACTGACTCACCCAAATTGCAAACGAAGGTGGAGTGTATGGTCTTAGCCCGTACCATGGTCCAACAAATTTATAGAGTTTCAAACTTTACAAACAGTAGCCACTCCCCAACAAATCAGAGAAGTCATACGGGTTGATAGACCAACTAACGATGGAGAGAAGAGTCATCTAAGAGTGGACTTTATTTTGTGATCTAATGATCTCACCTTCAAAAAAGCTCAAAATTATTATATTGGGCAACTACATGTGAGATGAGAGTTCTCTTTATCTCTCTCAGAAGTAAAGGCTACATGCTAAGCGACTTCCTGCATCTCTGCATCACTTAGGATCCATTAGGCCTTTATTCTTTGTGAGTTCCTTTTGTCCATAAGGCCTGAACTGAAAATTATGATCCTAATATAGAAAGGAATCTGGATTATGAATGGAAATTCATTATTACTGCAAACACAATGATGGTTTTCCCGTTTTAAAGGAAAGAATGCCGTTTTGATTCCTCAATCTTTTGTAAACTTTTAAATTAATTGGGTTTAATAATTTTTAATGCCATTCCAATATAACTTTCCAATTTAGACTTATACTTCCTCTAAACTGTAAATAGTACTAAGAAAGATAGAATTGACTAGAATTTGTATTATACTCCCTCGTAATATTGAGGGAACTTCCCTTGTATTGTCTTCACTATAATTGGAAATATTTATTAGAAACTTTCCTTATTTGAATTTTTTGGGCAATAAGAAGGAGCATTCCTAACTTGGTTTCGTCTCTTAATTCTATATACAGAGAGAAGACTGCTTAATCCTTTGGAGTACTACGCCAGTGTTCAAGAGAGAGCAGAGCCCAAGCCACCATCATCTTAATCCTTTGGAGTACGACGCCAGTGTTCAAGAGAGAGCAGAGCCATAGCCACCATCATCTTAATCCTTTGGAGTACTACGCCAGTGTTCAAGAGAGATCAGAGCCAAAGCCACAGCCACCATCATGTCTCGTTGCTGCTGCAGACTTCTTCCCCTAGTCCTGGCATGCTGTCTAGCTCTTCTCATCTTCTTTGCCCAGCCATGTCTTGCTGCCCGTCTTGGACCAGTGGCCAAACCGTCACCAGGTGCTCATCTAAGCAAGGTTGCTCCGGCCGTTGTGCCAACAACATCAGGCACGCCTCCTGCATGGTTCCGGATCCTACAGGGAATGGTGTATGTATAGGTGTATCTTCTTTGGGGCTGATGAAGACCAACTAAACTTTTAGTTTCCTTCTAGTTTGGTTTTTTTTTTATCGAACTCGTTGTATTGGACTCATGTGACTGTCAATGTAAATTAATTCTTCTAATGTAATTTGTTTTATTTTTTCAAAAACTACGGCCTATATTGTCTTGTTTACAGCATTGCAAATTGTAAGATTTTATTCACAAAATCTCTTCCCTTCTACTCCTCCTGGGTCGCCACCAGCCATACCTTCTTCTTCTTGGCCTACCCCTGCCACCGGTCTCCTCCTCTTTCCACTTCTTCTTCTTACTCGTCAGCCAGGCGGACAGGGCGGCACAAACTGGCCAGTGGCGAGAGTGCCGGTTGGTAGCAAAAAATAAGTCGTTATAAGTGTAACGGGCACTACCCACGTGCCATATGCCAGTACAAGGCCCCTTACACCTTCATCGTGGCAAGTATTTTGCAAGCGTCCCTAGATGTGGAGAAATTTTTGAGTGTGCGACGCACACCGCGTTGTAATTCCTATTTGGTGTATTTCACCATTTGAAACACGACGCACGGGCCCATATGAAGACCGGCACATGCGGATAGTTTTTTTCCTGACGACGTCGTGGTCATTTAACCTCCGTTAATAGAAGAATGCCGTGAAAGTATTTTTTGCTTTCCTAAACCCACCCGTAACCCTAAACTCTTCTCTGTTAGTTGTCACATGCACGCCGCCTTGTACGCTGCTTCAACTCCTCTTCCTTGAAACTCCTCTTTCTTGAACAATCATTGTGCCGGTGCCAGTCCGGGAAAGCAAATACACTAATCACGCACATTCTTCTGGACTCCATCTGTCTTGTGTTACATGACCATACAAATACACTAATCACGCCCTGGGTTCTCTCTTTGCCTTTCACGTTTTTATTTGGTGAGTTTCTTTCTCGTTTTTTAACTTCTGGAGTATATCTATGCATGAGTTTTCATGTATACATAAAAGTGACCTTTTGTCTTATATGCCCATACAAATATTTACACAGTTCCCTCTATCCATTGTCAATCAACCCGGCAAATATTTACACAGGCCGCTGCCTCTTCCCCAAAGAACCATCGGGCAGTGTTAGCAACTCTATTTGGCGCCCACTTCCTCAATTCCAGCCACCTTGCCCCTTCTTGATCTCTCTGCCTTTCAAGCTTTTAACTGGTAAGTTTTTTTAACGTATTTTACTTCTGGATCAATGTTCCCATGAGTTTCCATTCAGACCTGAGTGACCATACAAATAACAGTTCCCCTTCTTGATTAAGCTTATTTTACATAGTTTCTATAACTAATGTATCATATTGATATTGCATAAGTATTCTATAACTAATGTATCATATTGATATTGCATAAGTATTCTATAACTAATATATAATATTGATATTGCAGTTTTTGTTAAGCATTCAAGAATGACATCACATAAAGGAAAAGAAATATGTTTAGAATTTAGTGGCAATTGTAGTGAAATAAAATATGATGGGAATAATGCCAAAGTACATGATGTTTTTTTAACTAGCCAAAGTGAGGAACTGGAGTTAAAAGTTGGGATAGTTGCCAACAATGAAGAAGAGGCTTTTGATTTGTATAACAAGTATGCATATAACAAAGGATTTAGTGTTCGAAAGAGTCAAAGGACTTATAAAAGAGGTACACGTGAACTTATTGAACACAAGTTTGTGTGTTGGAAAGAGGGGTTTAGAGAATTTACCGATCCTAGTGAAGTAAAAAAGACAGAAAGACTAGACACTAGGTGTGGGTGTCAGGCCCGTGTAATTTTTAAAGTGAAAAATGGTGTGTATGAAGTTAGTCGGTTAGTTACTGAGCATAATCACCCACTAGTTGAACCAAATCAAATGCATTTATTGAGGTCTGCACGTAAAATACATGATACTAGTAAGGGTGTCATCAAATCCATGGCTGATGCTGGTATAAGGGCTAACAAGACATATGCATATTTGTTGAATGAAGCAGGTGGTTATCAAAATGTTGGATTTACTGAAACTGATTGTCATAATTTTATCCAAGTTGAAGGGGCAAAGCAGATCACAACAGGTGATTGTCAGAGCCTCATGAACCATTTTAAGCAAAAGCAAGCTATTGAGCAAATGTTTTATTATGCAGTAAAGGTTGATGATGAAAACCGAATATCTAACCTTTTCTAGAGAGATGGGTTATCAAAATTAGACTACGAATGTTTTGGAGATGTTGTGATTTTTGATGCTACATATCGTACAAACAAGTATAACATGATTTGTGCTCCATTTGTGGGGGTAAATCACCATTGGAAAAATGTGTTATTTGGTTGTGCATTTTTGAGTAATGAAACTACATCTTCATTTACTTGGTTGTTCGAAACTTATCTTCAGTCCATGGATGGTAAGGCTCCAAAAGCCATTTTTACTGATCAAGACCATGCAATTGCAAAAGTGTTTCCCACTACACGACATCGCTTGTGTCAATGGCATATTTGTAAAAATGCTACTTCGAATATTTCTAGCCTTTATAATCAGCCTGGCTTTAGAGCTATGTTTTATCATCTTTTATACAATTGTGAAAATGAAAATGAGTTTGAAGAGAAGTGGAAAAATATGATTGAGAAATGGGGTTGTTCTGATCAATCTTGGCTTCACAAATTGTATGACATTCGTGAGAAATGGGCTCCTGCTTTTAGTCGTGATACCTTTTCATGCAACATTAGGTCCAGTCAAAGAAGTGAGAGCACAAATAATGTATTTCAGAATATGGCTTGTAAGACTATGACTCTTATTGAATTTGTGCATCACTATGATCAAAAGATGGAGAAGATGCGTGAGGAAGAAGTGATTGATGACTATAGAAATGCTAATGGCAAACCTTGTATTTTATCTAGTAGTGATATTCTTTAGCATGCATGCAAAGTATATACACTTAAACTTTTTGGCATGTTTCAACATGAATTTTTAGAATATCTTTCTGTGGAAGTTGAAGTCATTCATAGTGAGATGCATCACATGTATAAATTAAGAAGGGAAGATAGTGAACGAGAGCATATTGTGCAATTTAACCCCTCTGAACTCTCCATCTCTTGTAGTTGCAAACAGTTTGAGTCATTGGGATTGTTGTGTTGTCATGCTTTGAGGGTGTTCAATTTGAATGGTGTCAAAAAAATTCCCGAGCAATATTTATTAAGAAGGTGGACCAAAGCTGTAAAGCATGGGCTTGTGATAGATGAGAACAATAATTTGCAAGCACATCCTTGTCAAAACTCAACAAAGGCAATGCGGATGAACAAGTTAATGCGAAAAACATTTAGTCTAATGAATTTTTGTGCCAATTCTGATGCCACAACCGAGCTTGCATATCATAAAATGGACAAAATATTTAATCAAGCTGCGAAGATCCATGCAGCATCAAGTGAGGGAGATACAGTTTTGGGTGATACAATAGTTTCTTTATCAACTTCTGATACCCTAGTGCTTTATCTGCCACATTTGAAACAAAAGGGACAAACATATGGTAGAATGAAGAGTTTTTTGGAGAAGAAAAAATGAAAGTCAAGGAACGTAAGAAAAAATACAACCAAGAAACTCAGTAACACCACTACAGGTAAAACAATTTTTTCAATTGTATAAAAATTTATTTTTGCAAGTTTATAAACTTCATTGGGAGAATAATACATTTATTGCATTTTTTTGGATTAGGTGCAGCAATAGAGTCTTCAATGATGAATGTAGCAAGAAATGCAACTCAACAACTTAGTAACACCACTATAGGTAAAACCATTTTTTTCAATTATATAAAAATCCATTTTTGCAAGTTTATGACATTCAATGGGAGAGATAATATATTTATGCATTTTTTTTGGATTAGGCGAGTCTTCAATGGTAATACCTCCAAATCCTTCTAGGTTGCAAGTGAGCGGAAATGGCCAAAATCAAGTATTTGTGCTACTTATTGAAGCTTTTATTTTACATATATTTTTATTACTTAATGCAAAATTTTGTTTGTAGTTTTCTACTGTGTTTGGCATACCTCCACCAAATGTCTACACAAGTATACCAGCAACTAACCTCGTATTTATTTTATTTTTATATTATTCTTATTATTTAAGTATTATAACTACTTATACTTAACTTTTAATACAGATGTCTGGATACTCAAATATGTCTTTTACAAGTTTGTTACAAACTAGTTGTTCCATGCCTCATTTGAGTCAGGTACCTATCATGCACTTTGCTCATATTAATATATTTCTTTGTAAGATATATTAAATAAGTGGTAATCTTGCAGGGGTATTCTAATTACACTACAAGAAGTCAGGATAGCTCCAATTTGCCAAATTCCAGCCAATGATATCATGGATGAATTACAAAAAAATGTTGCAAATGTGATTTTTTAGGTGAAATAATTGAAAATTACCTCATTTATTTGATTGATTGAGGTTGGATGAATTGATGCAATGTACAGAAAAGAAGGCGGTCTTCCTACGTCGCTAGGTCAAAACTTGTAAGCAAGATACTAAATATGTACATGACCTATTTGCCAACATATTTGGTTGGGCTTCAGCTTTATAGATTCAAGAGATTGAGAGCTAAACAAGTTCAACCGATTCTACTTTTGTTTGCATTTAACTTGTATGAGATGCCGTCAACAAATAGATCAGCTCACTATTAGTAAAAATGAAAGATGAGATAATCTTGGCTCATTGACAATCTGAAGCTATTCCCCGACAATCTTGAAAAATGCTCTTCAACTCCAATCAGAACGTTCAACAAGAATTAGACATTAATTTTCTTCTTTTTACTTACAGCTCAGGTTTCCCTAATAAAATTGATACACAAACCAATAGGGAGCTAATAAATCAGCTCAGTTCTAATGGACAACGACATACAGGGTACAAATGCTATTTATGATATGGTAAACACTCAGGTCTATAAATCTTTATGCAGAACGAATATAAACAAATAGAAACAACCCAATGAATTGCTGCATAATAATACGTTGGAAGAACTCTCCCAGTAAAAAATTTTGCCACTAGCCGAGCCAGTCATAGTATTCGACATATTCCTTCAGCCAACCTTCTTATTAGAACCTCTTATATTGAAATTGAATCACTTTTTCTTGGCTGATGACTTGTCCTTCCTGTCAAAAGTTCCATCCTCTGTTGGACTCTTAGCCTTGGCCTCATCAGGAGCTTTGCTGCAGCCACTACTGCCGCTAGAACCATTAGCAGTTCGCATCACTGTGAATGAAGAGTGAATAATGTCTCTTTGATTTAGCAACTCATCTACCTGTACGTTATTTTAGTAGCAGGAGACAAATCAAAAGCTTTCCTAGAACAGTCAATTTTCTATTACAACATTAAGAAATCCTATCAAGACGACTGATTACAAGTAGAAGAAGATTTTATAAATTGCTCCCAGCTCCCGTAATCACATATGTGACCAGAATTTAATTGTGGACTTGTGATGATACGCTAAACACAAGGTTTCAATACTAGGTAAACTGACCACAGGACAACCAGTATTATGTTTATCTGTGAGCCACCAAGCGAAACCAGAAGCATCCAAACATAATAACCAATGCAAGAGACACAATTGCTTATAACTTAGCTCTTAAAAGTAAGATCTTTAGCTAAACTAGTGTTGAGTTAGGCTAGTGTCCAAGCTCTAACTCTAAGTCCATAGAAAAATCTTCTTCCAGATAATATACAAAATAGCTTCATCCAATGCCAAAAGGATGGATGCAACACTTGTGTTGCCGTAATTTGCCAAATTAGCTAACACATTTTCAGGGGCAATCTGCAGTCTATTTGCAACTGCATCAATTATCCGCTGGTTTGCCTGCAAACATAAACATAGTTGCATTTTGACAATAGGCCTTATCAAGCAAAAGAATCAGTAGAAATCGTTTTAGTATAACAATGACGCAGCCGCGGCTCAGATTGTTCACCAGGGTATCTAAGGGACAATTCACATAACACCTGGAGAGGCTTACAATGCGCAGCTTAGGGGCCCTAGAAAACAGAGCCCGGCACCTTGTGAGGCTTCGACGATGCAGAATTGCTGCCATTGGATGTGGTCCGCTGTCTATTTTCATGTTTTGTTGCCAACAAAGTGTTTTAAACCGTTGTCCGGCCTCCAATCAGTCAGCCCCCATTCTGTGGTCGTTCTTGCCATTTCTAGTGGCACGACCTTGTGTCCGCCTGCCCTAGTGCGCGCAGTCTTATGCTTTGGGTGTAATTAATCTAACCTTATCGAGATTAATTCCAGTATCTCTGAAAATCCTCGGGACAACGACTCTCAGTGCGATGCTTTTGGCCGCCTATTCCACTATCGACGCAGCCACTGTCTTTTACTCGCTATCAAACTCCTGTGGATTACGAGGTAGGGGACCTTGAACTCGTAATTTCATTATATCATACTTTGATTGTGTAGTAGCATGCTAGGAGTTTATAACTTAATGTTTTGCATGATAATGCTAATTAAATGAGCATGTTTATATATGTGAATCATGCATATGTTAGCGAGGACTAAAGGTATGACAGTAAGTAATTGGTGAATTATATGTGTGTGATTTGAGTATGTGATAAATATGTGTGGTCGATGAGCACGAGTACGTGCGTTTGTTTGTAAGTTTGTTGAAGGGGTGCTTCATAAGCTACAACATGAAAATTGTGATTGTATGTCAGGCAAGGAAAGACGAAAAATGGATGGGCGAAGGTTGGACTTGATGAGATTGGGGGATTGGTTTGAATTGAGATGATGATATATTGGAGCAACGAGCTGAAGGCTTCGGGGATGCAAGGATTTAGAAGACTTAAGGTTCAAAGCATCTTGGGGGTTGTGAGTTAGTGAGCGTTAATAGCATAATTGTACACGCATAATGTACGTAATATGAATTGTAATGGAAGAACATGAGTAAGGAATTAGTAAGGGTTTGATGACTTGATTTGGGTCTAAAAAGTTTGATTTGAGGAGTTCAAGTATGACGACTTGGGTTTAAGGTGGATGGTGTAAGATGTAAGGTCGTAAGTACTTGATGGAGAGAGTGTGAGTGTGTGATTCGAGTTCGACAAGTAAGACTATGCAGAGATCGGTAAGGTTGTAGGTGTAAGGGTGTGGGATGAGTTAAGTAAAGAATGTTACCATTGTGGATTGAAATTTCTGAATTGGCGTATTTCTAGCCTTGTTGGCTGAAGAATGTAAGACGGAAGTAGTTCTGAACATAATTGTACATGCATAAGTTACATAATATCAACTTGAATGGTAAGTAACCCTAATTTGGTAACGTTGTAAGTTCGAGACTGAGGGTTTTGACGGATTAAGTTCTGTTTTGAGCCAGTCGATAAGTAATCGACTGAGTGTCCTTCCTGGTCTAGCCATGGTGTTTATCCTGCGGGATGTTGTCTATGTGCTATATAGAGCACCAAACGTCTGATGCTTTGCTGAGAGCAATTGTATGTATGTTTTTGATTTAGTCTTGGTGCTGTTTTTCGGCCCCAACGTTTGATGCTCTGTTGAGAGTGCTGTAAGTTTTCGCCCTTCATGGGCTCTGTATGTTTTCTGCCTACAGATGACATTGTATGTTCTGCCCAAGAGTGGCACTGTAAGATTCCTACCCAAGAGTGGCACCGTATGTTTTCTGCCCTTAGTTGGCACTATATGGCCCTTGTTGGCAATGTATGGCCCCAAAGAGTGGGCATTTGCACGCTTATGTAAGCAGTATCATGGACCTGCTCTTACTTGTTTGATCTTGTGCCCCGTGAGCATAGGTTTGCCTTGCCTTCGGAAAAGTCCATGGCGTCTAGTTACTCCCCGAAGGTTAAGGTGACGCCCCAGTGGCATTCCCCTCCTTTTCGACGCTGGAGCTTATTAATTGTAATGAGCTTTAGTTGTTGGTAGTATGTGTATGATAGTAAGAGTAAGCAGTATGTTTCGGATTTTGAGTAAGCTGTACGAGTATGATTCAGGGTAAGTGTAAACTTCTAGGGAAGATAGTAAGAGTAAGTTTATGAGTATGAGTAAGATTGTATGAGTAAGGTGGTACAAGTAAGTTCGTACGAATAAGGTCGTATGAGTATGTATGTGCTGTAAGTGTAAGTGTACGTTGGTACGAGAAAAACTTTGATTCAGAATGTAAGTGTAAGAGTAAGAGTATGAGTGTGCTATGTGTAAGTGTAAGTTCACATGTTCGATGGTATGTGTGTAAGACATTTTATTTATGCTGCATGTACTTGCTTCAGGTGTGATTGCATGGTTGATGCATCTGTGATTGAACTTGTGAAGTTCATTGATTTATTTCCCCTACTAGGTATTTTCCTACTGAGTATGAAAATACTCACCCCATCTTTTTAGCCCCTTCGACTGGAGGCTTTTGTAGGTCGATCGTTAATTGTTGAGACTAGACTTTTCCCCATGGTGGACAATTCTTTTTCGACGTGGAGTGCAGCAAAATCGTAGCAAGGCTCCGTGGATTTTAGTGCCATGATCTCATGTATTGGTTAAGGTGAGAGAAATGCATTATGTACTAGACTTGTGTATGTATATACGAATGATTTTCAGATTGTGAAAGAACTTGTACTCAGAGATGCCTGGGAGATTTTTGTTTTTGAAAGCCATGGCCATGGTAGATTTTATTCATATGCTTTTCTATTAGGTCACGCCTGAGAATGTTTGTTGTTGTAAGATGAATTAATTTACAAAAATGATTTTCACAAACTTTGAATTTTGTCGGTTTATTTAATTTACATTTGTATTTTGAAATAAAATATTTGTAAGATTTTCAATTAAATGTAAAGAAAAACCTCGGGCGTGACAGCCTAGGTTGTTCGTCGCCTAGCAAAACTTGGTTGTTCGCTGCCAAGCATGGGGGTAGCCGCCCCCTTTCCACATCCGTCAAGTTAAGGGGCTAACACCAAGCCACTTAAGCATTATATCGTAATTTATATTCCATAAACATATACTCATGCCACCTGTGCATCATGTTGTAATTCACATTTCATATACACATAATTATGTCCTTCATATCATAATATATAACACATCTCATAAACACATAATCATGCCACTTGCATGTCATGATGTAATCTACATCCCATAAGTACATAATCATGCCACCTGTGCATCATGGGTTCATCCATAGCTCATAAAACATGTACACATCACGTGTAATTACATGAATCTCATTAGAACAATCACATTCTGCAAAAATCAATTCTCAACATTCATCTCATGCATAATCATGTCTCAATATGAATATTCACCCTACAAAATCAAGTGCATCAACCACACACCATCTTACATATCCATGCCAATCCATTCCATAATCACATGTGTAAAATCAGCAACATTGTTCCGACACAACCTCTGTTAATGAGCATTATCTCCCATACACATGCAACAATCATCGGTGAATGTCTCACAATTGAGAAAAAAATTAAACCTGCTCGCCCAGGACAATCCCTTACGGGGAAGGTTTGAATTCGAAGAAATGAAAACTAGAGTGGTTTGGGTAGGTTACCTACTTGGGAAAGTACTCCTTGCTCACCCAAGACAATCCTTAGAAAGGAAGGTCCGAATTCCAAGAAGGAAAACTAGAGTAGCCTACTCACTGAAGACAAACCTTAAGGGGAATGTCTGAATTCCTAGAAAGGAAAACTAGAGTAGCATAGTAAGCCAGTGCACACTGATATACCATCCTAGTTTCTCAGGGTCTAGATAACTTATCAAATTAACTCACATAGCAAATTAGTTCATCTCAATCCGGGGAGGCACCATGTTCTCGAAGGAATGCAAAACAAAACCATGTCCTTTTGGAAGCAAAACTGATTTGATAAGCCTTCGAACAATTAATCCGACATCCAATGACTTCATCCAATTGAACAATCATGACTAATCACGACTAACCTCATTTATAAATCATTTTGATGATGCATGCAACATGATATGTACGTGAGCAAATGATAAATGAGTCCAAGTATAAGTAAACCAGCTCAAATTAGTCTGTATGTGCATGAAACGTGGTCCATTTGTGTCAATTAAAATCATAAATGTCTATGCAAGAGTGTATATAAGTGGTAGTGTTCAAACCTAAGCTAAAACATGTGAAGCATGAACATACTATAATCAATGTTATATATGGAAGTATCCATAATTTTATCATAGTTCTATTCTACTGGAATCATGGAGTAAATGTGAAGAAAACATCAATATACAAGTTTAAGACAAGTACAACATCTTGCTAGACCTAGACAAGTATAAACATATCCATACTTAAGCTACAACAAGTGAAACATAATTCACCTAAAATTAATATAATATGTGCATGCATATATAAATTATCATGGTTAAGACTTACTGGAATCATTAAGTAATTATGAAAAAGTCATCAAACATGGATTTAAACAACTAGAATATCGTACTAAAACTAAAAAAGTATAGTCCTATTCATGCTTGAGCTAAATCATAATTCGAAGATGGTTCTCGTGCAATTACAATAGAATTTATAGGTAATCATAAGTCATTATAATAAGAAAGAATTAGATTTATGAGAAGAGAACAAGAAATGGCCGAAAATATACAAAAATAGGTCGAAACTCAAAACTATCGTTTGGCCATTCGAACGCCCTTAGCCATTTGAACAATGTTAGAATGGCCCACCAGGGCGTTCGAATGGCTGACCATTTAAACAGCTGTTCAGCAAGTTCTATCGGCCGGAATATTTCACTTTTCCTAGTTCGTCTTCAACCTTCCGAAATTCAAGCCGAAAATATTCCAAAACTCAAGATAAAATCTAAAATCACCATAAAATATCATATAATCAAAATCTAACCTTAGAATATGATAGATCTAATAATTCTTATTATTAATTACAAGAAAATAACCATAAATAACATGTTTTTAATAAATCACCATTAAAGCTCAAAATGAAGCAAGAACCCATATAAATCCACAATCATGCATTCCAATGGATAAAACCACACCAGATAAAACTCCCTTACCTCTATGAAACCTTTGGATCCAGAAAAGAGTCTCAAGCCTCAAGATATCCTAACCAAAAATTAGTGTTTTTGTTAAAACTTAATTAAAATTAACTAATAGATTCAAATCAACTTAAAAATAGGTAGATCTAGAATATCCTTTGATTAAAAACAAAAAAAAAACCTATTTAGGGTTTTAAATTGAAATTATAAATAAGATTTTTAACGAAAAAAACTAAAAATCAAGTTGGGGGAAATAAAGATAAGAATGATTAAGACGAAAATCGAAAAATTGTAGGTGATTAGGGCAAGAAAACATGCCTAAATCAAATTTTCTTCTTTGGGAAATAGAGGTAGAGCACCTCCTTTTTCCTAACATAGTTCTTCCCCATTTGGGAAAATGGGCTAGGGTTTCTTTAAATAGTAAGGGTTTTGGGTTGGATAAACAAACTATTGGGGCCAGGGTTATTTTTGGCCTAAAAATGAATTTAATCACAACCAAACCCACTAAAATAAAATAATATAAGGTTAAAGGTTTAAGTGAGTCACACGCCGTCCAACATGGACATGGTGCCACGGTGGGTTCCCACCCTTAATTAAAGAAAAATTATGATAAAATCCATAAAAATTGGATAAATCAAATATGATACTAATACTTATAGAAAGTGAAATTAAATCTTATTTAAATCATAATTACTAATCTATAGCCCCAAAATCAAATTAAATTGGCAATTAAGCAAACCACACAATTCACATACTTAAAAAAATAGAAATTAAACCGAGTTAAAATTAGAGATCTTACACAGAGTGATCCTTCTTTCTTTTTCATAAAAAGCACTGGCGCTCCCGAAGGGTAGATGCTTGGATAGATAAATCCTTTGTCTAAAAGCTCACGAAGTTGTTCCTTTAATTCTCTAAGCTCGGACTGTCACTACCCGGATTTTTAAAAGCATTTTAAAATAGCATGAACGGTAAGTGGCAAGAATATATATTTTTCCTTTAAATACAAAACAAACCATTTGATTAAATATCTAGGTCATGATAACTGGGGTTCATAAATATGAATATTGAATCATATGATATTATTACATGTCTGAAAAATAATAGAGAATAGCTCATCCATCTAAATACAAGTTTGTCATCCGTTTGAAAATAAATAACAAGTTGACTCTCACGCTAAAGGTACACTTACGTACCAGAGTTACAGAAATGCAGAAACTTCATCTTGTGCTCGCCTATCTTGGTCTCACTTGTTGTCACCTGGAGAATTTGCAACCACCCAAACGAAGCAACCACAACAACAACAATGAAATTTCTTCGTCTTCATGAAAAGAGCTTCCAAAAGACAAAAGGTTTAATTAATATTTTTCAGATCGGGCCAACATTACCCGATGTTAGTTGCCTACGTACTCATCAGACAACATCTCCAATGTTTCCAACAAGATCGGATCCAGACGTAGTTTTGCCTAGAAACTACTCTATCCTAAGAAGCATAGCATCACACATGCAATGCTTATGTATTTTCAACCTACATTTTAGTAAGTCCTTTAACCGTTCCATTTGTCTAATTAACAAGCAATATCAAACAATGTTATTAATTATCTCACATCCCTTGTTTGATAATTAATACTATCAAATCTGTAACTCAGAGGTAACTCGCCCATCAAGATATCTCTAAACAAAGGACTCCAACCTTGGAGTAGACTGCTTAACAGCAGCTTGACCCAAATCCCTAGGGCTCTCAATAGCCTGCCACAAATCTGGAGAAGAAGATCCCAACTGTGCTCATGGACACAGATTGACTAGAAGCACAAGCCTTCCATGATGCTCATACAACTCTGCTTTTTGTAAGTACTAAATAGTCAAACCATCGTGGCGATGAAGAAGCATATCGCAATCTCCACCATCCCAACTCTAGGAGAAAATGTCTTATAAGACATTATTAATGTATCCATAGAAGCCTCAGGTCTTTATGACCATTGACTCGCCCAAACATCTGACTTAGACTAGATTATTTCCATCCAGTCAAGTATCTGCTCAACCATTTGGGTCCTCTTCACCTTGTGAATCGGCCCAATAAATAGCTCATCCATTGAGCTATAACTTAGAGAACATCCCGTAACCACCCTCAGTTCATTAACCAAGGTAAAATTCTATGTCAGGGCCCCATTCACTCCATGAATGTGTCCCCACCCTAAATAGGGTATTTTAGTCATTATCTTTATTAGGTGTTCTCCCCACAAACCAATAACTAATATCTCTTGATTAGTCTTTATTAACTTTATGTTACTGATGTAACTTAACACATCAATAACAAAAGCATGCAGTAGATTAAGCAACATAAATAACACGCAAACATACAAGTGCATAAATAATAACAAAGGCCCATTGCACTCATTTGCAGGGCTAGGGCTCAGCGAATTCAAGCCTAAGAGTGTAGATAACTCTAATGTATCGCATGAGTTATGTATATAATACTCTAGTCGATCGTTGTACTTGGTTGTAGACACGTGTAATACGCTGCCTTAAACCTTAAGAAGTAGGGTTTTTCCCTTTAATTCCCATGACATTGTGACCTTCCAAGGTCTTTGTGTCACCTATTCGTCACACCCCTTCCTTTTTGAAGCCATTTATAGGGTACCCTAACTCTTAATTAACTAGGTTATCCGTTTTGACAGAAACAAAATATATTACCCCTAAGGGCGTTAGGGTAATTTTACCACCTAGGGTATGATACCCTCCCTTGGGTCATTTGGTCATCTCACTACCCTTTTATTTATTTTAAGTCATAATCCTCTCCGGAAGTTCCATTCTCAAGCTGGCCCGGGCTTCCATTTACACGAATGTGGGTGGGTCCACTCAAAGGGGTATTTTTGTTATTTAGTTTAAGGCCTTAATGACATCTGATGAGTCCAAAATTGAACTCAAGCATACTACTTGACTTCATGGACTTTGTGTAATTTTCCTGGTGTGTGACTGGGTCGTGAACCCCTTGAACCGACCCAGGTTATCTTAATGGTTTATGATTAACCTTAGGGGCAAGACAGACAATTACCCACTCACTGGGATTTGTTCTCACTACGCGGTTTGGTCCATAATTAGGGTACACATTAAGATCTTACTGGAAATTTCTATAATTTTTAAAATCACTCCTAGGTCCCTGAACCGAAGCTCCTAAGTCGGGTAAGTGATTTTCACATGACAATTTAACTATAAGGGGTAAAAGTGTCCTTTTATAGTCTTTCGGATTTTTCCCAGGCCTGAAACTTAGTCAGAACACTCCAACCCCCCTCTAGATGCAATATTATTTTTCTAGAATTATTTTGACACAATTAGCCCCCTGAATCGGACCCGGTTCGATCGCTTATATATAAATATATTTTTTTGCCGGACCGAACAGGGTTGGGTCACCCGACCCGGTCCGGAGCACACAGACTACCCGCATCGCGGGTTGTCTTCCTCGGGACTGGCCAAAGGCCATTCGGCCTCTAACGGTAGTGCCCTTCCCCTGGGTGTCCCAGCGGGCGAGGCCAAAGTCGATCGGATCGCCATCGCCCAACGAATCTGACGGACTCGGCCTTGCCTCCGTCCGGTTGCCGGCCGGGGACATAGCGGCCCCCTATTTCCCTTTTTTTTTAAATAGATGGAGAAGCCGCGACGACAGCCAGCCGATGGGCCTGACCTGACTGGATTGCCGCTGTCCGACGATTCCGTCCAGCCATGACCTGCCTCTGGCCGGGGCTGTGCCACGCTGCCGCATAGATCCTTTTTTTAGTTTTTATACTGTGACAACCTGCACAGCGGCAGCCAATCCACCGCTAGCAAGGCCGCCGCGGCTAGGGTCAGGGCCAGGCCAGTGCAGCCCCAGTCCGGTGACTGGAATTCACAGTGACTGTTCACTTGAACAGTATATGCAGAAAATATTAAAAAATATGACTTTTATTAAAGTTATCTTATGAACACAATAGTAAAATGGATTCGAAATCCTACCACAAATAGCTGAGTTGTCGTTGATCCACCGCCGCCAACGCTTTGCCGGAGTCTCACTGGAAAATTCCATCATCGCCTATTTCCCCTTCACTTAGCCATCAAAAAAATCCCCTAATTAGGCCACTTAATTGTGCCATTAAATTATAATTTTGGAACTGTAATTAATCGGGCCCACCAAACGACTTAAACGGTCCAACTGCACGTTTAAATCGGGTAAAAGGGCCCTATACGATATGTTCAACTTTGAACAATC
The DNA here is from genome assembly GCA_035235625.1 of Saururus chinensis. Taxonomy (NCBI): domain Eukaryota; kingdom Viridiplantae; phylum Streptophyta; class Magnoliopsida; order Piperales; family Saururaceae; genus Saururus; species Saururus chinensis. The sequence goes on along the minus strand of CP141146.1, from coordinate 29,633,157 downwards.
CTATCTCCCTCATCCAGACTCCGATTCACGTGTTCTTGGTGGCATTTCGAAGCTCTTTCCATCTATTTTCCATCCATATAGGATTTAGCTACCACTTCCAACTAATGATCAAGTTATTACCACAAGAAGATCAAGTGGTCCTACAATCTAATTTCCCCTTGTACGACTTCGGGAATTTAGAAAATTCCCGGACGTTACTCGGACAGACCCATTCTATAGGGTATCTTTGAGATAGGAGTTGTACCTGGGAGGAGTTCGATAGTAAACTTAACTTTTCTTACAGTTGATAGATCTGACAATTCATCCAAAAAACACATCCACAAAGACTTGTACGATGTCTGTCTCATCCAAAGTTATATCCTTTGCCTTGTTCATAATAACAGTAGCAAGGAATGCCCAACACCCTTGGCTCATTAGTTACTGTGCTTTAATAGCTAAATAGCACAAGTGCTTGATTTATTTTGAATTCCTTGGAACACAGTGTTCCCTTTTTCCAAAAAAAATCTTTTTTTATTACAATACACTAAGGCTCTAGAGTAGCCAACCAATCCATGCCCATGATAATATCAAAGTTAGTTATCTCTAGTAAGACTAGGTTAGCACTCAACTGATTGTTACCTATTTGGATTGACACCTCCTTAAGAAACTTCTGTGTTAACATAGAGTCTCCTACATGTGTTGTGACTTTTAATATTAGAGGTAACTTCCAAATTTGTTCTTCTAAACTTAAAGCAAATTTAGATGATATAAATGAATGTGTAAGACTAGATCTATCAAAACTTTAGCCAATCAATTAGAGATGAGAAGAGTACCTTCCACGATGGCATTTGAGGCATGAGCTTCCTCACTTGTGTTGGCATACACCCACCCCAAAATCTTGGTCTTTTGCAATGAATGAGGCTCATTTCTTGCCTGCTTCTTTGGGAAATCTCTGGCAAAGTGACCCTTAGCTCCATAAGTAAAACATAAGTTGTTCCCTTTCTTGCAGGGTTGCCCTGGGTGAAACATATTTACAAGTGGGGCATGGAGTTCCTCTCCTACTCTGCAGATATTGTTGTTGTTGTGGACTTATCTTAAAAGCTTTGAGTATTTTAAAATACATAGTTGGAGTATTTATTCTATTAGACATAAATATAACGTATGACAAATTTTAAATTATGCCAAAAGGTACTTTTTCAAGAGTTCTTTCTACTCGCAATCTAATCCTCACCGGATCCTGCAGGGTCTAGGGGTTGTGAGTATTTTAAAATACTTAGTAGGAGTATTTATTCTATCAGACATAAATATAACATATGACAATTTTTAAATCATGCAATAAGATAATTAGATAATTACTTTTCAAAAATTAGGGTGTGCCTCTCACCCAAAACCTCCTTAGAGCTTCTTCCTACGTATTGAAGATGCTAGTAGGGTTGATAAGCTCTCAAGGCTTACTACTAGTATCCCAAACACTTTTTCCATCATAAGGAGTATGTTGCAAGTACAAAGCAGCCACCTCTTACTCTTCCACAGATTATCTATAAAATATTTCGTGCTTCTATAGGGAAGAGACACTATGCTCATAAGGTGTCAGGATCAAGAAAGTATAGAGTCTTCCTATAATACTCTCTATCCTAGCTCACATAGCCTTTTTAAATATTCATGCCCCTTGATAGGGATCAACCACACTTCCCGCCCTTCATTAGGGGCTCACCAAGCTAATGTGTGTATCATGTATCCAATTCCAAACTAGATTATAACTGTGAACTTCCTATTCATGGAGCTTTCAACTTTATCTGTACGTCTACCAAGTTAAAGCTCCAGACAATCAAATAACTCTTGAATTCTTTGACTTGAAACGTGAGTTTTCTTTTTCAGAACATCCTGCCCTAAGGTTCAACCTTTCAAACATCCTAGCCTTGCCTCTACAAGTCATGGTTGTATTACTGATAATGACTATTAAGATAGGGTTGGTCGCTCATTCCAACGAGACAATTACCCCTTCTCTATCTCATCCCAGTAACTCGGTCGGAATGCTTGTACGCATTTTTCAAATCCATTTGATAGAGCAGTAATTCTAAAAAACCGTCTTTCAATCCTATGCACTAATGTATAATTAAAATAATAGTGAAGATAGATTCTCACTACATAACATATATCAGATAGCATAATTCATAATTTACTTCAAGAGATAAACATTCTATGAAACAATTATATGAGGCAATCTTAAAACATACGCGGAAACTACTCAATTACTTGAATTATATATATTTACTTCATAAGATAGCCTATGTAAGTGTTTATGTCTTGAAACAGGATAAAACCCCTACCTAATCTTCTTCACGAATTCATAGGCAAGGAATTGGACACTTCTTACTTCGATGACTGCTTTGTACCTTAACAAAAGCTTCCATCGAGTAGAGCACATTCGATTTAGGTAGAAATGCATCTTGAAAGACCCGAATCGGATTTAAAACAGTTTAGAAATTAGAAAATGAAGTTTGAGAAGTGTGGGAGTAGAAAAATTGGAAATAAGAAAGACCTCTACACTATTTATAGGTGCATGAGGAGGTTTCTGTCGCGCCCCGGGATTTTGGAAGCATAAAAAATTTCTTTTCACAAAAATATCGGAGTTTACCAGGGCTCGTAACTGGCGCCGTTCCCCATATGCGATAATAAAATAATAATATCCCTAGGAACCACAGTTCATGTACAAACACACAAGAGAAAAATAATAAGGAGTTCTTACTCGTTTCGGTGCAGATGAAATCCTTGAAATCATAGCGATAAAACTTCAGAGTAGGTCCTTCTACCCGCACACTAAGCTTCGTCGAGTCCTGCAAAGTCTAGGGGGTGGTGAGTATTTTAAAATACTCAGTAGGGAAGTTTATACTATCAGGCATGAATAAACACATGGTAGTTTCACAGCACGTATCATATATAATATTTTTCATAAAAACAAGGTGTGCCTCTCACCCAAAACCACCCCTCGTGCTTCTTCCTACGTATCGAAGATGCTTCTAGGGTTTGCAAGCTCTCAAAGCTCACTACAAATGTCTCAGACATATATATTAATGATAGGAATTTGCTGTGGGTACAAAGCAGCAACCTCTTACTCCTCCACAGATCATTTCAAAATAATTGGTGCTTATGGATAGAAGAGCCACCTGTTCTCATGGGGCTCCAGGATCTAGAGAGTAGAGAGTCTTCCCATGATACTCTCTACCCTAGTGCACGTAGCCTTGATAGGTGTCCTTCATTAGGGGCTAATCAAGGGTCTTGCCCTTCGTTAGGGGCTCACCAGGCTAAAATAGGTATCATGCATCCGATTCTAAACTGGATTAATTGTGCCCTTAACTAGTCAATGGAGCTCTGTCGGGGCGCCCAACAATAGCTTAGGACAACCAAAACACTCTTTGAGTCCCAGACTCATAATCTTGAATCTCAGACTCAATTAAAATATCCTAGAGTTCCCAGACTCCAAAAAGGGCTATTTGATTTTATAACATTCTATCCCAATGTTTATCCTTTTGAAAACCCTAGCTCCGCCTCTACAAGCCATGGGAGCGTCACCATCAACGACTACAAAGGCAAGGTTGGTTGCTCATTCCATTGAGACAATTACCCCTTCTTTGTCCCGTCTCAGTGACTCGATCACCATGCTTATACGCATTTTCAAAAATAATCTTGAGAATCCTTCTTTTAACAAGGACGAGTCCTCTAAAACCGTCTTTCAAACATATTGTATTCATTCGTAATGAAAACAATGGCGAAGCTAGTTTGTCCCTATCTCACACGCTCCAACGTGTATAATTTATATCAAAATCCACGGAAAAACATTCGATCAAACTATTATATATGAGGCAATCGTAAAGCATGTAGTATATAAAACATATCCGCTTCCAGCGGATAATCATTTGACTAATTGAATATACATAATAACATTATAAACATACGATATATAAATCATATTCTATCTCAATGATTAATCATTCGACAGTTCGAATATATGTGCAGAAATCATAAATCATAACTTGAAAGTAATCTCTAACGCATAGCATGCGACAGTCATATAAATAATAAGTTCAAAACAAAACCAAAGTTTATAATCACGATATAAGAAAGGATAAAAGCCCCTACCTCGCTTTCCGTGCAAGTTCGAAACAGATAAACCGGACACCATGAAATTAGATGTCCACTTCTGGGGTTCTGGAGGTCTCTAACATGGAAAATAATCCCACCACAACGTCCGACACACTCGATTGAGGTAAGAACGCCTCTTGAACGGAAGAAAACAGACTCAGATTGACTCAAAAAACTCTTTTTCCGTACCCATAGGCCACAAACAAAATCTCCCCTTGACCCGGAACACTTTTCTCTTTTTGTACCCATAGGCTACAGACAGAACCTCCCATTGACCAGGAACACTTTTCTCTTTCGGTGCCTGTAGACTACGGACAGAACCTCCCCTTAGCTCGGGACACTTTTCTCACAGCACTCCCATAGGCGACGGACAAAATCTCCCCTTGCCCGGAGACACTTTACCCTTCACCCGCCTGCAGGCGGCGGATAGAACCTCCCCTTACCTTGGGATGATCCCCCCATATAGGGTCACTAACTCGAGGAATGCATGCTTCCATTGCGTAGAACACCCTCGATTTAGCTAAGAACACTTTTTGAACGTAAGGAAACGGACTCAGAATGGCTCCAGAAAGTTATCCGGAAGAATGAATTGAATCCTCTATTTATAGAAAAGACCTGTGAGCCGATGACGTGCTCACGACATGTGTCGTGTCACTATTTGCCAAAAATACGGCACCGCCCATGCACATCGTTCCACACAGCACGGCTCAGCGTCAGCAGTGACACCAAATATTTTGTCTATTTCCTAATTTTTTAATAATATTTAAATCAAATACCAATTCCAACTTCAAAACGGGATAACTTCTTATCCCGAAGTCAGAATTGCACGTTCTTAGTACTGATGGACTCATATCAATGAGCCCTTTAAAACTAGACCCCACTTGGGTAGGTTATGTTGCACTTTTAAAAGTGGGTCCCGCCCATGTGTGTTCTTAAGTTCGTTATGCTCATCTAACCGAGCTCTATCACACCAAATAAAAACTCTCTAAATGTTTGCCTCTAAATAATTTAAAATAATTAAAAACTCATAAAATAGTTTTATTAGAGGTAAGAAATCATACCGATAATTCGCGGTCGTTACAGTTTTGCACGCCATGTAGCAAGTGGAATGGTACACAACACATCACTCGGGCTAGGTGCGGGCCTGACACAAGGATCCGAGCGTCGCATGGCCAAACATAGGACTGCTAGTCATAGCTCACATCAGCTCATGCCAAAAATATTATTTATTTATTTATTTTTCTCTTTTGTCTTTTTTGAAAATGGAATTTGAAAATTCATACAGGTGTATCTCCTTACCCCATAGTTAGAATTGTAAGTTCTTGGTACCATTGAGCTCGTATTGATTAACCCTATGAACTAGACCCCACATGTGTAAAGTTATCTTGTACTTTTCAAGTGGGTCCTACCCGTATAGCGCAACTTACGAGCCTAGTGTCCGATTTAGGCGTTCTTAGGCTCGCTATGCTCGTCACTTAGGGCTCTACTTAACACACTTAACTTTTACAAATTTTTTTAAAAAAGTTATTCAAAAACTGCAGACATTACAACATGACTGGCATCTAGGCACAACTTCCTCTGCTTCTTCTCTCCTTCCCTTGGACCTGTCGTTGACTAGTTGGCAGTGGGGAGAGATCCATTGCCGCTCTTTTTCCCTGGGCGCACCGTGAGAAGAGGAAGAAGGAGAGGGGTGGCATACTAGTTGTGGATGGCCAGACGCCAGTCGAGGGATAGTCCTCGTCCTCCTTCCCATTTATTTACCCTCAGTTAGATATGCAGAGGCCTCACTAGTCACTGCCACATGGGTGCTACCATGCAGACTCACAAAAAGAAAAGACCATGATACACTAGTTGGTGTCAAAATGAGATGTGACGCCTTATGTTTTGAAGAGAAAATTTTATCAATTTAAAATAAATTAGAATTAAATTTTAGTCATAAGCGACCATCGGCACGTAGGTGAAGCTGTTGATGGACTCGCATACTTGCACAATAGGTAGGCATCAACATGTCATTCAAGCTATGGACTTGCATACTTACTGTTAGTAGGCATCAACACATCGATGAAGCTACTGGTGATAACTGCATGCATCATTCATTTTGGAAAATGAGAAAATTTTGATGGTTTTGGACTGTTGTCAATATAAAAGGGAGTGGAAAACCGACTCGTTGGGTTGCAAGAGTCAGGAAGAGAAGGGGAACACTGGTGGGAACCATCTGAAGCCAACCTAGGGAGAATGCACCGTAGAAGAAGAACACGTCTGTGAGGTTGGATTGTAATCTTTACTTCATTTACAATGAAAAATACTTTATCTATGATTTTCTTCAAGTTCTTCGATCACGAACTCGTGAATTATGCTATTTTCACGTAGACTATGATAAATATTGTTTTCATGGTAAAAATTGAGTTTGTAGTAGTTTAAAGTGGAATTTGTGTTTCAAGTAGCCTAATTCCTCTTTTAGAATACTTTTATTGGAGTTTTGTTCAAGAAGAATTACTTATATAAATGATTTAAATCTTTTTTCTTAATTTTCTAATAATCGGTAAGGTCACCGACACCTTAGTGACTGCAGTGATGAGGGGAAGAGGATGAACAATAAACTTCAATAGGGATATTTTTTGCATAGGAAGTGAGGTTTACACATCGATTAGGTGTCAGTGAAGTAGGGCATACCTAGCCACCCTACTATCAGTAGGGTTCAACATATCGATAAACTCACCAATCGGCATCGGTGAGATGGTTGACATGTTGATGAGGTCACCTATGATACCTCATGTTGTGAATTTCTAATGGGATTTATAGAAATAGTAAAGCTATATTATTATGCATATGAATGCATGAATTTTTAGAGTTTGTGTGATGTAAATGAATTGTCAAATAAGCACTTATTAACTAAGGGTTAGTGAACCCTAATGCATGTGTATGAGACAATGTTATGTGAGAGATGGAACACTCTAAACTTTTGCATTAGCACATGAGGTTAGAGATTCCTTAGTGTTGTGGCTCATCAAGTGAGTCATTAGCCATGTAACATAAGGGTTTGGTATGAAATAAGATCAAGGTCTTCTGATTCTTGAAGAATGAGAGTTATAGAGCCGCTTCCTTTGTCGGGAATTAGCTTCAAATGGACTAAAACATTAAAAGAGATTTGTCTTACACAGTGCAATACAAGAGATTTCAATGAGTCATTAGCCATGTAACGGAAGTGTTTGGTATGAAATAAGATCAAGGTCTTTTAATTCTTGAAGAATGAGAGTTATAGAGCTGCTTCCTTGGCCAGGAATTAGGTTCAAATCGACTAAAGCATTAAAAGATGATTGGTCTTACACAGCACAATACAAGAGATTTCAATGATCATGGCACTTGAAATCTCGACACTAGGTCCATGAATGCTTGCTATATCACGTAGATCGGGTGGGGCAGACTTTAAGAGAGGCAGACTTTAGGCAAAGACTGAGGTTGGATTGTGATTGTCCAATATCTAGTCGAGTGGAGCTCATAGATGAGATCATCGTGTTTAGAGAACCCCCCAAAAGGGAATGTACTTAGGTTTTATGCTATTGTTGATGAAAGGTATGTTGATTATGATCTTATATTATTTCTTTTAGTATTTGCAAATGAGCTCTTCTCTGGTATGTTAATCATATTATCTTGTTTTCAATTGATTGCAATTCCACTGAGTATACTATATACTCAACATCCTCTATGGTGGAGTGTCTAGGGAGAATATTTAGAGGTAATGGGAAGGTCGTAGTTGTAGCTCCACGTCCACTTCTAGATTTACTACTTACATCTACTATTAGGTTTGCTTAGGAAAAATAGAGTGTAATTTATTATTTTATTCGTTTGGGCATTTGTAGCACATAAGTATGCGACTGTGGATCTTGTCAATATTTTAACATGATAGATAATTAGATGTCTAGTAAATTTTATACTTATCACAACAAAGGTTTGTGAAATTGATGTTTGAAAGAACATATGAGGCATATGTATTGTAAATTTGCTAATTTTGATGAACAAACTAATGTTTAAACTTCATGTATGTTTTATTCTTAGGAATTTAACAAGATTTAGTTGTGGTCGAGTCGGATTTGAAATTGATTTGACTTGAAAAATATGAAGAGACATGTTCTTATTGATCAAGGTTGAAGACTAAGCTGAGTGTCGAAGACAAAATGTTTATTTGCACATACTCACATTCAAAATTCACTTGGTTAGCTTAGAATTAGTGAATTAATTGAATCTAGAAGTTTTAAATTAAACTATGGTAAATTGGGAAATTTTACTATGGATGGATCGATCAATGCAATATGAAATTAGGTCAGTTGATTTATCGACACCTGAATAGGACTGTGTAAAATTTGGCTGAGAGTTTTATTAGTCGATTGCTCTCATAATAGATCGATTGCTTGAACAGTCATACCCTAATTAGAATAGTGAACGATCAATTAAGCCATTTCAGAAGAGAATCCATTCATAATTGAAGCATAATTCATAAAATGACTTAATGGACTCTATAAGGGCTAGGTAAACATAAAATTTAAGAGAGGAAAACTTAGAAATTGAATGAGAAAAGAGGAGAAATAAATTATTCATTGTTTTCCTCAAGAGATCATCATTGTGCTTCAAAGTTTATGATAATGGTGATTCCTTGAGTGAAATACAGCTAAAGAAAGAGTCTTTCATGCACATATACATGAGAGGAGTTGCAAAAAATTCAATGGTGGATTGAAGACTCAAGGCTAAAGTCATAAACAAGAGGAGCTTTCTTGAAGAGGCTAGAAGGAGACAAAGACAAAGTAAGGAGGAGAAAAGCTTCAAGGCTTGAGGAGAGAAAACTTGAAGGCCAACGACAAAAAGTGTTTGGGGATATCTAAACAAAAGGAGTTTATGTTAGAATTTCACAAAGCTTGGTAGTATGCTTGTCTCGATGTAAAGTATTTACTTTTTAGTGCATTGATTTAGTTGTTGAGCGGTTTCTGTGGTTTTTTACTCTAGTTAGGGTTTTCCACATAAAAAATATTTATTTACTTGTGTGCTTTGCATGTTGATGGTTTGGTTGATGATGAGCATAATTATAAATGCGTAGTGATTAGGCTTATATGATTTTGTTGCTTAAGTAGAATTTCTGTGCAAAAGAGGCTAGAACTCTTAATTGCTTAGCAATCTAGTGAGTCACTTATAAGCCATCTAGATGGATATTAAATCTCAATGGTTTCATGTCCCTAATTTGTGATTTAAATATTTTTCATCTTGATGTTTATATGAATAGTTAATCTACAGCTTTTATGGAGGTTGAAGGAGTTTTCAAATATTTTTTCATAGTGGAGATAAACATTTTTCATAAACAAGCAAGAAAATTGGGTGTGTGACATGATCAGTGTGGGAATGACATTATCAGGAATAACCAGTCTTACACGTCGAATAATCCTATGCGGCTTTTGGGTTATGACCCAGCTATGCAATGGGAGTTTACATAGAACAAAACAAAAAGGAAAAAAAGGAGTTGAGAAGGTGGAAATGAAGAAGACACAGAAGGAAAACATAAATCTTTATTCAATCCGATTTGATGTACTCAATGGAGCTACAAAGTTTATAGAAGTTGGAGCAATCTAAGCTAGAAAATTCCTTAAATAGAATCCTAATTGAGAGAGGGATTGCTATTTGGGAAAGGTAAATTCCTAAGAATCCAAAACTTTCCTCGTGATTCGGCCTTTAGTTCTCTTTGGAATCACCATGCAACAAAAACAACAACTACCATTTTGGGTGCGACATTGAAGATGTCATGCCCCGGCACCCGCCAACCCGAGCCGGACCCAATCGACGGGAAGGTTGGTGCATGCGGCGCGATGAAGTAGTGTTTGACCGTGAAAGACTTAACCCCTTGTACAGGTGAATCATTATGGAGTAGTGCACCATACACTTTGTACAAGAGAAAATGAGGAAAATAAAGGACCTCATATAAGAATTAGTCCACATAATACCCAAGTACTTAGTTCACTTAGCCCTCTCATGGTTTAAGTCACATAACTAACATGAGTCAATATGCCAAACCGGCAAGTAAAGTATGGAACATAACCAACATAACATAAAACTCAAGATAACATGCAACATAAACGATCATGGAACATAATGTCTCTAAACATTCATCTCCCACGCCAAATTGTCCACCACCCGCTCCTCATACAGAGAATCCTGATCACCTGCATGTCGTTCCAATTAGTTCAAAATGATAACATACGAGAAAGAGGGGTGAGCAATATGCTCAACAAGGTTTTTATATTACGGGAGGAGAAATCCAAAAAGATAGATACATCACAGGTATTCCACATAGAGTTCATCACATAAACACACTCATTCATCATGGGACATTGATGTACCGAAATAATGTTTAATTAAATGTTTCACATTTTGAATTGTAATCCTATTTTATGTTAATTCATTGCTTATTTTGGCTATTTATATTTTTTAATAGGTTAGTTAGACCTTAATTGAGTTTACAAGTCTAAACAGGCTTCAACAGTATCTAACTGAAAGAGAAAGTAAAGCCTAACTACCCAAAGCTATTTAAAAGTTAAGAATGGACTCCTAATAGTCTAAACATGGATATAATAGTCGAACACAACCTTTTGGACCCGTTGGATTTGATATTTACGTCAAGAGAGCTAAATTAAGAAAGAAGCTGATTCGGACAGACTTAGTATTTTGACCATATCTTTCTATGTATAATTCGGATTGACATGATTTTGGTGGCATTGGAAAGAAAACTTATGTATCTAAAATTGTTATTTCAGGAAGAAATTCTAAATTCTGAAGATATATGGGTCAAATTCGGCATGTAAACGGACAGCTAGTAAAATAACCCGAGGCTAGCACATGGAAATATTTTCATTGATTGTGATTGATACACATAAAGAAAGACAATGAGGATGATTGGTTAACTAAAGGAAGATTCAAAGATACTTATTTGCTAAATAAATTATTGATTTAGTATCTAATCATTGCCAAAGAAGCAACCAATCAAGCAATCAATCAAGATGTAATCCAGAGATATGATTTGACTTTCCTATTTGAAGCAACCCTTCTATTCTTAGAAATAGAGGGGAGGACGTGATAGATGGATCATCCCCTCCTCTTTGGAGCTCTCTTCTCTTATTTTCTTCTCTCATTTTGTATTTTTATTTTAGTTTTATTGTAATGGCTTTCTAAGCTCTCCACCTAAGGCTAGAGGTGATTTGTAACAATCTAACAGAGTTCTATTCATGTTTCATCAATGGTTTCAAGTAAGTATTGATTATATGAAGTGATGTTTATATAATATTATTCTTCTTCTTATTTCTTTATGATTTAGATACATAAGATGCTTGAAGGTTCTCATTTTTTATCTTTTGTGATTTGGATACATAGAAATATTTAAGAGACAATTATTTTTATCCTTCATCTATCCAAAGTATTTTCTATTTTTAATTTCAATTTTAATGTTCATATCTTCCGGTTAGATGGAATCTTCATTCGATTCTAACTAAGATAATATGATACATGAAGAACATCATTAGATGTTACAATGATCCTTAATGCCTTAGTATTTTCTCATCTTGATTTCTTGACTCTATATTGCCTCAATACTCTTCTACTTTATCTTTCTTAATTTTTCCTTTCTCTATTTCTTCGTAACTATTTTCTTTGTTGCACAAGGCTTTCCTTCTGGATCGACCTTGTCTACTACAATTGATAAGTAAAAAAATTTAAATTTGACTTCTTCATAGTCTTGGTTCAGACGTAACAACAAATTGACACCGTTGTCGGGGATTGCAACGTGTGACAAGAATCCTTTACGAAAAAAAACTCACTCTAACTTTACTAATTCTCTAACTTTTATTTTTGTATACTAACTCTTTAAATTCAGTCATTTACTTTATGTCATTTACTTTAGTATTTAAATTTTGCAATTTTTTCTTTTTTTTTGACCGGAGCCACTACCCACGTTACCCTCGAAAATTTTTCGGGATCAAACGTGTACCTTGATAATTCCTTTGGCCTTATTTTGCAATTTAAATTTTGTCTATTAACTTCTAACTCTCTTACTTTTTATATTTTGTCATTTAATTTTTGCACTTTTACTTTCGTTTGTTACTAAAAAAAAAAAATTGTTGTTGCATGTTCACATGGGTGCGTGATAATTCTGGACGATTGAAAAGAGTGAATAAATCTTTTAAAAATTATCTTATTTTGATACAATGGAAGATCTAAGAACTAATGAGGAACTAAGAAGTGATAATGGGGATAATAATGCACAAAATTTTCAAGTTAAAACCTTGCGTGATTATTTGCAACCAACTAGATCAAGTTCTCCTTCTTGCATGATTTTTCCAACGAATGTGAGTGGTTTTGAACTAAAGCCGGGTGTAATTCAATTACTACCCAAATTTCATGGCCTAGATTTAGAAAGCCCATATATGCACTTAAAAGAGTTTGAAGAGGTTTGTGCAACTTTACCAAACCAAATTGTTTCAAATGATGTTATTAGATTAAAACTCTTTCCATTTTCTTTAAAGGAAAAAGCAAAAAAATGGTTGAATTCTTTGAAGCTAAGATCCATTGGAACATGACAAGAAATGCAAAGAGAATTTTTGAAAAAGTTTTTCCCCACCCATAGAACTAATACACTTAGAAAGAGCATCATGAATTTTTCACAAAAAGAAAATGAGACTTTCTTTCAATGTTGGAAAAGATTTAAACAACTTTTGTTGTTGTGCCCACATAATGGATATGAAACATGGCGTACAATTAGTTTCTTTTATAATGACTTGACTTCTCAAATGAGGCAATTTGTTGAAATGATGTGTAATGGAGAGTTTTTAAGTAAAGAACCTGAGGAAGTATGAGACTATTTTGATGTGTTAGCTAAAAATGCTCAATTATGGGAAGATTCTAATGAATTTGAAAGTAGTAATAAGACCAAATCTAATGGGACAACTAAGGGGGGCATGTACCTTTTTAAAGAATAGGATGATGTAAAAGCAAAAAGTACAAGTTTAACTAGAAAGGTTGAGGCTATAAAAATTAATAGAGAAAACATGTCTAAAGTTTCTCAAAAAGCACAAGATATTTGTAGTATATGTGAGAGTGATGAACACCAAATACAGGATTGTCCAACAATCCCTGCTTTTCAAGAGGTGTTACATACTCAAGCAAATGCTATGAAAACCTACAAAATGCTTTTTTCTTCTCTTTATTCTGAAACTTATACTCCTAATTGGAGAAATCATCCTAACTTTAGTTGGAGAAATGAGTCAAATATGCAGGTACCTTCTTCTTCAAATTATGTTCCTTCACATAAGAAGACTCTTGAAGACACATTGCAAGAATTTATGCAAAGTCAAGCAACAATCAATAACTAAACAATGCAAGCCATCAATGACTTAAAGACTTCTATCACTCAATTGACCACAACTTTGAGTATTCAAGAAAAAAAGAAGTTTCCTTCTCAACCTCAACCAAATCCTAAATTCTTCAAGTTCACAAGAAGAGCATGCTAAGTCCATCACCACTTTGAGAAGTGGAAAAGTCATTAATAAAGACATTCCAATGAAGGTTGTTGAACCTAAGGAGTTTTTGCATTCTAAACATGGTGATGAACTTGACAACTCCGATTGTGTTGCTCCTATTCCTCCTCATTTTCCTCAAAGATTACAATTTTCTTCTAAATTGGTGCAAAATGGTAACATTCTTGAAATTTTCAAACAAGTGAAGATTAACATTCCTCTCTTAGATGCCATTAAACAAATTTCATCTTATGCTAAATTTTTGAAAGACCTTTTTATAATCAAGCGTAAGCTAAATGTACAAAAGAATGCATTTTTGACAGAACAAATAAGTGCAATTTTGTAACAAAACACCCCACCCAAATATAAAGATCCTTGTTGTCCAACCATATCTTGTATAATTGGGAATTATAGAATTGAAAAAGCTTTACTTGATCTTAGGGCAAGTGTTAATCTCTTACCTTATTCTGTTTATGAGCAATTAGGTCTAGCGGATTTGAAACCCACCAACATAACACTTCAATTTGCTGACTGCTCAATCAAAAGGCCAAGAGGAATAGTGGAAGATGTCCTTGTTCAAGTGGACAAATTCTATTTTTCAGTGGATTTCATTGTTTTAGACACACAACCGGTTTCAAATGCATCTTCTCAAATCCTTGTGATTTTTGGGTCATCCATTCCTTGCTACATCTAATGCTCTAATAAATTATCAGAATGGAGTGATGAGGTTTTCTTTTGGGAACTTGACATGTGAGTTAAATGTATTTGATGTCAGTAGACAACCATCAGACTTCGATGAAACTTTTGAGGTTGACATGGTTGAGACGTTGACATGGAAATATAGTTCACCCATAATTAACACAACATGTGTAAGCATACATGCTCATCTTCATAATTTAAACTTGCTAGAATCACAAATAACGCTTAGAGTATCATTAAACATAAATTTAGGATAAGGAGAATATCATGCTAAAATCCAACAACATGTAATCAATTTCATACTTGAACAACATCATAGCTTTCAAGATAATATTCATACCTTCGAGTAGCATTTTCAAGTAAAATTAACTCATCATAATCATAATAAATGAGATTTAGGAAAGAAGAATAAGAAAATGGACAAAGTACTCAAGAAGGCAAATTTGTTGTTTGGCGATGGCCATTCGAATGCCTAGCATTCGATTGGCTATAGGGCTGTTCGAATACCACTTACAGTTCAAAATTTGGTTCGTCTTCAACCTTGCGAACCCAAAACTGAAAATATACAAAATCAACAAGAACATCCCAATATCACTTCCAAACATCATAATATTGAAATACAAGCTTAAGACAAGATAGATCTAGTCATTTCTAAACTAAATCAAAAGAAAATCACTAAAAAGAACATGTTTTACTTAACCCACCATTAAAGCACAACATTAAGCAAAACTCACATAAACCATTCCAAATGACAAATTTGAAACATAAACCTATTTAGGAAGAAAAACCCTTACCTTCGGTGATATTTTGGTCCAAAATCCTTGAATAGCCACAAATTCATACCCAAAGTTAGGGTTTAATTAATACCTCATTAAATTCAAAATTTAAGCTTAAACCACTTTGAAAACATGTAGATCGATGGTTTTCTTTGCTTAAAAACAAAAATCCCTAAAAATGGATTTGAAATATATATTAAAAATAATATTTTTCATAGGGTAAAATAAAAATCAACCTTGGGAAAGATGAGATTAAGAAAGATTAAGGAGAATCTAAGAGATTATTGAAAAATCAAGGCTTAAGCATACCTAAATCGATTTTTCCTCCTTTGGTATAGGGATTAGGGCTTCTCAGCCTCCAAATCTCAGCCCTTTCTCAATTGGGAATGGGGCTGAGATTTTCTATTTATAGCAAGTCATTGGGGTGTACATATTAAAAGTTGGGGTACAAATAAAATTTAACACTCTAAATAGTAAATTTTAATCATTTTAAGGCTAAAACAAAATTTAAAATTTATGAAATTATTTAATCATTAAATAAGTAAAGTTTAAGGTCTCATGGAACCCTCACCCCAAAACACGTACGTGGGGCCCACGGTGGGACCTGCGCCCTAAATTTACAGAAAATTTCCATAAAATCCCAAAAATTCCCTAAAAGTAGGATAAATCCTAGAAAATCTTATTAAAACCATCATTATCAATCTTTAACCCTAAAACAAGTGAAATTGGCAAATTAAAACAAAACCACATAATAATAACACAATTAAATTAAAATAAACCGGGTTAGGGTTAGAGATCTTACAGAAGACATGCTCTGCATTAGACTCCCCATCTTGAAAAGAACTCGCCCTTGAGTTCTCGAAGTCATGTTCCCCATAATATGAAAGATGTTTAATGTTAAAGGTATCACAAATTTTCATCCGAGGAGGCAATTTGACCTTGTAAGCATTGTCATTAATCTTCAAAATGATCTTGCACGAACCAATTTCTTAGGCTTTAACTTATGATGATCACCATGTGGGTAATGCTACTTAAAAAGATAAACCCATACTTCATCACCTTTGGCCAAAGAGATTTTACATCAATGAAGACCAGCATGTGCCTTATACTTTGCATAACCAGCCTCAATATTAGCACGAGCTTGTGCATGAATAACCTGTAAGTCTGCCTATAATGTGTCCACCTTTCTGTTAGGCTTACCAACATGAGGAATAGAGACAAGATCAAGGGCACCTTGCAGATTGTTACCAAGAAAAATCTAAAAGAGAGATAATTTTGTAGTCCTGCCTTAGAGCAATTGAATTTAAATTCAATCTTTGGGAGAACCAAATCCCAATTACCCATGACCTTCACTTAAGCATGCAACATATTACTGAGGGAGCGATTAACAACTTCGGTCTATCTGTTAGACTATATATGATAAGGAGAACTATAATTTAGAGAAGTACCAAGATGCTTCCATAAGTTCTTCTAGAAAGATCTCACAAATTTGACATTACGATAAGAGGCAATAGTCTTAGGCAAGCTGTGATAACAAATAACCTCCCTAAAGAAGAGATTGGTGAGCTTGCTAACATCAAATGTCCATTTGCAAGGAATAAAGTGAGGCATTTTGGAGAACCTATCAGTACTATCCAACCCATGAGGTGGACAAGGAAGTCCAAGGACAAAGTCCATAGAGACCTCAATCCAAGAGCGCAAGGGATTAGGCAATGGAGTATAGTGGTCTACATTAGTGTTATTTCCCTTAAAAGTTTGACAAATAAGTTGCACATAAAAAGAGATATATGTTGTTTATGCTTTACAAAGACCACTCAGAGACACCTCTACCAGCCCTTGATTGCCCTGATTATGCTACTTTCCATTTATAGGACTTACTATATTTAGGACTTTGCTTTGCAGTACTTCCTTTCTAGCTTTGATTAGTTGTAACATGGGAGAATAATGGATTCTAGATTGTAATAGACTGGCTATGGCTGCCCAGTTGACTGGCATTTCATAGTTAGCAGCTGGCATAGCCTCCCCTTGGGAGTCAGGCCACCCTTATAATGGGGCTTTCTTCTTCTTCATTTTTATTAAAAGAGAATATAACTTGCTTTCTTCCCCCTTTGTCTACTTTCTCCCCTTTCTTACGATCTAAAGCTAGGTACCTCTTGTGTTCCAATCTGGAACACAACAATATCTCGACCAATATTAGTCTAAAAGAATCATTCATGAACTAAAGCAATAGTTTTCTCCTTCCCAAAATGTCCCTCTTAATTAGCCTCTTGCATAGTGAGGTGCCAAAGAGAGGTATTAGGAATGCATAAACAATTCCCTTTAAACAAGAAACCATCGATAAAAAATACTCCAAGTTAGTGCGAGCCTCAACTACAGTAAAAATAGGACCAAAGTGCTATTCTTTGTGTATCGCATCCTTAAGAAGGTCAAAACTAAGCACATCAATGCGTAAAGAGATTAAGAGAGAATGTTTCTAGCTGAGTGAATCTTCCACTTTATTCTCTGTGTCGGCCTTGTGATTAAGTGAAAAGTGAACTCTTGTAGATAAGTCACTTTGGCATGTCGGGTAGTCAACTTCTGCTAGCCATTAATATGCTTAAGAGCCTCATGATTAAATAAAAAACAAACTCCCTCTGAATAAGGTAATGATTCCAAAAGGCAAGAGTCTTGACAATTGCATAGAATTCTAAGTCATAAGTATTATAATTAAGTGCAAAACCTCCTAACTTTTTACTATAGTACCCAATCAGACACTTCTTCTGGCTAAGGACAACACCAATACCCATACTGGAAGCATCATAATCAAGCTCAAAGAGACAATTAAAGTCAGGCTGGGTAAGGCAAGGTGCACTAGTCAAACAAGTCTTAATTTCAATAAAAGATTTGGTAGCTTTAGAAGACCATGTAAATTCTCTTCTTTTCAGTAAATCAGTTATAGGGGCCATAATAGTGCTAAATCAATGAACAAAATGGTGAGATAAACTAGCCAAACCATGAGAAGGTCGTACCTTCAAAATAGTGGTAGGAGTGGATCAATCCATGATAGCCTTAATCTTTGAATCATCTTGCTTAAGACCATCTCCGAAAACTTCATAACATAAGAATATGACCTTCAAAGTAAGGAAAACACATTTCTTTAAGTTGACATAGAGCTTCTCACTCCTCAATGTCTCAAGTACCTGACATAGATGCTACATATGTATGGTTGGGGCTATAGACAAGGATACCATCAAAATAATAGCCACAAACTGTCCGATGAAAGTTCGCAAGGCCTGATTCATGACCCTCATAAAAGTTCTAGCGGCATTAAAAAACCCAAAGGGCTTCACAAGGCACTCATAAAGCCTTCCGTGAGTTTTACAGGCCGTCGTCCATTTATCCTCAGACTTACTATGAATTTAGTGATACTCAATTCTAAGATCAAACTTGGAGAAAATCTAGGCACCATTGAGTTCATTAAACATATAATCTAACTAGGAATAGGGAAACTATAGTGGATGGTGATTTTGTTGATGGTGTAACTATCAATACACATATGCCACGAACCATCCTTCTTAGCACAAGAAGGGCAAGTACAAGACAAGGGATAGTTCTCTCTCTCTCTAACATAGCCTTAACTAGAAGCTCTTCCACTTGACGTCGTAACTCTTCATTTTCCTTGGGAGACATCCTGTAATGTGTCCTGTTAAGTAGATTAGCATCCGGAAATAGATAAATATAGGCCTTGATATGTGACATCCATAATTTCAGTGAGAAATTATATGCATTAATTCATGAGTCATTCTCATAGCTTGTTGTGATTTTTTGTGATATAAGGCTTTGTGTTCTTTGAATCAACAAACCTGTTTTGTTAAATATAATATTATTGAGTAATAAACTCAAGAAAGTAGTAATGATGATAAACTTGAACTTTGTTATAATTTGAGGAAGAATATAAGTTATACCGGAAATTACCGACACGTTAGTAAACCTATCAATGAAACTGTAATTTCACTGTCAGTAAGATTGCACGTGTCGGTTAACTCACCAATGAAGCCAAGAAAATGTTGTCGGCAACCTTCAACACGCCAATGATGCTAGAGTAGTCTTATTGATGGGTATGAAACTGCACATAAAAACAGTTCCAAGCAGTTCCATGAAATAGTTATGCACTAGAATTCAACTATTTGATTTCCATATAAATACCTTTGACAAACATTGATCCAAATCCTACAAATTTTCCTATTTTGGGAGGAAACAGTGGACTAGAGTGTGTCAAAGTCCAGGGGAAAGGGGAAGAAGGATCGGATTCATGGAGATCTTGATTTAATGTACAAAAAAGAGGTCAAATTGCTAACCTTGTACTGTGAATTAACATGAGATATGCATGTATGAATTGAACTATGAAGTTATTAGGTGTGAAAGCATGAATGCATGAACTTTTGTGATGTTCCTATTATGATGATGATGATGAACATGATATTTATGTTAAATGAGTATTTAATTCCATGAAATTACTCTATTGCCTTGTGAATGAATAGTATACGTGAGGTATCATGTTACATCATGTTTTAGGGGCAACTTTGAACAAGAGTTGATAGTTTTGTTACTTATCTTGACCATCAGCACGTCTACGGATATGTCGGTGATGTTGTTGATGCAACAAAGAAGATGATAATATGGGACATTGATAAGCATCTACACGTCGGTGTGCTACTGATGAGCCATTGGCAGTAAAATTGACGTGCCGATGAGGCATTAATGAGGATGGTTGTCTTTGTTATGCCACTGTTGACAAGGATTTGACGCGTCGGTGGGTTACCAATGGCATGAGTGTCGTGGCCCACATTGTGAGAACATAAGTATTCTTATGTCATATATTGTCTTATTGTCGTGATCAAAACAAATGTCAGGAAATATGTATATTGTGTCAAGTTATAGTCTGAAGATAGATTGTTGAAGGTAGTATAAAAAGAAGATTTAAATCTGTGTTTTTTGTCAAGTAAAGGCACACACACATCACATCCACACACTTTAGGGTAAATAGACCTTACGTAAAAGAATGGTAAAGTTTGGATATGTAAATAGTGAAAAAGAAAAATATGATAGAATGATCGATCATTTCTGTGGGCCGAATCTTTCGAACATGAAATTGCTATGTAAAATGAAGCCGAGAGTTAGCTATTGATTAGCTTATTGAAGCGATCGAGTGGCTAAAGATTCATGAAGAAAAATATAGGGAGCGCTCAATTGCCCCATGAAAACAATCGATTGTTGGATGGCTGGTTGCCCAATTTAAGATTTTCCAATTTGAGTTGGATTCCAAATTGGAAACCTTTTTCTTTTAGAGCTTGAGAGTCTATAAAATGGGATTTGATCGTGATGGAGGAAGAGAGTAGACCTAGAAAACCTAGAGAGCTTGTGTGGAGTTACTCTAATGAAGTTTTGAGAGAGTTGTCTTCTAGGATTAGAAAATCTCAACCACAAATAAAAAAGAGTTATTAGAGTTGAGATTAGTGCACAAAACACATGGTGTTTGCCGAAGTTTGTTGCTGTGAAGATCAAATGAATAGAAGATTCATTCCAAGGGGGAGATGAAATATCTATGTTGATCAAAAGAGCACAAAGGAGGAGAAGATCAGACTATGGCTGGTAAACAACCAAGGAGTGGTTCTATGGCTAGTAAACAACCAAGGAGTGGTTGATTCAGAATTCAAGAGTGGTGTAAGGATCTAGCCGGTTTGAAGAAAAAAGGATTATTTTGTCTTTGTAATCAGTAATTTTATAATCTATGGTTATATGGTGCATAGTTGATCTTGAAATAATGTCTTGTGGTTTTTCTCTTGTTGGATTTCTACATAAAAATTCTTGTGTAATTTGGTTGTTGATTTGATTGCAAATTTCTCGTTAGAACACATTGAAATTAGGAACGTTAAATTAAAGAAAATACAGGTTTATTTTGTTTGAAGGGGGAAAATAAATCATGTATCTTAATTGAGAGTTAAAGGCACTTTATTTTCTCGATTTGTCTATGTCACACACATAGTCTAACAAACCAATAGACACATTGACGAGTCTACTGATAACAAGTTGGTTGTGGGGTAAATTCTAACAAATAAAGCTATATGTATTAGGCAATTATTATGAGATATAATAGCATAATATTGAATATATGAAATGCAATTATGTGTGATGATGTGATTTATAACGTTTGGGTATATGCACCCTTGTATGTGTGAAATTTCATATAATGGATTGCACCCCAAGACTGTTGTATAAAGGCAATTAGGGATAAAAGATCCATGTGTCAAAATGGCTCCTCAAGTGAGTCTTTAGCCGAATAGACGGAAAAGGTTTGGTATGAAATAGAACTAAGGTCTTCCGGCTCTCTAAGGATGGGTTATGTAGAACCGCTTCTCTAGCCCGGGAGATGTGTTTTAATGGACTATAGCATTAGAAGATGATTGTCCCACGCAATGTAATACAGGAGATTTAGATAATCATAAAAGTTGGAATCTCAACAACTTGGGTCCATAAGCCCCTGTGTGCCTTAGTTTCATAGAATGGATGGAGCTGGCAGACATTAGAGTACTTAAAGTCTGAGTGTGAGTAGTTCATGATCCAATGAGGTAAGGTTGTACTCCTAAACATGGCTACCATGTCATAGTAAACCTTATGACTTATACTTATGATGCAAGCGGCTCCTAAGTGAGGTCACATTAAGAATTTGGAATCATGTGAACAAATTTATGAATGTTATGCTTATTCTACTTATGTATGGTTATGATGATGTTCACTATTAAATATAATAGTGATGACTTGTGATGATGTAGTTAAATCATGTGCATTGTGATTTCATAGTACTTATTTGGCCATTCTACTTAGAGGTGGCAAAAGCCAGGGCGGCTCAACTTGACCCTAATGGATTGGGCTTAACCCGACCCATTAGTGGCAAAGCTGGGTGCCAAGCCCAAAGTTTTTGCCCTGGGCCGAAACCAACTCACACCACACCATAAGTGCCAATGGCTCTTTTTAGAGTTGTTGGGTGACTTATCGATCAGCTATGCTGGCCCTCTCACGACCCGCCAAATTGCCACCAAGCTGCCAATGACTCTTTTTAGAGCCGTTGGATGGTTGATCAATCGGCCATATAGGCCAATTGATCGGCAACAATGCCATAAAAAGAATGTAAGTAATTTTTTGTGAAAAATTCATGATATTCTTTCTAAGTGTATTAGTTCTATAGTGGAGAAATTTTTTTTCAAAAATTTTCTTTACATTTCTTGCCATGCTCAAAAGGATCTTGGCTTTAATAAATTCAACCAATTTTTTATTTTTTCTTTAAAGAAAATGAAATTTTTTTTAATCTAATAACATTATTAAAAATATTTTGGTTTGACAAAATTGCGCAAACCTCTTCAAACTCTTTTAAATGTAAATATGGGCTTTTAGAATCTAAGTTATGAAATTTGGGTAGTAATTGAATTACTTCGAGCTTGAGATCAAAATTACCCACATTTGTTGGAAAAATTATGCATGGAGGAGAACTTGTTCTAGTTGGTTATGCAATATTTTATCTTGTTGATTATTTTGTACCTCATTAACATCATTATTACTTGTACTCTCATCATCCATAGTGTTCAACGAAAGATAAAACTAAAAAATGTTAAGAGCACTATCAACACTTTTTAAGCGACAACTTTGGTCACATTGCCATGAGCACATAAAGAAAGAGATTTTTTTTTCTCTTTGAAAATATGCTAAAACAAAAAAATAAATCAATAAAGTAAAACTAAAAAGAAAGAAGATCTATGAATTAACCAAAAGAAATGTTTGCAATTCAAACTTGATATATAAAAGAAACAATTTTAAAAAAACTAAGAACTAACATAAATGAAGTAAAGAAAGTGGAATGAAACTACCCGAAATGCTTAAAGTGGTCTTATTTAATTATTTGAGCAATGATATTTCCAAGAGATCTTTCCATATGAGCTTCTTTGATGAGTCTTCTACCCACTACTATCACTTTAAAAAAAAAGAAAAATAAGAATGAGAGAATGAATAGGGAGAATATTTTGTAACCGAATTTCTCGTCACACGTTGCAATCCTCGACAACGGCACAAAAAACTTGTTACACCTAAACTATTGATTCATTAATTTGAGCTAAATTTTAGGTTATATTACTTAGAAGTGCACAATTGGATAAAGTCTTACAAAGTTGAATCATATGGATTGCCTTTGTGTGACAATCACAATGATTATAAAATAGGAGTAAAGAAAAATTAAGAGGGAAAGTAGAAGAGTATTAACACAATGAAAGTGTTAAAATAAAATTCAATAATATAAAACACTAAGACATGAATGATCATTGTAACATCTAGTGATGTTCTTCATTTGTCATATTATCTCAGTTAGAATTGAAAAAAATTCTAACTTAAAGTTATGAACATTAAAAGCAAAAACAAAGATAATGAATACTTTAAAAAGATGAACGATTAAAAGAATTGTTTCTACAAGAGTTCTACATATCAAAATCACAAAAGATTAAGAAGGAGAGCCTTCAAGCATCTTATTATTAAGATCACAAAGAAACAAGAAGAAGAACAATATTAAATGAACATTACTTTAAATAACCAATACTTACTTTAAACCATTAAATGAAATATGAATAGAACTTCATTAGATTATTACAAATCACCTTTAGTCTTAGCTAGAGGGCTTAGCAAGGCACAACAATAAATTTAAATACAAAAGCTGCAAAAGAAGAGAAGAAAAATAGGAGAACAGAGCTCCAAAGAGGAGGAGATGGTGCATTTCCCATGTTCACTCCTCTTTTTATAAGTGTAGAAGGGATTCCTTCAAAGAGGAATATCCAATTATATCCCTTGATTACTTCCTAATTGATTGCTTGATTGGTTACTTCTTTGGCAATGATTAGATTCTAAATAAATAAAAAATTTATTTAGAAAATAAGTATCGTTTAGTCTTCTTATAGTTATTTAATCAGCTTTATTATCTTTCCTTATGTATATTAATCACAACCATTAAAAAAATTATTCATGTGTTGGCATCGGGTTAATTGACTAGTTGTTCATTTGTATGTCAAATTTGACCCATATATATTCAGAATTATGAATTTTATCCAGAAATAATGATTGCAGCCATGAAAGTCATATTTCTAATGCCATTAGAATCATATCAATCCGAATTTTATATAAAAAGATATGAAATGAATACTAAGGTTGTTTCAATATGTCCAAATTAGTTTCTTCCTAAATTTGGTTCTCTTGATACAAATATGAAATCCAATGGTTCCACATAGTTGTGTTGGACCATTCTATGCAGGTTAAGATCTCATTCTTGACCTTTAAATAACTTTAGGTAGTTGGGTTTTACTTCATCTTTCACTTGGATCCTGTCGAAACCCATATGGACATATAAATACAAGGAGGTCTGACTCACATGTTTAAGATATAAATAGCCTAAATAAGTAATGAATTGACACAAAATAGGATTAAAATTTAAGATTTAAAAATATTTAATTCAACATTGTTTCAGTACATCAAGAATACAGATAAAATTGACACTATTTTTTTCATGGAATATTCCATATTCAAATCTCATTTACAAATTCGAGGTATAGTTTTTTCTTTTAAGAGAGAGTTTTCAACCATTTTGACCTTGATGCTAATTAATAATGAATTAATAAACTTAAACTCATCTAATTCTATGCAAACCCTTGATTGACTATCTTGCAACAATAAGAGTAGTCTAAGGCTACTATCTAATGCCTAAAATTTGTTATTATTTTATGGATAGTGAAGAAAACTAGTTATAGACCCATCAAGTGGTGGAGTTTACCTTGGAAATTGATGTACACTGTGCATCTCTAAGATATAAAGACAATAATATACAATTTAGGGGGATTAGACTTATACAAACAATGTAGCTTGAGTTAGTGAAAGCAAACATGTACCCCTTCTTATAGGAATAACTCCCAAATTACATCAATATTGGTGCTAAAACTTGAGTTTGTTGTGCAGCTTAATAAGATTGCTCCAACATATCAAAGAATGCAAAGTTATTACCATTAGAAGTTAATAGTTGGAAATTGGATTTTTGGTGCACCGATTGTCTGCATGTTGAAGGAAAGTGTATTTTTTAATAAGATCATTGACTTGTCAATGAAAATTATTGGCATGCTGAGGAAAACTATATTTTTTTGGTAACCTAGCCAATTTTCCGATGGGCATCACTAGTATGATGACAAGGATCATTGACGTATGATGTCATAACTCTTTTTTTTTACAAAAAACCCTTTTGAAATTATCATAGTGTGGAAATTCACGATCAAACATTTCACTTTTTGTCAAACCTTAGACAACCACTCATGATAAAAATCCAAAGTTATGATTGTTGTTTTTTGATGATACAAATAACAAACCATTTACTAGTATTAACACGATAAACCATTTCCAAGATACATTAGGTCTTGTATATGCCCATACTATCTAACAAGCCAAAATAATGAGTAGAGCCAAGTTAACCCTTTTATGATCTTATGAAAAATTACTACCCTAATTAAAGTTGAAGTCCTGTTCTAGATTCTAAACTTTCAACAATCTTCCTCATGAACTGCTCCACCCTCTAGTCATTCATTCCTTACCCCTACATCATTAGGATGCCATGTATATTGACATACAAAGTAGGATTAAAACTATAAATGGCATCACAATTCATTAAGTATTAATCATATTTTCTAATCAAATAATGAATATAACTTAACACCATTGAGATCAATTAACCACCAAGCCTATAGACCCCAGTGTTCCACCCACATTGTTGCTCCTCCTAGAGTTCATAAAAGGTTAGATGACTCTACACCTTGGAGTCCTTTTGCCCATCTTTGGATTGATTGGCTGCATGTCCATGCCATGAAATATAGGTGGAGCCCTACCATGTTGCTCATGGGTGGCAGTTATGGGATGCCATACTTCATTAAATCCACTTACGCAATGACCCTTTGAAGGTTGGTAGCCCCTGTAGAAGAACTATCCTTACACTTGACTAGAGTCTTTTGAAGACCCCACAACCATACCCACCAAACTTTTGTAAAAATCTTTTTAGTTTACACCACCACATATGTTCATTTGCAACCATTTTTCTTTGAGGATTCACAACATGCACATACCATTTTCAAGATTTGTACTCCCAACCAATTCCTTATGTGATGAAATGTCCTCTACAATTCACTTTACTCTTTAATATTTAGGTTTCTTTTGGGACCAATCATTGTTCTTATGGTCACACCTTAAAATTCCCTATTAGTCTTTGTCAACATCATCATTGATATGTCCCTCTCATGTCGACCACTTGACACCACTCCCGATATGTCCTCAGTGACGTCCAGAAGGATCAACATGCTCAGAGCCCACATTAAACACCCCATTCCCATTGACATGAACAATCCACGTCAAAACATTATAGGTAAACCATAATTTGTCCACCCAAAACAACATCCCTCTATTATGAAGGACTGCCAACACCCCTCGACCATGTTGGAATTGTGTCAACTACTCGAACAACCTCATCCCATTCTCTAGTTTTCTTAGCAACACATAGAGAACCCTTCTAAAGAATCCGAACCATTTCAAAACCTTTCAAAATACAAAATTAAAGTTAGGAACAACTATAACCACCAAACTGAACCGTCAATCCCTTCTCAACACTACCCGTGACACCACCTGTCACCAAGCTTTTGAGCTTTTGTTATATTTTTTACGAAACTTCAAAATTATTAATAATTGACAATCTTACCTTTCAAATTTTACTTCTTTATGCTTGCTTGCCTCCTTCTTTCGTCGTCTTTCTCCTTGCAAACTCTCAATCCTCACTCTACACTAATTTCAAGTTGTAACAAGGTTTTGGAACCCACAAATGTAGCTGATGTTCCTACTCCACTTTCTCTACACTATAGGCTTACACCACTTATGATTCTCATGTGTGAGGTAGGACCCACTTTCCCTATCCATTAAAAGTGGTGTAAAACCTATAGTGTAGAAAAAATGGAGTATGAATATCATTTTCTACCCCAAAAATATAGTTTTCCCTCATTTTCTAGTTATACTAGCTTAAGACGGTAACTAGAAACCAATGACACATATGACACCAAAAATTCAATTTTAGGTTCTTCTACACAATTGGTTTGCACTATTGACATGTCAATTCTTGGGTCGATGCATCATAGAACTTCACCATGTCAGATTGTGTCAATAATTCAATTTTCACCTTTAACAATGCCAATTCAAAATTCAGAATATACCTAATATTTTTGAATCGTTACAACTGAAGGACATATTTGGTATGCTGACAAGGAATTGTGAAAATAATGTTGGGCGTAGTTGATTGTGCATGCTAGATCACGCTATTGATCATCAGTGGGCAATGGAAACTCCGGCAAACCAATGCTTGTGGTTAGAAAACAAACAACAGCCTTTGATGTTCTCATGGGTGCATATTCATATAAGAAACTACGATGGAAATTAATCTCATGGTGACTTCAGTGTAAGAGGTAATTGACGGACACACGAGTTGTCTGTAGAGGAATGCAGGATGGTTCTGAATTTCTTAAGCACAGAAATCATGATTTAAAAATAAAAAAGTTGCAAATGTTACAATAAAACTTTTATTGTCTTGATGTGCAAGATGTTCAACATGTTTATCCATCTCTTGTGCATTACTTCCTATGTCCCATATTATCCACAATTAAACGAAATATATTCCCCATTCCAAATTAAGTTTGAAAAAACCAAATGTAGCTTTAATATAGGAATCTAGGACCGAGGGAGTAATATTTAAGGAAGTTAATTGAGTAACTTTTTTACTCTATCCACTAACTTTTTCACTGTCCACTAATTAGTATGAAGATAGCATGAAGTTAACAATTAATATGGGACAATCTTTTAAATGAGACAATTAATACAGGGAGAAGGGAGTACTACATAATTCCCACTTAGTGAGTACAGTGTTATATACTCATGTATCCCGATACATGGCAAGTACGAGCAGCAAGCATGGTGGTAATTTAGGGGCGATATGGTTTGTGCCACATTTTGTATTAGTAATTAGATTGACATGGTAACTTCTTCGCTGGCTTCTCTGTTGAAATAAACTTTCAATCAATCTTTACTTGCAGCAGTTTTTGCATGTCTTTTAGGAGTTGGGCTTATACAAAATCTTCAACTGTCAGAAGTCCCTATTCAGGGTGATTCAAAAATGTCATCCATTACATGAATTCCGCACAGCACAATAGGCCAAGGCAAATCCGAGGCTACCCTTGATGAAATCCATAAAAGAATCAGCGTGATCCCACATTGCAAAGCTTATAACATAGAGAGCAAAATATACTCGGTGCTATTGGTTCCTGCATCCTC
This sequence comes from Saururus chinensis, assembly GCA_035235625.1. NCBI lineage: Eukaryota > Viridiplantae > Streptophyta > Magnoliopsida > Piperales > Saururaceae > Saururus > Saururus chinensis. Next base: position 29,604,602 of record CP141146.1, on the reverse strand, counting down.
CTACTTACTTGACTACAGTGAAAAAGATGTATCCGTTGGACTCCAGACTCTGTAATTCTTGTCTCGTAAATTATTCTTCTTATACCAGAAAAACGTGTGGACACAAAATATAACTTCTAATGGGAGTAAGGTTTTATCTTTTGTGCCAAAATGTTAGCACATGTACTGCAACTATTTTCTGGAATTACGTAATTTGTGACTCATTATTATCTATCGTGTACATAGTGGATCTGGGTGGGTTTAAATACATGTTATGTTGGTGTTTGGAATTTGACTTACGGTGGCGATTATCATGTACCAAGGTGTTCAAGCAGGTCGTTGCAAATGCTTTTCAAAAAGAAAATTTCCCCCCGACGATTTTTAAAGGTATTTGAAATTCCAGGACGTGGGCCCAGGATCTTATGGATCATAGCATTTAGGAAAGCATTTTTGTTTGTTCTGAAAAAAAAAAAGACTAAAATATTAATAAACTAAATACATTCCAAACCAGTACTATCATGGAATATAACATACATTGAAAATTGACGTGCAATTCAAGATTTCCAGCTAAACAACACCAATTGAACAAATTGAGAAACAAGGTCATGCTTGGCAGTCACTACGCAATTTACTGTATATGTTGAAAGACTAGTACTAAGGTTGGAAGGACCAGTTAATCAGCTTCCATTTGATGCAAAACTAGTCTACAGTGAGTCAGCAATCAAGCATGTAAATTTGATCGCAATGGATAGTCGAGTATGCTTCTCTGAGACAAGATAATGCTGTCTGTATTACGTGAAATCAGTCACCAGTCAAACAGCTTCAGCATTTGGTCTCTCGTCAACCAGGAATATAAATATGAAAAGTCAAATTTTTGGAATACCTGGGCAGCAAGTTTCTCAACTTCCACGAAATTTAGGCCGCACTTTTTAAGATATAATTAGTTTGCTAAGACATAAAGAAACACAAATAAAATTAAGCAATCCTGAAAAGCATTTAGATATAAAGTCAACAGCATGCCTTATCAATAGAACCAGCAGTACAAGGCATAGAACACTAAGAAGAATCAATACCTCTATCACTAGAAGTGAATATGAGAGAGTCAACGTGAATTAGGCGACTGTATTATCAGCACAAATTGCATGAACATACCAATAAATTGGTGTATACATCATCCATAAGCATATAAAATGACAGATTCTTGAAGCTCACGATCGACCTTGAAATGTGCATGAAAAAATTTCTTTATCTGTCAAAAAGAAAGACAGTATAGGCAACGTGTCACTGCAAGTAGCTTTAATAAAAGAAAAAATTACGAAGAGACAGGCAAAGGAAATGTGGGTATATTATACGCCCCACTAATGCTTTATTCAACAATAATATAGCGAAAATATTTCTTGTTTCTTTATCCTCAGCATGGGGGAGGAAGGCAGCAAATTACCTCTTTGAAGGAATGCGAGATCAGGATATTCCTTAATATTTGTTCTTGAAAATTAAACAACACAATATGACTAGGCAAAGTCCAATTTGCAGTCATATTTGACAAAAAATTAACTGGGTCCATCATAAATCTATCCGATTCATCAGGAATACTCCTGTCATCACTTCATGAAACAACAAAAAGCACATTAGAGATGAACTTAGTGCACTATATAGGACTCAGATTATCCTCAGCATAAAGTCAACATAGTCCTAGCAATTAAAAATGGGTGACCATCACCTCGGAGAGCAATCCAAAAACCTCATTGGTAAATCTTGATGAAGGGTAGAATAGTAAGGTGTTGAATGACAAGGCATTAGAAAAAGTATGCTCTTCACTTTCCCACCAACTGCCTCTTTTGCCAAGAAGTTCATCACATCTTCACTCCCCCTCTGTCTGGCATGTTTCCAAGTCAGAGTCAAGCAGAGCAGATCAATCCCTTATGTACAAATATAGTGTTGACAGGGTGGTGGCAGCCACACACATGATTTGCAGTTCTAGAGCTTAACTAGACGCAAACACCCTCTTAATACAGTAATGAAGCAATAGTGACATGAACGCAACAGGTTTTAGCAAAATGCTAGATGCCCCACCTTGCTGCCAAACTATCCATTCATGAAAAAGAAAAGCCTCTGCGAAAGCAATCACAAACTCACCTGATGAACCAGGCTCATGTACAAGGCCATGGGAAGATTGGTTGCAAGGAGGAACAAAATGGCCAACCACCTTTTAGAATAAAAAAACATACGAACACATGAAAAGCCTTTTCTTCTGGAACCAAGATTTTCCATTGCCGCCAATGCAAATCCAGAGAACATTAAAGCTACTGGAAGCACAGGCAGGACAAACCTATATAGCCAATATTATTTTGTCAACAAGAGAAGTACATTAAACTTTTGGCAACAGTCAACAGTAGAGTTTTTGCAAAACAATGAAAATTTCTCTCATATTATTCAGTTCTAAACATCTTATCAAGGACTTGTTGGTCTGATGTAAGGTCATTCACATATATTAGTATTTTAGTTCCATCTTATTATGCTACTAGATTAAAACTAACAATGAAACCTTCACATGTAAGTACCTGAACTCTTTGTGGCCAAGAAAGCTATAAAGTGACAATACCCAAATAACCAAACCAAAAAGCTTCCATTGTCTTGATTGATAGGTGCCAAGTATTGAAAATGGCAAAAAAGTGAAAATCATTGCTGGGAATCCCTCAGTAAAATACCAATGCCATTTGTGGGTCCCGTAGTAGTCTCCTCCAGAAGAAAGAAAATTGAACTTCAGAAAGTTAAGAGGCACTAACACCCATGAGCCGTACATCCACCGATCCAATAAAAATGTAAAACCAACTACAGCAGTCCTACAGCCACCAGAAAAAGACATATAAAACATCTATTTAATACAAAACACGTATATACTCCCTCCATCCTATATTAATAGTTACCTTTGAAAAAATAGTAGTTTTTAATGAATGGTCAAACCCACATCTAAGAAAAGAGAAAATAAGCTTATGATACAGTTTTTAAAGTACCAAATCACTTAAATTGAACAAAATGGAGGGACCAAACTTTTTTGCCAAATGGAACTATTAATTTAGGATGGAGGGAGTACTAGAGAATAGCTGAAAGGAGCATGAAATTCTTTTTTTATAAAAAAATACTTCTGAAAAGTTGTGGAAATGATGTCTATCAATTGTGCCCAAAGTTAAACAGTCACAGTAGATAAAAATGCCACAAGACTAATTTCAACCTTAACTAATGGCTTTTGAAAATAATTTCAAATAATGTATCAAGACTCAAGCTATTAGTATACAAATAAAACATAACAAAGCTTTTATATGTAAAAGCTACATAATATCCATTTGAGAGAAAAAAGATCAAGATATTACCAAGTAGAAAAAGCAAGGCAGTATAGACATTTACATAACATACCCAATAGGCACCACCTCAGCAAATATGAACATGAATGTATCACGTGCCTGAGATAACTCCAGTATCCCTACATATAACCATATGACTGCACTTGTTGGTCGAATTGCACAAGCTAATGCTGCCACAGCTAGAGCTAGCTTCCTTGAAGCAGATGTATGCTCTTTAGAGGAACCTCTAAAAGTAGGCCAGTAGTATAAACTGACAAGTGTCAGAACTGTCTCCAAGTTATTGGACAATGTCCGCAGGAAACAGTAGAAAGTAAACCAGTTTGTTAATTGACACAACAGCTGAGAGGAGTTAGGGTAACAATTTTGCCTATGAGAAGAAAAAATGAAACTCAAATTTTGCAAGAAAACATAAACAAACATGTATATATAAAATGCCACAAGAAAAAAAAAAGGATACAGCCCACTTTGCAACTTCCTCATTAAAAATAACATATGAAAGTTTGTACAAGTAGAAATCGCCAATTGAGGAAAATATAGACTGAAAAAGCCTTGGAGCCTTCACCTGAGAAACATAAAGAGGGATATAATACTACAAAGTAGCCAAAAAACTTATAAAAATAAAAGAAACATTCCAAAGAATTCTCCAAAAACACATACACATCAAGAAAAGGAAAATATACATCACCACCTATGCCATATCCCAACTATCTAGGGTCAGCAAAATGCATTTTATACACCATTTAACCGTCATAATCAAAATGATGAAAAAGTCCATGAGAGAACATAGTAGCAAGGTTTTTAAGCTTCATCATCGTCGTCATCCAATTATTTTGTATTGGATTTGTGAGATGATGATCATAATAGAAACATAATTATGATTATCTTTCACTACAATAGCAGCAGATCTAGTCTGCTTTTACATCACAAAATGGCAAATAAAACAAGAATTGACATTATGAAACAACCTTTATTCAGTATGTCAACCAAAGATCCGAATATTAGCCCAAAAAAGGTGGCAAAACAGTGATCAAAAGACATTTTTCAAAAGTGGTGCCTCCAAGTCGTTTTACACAAAAGCCTTGTGCAACATCATAAGGGCATCTCAAGAAATGAAACAAGTATTATATTTACAGTTTTTCTCACTTTGCCACCTTTTTCCTTTTCTTCTCCTTATTTGTGGTTACTCTCATTAATCATATTACGTGCCATCTTCATTCTATATTTTATACTTTATTTAATACAGGTTCATTTTCCTTTATATATAATATATATATATATATAGGAGGCTGTGCTCCAGATCAGCTACCTTCTCACCATATATATAAAAAATTGACAAACATAAAAACGTATGCCTCATGCTTCGAGGTTGCACCTCCATCTTTTGGACAATTGAACATGCACCGTGCAAGCAATATACACAACAATATGCACCTTTTTTCATCATTGCCAGAAAATGATGAGCAAATAACAGAAATACCAGTTCTTGCAAGCAATATACACAACATATGCACCTATATTTTACAAACATAGCCTAAATCCTCAATCAATATAGGATCAATATCAACAAATTTTTTTGTCAATTTAATTATCTACAAAAATTACAAACAGGAGTTTTCCAGCATCAAGCCAGGGAAGCCAGGGAAGCCAGTGATCAAATGGATCACCATGAAGTAATTGTACTTAAGTTAGTGGTACCTAAAAACGCTAGTGAATTTGAATGATGTTGCTCTAAAAGTTTCATAATGAAACATGTAAAGAAAAGACCACCTACAAACCTATGAATTATTGAGACCAATAACCTTTTGAGGTTCACAAATAAAGAGAACAACCAAAGGTAATACTAATCAATTGACGAAGTGATATACACTCATTATGTGCCATTTGGCTTTAAACTTGTGGACAACTGGATAAATGACCCAAGCCTAGATAGATCAAATAAAGCGCAGAATGACAAGTAATGAGAAAGAATGTAAAGCCCAGCAATTGATGAACTATGTGAAGCACAATATGTTTTTCTAAAATCAAATCTAGTCTCTTTCAATTACGGGGAAAAATTAGAAAGCTGAAACTACACAAGTTATGTCCTAAAATGTATAAACAACGTTTCAACTCAAAGTATAGACTAACAAGACTTATCAACCAGAGCCATGTAAAGGGACATATAACGAGGCAATGTTTATCAAGCTTTGTTCAAATAAATTCAGAAAGTTGTCCGAACCAAAAGAATAAAAATTATCCAAAGTTTGGAAAATGCACTTGATCACATAAGTCAAAAAATTTATTTTATTTTACACAAAAAGTAAATGAAGTACCATGAACCAAGGGTTGTCAAGCTGAAAGAAAGCAAGAACTTTGTATAGCAGAGCAAAGATCAAGGGGTGGACGTAGCTCCGTATCCCCCTCTTCCATTCCCACGTCAAATGCCCATACCTAATTTCACAAATCTAAGCTACTTAAGCGATGTACATATACAAAATTAACACTACAGTATTAGTTTCATCATGAAAAACGAGATGGGTGTGATCTACCCAAACACTATGCTGTGAGCAACTTCAAGAGATTGCCAATGCTCATCAGGATTGAAATAGGTTTGGACGAGCAAAGCGTTTACTAGTCGGAACACAAGACATGAGATGAAAACATTCTTCTCAGATGAGAACAAGAAAGAGATCCAAGAATTGCCCGGGCGTTCTTCATCTTCGGCACTGACGGTCTCTGTACTGCTTGTACGGTTGTTGGGAACTAATCTTTTCCTCATTTCTGCAAAAGAAGATGAAGAAGAAAAAAATGCAGGCAATTCAAACTTCAAAGTAAGTAATCATAGACTGTTCTTCATAGTTCATACCTGGGACAGGCGGAGGAGAGGTGGTGGCGGACCGGCGGAGGACGGACCCAGGGAACGGAGGTAAAGCGTTTGTGTGGCGTGCGCATCCAGGCTGCTTGAAAGAACGCTTAGAAGGCTTTTTAGCCTGCGCTTCAATTTGGCTCATTTTGAGGCAATTACGCGCTCATTTTTATTGTTTTTAAAAGTAAAAAATATTTAAAATGTATTATTTAAATAAATAATTAATCTTTTTGTCCTATATTAATAATTATATTTCAAAAAAATAATTATTTTTATTAAATAGTAGAGAAAGAAAAATAAACTTACTGATACCCTTTTTTAAATACTCAACCACTTAAATTTAAGAAATTAAAACTAATAATATAGAACAAGTTTTTTTACTTAAATGGAGCTATTAATTTAAGATGTAGAGAGTATTAAATTCGATGAGAGAGAAAGTTATGCATTTTGACCTGCCTCAAATATTTCGATAAAGATTTAGAAATCCTCTATCATGTTTTGATGTACAAATTAATCAAAGAATCAAATTATCTACTAATTAATGATTTAAAGTTGATTAATATTTAATTTGAGATTACTTGCCTAATTTCTTTAGGAGGTGGTAATTAATATAAAAAAATTTGACAAGTTTGTCCTGAATGAGACGGTTGCCATCTTTAATCTTCCCCGTCCCATACAACTTTGTGGGCTCTTACAAGTAGGAATCTCTTTGGCATATGATGTGCATATGTCATCTTACCTGCCATTATCTTTCTAAACATGCATTTTTTTAGGCAGTGCCACGATTGTCTGCCAGTGGTTGTGGCAACATGTGTGGTCATGGCAGCATTGCTTGCGACATCTCTCTTGTGGCCATAGCAGCGCCACCATAGCCATGCAAATTTTGTTTTATGAGACTCAATGCATGACAGCCCTGGCAGCACTACCAATGGTCCTGGTAAGCCATAACAACTCTTCTAGTGGCCATGGAAGCACTGCCAATGGCCAAGGCAACAATGCCTGTGACCATGGAACTGATGTGGTATTTGAAGGTGTTGAGTACACATTCAAACACTTGGATGGCTTAGAGGATCCTTCATGGGGAGATGGGGTTGAGGAAGGATAAGACAACAATGATAATGAGTTTTTTGAAGCTAATAGTCAGGTACCATTTGCATCACATGCACATGCCCCTAAACCAACACAACCTACAATACAAGGACCTACTAGCAACACAAGACTTACCATCCCTCCTACCACCAACCAAAGAAACAAACACAAGAGAAAGTCCCTAGGGGAAGCTTTTGTAGAAGTCTATTGCCAAGGCCATGATAGAGAGATATGAGCTTGTACATGAGGGTTCCCACTTGACCAAAGAGATGTTTGAAATAGACCAATACAAAAAAGTCATTGATCTAATGAAGACCCTTCCTGGATATAGTGCCTCTCACCTTATATATTCTAATGCTCTTTCTTTCTTCTTAGATCTTAGGTTACAACAACTTTGGATGACATTAGGAGATGATTTAGAGCTAAGAGATAAGGGGTTGTGTTGCTACTGGATTACTCATAGTGGAGATTAAATTTATTGTACTTGTTTTATTTTATGATGCCTTTAGGGGATATTTAGATTGTATAAAACATTAGTTTGGTATATTTGTGGGACATCTAATAGTATTATTATTTCAATAGGTGTGATGATTGTGTGTGACTTGTTTCATACAATGTAATGAGACTACTTTTGGTAATCTTCAATTGTGTTATCTGTCATCATTACTCCTACACTGATGTTGGTTTTAGAGATGTTGAGACTTATCATCCATTATAATTTATATAGATTATTAGAATTACTTGTTATTTAACATAGTAATTGCATAACAAACACAATACAAACTTTTAATGCATGTGTTTGGAATCCCATGTCCATGGTAATGAAGTTGATATGAATGAGGCCAATGATAGTAAGATAATATGTGTGCAGCCAACGGCCAAGATTATGATATGAATGAATAACTTGTTAGATGGGAGGAAAGTGTACAAGAGTTGTGTGAGACCCCAAAAAGTTTTTTTCATTTTGTTTCCTTTTATTTGAACCCGGTTTGCTAAATTAGAAAAGTTTGGTATTGGTGGGACCCGAGAGTGGGCCCTGTTATCCAAGTCATGGACGAGCCTTACTACTCTCCCCCCTCATACCACAATTAATTTTTAATTTCTAATTCATTTCGTTCAAATATTTGGTTATTAAAAACTTTACTTATTTGAATCCTGTTAGAAATTAAGGAAATAAATAAGTTTGAAAGGGGGGGACCCACTTTCCCCTTTCTTTCTAGCTAAACCCACCACCACTTTTCTCTCTCTACTTTAGGTGGGACCCGAGAGTGGACCCTACTATCCAAGTCATGGTCGAGCCCTAATAATCCCCCCCCCCCCCCGCCCCCCGGCCCCCTCATACCACAATTAATTTTTAATTTCTAATTCATTCCATTCAAATATTTGGTTATTAGAAACTATCCTTATTTGAACCCTGTGAGAACTTAAGGAAATAAATAAGTTTGAAAAGGGGGGACCCACTTTCCCCTTTCTTTCTAGCTAAACCCACCACCACTTTTCTCTCTCTACTTCATGTTCCATTTTCTCCCTCTACTTAATTTGATCATGGACAATTTCCATGTATTCTTGGGAATGGAATGGGCCAAACTAGAGGGGCTTAAGACCCTTTAAGTGAAACCCTAGGACCAATTCTATATAAACCCCAAGCTTGCCCCCCTCTCACTCATTGTCTTGGGCCGTGTGCCTCTCTCCCTCCTCTCACCTAGGGCAGTATGCTGCTCCCATTCCTTTCTCTCAAGGTAGGTCATCCCTCCCTCTATCTTTCTTCTCCTTGCAATTTCAATTCAAAGTTTTTTTTTCTCCAAAGTGATCAAACCCTATATCAAACATCCCTTCTATCCTCCATTTTTCTCCATGGGTTTTGGAGTCCTTAATATGAGAGGAACTCCATAGAATTTTAATTGATTTTTCTCATTAAGTAGGTTAATTAATGGTTAGGGTTTCACTAATATTGTTTAGGTGATTGTTTTAAGGAAAACATGGGCTTTGTGTGAGACCCAAAAATTTTATATTATTATTTGCTTTATTGAATGATGGTTTGGTTTGATTATGAATTTTCTAGGTCTTGTTTTGAATTTTTGTTGGAGAATTAGTAGACCAGTTCTATTGGGCCGAGGTGTGAGAGACTAGTTCTCCTAGTCATGAGGTAGAATTACTCATGAAGAATATTAGTGCCTAGTATAAACCACCATGTTACCATACTAATTGTTGCAAAAGGAAGTGGGCACGCTCTGGGACCCACAACTGTACTTATCACTACACCAACTTTTGGGGCCTCCAACCTTCATTTAAAATATTAGATGGGCTTGGGCCTTGACACATTCATCTTAGCCCATTTCCCAAGATGAATTTCATTTGTTGGGCCCATGCAAGACCACTTACCCATCCACTAGTATAAATAACCAACTTGGCCTATTCCTTCCTTTAGGGTGTCTAAGATTCAAGGGTTGATTGTGTTGTAACCTCTCACTAGAAGGGAATGCATGTGTTCTAGTTTCATCCAAGGTAAGCCAAGCAAGTCTACTTCAAGATTTCTTATGCTTCTACCTTAATTCCCATGTTCTACTTGCTTACATTTGATTCCATGTCTTCCACTCTTCAAAGTTCCTTCATTTACCCATGTTAGAAAGCCCTAGATCCTTGTTTTTTGTTTCTGCTCTTGTGTTTCATGTATGTACATAAGGGAATGCTTGATTTGTCTTTCTATTAGTGGTTTTGAGTTTTATTTAGTGGAAAGATGTGATTTTTGCTTAGGGCTAATGTGACCTAATTTGTTGGTTAGGGATTCTTTGAATTTGGGAAGAGATTGATAGGATTATCTACTGATTTGAGGTAAGGAGTTTTTGTTTGGTGAAGTTTTCCTTATATCAACTCCATGGATTGTATGTTGAATCATGTTCTTGATGCATGTTAGGTGTGTGAGCTTAGATCTTCTTAGATATGTGTGTTGATGATTCTTGACATGAATAAGCATGGGTTATGTTGAATCTATCATATCTAAAGCCTAGATGATGTTTATTTAAAGTTTGATAAGGTTTTGATGGAAGATCAGACTTGTATTTGCCAAAAAGATTGGGTTTTTGTGTTTTCTGGGCATGACCAATCAGATCGATCAAGTGGAAAAGAACTGTCTTTGGATTTAAAGAAGACTGATCAATCGCCCTGAAGGCCTAACTAATAGCTTTAAATGATTTTTTGCCACTTCTTAGGGCTCTATTGATATCCCAAGTGCAATATGACTTTTATGCTTATTTTTAAGCCAAATTTTGATGATTTCTCCATGTCTCTTATATGTAACTAGTAAAGTATTATTATGTTAAAGTATAAATGCTTGCATACATGTGATATTATTCATGCATAAATGATGCTCCATGTACTCTAGATCACTTATAAATATGACTACTTATGTTTTACCGTGATTAGTCATGGTATTTCATAATTTCCTAGATTAGGTGTACTGAGGATTTGAATGAATTAGTTTTTCGTCCAAAAGGACTGTGTTTTGTCTAGAAAGATAGGGTTTTCTGTACTGAAAGGGCAATTTTTTCCTCCCCAGGTTGAGAAGAGAGGAATGCTATGATGAGAACGCTAATTAAGACTTCTGGAGTGAGCTTTAGACTAGTTGGTCTGTGTGCACTGGCTAACTAGGGGCATTTCTGATTTACGAGTACTAACTTGTAAGATCCAGGAATTTCCTAAAACTCTAATAGAAGACATGTTAAAATTTAAGGAGTTTGAACCTTTAACTTTATTATTTGAATAACTCCCTGACTAGGTTGATTTTAGATTTGAGACTAATATTGTTAGAAATTAGATAAAAATAGCTTTAAAATACCACCAAGAGCACGTAAATCGGAGTTCGAATGAGTAAGATATGACCGGTCTGAAGTTGTACTATATGCACCAAATCAGATTACCCAAATTAGACCTAAAATTAGGCCTTTACTTAGCCTTTTGGGTCTATTTAAAGTGAGTTATGTGAATAGTAGTTTAAGGGCTAGCTTGGGTTTCCCAAGGATAGTATAGTAGCCTAAGTCCTAGGGAGATTAGGACCCCTAATCCCCATCACCTATAAATATGTCATAAATACCTTAATTAAGGAGTTTTTGAAGCTTTTTGGAATTGGCTAAGAATTTTGGTGCCCTATCCTATCTCAAGGGATCTTTTGATTTAGGAAAATGTGAGGAGTTTCTCTTACCTAGAGGTAAGAGGTTTTTGTTTAGTAAGTCAAGGATCATTTTAAATCTATTAGAGTCTAATTCATAACCCCCAAGACTCAAATTTAGGTATCTAAAACTCAATTTGAAGTCCCAAGGGTTCAAATTTGTAATCTAGAAAACTATGAAGAACATTGGGTTAAACACATGGGTTGAAATAGATACAAGATTAGACTTACTAAACTTTCCCTATGAGCAAGTACCAAAAAAGGTTTTCTAGTGGAGGGGGAAGTGATGATGACTCAATAATCGTTATTTCAAAAGAGAACGACAATAAATTTGAGGGTAAGGCTCAACCTAAAGTCTCAAAGGTTCAAACTTGTAATGTAGAAAACTACGAAGAATGATACGTAGAACATATGGGTTGGAAGAGGTACAAGATAAGGCTTCCCAAAGTTTTCCCATGGGAAAGCAATGAAGAAATTATTCATACTGAATGGGGAAGCAATGATGACTCATTAAAGAACAAGACAATGCTAATGATGGAACATTTTGGTACTTTAATATCCTACTAAAAACTTAGAGGATCATCATATTGCCTCTAGGTTAAATACCTAGCTAGGGTAAATAACTACAAGTTGTGGCCTCGTTACACAGAAAATTCACAACTGAATCATCTAGAACAAACTAATGATCAATGATCTATCTAACAAAGTGAATTAACCTATCAATACATGCAACAACAATCAACATAAGGCAATTTTTACATGAAAAATCAAATTGGGAAAAATCACAGACAACCATTCCTTCGGTTGAATCAATGCACTATGAAGATGAAAACTTACAAGACTCAAAACTACCAACCTCTAAACCCAAACTAGAAATCCTTTCTCTAGATTAGGTGTTAGCCACCATGTCTCCTTCTTGATATTTTTCCCTTCAAGCTTGATCTCTATATTTCTTGAATAGCTTAACCTCCAATCAAAGCCCTCTTCAATTGGATCTTCAAAGATTCTTCAAGGTCCCTTTATGAAGAAGTTCTTAAGCGATTGTTGTGTAGTGGTATTGTGAATAAATCCTCAACAATTATTTATGAAAAGAACAATTGGAGGATCCCTTTATAATTAATTGAATTGATCTTTAAAGCATGCAGCCAAAGAAAAGCACTAGACACTCAATCCTTAATAGAGTCGACTCACTAATATTTCTCTATATTAGTAATGGTTTACCTCTCCTTTTCCAACGCCCAAAATACCACTTAAATAGATAAATAAGTCGATTTAGGTGTTTGACTTGTAATATGAATCTAATTCTACTAGGAATAACCTTTTTAGGGAAACCACACATTGAAGCGACCAATTGTTCGTAAGGGCTATTAATCGTTCCTGTTCCATTGAATGTAGATGCTCAATCAATTGATCCATTATTAAAAAATGATCTATCAATTAAGTTACTAGACTCT